>OY728148.1:304433678-306933678 GCA_963277665.1 Viscum album
CCGTCAAAACGGTCATAAAGAGACAAAAACATTGCACTCAAATTAATGGAGATAACTTATGATCTGAGAGTTTGTTTTAGATCCGCGACCTGTCAAATCAAAGATCTTGAAATGATCTTTGACCTGAAAGGTGAAAGTGTCCGAATGGACAGGCGGATCAGAAGTTATGACCATTTAAAAAAAAGATGACGGGGAACAGTTGCTAGAAATGAGGCATTGAAAAATATAACAAACCTAATACCCACTAAAAGGCCATAACATATGATCTAAGAGTGCATGTGGGCAACGCAACCAGTCAAACTGAAGCTCATAGAACGAGCTATGATCTGGCAGGTGGAGGAGGCCAAACTGACACGCGGATCGAAAGTTAGGTCCGTTTGAAGACAAGTTCGATGGGACATCGGTGACGGAAACGGGGTTTTGGAGGCCTTAGGAGGGGTTTTTGGGGTCGAAAAACACGACAAAACCTAGCTTGTGTCGATCTAGTGCGTAGATCTTTTTGCTGGCTTTGATTTGATATGTGGTAGAGCCCAAACAGACACCCGGAACGAAAGTTATGGCCGTTTGAAGTTGGAGAACTTTTTTCAACATTCTTATAACTCTAATATCTTCCGCACCTTATACTGTCTCATGGTTTTGATTATATGTGCTTCTAGATCTCTTCATGAGCTTCGATTTGACTGGTCGTGGCACTTCAACGGACGCCTGGATCAAAAGTTATGGCCATTTTAGTGATTTTGGGGTTTCTCGTGTTTTTTTATTTTTTCATTTCATTTCGCGGCGGTATTACTGAAGCCGCCACTATTTCGCGACGGTTTTTTTAAAAAACTGCCCCTAATCATCGAATAAAATTAAAAAAAAAATCGCCGTTTAGCGGTGGTTTTTTCGCGGCGGTTTTAAAAACCACCGCGAAATGCCGTCCCGAAATGCATTTCGCAACGGTTTTAAAAACCGCCGCCAAAATAACCGCCGCTAAACAATGGTTTTCATGTTGTGTGAAAAGGTGCTTGATCCATCATCAAAAGCATCGGTGAGGGTATTACTCAGTATAAACCATTTTGGTGGAGAAAAATTCAGACTACCCCTCCCATGGATATTAATCATTATCTTGATGGGATGGGAACCAGTCGATCATCACCAATCAGCCCAGAGACCATAGTTATTCATCCACCATTGGCTCTAGTGGTTGGGCCATCTATGGGAAAAGAGGGTCTCCTAACTTGGTTGACTAGAATTTGGTCCCTCCCTACTCCGATGGCATTGCTTTCTGCATACACACATATAGGGGAAGGGGAGGATCGAATCACTGGGGTCACGGTAAGACATTAGGTAGTGTGCATAAAGGCATGGCTCTAATTATATTCTATCATCATGGAGACATCCTTGGCCAATTTCAACAGTGAGGGTGACAATTTTCAGTGGTAATTTGTTGAGTTGGGTTTTGGGGGATATGATTATTAGTAAATTCCCATACTTATTTACCAAATCCTTATTTCATAGGAATACCTCTCCTCCTTTGAGGAAAATCTAGCCAGGTTTAATTCTTCCCATCACATGGTGGAAACATTCTAAGATATTTTGGATGAATTTGATCATCTAACGGCATAGGAGGTGAAGGCCCATGACTTGGTGGCGGCTCGAGGAGAGGAGTTGTAGGAGGGAAAAGCCCACACATCCAGGTTGAGGGAGCTGTAGGCCTTTTTGTATGCCAATCATGAAGCCTTCTAGAAGAAAGGGAGGAGTTTTAAAGCTGTCTTGGAGTGGGTGCACCCGAAAGTCAAAGGTGAAATGGAGGAAATAACTTATTTGGAACAAACCATTGGAGGACCATGAAAATTGTAGGACCCTGGGACACCCTGAGAGGGGAGGGGTGAATCAGGGTGGCAAATTTTTCTTCTTTTAGTTGTGGATCTTGTTCCCACATTGGTAGGAATTACTTAAACCTATATGATGGATATGATCAGCAATTAAACATTCACATGCAGAGAGATGACACAACTATTTTTACTTGGTTCTCCACTAAGGGCTATGTCCAAGGAGCATACGCCGACATGTTGTCGGTCGTACCTAAATCCACTATGCTTTACTAGCTGTAGATTACAAAGGTTCGGGTACAGTCACTCTGTCCCAGGCTCACTGCCTTTACAATTGTTCAGGGATAGCTCACTGCGTCCCTCGGGTCACTCCCGTTGACTCCCCCTGGCTTACTGCCGTTGGTGAAGTCCCACTCAGTTTATAGATGTGAAGGTCTCTTCAATGGATAGACATGAAGTTCTGTGTCTCCTATTCAGCATGAGACTTTGCTTGCATCATAGTTCAGAGTTGATGCTCTTTTCAATTCAACCTTTCTTCTTTAGTGCAATGACTAAATGCACTAGATCCCCTTGACTTTGTTTGCCTGAATCACAATCACTTATGTGATTGCTCAATAAATGATGTTCAGCTTACTCGGTATTCGTCAGAATCAATTCACCATGTATGCATGAGATCAGGCATGTATGATTAAGATTTCTTCTTCAATCTCGCTTTGCACCAAAAGTATCAGGCAATCTTTAGCACTTGTGCAGCTCCAGAAAGGCGGGCGTGCTTCAATAATATTTGTCTCTCCTTTTCAAGCCCGGCGCGCAAGTCTCCATATGGCGTGCAAGTCTTAGGCGCGCAAGTATAACCTGGCATGCAAGTGTCACCAAAGCGCTTGCGCGACTCTGTCTTCTTGAACTTCAAACCTGTGCGACTCACTTCCTTCCTTGCCCAAATCACCTGGGGCGCTCAACCATTAGTTGGCGCACAACCTCTACTTGCGTGACCCAACTACCACTTGCGCGGTTCAACCACCTGCGTGACGAGTGCTCGAACAATCTCAAAGTCTTGAGCTCCGTCAGAAATGAGGAGGGGTGGTCCAGTATTTATAGGCAAACTGGACCCCCTGCGCGGCGGCGCACAAGTCATCCATCGGCACGCAAGTCTCGGCCCCTGCTAGGCACTTGGGCGATCAACATCCAAACTTCTGCGAACATATTTCCTTTGAAAAATTTGGATCTTATGATCTCGAAAAACCATAGGCGTGCAAGTTATAATGCATTCAAGGCATCGGCGTGGAACTCTCTTCCCGACACATAATTCACCTGCGCGACCTCACCAAAAATTGCGCGACCCTTATCCCTTTGCCATATTTTGATGCTCTGATTTTCAAAAACATATGGCGCGCAAGTTTCCTATCCTCCAAGAGTATGGCGCGCAAGTCCCTTTTCAAAAATCACTCTTTCTTCATTTGTTGATTTTGAGGCCCTGAAATTTGGCACACTGGAAAACGGCGCCACCTTGTATCTGCTCTTTTTGTACCGCCTCCAGATCATCCATTCCTCTGTCGATGTTCTTGAATCAAACATAGATCATTGACCACAACTCTTGAACACGACATATCACCATTGAATCTCCTTTGTCAACAAATTTGATGTCGTTTGTTTGCTTTGTCGACAAGCACGATCACCTCAACAACACTTCTTCTTGGTGATCTGTATCCTTCAGCAACTCTTTTGCTTTTATCACAAACTCCACTATTGTGATTTGTATTGTTTGGAGGAACAGCTTTAGTACCATCATCTTCTATGACAATGTGATGTGCATGGCCATTTCATAAGTCAACTCATTGGCACATTGCCTACTTCATCAACCGTCATCATCAACATCATGCAAACCATGTGATTCAATCCGTCAAGAAGTCTCTAGCATGGTTCTCATGCAATCATGAGTAATTGCATGGTCTTCATCAAAACCCATTGTTCTCATGCAATAATGAGGCATTTCATGGTCTTCATCAAAGCCCATGGTTCTTATGCAATAAGAAGGAATTGCATGGTCTTCATCCAAAAACACCATCCTACTTTAATCATCCTTGGATGTATTACTCCTCACATTCTTCATTGTTGTAAACAATGTATCACCTTTGACACATGTTCATTGAACTTACGATCAGCACAACAATCGTCTGAATCACTACTCCTCTACTTCATCGGAGTACTTCATGATCTCCTTCATTGTGAGCTTCCATTTCTCCATTTTATTGGAGTACTTCTTGATCTCTTTCATTTTGATATTCCATTGACAACTATTGACAACAAATACAAACCTATACACAAAGTGGTTCCAACAATCTCCCCCTTTGTATTTTGTTGTCAATACCTTATACATCTTCTGAAATGAATTTGTCAATGTCAAAATGAGAATCTTCTATTCAATCAACTTTTCTTTTCAAATGTTCATTTCACTTTCTCTCCCCCTTATTGACAAGAAATAAAAAGCACATGGTAGGGAGGGTATCAATCCACACTTAAGAAATGTTTCATTAATCATTTCACTCTATGTCTACTTGAGCAATGCTCGATGTAGAAAACAAGAGGATTTGATTAAGTCAACAAGGCTTTCCATTATCCACATATCATGATACCAACATGAGCTGATAACTCATGTATCTTGTCTTCAAGGGTTTACCACTTTAATTCCAGGTAGAAGAAGATCAACTATGATAGAGAATAATCAACCTGAAACTCCTGCACTCACATCAGAAAATAGATCAAAAACATTCAAGTGCAATATGCAGGATAAGTGACCTTGGGGCACTTCCATTCTCTTTATGTCACTGATCAATTCAGTTACTCCCCCTTTGTAAAATAATCTTTGATCTGAGTAACCAAGGGATAGTGATTGAGAAATGACATACCTTCTCCATTGGCGTGTTCTTCAAGAAATTCACAGAGTAACTGCTTTTGAGTCCAGCTGGAGTTGATATTGATTGAAACAGTGATTATGGAAGCTTTTTCATTCTTCTCCCCCTCATCTGAAACACTCCTCATCATCTTCATCAAGAGTGATCCTTCATCATCATAATCTATTAATATCAATTGAAGAATCTACTAAGGATGGAAACTTCTTCAGCTTGGCTATCAAGAGTTGAAATCATTCACTACTTCTCAGGTTCTCCCCTTGAGAGCATGATTCACCTTCAATTCCCTGCGTTATTAGCACAAATACAATACCCAAATGATTACGGGAATAAGGTGGTTCCTTCTTGCTTCATCAAGAAGACTTGCTTGGTTGAGGTTCTTTTCTCAACCAAGTTCCTCTTTTCACTCTAGTCTTCATTCCTGCACATTTGAACATATGTTCTAACATCTGTTGGTGTGGCATGGCTCTGTTCACATTCTCTTCTGCTTTGTGTGGAGAATTGTTCTACTTAGCAGCCATCATGAATGATACATTCTTACTCCTCTTAAGGACTGCTTCTTTCTTCGGTATTAAGGTTAGGAAAACTTTTGCAATGTGACCAGACATATTTCATCTCTCACACAGAACATCGTTGACACGTGTGTTTCTCTTTGTTTGCAATCTCTCCTGCACTGTGTCTTCATCATGTGAAAGTTTTCCTTTTCCTTTGTCACCAGCCTTGTCCTTCTCATCTTCAAGTTTCCTTATTCTTTTCAAATCATCTGTCCAGATGACCAATATGTCATTTGGAACTTTTGCAGCTGATTTAGGTCTTCCACATGGGTTCATCCGAGATTCATCCCACTTAGTGTTTCTTTTGGATGAATGACCCTTCAATTTCATGGATCTAAAATCCTAGGTCTTCTCAGCTTCCCTACTTGTGATCTTCTTGGGGAAGTGTGTGTTCACAACATTCTTCTAATTTCTCCCCAAGATAGCTGATTCATTCTTTGACGACATCAGAGGTCTTGTTTTCTTTTCGACAGTGAAAGCATGTTGATGTGGACATGTGCCTGCATTGTGACCACTGCCGTTGCATACACCACAGATGTTATCAAGAATTCCAAATCTGTTTGCAGTAAACAGATGCATCTGGACCTGCTGATGTTGCTTCTTTTTCTCTGTCTTCCTTCTCTTTGATATAGGCATTCTCTGTGCTTTTCCATGTAAGGGATTATAGAGACAATCTAGTGCATAGTTCCCAAATCTGTTACAACACCAACATTGACCCACAAATATTTTCTTCTTTGTGTCTTCTGTATTAAGTTGTTGGGCCATCTGCTTAATCTTTTGTGCTCTATTTGAGGAACCCACTTCCTCCTTTTTCTTCCCATCCACCCTAGCCATGGTGGTAGGTTTCTTCTTCTCACCTTTCCTCATCCATACTTGTTTAGAAATTTTCTTCCCACCTTCACTAATTGTAGGAGTGTATTTAGAAATATGAGTACAAGATGGTTTGGATGGTACCTTCACTTTCTCAGTTGCTTGTGATAGATCAAAGAGTGAAGTCTTGATCTTCTTATCACATGTTGGAGGTCTTTTGACAATATAATCCTCCAGTGAGCATTGAGTACCAGCAGCAACTGATTCTTGATGTGGATAATCAAGAGTTGTCATAATCTTCTTATCACATGTTGGAGGCATTTAAGCTTTAGACTCCTCCAACGAATAGTGAGTGCAAGCATCACTCATTTCATTATTTTGTGAAGTCTCAATATGTGTGTTCTCAATCTTAGTCAACTGGGCTTCCAATTTTTGACCCTCAATATTGAGGATGATCTTCTGATCTTCAATCGTGATCATCTTCTCTTCACAAGTCTTCTTCAATCTTTCAACCTCATCTTCATGCATCTCAACTTTTGTTTGTAACAAAGAGTCAAGTTCCCTGAATTTAATGGAAGTTTCTTCCAAACAAAAACTCTTGACTTCATTGCTCTTCTTCAGCTCAGCTTCAAGTGCATGGATCCTTTATTTTAAAGTCTTATTTACTTCCTCTTCTTCTTCAAAGACTTTCACCCATTTGATGAGCTTCAGACTTTCCATAACTTTTCTTTCCAACCCCTTTTCCATATTGTCAGCTTTCCTTTCTAATCGATTGATCTCATCCTGCATAGATTGGAATAGGCTACAAATAATAGCAACCCTTTCTTCTAGAATATCATGCAAAAACGTTCTGAGTTTTTTCTTGAAAGCTTGAATTAGGGGTATCATCCTTTCATCTGGATGAGTTCTGAGCCACCTGCTTGATACTTTCCAAGCCTAATGTTTCTTAATTATTGGAATGGCATGGAGAATAAGACACTGCATCTTCATTGGATGTGGGGGACTTCTTCATCATCTTCTTCTATTTCTTTTTCCTATTTGTCAAAGTCTTGGTGGATATAGATTTCTGCTCAGAAATGACTGCGTCATTATCAAGACTGCTCTTCATTGTTGACTCTAGGAAAGAAACTCAAATCCTCTTCTCAATAGAATTACTGGAGAATATCCAACATACGTAAACCTTTCGCTCTGATACCACTTGTAGGACCCTGGGACACCCTGAGAGGGGAGGGGTGAATCAGGTTGACAACTTTTTCTTCTTTTAGTTGTGGATCTTGTTCCCACGTTGGTAGGAACTACTTAAACCTATATGATGGATATGATCAGCAATTAAACATTCACATGCAGAGAGATGACACAACTATTTTTACTTGGTTCACCACTAAGGGCTACGTCCAAGGATCATACGCCGACAGGTTGTTGGTCATACCTAAATCCATTATTCTTTACTAGCTATAGATTACAAAGGTTCGGGTACAGTCACTCTGTCCCAGGCTCACTGCCTTTACTATTGTTCAGGGATAGCTCACTGCATCCCTCGGGTCACTCCCATTGACTCCCCCTAGCTCACTGCCATTGGTGAATTCCAACTCAGTTTATAGACGTGAAGGTCTCTTCAATGGATAGACATGAAGTTCTGTGTCTCCTGTTCAGCATGAGACTTTTCTTGCATCATAGTTCAGAGTTTATGCTCTTTTCAATTCAACCTTTCTTCTTTAGTGCAATGACTAAATGCACTAGATCCCCTTGACTTTGTTTTCCTGAATCACAATCACTTATGTGATTTCTCAATAAATGATGTTCAGCTTACTCGGCATTCGTCAGAATCAATTCACCATGTATTCATGAGATCAGGCATGTATCATTAAGATTTCTTCTTCAATATCGCATTGCACCGAAAGTATCAGGCAATATTTAGCTCTTGTGAAGCTCCAGAAAGGAGGGCGTGCTTCAACAATATTTGTCTCTCCTTTTCAAGCCCGGCGCGCAAGTCTCTATATGGACCACAAGTCTTAGGTGCGCAAGTATAACCTGGCGCGCAAGTGTCACCAAAGCGCCTGTGCGACTCTGTCTTCTTGAACTTCAAACCTGCGCGACTCACTTCCTTCCTTGCCCAAATCACCTGGGGTGCTCCACCATCAGTTGGCACGCAACCTCTACATGCGTGACCCAACTACCACTTGCGCTGTTCAACCACCTACGCGAAGAGAGCTCGAACAATCTCAAAGTCTTGAGGTCCGTCGGAAATGAGGAGGGGTGGTCCAGTATTTATAGGCAAACTGGACCCCCTGTGCGGCGGCGCGCAAGTCATCCATCGGCGTGCAAGTCTCAGCCCCTGCTAGGCACTTGCGCGATCAACATCCAAACTTGCGCGAACATCTTGCCTTTGCCAAATTTGGATCTTATGATCTCGAAAAACCATAGGCGCGCAAGTTATAATGCATTTAAGGAATCGGCGCGCAAATCTCTTCCCGGCACATAATTCACCTACGCGACCTCACCAAAACTTGCGCGACCCTTATCCCTTTGCCATATTTTGATGCTATGATCTTTAAAAACATAAGGCGCGCAAGTTTCCTATCCTCCAAGAGTATGGCGTGCAAGTCCCTTTTCAAAAATCACTCTTTCTTCATTTGTTGATTTTGAGGCCCTGAAATTTGGCAAACACTGGAAAATGGCGCCACCTTGTATCTTCTCTTTTTGTACCGCCTCCAGATCATCCATTCCTCTGTCGATGTTCTTGAATCAAACATAGATCGTTGACCACAAATCTTGAACATGACATGTCACCATGGAATCTCCTTTTTCAACAAATTTGATGTCGTTTGTTTTCTTTGTCGACAAGCACAATCACCTCAACAACACTTCTTCTTGGTGATCTGTATCCTTCAGCAACTCTTTTGATTTTATCAAAAACTCCACTATTGTGATATGTATTCTTTGGAGGAACATCTTTAGTACCATCATCTTCTATGACAATGTGATGTGCATGTCCATTTCATAAGTCAACTCATTGGCACATTGCCTCCTTCATCAACCGTCATCATCAACTTCATGCAAACCATGTGATTCAATCCGTCAAGAAGTCTCTAGCATGGTTCTCATGCAATCATGAGTAATTGCATGGTCTTCATCAAAACCCATTGTTCTCATGCAATAATGAGGAATTTCATGGTCTTCATCAAAGCCCATGGTTCTTATGCAATAAGGAGGAATTTCATGGTCTTCATCCAAAAACACCATCCTGCTTTAATCATCCTTGGATGGATTACTCCTCACATTCTTCATTGTTGTAAATAATGTATCACCTTTAACACATGTTCGTTGAACTTACGATCAGCACAACAATCGTCTGAATCACTACTCCTCTACTTCATCGGAGTACTTCATGATCTATTTCATTGTGAGCTTCCATTCGTCCATTTTATTGGAGTACTTCTTGATCGCTTTCATTTTGATATTCCATTGACAACTATTGACAACAAATACAAACCTATACACAATGTGGTTCCAACAAAAATTTCTCACCATTATTTTAGAATGTTAAATCCAGGACCTATTGTAGATCTGTCTCAAATTACAGCATATACCCTCTCCACATATTTTTTTAATCTGGAGAGACTCCAAATTGAGGTTGTTCCACCATTTTTGCTGAGCATCATGAAATAGATTTGATTTTTAAATATCTCATATCTGTCTTTTAATATTAGAAGTATTTCAATCATGTGTTAATTTTTAAACTTTGACCTAAAATCAGAAAACTGAGATATCTGAATCAAAATCTAATATTTACCTATGACAAGGGACTCAGCGAGTCTAGTTCAACTATTTCTATGGATAAATGGAACACCTCATGAACTTTTGGTCCTTTTTTCATTATATCCCTAATTTTTCATAAACATACTTGATACCGACCTAGATGGTATACCTTTTCTTTTTCATAGAAAGCCCTTTGCGGATTTTAGACCTAACAAGATTTATGCCTTTTTTTATGGCTCAATGCATTTTTACCGAACCGATACTCAACTATTACCAAGATTTTCCTTCAAGGATTTTTTCCGATAGAGAGCATAACATCTTATTTTTTATTACCGGTAGTTTATAGGCCTGCCATACAATCATTTTACTGATGTTTTTGGTTTAAAAGAATTGACAACATTAATTGGGGTAAGGCCCAGACTTGGGATCATTAGTTTGGAATGTAATAGTATCCTTCTGACATGGGTTAAGAATTTACCATGACCTTGGATTTGTGGATTTTAGACATGCACAAGGCTCATGAGCTGCTTTAGGCATAAATAGGAAGGAAAGGACTATCATAGGGATGAATTTTCCTTTGATTTAAAACCATTCTTGTGGGAGATGTATGAAGAGCCATCGAGGCATGATATGCATAGTCATGCAATGCTGTCCCCAGGACACTGGCCTTCCATTCCCGATGGACTGGGGAGATCTGCCACATATTGGATTTATCTTGATGTTGGGATCCACAATTGGTGGTGGGATTTAATAATATTAGTTGATAACATTAGGCACATTCACATCGGCCTAGAGTGGATAATTATTCTCACACTTTTATTACTATTGTGAGGGAGTTCTAGCAAGTTTTCTGTTCATTAAATAATAATTTATGTGTCAGGGTCACTTGGGATGAAGGAGGTATATAAGATGTCATCCAAGAGTTTTCTGAATCATGGGGTGTGACAACACGTGAATTTCATTTGAGCACATGGAGGTTGGAAATAACTCTCCTATGGACGAATTTGCAATTGATTGATATCCAATATTGTGGAGACATATGAAGAGACCTCAGGGCATAATATGCATAGTAAATAAAAGGTATCCCCTGGACACTAGCCTTCCTCCCCCTATGGCCATTTAGGATTATGGTGATTAGGAAATTTTTGAATATGGTGTGTGATCATCGACCATGGGTGTCCCAAATCAAAAGACGAAGCTTTTTAGCTGAAATTCTTTAGGTAATCCTAGAAATGAGTGGGATAAATCATCCTTTTACTATGGATCAACCTCATGCATGCAGATATGATCTCTTTTAAAAACCTCAAAAGAGACCAAAGGTGGATCATGCCCATATGTTTCGATATATCCAGGATGTGTGGAAGGGGGATAATCTAAACCCTGACTTTGAGGGCCCTTAAATCAGGAGGGTTGGAATGAGGCTCAGAAGCCATTGGGCATACTAAGATTGGAGAGGAATCTCATGGGGACGAATTTTCCTTTGATTGATGACCATTTTTGTAGGCGATGTATTCAGAGCCTCTAGGGAAAGATTTGTATTGCCAATAAAAGGTGACCGCAAGACACAAGCCTTCCATTCTAGATGGTCTTAGAAGGTCATAGGGATTCAATATCACCTAATGGATGTAGTATGGAATATGGAAGGGGTATACAAAGACATATTGGGGACATTTGCACTGTGATTCACTCATGGAATGGCATCCCTTGTGTATATTTAACCCATACGTAGGGTGAGGTATTTGTTATATCATTGGGATGCCTGGTCATTTGAAATCACATTGCTAGGAAACATGGCTCCTCTTTGGGGAGGGAACCATGACGTTCTGTTTAGGGGCGTGCTGCTAGGACCAAATTCCTAGGCCAATTTTTCATAATTTCATGGTGGATCTCTTTCTGATATCCCTAAGCTCACATGATCTATGCTCGGTGTGAGAAACAAGGGATTATAAGGGATTCATGTAACCATTTAAGAATAGTGAATTCATCATCAGAGGGAATTTTAAGGAAAAATCCATTTCGTTGTAGTTAAGAATTGTGTGGTGCAGATGATTTTGGCCTTGGAGTTTAATGTCATTCAGTGAGGATGATTTTGTCATTGTAGTTTAACGTCATGCGGTGAGGATGATTTTGGCCATGCATTTTAAAGTCATGCGGTGAGAATGATCTTGGACTTGATGTTTAATTTATTGTGGTGATGATGATTTTTTCTTTGTAGTTTAACATTGTTCCATGAAGACAGTATTGGCTTTTAATTTTAATGTGGGGCGGTGAGGATGATTTTGGAAGTGTAGTTTAATGTCGTGTGGTGAGGATTATTTTGGCCTTATAGTTCAATGTTGTGCGGTGAGGAATATTTTGGCCTTGCAGTTCAACGTCATGTGGTGAGGATGACTTTGGAATTTTAGTTTAATTTAGTGCAGTGAGGGTGATTTTGGACTTATAGTTTATCGTCGTGCGGTGAGGATGATTTTGGCCTTGCAGTTTAACATCATGAATAAAGGACAATTTTGGCCTTGCATAGGAATTCAAAAGTTTCTAGTTAATCATAGTCAAGGTGTTTCAACGTTCCGTAGATGTGAGTGATGATAGAAGGTGTAAACCATTATCCTTGGGGCAAATTGAATTAGGATGGATTACCTAGGGCTTGAAATCCATTGGGTGTTCAAAGGTAGGAGAGGACTCTATTGAGAGAGAATTTTCCATTTATTGATGAACAATTTTGTGGGTGATGTTTGCAGAGCCACCGAGGCATGATATGCATAGTCAATCAATGTTTTCTATAAGATACTAGCCATCCATTCCTGTTGGCCTTGTACGATTGTCATGATCCATGTTTTACAAAGGTATATAGTGTGACAAATGAGATACGTATTCCTAGGAATGTGAGAATACCCAAACCTTGACTAACCGTGACCTTCTTAGAGCTTCCACATAGGTCCAACCCACGCATGGGGGGAAGGGCCATTTTTTGCTGGTGGCTATTCCAGCATCACAACATATCCTGCCAGTGTAGGAATCAAGACACATGTATTTCTAGATGTTCCCTACATACGTTTGTTTGATGTGTTGAAGACAATTGATGGAATTTTGGTTTTCCATTATATGGGTTTCAAGCCTACCATACTCCTCTATGGTTTACTTGTATAAGATACTCCATACCACTATTCCCAAGCACACATGAGTTATACTCGATGTAAGAATCGAGGAGTGGTTATAGAGTCTCCTTTGTATGTGTGAGGTGACAGAGAATATGATGGGGGGACTATTAATTTTCATTCCTAGTGGGGCTGGGCTAGGACTGAAGATCGAGGCATATATATGTATTTTGCGAAGGCATAAATCAAGTCGTACATAGTTCTCTGTGTGCCCCATACCAGTTTGGATCGGTCACATGGGTAGGGGAATTTTCATTCTACCAACATGGTTGTTAGGTTCGCTATGTTTTCCCATAGTTGACATTTGTAGGAGACTCTCTATCACCATTCCTAATCTCACATGAGTTGTACATGGTGTGAGAAATAAGAAGTCATAAGGGACTCCTTTATAAATATTGGTAGATATGGGGAGTGATGGAGGCATTGTTTTTTTGGAGGGACAGGCCAAGATCAATGATCGAGGGGACACTATGAATCCGATAAGGGAAGTAATCAAGATGTACGTAGATCTCTGTGAGATAATGTAGTTTATTGACATTCAATTAAGACATTTTACAATACATAGTTCAACGTCTTATGGAAAGGACATGATCCTTATAGTTTAGGGTCATGTGGAAAGGATGAAGACTCTTGGTTTAAGGGCATAGAGTTTGGACCATGACATGGGGTATTTTTGTTTTTGTTTTTTTATGACTCATCGTTTAGGGTTGTAGAGTTTGGACCATGATATGGGAGCATATTTTTACCTCATAGTTTAAGGTATTATAGTTTGGAACATGATATGGGAGAATTTTTTTTCTTTTTTATGACTCTTATTTTAGGATCATTGAGTTTGGATCATGATATTGGATAATTTTTTTACCTCAGAGTTTAAGGTCATTGAGTTTGGACCTTAACATGAGGGTTCTCTATTACAGATAGTTTAAGGTCTTACTGTTTGGACCATGAAATATGACACCCTTTTTTATATTCCTTATGACTCATAGTTTAACATTGTAGATCTTGGAATTTATCATTAGTGCTTTTTAATGAGAAGTATTTTTTCAAGAACTTTTCATTTGTGGCCACTGTGATGAGCTTTCCGTCCATTGATATTAGGGAGTACGCTTCATTGTAAAAGGACAATGGTTTGGATTACGGTCCTTCCCTCTTTAGTTCAATATTCAGGGGATTCTTCCCTACTATCATCGATGTTCTAATGACTAAAACCATTTCTCCTTTGATGAAATATTGAGGGTGAACCGTTTTTCTAAAGGCTCGTGCAATCCAGTTTTGGTATATTTCCAAATGGTACTGAGTGTGAAGCCTTTTACATATACTTTCTCTTATTAACCAAACCATCTACGGGATTACTCATCCATGGAAAATTGATTGAAAATGGCCAATAATAGTGACAAAACTTATATTTCGATAGGTAACACTACCTCTTCCCTGTATACTAGTGACTGTAGGGGAGCCTGAGTGGTGGTGCGGGTCGTGGTCCAGTAAGCCCCAAAAGTAGGAATGAGATTTTTTTGCCACTATTTCCTATCATTGTCGAAAATCTTTTGAATTATGAAGGACATAGTCTTTTTGAATGCTTTTATCATTATATTGGCCATAGCATGGTAGTGGGACAACTAGTTGGCATTGATTTCATATTCTCAGTAACACTTATCTAGCTTAGTAGAGCAGAAGTTTGTGCCGTTTTCTGTTAGTATTGTATGAGGGACACCAAATATTGTGATGTTGTAGACCTTTAAAAAGATAAATATGTTTTTCACCATGACTTCTTTATGGGGTATTGATTCTACCAATTTATAAATGAAGTAGGTTGTTGTGAGTATGAAATTGAATTGTCTGGTAGTCACAGGAGGATACAGTCCCACAACATCCATCCCCCATGTGACAAATGCCCTGGAGTATTCAGCTGCAAGAAGCAACTCTAGGGGGTGGCATATGAAACTATTATGAAACTGGAAGGAATTTCATTTTTTATTGAATATGGTAGGATCTTGTATCATGGTGGGCCAGTAATACCCAAGCCTCTAGATTTGTTGAGAGAGATTGGTTGGTGACTGGTGTGCTCCACAAGCTTCAGTGTTCACTTTTTTAAGATGTCAGTAGTCTCTTATCCATCAATTCACCCGATAAGAACTCCATGAAGTCCACTTTAGCATATGAAATTTTCAGGGTTCACCCTATTTTATAAGGTAAAATTGACTTCCCGCCTACGGACCGGCTCCCTTTCAACCCTAACTGGTGGTAGTTTCCGGTTTCGAAGGTAATTTGTGATGGGTGTCATCCAGCTGGTGGTATGACCATAAGGCTCAATAACATGGACAATTTTATCAATTTCCTCTTTATTGATCTGCATGAATGCAATGAACATCCGAAGGAGAGCAATGATAAATACTTTTTCATCATGGTTTGGATCAGCCATGGCCGTGGCTACATTTTCCAAAGCCTAGCTTGAGAATTCTGTGACTAAGGGACATGAGTCAACATTAGTTCTGATGGGAATTCTTCCATATGTTCCTGGACATGAATCATCAATGAAACCAATACATATTTCTTTATTTTATAGTCATCAATGACCTATTTGATGACTAGATCTGAATCACCCTTTATTTTTAGGTGTTTGGCATGCACCAAGAGTATCAACTCTAGACCTGCGATGAGGGCCTGATACTCTGCTTCATTGTTCGTACACCCTTCATAATGCATGATAGATTAATTCAAGATATCCTTTTCAGGAGATAAAATTATGACTCCCAACACCACTTTGTCGAGCAAAGGATCATCCATCATTTCAGTATTTAGGATTTGGGATGCACTGTCGAAGTATATTTCCTATATCTGGGGGACCTACTAGATTAAAAACACTTCTTCATCTCTAATATAACTATCCAATGGTTTCGTATATTTCGACGGGTCATCGACCAGGAAGTTTTCTAACACCTTGCCTTTGATGGCCATATGGGGCGCGTACCGTGTGTCAAACTATCGAAGGATGACCACCCATCATGATAGGTCCCATTTAACATGGGATGGATGAGGATATACATGAGCGGTTTCCATCGAGAGACCTAGTGGACCTCTTGGTGTTCCATGTAATTCCTGCATTTCTAAAATGTGAAGATTAGGTCTATGATGTTCTATTCAATCTTGGAATACCATTTTCCCTCAACAATCGTTGTCCTACTAAGATTTTAGAGGCAGTTCTCACTGCCAATATCATTCTCTTGCATGAGGAAGGTGCCTAATGACCATTCCAGGGAAGTTACGTATAAATTGAGAAGTCTCCCCTCAATGAGCTACATGAGCATCAGAAGGCTTAGGTGATATCTTTTGAGGTCGTCAAATAATTTATGACAATCTTTATCCAATTCATACATAACTTCTTTATTCATGAGCTTGGTGAAAGGGAAACATTTACCTGTGAGGTTTGCTATGAAGTGTTGAAGGTTGGCAAGGATCCCTTGAATACCTCTCAACACAGTGAGGTTTCATGGTGGGGACATGCAAAAAATGACATTCATTTTCTTGGGGTTGACTTTGATGCCATGATGGTGTCCTAAGAAGCTAATAAATTTCCCCGAGGTGACGCCAAAGGAACATTTTAATGGAATAATCATTTAATTATGATGTATTAATTTTTTTAAGATAGTTTAATGGTCATCCAGGTGGTTTTAACACTGTTGTGACTTAACAACCTGGTCATCGACATTACACTGGATGAGTTTTCCCACAAGGGGCTTGAAAGTGCTATGAATGACGAGCTGATATGTGATGATGACATTTTCTAGACCGAAGAGAATCACTTTATAATAGAACACCCCATGAGGGACCCTAAAAGTGGTAGCCTCTTCATCCCCTCAGACCATCTGGATTTGATTGTATTCATTATAGTCATCCATGAGGGATTGAGCTTCGTATCTAGTTGTTGCATCAATCGTCAATTCTTTGATCAGTACTAGGTAGTCGCCTTTTGGGAAATTTCAATTAAATTTTCTGATGTTGATGCATATTCTAATCTGTCCATTCTTATTTTTGATAGGTACAATGTAGTCCATCCATATCATATATTGAACCTCCCATATGAATTTGGATTTGATCTATTTGTGGACATCAACCTCTATTTTAGTGGCATGCGTTGGGTGGGCCCTTCTGGCTACTTGTTTATAGCCCTAGTGATCTTATAGTAGGCCTAGATGACGAGTGGTGACTTTAGGATCGAGGCCTGGCATAATTGTGTAATTCCAGGAAAACACATCTTGATTATTCTTTAGGATGGAGGAATATGCCTCCTATTCCTCAATAGGCTTGTCCACACTAATTAATGTGGGTCGTGGGTCATTTTTAGTGCCCATATTTATCTTCTCAAGATCACAGATTGTGGTGGAAACCCCATCTTTAGATGCTAGAAGGGAATATTTGAGATCTTCCTTCTCTTCTTATTCATCATATTGATCATCTTCCCCTTACGATGGAGAAAAGTGTTTTGATATAACTTCACCAATATTGGGAAAGAAATCTTCTTTTACGTTAGTGTGTGAGGCAAGGGTAGTTTGATGCCCTATGGATGGGTCTTGAGCATCTTCAATTGGGATTTTACAGACAACATGGCTGTCATCCCATTCTTTTATGTCTTTATACATGGTGGCCATAGTAGATACCATGCAAATGACTGATTTTTTATCTGATATTTTAATTATGAATTCAAATTTGTTGATGGGTAGTATATATTCTTCCCCAAGCTGCTAGAATGGGTTGGTGGAATGCATCTCCAATCCATTTGGGGCATTGGTCCAATCAACGTCGTATGCCGAATGATGTTTTTCTTCTGAATCATAGAACCCTGCATCGACGTAGTGAAACTAACAGAACCCAACAAGGATTTTTTGGTGTGAAACATCCCAATGTTCCCATTAGTGAATTATTTAATACACTGATAGTATGAGGACTAAATTTCATCTTGTTGTGGAAGCCATGGCCTACCTAATAGAACATTGAAGGTCGTACTCTGCTGCAACACCAGGCACTCAGAATCTGATATGATATATTAGAGCCATGTTTTAAGCTTTATTCCTCCCCATATCTTCTGTTCACTTTTGTCGTATCCCAAAATAGTTGTAGTGAAGGGTGTCAAGTTGTCTTCATCATATCACAGTCGACGAAGCGTTCTCAATGGGAGGTGGTTAACTCCAGAGTTGTTGTTGATGAAAATCCTCTGAACAACAACTCCATTTATCTTGTTGGACTCATATAAGTGTTTGATGTGCCCTTGCATAATGGCATCTTCATCCCTGTCATTGAAGTAGATAACATTGTGAAATTCAATTGGACTGGTCTCCATTCGGCAAGCTTCATCCACTGATACTTCATCCTCAAACTCTTGGGGACTTATCGGGGCATTAATGAGTGCCTCCCTAAAATTTTCAAACAAACTCAGTGTATCTATGATTGAAATCTTTACTGCTATAGATTCTATCTACATAAAAATGACATACTTCTACTCTAATGGTCAGTGATTCCAAGCTCGAGGTTTCTCTTTCACATACACATTAGGAGATTGAGCTTTAAAAGTAGATGATTCAAAAAATTTAGAAGGAGCCAGTGGTATTGTTGTCCTCTCCACATTTGGCTAGACTGGTTTTCCTTTATACCTTGGTCAGTTTGATACTTTTTCTTCCCCTAATGGATATTCCAAGATGAATAGGCCTGTATTTCCTCCGATAATGGAGAAGGAGCATTTCAGTTCTCCATGCATCTATCGGAGGGTCCTTTCATGATTTTCCATGATGTTAACAATTTAATTTGTGGCATACTTCTGAATTTGGATCCTTTCACAAGCATTCCTTATAGGAAACCATTTTCCTCTTTGGCCTCTTCCTCAGACTCTCCATTTGGGCATGGGGAATTTCGGTTCATGGCCATAGTCTTCATCAGAGAAGGAGTCCATAAAATGGCTGACATTAATGAATCTGAAGATCAGTTCTAGATCTGAGACTTTTCCATTCTGACTAACTCTTCTTTATGGTACATTATAGAGGGGCGGTGCCCATTATACAATTTGGAGGGGTGATGACCATTGAACCACGCATATTTTCATGAAGTCTGAAAGTGTCAACAATAAAATCTACTTTTCTACCATATCATCTACTTTCTCTTACTTTCTTTCCTACTAGCCTTTAGAAGACCGCATGGATGAGGAGGATGGATGTACTTTATTAGGAGATTGTGGGGGAATTTTAGGTTCTTTCACTTGTGCCTTGAAGATGATATGGACTAGGATGATGTTCTTTTGGGTCATCCAAGTGTCAAAAAAATTTTCCTTCATTCTGGTGACTATTTTCCACTCTTCTTCCTCTATTGTGTTGGATGTGGAAACATTAGCCACTTGTGCTAGTGATGAGACCAACTTGAATTTTCAAGAATCCACCATATTTTACAGGAGGAAGTTGAAAACAATGCATTTCTAGATCATGTTTCCTAGTATCCAGTGATATGGACAATAATTTGGATGGCCATCGAGACCCACTTAATTGGCTCACTTTGGCTCTGGTAGCCAGAGTAGATTACAACTCCTGTCAGCTATAAAATAACCGCAGAACTAGTCATCTCAGAACTAATAAACACTATTTTTTTCTCATAGAACTGATTTATTTTAGCACCTCATCACTCATCTTTCCCTGGTGGGGTAGGCTGTTGGCGTAAAGGGAGCCCCGCATGGTTCGGTGGGGGCATCACAACTATTGCTGGTGTTGGGGGTTTCTTAAGAATGACAGAATCCACTTCATCATTTCCCATTCGTTCCCTAGGGGTCGATGGGGACACTCAAGACATAAGGTTAGTTCTTTACAATGAGTCTTTAATACTTTGGGAAATTTCATAGAAGTATCTAAATCAACTGGTGTACTTAACTCAGATGAGTGGTGTTTGCAATTCATCTCAGAGGGTTTCAATGCACATTGTGCGAATCTCATCCTAGGGGATTAGCAGGTTCCAGGAATATGTCAGGACATTCCATCTGGAAATGATGTATGGGACTCTCTCAGTCTCTCTCTACTTACAATTCCTGAGATCACTGAATGTTGTCTTTGGAAACATTGAACAAACTGGAAGAGAAACTTTCACTTGAAGTCCTCCCAACCTATGATTGAAAAAATGGAAGGATGGTATACCATAGAAAAGCCGTTCCCTACATGTTTTGTATGAAACACTTGATTTTTATAGAATTTTATGCTCTGTAATTCCCATCATGGGGTCACAATAATTGTAATACTGCATAAAATACTACATTGGGTCCCACAATACAAAGAATACTACAAATATGGGGTTCTTAAACTTTGGTGGTGGTGGATCATTTCTCACCCACTCAGGGCAGGGTTTGCGCTCTAATTGTATCTAAGCACACTAACCCTCCACGGATTTTAATAGAGCTATTATATTATATAAATTATTTAATATCCTTTGATTCATATCCTTTCAGGCTTGAGCTTGAGCTGGTGTGGTAGGGGAAAAAATTGGGCATGCCGGTGCTACCAGAATTTGGGGTGGATGCCCAACTAGGGGCATCATTTGTGGGTTTATCTAGTTATATTATATATTCCCTCCTAATGAGGGGAGGGTTCTAGATTCCCTTCTAGGTCTAGGATGAGTGGCCCTCCAAACATGGCTTCATTCACTATAATGAGTTCCGATAGTATGGGAACCTCTTATTGGAGAACCAGCTGACATTAAGTAAAGGGAACAAATCAGGTGAGATAACTCCCTTGATTTAGATTGACATTAATTCATCTGATCTCTTTCATTTATTCCTTATTCGAGGAAATCCTTTCCCTATGGGATGAGGGAAACCGTCTAATGGGGGGGGGGGGAGGAGGTAGGTCATAGGTGACCTTGGATTTATTTTTCCATTTTTGGAGTTTCACAGGGGAGGTGATGTCGAATTTACTGAGGGGGAAACCAGATTCAGGGATGTCCTATGGTTCCATGTATGCACACCTTTAGGCATCATGTGCAATGCCTCTAGTTGGGAACCATCATCCTTTGCATCCGCTCCCCCTACATCATCTCCTACGAAATCAATGGGGTTGACGCTCACGATATTCATTGAGGCATACCAAACTAGGGGCGGTGTTCCTAGTGCTAAATAGTAGGAAGGCTTCATACACCATTTATTGGAATTTATCCTTCCATTCTATGGTATTCTTTAGGTTTCTTGGTAAATATTAACCCAAAGGGAGCCCTGTTTTGACCTTGTAATGCACCTTTGTCTCGATGGATGCGAACCATGAGAAGGGTTGGAATGGGTAACTCCTCTGTCCATTGTTCTTCCATGATGGAGTAAGAGAGACGAACGATGTGCGAGGATTTGATGTAAAAATTCCCCTATCCTTGTGGGATGTTGTTGTTCCCATTATGTCATTGATACACTCTAGCCATGATTCATTTGTCTTATAAGGTCATTTGGATTTAAAAATACCCCATCCCTGTTGGTTGGGGTTATTTCCCCATCGTTGAAGTATCTACTGCTATTTCCACTCTTTCAATTTCGTGAACTCCCATGTGGGTGTATGCTGAGTGTGGAATTGGGCCTGCATGGGGTCTATGGTCTTTTGAAGAAATGATCACTACCTGCTAGTTCTCTTCCCTTATGTGGGAAGCCTACTGGATGTTCCTGGTCACATGACTCAGAATATTTTCAATGGCTTGATCTCTTTAGCCCTGATGCTTTTGAGACTTACTCTCAGCCGATTTTTGTTGAGTATCTCGTCCTTCCCGAGAAGGATTTTTATTTTACTATTTTACCTATGTGATGACATTACAAGATGTCATTTCCATTGGGGCCTTAAAGATGGGATGTGGTGTGAATGGTAAATCTCCATGTTCTCCCCAACCCTGAATGTGAACTCAACCTAAGGAATTTCCAATGAGGCAACAAAATTTCTGCTGTGCATGGAGGAAACACAGTAAAATGTTCTTATTTTACCATTTTGATTGTGGGTGACTTGCAGACGGGAGGGCTTCCAAGTCGATTAGAAGGTGAAGATCCCCTATTATGTTGACATAGTCCGCATACCCTTCGTAGGGTATGATGTTTTCATTCATATTTAGAAGATTTTTCCATATATTGAAGCAATTTTCATTCGTTCATTCCCCTTATAATTCCCCTGGTATATCGAAGTGAGAAGTGGTCCTATGCCAATACATAACTGGTATGTTATCCCGAGGTACATGTCTTCTCGCAAGCAACATATATTGTTGTTGTTCTTTTGGAGGCTCCTCTAATTGATATGCCCAGCTCGACTGCTTCTTGATGATTCATTCCAAGAAACTGGGTTGGTGGGGCCCTCAATATTTTGCAGTCACCACGAAGGTGGATCAAAGTATGAGCGTGGCCCTGATACACCCACTAGTTGAGAAAGGATATCACTCATTATAGATGGAGTTCTCGATGAGTCTGACTCCTTCTTGAGCACCTCAAAATAGGTAGGACTTCTCATATTGGTTTCGAAAAGTGGAAGACCATCTTTCCAACATTTATTTTGGTTGTGAGGAGGTCCTTCATAAATTGTTATGCAATGGTATGAACTGCCATAGAAACATGATGTCAAACCCAAGGAATTTTCTTAACATCATGTACCCTAGGGAGGACCTTCAAGGAATGCTATAGTACGGGGATGACCTTATTCCTACATGATATTACTGTGGGGAGGAACTTCATAGTAACTGTCATTGTGGGGAGGGCCTTCACAATGACTGCCATCATGGCGAGGACTACCATTAGGACATGATATCTGGCTATGGGGAGAATTTTTGCAATGTATATCTGAGGGAGGACCTTTGGGATGTACTACAATGAGGGGAGGACCTTTTCATTTCATGGCATTACTGTGGGTTGGACCATCATATAAACTACCATTTTGGGGAGACATTTGGCAATAACCATCATCCTGGTGAGGACTACCATCATGACTTGATGTCCTTCTAGAGGGAAATTTATATTTTCAGTGTATTCCTAGGGAAGGACCATCAATGCGGCCGAAACTAAGGGGAGGTCCTTCTTGCTGCCTGGTCTTTAGGTTAGGGGTACTACCCCGACGTGCCTTAGGAGATAGTCTACCGGGATCGATCATTCATGATCCACAATGTAAGTTCCTGTGGATGCTCAGTGGAGGACCTTCAGAGCTACTGGTACCAACATTATTGGGAGGACCTTCGCAAATGCTACTGGCACTGCCATAATTTGGTAATGGAATGATAGTTCCTCAATCCTTTGTTTATATATGTTTTAAGGAGTCAATAATCTCATCTTCCATCAGAGTAGGATCATGAATGTGCTCTTATTTTTATGGATTCCTATGGCGATTTTAATTTTTGGGCGTACTCTTGCAGGAAACTGGGGTTATCTGCTGTTGGTAATGGCCTTCATGTACAAGTCCTTATCTTGTTCGGTCCTATGATGTATTCCGGATACGCCAATGAGAATCTTGTGTTTCGGTAGGGATATATGCCATCCCTAGAGGGACCACCACGTTGGACTGACATCCCCCAGTGGAATATGTATTTTTTCCAATTAGGTAGTCTGTATGTTGCGGGATATTATCGTCGACCCTTGTGGACTGGAACATGGATTCATTACTGATCCGAAGTGAATAACTAATTTTTTGAGTGTGTCATTCCGTTTGAGGAAATAAGGTCGTGGGACCAATTTCTCATCTGTGTCACTGATGCAATGATATCATATAATGTTTTTAGGATATCATCCAGAATCAACGTATGATATACCATCATGTACAAGATGTGAATAGATACATCTTTGGATGGAATGGGTATAAATTCCCATTTCAATGTCGAATAAGTAGTCATTACAGCTCCAGTTCTCAATGTGTCGCTAGTTAATACTAGCAGTTCTCCTCTGTTGGGACATAGGAACAATTCCATCACCAGTTAGCTTCACTGGCTTCCACCACATTTGACAGGTTGTCTTCATATTGACGGGCACGTATTTTTATCTACTCATTTTCCACTATATTTGTCTCACAATATTTGTATACATCCAATGGGATTTTACGATGCTCATATTTGTTTTCCACCAAATTTTGAGGGTGGGATTAATATGCATCAGTAGGTAATTGTTCCTGTGTATAGCATGTTGTTGTCCTATATAGATGGATGGCTTGAAATTCATGATAAGGTGTTTGTGCATATGTATAGCCGAGTTCTTCCCTATTAGGATTGTGGTATTCTTGTGCATCATCCGGTATTTGTGCCTATGTATGGTCATTTTCCACCCAATTTTGATGGAGGTATTGTTGTGTGCTGGAAGATATTTTCATCTACCTATAGTTTTCCACTCTGTCTACATGTTGGGACAAGCGAACAGTTAAAGAAATGTTCATGTCCTCCTATTGTGTCACCCTATTACTGTGGTGGGCATGTGTGGAGAGGGAAGAGTTGTGTGTTTGGAAGTTAAACGCTACCGTGTTATTATGAAAGAGATACTCTTTATGAAATAGAGTGATATAATGTCCCTGAATATATATATTCTACCTGTGGCAGGAATCCCAAAGGGCCTAGGTCTCCTGTACTTTGGAAGGTTCCCTCTGTATGAGGTCATCCTTAGTGGGAGGAGGTCTTGTCATCCGGTATCAGTGACGACACTCTCTTGTAGGGACCCATTGGTAGGGTCCCTGTGAAGCTGTGATGAAGCCTTTGGCATTGAATTCATCAGCCTCTCTATGTTAAGGGAGTTAGTCATTTTCACATTCTGTGGATAGGATCTGGAAATAGTTTGAGATGACCACTGCGACTGCCATGTGCTGAGGTGCCAGCAGCAGCTGGTAGACCTTCTCAGACTGGATGTCTTATCTTGTAGCCTCTAGTGTGGGGTGATTACCATTTTTTTGGTACTATTTGATCAGTGTATTTGACACCCATCGTTGAAGATGTTGGGTAGGTGAAGGTGTCTTGGAATTTGTTGAGGGCCGACCACCCGCGGGAACACTGATTCGTGCACCATCATGGATTGTGGAGATGTCATTTGTATCTAAGGATTCTCTATGGGAAACTGCAATATATGAATGACATACATACCACTAAAAATCAATAAAGTATCACTTATTTAAACACATGCATATTTGGTGATTCAGCGGGGCCACCATCCCCTTTTCTTTTTCTGCAGGGTGAAGGTGCATACATTGGTAGAACTGGCACCTTGCTTAAGGTTTCACATCAAGTTCACCATTTTTATCCACCTATGAGTTGTCACGTGTTGCGTGTACAAGTTTGGAAAAAATTGTCCAACATGCAGTGTCATTTTGGCTTTTATCATTCCGGGTAGAACCGCCACCTTGGTTAATGATTCACGTTGGGTTCACCATTTTTGTTCCACCTCCGAGGTGGATCATTTTTGCATTCCTGGGTGGAAAAAATGGTCTAATGTACAATTTACTTTTTTTCTTTTTATCATTGTGGGTAGTACCGCAACCATGGATAAAGATTCACGTTGGGTTCACAATTTTTTTCCACCATCAAGGTGGTCTGTGTTGTGGGAAACGTGGATATGGAATGATGAGGATCATCACATGTCCCTTTTTTCCATTAGGAAGGGATATCATTGAATTTTCCATTCCTTTTTTTTGACCAGTTCAATGACATTATCATTTTATGAAGGAATAATTAACCCTGTGGGGAACTATTGGTCCTAGAGGGTGATTACATGGGGATCAAGATCTCATGCAATTGGTCCTTCTTAGATATAACTTCCTCATATGGTCTCGAACGAGCTTATTTGTGGATCCAAGAATGCCCAATGGCCTTGGTATCCATGATTCAAGGACCTTCCTTCCAAAGGTAGGTGCTCGTTGGCTGACAATTTGACCAACAACACTTGAAGGCAACATTGGTCGAGAGAATGGGAGGTTAGAATCACCGCACACTTTGGGGGGAATTTTTTTTAACCAATTCTAGGAATCTATTTTAGATTTTAGTTGTGTTCATATGTTTGTGAATCCTTGGTTCCTTCCTAAAGAGTGAGTCTGCAAGATACCCTTTAATTGAACGATATTCATGAGCATGAATATGTTTGATTCCATAGAGGTGAATTGACTTAGCCATATTGTATGGCGCTCTTGAGTTTATCAACCTCTAGGAGATGGATGGTGATGGGATGTTGGTGTCATTCTTATAAATAGGGCTTCCTACGTATCCTCAAGAGATGAATCAAAACCCATGTAGTTCAAATTATATGGGGCTTAAGCGTGGAATCTTTTCTTTTGAGGAACATGATTGGGTGGAACCTTTTGGGTTGGTCACCCATTTGAGCTTGAGCCTTCTGGAAGGCATCCAACTTATCCTGATTTGATTAGAAATCATAGTTCTCATAGTTCAGTGGGTTTTCTGATGTTTTAATCCTCACAAACCTCTAATACCATGTGTTCCATGCTCAGTATGAAAAACAAGGGTATTAGAATGATTCAACAATGCACATGAACCTCCCCTATTGGTGGCGAAGGGATAGCCTGTAGTGGAAGAGGCCAGGGTGATCATGGGCGAGGGAACAGAGTGATGAACCATTCCATTTGAAATGGAATTAATGGTCATTCAGCCCTACCTTAGATGACTGGGGACATACCCTAAGTTTGAGGGACTCAGAGCATGTTTTGCGAAGTGGAGAAGATTCATCCTCATCAAAGGGGGGAGCAATCATAACCCCTTCAACTGATCACTGTTCCTCATTGAATGGAAAATCAAGTGATCACTGCTAATCATGAGAATGAGGAGATTCATGTTGGAATCCCAAGGTTTGACTTCAGGATATCATGGGAATGCACCATTAAAATCATTCTCTATTCTCGTACCTTTATTGGGAGGAACTTTGTGACTCTGCTTACCATGGGTATGTAAAATAAATGGCTTACGCTAATGTGCCCGATGATCTGATCATAAGGTTCCGGAATCTTTGGAGGAGGCTTTGGCTGGCATTGGAGAACTAGTTAGTGGGGGTATTGTGGAGGACTAGAAGGTAATAGAGGGATGAGGTTGGAACCAGACAGAACTATATCTGAAAAAACCCCATTCTGCATACTGGTTTCTCATAAGTGGTGGGGAAATCTCTACATTCCTTAGTGGTATGCGGGAAGAGGGTCCATCCACATACCCATTTGGTAGGCGGGCATGGGAATCACCAACCACATACCAATGTTGTGTGTGTCTCACTGTGAATCTTTGGGTTATTTCTAGGAAATGATTCAGTATGCAGTGACAGGTTCAGTACATGCAGAAGAAGACTACACGGAGCGCTATATTGAAGTGGGGTTTGTGGAATTACCATGCATGGGAAATTCATCCATAGAATTCTTTGTTTCTAGTTTCACCAGTTGGGTTCATAATAATAATAATAATTATTCAATTCCCCACTTTTATTTTTTGTGGATGACCATACCTACAAAATAAGTGGTTCACGATTTGTGCTTTTCCGATGAAACAAGATGGAAACTGAAGTGAAACCTATGAGTTTCCCTTATGCTTTTTTATCTCATCCTTCCCTCCATCCATATCAATTAAACCTCCTTTATCTTCACTCCTTTAATAATAAATCAAATATATCTTGTCTACAGGGCACACATCACCATTTAAGGAGGCCCATTGAATCGATTTTCTATCCCACAGAATACTGGGTCTACTGGGTTTTGCGGAGACTTTGGTTCATGATAATGGTCCGTGAAACCCTAATCATCCACATAATCCATGAAATTAGGGGTTCACATCTTGGTATGCAGATGATCTTCTGCATGGAAATCCACTGCTTAATGTTGTTTATTTTTTTCCCTGCTCATTGGCCATCGTTTCACATGCCAGAGGTTTGAGGACCGTCCAGCATACCTAGCGGTTCATGACCCATCTTCATCACATAACTTTCCAGGTTATGGTACGTGGGCCACTAAAAAATGTGAATTCCTTCATTAATTTTCAATGAAATACAACTGAATTTTAGATCATTCAACTTGATAAACGTATTTAAGTGGTTAATTTATTAAGTAAAGTTATCTTGTTGGTATTTCATATCCTTAGAGAAATTTTGGGGACCCTACATTTATCTAATTAAATAGACCCCATGAGAATGGGAGAGATTATTTACAAACATTAGTATATTATAAATCCTTCTTATAGAACTCATTCCCAACAATTCAATGATCCACATAATTATTTATAGATTATTTTCAAACCTATGTTGAGAGAAATAAACTTAGGGGCCCAGTTGATAAACATTTATTTTTTGTATGACCTTCCCATTCTTCATGATGGTTACACAATAGAGACATTATCATAACCATTATATGATATAAAATGATTTTATGCTTTATTTAATCATCTAGTATAACCCACAAGACTCATTGTATTCTGTATATGTATTTATTACATCAATTTAATTTATGGGAAATATAAAGTCATTTTTGATCTCTCTCCATGGGCTGACATTATTGAATTGATGTCAATTGGGGGTATTAATTTGAATTGAATTATCTACCCCCACATTATATTATGATTATTTTAGAAATATACATATGTATATTTATATTTTAATGGCTAAAATTGGTAATTTTAACAATTTCATACTATGAAATTTCCATTAATTGATAATTTTTTGTTTTGATATTATGTTGGTGAAACTATGACATAAATATAGTGACATGAAAATCCTAGTATGGTATAGAATTACATGTATTGAAAAAAGAAAAAAACACATAGTAATAAATGAGGTACTCATAATTTAATTGGGGATTTATCTTCTCATATAGATTCTACTAAATATTTTCATACCTTTGATTCATCAAGTTAAAATGATACAAGTCAATTTTAGTGCAGTTTAAGAACCCAAGGGTTTGGATGGGGATATAATTGATAATATATGATTTTATATTAGTAAATGATAAAAATTGAAATCAGGAATATTTAGATATATATATATATATATATATATATATATGAGGCTTTGATGTCCCCATGTATGGGAACCTCCCAGTCATCATCTCTGAAGGAAATTATTTGGAAGAATTTAGGGGAACTGGTTTTAATGTGATATGCCTTCACTAAAACTACATTAGACACAAATTGTTAAGGGATTTAGAGGGTCTCAATAATAATTTTTTTTGTTTTTATGGTGGGATGAAGGGAATCCAGGGTATAACACTTTTTTAAAATGATTGAAATAATCATAAAGATATCGTATTTATATGCCAAGAATCAACTCCTCTATTATTGTGGTTATTCCCTAGATTGAAGCTTAGAGGTTGATGTTGGATGTATTGGATGACCCAAAACATATCTATAACTAAAATATATATTTATGTTATAGAGGTGAGGCCTAATAGGCCTTCATTCATTCTGATTTTTACTAAGCAATTGAATATCTACTAGTTTATCCTCTAGAATTACAACGTCTAAATGAGCATGGAAAGATTCAGGATCATATCAATATTCATACTGATCTAATTAAATTTCACGACTCTTAATGTTTTTACATATATCATTAGTATAATTTATTCCTATGAATCAAGGCATATTTTAACCATGTGTTCCACAACCTCTCCAACCTTTGAATCCTTGTCCATGATCATGGATGGGGAACTATAGTTCATATAAATACTCCAAAATTGTGAAAGTGATAGGGATTTGGATGAACCTAATTAACCAATATTTTTACTCTCTAACTATTTATAATCCCATTTGACAAAATGAGACTCATTAACTTCATTAGTGGGATTGTGTCTATCCTCCCAATTATGTTTGTAAGAAGTCAAAATAGATCTAGACTAGATTGGGTATTTCTAGGAGATTATCTTTCAATAGATTCATCTCTCAATGTTTTTTTCATCAAATTTTAGGTTATTTTAATGACTAATATGCCAAATATAGTATTTTAAATGGAATTTGAGTCACAATAGGCTAGTTTAGTTAAGGCCCGATATGACATGTGACAGGCATAATGATTTCCTAGTCATGGATTCATAAAAAATTTTCACACAATTGTTTTGGATGTATTCCAATTATCTTCTTCCTGTAGTAAGGAAAAATATACAACATGCACCAATGTCGAGGGGTTTCATAACCTAACCTACATAGAGTCAACAATCCTTTGAATTATATATTTGTTGTGGAAGTAATATTGGTTGTTGAGACCCAACATTTAATTATAGTGTCAATTGTTTGAAAAAACATTTGTATTGAATTTTTATGATTTATGATCTTTGGTAGTTTGATTAGTTTTTTCTCTATAGCTATATTAACATACATAAGAACATTATCTCTATGAAAATAAGAAATTTTATTCTTTAAATACTCAATCCTTGGATTATGTGGATTCTTCATTCTATCCTAATGAGGGCACTGCTATTTTAGTTGGAATTCATAGGGATCCACTATGTTATATTTTCTGGGAATGGGTGATAGAGCTAGAAATAGATCTAGTTTGAGCAAGATATTTATAATATTTAATATATTAGATTTATTCCCTTATATCACAGATTTCATTTGAGAGATTTATTTGGAACTCCATATGTAATCCTCTAAAAATTATTCCATAAAAAATCATAAATTGCACACTTTTTGTATAATTTTATTTCTAGTGTGAGTAACTAATCAATGGGATTTTGTAAAAACTATATAATATTTTATCATGAGAGAGTATCATATTGGAAGAATATTACAATCCTTTCTACCTGGTGTTTTAGTATTAGACCCTATCATTTTCAAAATACATATAGTTCATGGGAATAAGGATCATTATCTTTCTTTCCATGTAGTTTAATTAGTAGTTTATATTTTATTGTATAATATCATTGTTGAAAAAAGATCCCATAGAGTGGCCATAATAGAAGAAAACTAAAACACCTTCGAGGTTCTATAAAAAGAACATTAGATTCACCAGTTATATCAACAATAATGTTCCCATTATATGGATACATTGAGGGATGATGTTAATGAGATTCTGTCATAGGCCCCCATTGTATTGATGATTAGTAAGGTTTAATTACAATTTTTGTGTGGATAATGAGTTACATCCACTCACTCAATATGAAAATACTCATTCACCTACATTGGTGTGTATCACACATCTATAACCTTATTTGGAGTGACATGGAAATCAATGGATTCATGTAACTTCTAAGGTAATATTTCATGTTAAAACAACCAAGAAAATACACAATCCAGAGCTTGATATGGTGGGCTTCCCAAAATTATAAAATATAATGATGGAGCTTGCACGAGGTAGATTTATTTATATAGTTTTGGATGTTTCCTCAATGGGGTAAATTTATAATAATCAGTATCTTTCAAATTTATATAAATTGGTTTTTTGGACCTATAGTTTGATAGATTATTAGAACCAAATCTTATTGAATGATAAAATTCTTCTTGGTTGATATGTATCAAAGGATATGTATTTTCCTCTTTTAAAAAATTGTAATCATCAAGATAATTCCCTCTCAGTAAATTGAAATTTATTCACTCAAATTTATAGTTAGCTTTATTATTCTCATAAGAAAGTGGTTTAGTTTCTTTAGGTGGTTTCAAGGTTGTAGATGTATCCACACCATTCCATTTATATTTGATAAAATATCATTAATTAGGAGGTAATTGAATATTTATAAAAGTTCAGAGATCATGAGTCTATCTTTGATGTTTGGTATATAAACATTCTTTATGAATTTTAGTCTGGACTATGTTTTTAATAGATTCATCATCATTATTTTAATTTTTCCTAGTGTATTACTACATGTGACTTGTGACGATTACGAAAAAAATTGACATAAATTTATATCACATTCTAGAGATCATATCATTATCCTACACATATTAGTAAGAGGATATTTCACGCATTAAACAACCAGAGAGAGTGAAATATTTTAATCTTCCCCATTATGTTCCTTCTTGGTGGACCATTTGGACATTCTCTCAAGTGAATATTCAAATTTTATCCCCAATGATCTATATTAAGAGGTTTATTGATGTAAATCTTATGTGATTCTCTAGTATCCTATTTTAAAAACACCTCAAATAAGGGAGGCAAACCATGAAGAGGAATGAATTCAGAGGATGTGTTTTATATTGTTTCGCCTTTCAAAAAAGTATTGGAATTCTAGGAAGAAGAGGAGGAAATAACCTAATGTCCCTATTAAATGGGGTCAATATTCCTACACACCACCACATCCTAGACCTATTATGGTTTTAAAGATCCATGGTATAGTTCTGGTGGTAAAAAATCCACCAACCTCGTGGTTGGGGATTCTCCCATAATGTTATTGAGTTACATGTAATTGTATACCTCCAATAATTTGTAACCTCCATTTAGTCATGAGATATATACATCACACATTTGGGATGAGAGTTCCTTGCTATAAAGGATCTATTTTCCATTAAAGGATTTTATTACCTTATATTATAGTCCTCTTTGACAATTATAAAATCCTATTGTAGGAATGTTTCTTTGGATCACTCCAACTGAGTACACCATTTTTAATCCTTATGAATAATGTGATTTTTTATAGACCAACTAACATCTACATAGTAAGGGACTGAGAGGTGGACCCATTGAATGAAAATCCAATTTTCCATCCATAATGATTCAAGTCAACTAATATGAATAGAAATTTGTAAGGAACCATATTCACCCCACCCATTAATGTGCACATTGAGTGAGGTATTCATGATTTTTTAGTGAAGCATCATCTTGTGGTAAACATAAGACCATTAAATACATTCATGTTTACCTCATGATATATAGTTATCTGAAAAAGATAAGGTAGTAAAATATACTTGGTAATATAGTTCATTATGGGGGTTGGTTTCGTTTATATAAGCTATATGCCTAGATTGGAGATGATAGATAATATCTCATAAATCATGATAGTGAAATGTATATATTCCACTTTTAGTGTCACTATATTTTTATACATGCGGGTTTAAATGGTCGAAAAAGTGTTTGGTATTCCACCTTTATCCAAATATTACCACAACGTATTGGATTTCCAATCATATTCATGGAGGTCCTCCTCAACTAGATAAGATCATAAATGTTTTTTTAAATTAATTTTTTTTAAAATCAGAATCATATAAATACCTTCCTTATTACATCAATGGTTTTATTTTTGTGTCACACACTAGTGCATACCATCAACCTAAATTAATAATTAATAGGAATGAAATAACCCTGAATAATAACAAGTTTCATGGTTCATTAATCCCTAAATTATTTATAACCAATCAATAATATGGAAACTACATTGTGGTTTCAAGATGGGTTGGACCTTCATGTCTAAAAGAGATATCATTTTTGGAAGGACCATCTCAATGAGAACTAAGAGGAGGACCTCCATAGTTGTTTATTTGGATTCCATGTGAGGAACTCCATGGCCAACAACAATCAATGGATTGGAAGGGGAGTACATCCCTATATATCTACCCTCTTACTAAAGGGAATACCTTTATATATACTTTTATGGGGAGGAACCTCATGTCTTGTCTTTGTATCACTTTGGTGTGGGACTATGCGATGAGTTCTCTATGGTGGAACTCTAGAGATATTGATCATGGAATAATTAGGAGGACCTATATGGACATAGATACATTTAATGTATATGATCTATTTATATATTCTTAATATCTTATCATAATATATTGAAGATAATTGAATATATTAGAATTGATCAGTGTTGGGACTTTGGTCTACATCATGATTGTATGTTTTATTCAATAATAATTCATTTTGTGAATTATCTATTGAGTGATTAGGGGTAGAACATAAATTATGATTTGGGTTACAGATTATGGGTGAGGACCCTTATAAGAATGATCCATCCTTTTTTGGATCCACAACTATCATATGAATATGATTATTTGATAGAGGATATGAGATATATCCTTCATCAAGACCATAATATGTTAAAAATATATCAGAGTACAATTGGGATTAAGGATATAATCTTACTCCTAGGCATCCAATGTTATATGAGGATGAATCTAACAGATCAATTTTTATATATGATCCCTCTTAAAGGATTTTGGAGGAATGTGATGAATTTTATTCTCAATATAAGTGAGTATATGAGAACCCTCTTATGTTCCCAAGAAAATATATTAATGTTCCTCTAATATGGGACATGGATATATTCCTTCAACTATGGAACCAATGAGATATGATGACGAGATCCATGTGTGTAAGAGAGCATATGAGAATCACCCTCTATCATGATGTAACTCTAGTGTTGGTGTAATGTTTTCGAGAGAGTACTCTAACATCAACACTTTTTTTATTTTTCATTTGAGGCTTTGGGTAACTGATTATATCCTTCTGGGATCTAGGACTGCACCATTGATTTTGACTCAGGAATATGTATAGCTTGGTAATATGATGGTAACTAAGTCATTACAGGATTACACTATTTTATTTATAGGGAAATTCTATAGTTTCATCTATTGTGGATTGTGAAAAGGGAAAATGAAAAAAAACTTATTTGTGTATCATATCAGTAAGATTCCATTATCTATAAATTAATCTCATAAATAAAGGATTCACTTTTTCTTCACCACTATGTATATAATGTTCTATCATACCCAAGAAAAGTTTTATTCAATTATGTAATTATTTAGAAAGTTTTGTAGTCACTCATTCTTCACTAGTGATGATTTGGGTTGTGTAATGGTTGAGAGGATTAGAGTATGGTCTCATTATACCCCTATGGGAGTAATTATTACATACTCTAAGACTCTATATTAGACATAGGATATCTTTTAAAATATATATCAATAAAAATAATACTAATAATAAACATTTTCCTAGTGATTGATTGAACCCATTCATCAATGAGTAAATAATATTATTATAATTGTTCTCTATCATTCTTTTATATAGTGATTATGACATGGATTAAATTCCATTATCCTAGAACATATAAATTTTTCATAATACCTAAAGGATATTAGTTTTTGGTATTTTTGATCAAAACAATGAAAAATGGATTCATATTTTTTCCAATAAATGTAATTAGATCTCACAAATTATGGTTTCTTTTAATGGGATACACCATAACATTTAAGGGAATTCAATAAAGAATAATGTGGTTCTCTTTATAGTCAAATAACCATTTCTATGTGATGTTCCTTTTATTATATTTCATCCAAAACCTATGGTGTGATAAGATTAAACATCAAAGATCCTAAATATGTATCTTTTTTAGGAGGAACAAATTTCTGAATTAGATTGATATATATATTCCTAGGTCATATGTCAGGACTATCCCATTGAGTTTAAAGTCATGTTGTAAAGATGTATGCTATGTAGTCTTATGAAATTCTTATTAGACTAGTATAAAAGGAGTTACTCTTAATGGTTGTTGTGGGATTTTAAAATAGAATACCATTAAAATTTTATCATATTTATTGGTAATGAAATATAATATGTTATGGTTAGTCTCATATGAATTATGACACATTAAGGGTAATGAATCAAGAAGAATATAGACAGTTAGGGTAGGTTCACTCATAGTGAATGTGGCCCAGTAAGGAAGGATGGTAAGATAATTGAATAATATGGCCCAATGAGGAGGAAATTTGGGCTAACACATGGGTAAACATAGCCTATCCTAGGAAATTGGTATGATACATGTGGTTGTTATGCATATATTGTATGGATGTGTCTGACTTGATCAATGAATCACATGATGGTTAGAAGATTTAGGTAATACAAAAAGAAGGATACCTATACCATCTTATGATTAGAAAGAATATTTTTGGGAATTATGCATATTCTAAAAATAGGTGACTGGCCTCATTGGAAACATAGGTGAAGGAATAGTTGGAGCATAAAACTAATTGGAGGACCATGATATAAAATTGGATCTTTTTTTGAAACAAAGAGTTCCATTCGGTTTGGATGTTTACTAAATATTGGATTTGGGTTATCCAATATGAGAATAATGTCCCAAAGAATATTTATACATTTGTCCCATGATAAGGTCCCAAATTTTTATTAAAATACTAAATTGTGATTACCCTGAGGGTCCTATCGATCTTGGGTAAAAGAAAATAAAAATCCATGAGGAAGGAAATGTATAGTGGATGGGGTATATACAAATGTATATATCCTAGTTAAATATCCAAAGACTCCACAATAGAGGCCTTCTTATAATGGAATTTATTGACCATTATCTTTATAAAAGGTAATTTTTGAGTTCTTTTGGGTTAGTTTGTCCTCAGTAGTTTACCTATGTGAGGGAAATGATGAAAAGTAAAGTCATATTTCCCATAATAGGGATCTATCATGAATGGTATATTAATAGGACATATCATTCATATCCTAAGACTACTATAAAGAAGATAAAATATGATAATATATATTTTATACAAATGGAATTTAACTTAAGGTTGTGATATTGTTAAAGGATTTACAGAAATGTCCCTCCATTGAATGTTGTTCTTGGTAATTCTCAGTGAAAGAGCCTCATGGACGTGATTAAATATCAGTTTTTCATGGAGAGATCCATGGATCTTCTATTCAATGAATATATCCACAAAAATGATATTGATTGTTCTTTTCCAATTATTTATTCCTCAATTTTCACTTAATAATTAACTAAATGAATTCATCAAAATATTTTTCATTTGTAACATTTCATGAAAAATGTTTTCACTGTGAGGAATATGATATCATTTAAAAAGTGATAAATCATCTACAAAATGGAAAAATTAATCTTTCTCAAATAGAAATATACGTATTTATAGGTACTATATATTAAACATACCCTATAAAACGTTATCTGATAGGAAGAATGCACCTCATGAAGTGTTCCTAACCATAATGTATTATCATCAGTCCACTGTAAATTACTTCTAGGATAAATGGATCCATGTGACTATGATAGGATATAATGTTTTAAATATAATCGAAATATATTAAAAAATTATCTATTTGATATTAAATAAAAATAAAATACCAAAATATAATCATTATGGTGGATCATATTCATAAATAATTACCATTACTCAGCTACAAATGATGTTTGACCACCAATTTGGTTTCCATTTATGAATCATTCCCTCATGAATGAATGAATTAATTTTTAAACTAATAAACCTCTTAAAATAAATAATCCATTTGTCTGTTTATTTTAAATACAATATTATTCATCTAGTCTATTTATTAATTTCTAGGTATCAAAAAAATTAAAGAAGTGTGATATGAACAATATTAAAATAAAGGGAGCACTAAATTCATTATATGATTAAACTTTAGGGATCTGGTTATAATTTTAACTATACATGACATAATTTTACAATCAATTAATGATTTTACATTGGGGTCTTGAGTATAAATATAAAATAAAAAATTAAATACATGAAAGACTTGTATTTCTTTTTAAAAAACAATACTTGATATTATGTCACCAATTGATTGGATATTTTTATCAAAACATATCATTGTAATTTAAAATTTCTAGATATATCAAGGTTTATCCTATAATGATGGGAGATATTGATTTTATCTATGAATATTTATATGATATTTGAATAAAGTGTATGACATACAATATTAAAAATTAGTAATAAATTGGATTTCTTGAGATTGACAATGTGGATGCCTGTAGTTATGTCTGTCTAATAACCTATGGGGGATTGAGATATAATTAATTATTCATTATAGATTATAATTGAATTTATTTTTTACATGTCATTTAGTGTAATTTAATTGTTTTATTATATTATTATACATAGAGGGATAATATAAAATAGGTTTGAGAAAACAATACTTATTTATATATTTGAAAATTTTGATCAGTTTTGAAACCACATAGTGAAAAAATAAATCATTATTGATTGAGTATTTCATAATTAAATGATTGTGAAAAAAAATAAAAACATACGGTAGTAAAAATATGAAAATAAATTAATTAATAAAATGGAAAGGATGATTAAATTTATAATGGTTTTATCATAGTATTTTAAGGAACAGAATTTGAGTTCTTTTTTTATAACAAACCTTAAATTCATTATCACCTTTTATAATAATGGTCCATATGATATGTTAGAAAACCAAAATTCTATTCTCAAATAAATTTATACTTTAATTAATAAGTGTTCAAATAAAAATTATAATATAAATGAGGTAAATTTTTTATAATATGAAATCAGGAATTATTTCTTGTATAATCTTTGAAGATTAATTCTCATAAATGAAATAACACAATGTCTCACAAAATTATTGAAAAAAACGATTACAATATGAATGAATTTATTTAAACTTTTTCAAATTAGGATGAAAGAAATGAAAAATATAAAGTTGAAAGATGGTTTGAAAAATCCTTATTTAATATAGAGATATAATCTAAGGAATATTTTTACCTAGATGATTAATTATGGGATGATTATAAGACAAAAAAATAAAAATTATAAAAAATACATAATCAAATTGATGAGAGGAATATATTTAGTTTTATATATACTCTTATTTTAACTAGATTCATAAATAATGCATTGTGAAAAAATATATTATAACTTTTTGAACCAATCAATTATGATTATTCATGAAAATATGAACGTTGGTTTTATGTGGTTCATGAAGAAGAAAATAAAATTGAAAATATGAAGACATTAATTTTTTTTTTCAAAGGCTAAGGAAAAAATAATTATATAAACCAAGTAGAATCTTTTAAAAAATATGAATGAATATAACCAACTTGTGAGTAATAAGAATGAATATTATATAAAAATTATTACCAAATTAAAGGCTTTAACATGAACTATACATTCAATCATGTAACAGTTTGAGATAATCAATATTTCCAACCTCACTATTATTTAATAAAAGTTTAAAATATTCAAAATGAATATTAAGCCAGAAATTTTTTAATGTGATTCTGGTATAAGAGTTATATATGGAATAATAATATGGTTTCATGGTCAATAACGATGAGAAAAAGTTTTATAACTCAACAAGTAATTGTATATATCAAAAAAATTATTTAAGGAATGGTTTTAAATGATTATATTATTCTATTATTTTATTTTAATTAAGTCATGTTTAAAACATGGAAAGAAAAATCTTAAATACATACTCATGGTTCTAGTGCATAATAAGAACATAATATTTGGTTCTTCATGGAAATAATATTATAAATATTTTATTACGCTTATTAAGAATTAGTTTTAAATTTCAATGATTTGTAGACATGAATGATATGTGACATGAGTCCATATATATATGATATATATGATACATATATAAATATATTAGAAAAAAATGTGATTTTCATGTACAATATATCATTTAATAAAATTAAAATTATAAATAGTTCTCATTTATTATTCTCTATATTAACAATCTATTTTTATAAGGTTCCATTACATGAATAATTTTTTAGAGTCATTTATGTATATGATACATGAACAGGATGAATAATAATTTACCGATGCGTTTATAAATAATGAATAAATGAAATTTCCTAAGGGTTATCCTTTTGTAATTATATATCCATTGCATGTTATGGAAGTGGTGGTGGTGTGCATCATCAGAAGAAAATAAGATCATACTCAAACATAATGTGATTTACATAATCCAACGGATCTTGTTGGAGGTGGGATGATTATGATTCACCCTATTTGATATTTATTAAATTAAAATTTAGATGAATATATTCTAGTGTCTTATATAGTATTTTTTCTTCTATATTTATAGAGTTATTTATTTCTATTTTATATACAGGTTTCTTATTTCATGTATAATGATCCTCAATTTTGGGTCTATCGATTATTGATTAAAAAAATGTATGTTAATCTCCATTGAAACACATTAGTGATATCAGATTAGGTACTTGATTTAGATCTATGATGTCTTACATGAAATGAATTAATCATGAAGATTAGGGTAGTGTATTTCATCTTTTTTATAAATTTTTAAATCATTATTACCCTTACACAGTTGGGTAGTGTAATGGTGACCAAGTCCATACCCATACTTAGTTGAATTGTGTAAGGGAATCCAAGATGTTACCTATACATGAGGGGTCTTGTAAAGGTAATTTGTGGCTACCATTCCGTGAAGTGTTTCATGTGAGGTTGAATATAATTTTTCAATGACTATGTGAAGTTTTTTTTCAACGAACCATTATTTTAAATGTTGGTTGTGTAAAGGGAATCAATGTGTTTCCTATACAAAAAATCATATATAAAGGTAATATATAGGGATAATTAATATTTTTATCAAGGTTGTGTAAAGGTAATCAATTTTTTGTCACTTTTTTGAATATTATATGAAGGTGAGATATAATTATAATAATTAATTTTCTCAATGTCTTGTAAAGGTACTAATTCAATGACATTACATGAAATAGGTCTTCATAAAGGTTATACCATTATGTTGAAGGTATAAATATGTGTAACATATATTTTTACTATTATAAAGAATTTTTGTGTAAAGGTTGTACAATTACATAGTAGTACATGGAGGTCATGTAAATTAAAAATTGAGCCTCCCCCTTATTTGAAGAGTTCACATAAGGGTAATATGTTGTGTACCCTTACACAATATAGGGTTCATGTTAATATACACTTATATAGATCTTATATGTAATGTCATAATGTGGTTTACAATAATGTAGAGGTACTACATTATGGCCATGGGGTTCTACCCCTATGCATTGTATCCAATACTTGTATACCCTTTTGTAGAGTGTTTGTATAAGGGTAAATAGAGGATTCCATTATTTTATAATGTGTTCTTGAATATGTGTATCCAAAAAAAAAATTGAAATATAGAATTATTTTAATGGGGTTTAAAATGTTTTTAAATCACTGAAAAATTTATTTTGGGATATTTTAGATTATAAATGATTTGTTAATAAATTATATATAACTTTTGTATAATAAATTAAATGAATATGAATTATTTTTTTCAAAAAATATTTTGTATAAATATTTTAAATATATTTTACATTATATGAATATTAATTTGATATAGAAATAAATGGTTTTATTTAGAAATTATAATAAATAATTTATAAAGGGTTATAAAATATGAAATAAGTCCAAGGAATATTGTGTTCATATTATATTTATTAATTATTCAATTTAAAGAGGATTTATTTGAATAATATTTTAGGCACATCAAAATGTGTTTTGATAATTGATGTGATCATGTTTTAAATGGTGATTATGTGTATGATATATAGAATATATATCATATTCACATAATAGAAATTAGATTATAAATAGTTTATAATGCATATAATATCATACATTGGGAATGATAAATTAAATATAACATACAAATTATTTGGTATTGAAATGAATATTAAATTGATTATATTCAAGAAATATGATGTTTGCATATTATTCTGTTGAGAATTTATAAAATGGTTCATAACTATATTTGATTTATAAATTGTTCAAAAATATTTATCTCATGTTTAAATATTTAATTTTTATATTAATTAGAAGGTATCCTCATCAATATTATAGTTTATTAATTTTTTATGAAATGATAATATTTTATACACATTAGGCAAAATTATTTAAATATGGAATTACATTACATACTATGACTGAGTTTATAAAATTTTTTCACCAGACCTAATCATGGAATATAATTAATTATTTGAAAATGAATTTAAATGTTGAATATTTTTTGTACATATTGGTTATTAGAGGTATGATGAATATGATTATACAATGATTAAATTATCCTTCAGTATATGGAATTTTGGTCATACTACTAACCTACCCAGAGGCTTATGTCTTGTCTAGGCTAGTGAAGGGGGATGGTCATCTGCCACTCTTAACATACTCATACAGAAAAAAATATGACTTTACATTATTTTTCATGTCACTTATGCTTATGATGGATTTTGAAATGTATGAAAAACAAGAATTCTAATTTTGGTTGATTAAAAAAACTTGTGGTTCATGTAATGGGTTAAAAAATACTATATTTTTAACATATTTATTAAGTAAAAATAATAATAATCTAAAACAATTATTAAAAGTATTTATACCAAAAGGGAATAAGATGAGATGAAATGTTGAAATTAAAAATCAATATTAAATACTATACAAGATAATCCTTCCCAAGTGGGAAGTTTCATAACCTTGATCTTCCAACTATGTAGATTCATGCCATAGTGAGGGTTATACTAAATTATATTTTGTATGGAAACCTTTTAATGAGTTAGTTAAGATTATACAACTTGTAGTCCTATGTTATAACATTGTTCCTCAATATTTTCATTCTTTTAATTCATTTTTGATACTTTACTTGGGATACACTAGCTATGAAAACTGAAGGTCTAAGATACCATACAAATAGAGTTGGGATTATCAATAGAATATATGGGATAAAGAATCACTGTCTCAAATATCCATGTTCTATATATTACATGATTGGTATTATGCACTAACTAGATAATTGATCAGTTTATTTTAAATCAATATGGATTAATATACTAATTGAAATATTGATCATTGACCAAATATTGATATAATGAAATTTAAATAGGGTTATAATTTTATTGGAAACTCATTTAATAAAAGTACTTAAAAATTGGTTAATAATACATTATATTAATTGGTTAATAATCAGGATACTCATCTCATAAAGTATTTAATTATAGAAAAAATAATCAGCATCATGGTCAGACAAAAAATTCTATTCATTACTTCAATGGAGTAACTAAATATAAGTTACTCCTTAAACTATTAATGTATCAAATGTTATTAATCTAGAGAATAAATTTAAGAAAATTTCTTATGGAAATTTCTATGGGATAAAAAAATACTTCCTCAATATTAAACTATTGATGTTGTTCAATAAGAGAAACATATGGTTATGTAAACATAGAGTGATTTATTTGAGTTTTCAAAGGAAATATATGCTAAATTAATCTAATATTTTAGTCTCATATACCCAATATGACTAGGTACAACAAGTGAAAATCCATATTATTGAATATTCTAAATCATTTATAGATAATATAAGATACCTTAAAGATTTATTATTTATAAAAATCATTTTTATTGTTCATAATATATATATGATATCAAATATATTATTTTCAAATAATTTTAATTATAAAATAGAATAAAAAGTGAAAGTTTTTTATTTTAATGCTTTTTTATGTAATTTTTTAGAGGACTTGCTTCATGGATAAAATGGATACTTCATTCTTGGATAAACATGAAATAATATGTCAATATTTATCCTATTTAGCTATTGTTAAGAGAATTTAAATAATAGTTGGCTAAATTAAATGAAATTGGTGTTTTTAATATACATTATTTATGAGTTTTTAATTTATAACATATTATATGAGGATAAGAAAAAATTGGTTTTTTGGATAGAGAATTTAAATTCATTCCATATACAAAAATTTTATAATAAAATGATTTAATTAAAATGAAATTTTACCTAAAATTATCAATTTTTAGGGAATATATATGAAATTGGAATTTTATTTTAATGTTATAAAGTGTTGTATAGATAATACAAGTGCATAAAAGATCAAACTATAAAGCTAATAGATGGTTATGAAGATTAACAATGTTTCTTTGAGAAGAATAAGATGTTCATCAGAACCAAGGGTTATTTGGATGGAATGGTAATAATTATATATGATGGGATTATCCAAAAATCAATAATCAATTTTTGAACCCCCATGGAATTTCAATGTCTAGTATTGATGTTATAAAATTTAATTCTATGCTTTTGAAATTTATGTGATATAGAGTGTATATTTTATTAAAAAATTATAAATATATAAGAGTTAAAAATAATAGGATTAATTGATTGAGATTGTATTTTACATTATTAAGAAAAATAATTTCTATATATAAATTTATAAGATAGTGTAAGTTGGTAATTAATCTTAGTGAATGATCTGCATCGTCATCCCATTTATCATATATGATAATGAAATTAATTAAATAACAAATAGTTGTTATAAACAACATGAGATGATTAATTGTATAATTATTGGTTAGGATTATTCAATTTATATACAATGTATTGATAAAAATATGTGGATATTGTTTTTTATCCAATATAAAATATTTATCAGAGTATCTTTCAAAATATAGGCGAATTTATTTCTTCCAAACATTGGTTGGATATTTTAATCAAGTCTTATTTTCAAATGATAATGTTCAGAACAAATATATTACCATATATGATATAGAAAAAATAGTTTATTATCTAAATATTCCAACTAAACAAAATTTTTTTTAACTCTAAACAAAAATGGGTTTCTGTTGCTAAGAAATATATTATGAAAAGAAAAGATTGTTTAATATGATAGTGGGAGTATGTTTTGACATAGATATGTAGAAAATTTAGTGATAAAGGAAAAAACTCATATAATGTAAAAGTGTTTTCAACATAATTTTAGATATATTTTTAAGACATGTGATCCTAATGAAAAATATAATGATTTACATGTAATAACCATTTAAAAGTTGATATACATTTTTCCTAAAGTATTATTCTAGTTTAAGATAATTTGTTGTTCATAAAATATCCTAAATGAGAAAATCTATTATAGATAATGAAAAAATGTAAATATTTTCATATAGTTATCCGGAAAATGAAAGACACACTTTCCAAAAGGATCATACTAGTAAAAAACATAAGTGAATTACAATTGGTTTCCTAAAAGAATTTAGGAAATAATGGAAATGGGAAATGTAATGAATTAATTTAGTTTCCATAACAAAGTGTTATCACTTTATCCCAAAATAGTTCAGGATGTGGTTGCAATTTTAAATATATGAGTAATGTTTATTTTAAAAATTAATATCATTTTCATATTATGCTAAAATATTTTTGGAGGATTAGATAACAAAAAAGTATGTAGTAAAACAATATCAAGGGAATAGGTTCTATTTATATGCTTACAAAGATTATAATTATGAACATAGAATGATTTCTTTATAGAAAATATCATTTGAAATTATTACATTTTTTTGGATGTTAAGATTTTTGAAAATGTTCAAGTAGTTGAATGGTTATGAATATGATTGATATGTCTATCTATTATTCAGAATGGAATATTGAATAAATGATTCTAACTAAATGAATTTGGAGGGAGGGTTTTATTATATGGTCATATATTGATGTGAAGTGGTCCCATAGTGATGTGATAGAAAATATATATAATTTAAGGAGTTAAAAAATCCCAAAAATCATTGCAAACGGAATGTTGATCTATCAGTTTATCATATATGATATGATATAGATGTGATTATGCTTGTTTGGATAAAATATTCTTAAATAGGTTAAAATTAATAAAATATGCCATATTAAAATACAACCCCCATTTTATCATTATTGTAGATTTCCTATATAAATTTATATATAGATATACATTTCATGAAGTGTAATGATAATTATCCTCTTAATGTAAAAATATCAGTTTATCCCTGAAAAATTTCATCATGTAGTGTTATAGGCTATGGAGAAATTTTATGGTTTGGATGAATAATATTCTTTTATATAGATACATAAATTAGTTCATGAGGTAAAAAATATTGAATATGTTTATTTTTGTATACAGGATGACCTACTACGCATACCATGTGGTGATTCTTACAAATTTGAATGGTAACTAGGGCTAAATAGATCATATTTGAGTGCTCAATACATGATTATAGTGATTAATCAAGTATGATAACCATTATAACATCATATTCTACATAGATAAGTCATTATTAGTACATATATAATCCACAGGTGGTTGGGTATGTTGTTTTTAATTTCATCTACTGGGAAAGAACCAAGATGGGATTTTCCCTATAATATAATGAGTATAAAATTAGTTCCCCTAATTAAGATATACCATGTGAGTTTGCAACCTCACATTGATATTATATATATATATACCAATTTGTATATAGAACATGTTACATGGTTATCAGGAAGGAAAAATGAAATGTGATGTTTCCCCAGTTCTTTTTAGTCTACACACTCAGTGATTTGAGAAAAAATGAGTTGGCTATATGAGATTTACATGTTCCATGTCCCATGGTAATTTTGTGTCTTAGAGAAAGGAGATATATGATAATGAGTGTTCTTATATGATGTTGAACAATGGACAGTGGTTTAAAGATACATATGTTTGATAAAGATACCGATATATCCCTCTACATCTTGAGTAGCATTGATTATTTGCAACAATCAACTGTTTTCTTACATATGTAGATCTAGACATTTTCACTTATCATCAACATAATAAAGGTTCATAATGTAAAACTTTTCAATTGAGAAAATGTGGATTTAGATTGAATCATAGAGACACTATAACAAAATTTAGAGTTAATTCAAATGGGTTTGGGATAGGTATTCCCAATCTAATATATATGATGTAATGTAGGGTCAAGTAAAGGAAAAATTTCCAAATACGTTTTAGAATATATAGAAAAAGTTTATTTGATATGGATTACTAATTTATTTTATATGATATAATAAAATTTTAAATGGGAAAAATTTTATTATGATTTAGTGATAATTAGTGATTAGAATAGATATTCCATACATCCATATATATATATATATATAGATTATATATATAGATTATATATATATATATACAACATGAAAAATAGTATCTCAATGAATATTATATGGTCCCATGAAAATTAAATAATAAATATTTATCATTTATAATTTTACCATATTAGCTATAATTTCATGAGATCATTTTTCGTGAGATTTATTTTTGTATATGATACATGTAATATAGGCAGAACTATTTACAGAAGTATTTATAATACATGAATAAATAGTACGTACCTATGGTTAATCATGGGGATTTATGTATAAATCCCTCATGATAGAAGTGTTATAGTTATTTATACAATTTTGTGGTCATACATCCCAAGATTATAAAGCTAAATTTTGGTTTTACATCATTGTATATGAAATGTAATCACATTATCATGGATGATAGGATCATTGTTGAATGTTGAGTGATTTAAATTACCCCATGAATGATGAAGTAGGTGAGATAATTATATTTTCCACCATGTGATATTTATAAAATTCATATGATCATGAATATGATGTAGTGGATTCTCTAGTGGTAGGTACACCATTTATACAATGTAATTCATTTCTTTTTTAAACACTGGTTTCGTATATCATGGATGGAGATCCACATTTTATGATCTATTTTTTCAAAATAATTAAACAAATATTTTTTCATCCCAATTGTAACACATCTCTATATAAAATATATTATGACATTTTGGAAACTCAAAAAAGACTAAGGGAATTTTTTTTTTCTTCATGGATATTTATTGGGCTATATTAACATATGATTAGAAAAAAACATTTGAAAGTGTGGTTTGTCATTGAACCATGTTTTTATAATTTTTAAAAAAAATGATATATTATATTTCACTAATTATACAGGAGATTAGTATAATTTACTGGCTCTGAGATACACAAAATTGATTTGGTTGATGCAATAATATGATGATTATGAAGAATTTTATGCTCACATATATTGTTAATGTGTAAATTAATTTTCCAATAAATATTCCCTAAAATATAATAAATAATATTATAATGAATCGTATTAATATAAAATATTATTTCATCGTATAAAATTAAGTGAATGGATTTTTAAATTTACCTCTATTACTAATGAAAGATCATGTAACATATCTTTTCAAAAATGTTGTCACATGAGATATTTTTGAAATGTATTGCGTTCGCCCAAGAAATTGCTTAAATTTTATCACTTGAATGGCATGTGATGAATCATATTTTCTTATAAGAATGTTCTTTTACATATGTTTATTGAATGTTTAGGTCATTTTCAATTCATTTAATATAATGAAGAATCATTTTTTAATATTTGGGATTATTATCAAATTATGGAAACAAAAAATATATCACTTAAAAGTTGAGATACTATACTCATATTTACTTTTATTATGTTACGATAAATTTTTTTACATGACTATATTATATTTATGTTATCCAATAAGTATTATATTAAAATCCATTATTTATATAAATTTTTTTCAAATTTTGATTTTTAATTAAGGGTTGTAAATATAAGGATTGATTTGAAAGTAATTAATTTTAAATTTACCTTTGATCATGCATTTATCCCTTGTGGGATTATAGTGAGTGAATAAAACTTTATTGAAATCTACATAATTTTTTTTCATGGTATTAAGTAGTGTTGGTGTTAACTCTAATGACCATGATACTATATGATGTTGTATTGCTCATCATGGTTATACAAAAATGGTGGGTTGTTTCATGAAAACGCAAATGTGGTATCTCTTGAGATAAAAAATGGATTGAAATGATCAAATTTAATTTTTTAGAAAATATAAAGAACAAATAATCAATATAATCAATAATTATTATATATTATGATTTTCTCAGAGTTTATAATTAGTTATAGGTATTTTCATTATAAATGAAAAACCATGGATATGTTGGAACATATCATATTAATGATCATTTTTTAACATTAGTGAAATCGGCATAGTGTATATAGAAAATTATTTGTCATTTATAGATAAAATTAGTAATGTTATTTTATGTTACACCCAAGTAGACCACTGCCCGTTCTATTCAATTTTGAGGGAATTAAATAAATAATCAATGGATTAAAAAAAATTAATGAAAAAGTACCTTGTAGTGACTAGTGATAAATGATATCATGGTGAAAAATACTATTCTAAAATGATAAGGATGAAGTATAAATGTAATATATAAATTTATTTCTATATAAAAACGTTAGTGGTTTCCTTTTCAAAAAAATTATAATCCAAAATACAACAACATGGAGGACTCTATTTTAGTCGATAATGTTTTGAAATTTCAATATTAAATTGGGTAGAAAAGTATGGCATGATATTATTTAGCTTATTTTTTAGATATATACATCATGATAAATAAATAAATAAACTCACATCTTGTAAAGGGAATTACTTGACATTATGATATGATAATGTAAGTTCCAAATATAACAAAATGTGTAAAATGTCAATATATTTAGAACTTCATCTCACGGTATTAGAAAATAAATCATATAATGAACACAATATTATCATGGTGATAAAATACCCAATCTGGTTTTAGATTATAAAACAATAATTTGGTTTTTATATCTCGCTAAAAATAGTAATTATTAGATTTTATCAAATTACCCAAATACTTATTTCATATAAAATATGAATAACTCATGACTATAATAATGTATGGAATGAAGACTCTATAATGAAAGAGATATTACTAATTTCATTTTATAAATAGAATAAATATAAAGAGAATGTAGAGAGGGTAAAAAATATAAATCATTAGTTATGATGGAAAATTTTGAGAGGATAGAATATTTTTTGTGATTTATCTATTTTGAAGAAAGGCATTGATTGAAGTTACATAGTCATTAGTTATTTTTCATAAAAAAGAATATAGATATTAAAAAATTCATCTAAAAAAGACTTTTTATCTAGTTATGTTATCATAAAATTATTATAATGTAAGTAATTAAATATTTAAAGATGTCAGTGATACTACATTTTGAAATCATAATGTATGATGGAAAAAACATTTATTTTTAGCATAAGGGATAATGTTACTACCTATTTTAAATGCAATTTTTTAAAAGGTGATGTGAATGAATATGAAAAATATTTACCATTGAAAGGATATATTACAAGGGTATCTTTGATATGACATAATTATTTCAAAGGAATAAAAGAAAATAATATAAAAATAATTTAATTTTTTAAATGTATATTCAATAATGGACCATTGAATAGGATATAAATGTTTTAAAAATGAGAAGTGAATATTTGGAAATTTTTTATTATTTAAATAAATCTTTACAAATAATGATTTAAAATAAATAAATCCATTTTGAATACAATTTAGGGTAGATGTTAAAATATTTTATTTTGAAAGGAGGTAAATACCTTTTAATGTTTTGTATTACCTTTGAGGAAAATACACTTCCTAAATTGGGTTAATATATCCTTTTGAAAATTGCATATCGAAAATATAAAGGCCACGTGATTAAATTCACATTTGAATTTAAAAATTAATAAAGGAAAACATTTTTTTATAATAACTATCACGGAAATAGGTGAAAATAGTCTTTAAAGAAGACTGTATTTTTATTCTATAGAATTTCTCAATTTTATATGAAATAAATTAATCCAGAAGGAAACATTGAATTAAAAAAGATATTTTACCTGGATATAAAATATAAAATATCTTATGAAAAATTGATATATATTAATATATCAATGTTTTATGAATTATTGTTATGTAATAAAATTATCACTCAAGGAATTAAAATTTGAGTTAACCAAATCCCTTGAGTATATCATAATTTTAATGGTAAGAAATTTTTAAGATGTGATTTAATTTGTAAAAATGTAAATCCCAAAAAAAAGATAAATTAATATATAATAAACTTAAAAATTAAAATCTATCTATAAAATATGAAATAAGTTATAGAATAACAATCCACTACTTGGAAACTAGCATAAATAAATAATTTTTCCGGAAAAACGATTCCTATCGACTTAATTTGAAGACCAAATTATGGAAAAAGATATATATAATTATTTGATAAATACTATATACATATATTTTGGAAAAATTTGGATATAGGTATATTTTATATCCATTATTTTTATAAAATAGTTGTTATATTTTTCCCACACATTCATGGGAAAAAATCACATGGAATGGGAATAAGAAGAACCTATAATTGTAGTATAGTAACATAAAGTCATGGTTATATATATATTCTAAAAAAGGTAAGTAACATTTAAATTAATCTATATATATTTCAAGTTGGAGGTATGAAACTGAGAACCTTACTTTTTTTTATTTTTCAAATGATATAGCCAATGTATCAAATGCTATATCCACAGTTTTAAACTGGGATAATAGTTTACATATTAATTTTTTTTTAAAAATGTTTTCTATAGAGATAACAGCATGGGTTCAATATAAATTATTTTAAAAACAATACTATATCTTATAGTCATCGTTTTTTGGCTATATCCATGATTCAAAACTATGTCCATTTGCATATTTTATTGTTTTCATCATAACTCAATAAATGATATTTGAGTTTTCTAAAAACCCTTTCTAAAATATTAATTTTATAATAAGAGGGAATCTATGAATTGGATATCTAGATATTAGTAAATTAAATATATTCAATATAATTTATGTCAAGAGAGTGATATATATAACTTATAAAAGAAATGATGTTTTGTAATATCAATCATATATCATGTAAATGAATATAGAGACAAATGACCCTTACCTTGGGACCAAATTGATTCTACATTTGAATATAGCATCCTAAAAAATAACATTTTGTTAATTAAGAACATTCCTAATATAGTATTCAATGAATTTTTCTTTTTATATAATTTATTTATTATCATATGTTATTTATTTATTAAATAGAATTTTTTATAGTGTCTAAAAGAGGTTGTTCTTTGGATTTCATTCAAGAATCCTAGGTATTTTTAACATGAAAAAAAGTGTTTCAATATAAATTATTAAATTGCATTATTTAATTTTTTATTTATTTTATTATCAAATTATTAAAATATATATATAGTTTCTTAGTTTTCCCCAATATTTAATCAAATTAAGAATGGTGTCTCAACAAGTTCATATAATCCTATGAAGTTCACTATAACTTTTTTTATTAATATCAATAATATAATTTACAATATTTTCGGTCTAGAATATTACTGGGGTCATTAATATATTTTTTATACAAAAAATACATTTTTATATTTATTCTTATTTGTCTATATTGAAAAATTGGAACACTTCGTTCATCGATGTAGTAGTATGTATGTTTAAAGAATAAGATGTAATTTTTTAATATATTTTCATAAAAAATATATAAGTGACAATATATATGTATAGTAATATTTAATTATATCAATAATTGTTATTTTAGCTTATTTTTATTGATATTAGAGATTTAAGGGGTAAAATAATAAAAGTAATGTGAATGATTGGTTGAAAAATTTACCCAACCCTTTGGATGTTCACCCATTGGTAAAACATTAAGGCTCATTTTTTGGGTCTTTTGGTAATAACATGGCTTCTAGGACATGAGAATAGTGATTATGATGGTCTAGGGATGTTTTTAGGAAGATCTACTCTTTTTGAATGGGTGGAAAAATGTGGGGAACCAATACCCTATTATTAGTGAATGAAATATTATCTTTCTAAACACCCAAATATTTTTCAATGATGAAATTACGCTATTAAATGTTCAATGGATGAAAAATAAGAAAACAAAAAATTTTAAATAATTGTCAAACATGTTTCCAAATTTTTCCATGCCCTTTACCAGAATATTTTTTATATTTTACCAATTTATAATTTACCATGACAATTAATTTTTATGCAAGTAATTTTTATTTTATTAAAAAAATATTGTGACCCTTATTACAAAATCCATATCGACCATATAATAAAACTAAAATTTTAATTAAGTTAAAATAAAAATTTAAATAAAATAATTTATTATATAGGGATAGTTTTTATGGAAAAATGAACTTTTAACTATTAAGTTTTCTTAATAATATATATGATTAATTAACAATTATATCACTATAAAATATATTTTTATATGTAATTAAACATATTATCTATGTTATTATTAAAAATATAAACATTTATTTTATTAGATATAATTACACAACATTAATAAAATAATTCTTTTCAAATAACATTTTCATCACAACTATGGTCATTAAATTTATTGTTACAAATCATAATTTGATGCATATAGTTCAAATTGAACTTATTTAAAAATATGAATATTAATACCTAAAATATGAAATCCAATTTTTATAGTATGTGTATATAATTTAAGAAAACTAATTTTAAATATAAATGAATAAAAATATTTTCAAATAGTACTATATTACATTATTTCCCAAATGTTAAACATGATAATTATAAATTCAATATAGCATATTTAAATGAATAATTTTACACCATAAAGATATTGTTGGTCCAACAAAAAAATTAAAATATTTTGTGAGGTAATTATGTCATGATAATTTTATAATCATTACTATATTTGTAAAAAAATTATTTTATACTATCCACCTAAAAATTTATTATTATTTTTACCAAAAGACACCCATTGTTTAATATTGTAATATCCCAAAATTTTATAAGATAGATTATTTATAATATCTTGGATGTATTGTTTTTTATGCAACACCATGATTAACATGACCTATATGAAAAACTATATTACCGTTCATTATACACAAAAGTATTCTTATCTGGTGATACAATAACATTCATGTTCTTTTTATAGAATTGATTTCACAGAAGACCGAGTACAAGTGATAACTAAATATTATAACCTCGTCCATGTAATGGAGGGTATGAATAGTATTAACTTTCTTCTAAAAAACTATTTAAATGAAAATAAGATAGTCTATAAAATAATAAGATCACTTTTTATGAATTTGTTTAGGGTAATATATATGTAATATATTAATGTTTTAAATTCATATTATATGTATTGAATATATGATATATGAACACATTTAGTTTTTCTAACAAAATAATGAATTATCAATAAAAAATATATTTTTAATGCCTATTGATAGAAAACCCTTTTTAAATAATTTGTTTTAATTTTTACAAGGTCTATTTGACCTAATAAACATCATATTTGTAATAGGAACATAAAAAATTAATTGTGGTTGAAATTTTTTCATTTTTCTGATGAAATTCATATTTTATGAAATTAGGAAAAGTACTGCATTTTATTTCAAAATAGCCTTTTTGTCTAATTTATTTATATTGATATATTATCTTTTTAATTTGACAATGTTTTTATAATTTAATTCAATTTTAGTCATTGAATGTAATTTCATATTTAAATTAGATATAAACACATTTCTATCTTTTGATAGTTTTTACTTATTAAAAATATACTTTTTGGTTTTGAAAGTAAGAAATAATTTTAAATTAATTAATGCATATTTAATGTTTAGAAAATGTAAAAATATATTACATATTTAGAATAATAAGGTCCCAATTGTGTAAATAGGTACCTTTTATTTTTTGACATTATGAATAGTAATTTCAGTATATATTTTTTTATTGCTAAAGGTCAATTTAGGTAAATAAGGGTAAACAATAATATTATAATAATATAAAACTACCCTAAAACGTGTAATAATACTATTTGATGGATATTTCTAACCATTATCTTTTGTTGTTCTATTTTTTGACTGCATGGAGCCACAAGGGTGTGATAATGACATTTTATACTTTTTAATGCAATAAAATGAGAAATATAAAACAACAACATATCTCCTAACAATTTTTTTTTAATTTGGATTATATAACTGATATATTTGAATATAAATAGATATAAAAATATTTCATAAATCATTTTAGTTTATTTAAAATTTTTACATATTAAATAAATAGATTTTTTTAGGATACATTGATGATGCATAGATTACCTTATTATTGAAAAATTCAAATAAATGATATTATAAATAATAAAATAAATGTAATTTGGAAATTTTGATACCATAAACTAATTTTATTGACTAATATGACATATTATATTTTACTTAATTCATTAGGTTCTACTAAATCATGTTTTTATTACTTTAACAAATATCAACTATGAAATATTGTGAAAATAGACATAAATGAATATTTATAAGAAATTATATTTTATTAAATGATACAATAGTTCTAAAAATGTATGATTCCGAAAAATGACTTATATAATGTTAAATATTTCAGTAATGATCCAGTTGAGGTTTTCATGGTATTTTATAGTAACTATATTCACCCTAGATTATGAGAATACAAGAAGACATTGTAAGAGTTAAATAATTTAACTAAGGGTTAAAGCTAAATGAATTGTTTACATGTGTGACATAAATATTTCAAAAACCTATTGATTGAGATGATTTAAACCCCTAATCTTATTAAACTATAAATATATCACTTTGGAGATATTAGATTTCTAAAACCAGTTTATATTAAAATAATATTTCATGACATTCCTAAAGTCCCACTCCTCCCTCTTATGAAAGTCCACCACGTATACCCACTTACTCCCACATCTCAAGCCCCTTGGATCATCCTAATTTTTAGATACCAAACCATAATGTACATGGATATTAGATTACTTTTTAAAAATACTTAACAAATGATACCAAAATATTTCAAAAGACAGTATCAGTTTAGTGTCTTTGGAAACTCAGAACATAATATTATAACTTGGTAAAGATGTTCAACATATCCCATAAAGATCATCCCCTTTTGTTTTCCTACATAAAATCATTCTTTATAACATGAGGAAAAGAAAACATAAAAAGGGTGAGCTCAACTACTTAGTAAGGGTAAACATTATTAACTCTAAAAAAACATAAACATAATAATGTGAAAACATAAACAAAAAATTATAATATTAGAACACGAGTCATGAAATAAATCTTGGATGTACATAAGGCATATATTATAAAGGAACATTAACCATGATAAAATAGTATTAGAATAAAATATTGAATTTTCGGAAATAAATAAGCAAATAATATGATTTTTATAGTATCCAAGGCATTGATTCCATGACCATCATAGGGGGAAAATTCCATTACTAAATCTGGTTTAAATGTCGTTCCAACCATTTATTACAAAACAAGATTCACTTGTCGTTCCATCCCAGTATTACTAAAAAGGATTTAATTTCCATTCCATTCATGTCTATCAGATGATATATCAATCATGACCCAATTAATTAGAGGGAGATATAGTTCCCACCCATCTCATAATGAAATCATTTTTACATGCATCATAAAAAAAAATAATTCAACAAAGAATAACCCATGAAATAAAATGGGATTTTTAATCAACATTTCAGCATAACATAATCCAAATAAGATAAGTATACTTTATAAAAATAATTCAATCATAAAAACAATCAAATTAAAGTAATAATAGGGATAGAAACATAACCCTATGTCATCATAGATGGAATGTAATTTTGATAAACCACTTGAACATAATTCCCGAGGAAAATATATTTTCTTCATAAAAAACATTATTCTTTTCTAAAAATGAATCCCAATTTTAAATGAAAACAATTTAGTTGAAAAAAACCTGAAATTTTTTAGGGTAAGATTCATGTACATAAGGAATTATTAAAATGAAAAAATATGTTCATTCCATATAAGTTAAAAAAACATTTTTTTGTACTTTTTTCAGAAAATTCCAAAAGTACCTCCTACGATAAATGTAAAAATGATTCCTTCCAAACCATTTAATAGAAGTAAAAATTAGTAAAAATGATGTTAAACATACATATAATAATATAACACATTTAATGAAGAAAGATTAGATAACATGGATATCGATGATAAATATACCCCAATAAATACTTATGAATAATCAATCTCGGATAAAAATGAGATTGCAAAAATATTTTGTACCTTAGGTCTAATACTACCCATACGAGTTCAAAACACATGTATACTGTTTTTAAACATATTATTAACATATAAAAGACTTGTAATAATATATATAATATCATATATGACCTTATTATGACTTTACAATACATTTTTGTTAGTAATTACATGTTAATGAAACATTTTTGATAATATCACTTTGTTAATCATACTTATTTTTACATGTTATTATTGATCTTATTAGCTAGATCATGATTTAATTACTTCCAGAATGTATAATATGATTTATATATCAAATATATTTATAATATAAATATATATGATAGATAGATATATAAAATGAAATACACCGTTCATGAAGACGGTAGGCTATACGTTTGCATGAATGCTGTTTCGATTTTCTTATTGTATACTCATCATTATACCAATCCTAATAACGTTTTTTAATAACAAATTTCCCCATTGTTTGGAAACAATAAGACAAACATATGAACGGATGGTGATAACGTTAATCATACAATGAATAAAAGGAGGTACAAGGTTGTCCCATAATTATAATAGCATCTAAGAATGTATAATATATTGTAGTTATTGCATTAGTATGTAATCAACATTGAAAGAGGATGTGGAAGAATAAAAGGACTTTGAATGAAGGGATAAAATTATTATCTCTTCTTCGAGTGTGTCTTGTTGATTTAAACAAAATGGCTCCTTAGGATGGCTTTATTCCCAATGTTATGCCTCTATTATTATGTGAGGGAGTTTGGGAGGTGAAATAAGTAGATTTTGGCCGAACCAAAAGGCTTTGGAGGTGTGAGTTATTCTGGAAGGGAGGTTCACTTTTATAATAGGGGTGAGGGGCACTTTAGGAATGTTTTCAAATATTAAATTATTATAAAAATTCTTCAGTTTCAAATAGCTCAAAGTTGATATATTTATAGTTTAATATAAGTAAGTGTCTAAATCCTCCCATCCAATAGATTTTAGATAGGTTTATGTCATAAAAAGAACATTATATTTTAGATTTTACACTTTTTAAAATAAGTTAACTCTCACCGTGTCCTGTTGTATTTTTATAATATATGGTCGATATCATAACTATAAAATGACAAGGGAACCTAAAATGGATCATCTCTGAAATTTTTATAACTAAAAATGTTATTTAGATGAACTTTATATTTTTCATATTTTTATATCATTCAATAAAATCTCATTTTTTAAAGCACATTTAAGTTAGTTTTGACACTATTTAGTAATTGATTTTTGTTAAAGTCATAAAAACATGATTACGTCAATCCAAAAGCTTTAAATAATAACTAATAATTAAGTTTCATCTAAAATATTTGTGGATGAATTCAAAATGTTTATGTTAAATTTATTTTAATAGTTATAAATTTTTTTATTTAATTATTTCATTAATGAGGTGATTACTACATCATAATTCTGTCATAAATATATATATTTATATAGTGTCTAAAAATAATAGATAAAATTCAATGATGTATGAAATCTATTTAAATTTATAATGACTATTTATAGTCGAATAGATCTATTATATAACCCAATATAAAAATCTACTTATTAAAAGATATATGTTTATATTATAACTATATTTACATTAAATTAATTCTTATAAAATATCATTTTCAAATCCATATGAATCCATGAGGTCCCAAAATAGTCCCAAGGATTCCCATAGATGGATATATATCTTCCAGTAGGATTCAGAAATTTGTTATTGTATTTTAATATTATTATAAGAGTATTTTCCCCTTATTTACCAGATTAACCCTTTAACCATGGTAGATAAAATAATTAATGAAGTTACTATTAATAATGTCTAAAAAAGTACACATTTACAAAATCAGAACATTCTTATTCCAAATATGGAATCTATTTTTCCAAATTCAAAAAATAGAAGTTTCAGTAAGTAATTTAAAATTAATTATCGTTGTGAAAAACAAAACACGTGTTTTTAAAAAAGTAATTACTATCAAAAGATTGACCTATGTTTATGTACTATTTAAAAGTGAATTTACTTCCAATTATAAACATTGGGATAAATGATTAAAATATAATCCAATTAATATTTAAAACCAATTAAAATTTAAATCTAAATATATAAATAAATTATATAAAAGTGTAGTTTCAAATTAAAATGCAGTATTTTTCACTATTTATCAAAATTTGAATGTTATTAAAAAAATATAAAAAATCAGAAAAAGTAATTTTTTTTCTTCCTTCCTAATAAATATTTTATTTTGTAAAATTTAACTTATAAAATGGATAAATACTAGATTTAAATGGGTGCACCATCAAAAGGTGGTAAAACAACATTTTTTTAGACAAATATTTCTTTTATCCAAAAAATTGATTTTTTCTTAGATAATGTTTTAAAAAACAAGTACGATGAATAGTAATGTTATATAAATTTAATAAATTTGTTAACACTATTCATAATAGCTTTTTTATATCCCATTAAATAAAAATATTTTAATAATATATCATTGTTTAGTTAAAATCAGTATCGCGTACACCGCAAGCAATCGAGGAAAATTTATCTTGTGTGCAATGCACACCAAGTCAGTGTTGCGTGTAGTGAAAGATTCATTTGGAGTTTTGTATAACAAAACTAAGACATAGTTCATTTATACATTGAATAAAATCTATACTCATTATTGTGTGAAATGTATTCTATCGAAAGACCGTAAAATTGGGTGCAACACAAACCAAGAATAGTGTTGCATATACAACAAGCAAATACTATGTTTCATATAGCGCACACTAATCATCATGTACTATACAACACATGACATAAAATAAATTAAAAAGAATCTATCTCATAAAATCCTGTGGTGTTACATTCTACCTCGAAAAAAATGATGTTTTCTAAAAAAATCGGGGTTATAAAAGGTTTTATACTTGAATGTTTTGTACTTGGAAACCCACATAATAAAAAGTGATACTAAAAAATATTTTTAAAAATGAATGTATGGAATATTATTGTTACCCAAAGTAACTCGTCATTAGATTTCCACAAAAGAGAACATAGGTGGTAAGTGAAAACATGGATATAGAAGGGAGATCTCACCATCATGTTCTGATGGATAGTGATAGAGAAAAAGGTTTAGAGAAAGTTAACTACAAGAAATCCATAAATTTGTGATTATTTAAGGGGTCATCTGATTCATTAGATATTAATGTTCTAGGATAACATTTTAGGTTTTCAAGTCCCTTTTCTTAATGATGAATATTTTTTAATGAGAATAAATACTTACTTGATTTTGGTACAATCTCATAATTGTTAGTGCCTTGAAAAATTTCCAATTTATCTCTTATTTAGTGAAATGAAGTAGAATTTTTCATTATTTATGTGTTATATGATCATGTGAAAAAATTATATGTCATTCCATCATTCTCAAAAAAAAAGTTAGTAAAGGTAATCAAATATACATATGTCCAACTGTAGTGAGATAATACATTAATCTAACAAACATAAAATGGAAAATAACTTATACAATCCATAAATAGATAATATTATAATCCATAAAAAAGCTAAAAAATATAAAACTTTAGAAAGTGGTGAACTTAATCGACTTAACATTTATCTCACATATCTAATAAGGTAGTTCTTGGTTGTCACATTCCAAATATGTGAATATAGTAATAATGTATTCTATTGAAACATAAATTACAATAGAACCATAGTGAATACATTAATACTGTCAAATGTTAACTCTTTCCACATACCAAAATCCCTAAAACTCTATATACTCAACCCATGAAATCACTTTGTCTTTGTATCAGTCATAAAGTCATTAATACATTGAAACATCACATTATCACATTATATCTTCTTCATGAGAATATCCTACGATATCAAAAAAACCATTCAATCACATTTCATAGTTTTTGGTACCATATACTTATAGAAAACCACAATAGACCAATACATAGATATTCCATCATTATGTAATACTATAATAAATATTCAAAAACACTATTTTGGAATCCCATTACATACACGCTTATTCGTTCCCCCACTTCATTAGAATACTCAACGTCCCCAATAGATATTTTATGTGAAATTCCTTTTTCTTTGGCCTTAAAAGGTTGTTGTCATCAATAATATTCCATAACCCTTGAAATAGGTTATTGTTTATCATATTTCCCCATTTCCTTGCACATTTAACTCTGATTTGTGGGAGGTGAATTGTAACACCCTAGGTAAATATAGAATATGAAACTTTTATATTTATCCATATTTGTGCATAAAATATTAATATTAATTTAAAGTTAATGCTATGCTCGATGATGTACCCAATACGCAACAACGAGTTTCATTGAAATCTTACATTGCACTCTAATAATAAAATAATATTATTTTAAATGGTAGATAAAGCCTAGCCCTTGTATTGGTACGGATTAATAGAAATAACTAAAATATGATTTTATATGTTAAATGTTTTTACATTTATCTAATAAAATATAAAGGCTTAAAATAAAAAAATAATTCAATTTTAATTATAAATACTCTAAAATTCACTAAAAGGTCGATTTATCACCTTTTCATGGTGAACCCTCTTTAATATAGTTTTGGTCCCTATTATAAATTCATTTGGACCAAATAAAATTCTTCTTTATAATCGGGACATCAAAATTTACTGTGTGTAATTTTTTGGTATTTTTCCGATAAAGTTCATTTTTTATTGAATAGTGAAAAATGTTGTATTTTAATTCAAAACCTCTTTTTAATATAATTTATTTATTTTATTAGATTATCTTTTGATTTGATTTTAAAGTCCAATAATAATATATTTTTACCATTTAATCCAATATTGGTCATTGGAATTCATTTCAATTTGAAATTGGACTTAAACTAGAGTCAATCGTTTGATATAAATTGTTTCATAAAAACATGCTATTTGTTCTGACAACGGGAATTAATTATTAAATTAATTAATTCTAATTAAATGTTTGGAATTTTGTAAAATATACATCATTTTTGAATTTGTAATATAAAATATAACTTAGGGTGAATGTTTGGTATTTTTCAGAAAAACATTAATTTTTGATGAATAGTGAAACCACTAAGTGGTAGATAAAAAAACTGATTTTTCATTTAAATGAATATTTACCACTTCTATAATTAGAATTTCCAAAATATGACATACATGGTTGTCATTAGGATGTAAAATATGGTTCAATGGGATTAAAATAATTTTTTGGTGAATAGTAACTTTTATGTTTTATTAATCGCGATTAAAGGTAATTGGTGTAATTTAAGGTAAAGGTAATGTTATAATAAAATTAAATGACCTTGAAACATGTCCTAACATTATTGGATGAGTCATGGCTGACCAAGACAATCCATGGGTCAACTAGGGGACCCCATGGAGCCACTTTGGTAGGAAAATGACATTAATAACCTTTTATTTAAAGTAAAATTTAAAATGTCACAAACATGTATTGTTTTACTAAAACAATTTTTACATGGGGTTATACAATTAATATTTTTGACTATAAATATTCATTTTAAAGATAAAAATATTTCCTACATCATAATAGTTTTTTTGTAATTTTTATACATTAAACAAATTAATTTATTTATGACATCATAATGATGCAGCGATTACCTCATTAATGAACGATTTAAATAAAATGCAAAGATAATGTAAAATATAGGATATACACTTGAAAAAACATATTTTATGAGTATATGTCAAACCTTTATTACATTAGCCTATAAATATATCAATATGGGACCTTTAAAATCCAAAACGCATTTTATAATAAAGTAACTTTATCAAGACATTCCAAGAGTGCCCCTCTTCCCTTTTATAAAATTCCCCCACCTCTACCTCCATACCCACATCTCTCAAGCATTTGGATCTATAAAACCTAGCCCATTTAATCTCACCACATCCCTCTCTTCATCATTGAAGCCTCACCTTAGGCAGAAATCTCTTCAAGAAACCCTTTTGGTTCAAACCAAAGGGATTTACCCGATTTAAAGGTAATGTGATCTCTTATGTTCTTTTGTTTTATTTTGCTTCTCCAACACCCTAAACTCTTTTTATTCCTTTCTTTTGTAAAAACACCAGTATCTTCAATATACTTGTATGTTTTTTAGATAATCATTCTAGCTACACTTACAAATACTTCCACTTAATGGTTAAAGAACTTTCTGTTTTGGTGGATGGCGAATTATTGCCTCACGAAACGATGATTGTTCTATCTTCTCATACCACCACTAATTGTGGCAATTATGAGGGAAATATATTTATTTATGATATATATTATATTTATTTCCACTCTATGTTTCTTTATTTTAAATTTAAAACATACTTTTATGCTATTCATGTTGAAAAAATGTGATAATTTCTTTTGAGGAAGTGTGGACTACCACCCCCCCAAGTGATGTAACTCGTTCATCCAATAATTGGAACGTATAAAGAATGCAATTAATGAACTTATGTGTCATATAAAAAATATATATTATAATGTAATTATAATATATATATTTATATCTCATTTAGTTTTAATTTCATTAAATACGAAAAAGAAATGAAAGTAGCGTTCATGCGTACGTACGACTTACCATCTCCATGAACGATGCATTTCATTTCATACCTTTAAATGTTATGTGATATTATAAATGAAAGTATATATTGGATATATATGATATATATGATATCTAAATCATTAGTATAATTCTGGATATAATGGATATTTTACCACATGATCAACTTGTAATTATAACAAGTTTATTTTTGAGTCAAGTACCAATGATCGACAAAACGGCCGTTATTAACTTAAATAATTACATAATGTTCATAACATGGTAATAAGTGATTTTAAAAGGAATAATGAACTTGAAAAAGGTTCTTATGAATGTATAAATTAACTCTATTATATTATTCAGGAATATAAAGAAATGAACAAGACAAGTCGGACTTGTGGTAAGGGATCCAACCTCTCTCTTTCTTTTTAAGTACTCTCTTTTATGTCACTTATTTTAAGATCCTCTTTATTATGTTGGGGGATGTTCTCCTATATTCGTATTACTATAATTTTTATGTTTATATTATTAGAGACCCTAATTGATATCTTCAATCCTTTTTTTTATTTTTAAGTAGCGCTGTTAGGCTGCCGAATTTTCAAAAGGGGATATCTTACCTCTCTTTTAATTCCGTGAGATTTCTATTTTTTGCCACTTATTATCTGCATGTGGTGTATTGTGTACTTCCATTTGATATATATTATCATTATTCTATTTATATTTATGGTATTATGTGATCAAATTGGTGTATATTATCTTTTGGTGGTATGACTCGATTGATCACGATGAAGTGGCGCCGTTAGGCTGCCGAATTTTCATAAGGGGATATCTTACCTCTCTTTTAATTCCGTGAGATTTCTATTTTTCACCACTTATTTTTTTCATGTGGTGTATTGTGTACTTCCATTTGATAATATTATCATTACTCTATTTATATTTTTGGTATTATGTGTTTCAATTGGTGTATATTATCTTTTGGTGGTATGACTCGATTGATCACGATGAGGTAAGGGGTTTTTACCTCACTTTTTGTTCCCGTAAGATTCATGCTACATTTGCCACTATTTTATTTTGTGTTGTGTATGTACTACCCATGATAGTATTATTATTGTAATATACTTTAATTTATGGGTAATTACATCTTCATTGTATAAACCTTCTTTCATAAGGTGTATGTTTCGAAAGTTACCCAAATCAGTAAGGGAACCTTTCAGCCTGATCTTTTTAAAGACTTCTTTTTTTATGTCTTTCAATTTACATCTTATTATCTTGGTATATGTTCTTATATATCATCATTTATGTAAATTGTATTTCCAAGTGATTAGATACCATTTTCTCTCTCATCAACTCATTTTATGAATTTTAAAGTGACATCTTTTGGCTGTCGAATTCTTGCAAGGGAACTTCTTAACTCAATTTCAATCCTTTTGGTTGAACTTATACTCCTTGAATATTCCATTTTATGAATATTTGTCAATTAACCTGATTGTTTTACATTTAATATCCACTTGTATTGGGTGTATTTATATTTTTCACAAATAAATTATGTAATTGATTTATCCTTAATCTAAGATACCAACTTTGTATGGGACTTCATCTCAATCTCCTTTCATTAAGGCATATTTTGATTTATACACAAATTTCTTTTATACGGTGTATAAACCCCTTTGAGTTTTAATTTTATTAAAAAGGAATATTTTCTGTAAGAAGTGTGTTACCTAAAGACAAAAGTGAATGTTTTTGTCATACGTATGCGGTGATAACGACTTCTCCACCGCCATGACCATTATTTGAGTTTTGGATTCTTCTACAAGCCATAACATGTTTTTAAATGAAAAATAAATACAATGTTTTACTTTTATTTTATTTTGGTATTGAAAATGGTTTTGATAATGTTTTGATTATATCAATTTGTTTTTGATATCTTCTGATTGAAATATAGAAATGTTATGTTTCTTTTATGCATGTTTTATGTGATACGATTACATTATGGTTCTTGGGAATTGATTATGAAGACTGGTGGATATATGATAAACAAAGGGAGAGTGAGCCCGATATAGCTCTCGAATGCATTAGGTAACACGAAGGAGTTAAACTCTAAGGTTTCTCTGAAGAGATTTAGGGAATATACTGTGATGGGTATTCCAAACGTAACCATGAGAGTTACTCCCTACGTAATAGTGTTATGAATGCCTCAAGTTTCCTTTATGTTTTATGATTTCTATGAGTTATTCCTAAATTTTATGATTTAATGAGTTATGTTAAAGTGATTATGTTTTATGAGTAAAGTATGATTTCATTGATTCATATGTGTACATGGACTAATGTTTTCTTTTGGTATTGTTATAACCCTTACTGAGCTTTTTATGCCCATCCCAAGTTTTTGAAATGTTTTCCACAGGACATAAAGAGGAATACGGTCAAGGATGGGATCATGGAAATGTCATGCTATCAAAACAAGAACTAGACATGAAACCTTTGTTCAAGTGTTTTTATTTTGCGAAAAAATGGAATCTATGTAGATGTGTCTACTTTGTAAACATTGAGATGTAATAGTTATGTCTTAATTCTCTAAAACTCTAAACCTGAAAAGATCCTCAATGTGAATTATTAAATTTAATTCAAAATTAAGTAATTTTTTAAGGCTGGGTCCTTATAGTTGGTAGCATAGGTCGATTTAGATAACATTAGAGGTTAGAGTGTTCTTTAAGCTAAAGTGATAGGTTGTGTATGACTACAATGGTTATTATATTAGATAGAGTCTTGGTTATTTATGAAAGTTGGAATGCGTTTGAGAAAAATTGGATAATTATACCTTAGTGTTTATCTTCCTCTTTAGTATATGATTATTTTGTTGATATACTCATACTGACCTTTTTGGTTTTAGTATATGGATGGATCTAGCAGGAAGCAAAGTGACAATGGGTTTGAAGGAAACTGTGGTGGTTCTCTGATTAAGAGACTGGATGAAATGGGGGATTCAATGAGAAATCTCATGGTTATTCTAAACCAACAATCAGGAGTCATGATCAACCACTTGAACCATGGTGAGTTATGTAATTCATCATGTACGAGAGAAACAACTCGATGTGGAAGTTCAGGTAATAATTATAAAGTTAACCATTAGGGTTTATATGATCCTTACTTTTGAGGTAATTATGTGTTACTATATGTTATGATGGAATATGAACGACATAAGATAAAATTGAGGATAAATTATTTTGTGGTTATTTTTGAAGATTTTATCACTTTTTGGGGAATGTTATCAGAATTGTGTAGTTTTGGAAAAAGGACAACACCTAGACCGTGTGACAACCTGTCACGTCGGACGAAGCTATAGGAATCGAACCCACAACCAAAGTGCGACTGGTATTTATCTCCTACCACTGGACTGCGTGAAGTCCCTGGTTAGTTTGATTAATTATTTTAGTTATATGATCTTATGAATCTAGAATAAGTTGATTTTGGGTTATCTATGGAAATTATTAACCTATCATGGAGGATATGTGATTAGGTTAATTACATTTCAGTAGGAGACTTTAAGAGTAACTGATGTTATTTGGAGATAAATGTTAAGTTTTATCTTGGAAGACTATGTGATTAAATCCTTCATATATTTGGGTTTCAATATTAGTTTTGATTAATTTGAACAATTTTATGGATAGATGTTTATTGAATGGTATTTGTTGAACATTGGGTATTGTTTGAAAAATTTTGGAGATTAAGAAAAGATTTTTTCAAAAAGGATTTTCCTTTTTGGGTATTATCTGATTTTATAATAACCTTTTTGGATTTGGTTTTGGTTAAGGTCTAAAGACATGGGAAGTATATAGTTCTCTTTTTAGGATTAGGTGATTCTCGAGAAGTTGATTATAGTACTCTTAATGTTAAAAAGTCTTCCTAAATACTCGTCTTTTGGAGAAAATATGATTTTGTTTAAGAAATCATGTAAAAGTTGAAAGTCAACATGACAAGTAAGTATATTTCCTTATGATTTAGTTAATCTCAAAAATAAATTCCTCAATGAAAAGTAACTTAAAACAAAAATGTTGTCTATTAACTTTTCCTACTGGGGAATCGAATACCGTTAGACCCATCACAAGTATGTGATTTTCTGGTGGTTAACTTTCTCCTAAACATGTTTTTTATCACTCTCCCTCAGAACATGACCCTTGGTTTTTTCTTCTAGATCCATGTTTTCCTGCAAGGAATCCTAGTAAGGGTTAACTCTGGTGACCTTTGTACTTCTCTTTCATTATTTTAAAGTGATAGTGTTACCGAGTCTTGTACTGATGTGGGACATTCAATGAAGTTTCCAAGCCCAATTTTAAAATTACGAGGATGCAATTCTGAAAAGGGGGGAAGGATGTAACACCCAAGGTAAATAAAGAATATTACATTTCTATATTTATCCATATTTGTGCATAAAATATTAATATTTATTTAAAGGGAATGCTATGATCGATGGGGTACCTAATATGCAACAACGAGTTTCTTTGAAATCTTACGTTGCACTCTAATAATAAAATAATATTATTTTAAATGGTAGTTAACGCCTAGACATTGTATTGACAGGGATGAATAGAAATAACTAAAATATGTTTTTATATGTTAAATGTTTTTAAATTTATCCAATGAAAGATAAAGGCTTAAAATAAGAAAAAATTCAATTTTAAGCATAAATACTCTAAATTTCCCTAAAAGGTCGATTTATCGCCTTTTAATGGTGAACCCTCATTAATATAGTTTTGGCCACTCTTATACATTCTATTGGACTAAATAAAATTTTTCTTTATAATCTGGACATCAAAATTTACTTTGTAACACCCCAAGTTTTCATAGTGTGTTATATCTTCAAAATAATTCAATAACTTTCACTACACGCAACACCGAGTTCAATCGCACCATGACTTACCAAAAAAAATCCATTCAAAAGAGGTTATGAATAGTATTAACTAAATTTTAAACTTTATATAATCCTTATAATTTTAGAATCCATATTATGAGAACAAATTCATTTTCAGTATTGCACTTTTATCAACTTTTAATAGTGAAACCTTTTTAAATACAATATTTTAAACTTTTAGACTAAATGGGTACATCAAAAATTTAAAATAAAACATCCCAAGCTTCCACGGTATGCTTTCCTTTGAATAATACAGTAGCGTGTGTTGTACGCAACTTCGAGTTTTAACACACACCACAACCGATCAAACTAGGCATTATGAATAGTAATACCAACTTTTTGAAATTATATGTATTTTATATTTCAAAATGGACTTCATTTTTGGATTCGGAGTGTCGAATTTACCCTAAGGTGAAATTATGGTACTTTTTGGATAACTTTCATATTTTGATGAATAGTGAAAATTTCTAAATTTTAATTAAAAACAACTTTTTTAATCAAAATAATTAATAGTGATAAATTATGAATTTGAGTGGTTTTGAAGTATATTTATAATATATTTTTACCATTTAATACAATGTTGGCCATTGGACATAATTTCACAATTAAACTGAACATAAACACGTATCAATCTTTTGATAGTTATTATATCTTAAAAACACGTTTTTTGTTTTGACAGTGGGATTTAATTTTAAATTAATTTCTACCACTTCTGTGTTTTGAATTTGGAAAAATGGATTCCATATTTGGAATCAGGATGTTCAAATTGTTTAAATAGGTAACTTTTATTTTTAGACATTTTGAATAATTACTGCGGTAAATATTTTATTTACCATGGTTAAGGGTAAATCCGGTAAATAAGGGTTAAAAAATAATATTATAATAACACTAAATTTCCCTAAAATTTTTCCTAACCTTATTGGTTGATACAGTTTCTACCATAGGCATCTTTGGGTTGATTTTGGGACCTCATGGAGCCACTTGTAGGTGATAGGGACACTTTATTTTAATTAAGTTAAAATGAATACAAAAATGACACAAGCATATATCTTTTAGAAAAACAATTTTTTACATAGGGTTATATATGTTTGATATTCAACTATAAATATTCATTATAAATATATAAATATTTCCTACATAATGATATTTTCTTTAGATTTTTTATAGATTACATAATTTAATTTATTTATGACACAATGATGATGCAGTAATTACCATAATAGTGAACAATTAAAATAATTGATATTATAAATATACAAATAAATAGAATTTGAGACTTTTTATTAATTACACTAATTTTATAAGTTAATATGACATGTTATGAATGATTTAATTAAATTTGTTCGAAGTAATCATTCTGTTATGAGTTTCACAAAAATCAACTATTGAATAGTGTCAAAATTGACATAAAAGAGTTTTTAAAAAAAATATTAAATTATTAATTGATATTAAATTCTTAAAAATCCAAGGTTCGGCCAATAGACTTATATCATGATAGTTATATCATTAATGGACCACTTGGGGTTCTCTTGGATGTATATGGTATGTTTATTAACCATATAATATAAAAATACAAAGAGACAATGTAAAAGTGAAACCAATTAACTTAGAGTTAATACTTAAAGATAAGGTTAATATAAGTACCCAAACCTATCTAAATTCTATTTGTTGAGTTTTTTTCGACCCATACCAACCTTAAAAGTTAAATAATCAACTTTGGAGCCATTAGAAACCGAATATGAATTTATTATAAATTAATATTTCTAGCTTTTCCAAAGGTGCCCCTCACCCCTCTTATAAAAGGGAACTCCTCCTTCTCTTTTATTCACACCTTCAAAGACTTTTGGTTCGGCAAAAATCTGCGAAAATACTCTCCCAACTTCCCTCACTACAACCTAGAGGCATTAGTTTGATCAGAAATCCAACCTATGGAGCCCTTTTGATCAAATCAAAAGGAAGAACCCGAAGAAGAGGTAATGATTTCACCACCCTTTTCCATGTTCTTTTCTTCTTCCACTTCTTCTTCCCTTGTTGTTACCATTATAAAATAATAACTCCAGTATAATATATATATTGTGATGTTATTATAAATATGGTACAACCATATTCACTATTCTATCCACCCTTTTAATAACATGTCACCATACGTGCGTACGTACGGCTTACCGTCTCCAGGTCGTGGTGTAATTGTTATTCAATATATTATTATTTGGATGGGTATAATAATCATGTTTAACTCATGTAAATAATAAATATAACATGTTAATGATTATGTATATATATGATATACCATCCATTTATATATTATTTTAATATCAAAAGAATGATATTGTCGCTCGTGCGTACGTACGGACTACCGTCTCCACGAACGCGATGAGATTCATTCTCCATCGTATCAATTCAAGTATAATTATCATTTGATGATTTAAAAATAATGTTTAAAGACTTGATATCATTCGGTATATGAATAATATACACCCTACCCATGACAAACATGTCTTATGTAACAAAACATATAAAATAAAACGAGTAAGTTAACACCAGAAACGACAATAATACTATGATATTATTAACAAAGCAATGTTAAAAGATCATATAAGATATCATATGAATGTAAATGATTATTGTATAATTTAATAACAATTATTTCACCATTATACAGGAGGTTAACCTACCCCATCCAATGAAATGTGCAAGGTAAGGGTTTATTTCGCAATCTCTTCATTATCCGAGATTGTTTATACATAATAATCTACTGGGTTCTCTTTATCAACCACATCCATGTTTCTTAAAAATGAATTTCAAAACATTTTTACTATTTACTAGAATATGGGTTAAAGTCATTTATACCCTTGTTTGAATTTTTATAAGAGGTTTATAAAGGAATCTTTCCGTCGTTTTCCAAACAAGGTTCTTTTTAACCTTTTCGACAAAATTAAGGTAAAAATGTTTTTTTTAACTTATACGGCGGGTGCAGCTATTTACCACAGTTACAAAATTGTCAAAGATTACCTTACAATATTACAAGGATATTTTCAAAGTAAATGTTTTATTTTATAATTATGTGACTTTTAAATGATTTCAAAATGAGTATTTTAAGAATTTCAGAAGGGTACTCTTTATCAAAATCAGAATTTTAAATGTTTTAAAGATTTATTTTTCTAAATCTTTTTAATTAATGTCCATGTCTTCAAAATGTTTTTTAAGGATTTATTTATATGGACATGAATGTTTTTAAAATGTTAATTCCTTTCAAAAGTTTTAAAGTGGTATGGGACACTTTGATTCAAAAATATTTTTTTAATTACTTCCTTTATAAATGTGTGACTATTAAATGATTTCAAAAAAAGTGATATTTCTCTCAAATAGTTTTTATTTCATCTATGTCAACATCCTTTGATGAATTTTACACTTATTTGGAGTTGATTTATTATAATACAGAACTTCTATATTGTATTGATGGTTTTGTGATATGTTTGAATGTGGATGTGCTATTTTTATACCATTCATAGTTTATGGTGAAAGTATTGACATTTCGTATGATAGTTTTAATACGAATGTTTATGTTATGTTTAAACCTTTTCATATGGGAATGCATTGGACTTAATATGGGATGGGTGGATCCCGCTATAGCTCTTCGATGCATCGGTAGGTCTCATGAGACAAACTAGTGTCTTGGAACAAGGCCTTGGAAAAATCTTATTTGTAGTCTTGGCACGAGGCCTTGGCTATGTGGTTATAATAGTCTGGCATTATGCATTCCATCATTATGAAAGTGGTTATTGATATTGTATGTGATTATTCGATTAGTAGAATATCCATGTGAATAAGTAAATGGAATTGTTTCATTTTATCTTTTCCATAATATGTTGAAATCAAATTTAAAAGGCTTTTGTTTTAGTTATACATTGCCTTAAATGTTTATTCTCATTTATGACAGTTTCCGCTATATTGTTATCCTTACTGGGCATTTGAGCTCACCCCTTTTCTATGTTTTATTTTTCCCAGGATGTGAAGAAGTAAGTTATGAATGACCTATAGGGATAGTATGTGGGGATAATAGTGTGGACTATGGAGACACTATATTGTTGTAGTAGTTTTTCACTTTATAATGTAATGTACAACTTTATGAATATATCTAGTGTTCCCAAGGCTACTAAACCAATCGGTCTTTCGAGATTTGATCTTTCTTGTGATCATGACAATGTTATGGAATAATGAACCGACTCTGGGTAACTAGGGTCGGGGCGTTACAGTTGGTATCAGAGAAAGTTTAGTACAAACCTTGGAATCTAGATTTAGATAAACTCTGATTAGAGCACATAGATTTAAGATGAATTTTGAGGATTAGTATAGAAGAACTTCCTAGAATTTTGGTATTGTAGAGATTTTGTGAGTTTTCCGAGCAATACATCTCTGTATGGATACGAGCAGGTAGAGGCGGCTCTGGAACAGATGTACCTAGGGGTAAAACCTGAAAACACCACTTTGAGCTAGACTCGAACGGGAACTGGTGCACGACAATGGGCCTTGCTGCACTCTTGGTTACGACACTTCCGGGGGATATGCTTAGGATAACTCTCATTTTCTTTACAAATCATTATGAAGGGTTTATGAGTATATACTTCCTCAAAGGAGACATTTTTATGATTATGGATTAAATGGATAAACTATTTAATTTATGTCATGTGTTTTACAAGTTTGGGATTAGGTATTGTTATTCATAAACTAATATAATGTATGCCATTGTTTAGAAATGGTACCCAGTTGAAGGAATGAGAACTCAAGCAATGCACATGATACAAAGAGAAAGAAGGATCATATATTTCATGGTCTTAAGCTAGAATTTATAAGAGAAATAGTCTCGCATGTATTATCATCATATGAAGAAATAATATCATGTGTTGATAAGATAAGTACAGAGTTTACTGATTCCTATGGCTTTGAAGGGAAGCAAGAGAAGAAAAGGATGAAAGAGAGAAAGATGGATAAATGGAAGAGGGAAAAGAAGAATTTTCCCATATGTGATAACTGTGGAAAGAAACACCCTGGAACTTTCCTGAAAGGAATGGGAGTTTGTTATAAGTGTGGAGGAAAAGGGCACAAAGTACGTGGATGTAAGGGTAAGAAAATAATTTCAAATGTACAATGCTTCATTTGCAAGGAGTTTTGACACTACGCGAACCTATGTCCCAGTCATCATACTATGCCGCAAATGATGCTATTGGATAATAATCAAGTTATGATACTACCACAGATGAAGAGGAATGATTAGAGTTCTTATGTTTATTATGTCATTTGAGTGTTGTATCAACAATGTACTTGTTATAAAAATTATGGAGTATATAAGGATTGTACTGTAGTACTATTTCATTAAGGACTTGAGATTGTGTGGAACAAAGAAAAGTGACTCAATAGCAGGTTAAATTTTTGGAAAATATATGGTTGAGAGAAAGATAAACCATAATATGGTTCTGATACCGAGGTAGTGATTTTAGAATAATACATGATTGATTTGGATAAATTATATTGGATATTCTTTACTACCTTGAAGCTGATTAATGATTTGTATATTCCATCATTGTTGGGGTTTAAAACATTTTTGGATTGATGAAGTATATCCAGCATTATACATGGAATAAGGGAGCATGAATGTAATCAATAAGGATTATGGTAATTCAAGATGTTTCAGCATTTTAAAAGAATACATGATGAAGGTATTAATATGCTATTATGGGGTAAAAAGGATCTAAATTATGTTTACCTTCCTTATAAATGTTGGACTGTGAGTTTGGACATAAGTATTTTGGATAAATTCTAGTTTTAGATTAATTTTGGATGGCCATAAAAGGACAACCCAGAGGTCGGGTGGCAACCCGTCACGACCGGAAATGCTGCGAGACTTGAACCCGCAACCGAAGGGCGATAAGGGTGTATCACCTACCACTAGCCCACGCGATGTCCTTGATTAAATAATGTTGTTTTTTAAAGATCTGGTAGATGAATTATAAATTCATTTATTTTGGAACCCTGTACGAATAGTATAAATAGAAATTTATTTAAGTTCTATTATCTTTTAGAGTGAAAGATGATTTTGTGGTAGAAATTTATTAATGGATAAAACTATAATTATAAAGTAAGTATATCTCCTTATGATCTTAACCAATATCATAAATGAATTCCTAAACATTAATAAAAGGAAATTAGAACAAAAATGTTGTCCTAGATGGTACCTTAAATCATCACTAATTTATGGCTTTGGGATTGTTGGCCTTTTCATAACCATGTTCTCTACCACTCTCCATCAGATAATTGATGATTAGATTTCTATTCCATATCCATATTTTCCTACATGGAACCCTAGTATGTGTTATTTTCGGTAATCTTCATACTTTCCACTCTTTATTTTAAATAGAGGCCTCATTAATTCATTTTTCGATGTGGGATTTCAACTAAGATATTTTGAAATGTCAAAAATGTGTTATCCCAATACCCTATGTTTTGTTGAACCGATGGTATTTCAAATCATCACAGATTGATGAGTTTAAGGACCTTAATTTTATACTTGTTTGTGATTGATGACCTCAATCACTACCTATAAATATTTACGTTTTTCCTCCAATTATATGTCTCTAATTTCCACCAATGTTCTCCTAATCGAGATCATAATTTGGTAGTGACCCTTTCATTTCTCTTTTCCTCATATTAAGACTAAATTTTAGTAACCCAATTTTCGATGTGGGTTTTCCCACAAATATATTTTCTATTTTCAACCTTTTATTTTCGAAGAACAATTTCAAATTGCGAGGACGCAATTTATTGAAGGAGGGAAGAATGTAACACCCAAAGATTTCATAGTGTGTTATTTCTTCAAAATAATTCAATAACGTGCACTACACGCAACACCAAGTTCAATCGCACCATGACTTACCAAAAAAAGCCATTCAAAAGAGTTTATGAATAGTATTAACTAAAATTTAAACATTATATAATCCTTATAATTTTAGAATCCATATTCTGAGAACAAATTCATTTTCAGTATTGCACTTTTATCAACTTTTAATAGTGAACCCTTTTTAAATACAATATTTTAAACATTTAGACTAAATGGGGACATAAAAAATTTAAAATAAAACATCCCAAGCTTCCACGATACGCTTTCCTTTGAATAATACAGTAGCTTGTGTTGTATGCAACTTCGAGTTTTAACACACACCACAACCGATCAAACTAGCCGTTATGAATAGTAATACAAATTTTTTGAAATTATATATATTTTATATTTCAAAATGGACTTCATTTTTGGATTCGGAGTGTCAAATTTACCCTAAGGTGAAATTCTGATACTTTTTGGATAACTTCCATATTTTGATGAATAGTTAAAATTACTAAATTTTAATTAAAATTTTTTTTTTAATCAAAATAATTAATAGTGATAAATTATGAATTTGAGTGGTTTTGAAGTATATTTAGAATATATTTTTACCAATTCATACAATTTTGGCCATTGGACATAATTTCACAATTAAACCGAACATAAACAAGTATAAATCTTTTGATAGTTATTATATCTTAAAAACACGCTTTTTGTTTTGACAGCGGGATTTAATTTTAAATTAATTTATGCCACTTATGTGTTTTGAATTTGGAAAAATGGATTCCATATTTGGAATCAGGATGTTCAAATTGTTTAAATAGGTAACTTTTATTTTTAGTCATTTTGAATAATTACTGCGGTAAATATTTTATTTACCATGGTTTAGGGTAAATCCGGTAAATAAGGGTTAAAAAATAATATTATAATAACACTAAGTTACCCAAAAACGTGTCCTAACCTTATTTGTTGATATATGTTCGACCACAGTCATCTTTGGGTCGATTTTGGGACCCCATGGAGCCACTTGTAGGTGATAGGGACACTTTATTTTAATTAAGTTAAAATGAATACAAAAATGACACAAGCATATATCTTTTAGAAAATTTTTTTACATAGGGTAATATATGTTTTATTTTCAACTATAAATATTCATTAGAAAGAGAAAACTATTTCCTACATAATGATATTTTATTTAGAATTTTTAGAGATTATATAATTTAATTTATTTATGACACAATGATGATGGAGTAATTACCATAATAGTAAAAAATTAAAATAATTGATATTATAAATACACAAATAAATAGAATTTGAGACTTTTTATGAATTAAAATAATTTTATAAGTTAATATGACATGTTATGAATGATTTAATTAAATTTTTTCTAAGTAATAATTCTGTTATGAGTTTCACAAAAATCAACTATAGAATAGTGTCAAAATTGACATAAAAGAGTTTTTAAAACAAATATTATATTATTAATTGATATTAAATTCCTAAAAATCTAAGGTTCGGACAAGAGACTTATATCATGATATTTATATCATTAATGGACCACTTGGGGGTCTCTTGGATGTATATGGTATGTTTATTAACCGTATAATATAAAAATACAAAGAGACATTGAAAAAGTGAAACTAATTAACTTAGAGTTAATACTAAAAGATAAGGGTAATAAAAGTACCCAAACCTGTCTAAATTCTATTGGTTGAGTTGTTTTCGACCCATACCCACCTTAAAAGTTAAATAATCAACTTTGTAGCCATTAGAAACTGAATATGAATTTATTATAAATTAATATTTCTAGCTTTTCCAAAGGTGCCCCTCACCCCTCTTATAAAAGGGAACTTCTCCTTATCATTTATTCACACCTTCATAGCCTTTTGGTTTGGCCAAAATCTGCCCAAATACTCTCCAAACTTCCCTCACTACAACCTAGAGGCCTTAGTTTGATCAGAAATCCAACCTAAGGAGCCCTTTTGATCAAATCAAAAGGAAGAACCCGAAGAAGAGGTAATGATTTCACCACCCTTTTCCAAGTTCCTTTCTTCTTCCACTTCTTCATCCTTTGTTGTTACCATTCTAAAATAATAACTCCAGTATAATATATAAATTCTGATGTTATTATAAATATGGTACAACCATATTCAGTATTCTATCCACCCTTTGAATAACATGTCACCATACGTGCATACGTACGGCTTACCGTCTCCACGTCGTGGTGTAATTGTTATTCAATATATTATTATTTTGATGGGTATAATAATGATGTTTAACTCATGTAAATAATAAATATAACATGTAAATGATTCTTTATAGATGATATAACATCCATTTATATATTATTTTAATATCAAAAGAATGATATTGTCGCTTGTGCGTACGTACGGACTACCGTCTCCACAAACGCGGTGAGATTCATTCTCCATCATATCCATTCAAGTATAATTATCATTTGATTATTTAAAAATAATTTCTAAGGACTTGATATCATTCTGTATATGAATAATATACAACCTATCCATGACAAACATGGCTTATGTAACAAAACTTATAAAAGAAAACGAGTAAGTTAACACCAGAAACGACAATAATACTAAGATATTATTAACAAAGCAATGTTAAAAGATCATATACGATATCATATGAATGTATATGATTATTGTATAATTTAATAACAATTATTTCACCATTATACAGGAGGTTAACCTTCCCCATCCAAGGAAAAGAGCAAGATAAGGGTTTATTTCGCAATCTCTTCATTATCCGAGATTGTTTATACGTAATAATCTACTGGGATCTCTTTATCATCCACATCCATGTTTCTTAAAAATTAATTTCAAAACATTTTTACTATTTACTATAATATTGGTTAAAGTCATTTATACCATTGTTTGAATTTTTATAAGAGGTTTATAAAGGAATCTTTTCGTCGTATTCCAAATAAGGTTCTTTTTAACCTTTTCGACAAAATTAAGGTAAGAATGTTTTTTTAACTTATACGGAGGGTGCGGCTATTTACCGCCGTTACAAAATTTTCAAAGATCCCCTTACAATATTACAAGGATATTTTCAAAGTAAATGTTTTATTTTATAATTATGTGACTTTTAAATGATTTTAAAATGAATATTTTAAGAATTTCGGAAGGGTACTCTTTATCAAAATCATAATTTTAAATGTTTTAAAGATTTATCATTCTAAATATTTTTAATTAATGTCCATGTCTTCCAAATGTTTTTTAAGGATTTATTTATGTGGACATGAATGTTTTTAAAATGTTAATTCCTTTCAAAAGTTTCAAAGTGGTATGGGACAGTTTGATATAAAAATCTCTTTTTAATTACTTCCTTTATAAATGTGTGACTTTTAAATGATTTCAAAAAAAGAGATATTTCTCTCAAATAGTTTTGATTTCATCTATGTCAACATCCTTTGATGGATTTTACCCTTATTTGAAGTTGATTTATTATGATACAAAACTTCTATATTGTATTGAAGGTTTTGTGATATGTTTGACTGTGGATGTGCAATTTTTATACCATTCATAGTTTATGGTGAAAGTATTGACATTTCGTATGCTAGTTTTAAGACAAATGTTTATGTTATGTTTAAACCTTTTCATATGGGAATGAATTAGACTTAATATGTGATGGGTGGAGCCCGATATAGCTCCTCTATGTATCAGTATGTCTCATGAGATAAACTAGTGTCTTGGCACAAGGCCTTGACAAAATCTTATTTGTAGTCTTGGCACGAGGCCTTGGCTATGTGGTTATGATAGTCTGGAATTATGCATTCCATCATTATGAAAGTGGTTATTGATATTACATGTGATTATTAGATTAGTAGAATATCCATGTGAATAAGTAAATGGCATTGTTTCATTTTATCTTTGCCATACTACGTTGAAGTTCATGTTTAAAAGGCTTTTGTTTTAGTTATACATTGCCTTAAATGTTTATTCTTATTTATGAAGTTTTCTGCTATATTGTTATCCTTACTGGGCATTTGAGCTCACCCCTTTTCTATGTTTTATTTTTCTCAGGATGTGAAGAAGTAAGTTATGAATGACCTGCAGGGATAGTATGTGGGGATAATAGTGTGGATTATGGAGACACTATGTTCTTGTAGTAGTTTTTCACTTTATGATGTAATGTAAAACTTTATGAATATATCTAGTGTTTCCACGGCTACTAAACCAATCGGTCTTTAGAGATTTGATCTTTCTTGTGATCATGACAATGTTATGGAATAATGCACCGACTCTGGGTAACTATTTTCGGGGTGTTACATACTTTGTGAAATTTTTTGGTATTTTTCCGATAAAGTTCATTTTTTTAATGAAGAGTGAAAAATGTTGTATTTTAATTCAAAAACACTTTTTAATCTAATTAATTTATATGATTTTATTATCTTTTGAATTGGTTTTAAAGTAAAATTATAATATATTTTTACCATTTAATCCAATAGTTTTCATTAGAATAAATTTTACTTTGAAATTGGACTTAAACTAGAGTCGATCTTTTGATATATATTGTTTCATAAAAACACGCTATTTGTTCTAAAAATGATAATTAATTATTAAATTAATTAATGAAACATATATGTTTTAAATTTTTTAAAATAGACATCATTATTTATTTCTGAATATCAAATATATTTTAGGGTGATTTTTTGGTATTTTTCTGAAAAACATCAATTTTTGATGAATAGTGAAACCACTAAGTAGTAGTTAAAAAAACTGATTTTTCATTTATATGAAACTTTACCACTTCTATGAATTGAATTTCAAAAATCCGACATAAATGGTTTTCATTAAGATGTAAATTGTGGTTCAATGGGATTAAAATAATTTTTTTGGTGAATTGTAACTTTTATGTTTTATTAATCGCGATTAAAGGTAATTAGTGTAATTTAAGGTAAACATAATGTTATAATAAAATTAAATGACCTTGAAACATGTCCTAACATTATTGGATGAGTCATGGCCGACCAAGACAATCCATGGGCCAACATGGGGACCCCATGGAGCCACTTTGGTAGGAAAATGATATTAATAACTCTTTATTTAATGTAAATATTATAATGTCACAAACATGTATTGTTTTACCAAAAAAAAATTTACATGGGGTTATACAAGTCATATTTTTGACTATAAATATTAATTGTAAAGCTGAAAATAATTCATACATCATAGTATTTTTTTATAATTTTTAGACATTAAACATATTAATTTATTTATGACACCATGATGACGCAGTGATTACCTCCTTAATGAACGATTTAAATAAAATGAAAAGATAATGTAAAATCTGAGACATACACTTGGAAAAAACCTATTGGATGAGTATTTTCAAACCCTTATCACCTTATACTCGAAATATATCAATGTGGGACCTTTAAAATCCGAAACTCATTTTATAATAAAGTAACTTTTCAAGACATTCCAAGAGTGGCCCTCCTCCCTTTTATAAAAGTCCTCCACCTCTACCTCTTTACCCACACCTCTCAAGCCTTTTTCTCAGACAAACCCTGCCCATTTCATCTCTCCACATCCCTCACTTCATCATTGAAGCCTCAACATAGGCAGAAAGCTCTTCAAGAAACCCTTTTGGTTCAAGCCAAAGGGAGTTACCCGATTTAAAGGTAATGCCATCTCTTATGTTCTTCTATTTTATATTGCTTCTCCAAACCCCTAAAATCTTTTTATTCATTTATTTTATAACAACACCAGTATATTTAATATACTAGGATACTTTTAGGAGACTTATTCAAACAACACTTACACACACCTCCATCTAATGGATAAAGAACATACTATTTCCGTTGATGGCGAATTACTGCCTCACGAAACGATGATCATTCTATCTTCTCCTACCACCTCTCATGGTGGCCATTATTATGGAACTATATTTATTTCCTCTCTATGTTTCTGTATTTTACATTTAAAACATTCCTTTTTTCTTTTCATGTTGAGAAAATGTGATAATTTCATTTGGGGAAGTGTGGACTACTGACCCCTCAAGTGATTTGACTCGTTCATACAATACATGGAATGTATAAAGAATGAAATTAATGAAAATATTTGAAATAAATAACATATATATTATAATGGAATTATAATATATATATCTATCATTTATTTTTAATTCCATTAAAATACTAAATAGAAATGAAAGTAGCGTTCATGCGTACGTACGACTTACCATCTCCATGGACGGTGCATTTCATTTCATACCTTTAAATGTTATGTGATATTTTAAATGAAAGTATACAATGGATATATATTATATATATGATATATAAATCATGAATATAAATCTGGATATAATGGATATTTTACCACAAGAACAACTTGAAATTATAACAAGTTTATTTTTGACTCAAGTACCGATGATCGACAAAATGACGGTTATTAACTTAAATAATTACATAATGTTCATAACATGGTAATAAGTGATATAAAAGGAATAATGAACTTGAAAAAGGTTCTTAAGAATGTATAAATTAACTCTAGTTTATTATTCAGGAATATAAAGAAACGAGTAAGACAAGTCAGACTTGTGGTAAGGGATCCAACCTCTCTCTTTCTTTTTAAGTACTCTCTTTTATGTCACTTCTTTTAAGCTCCTATTTCTTATGTTGGGTGATGTTCTCCTATATTCCTCTTAACGTAATTTTTATGTTCATATGATGATAGACCCTAATTGATATCTTCAATCCATTTTTTTTAATTTTTAAGTGGCGCCGTTAGGCTGCCGAATTTTCATAAGGGGAAATCTTACCTCACTTTTAATTCCTTGAGATTTCTATTGTCCGCCTCATATTTATTGCATGTGGTGTATTGTGTTCTTACATTTGATATATATTATCATGATTCTATTTATATTCATGGTATTATGTGATTCAATTGGTGTATATTATCTTTTGGTGATACGACTCGATTGATCACGATGAGGTAAGGGGCTTTTATCTCACTTTTTGTTCTCATGATATTCATGCTAAATTTGCCACTATTTTCTTTTGTGTGCTGTATGTACTGAACATGATATTATTATTTGTGTAATATATATTAATTTATGGGTAATTACATCTTCATTGTATTACCCTTATTTCATGGTGTGTCCATTTTGAAAGTTACCCTAATCAGTAAGGGAACTTTTCACCATCCTCTTTTTAAAGACTTATTTTGTTTTGTCTTTTAATTTACATCTTATTATGTTGGGATATGTTCTTATATATCCTTATTGATGTAAATCTTATGTCCAAGTGATGATATACCAATATATCTCTCATCATCTCATTTTTTGAATTTTAATGGGACGCCGTTAGGCTGTCGAATTCTTGTAAGGGAACATCTTAATTCAATTTCAATCCTTTTGGTTGAACTTATACTCCTTGAGTATGTCATTATATGAATATGTGTGAATGAACCTGATTGTTTTACACTTAATATCGACTTATATTGGGTGTATTTATATTTTTCACACATAAATTATGTAATTGATTTATCCTTAATCTAAGGATACCGACTTTGTATGGGACTTTGTCTCAATCTCCTTTCATTGAGTCATATTTTAATTTATAAAAAACTTTATTTTATACGGTGTATAAAACCCTTTGACTTTTACTTTTATTCAAAAGGAATCTTTTCTATAATAATATTTTTACCAAACAACAAAAGGGAATATTTTTGTCGTACGAATGCGACCACAACAACTTCCCCACCGCTATGACTATTATTTGAGTTTCGACTTCCTCTAAAAACCATAACTTGTTTCTAAATGAAAAATAAATATCATGTTTTACATTTCTTTTATTTTGGTATAGAAAATGGTTTTGATAACGTTTTGATAATATCAATGTGTTTTTGATATCTTGTGATTGAAATGTGGAAATGTTATGTTTCTTTTATGCATGTATTATGTGATACAACTATGTTATGGTTCTTGGGAATTGTTTATGAAGATGAGTGGTTCTGTGATAAAATATTGGCGGGTGAGCCCGATATAGCTCTCCAATGCATTGGGTAACACAAACGAGTTAAACGCTAAGGTTTCTCTGAAGATATTTAGGGAATATACATTGTTGGGTATTCCAAATGTAACCATGAGGGTTACTCCCTATGTAATAATGTTATGAATGCCTCATGTTACATTTATCTTTTATGATTTCTATGATTTATTCCTAAATATTATGATTTAATGAGGTATGTTAAAGTGATAATGTTTTATGATTAAAGTATAATTTCATTGCTTTGTATGTGTACATGGACTAATGTTTTATTTCCGTATTGTTATAACCCTTACTGAGCTTTTTATGCTCATCCCAAGTATTTGATATGTTTTCCACAGGACTTAAAGTGGAATACGGTCAAGGATGGGATCAAGGAAATGTCATTCTGATTAAAACAAGGACTAGAAATGACTCTTTTATTCTAGAGTTTTTATTTTGTGAAAAATGGAAACTGAGTAGATGTGTCTACTCTGTACTCTTTGAGGTGTAATAGTTATGTACTAATTCTCTAAAACTCTAAACCTGAAAAGATCCTCAATGTGAATTATTTAATTTAATTCAAGATTAAGTAATGTTTTAAGGTTGGGTCCTTATATGAACTGTTTAAAGAATTATGTTTATTCCCATTACATCAGCATTAAAATGATTGATGACCTAATTTCCCACATATAAAAAATATCACAGTCCTCTTTAAGAGAATTTCCTCTATGTGTCCTCCCACACTTTGAGGATAAAGAAAATCTAATCTTCTTTTCTCTATAATTTTTATAGTTACTTTTAATTTTTTCCTTCTTTTCTTACTATAACCATGAGATTGACGGGAAACTATAATATCCATTTTGAAAGAAAAATACGAGGAATGTATATACTGAAAAATAAGTTCTTGAAATCATCCCAATCGCATTAGTCTGTTTTATATTGTTTCCTTGTATTTTTTTATAAAGTTCCACAATTAGATTCTCATTACCTTACATGAAATAAGTACCCAACCTAATCATTTCTCATTCTGAACAAGAGAAAATGAATAATATCCTTCCAACAGTACAAATCCATTAATCTTCAACTAGTGGTTCGGTCGTTCCACAAAATTAAGGTGAAATTTTACTTAATAATGATTTAAGAGAACATTGTTCCTAGATTTGGTCATTTGGGAGCCCAATAATATTTGTGGTCATAGAAAAAAGATACTTCATTCGATCTCCCATTAAATTTTGTTCTTTAGGATGAAAATCATTACATTTCCTATCTCAACTTTCATTATCCTGGATTCTTTGGGTTTCAACCAATATCTAAATCCCAAAAAGAATAGTCTGAGAGGGGAAAATCATACTAGGAAAACAACATAATAATGGGGGAGTACATTCAAACTCTAAAATCATAGGTATAATCCTCGGTTATTAATGATTATTATCCTAATTCTATGACTCTAACCTATAGTTATAATAAACCTTAGGTACATACTTGGATATACATTAGGAATATATCTTGGGATCTCACTAATGTTTTACCATCCTAGTTCCCAATGGTTGACTAATCCTTTGCTCTGATACAAATTGTAGAGACCCAACCTTGACTCACATGGATATTAAATCACTTTTTCATAATACTTAATACATGAAAAAATAATATTCCCAAAGACCATATTATTGTAGTGTATTTGGATATTAGGATCATAATATTCTAACATGGGGAAATATCTTCAATATCTCCCATAGAGATCTTCCCTTGTTTCCTAACTAAAAAATTTATTTATATCCTGGGGAAAAGGAATCATAGAAAGAGTGAGCTCAAATTATCAGTAAGGGTAAACATTGAGAACATCAAACAAAAAATAAACCTAATATTGTGAAAACATGAACATAAAATTTGAATATCAGAAACATGAGTCATTAAATAAATCTTTGCAGTACGTAAGGAATATATCATAAAGGAAAACTAACCATGATAATATAGTACTAGCATAAAACATGTAATTGTGGAAAAGAAATAAGCACAAAATATTATTTTTCATAGTATCTAATGCATTGCTTCCATGACCATCATAGTGGACAAAGTCCATTATTGAACTATGTTTACATTTTTTTCCAACCATGTTTTACTGAACCGTATTCACTTGACATTTAAGATCTATATTACTCATCATAATTTACATTTCATTCCAATCATGTCTATATCATAAGATAAAAATATTTACTAAAGTAATTGGAGGGAGATATAGGTGTCACTCATCTCATAATGAAATAATTCTTACGTGTTCCATAAAAACATACTGAATTCATCATAGCATAACCCATGAAATAAAATGGGATTCCTAAACATCATTTCATCATTAAATAATACATATACGATAAATTAACATCATAAAAATAATTCAATCATAAACATAATCAAATCAATGTATTAATAGGGATAGAAACATAACCATATTTTACCTTTGGTGTAAAATAATTTTGATAAAACACTTAAACTTAATTCCTGTGTAAAATATCTTTTCTTCTTCAAAAATATTTTCATTCCTAAAAAATCTACACAATTTTAAAAGAAAACAATTTAGTCTAAAAAAACTAGAAAATATATAGAGAAATCATCATGTAAATAAGGTGTTACGAATATTTAAAAACATGTTCATGCCATATATGTTAAAAAACATTATTCTCATACTTTTTCTGGAAAAGTAAAAAACTACCTCATATGGGAAACATAACATATATTCCATAAAAACCATTTAATAAAAGTAAAAATGGGATAAAATGAATTTAAAAATACATATGCGAATAGTAAACAATTTATGAACGAATTTTTAAAAAACATGCACATGGATGATAAATATAGCCCAATAAAAACTTATGAATAAACAATCTTGGAAAAAAATGAGATTGCAAAATTATCCCTTAACATAGGTCTGATAATATCCATACGAGTCAAAAAAACCAGTACAATTTTTTTTAAACATACTATTAACTTATGCAAGAATAATAATTATATTTATGATATCATATACGATTCTTTTATGAATTTATAGTACCTTTTTATTAACAATTCCATGTTGATACAATATATTAGTTAATATCACTTTGATTATCGTACGTGTTTTGACTTGTTATTCTTGATAATATTACATATATCATGATTTTATTACATTCATAATGTATAATGCTATTTATATATCATATGTATTCATAATATAAATATATATAATAGATATATATATAAAATGGAATACATTGTTCATGGAGATGGTAGGCCATCTGTACAAATGAATGATATTTCCATTTTCTTGTAATATTGAATAGAAGTGAATGAAATATATGTATGTACATATATATATATATATATTTATATATCCATTAGAATTATTATTTCATATATTTAATAATTATGAATATATATATATATATAATTGTTTTATAATCATTCTTGGATGGTTAAAGTGGAGAACGAATCTCACCGTGTTGTGGAGACGGTAGGCCGTACATATGCCTGAGAAATGGTATCATTAAATTGATGGTTAAATGGTTTGTAATTGGATGATATATTAATTATACAGAGTCATTTCAACATTATACTCATCATTATACCCATCCTAATAATGTATTTTTTGAATAAAAAATTTTCACCACGACATGGTGATGGTAAGCCGTACGTACACACGTATAGTGATATTGTAATTCGTAGGATGGATAAAAAGAGTTACATAGATTTACCATAATTATAATAACTTATCATAATTTATAATATACTATAGTTATTGTTTTAGTCTAGAATAAATATATAAATATGAAGAAGAAGAAGAAGAAAATAACTTTGTAAGAAGGGATAAAATGATTACCACTTCTTCGAGTGTTTAATTTGATTTGTACCAAAGGGATACATAGGATGGCTATATGCCCAATGTTATGCCTCCTGGATGAAGTGACATATGTTGGGAGGATAAATGGGTAGGTTTTGGTTGGCCCAAATGTATTTAGAGGTTTCAATTTAAGAGGAAGGTAGGTGCACATTTATAAGAGGGGTGTGGAGGAATTTAGGGAAATCATGAAATATTAATTTATTTTAAACGGTTTTTGGGTTATAACATTTAAAAATTGATTTATTTTGAGGGTAATATTATGATGGGTTGAATTACTATCAACCAATAGGTTTTATAAATTTTTAGGTCATAAAATTAGCATTATAATTTATATTTAACCCATTTTAATATAAGTTAAATGTTACGATGTTCTCTTATATGTTTTTAGTACATAGTAGATATATTTTCTTCAAAATACCAAGAGAACATAAATTGGATAATTTATTAAATTTGTATCACTATCCATGTAATTTGGATGAACTATAGGTTTTTACTATTTTATAGCATTTAATAAAATAGTATTTGTTTTAAAACACATTTATGTCTATTTTGACACTATTTAGTATTTGATTTTTTAAGTCATAACAAAATGATTCCTTCAAAGAAAAGGCATTGAATCATATGAAAAATGTTATTGACGCAAATAAAATTCAAGGATGAAATAAAATTGAACAATTTGAATTTATTTTATTATTTATAATTTCATTTATTTAAATATTTCATTAATTAGGTAATAATTACATCATAATTGGTTCATAAATAAATATATTTATCTAACAAATAAAAATTATAAATATAATACTATGATTTGGGAAAGGTTTTTATCTTTATAATGAATATTTATAGTTGGATATATCAGCTATGTACCCCATATAAATATATATTTTCTAAAAGAAATATGATTCTGTTACAATTATCACAATATTAAATTATTTTTTAAAACATGTTATTTTCAAATAAATGTTAATCCATGGGGTCCCAAAATTTAAAGAATAATTTCCATGGTTGGAAATATCTCTTCCAATAGGATTTTAAAATATGTTAGGGTAGTTTAATATTTGTATAACATCATTTTTACCCTTATTTACCATATTTACCTTTTGACCATTATAAATAAAATAATTACTAAAGTTACTATTCATAATGTCAAAAAATAAAAAAGTTCTATTTACACAATTATAAATTATGACTTAAAATATGGAATCCATTTTTTAAAATTCAAAACACCAATTTTGATGTAATTAATTTAAAATTAATTCCCATTGTCAAAACTAAAAAGTTGGTTTTAAAAAAGTAATAACTATTTAAATATTGACATATATTTATGTCTAATTTAAAAGTGAAATTATTTCTAATGACGAAAATTGAATTAAATGATAAAAATATAATCAATTTATACATTAAAAATGATTAAAATATTAATCTATATACAAATAATAAATTAGAAGAAAAGGTAGTTTCAAATTAAAATGTAGTATTTTTCACCATTCAATAAAATTTGATTTTTTTTCTTCTGAAAAATACAAAAAAGAAACAAATAGTAAACTTTTATGTCCATATTCCAATTAAGTATTTTATTTTGTAAAATTTAACTTATAAAAGGTTAAAAACTAGATTTAAAATGGGTGTTCCATCAAAAGACTTAAAACTGCACTTTTTTAGAAAAAATACTTCTTTTATCAGAAAAATTGATTTTGTTATCATATCATGTTCTAGAAAATGTTTATGATGAATGATAATGTTATATAAAATTAATAATTTGGTCAATAATATTCATAATGGCTAATTTATATGCCATTAAATAATAATTTTTTAATAATATACCATTGTTTATTGAAACACACTATCACATACAATGCATGCTTTCGAGGATGGTTGCTCTTGCATGTAATGCAAGACATTTTAGTGTTGTGTGTTGTGAAAGATTCCTTTTGTATAACATAATAGAACATTGTTCAATTATACATTGAAAAAATATATACTTAGTGTTGCGTGAAAATGAATTCTATCAAAAGAACTTGAAATCGTGTACAAAAGAAGCCAACAATTATGTTGAGTATACTACAAGGGAATATGGTGTTGCATATAGTGTAAGCTAAACATGGTGTAGTAGACAAACCCAAGACATCAATGAAATTAAAAATAATCTATCCCATAAAATCATTGGGTTTTGAAAAATTATACTCAAAAAAGCTCCCAAAATCTATCCCTTCTTCCAAGAGGACACAATTTGGTCATAAATCCACCCATAGGAGAACTTTTGTGAAAATAAAAAAGAAAAACTTGAAAAAGAGTTAATTATTTTATAACTGCTTTTAAATTTATTTTTATCTTCTACTTCTATTTTAATGTTTTTTCTAAACTAAAGTAATATTCCAGTATCTTTTAGTTGCTAAGATGTTATTATAATAATGGAACAACCTTATATCTCCTTTTATCCATCCTATGAATAACAATATCACCATGCGTGCGTATGTATGGCTTACCATCTCCACACCATGGTGTGATTTCTTATTAAAAAATACATAATTTGGATGGGATTAATGATTAGTATAATGGAATTAAATAATAAATATAAAATGATAATTATATTTTAATATTAATATACCATAAAATTATATACTATTTAAATATTATGTGAATGATATATTCTCTTACTCATACATATGGCCAACCATCTCCACGATGTGATGAAATTATTTCTACATTATATTCATTAATCCATAATAATATCCATTAAGGGAATTAACAAACAAGATATATATTATACTAATATCATTTTAAAAATTTTATAACTATAAAGAAAGAATTATAATAAGAAATTATCTGACAAAACATTCATAAGAACCTAAAGCAGTTAATATGTGAATAACAGGTGATAATGAAATGTTACCAACAAACGGATTATAATATGATCATATATGAAATCATAAAAATTACTATGATTTTGGAATAAGTCAGTAACATTTTTAAAATCATTATCCACAATGTTTGGGTACATATAAATCATATTTGACCTATGGTAAGGGATAATTTAAGAACATCATTATTATTATAGATTATTTATATGTTAAAATTTACTATGGTATATTTATCATTAACATACATGTATCCAAAAATTTTAATATTATTTTTATTCTTCTACAACTTTTTTTAGTCAGTTTTACCCACTGGTAATTTTTTATTAAATTTTATAAAAGGAATCTTTTGGAATCTTTTTATACGATTCACTTTTTAACTTTTCTAGAAAAAGTACTAGTAGAATGATTTTTTTAACTTTCACATAATAAAAATATTTTTAAATATTCATAAAACCTTATTTACATGATGATTCAATTAAAAAAATTCATGTTATTTTCAATGATTATTTTAAAATTTTATGGCATTTAGATAAAGGAATAATTTTTTGAATAAAAAATGATATTTTCTTCAAGAATTAGGTTCGATTGTTTTAATAATATTATTTTCATCTATTCTGATTCTCTTTAAATAGGGTTATGTTTATATCCCTTCTATTAATATGATTTGATTGTTTTAAAGATGGAATGGTATATTATATGGATTATGTTATGATACAATGTTTCTTAAGAAACCCATTTTATATCTTAGGTTTTGCTATGATGAATGATTTATGTTTTTATGGAACATGTAAGAATGATTTCATTATGAGATGGATGGGACCTGTATCACCCTGAAATGCATTGGATAATGATTTTGATGTCATGATATAGACATGACTGGAATTTCAAGTAAATCTGGTTAATTAATATAGGTCTAGAAAATAATGTGAATCAAGTTCAGTAATACATGGCTTAAAAGACAAATAAACCTGATTTAGTAATGTATTTTTTCCACTATGATGGTCTTGGAACCAATACCTTGGATACTATAGAAATTATATAATGTGTTTATTCTTTTTACCACAATTACATGTTTTATGAAAAAACTATTTTCTTTTGTATTATGATTCAATTATAATTTATGCATTAAGAACTACCAAGACTTATTTTTTGACTGATGATTTGGGTGTATGTTAAATGTGGTATGTTTATTATTTCCAATGGTAAGTTCATGTTTTTAAATTATTGTGTTTATGTTCTTTAGGATATTTTCCATACATACCCTTACTATTAATATGATCTCACACCTTTTCTTGTTTCATTTGACATAGTATTTGAAGAAGGGTATTAGGTAATATGTATCAAAAAGGGGTTCTAGTTATGAAGGATAATGTAGGAGATGATGTAGGTGTTTTATGAACACGTTTTTTATGTTATCCAGTTTCCAAAGTCTTTAATCTAATATTGTATTTGTGCATCTATTTGTGTAATTTATTATTTATTATGAAAAATAAATGAAATATCCATGTACTTCATGCTTGGGTTGCTAGAGTTGGTATCATAGATAAGTATTGGTTATCATTTTGAAACTAGGATTTCAAATCTTTTGTGAGATCACTAGAGATATTTCTAAGGTAATCATAGGTAAGTCCTTTTGGGTAAGTCTTTATATAGGTTAAGGTCATAGAATTAGGGTAAAAATCATGAATAATCTATAATTAATCTTATGATGTTTAAGATTTAATATAGTCACCAGTAATTATGTTTTTTTACTAGTACGATTTTTTCATATCACTCTATTCTTTTTGGGTTTTAGAAAATTGATGGAACTCTAACAAACCATGTTAATGATCAATGCATTGGTTAATTCCATGATTATCCTCTAGAAGAAAATAATTTTATAGGAGATGTAATGAAATATGTTTTGGATATACTTAAACAAGCTATGAATCACACTATAAATTCAAATGAGCATATAGGGAACAATATTCCATTGAGTTCTTCATGAGAATATTCCCACCTTTTTCAGTGGGTCTTCTGATCCACTTGTTGCTGAACAATGGAATGGTAACATTGAAAATATATTTTTCATCCTTTACTATTCGAAACATGAAAAATAAATTTTGGTTATCTATCATTTAGAAGGCTAAGCCGACTAGTGGTGGAATCTAATCAAGAATACAAGGAAGAAAGTTGAAATGGAATCCATGGAATGGGACCAGTTCAAGAAATTATTTATTAATATGTAATTTCCTCAAATTATTTAAGAAAAAATGAAAAATGAGATTCTTGAGCTTATAAGAAAATGATGAATCTGTTGGTACAGATGATGAATATTTTACAGGACATTCAAGTTATGATTCTGGATTTATCTTCCAATATAATTATAAAGTTGATCGATTCTTCAGTGGCATAAAACGAAATCTTCAAAGGGAATTATCTATAAGAGAATTTATTATCTATGAATATATTTTTAATTTTTTTTATCAATGTAGAAATGGATGTTGGTTTTGTATATCAATATCATGTTTTTTAAAAGAAATGTAATATGAAGTTCAAGAAAGAAATATAAAAAAATGGTGAAAAGAAGATGACTATTTTTTTATGCTCAAAGTGTTGAAAGAACAAGCCGGAGCTTATCATGAAGGGAATAGAAATTTTTTTAATTGTGTAAAAGAAGTTCATCGAGCAGTTGAGTGTCAATGTAATGGGAAAAAGGTTCTTAATGATGTAAATAGAGAAAAGACTATACAAAATTCCCCACCAACACTTTAATGCATCAAGACCAAGGAAATGGGTTATTAGGCTAACCAATTCTCTAATAAAAGGTTTATGGATGATTATCGATGTCCATAACCTCTTAAGTCCAATGATAAATGAAAATCACATGCAATTAGTATTGGTGATGTCGAGTATAACAACAAAGTGGTGGAATGATTAATTTTTTTTGTAATGGGATTACAAAAGAGAATTATAGAATCTTTTTTAAAGTATTATGGAATACTGAAATATCAATGTATTGGTCCATTGTGGTTATCCATGTTTATGGTATTGGTAACCATGAAAAGTGATTGAAATGTTTCTCAAAATCAGATGATATGTGTATAATGTAGGAATATAGAGATAATAAGATGTTCGATTGTATTAATGACTTCATGACTGATATATGGAAAAAGTGTTTTAATGGATTGATTATATAGAATTTTTTGGAATTTTTAGTCTATGGAAAGAGTTTATTTTAACAGAATGCATTTTTTCACTACGGTTCTATGCTAATTCATGTTATTACCATATTTTAAGAGAACGAAAGATTAAGGTATTCAATATTTTGGAAAATGACAAACAAGAACTGCATTTTGATATATGGGAGATAAATGTTATGTAAATTTAGTCCACCACTTTCAAAAGTTTTATATTTATTGGTTTTGGAAGGATTGAAATGTTATCCATTTATGGATAGTATAAGATATATTCTGGTTTAACCTTGTTAGATTAATGTATCACCTCACTATAGGTGGACTTATTCATATGTGATTACCTATTAAAACCCTTTTTTTTGACAAAAATGGAATGACCTATCATTATATGGAATGATCTGATAACACATCAAGAATGAAAAATTCAACTTCATTTTGTTAAATAAGTGATGAAGTGGTAATTTTTTAAGGAATGAACAATGGTGAGATTGTAACAAGAGAAAGTAACTATTTATTCTCATTAATAATTATTCAACATTATTTATAGGATCATGAAAACCAAAAACTTTATCTTAGTACCATCTTATCCTTGAATAATATATTCCCTTAAATAATCACATATTTATGGATTTTTGGTTTTTAACTTTATCCAATCCTTTTTCTCTATCAGTATCCATAAAAACTTCATGGATATATTTCTATTCCACATCCATGTTTTCAATTCCCACGTTTGTTCACCTATGTCAAAAACCAACGATGAGTTACTTTGGGTAACCATTATGTTTATAACATTCATGTTTAAAATTATGTTTTAGTATTCCTTTTTACAATGTGGGTTTCTATGAATTAAACATTCATGTAGTAAACCATTTATAAAATCAACATTTTTGGAGGAAGAAAATCATTTTAAGGGGGTAGAATGTGACAACCCAATGTTATATGAGATATATTCTTATTAATTTATTTTATGCCTTGTGTTGTAAGCTACACCAAGATTAGCATGTGCTATACACAACACCATTCTATCTTGAAGTATACAAAACACTATTATTGGTTTTTGATATAAATAATTTAGATTTCTTTTGATAGAATTCATTTCATGCAAGACCAATTATAAGTGAAAAATAAATATTATTACCTAGTCATTATAATGGAAGGTATTAATAGTATTAAGTTCATTTTAAAAAACTAATTAAATGAAATTAATTGAGCCTATAAAATAATAAAATCAATATTTATGGATTCTATTAGTTTAATATATGTGTAATATATTCAATATCATGATTTACATTTGTCTTATATTTTTTCTAGATATTAAATAACAACAAATTAAATGTTTGATATAAAAGAATTATTTTTAAAAAAATATAGTTTTCTACCTTTTAATAGAGAACCCTTTTTAAATCAGGTTTTTTTCAATTGTATATGTTATTTTTCACAGAATAGACATATTATTTATAAGGGTGACATAACAAATTACCTTAATTGAAATTTTAGTATTTATTTGATGAAATTCAAATTTTAATGAATTCAGAAAAATATTGCATTTTAATTCAATACTACATTTTCTTATAATTTATTTACATAGATATATGATCTTTTTAATAGGTTTTTAAGTTTAGATGTATTTTGTTATAATAATTTAATCCAATTTTGGTGATTTTAATTAATTTTAAATTTATATTGAACATAAACACATGACAATATTTTGATAGTATTTACATATTAAAAACCAATTTTCTAGTTTTAACAACATGAATTATGTTTAAATTAATTAATGAATATTCTCTATATTGAATTCAGAAAAATGAATTCCTTATTTGGAATAATTAATTTTAAAATTTTTAAATAGGTACCTTTTAATTTTGGTCATTATGAAAACTAATTTCAATAATTATTTTTATTTACAATTGTTAAAGGTTAAATCATGTAAATAAGGGTAAAAAGTATTATAATAATAATATAGAACTACGATAATAAGTGTCATAATACTATTTTATGCGATATAGTTGACCATTATCATATTTGGTATGACTTTAGGACAACTTGGTGCCATGTGGGTGTGATAACGACCTTTTATAATTATTACTTTCAATAAAAAGGAAATATAACATAAACATGTATGTCTTACCTAAAACAAAGATTAATTTGTTATATATAAATGATCTCTTATACTATAAATATTAATTTTAAATATAAAAATATTTCTTATAGCATGGTATTTTATTTATAAATTTTAGACATCAATTAAATAATTTTTTTGACAAAATGATGATGCAATGATTACCTTATTAATGAAATATTCAAATAGTTGATATTATAAATATTTAAAAAATTAATTTTAAAATTATGATTCCATAATCAAATTTTATGTATTCCTATGACATATTAACTTTAATTTAATTCTTTTGGCTCAAGAAATAAACTTTTTATGACTATACAAAAATCAATTTTTAAATAGTGAAAAAATTGACATAAATGAGTCTTTATAAAAAATACTTTTCTATTAAATGATATAATAGACCTAAAATAAATGATTCGGTAAAACAACTTATAATATTTTAAAATGTTATCTAATGATACACAAAAGGTTATATTTTAACTTTACAGTAACTATATTAAGCATATAGTATGAAACTACAAGAAGACTTAGTAAGAGTTAAAATATTTAACTATGGTTTAAAGCTAAATGATAACATAAATATTTTTCACTAAACATTACAAAAAACTATTTTAGAGAGGATTTCGACCCATATTCATCTTATCCTCTAACTATATCACATATAAGCTATTATAATTTAAAAATTATTTTATCAAAAAATAATATTTCAAGACTTTCCAAAAGTGCCCATACTCCCTCTTTTAAAAGGCCACCACAAATACCAACTTACTCACATATCTCATGACCCCTGGTTCATCCAAAAGATTCTCAAATAATCACCCAACATCTATCCCTACCATGTAAGGTCCAAATATTTGGAATTAATCCGTCCTATGGAGATGTTTTGTGCAAATTAAAAGGAGATACTTGAAAAAGAGGTTATTTTTTTCCATATCTTTAAAAATTATTTTCTTCTTATACTACATATTATTATGTTTATTTAATAATAATTTAACAAATAATGTATATTATACATGAATTTATTTTATTATAATTATGGGATGATGTTATAACACATTTTATTCATCCTATGAAAAACAATATCATCATGTGTGCATACGTACGACATACCGTCTCCACACCGTGGTGTAATTTTTCATTAAAAAATACTTAATTGGGATGTGTATAATGATGAGTTTAAGGGATTTAAATAATCAATATATTATTATTATTATTTATAATAAAAATACCTTCCAATTATATACCATTTTACCGTTAAGTGAATGATATTTTCGAAGTGCGTACGTATGACCTACTGTCTCTACGATGCGATGTGATTAATTCTACCTAATCATCATTAAACCACAATTATATATATTAATATAATGAATAAATATGATATAAATTAATATAATATTATTATATAAATGATATAACTGTAAATTAATAAGTGGAACATGATCTAACTTGAAAAAACATGTATAAGAACATAACGTAGTTTAGATCTGAATAACAGATGATAATGAAATGTTACTAACAAATAGAAAATTATATGATCATATATGATATCATAAAAATTAATATGATTATAGAATAATTCAATTACATTATTTAAATCATTTTACCAGAGGTTCAGATACAAACAAAGCATAGCATACATAAGGTAATAGATAATTTACCAATCTTATTATTATTTGGGATTATATATACATATGTATTTACTGTGGTATATTTATCATCCACATCCATGTTTCAAATATATGTAATATATTTTTTATTCTTATAGAATTTTTTTAGTTCAATTATATCCATTGGTAAATTATTATTAAATTTTATGAAAAGATTTTTTTTTTAATTTTTCAATACTAGGTACTTTTTGACTTTTCTTGTAAAATTACAAGGGGGATGTTTTTTTAACTTACACAACATGAAAAAAAAATTATGTATTTATAAAACTTTATTTACATGATTTTTCTTTTACACTATTTTTTGTTTATTTTAAATTTAATTCTTTTAAATTAAAATTTCACTACATTTTGAGAAGAAAAATGATTTTTGAAGAAGAAATGATATTTTCCTCCAGAATTGTGTTTTGTGAGTTTTATAAAAATTATTTTCCCTCAAAGATGATTCTATTTAAATAGGGTTAAGTTTATACCCATATTATTAATATTAATTTAAATTGATAATGATGTAATGATATTTTATATGGATTATTTAATTATATAATTATGAGTAAGAAACCATTTTTATTTTTTGGGTTATACTAGGATGAATGATTTATGATTTTGTGGATCATGTGATAATTATTTCATTATGAGATGTGTTAGACCTATATCTCCCTCCTATTAATTGGGAAAATATTTATATGTCATGTGATAGACATGATTGGAATAGAAAGTATATACAATTTAGTAGTATTGGGTTAGAACGGAATATAAATCTGGTTCAGTAATACATAGATGGTATGAAAAGTAATCCCGGTACTGTAATAGACTTTGTCCACTATGATGGTCTTGAAAGCAATTCCTTGGCTACTATGAAAATCATATTATGTGCTTATTTATTTTCAATAATTTCATGTTTTATGATATTTATAGTTTCATATCTATAATGATTCATTTATGACTTATTCCTTATGAAATACCAAGATTTAATTCATGACTTAATATTTTGGAATAAGATAATTGTGGTCTTTTTTTCATTCCCATGTTATATTACTGTTTTCAAATTATTAAGTTTGTGTTTCATAAGATATTTTCCATGGTTACCCTTTCTAAGAATTTAAACTCACCCCTTTTTATGTTTCTTTTCCCCCATTATTTGAAGAATGGTATTAAGAATGATGTGCAAGATAGGCGTTCTGGTTATAATGGACAAATAAGGAGATAATGTAGTTGTTTTATGAACTGGTTGTTTATGATTTTCAGTATCCAATGTCATTAAACTAATATGGTCTTTGGGTATCTTTTTGTTCAAATGTGTTAAGTATTCCACAAAAGAAATAAAAATTCCATGTGCTTCAATCTTAGATCCCTAGATATATTACATAATTTACTTAAAAATGATTATCATTTTAGAAAATTGAAATTAATAGAATTTTAAAATATTATTTTAAATGAAAAATAAATATATAATAAAAGTAAAATTTTATTGAAAAATTCACTTTTGATTCAATTAGTGTTATTATTCATATTTGTTAGGAATTTATAATTAACTAATTTTTTTTTATTATAGGTTGTATTATTCATACATTTTCATTATAAAATTATTTTAATATGTATTATCCTATTTTACTTCTTTTTTCCATGTGAATCATATTATTGAACATAATATTAATTTAGATTGAAATATATTACAAAATAATGGGGTGTTACAACCACCCCATTAAATAAATTACATCCTTGAAATTTTAAATACTACTAACTGATGAAAATATCAATGTGTATTTAAAATAACTATGTGACTTGGGATATAATTTATAGGTAGATATCAACCTTATGGACATAGGAAACATTTATTTTCCCCCAGAATAGGTTTATACTTAACATTGATCTTTTTTATAACCATTTGAGCCAAGTGTCTATCATTATTTGATATCAAGACCAAAATTATATAGTTTCACTCTAATGTGTGTTCATAACCATTCTGGTATTAATATAATACCATTTGTTAATGTAACACCACAAAATTCTATAGTAAAACTTTGTATTCAATAGTGTTTATGACACACAACACCCAGTGTAAAAAAGGGAATATATTAACATGATATATTATAATCCTAAAAAATATAATATATTCTCTAGATTTTAAAGCACACAAAATTGAGTTATATTGCATTATATGAAAGAGGTCCATTACTTGATAGCTTGTGTTACACAAAAGATCGAGTTTCATCCAATAACAATGTATTATTATAATTTATTATTTAATATAATATGATATAACCTAGCCTTTATAATATATTTTATGAATATTATTGACTAACTTATGAAAATGAATTATATAATTATTAAATGAATTAATTTGACATATATTAGTGAAAAAGGATAATAAGAACCAATTGAATATAAAAAAGTAACATTATTTTTCTTATACTTTTTATAGGGTTTTGTCTTAATAAAAAAATAAATTACAATTAGTTAACTATTTTAAAGAAAGTTATATTTATTATATTCAATCAAATAATTTATGTATTCATCTATTAGGTTTGATAGAAATATGATAAGTGCAAACCCAATTTCAAAAATAAAAACATATATTTTTTAATGGAAATTTTACCACCATTTAGTGGTGAAACCAATTTAGATATTAATTTTGACACTTTAATTGAATTAATATTTCATAATAAACATCAAATTTGAAATAAAACCATAAAATTTAGTTTAGGGTGATTATTTTATATTTTTTAGAAACATAAAGGTTTTTTAATAAATAGTTGAATATACTAAATTTTAGTCCAAAACTGCTTTTTTATAAAATTTATTTATAACAATTAATTAAAATGAAATTTTGTTTTAAATTTTAATTAGATCATATTTATATCATTATATATAGTATATTTCAATGTAATAATTTGAAATTATAAATTTAGTATAGAAGCATAGAAAACTTTCGAATATTTATACATAAAAAACCAACATTGTAATCCAACCCATAGGGTAAAATTTAAATCAATTTATGCCACTGATTTGATTAGAATTTGAAAAAATGGATTCCATATTTGTAATCAGAATTATTTATAATATCCCATATGACCAAATTAGTTTTTGACCCCAAATATTAGTGAATGTGATTTTAATTAATTAAAATGATTATGGTAAAATTAATATTATTAGGTGATTTAACCTTTACCTTATGAAACAAATTAACCTATAAACTTGTCCAAATTGTATTATATTTCCATATTTCGCCCCTATACTCCATATTATATAACTGTTACCATTATTGGTGCTATTTTAAACATTGAAAATGTTAGAATAATTCTTTTGAAAAAATATTACAAAACTGCCACTGGTCCTCCACTATAAAGGGCCACCACTTATCCCCTTTATTCAAACCCCTAAAAACACATAGGATTAGAAAGTATCTCCAATAATAAATTATGAACATAAATAACATTGAAATTTATTCCTCCCTTTATGTATAAATCTTTCAATGGAATCTCATTGTTATAATACAAAATTAGTTACCCATTTATTTGGTAATAGTTTCCTACAATCTCATTTATTTCATTTAATTCTACACCATCTTAAATATTATTCTTTCATATTAATATAAAAAACAAATTATCCTCAATATATGGATATTTTATTATATTAATGGTTCAACATAAACTTAAACACACTACCATATTATTGGTAACATGCACAAGATTTTTGTTTATGGTGAACTACTACCTCATGAAACGATGATTGTCCATGATTCGTTTTCCACACACCATAAAAGCCATTACAATGAAAAATACATTCATATAGGTTATATAATATATTTATTCTTTATTTACTATTATTTAAATCTTTTAAAACATATATCATTATACTTTCCATTTTTTGTAAAAATTATAACATTGTTTATAGTAGTATGGCGTACTGCCCCCTCAAAGTGATGTGATTCATTCACACTATACATGGAAAATGCAAAATACGGTTTTAATTAAAAATATTTGAAATATACAAACTATATATTATATTTGTGAAATAATTGTGTTTATTTAAATATAATATATATAATTTTGTTATTACCCTTTCACACACTTAAAAAGTAATAACGTCGTTCCTTGACGTATGGACAACCACCTCCTTAACAAGATGATATTCATTTAACATAAAACAATTATTTATATAATTAAATATTATTAAATAATATGTTATATGTTATATAATTACCATTAAATATATATTTATTTTACTTACCTTCTTTCTATAATTATCATTGAGAAATGTGAACAATACTCATGCGTACCTACGACCTACAGTCTCCATGATTGTAATATTGATTAATTTTTGATAAAAATAATTTTTATTGGTTCTAAAAGTGTAATTGATGTATGAATATAATTATAATTTAATAATTATTATTCTAAAGATGTTATATAAGTAACCCTTTGACTATAGTTGACATACAATCGTTATTTTTAACACATAAACCAAATTATGTCAAAAACACCCGACATATAGGTAATTGTTTAAGTAGTTGAATACAATATAGTATTTAGTGAAATAAATGTAAATGACAAAGATTAAAGTGTTTTTGAAGAATGTAGATGATTTATAAATGTTTATTATATTGGAATTTTAAATATGTTTAACCAAAATGAAAGGTAAGGTATGGGATTTGGTCCCAATTTACATTTCATTAGGAATTATTTGTTGTTATGTACTAATTTAATTTTTTATTGTGTATATAATAAACTTTGACATGTTATATAATGAATATAATTATTCTCATGTAATTATATGTTTTATTTTATTCCTTTATATGTATTACCATTTTAAATTTATCAAATTTTTATGGGTCACATTGGAATGTTTAAATATTATTTTCATATAAAATGTTCTTAATGATTGACATTACAACCTCACTTATTTTTTTTATTTTCATTTTCTTGAAATATATACTTTATTATATTAATTTTTTCACTGTAGATTTCCTTGAATGTCAATATTTTTTTACGATGGATATTATAATTTTCTAATTGTTAGATATGATGAATACTTTGGACATGTAATAGGGGATGGAGCCTAGAAAATGAGACAAATAAGTTTGCTAAATTAATACAATTTATATTTTTAGTTGTAAACCATCTTGTTAATGGTCTTGAAGGATTTAGTTTTCATGTGCCTCATACATGATGTCCATTGAGAAAACAATTCCCAAAATTAGTTTTAGTTATTATTCATCCATGATATTTTTCATCAACATATCTATAGATACAATTATATTTAGTTCATTTATTAAATGGTTTTTTATATTGTAATATTTATTTTTGGTTATCTAGTTTTTTGAATGGAATGTGTTATTAGTTGTATATCATTCCATGTCAATTTCTTTCTATTAATTTATTATTTAGTCCTCTATAATTACCCTTAATAATATTTTTAGCTAACCATATTATTTTTCCATTCACCGTGTTATGAAGAAGAAATAATTGAATAATCTTTTAAAGACACATTTTATTTTCTATATTTATCTTGTTTTTATTTCATATTTCCCAATTTATTATTAGGTATCATGTATGTAATCTGTATTTCCACAAATACTAAACCAATTCGTCATTATAGATTTTATTACTTATGATTATTACAATATAATTAAATAATGCATATGCACCATGATTCTGGGGTAGGGGCATTACAGTTGGTATCAAAGGATGTTTAGTAGCCACCTTGCGAAGTACATTTGAGAAAATATAGATTATACAATAGAACACAATGGTATAATTTGATGATAATAATAGAATAACACCAAAGAATTTTGGTAAAGTATATCTTATGTGGGTCTTCCTAAAGATAAATTCCTTCCTGGATACCGCAAGTGGATGTTGAATTTTTATAGATGTACCTTAGAGTAATGACTCTAACAAGGTATTCCAAGCCTAACTCAAGGTAACCTAGTACATGAAAATGGACCTTACTGCACACCTGGTTTAAAATTCTAAGGTTATATTATTATGAGAATTCACATTTTCAATCAAAACCATTATAAATTTTTTGAATAGATAATGAAAACATATATCATAGGTTAAAACTAAGGTATTTTAGATTGAAGACAAGGTATTATGATTTATAAATCTTACAAATGATATTATGGATAAAATCTAGACCATATAAGGTCCTTTTTAGAAATAATTAGATGATGTATTTATATAACATGGTTGTATTTATAACATTAGATAAAATTTTATTTAGTGAATAACCTAATTTCAATGATTTTTATCTTATTTATTTTGGAAAATATTATTATATAGATTTAGAAAAAGAAATATTTTATATTGGGTGACACCTTATCAAGTATGGAAAGGCCATGTGTCTAGAATCAATGAAAAAGAGACATTAAGTGTTTCACCCAAAACACAGAGCTATGCAATGTCCTGGTTAATTTTTTATTTTTTAGTTAAAAAATTTGACGAATAAATGTTAATGATGAACCGAAAATATAATGTTTTTTAATAATAGGTTAGAATATTATTTATATTAGTTTTGTAAGATAGTTAGATACAAATAATTATAATTTCACTCATCTATATTCATTACAATCCTTTAAATATTTTTTAAGTGCTTCAAGAATAAAAAACATCATTGTCAATTGATTTCTCATCGTAAAGGGAGGAATTATAATTTTATCGATGTCAAACAAAAAATTTAGGATAGTTAATATAAAACTTAATCCCATCAAGTAATAATATTTTATTATATACATGATTTGTAAAAGAATTAACCAACATTTGGAAAATGACATTGAAATAAAATTTTTCCGTAATACCTTAATTCATGTTGGAACTAGTGTCTCGTAAATCGTAAATATTTATGTATATGTGGCCTTCAAATTTATAATGATCATTCACCTGTCTATTATTTATTAACCTCATTCACTCTCTATAAATATTTACAATTTCCTCCATGTACATATTCTTAATTTCAACTAATGTTATCCTACTTAGAGGCCTAGTTACATAGTAGTCAATGTGACCTTTGTACATCCCATTATCTCTTTTCTAGAGGATGTTTTTACAACCATTCACAGGATGTATGATTTTAATGTAGGAAAAATAAAACAATATTTTTCCAAGATTTATTTTAAATTCTGAGGATTCAATTTAATTAAAGTGGGGAAATTTAACAACCCAAGATTCTAGAGTAAAAATTTATCTTAAATAGTGTTTTTATAGGAAACAACATGTGTAAAAAGGGAATATATTTACCTAATACATTACAATAATAAATAAATATAATATATTATATATGTTTTAATTCTCGAAACACCATGCTAGATTGTGTTACATGAACGAGAAACCTTCCATGATACCTTGCATTACACACAAGATTGAGTTTCATGAAATAACAATGTATTAATAAAATATTATTATTTAATAAAATTTTATATAACATTGAAATTAATTTATAGGTTATTATTATTATAAACTATCTTTGAAAAATTTATTATTTATATAAATATAAAATGAATTAATTGGTTAATAATTAATGAGAAATGAAAATAATTACAAATTGGATATTTTCATGCTTCAAACAGAGTTTTTTCATTATAATAATAACTTTTTATAAATTTTTATTGATTTTAATGAAATATTTTAATTATATATTCAATGAAATATTTTTTATATACATTCATTAGTATTGATAGGCAAAAGACAAAAAAACCATATTTCACATATAAAAACCTATATTTTTATAAAGGAAAGTTTAACCCCTTGTAATGGAAACCCCATGTTAAATATGAATTTTGATAAATAAATTGATTAAATATGTAAAAATAAACCTAATACATGAATTATAAACATAAAAATTCATTTAGTGTGTATAATAGATATTTTTTGAAAACTTATAATTTTATAATAGATACCTAAAAATTCTGATATTTATTTCAAAACATTTTTTTCGTCTAATTTATTTATACAGAAAAATATAAATTATAATTGGTTTTAATTTTTAAATTGATAATATTTTCATTTGTTTATTAATTTTTTTTCATTTTAATCAATTTTAGTATTAAATTTATAATGAAAATATAGAAAATGTTTTGATTGTTTTACATTAAAAACCATTTTCATCCCGTATACAAGATTAAATATTAATCCAATCATACCACTAATATAATTAGAATTTGGAAAATATATTCCATATTTTGAGTCAACATAATTTATAATTTATAATATGTCTAAATTTGTGTTGGACCAAAATATTATAAAAAGTGACTAAAATTCTTTAAAACAATTATGTTTAATTTTGGGTTAATATCAGACTCAAACTTAAGCATAAAAAAATGACCTATAAATATTTCCAAAATATATTTTATATAAATATTTATCCCATATAATACCTTTGATAAAACATGGACTATTATTTTAGCCACTTCCAACATGAAAAAAGTGGTTATAATTGAATGTTCAAAATATTACAAGAGTGCAACTTCTCATCCCCTTTAAATGGCCACCAGTTCTCACCATTATTCACACAGCTCAAACCAAATATTTTTTCCCATTATCATCCAAAATAAATTTCCATCAAACCATAATTATACCTTGATGCCTTTATTTTTGTAGAAGTTCATCCAAGAAATCCTGGTAGTATAAATAAAAAAGGAGTTACCTAATTTTTTATGTAATGCTTTCCAACGAATTATTTTATTTCATTTAATTTTCCCCCAATTAAAAATGTTCTTATTCCAAATTAATATAATAATAAAATTATACAAAATATACACTTATGTATTTATATTAAGGGTTTAAAATATACTAACATGCATTTCTATATAAAGAGTAATGATGATACTGTTTCTGTTTACGGTGAACTACTATCTCATGAAGTAAAGATTTTTCATTTCTCCAACACACCTATAATTGGGAAAAGTATGATGAAAACTATATTTATATATTTTATATGTTATATTTATTTTTTATTTAGTATTATTTAATTATTTTACAAGAAATAATATATAATTAACATTTTTTTGTAAAAATGATAATATTGTTTTTGCATGTGTGGACTACATCCCCCATAAAGTGATGTGATTCATTCACACTATAGATGGAACATATAACTGATGGTTTTAATTCAACATATGTGACACAAGAACTTTAATTTATATTTATTAAGTAATTAACTTGTAGAAAATATAATGTATATCATTTTCTATATTAATCTTTCAATCACATAAAAATTGATAACATCGTTCGTTGACATGTGGATTATTGCCTCCCCAACATGTTGTGATTACTTTTACATCAATTTTTTTTATATTTTATTAAATATAATTAGATAATATGGTATTTATGACATAATTATCATTCTTTAATGATTAAAGTTAATTTTATTCTTTCCAAATTGATCATTGAAAAATGGGAACCTTATTCATGCTTATATACAACCAACCATCTCCATGATTGTAACATTGGAACATTTTTCATAAAAATATAAAATTAATAGTTTTAAAAGTAGAATTTATGTATAAATATTACAATTATGTCATTATTATTATTTTATAGATGTAATATAATTAATCCTTTGACGATAGTTGACCTAAACATGTTTTCTCACACATAAACCAAATTTAGTCAAAACACACAATGCAAATTTAATTGTTTTAGTAGTTTTATAAAAAATAATATTTAGTGAAACACAAGTAAATTAAAAACAGTAAAAGTTTATAAATAATGTATAAAATTAAAATTATTTTATTTTATATAATGTTAATGGACTTTCAACTGATAGGAAACAGAAGGTCATGAATTCCTTTTAATTTTACATTCTGTTGACACTAATTTTTTTTATACATTAATTCACATTTATATGTTGTATATGCTGCCATTTGTTTTTTCATATCATATATCTCATTATTCCCATTATTTTATTTGTTTTATTTTCTTCCATTATATATATTATGATTTTAAATGTTTCAATGTGTTGTGAGACACTTTGGAATGTTTAAATAGTACTTTCCTAAAAAAAGTTCACAACAACTATCTTTACAAACTCACTTATTTTTATGATTATTAACATTCCCTTTTAAAAATTCAATTTTTATAATTTTTTTATATGTAAATTTCCTTGAATATCCATATTTTTATACGATGGATATTATTATTTCCTAAACTGTATATTATTTAACATTTGGTGTTCACTTAGAAAGTTATTTGATTAAATTGTGAGTTACTGATAATTCTGTATCTTTTACTCAATCTAGATATATGGTAATTCATACATTCAACTAATTAAAATGTTTTTATGATTAATTCTTTGTACATGCAATGATGGGTGAATCCCAGACATTATAGGTCTCTTGGATGCATCAACATGTTCTCAAGAGACAAATTACTTGGCCAAATTAAATAGGTTTCTATTTGTATTTTTAAATCTAATTATGAATGCTATTTATAGTATGGGTTTTAATTTTCCTAATAAATTACATCCCTTAATAAATAATTTTCCTTATCTAGTTTTGTTTATTATTCATGCATGATTGTTTTTATTGGCATGTATATGGATACAATTAATTTTCTGTTTGTTGATTAAATAGTATGTGCTACAGTTTCTTACCAAGAGATATTTATTTTTTCTTATCTAGTTATCTGAATGGAATGTTTTATCATTTATTTCCTTCCCATATTAATTTAATCATATTTAATAATTATTTATTCTATTTTACAAAACATTAATGAGCATTTGAGCTCACCCATATTATGATTCATGTCCCCGTGTTATGAAGATGAGATATTTGAATAATCTTTCAAGGAAGTATTTTATATTTTTGTATGTATCATGTATTTATTTCTTATTTACTAATGTATTTTTGGGTATAATACATATATTATGTAATTCCAGTTATACTAAAATTATTATTATTTTAGGATTTGATTCCTTGTAATTAGTCCAATGTAGTAAAATAATGCACCAACACCAGGCTTCTGCCGTTGGGGCATTGCAACTAATGTGAAAAATAAATTCCTTATTCAAAATATTCTTCCTCTATATAGATTGAACCAATAAATTTCTAAAATTACCTTAAATTCATAGAAAAAATTAAATAATATTTTCAAAAGGACTGATATTTAATCACTAAATTAGAAGATAATTAAACAATAATTTTTATTTGATAATAAAATTTTTGAGATGATGGATTAATACCCTAAGAAAACAATATTGATATGTCATAACAAAATCAAATAAGTAGTCCAAAAATATAATGTTGAGGATAAGTGTTCCTTTGTCATCAAATATCAATTTCAATAGTTGATCATGGAGTTTTCTTAAATTTTCCCTTAGTTTATATTTTTTTAGATAGAAATAACCATTTCTAGACCATTATATCATCCTGAATATAGTTCCCCCTCACCTGAATGAGTCAGGTCATTATTAATAAAATGGTGTGAATCCAAATATGGTATTGGCTTCCAGCTACTAGTGATGGTATACGGGATTTTGGGGTGGGACTATACCCTCTAGTATAATGTTTCAATAACATCCGGAATAAGATAAGTGAAATATTCAAATAAACAAGTTGATCAGAATACATATCCAAATCAAACCATATATAAAAAAGTTACCAAAAATCCCTCTAAAAAGTAATAAATAAATTCATAATATATTTTGTATGATAATATAAATATCATATCGAAGAAACATAAGTAACAAGTTAACAGTCTTGTAATAAAATACTCCAATACCTTGGTTATAAACCACCATTCTTGGTTCCATCTCTATCCACTAGTTCTATTTATTAAATCAATCAATCATTTATTGGACCCCTTTCTCTTTTCCATACATACATCCATGAATTCAACTCTAGTACTAAATAATGCCCAAACATGGTGGGAGTACGTCTAAGTAAGCATAAAACAACACTACCAAAATAATCATCACTGAATATATAGTTCATGAAAGAAATATTTTAAAAATATAATATATTAATAAATGTATGTGGATTACAAAATAACCTTACAACCCTCAATATTTTGGTCGATACAGGGGAATCCTCTAAACCTACTTCAGTAAAATGCCATAATTCATTGTCCATTGGTGGATTCTCCTTCCTATGATGCATTATCAATGCTATTTATTAATTCCCATATTGAGGATAAATTTACGCAATCATGAATCATGAATAGTTTATCACACAAAATATAATCATGTATCTAATCCCCTCACCCTTAGTAAACATATACCCATACTATTTTTCGTTTACTGGTATATACCCATGCTCCTAGACCCCAGGTGGAATGTACCCATGCATAATTTCGTTATGAGGTATATGACTAGGAAAATTGAACATGGGTTGTATTATTCCATGAATCTATCCCTTATCCAGTATGTAACCATGCACCTAACCCTCATGAATTAGTTAACCATGCATCCAACCATTAAACATGAAATTTAATCTTTAGTCCAGAAAAAACAATACACCTAGAAGTCCATCTATAATATCAAAACAAATCATGCCAAACATGATTCCAAAATCATTATTGGTAAATTAATTAATTAAGAAACTATAATTCTATTTATTCCATTTTTTAATTCATGATAAAAACCAAATTAATGTAAATTACCAGATTAACTAATAATAAAAATTATCCCAATTATTCTAACCATTTACATTGCACTTATCATTTACGCACAATTACCAATCCACATATCATCATATACAAATTTTATCAAACATTAAAACAAATTATTATTAAATTTCAATTTTGTTATTTATAGCCATGTAATCATTCCAAATTCTATTTTCATAATTACCATTTAATTATAATTCAATGTTAAGTAAAATTCTAAATGAAACATATAATCTAAATATAATTATTAAACTAAAATGTAACAAAAAAATTAATCAACTGGATATATGTGATTTCCATTTGAGGTCCAAAATATATTCAAATGTTGGAAAGCCCTTTATATGGCCACAGGTCACTATATTAATGAAAAATAAATTAATAAAATTTGAATGTGGTTAAATCATCTAGTGTTATAAAATGTAGAAGATTATCCTTTTGGATATGATACACTTAGGGAATTCTATCATGATCGAATACATTACACATAATAAATAAATTCAAATAGACATTAGGATTTTCTTCTTTTACACCCACCATAAGAACACTTGACGTGATGAAATTACGCAATGACCGAGGAAATATTGGGTTCCCTCTTCTTCCCCTTCAACAAATTCAAATGAATATTTGTCAGCAAAAGTCATCAACACATGATTTAGGTAGGTCAATCCCAATCTAGGGTTCTTCCTAAGGTAAAAAAGTCAATAGAGAAGAAAAGGAAGAACTAGTAGGATTACTGTCTAATTTTAGGTTTGGAACAACATGAACTGATGAAATATTCATTTGGATAAAAGCGGATTCAGAAAATTTCCTAATAGAGAGATCAATTTTGTGAGAATAGTGAGCAAGGTTTGGGAGTATCCTAATAATATAGAATTAAATAAAATATCTGACATAAATTGATTAATTAAATTAATTATTATTTCCATCTATGAATTTTATATCTTCCATTTATGTAAAAAATGTCACCATGACCAAAAACCCAAAAAAAATATCATTTTGTGAATGGATTCTCACATCATGAACCAATTTTTTCCTAAAAAAGTACATCTTCCTCTTGATGATAGATTTTTCATTATTGAGTGTAGTTTTTCAATAATTTATGTCTAGTTTACCAATTTTTTCTCCAAATGAACATTTCAATTATTTCCACATTTATAACAATTCATGAGCTTATTTTTCAAATTTTGGTGGTAATTTGTGATTTCAATCCCAATAATGAATAGGAACTCACATTGGTCAAGGGAATGGGAGGTTTTTTATATTGAAATGTTTTTTAGGAAATTATTATCTACTATAGTTTCTCTTATAGATTTAATATATGTTCATGAATCCTTCTCAAGAACTGATACTGGACTTTTTACACCTATGCTAATTAATTGATCAAAACCACATATTAGTGGAAACAATCCATGTATCATAGGTTTTCAATTATTCTCTTATCAATTTATTATGCTATAGTTTATAGCCTTTTCTAGGCTACCTAGGGATTATATCCTTCATACGTGGTGGTTGGTATATTGGAGATGAAATTGAATAACCAAGAGGCATCCAACATATCCAATTATAACATGAATCAAAATTCTCAGAGTTAATTTGATATAGTTTTAAGTCATATGATAGGATTATATCGTGGAGTTTAATTTCTTTCAGAAAGGAAATTTTTGAGAGAATTTGAATATTGAGTATTATTTATTAGCCTTGGTGAGGGGTCATATGTATTTTATCATGACATGAATTAATGTTCATATTGTTCTTGCTATGTTTAACACACTGAGATATTTCACTTTTTTGGAATTATTTCAATCTTTTGATTTTTTTTTCTCTTCATGCAAACATGATAATAGATTTTCACTAAGTCAAACATTCCTTTCACACAGAGACAACTGGGCATATATTACATGCAATCCCAACTTGGTGTTTCTTACATGTAATCCAAACATGGAGTATGTTACATGAAATCTCAAAATGGTGTATGTTGCATACAATTCCAACTTGGCATATGTTATATGAAATCCGAACATGGAATACGTTACATAGAACAACGTGGTTAGTGTATATTAAACACAAAAATGACCTACCTCTATGGCTTCCATAACTCGCAACACCAAGTGTTACCTAGCAATAATATATTATTAAAAACATTATTATAAGGTTATATAACCGATCCATTAAGTATATGGATATTAATATTACTTACTAAAATTTTAAAATATGTAGTTTATAAAAATAGAAGATGAATTCATACATTACTGATTAACTATAAATGAATATAAAAAGTAATTGAATAAAAAATAAAAAATATCATTATAGTCACAAATATGTTTTAACATTGTAAATTAAATTAATTAATATTTGTATGTTATGTATATATAATACATAAATTATATATTAAATCATGTTATTTCTAAATTTAATTAATATAATTGATAGACATAAGATAACAATAAACAATATTTTATGTTAAAAAACCAAATATTTTTATTAAGGCATTTTTTACTGCCATTAAATGGTAAACCCATTTTACACAAATTTTATGGGACATTAAAAGATCAAATTTATTAAAATAAAAATAATATTTGGAATACAAACATAATAATTAGGTCAGGATAAATTTTTGGTATATTTATGCAACGGTTCATGTTTTAATGAATTGTAAAACTACTAGATTTTAATTCAAAACTACCTTTTCATATAATTTATTTATATGGTTAAATTATATTTTTAATTTGTTCAATAGTTTTTTTAGATATAATTTTCATCCATTAATGCATCTTATACTATTTTAAAAAATTTCACATTAAATTTGGATATACAAACATAGAAAACATTTCGATGTTTTTTGTTAAACACCTGTAGCCTCATCTTGTTAGTGAGATTAAATTTAAATTATTTTTTTTACAATTTGGTGATTAGAATTTCAAAAATCGTATTCCATATCTGTAATAATAATAATTTATAACGTCTTATAGGTTCAACTATTGTTTTAAAAAAAATTGAGTGAAGGTTATTTAAAATAATTTCATTTGTTAAGAGAATTTTTTTAATAAAATACTAAACCATTATATTAATACCCAAAACGACATAGAAACATGTTTAAACCCCATTTCCCTATCATATTTCAACACTATAATCAAATTTTTTGTTCTTGATACACTATTTGACCCACTTGACAAATGAAAAAACATGAGTGGAATTCTCTCTTCAAATATTTACACGAGTCCCACGCCTCTTCCACTATAAAATGCCACCATCTCTACCCTTTCTTCACATATATCAAACATATAACATTAATACAAGAACCACCATATAAAATTCCCAAAAATCCTCCCATTGATTGTTAGGCCTCCATTTTTGAAGAAATCCTCTCAATGAAGTCTTTTCACAGAAACCAAAAGGGGTTACCCAATTTTGAGGTAACTTCTTCTATCAATCTAATTTACTTTATTTTTTTTCTTCACCCCTCCAATCTATTTATTCTATTCTAGTGTGGAAAAAATATTATCCTAAATATATTAGGATATTTTTATTAATATATTTGGACCTACAATTACAAACACTCTGATCTAATGGATATTGTATGTACAGTTTTGTGTATGGAGAACTACTGCCTCACGAAACGATTATTGTTCATTTTTCGTTTAACACCTATCATGGTGGCCATTAAGATGAAAAATGTATTTTTATATGTGATATATAATATTAAATATATACTTAATATTATTTATTCCATTCTCAAAACACATCTATTTACATTCCATTTGGTGTTAATATGATAATCTCATTTGAGGAAGTGTGGACTATTTCCCCCTCAAAGCAATGTGATTCATTCACAGACCGCATGGAATGTATTAAGTATGGGTTTAGGGAAATTATATTATATATATGATACATAAAATTATTTAGGAATAATGATATATATATATATATATATATATATATTTAATTTTCATAATTTCAGTCAAAATGACAATAATAAGCCGAATTAGTGTTAATGCATACATACGACTTACCGTCACCATGAATGGCGTATTCCATTTCATACATAATTATGAAATAAAATATCATAATATAATCACAATGTATATAAATTATATTAATTTTATGGTCTAGATTCTATAATCATTATATAAATATAAGGACCCATGATATAAAAGTATAAGACACATGCGAAGAACAAAGCAAATATTACCCAAAGTGAAACCTTAACTCTGGATCATTAACAAGAAGGTAATATAAGGTCATAATAAAAACATATATAGTAATAGATATAAGAATATTATTATTATAAATATTTATAATAAACCTATATTAACTAAATTTTAATCTTGTATGAGTACGCAGAGTGTCAAGACATAGAGTATGTGGATTTCATCTCACTTTTAATTTTTGTGAGATACATGTTATGTTCACCACTCATTCAATATGGTGTGGTTTATGTAATATAAATTCTTTTATTATATATATATTATACTCCAATATATGGTTATTCACATTTCCATTTTATTATACTTATTTCATGTGGGTTACCTTTCAAAAGTCACCAAATCAGAAAAATAGTTTTGTCTCTATTTTCCTTCATTGATACCCATGTTTTGTTATGCAGCTAAACTCTTTTTCAAGGTGTATATACTTCCATTTCACATGTTTTTTAAATAATATAATTATTTTCATGATATCATAAGATTAATGTAATTTCCATTCTATCATATAGATTGTGACCCCATGTTACTATGTTATAAGAGTTTATTGAGACAATCTCATAGTTTTTTTTTGAAATTTTCTATTTTTATGCATCCTATGATGAAATATTTTAACCCATCTACCAATTAATTCATCAATTTTTAGTAATATAGTTATTCATGATATGTTAATGCAATGGTACCATTTTATACTCTTTAGTACATAATATAATTAAGAAACTGTTTTTAAGAAAACCTGACTTTACCCTCCTCTCGTTCAGAAATCCAGGTTTTCGAAAAAAGGTTTCTAAGAATATTATACCATTCTATTATAATTTAAAAAGTAAACTTTTATAATATTTTATGTCTTACCAATCCCTTTATATGAATATTCTTGTCTCTTTACGAATAAGGATGTTTTCTATTTTTTTACAGGAAAAGGTAATGTTCTATTGACCTCGTATGACATGTACACATTTAAACTCTATCATTTCTTCAAATTCACCTTTGCATTTTTAGAATTTTAATATTTATGAAAATTTTTTTCAATGGAATTTTCAAGAATATTGACTTGTGAAATGTTTTAAGGTTTCTTTCATAAGTTTTCAATAAATTGTTTTTTAATATTTTTCAAGCTTCTTTTATATGTTTTTTGAAAAATAGTTTTCCAAAAAATTTTCTTGCTTCTTTTATATGTTTCCCATGAAAATGGTTTTCAAAAAAAATTAAAGCATATTTTATAAATATTCATGAAAATTGTTTTTGAAAATGTTGTGAAGCTTCTTTTATAATTTTTCCTTAAAAATGAGTTTTAAAATGTTTTTGACCTTCTTTTATTATTTTCCATGAAAAATAATTTTCAAAATGTTTTCAGGATAATTATATAATATTTGAAGTACAATGATTTTCAAAAATATTTCAGTCTAGTTTTTATAAAATTTCAAGTGTTTTCATAGAAAATGTTTTTAAAATTATTTTGAATCATAATTTATATGTTTTCATGTAAAAAGGTTCTCTAAATTATTTCATGACCCCTTTATTAGATTTCAAGGTATTTTATATGAAAAATATTTTCAAATAGATTTATGAATTTAAAATCCTTTTTCAATCAAGAAAGTGTATTTTATTCAATAAAAGTTTGTAAAAGAAATTTCAAAATTATTTTCCATCTACGATAACATATATTGATGTTACTCATGCTCATATAAAGGTTCCATTCATATCATTTCTATGAATGGTTTTTCTTAATGTCATGGTCTTGATGAATCCTATTTCTCCTTCATGGGTTATATGTATGACAAATCATTTACTTGTTCATGGGTTTTACTTTTGATGAAATGATTATGAAATCTATAATTTTCCTTAGGTTGTGAACTGATTACATATTTATGAAACCCATTTCATTTCATGGGTTATTATAGGTCTATTTCTGATCATGTGACACATGTATGTATGGTTTGATTATGATATGGGTAGGACCTATATCTCTCTCAAATATATTGGGTAATGATTTATATCTTATGAGATAATCTAAGATGGTCTTGGGAGTTTTCCTTGACTACTATGACATGTATGAGAGTGAACTATGACTACTAAGATGGTATGAGGAGTGATCCTTGACTATAATGATGGCTATGAGAGTGAACCATGACCAATAAGATAATATTATGATTGAACTAATGCTAATATAATGGCCATGGGAGTGAACCATGACTACTATGTCGATATGGGGAGTTATCTCATATTACTAAAATGGTCATTGAAGTGATGCCTTGGCTACTATGGAAATTATTTTCTGCTTATGTGTTTCATACAATTCTATATATTATTTATATGTTATTATTTCATGGATCATTCAATTTATTTCATATGATTCATTTCTTTTTAGCTAAAAATCAAAATTCAATGATTTCAGTTATTACATTTGATATTGAGTGTATGATCTTCTATTTTTAGTATCACATTCTCACACCCTTATACTCATGTTTGTGCTTACATGTATTCCTTGTTTACCCTTACTGATCATTTTATCTCACCACTTTTATGTTTCCATTCACCTAGTTTGTGATGATATTCACTATGTTTGATATGTGTAAGAAGGGTTATAGTTAAGAAGAACCTAGTAGGATATGTTGTAGCTCAAATATGTACTATTCTTTATGTTTCCAATTTTTCAAAGGCATTATACCAACAATGTTATTTTAGTGTCTACTAGTATAATGTTAATGTAATTAGTTAAAGTTATGTAATGTTAATGATTTGAAAATGAGGGTATTTGTAGTTGGTATCAGAGAAAATTTATTGTTACCCTTTGGAAACTAGGATGAGAAAACCATTGGGAGAACCATAACGATATCTCTAAATATAAGTATAAAGATGATTAATGTTTTATAAATTGTCCTAGAATTTTGGTATAGGAAAAATTTAGTGGGTTCCATGCAATAAATCATTTTCTAGATAATACTAATGGATTTGGATCTATAATAGATGTACCTTGGGGTAATAAATCTCATAATATGTTCCGGGCTTGGCATGGGGTAATCTGGTACACAATAACAAGACTTTATATTCATCCAGTTTGGCGATCTTAGGGGATATGCTTCAGATGATAAAAAAACCCTCCACGAACCATCATGAAATATTTAGATATATGTTTGATATGAATAATCTAGTATAAACCTATAGTGTTATATTTTATGGATGGTTTCCTAATTTATAAATCATCAATGTATTTTTTAATGACTATATTATTTTTTTCTATGAAAAGTGATGATCACGCTATGCTTCTAGTTTTAGTCATTGGTTGGAACTAGAATGAACTGGATTAATGATGAATGTGATGTAAGTTTTTATAATGAGTAGTTAATTAGTGTGGTCACTAGGTTAAATGTTTTCATGATCATGAATCATCAACTTTCCTGGAACATAATTAATAATGTTTACCTTAACCAACTATTGGACCCACCAAGGAAGAGAAAGAAGGAGTTCATTGAGAGTTTGGGTAATGGAGACCATGGAAGAAATATTATTCTCTTTCCATTGGGTCAAGAATGCTTAATTAATCACATATGTGAATGACTTAGAAGAACAAGAAGGTGTTTTTATTGTGGAAAAAAATGAAACAAATCCTGTGATTGAAAGGGGAAAATGAAGAGTTCAGTTAACTATATAGATGTGAATTTTTTCCGCCCTAAGTCATCATTAATGTTTAAGTGTTTTAATTGTGGTTAAAATATAAATTATGAAACCCTAAGTACCAACAGGGATGTTCTGGAAGAGAATTATCGATGTGGTGTGGGTAGTGGATACATTTTGAATGATGATGAGATTGCAGATGAAATGTGAATGAAAATAGGTATTATTGTTAATTGATTAAGGATGAAAAAAATAATTTTTTAGTTATTTTTATTCAGAATTTATGAATGATGAAATTTACAAGGATTGTTCTACTTATTTTTTCTTAGTATTTATAAGTTTATATTGTACTTGTGAATTGATTTAAAAACAATTTGATATTTTGACTAAGGGAAGGTGACCCTTAATATGTTTATTATGATAAGATAATGATGTATGGATAAAGATATGTTGGATATGAATAAGTAAATTAGACAGAATTTATAATCTTGGAACTATGTAAGTAATTGTTTATAGGTTGTTTATTCTATCAGGGATTATTTTTACATCATATTTCGAAATATTAAATAGATCTAACATACTATGGAATAATTAATCAAGCATGTTTTCCAAAAGGATTTATGGAAATTCAGGTTTCTACTATGTTTCTAGAGATTATATGATGAGGTTACTCACAAATTTTTAATGTGAAAACCAAGAGGTACATTTTGATATACAAGGGAGTCAATGATAATCTGATTTCGTGACTCTCTTTAAAATGTTATAGATTTTCATCTCTGAGAAGGGTTATAAGGTAAAACATTCATGTAATGTTTATGTTATGCTTGGGAGGAATTATTGGTTCACTCAGTTTATATTGAATACATGGTTGAAAGACTATTTTGTGAGTAACCTTATTTCAATTATTTCTATATTTTATATTTTTGAAATTGTATTCATGTTGTTTTTGAAAAGTATATCATGTATGTTGGGTGAGAACTAATCATGTCCTGGAAGGCTACAGGTATGAAACCCATGACCGATGGACGATAAGGGTTTCACACCTACCAATTTCCTACATGAAGTTTGATTAATGTATATTTATTTTTAATGAATAAATATTTATGATGAACCAATAGTGTAAATTTTTATGTTTATAGATTTATGTGTGTTGATAGTCAAATTTTTCATTATTTTTGGCCTAACTAATCCATTACAAGTGTATTTATGGACATTCATTTTATGAGGTAATGGATGTATTATAAATTTATAAAATCACAAACAATGTATTAAATTTTATTTATATAAATATATTAATATTTACTCAAAATTCTAAAAGTGACCAAAAATTTCTTTCCTAAGACATTAATTTTCATTGAGCTAATGGCCTTTTAAATCCAAACAGATATATGACTTTGAGGCCCTCAACATTCCTTTGAATGTTCACTTTTTTGTGATTGATGACCTCAATCACCCTTATAAATATTTATTTTATTCCTCCATGTCCAATCTTAAATCCCAACCTATGTTATCTTATTTGGAAACCTAGTTATATGTTGCATTGGGTAACTGTTATGATTCCAAATTTCTATTTTAAGGGATGTTATAGTATCCATTTTTATGATGACGGTTTATATAAATGAATCATTCCTGTATTAATCCATTGATAACCTTGATGAATTTCCAGGGAAAAAATCATTTTAATGGGTGTGTAATAATATGATATTTTTTGAAATTTTTTTCTAATTAATTTAAATATTTGATATTTTTCACACTACGCAACAACTAAAATTGATTTTCAGTAGTTCAAAAATTCCATTCACATGGATCCAATTTGATGTATGTTACATGCAATACGAACTTTACTATTGTTACATGCAATCCCAACTTGGTGTATGTTATATGAATTCAAAACATGGCATATGTTACAAAAAATCCCAACAGGGTGTATGCTACATGCAATCAAAACATGGTGTATAATACATAGAACAACTAGGTTATCATACATTACATGAAAAATTGACCTCCCTTGATGGCTCGCATAACACACATTGATAAGTGTAACATAACTATATTATATTATTAAAATATTATAATAATGAGATTTATCTTCACCATTATGTTAATGGATATGAATAGTATTGACTAATTTATTAATATATATGGTTTAAAAAAATAAAAGATGAATTCATTATTAACCAATTAATTATAAATGAACATTAAAACTGATTGAATATAATGGAAATCATCATTATAGTCATAATCAATTTTATCCCAGTAAATTAAATTATTTACAATTGGTAAGTTATATTAATATAATACATATTTCATTTATTCAATAAAATATTTTTTATATTTATCAAATATATTCAGTAGATGTCATATAAGAATAAAGAAAATTTTATACTTAAAAACCTATATTTTTATTAAGGTATTTTTATAGCCTTTTAATTGGAAACCCATTATAAATACAATTTTTAGAAATTTTATGTATATAATTTTTCAAAATAAACATTATATTGGGAAGTGAAACATAAATATTAGTTAATTATAATTTTTTTTGTGTATTAATGTATGGTTTCACCTTATAATGAATAGTAAAAAATACTAGATTTAAATTCAAAACATCTTTTTCATATAATTTATTTATAAAGTTAAATTATTTTTAATTGGTTAAATAATTTAGTTAGAGAATATTTATAACAATTAATCAAATTTACATAATTTTAACCAATTTCACATTGACATTTGATATACAAACTTGTCAAACATTTGGAAATTTTTACTTTAAAAAACCCACATTTTCATCCCTCCGTCAGGATTAATTTTAAATTTATTTTCACCACTTATGTGATTATAATTTTACCGAATATATTCCATATTTTGAATCATAATAATTTATAATGTCCATTAAGGTAAAAAGAAATTGAAAAATATATATATATTGAAGTGATTAAAATTAATTACCTTAGTTAAGAGAAAAATAAGGTTAATAGAGTACTACACCTAGAATTTAATACCCTAAACGACCTAGAAACATGTCCATAATGCATTGTTTGGCCATATTTATACCCTATAATAAATTTTATCCTCCTTTTTATTTTATCTGATACACTTGTAACATGAAAATTGTTGGTGGAATTCTCTACACAAATATTTACAAGAGTAAAACACCACCTCTACTTAAAAGACCACCACCTCTTCCCATTCCTCACACCTCTCAAACCGCTTATGTCCAGCCAATACCTGACCTATATACTTACCCAAAAACATCTCATATACATTGAATCCAACCTTTGGAAAAAACCCTCTCAATTAATCTTTTTGGAACAAACCAAAAGGGGTTACCCGATTTAGAGGTAACTACTTCTCTCAAGCTCCTTTTGTTTATTCTCTTTCATCACCCCCTCCAATGTCATTATTTTATTATCATGTGAAACCAATATTAGGATCCATAAAATATTTTTTTTATGAAAATATTAAGAACTACACTTATGCACACCTCTATCTAATAAATATCGAATAGACCATTTCTATGTATGGTGAACTACTAACTCATGAAATGATGATTGTTCATTTTTCATTTACAACCTATCAAAGAGTCTATTATGATGAAAACTATTTTTATATATGTAATATATTATATATATTATGTATTAATGATTCATTAATCGTTTTTCAACAAATACCTCTTTCATTTCCATTTGGGGTTTATAAGTTAATCTCATATGAGGAAGTGTGGAATACCGCCCCCTCAAAGAGAAGTGATTCATTCACACACTACATGGAATTTATTAAGGATGGTTTTATAGAAAATATATGATATATATGATATATTAATTTTACTGCAATAATTATACATATATATAAAAAACACCCACACATAGATATGTGTGTGTGTGTGTGTGTTTGTGTATCATTTTTTTTAATTTCATTCAATATGACAATAAAAAACAGAAATGACATTAATGCGTACGTATGGATTACCGTATCCATGAATAGAATATTCCATTTCATACATAATTATTATATATAATATTATAATATATATAATTGATATAATTTATAATTATATCATTATCCACCTTCTGTAATCATGATATAAGTACAATGACCAAAAATATAACCAGTTAAGACACAAGCGAAGAACAAAACTAATATTTCCCCAAGTGAAACCATTAAAATGTATCGTTAAAAGGAACATAATATAATTTCATAATAAATCCATATATGGTAATAAATATAATATTATTATTATTTAAATTATTTATAATAAACTTATATTTTTTATATAGGAATCTTATACGATTATGGAGTGATTCAAGACACAAGGTATGCGGATTTCATCTAATTTTAAATTTTTTTGAGATAAATGTTATGATCACCACTCATTCATTTTGTGTGGTGCATATACTGACCATTATTTTTTTCAATTTATCTTATAAAAAAATTTATGAGTTTTAAATTTCCCTTTTTTTATTCTTCTTTCTTGGGGATTCACTTTCAGAAGTTACCAAATCGGTAAAACCTTTTTGTCACAATTTTTCTTCTTTGATACTCATGTTTTGTTATGCACCTAAACTCTTTTTATGGGGTATACACTTAAATTATACATGTAATATAATGAATATAATTATTAAAATTATATATTATCATTATGTTAATTTTATTTCTTACATGGAGAGTTTGATCCCATGTTAATGTGTTATAAGAGTTTATTGAAACAATCTCATAATATTTTCAAGATTATTTATATTTGTGCTTCCATTGCCGAAATATTATAGCCCATATCACGAAAAATTCATGAATTTTCTTCTCCTATGTTTATTCATGAAATATTAATGTATTGGTAACATTTTTCACTATTTTTACACAAGATTTGATAAGAAATTGTTTTCAAGAAAGAGGGACTTTATCCTCGTTTTGGTCAGAAATCATGTGTTTTTAAACAGGGTTTCCTAGAATTTTATACCATTATATTATAATCTCTAAGATAAAATTTGACCCTTTATGTCTTTTACAAATCTCTTCCATGTGATATTTTTCTCTCTTTTAAAACAAGGAGCTTTTCTAACCTTTTTTACCAGGAAAAAAGAATATTCTTTTGACCTCATAAGATATGTACTGATTTACCCGATTTTATTTCTATGAAGACCCATTTCTTTTTTTAAAATGATTTTTTTTAAGAAAATGTTTTTAAAATATATTTTCATGAATAATTTGTTTCAAAATTTTTTCATGCTTCTTTTGTATGTTTTCAAGATAAATGAAATTCAAAATATTTTCAAACTTATTTTATAAGTTTTTTAGAAATATGGTTTTAAAAATGTTTTCATGATTCTTTTATATGTTTTATGAAAAATGGATTTCATGATTCTTTTATATGATTTCAATAAAAATTGTATTCAAAATACTTTTATCCTTCTTTTAACGTTTTAATAAAAAATAATTTTTTTAATTGTTTTCATGCCTCTTTTATATGTTTTCATGAAAAATGGTTTAAATACTGTTTTCAAGAATCATTTATTTGTTTTCAAGAAAACATGGTTTCAAAATTTTTTCATGATTCTGTATAATGTTTTATGAAAAATATTTTTCAAAAATTTTCCATTTTCTTTTTATAAGATTTCCATAAATATGGTTTTCATAATTTTTTTAGCTTCCAAAATAAGTTTTCATGAAAAATTGTATTAAAAATGGTTTGGAGAATCTTTTATAATTTTCCAATAACAATGATTCTCAAAATGTTTTGGAGATCCTTTAATATGTTTTCAATGTGTTTTTGAAGAAAGTTTTTTTAAATGATTTGAATCTTATTTAATAAGTTTTAAAGGAAAAAAGGTTTTCAAAATGATTTCATGCCTTATTTATAAAAATTCATTCTATTTTATATTAAAAAGATTTTCAAATGGTTTCATGTATCAAAAAACCTTTTTCAAAAAAGAAAGGATATTTTCGTCAAGAATGGTTTTTAAAATATATTTCAAAATTATTTTTCATCAAAAATGACATCAATTGATGTTACTCCTGCCATTCTAAAGGATATATTCATATCAATTCTATGATTAGTTTGTGCTTAATATCATAGTATTTAAAAAACCCATTTTCTATCATGGGTTATATGTATATGAAATCGGTTACTATTTTATAGGTTATTATTTTGATTAAATAATCATGAAACCTATAAATTTTCCACAGGTTGTGATATTAATACATATTTATGATACCCATTTCATTTCATGGGTTACAATATTTCTATTTATGATCATGTTCAACATGTATGTATGACTTCATTATGAGATGGGTGAGACCTATATCCCCCTCCAATTCATGGGTTAATGATCTATATCTCACGAAATAAAATAATATAGTATTAGGATTGAACCTTGACTACATTGATGGCCATGGGAGTGGAACCTAACTACTAAGATGGTATAAAGAGTAAATCTTGATTACTATTATGGCCATAAGAGAGAAACACGACTACTAAGATGGATTGAGGAGTAAACTCATACTATTATGATGATGAGGTAAGTTAGCTAAAATTACTATTATGGTATGGGGAGTGAACACAAACTGCTATGATGGACTCAGCATTGATGACTTGGCTACTATAGAAATCATTATATTCTTTCATGTTCTCCACAATTCCATGTCTTATTCTAATGTTATTATTTCATGGATCATGCTCTTTATTTAATATAATTAATTCTTTATGAACTGAAAATCATTTTGACATGATTTTGGTTATGATATTTGTTATGGATGGTTTGATCTTCTATTTTTTGGATCACGTTATCATACCCTTATACTCATGTTTATGCTTACATGCCTTCATTGTTTACACTTATTGAGTATTTTAGCTCAACCATTTCATTTCTCATTTTCCCTAGGTTATGATTATATGTACTATGTTTGAAATTTATAACAAGGATTCTAGTCATGATAATCATAATGGGGATGATTTATCTCACATTTGAACTAGTGTTTATGTTTCCAATTTTCCAAATGCACCATACCAACTACGGTCTTCAAGAATCACTTTGAATAATTATTTATTATTATGAAATATTTATGAAATGTTGATGTTTATAAATGTTTGGGTTTCTATATTATGGTTGAATACATCATTAAAGGTGAGATGGTAGAGACCTTGAGTGAAAATTATTCAGTAAAAGAATCCCTGAACTACCTTACTAGGATTATGGACCTATGATTGACAATTTGGTGTAATCAGGCTTACAACTGGAAGAATGTTCCACAATGGGGGAATCCACATAAAGTTATTGGTATAATAATTATAGGTCTCTATGACTACATGAGTTATGTTTAGTGTGATAATCTAGAGATAATTGAATATTTGACACATCACATGAGAGAAACATTTAGCGGGTCTTACATATTATGGCATCCCTTATAGGGGTATGATTACCAGACTCATGAAGAGTATGACATGGATCTCGAGACATAGGAACATGTCTTAAATATCCCATTTAAGACATGAATTATTTCCCTAATAGTTTGGTTGGTCCTTAACACACATATGGGGTTTTGGGGCTTTAGGGAATGTTTGGGGCTTATACGTGAGACAATTCTCATGTATGATCCCATTTTTCATTCATTGGTAGATGAGGAATGATGGTATACAGATACGAGAATCTTGAACATATCATCTAGAGTATCGGAATATAGAGGGTCTTACACCATGGTGGACTCCAATATCACTTATTCATTATTCATCCATTGACGGATGATGATACACATATTTATTATTTATCCTTAGATAGGCAAAGGGAGATGATGACCACAAATGGTCTTTTGAATATTATTGGTATGGAACATCAGTTTTTTTGAGGTCATGTCACAAATTAGGTTTCATGAATTTGTATACCTAGTGCATTATGGACACTCCTATAATAAATTCACTTTATGGTAAAAGGATTTGTGGCTTGGGGTTGACATGGTACATTCCCAAGTGTGTCATCATGAAATATTTAACATGTCTGAGGTTGTCTGCCTAAAATGGATTACAAGTCTGAGGGACACCACCTGAAAAGGAAGACATATTAGATGGTTTCTACCTAACATGTTTTACATGTCTCACAATGTCTTCCTAAGAAGGATGAATCATTTGAGGGTGACTTCCTAACAAGGTTATAATGCCAGATGGTTTTCACATCATTAGGTTGAAATGTCCCGAGTTCATCCTATTATTAAATGGGACATGTAATGGGTATACTAAATGATTATTCATACATGTACAAGGGAATTTTTGTGATCAAAATTTATATATACAAGGTCATTTCCATGATCAAATCCATCTCATCCAAGGGAATTAATTTGATGGTGTAGTGAGATCGGTGAGGGGTTATGTGATCTCATGATTTTAAGGGAGTCACGTGACAAGGTATCGCGAAATTTTTTAGCATCACATGAATGAAAAATGTCACACATATGAATTTTTTTCTTTCATGTAAAATGGTACCATGATAAGGACATGTGTGAAATTTTTATTCATGTCTATTGCAGTTCATGGAAAATGGTTTATTTCATGGACACATATCCTATAGTTTTATTTTCAATACATGTTTATGTCTATAAGATCATGTTAATATCTTGATGGCATGTCAAGGGGTATTCACATGATAAGAAAACAAGTCCACATACAGTATCATGATATTTCCACATGAACAAGGGCTTTCACAACATGTCTTGGGTGCATTTCAAAGGGTATTAATTTGATAACTGAATATTTACAAGGGTTTTTCATGTGTGTTATAAATGACTGAGGGTTTTCACTGCATGGATAAGTAGACACATCATGATATTAAATGGTTTTCATGTTAATATTTCATGAAAATAGGAAAACATCCAAGACACATGAATTATTTATATAAAAAAGTGATTTCATGATGTTTATATCATCATGTGATCGCATGATCATAATGGGATCACAATTTCGAGTATCTTAATGGCATTTGTTGATAAGTTCTCATGAGGGGGTATCATAATTACTAGGAGATATTATTTTAATGCAGCATCCCACTACTATGATTCATTCGCAGTGTTTTTTGATTTGTTTGTTCCTTCATATCCCCTATCACACATATTTTCATCAAAGAGTATGGAGGGGGTTATATAGGAAATATTTTTCTGAGAATCTTGATTCATTTCATGATGAATTCCCTATCTTCATCAGGTTCAGGAAAAGGGTTGATTATCCTTGAAGCTCAAAATCTCTTGGAATTCATCATTCTTATGTTATTCCTTGTTTGATATGTGACATTGCTATCAATTTCTTGATCACATGATTTATGATAGATTCTCAGGATAGGAATTGTATGATCAAGAAATAACTCATTAGTCAACTACTGAGGTCTTCATGTGATCATTCAACATTTATAAGGAAAAAATGATACACAACCACCAGTGGTTTCATGTGGATAAATTTTAAATGAATTAAGGATCTCCTTAAGGGAGATACATTATTTTTACATAAAGTTGTGTGATGTCAATATGGAATCACACTTTTTTCATCACTCGATCAGATGATCCTTTGTACGCTTCTTGATGGATTATTGTGTTCACATAGTCAACTTCATGTGATGGTTTCTTGGAACCCAGTGACTACATTCAAACTCTTTTTTCCATCATATATTCATGTAATTACATCACAAAACACAGATGTCTATAATAATGATTTTCCATAAAATAGTTATTTGACCCTCATAACTTCTTGAGGTGGCATTATTTGATCACCAATCACAACCATCATTAGGAAATTATTGAGGTCTTCGATGAAACTCATGCATGATAAAATAATTTTCATTAATTTTTTCAAGATGTTGATCATTTCCTTATTGTATCAGTTTGATCATTGAAAGTCAGTTATGATGATCAGTGGACTCATGAAACATTTTTCTTAGGGTCACACCGAAATACTCTATGTAGGGGAGGATGAAGGAAATGATTTTGGAGTTTAGAAGGTGTTTGGAGTAGCTCATGGAGTCAAAATAGGGTTTCCATTACCCTTGGTTGACAATAATATATTTAAGATAATGTAGTGGTGTGATCAGAATGATCATAAAATTTAATTAGATGGTGGAGGTAATATTTATATTTTTTATGGGGAAATAGTTTTAGAACCATTTAATCCATTCCATATCAATCTTTTTCACTATATTTATTTTATTAATAATATTCAACATGTTATATAACCATCAACAAGTCATCTAGGTCCATATACCACCACACATCCACCAACTCACTCATCAGCCATGCCAAATCCTTATAGGTCACACCTAGAAACCTTTTTCATGCACCATGCCCACTTGTATGGTGATATTATTTTTTACACCTTGATTATCATTTGTCCATATATGCTAGATCCTATTAATGGATAAGGATACTCCAAAATGTTCCTTTGGATTATCAATCTAGCTAGCTAGCTTGGATGGATAAATTGTTATCTAAGGAAATAATAAAAAATACATAAAACAATTTCCAATGTAATGTTCAAGAAATAAGGTACCAAATATTCTACCTTTTAAGATGAAAAAATTACAAAACCCCATGTTGAATATATCAATATTTTTTTTCATGAGATTCAAATTTCTAAAATCTCCAGTGGAAAAGTTCCCAGTAAATAATTTGGGTTGGGGAAAAATGACAGTCACCTTATAATTTTATTCATTTATAAGGAAATGAGTTTGATTATATGTTAAAATTAGATCACATTTCTACACAATTGAATATATTCAGATATTTGACACTGAACCGTGTGACAGGATTCGTCAAGAAGAAAGTGGCAACTAATTCATTTTTGGAACCAATACAAGAAGAATCTCAACTTAAGGTGTGTTAATTTCTTGAGTGGATACCATTTTAATTAATAGGATGGAATATCTGTTACATAACTTTGATTCACACACGAATTAGATCGGTATAAGGCATTACTCTCCCATATTTAAGAATAGGTACCAACTCCAAGATAGAAAAGGGATTGGGTGGGATAACTATTTTTTCAAGTCAATGATAAAAAAATTGGAAGTCACTATGTATCCAAATTAAAGTATAATTAATACATACATATTTATATGGTAGACTCTTATGCTAATAAATCTCATTTATAGTCTACAGGGATTTTGAGAAGAATAACTCTATGATTAATGACCCTATTTAGATCTAGTACAAACATAAGAAAGAGATTTCATAACTTTGAGAAAAAATCAAGGGTATGAACCCATTTATTTTTAATGATATTGTAGATATTTGGATCTCGTCCTATATATCAAAAAAAATTGACTATTCCACTGTAAAAAAATTAGAGTCCAATAGGATGGAAAAAGTATCATATTTCATTAATATGTAAGAGGACTATATACCCCTAGAAAGGTCTTGATAAATAATGACGTGCTCTATTTTTTCATAGGTGTATAGACCTATAGATCTGAGATTTATTTATTCGGACCATATAATGGTCCCTATAATATTTTTAACACTTTTTATCATCATTAATATTTTCTTTAGACATTGAAGAAGTGGTTTAGTGAGAATAAACTTAGAATATTCACATTTCAGCATTTATAGGTTTTTTTTGACAACTATTATTCCTATTCCACTTCATAAGTTCTTAATGTTTCTTGAATCACATATGGTGTGTGTCTAGTGAGAATAGCCTCAAATATTTTTCACAAGATTCCTTTTTTATATTTTCCACCTATTGAGTTTCATGTATCTTTCAATTAGAAACACAAGGCCTTAATGTTTGACTGATAATGTTCTATTTTTTTAGAATAAATCATATTTTTTTCTATAGTTTAATATATTTGTTCTTGGACCTATGGTTTATCATGTTTAGTGTCTTCTAGATTTGACATTCTAGGATTCATATTCATAATACATGGAATTAATGAAGGATTTTAGTCCATGTAGGATTCATGAGCACTGGAATAGTTCTATTTTATTTCACTAAATCTTAGACCCTACATCCTTTTGTTTTATGTAACATGGTGAGGACCATTAAATACTTTAAGAATGATGTTTTGAATTCTTTCTCTAATAATGATTATGATAAATGGTCATGTAAAGATGAGGTTTTCTAAATCCACTTGAATAGTTTGGGAATGAGAATTGTAAATCATGATCTAGGAATATTAGTTTCAACTGCAAATATATGTTAACTGGTATAGGTAAACAAATATTATGTGTGTAAATCAATATCACGTGTATCCAAGAAAATAGTTCATTGCTTTAGGGGGAAATTTACAGTAGAACTAAAAAATCCACAAGGAAAAAGCTCTTACGAATTTTTATTCTCCAGTGAACCATTGGGGGGTACTTTTAGATCATCTAGTCCCAGATACTAATATACTATATGTAATAACAAAGACAAATGTATCAAGGATTTGGGGTTCCAAGATATGTTTATAAACTCGAGGAATTGGTAGTATCATCTCCAAAATCAAAGATTAGAATGTGGTTTTTATATAATCTAATATTCATGGAGGCTTCAAGAACCCAAAAAGTGGTTTTTTCGTGTACTAAGAATGTTATTGTGATAATGGGTTATGATAAATCATCTTCATATTTTTTTCCTATACTAAGGGCTGAGTGATCATAGATCAGCTTTTACTTGGGCCACAATATGCGTCCTATAAAAAATGTTTCTTTTTTTATTTTCCTTGTTCATTTTTAAAAAAAACATGATATATAGATCATTGTGAGCAGATACATATATTTTTATCAAAACAAACTTTTCAGGTTTTCATCTAGAAATTTTTTATTTATTATTCACTATAATGTTTAGGGGCTTGTGCTTTGAACTATAATAGGATAGTTTTAATGGGAGCATTTATTTCACCAATTTTCATGATGATTATGGTCTTGATGTAGGTGGATCTGGTAGTAGGGGAGTATTACACAACCACATAATTACGATTCCCAAGGTCGAGAGTACTCCAACATCTTTTTGTGTAGGAGATGACATTGTTGTAAATCATTGCTCAAGGTCCTCATGGTAGGAGTAATGGCATGGGATAGTCATGAAAAGGATGATCATGAATCAATATATGGTGATGGGAAGAATATATTATGATTCTAGGGATTATAAGGATTGTAAGTAAATTCTCAAAAAAAAATTGTTTAATGGGTCTAATACACATATATAGATTCATCTGATAAATTATCAAATAGAAGTTTCATTACTCATTTACAAGGATCATGGATTATTTTCAGTAATTAAAGAAGGTTAATAAAAGATTTTTTCTTTAGTTGTCATGTTTCTTAAAAGATAAAAGAATAACTTTTTTTCCAAGGTTATGGTCATGTAGTCATTTTAAAATTAGTTGTGATGGAATATGGTTTACAAGGTTTAATGTATTGAAGTAGGGAAGTTCTTGGCTGACAGTTTAACATCGTATGATGAGGCCATAATTTCCTTATAGTTTAATATATTATAACTAATATGTATTATTTTATGTTGAAATTAATTTGATATGGATGTGGGAACATACCTGAAATTATGTAATATAACATTAAGGAGACCCTGTAATTGTCGATGGTAATCGATTATAGGAAGAATTATTTCCCATTATTTGTTTTACCAATGAGTTTCCTTGTGATACAGTCTAACCTATTCAAGTCTATATAATTATCAAAACATTCATACATTGATATGATTCATATGTAAGTGATGCGAGGCTATATGAATTAACAATCCTTAAGTAGTTCAAGGACATACACGGTTTACCAGCGATGAGGAACAAATGAAATTTCTATGATTGGGATTTATTGGTTATCTTTATTAATTTTATAAGGGAATTAATCATATCATAATATTATATTTTATAGAGATCCAACTATGGATATCTTACACATATATGAAAGATATAATTACACACAATTATTTTTTAATATTATGGGTGGAAATAGTTTTTATGGATCTTGTGAATCACTACATATCTTGTAAACATAAGAACAAAAACAAAATTTTATATGTTATGATCCCCGCATAGATCAAACTAGTGTGTGGGGATGTTCTATTTTTTGGATCCTTTTACAATATTTTTATGGCTTCCTCTATAAAGATATAGTTCACATGTAGGAATGGAAAATTAGACTTACCATAGTTTAGGAATGTTAGTGAAGTGAAGTATTTCTATGAATGATAAAAAACGAAGTTAAAATAAAACTTTTTATAAATTTATTTTTGGTCTTAGTGAATGGTTCTCCGAAAATCACTATATTTCTTATGTAGATAGGAATAAGTACACATGTTTTTTTATATATGTTAATGGTCCCCATAAATAGATCTGATTCACATGTAAATAAGAGGTGTGGTTTCCCCTGAATGGAGGTCACCCATAATCATTTAGGTTTTTGACCAATTATTGATGATGGTACTATTCAGGTGAAGGGATCTCATATTGGGAGATGCTTTCACTGGTTGGGGTATTTCTATAGTCTCATGAACTACCATGGATAACTTCTTTTAATATAGATAAATCATCTCAGAAGGTTGTTATAGTGGTAAACCTATAGCTGGGACCACGACATCATACACATGTGTCTCTACATATCCTGATAGGTTAGGAATAAAGCCACAAGTACTTACTAAAAGATAATAATCTTTTGGTATATATGTCTCATGAAAAGGAATAAGGGGTTTTTTGAAGATACATGCTCTCCCTTCAACTACTACTGTGGGTGGGAGAGGTATGGACATCCATGGTTATAGGTAGTGTCTTGGAACATTTTCAAATTTTTTTTTAACAAGCATCCACCTCATTATGTATTCATTAAAATATGCAGGGTTGGTATAAGAGAATAATTGTTCGGTTTCACTACATATCTCAATGGAATGATAAAAAATCAACATGTTGTTCTTTAAAAAATAATACCTATATAGATCAATATCATATACTATTAGAGGGTATTTTTTATCATCCCTTGGTGATCCTCAACATCATAATTAGCAAGGGGCCCTCTATGTTGATCGGTATCATATGTAGGAAAAGGGAATTTCCATAATTCATTCTAACATATAGATTAAAAAAATCTACAACATATATTTATGTGTATTATGGCCCTCTATATAAAATTTTAGGTCTTATAGGATGGACCATATGTCATGTAGTTTAATTTCATGAAACTAGGACATATTGAGGAGATGGAATACAAAATCGTGTCATTTCAGTGTTTGTATGCGATGCATAACCTAGAATAGAGGGTTAAATGAATAAGATATTATAACAATTCCTTGAATGTGGGTATAATGAATTTATGTGTAATATAGAGGGGATCTGAATCCTCTTGAGTAGTTGGGTTATGGTAAGTTTAAATCATAATCCATGAATATCTAAGTCAATGGTAAATTGATACCAAAATTTATATGTCAACCATTAAAAATGGAAGAAGCTGATATCCCACATAGTTAGGAAAATATATTATTCATTTAATGGGTCATATACTATAGGACCAAAACATCCCATGGGAGTAATCAATTAAGAGTTTTTTGTTCATCATTGAATTGTAGCAGTGAACATTTTGATTAGCTAATCAAAATTTCAAATCTTCTCAATCATAAAACCAAAATAAGTGTATCTCATTGTCTATGGGGTTCAAAGATAAGGATAAAAACCAATGTAATTGGAAGGGATTAAAAAATATATATATATATATCAATCATATGATGATTTTTCATGGAAAACTAAAGATTATATAATAGTTTGATAACCATAAAGGTTAATCCTATATACAATAGACACTTTTAGAGGTGAATGGAAAGAATATGTGATTTAAGAGTACACAATCATAAAAAGAGATCATTCGTTCAATGTGATGATGAATTGTCTTGTAGTTTAACATCATGAGATAAAGACATGGTTCCATATCAATGGATAGAACCCATCTCTATTGCATTGGTAATAGTGACTTTCTAGGTACCCTGAGAACACATGATACATGGTATATGTCAAAAACAAGAGACAAATAGGCAGTCAGTTCAGATGAATGAGAGTGAAATAAAGGGAATATGTGGTGTTATTCACATTTTGGTATGAACTAGAGTCCCAATAAATTTTCTCATATACTTACATAGATATGAGTGACTAGAAATCATGGTTGGGACTAGAATAGATGATCCAAGCATGAAAAAATATCCCATAGTATATAAATAAATCCACATGTTGTTCTTATTATGGAATCCCATATATAGGACAAATCCCTAAAAAGCGGAATTTTTTTCATCATGTCTAGTCCCATGATTGGATACCCAAACATCACTATGTATCCTATGAGGACTGGAAACAAAGATAGATGTAGTTATTGAAAAGAAATTTCTATATAATGTCCAAGATCATGTGAAAGGGTGGGGTGTATTATTAATCTTAGAAACATAACTGTTATGTTCCAGAGTCTTATATAGGGATCTCATTATCTAGTAGATAATTCTAAATGGTTGGGATGGAAATTGATATTCAAATATCTCTATGCATCATGATGAAATGAGATTCAATCCACATGTTGTTCTGAGATATGGTCTCTGTGTAGATCTTATTATTATATATAAATGGGGGATTATTATTTTTATATGTTTTTATAGGGATTGAAAATGTTCCTCATATTAGTGGATTAATACATCACTATGTATTAAATAACAATAGAAATTATGCCACTCATAGTTCGTAGAGAAAAAACTCACCGCAAAACTATGACCCCAATGCATAGAGGGGGGATTTTTCTATGACCTATTCTAGACGTATCTACCATGTCGGCCATGGGCCATAAAAGATTTCCTAATATAATAATTCTAGGGTCCTACTAAATAGTCCTTATCACTACAAAAATTTGATTCCAACCTAAAGTAATTGAAATATATAGGCCCAATACACTGAGATATTATAAATCCTACAAGGACATGGGGAAAATATATAAATGAATAAGTTTCTTAAAAAGTCTATATCAAGGAAAATATTTCAATGATCGATGGGATCTATATCAGACCATTAGAGAAATTTCTCAAGGGATTGAGGGGGGTGTTTTCTATAGGACCAAAATATCCCCTTGGTATAAGATATTAATATTTTTTTTTAATTTCCAGTGAATCCAAGCAGGGTACTATTAGGAAAAAAAAACCCCTAGGAATATGTTCTTTGGAAATGTGTTAGTCACCAATGAATAAAAACAGTGTTCCATCAGGTTTTTTCATTCCTTATTACCAATATGATATAAGGGAGAACAATTTGAATGTGGGATCAAGGTTTACAAAATTACAAGAGAAAATGCTCTCAATGTATCTGGTGATTTGGAAGTGAAAAGTTCCTAGGTGTTTGTTTGTTTGAAAGGAGGTTTCAAAATTAATTTTAAAGATCAAGAATGTTAGGTATTTATATGGGATATTTAAAGTGTTTAATAATGTGATGTCATAATATTATCTGGAAAATCGGTATGATGAATAGATTTGTAACATCGAGGGTATCTAAATCCACTTGAATAGTTATGATGTGAGAAGATTAATTCATGACCCAAGAATATCTAAATGAATAAAGTGTGGAGACTAGTTGGTAAAGTTCAATAATAAATAATGGTGGAATCCCATATTCCACATATTTAGGAAAATAGTCAATGGATTTAATGGGGACTATCCTCTAGGACTAGGACATCCCCTCGGAATGAGCTCTCAGGCCTAGATTTATTAACCAATGAATACTAGTGGGGTATATTTGGATTAGATATTACATAATACTAGTATAATACAATGGAGAACCATGAATAATGGATCATGGTACATGTGGTTCCAAAAGAATTATATCAACTAATGGATTTATTTGTTATTTACTCAAATATAGAAGATATGAAGTTCATTTATGGGAAGTATAAGATTCAATAAGGGTTCAATAACCCCAAAGGATAGGAAAACGAATTTATTAAACACATATTTTTAGTGATGGAAAAAAATGCAATTTTTGAACACACTACCATTTTTGGGATGATTCATTTTCATGTAGTCCTCTTATCATTCAGTTTAATGTAGTGTGTCTATGATGTCGTCATGCAGTTTAACTCCATGTCACATGGATGTAATTCTATATCCATAACATTCCTTGATCACACAAGCTAGAGTTCCCTTACGGGTTCCCTAATATAAAATGATCCATTATTGACATGATAAACAATAGACAACAAGAAAATAAATTTAGTTGTCTTAGAGTTCATGATTTGGAATATGTGGGAGTGTTCATAATTTAATTTAAACCTGATTCTCTACATTGATTTAATTCTAATTGAGGGTATGGTTGGGGGTGAGGATAACTGATGGATTGGTAAAAAAGTGAGGATCCATCAACCCCTAAATATCATGTAACAATATTAATTGAAGAAGACATAGTTATCAAGAAATATCCCTTCTAAGGTAGTGAAAGTATATCAGGAGGGGAATTTATCTCTCCCTTTTTCTTTTATATTTTAGATGGGTCCATGATTTGTGAATAGGGAATAACTATATATCAATTGATAATTAGAATCAAGGAATGCATATATCATTAATGGAAATGTCCCTATGTAGGTCTAATCCATATATGAGGGGGGTGATTTATTTTGTGGATAGACCAAGGATTTCAGATCTAGGAATTACTAGGTATTCTGCAAATAACAGTAATCATGAAACAAATTGTTCATGTTGAGGTTCCATTTATAGGTTTTACCCACTTGTAGGGAGTATTTATTTTTTATATGTATTGTGGATAGGCCCAAGATTTGATATTAAGACATCAACATATATCGTCGGATAATATGAATCACGCCACATGTACTTCTTATGTGGAAATATCCCTTACGAAGATCTGATTCTTATGTAGGAATGAGGAATTCCATTTTCCTAGACATATCTATCTCAGGGTAATTATACCCTTTTACATTGGCTAATGAGTCGATGTACAATTGAAATATTTCTAGGATATATCTTGCAACGTCAAGGAAATTGGTATTGAGAGGAGTAGGCTTGTTAATCTCATATTTCATCATGGTTGGCACATACTGACATTCCTTTTAGGGTCAAAGAGGAATATAATCCTACTGCATGGTAGTCACCAAACTATGTCAATTTCCATTATGTTTATATAGGAATTTGATCACATAATCAAGAAGTTGTAGGAGTATGCAATCCTGATTCTGTTTTATTGGAGAGAATATGAGCCTTCCAATGGGAGGTTTTGAGAGCATGTCTATTAACCTCCACAAAGAAGAGATATGATCCCAGTTCATATGTGAATTCCAGATAAATATATGTCTATGGAACTATATAATGTGAGAAATAGTATAGGAATCCTATTGGATAACCTTTTAAGAATGCTGATGCATTCCTTCATCAGTACGAATGGATATGTCAGCTAGTCCCACATCTTAGTTATTCCACCTGTAGTGATCCAACATGGGTCAACTAGACAAGCCACCCGAACTGATCTGACATATTAAATGGGTAGAATATGACATCAAAAACTAGTAATTAATATAGTAAAAGATGAAATATATCCAAATAATGGATAAGGAAGAAGACAATATACCAAAAAATAAAAACAATCCCAACTAAACACACTAAAATAGTTAGTATATGATATCCCCACATAAGCAGTTGTCACCTCCAGAACATCTTTAGCCGAAAGAGGCTCTAACAAGATAATCTTGAATACTAAAATATTCGATTACCCTTACCATGATCATATATTACAACATATAAAAATTCAAAATGTCATAAGTAGAGTTTAATAAAAATCCCACTAGGATAAAAAAAAGTTTTTATAAATTCCCTGATATCAAGAATAAAAATATTTTATCAGAAAGAAAAAGACTTTTACAAAGTATATTTAAAAAACTAATCCAATAATAAATCATTTTACCTTTGGTTTCTATAAAATAAATTCATATTATATAACATGAAATATGTAACATAGAAGTGAAAAAAAACAAGAAAGTGTATCCATGCATCAAGAGGTAATAAATTTAAAAAATATCCATGAAATTACTCATCTTGTGAAGTTATGCTATATAACCATATACATAAATCCCTATGAGAAAAAGTCCATGATAAAAAAATCATGTGATAAAAAAAATACTTAAAAATGAACAATCAACTAGTATTGGGATATAGGATATGGGATAGAGTGTACAACAAACTCATAGGAAGAAAAATGCATATGTTGGATCCAAAAGATATATAGTCCTTCCAGTCAGTATCAATAAATGTTTCCTCCATGTTGTTTAGCACAGACTACGGTTACCTGTGTGTCTATCCCGATACCCCTAAGGTTCCTGATGTGTATTTGTATAAATCAAATTCAAAAAATGCTCACAATTTTAAAAATATTTTTCAAATCCATTTTTGTTTTCCTCGGAGTTGGAAAACCCATTCCAAATATAGAAAATACATTTTAAAAGAAATTCCCTTTTTCAATCATATTCCTTTTATAGAAATCATTTGAAGCCATTAATGACTTCAAAATAAAGAATAAAAAAATAAATTTTATAATAACTACATGAAATTAATCAAATTAAACCACTTTATAGAAACACTAACCTCAGCATGGTAAATATCTGTCATCATTAGACAATGGTAATCGGAAACCATGAGAATAGACTTAGAAATAAATTTCATGTAGTGACCCAAACATTAATAAATAAAATTTTCTTTTGTGGTATAACTAAATTTCATATTATATATATTTTGGATATAAAAAATAAATGAAATTATTTGGATTTATGTTAACTTATAGTATTTAAAAGAACATCAATCATCATTTTTATTAATAATATAGTCATTGAAAAATTAATATATGATTAGTATAAATATAAGGTTTTGAAAAATTCAATTGTCACAGATAATGGAAGTGATGGCCTCAACCAGTAGGATAGTACCCAATCAGGACCATTTATCAGAAATTCAATGGTATAGAGAATCTCTAAGAATTTTCATCCCTTGTCTAAGCCCAATATAATATCTATCAACTTAAAAACAATAAAAATCATTTATGGGGTATGTTAAAGCTCATCAAGACCACATCCCAAACCATGTATGCTGAATTGCCCATAAAAGTATCATAGTAACACACCATACCCTTAGTAGGGGTTTCAAATGTAATAAATGGAAATGTATAATGACACTAATAATGTGAATATTTATATTTTATAGGATAATGAATATATTTTCATATTACTATTACTATAGAAGTTTTTTTTATTCTTATAAAAAAACATAAAATGTTTTTTGGTTTATATAAAAATTTAATAAATTAATTTGTATTTATGAATTAATAGATTTTTTAAATAATTAATATTTCACTTATATATTGTTATTAAATACTTGTAATAAATATAAATTATCATATAATTTTTATGAATCCAAATGGAATATTTTATGGGGGTTAAAATACAATTATTGTAAAAAAACCCAATACTCCTTAATAAATATCGAATTTTATTTTAAAACAAAAAATTATCATATTTAAAAAATTATTTATATAAAATGAATAATATTTTCTAATCATAATGTATAAATTTTACAATGGATAATTTTTCATAATTTTCTTAGACAATCAAATTTTTGGGTATATGTTAAATACTATATAAAAATATTGTGTGTTTTATGATATCATAATGACTCAAAAATTATATTATAAATATTATAAAATGTATCAAAGTCCAAATATATTTTTAACCATTCAAATAATGTGATTTTATGTTTATTTGAGTAATTTCATAATGTCTTTGTAAATCCTCCAAAACTAATAATATATTTTAATGGTTTCAAATTATTTCTTTAGGGGCATGACTCACTTCCCCATCTGTAAGGATAAACATTTAATTTTTCAAGACCTTTTCCATTTAAAATAAGGAAAAACTCACATTTTTTTCAGAAATTATGTGCAAAAACCATTGGAAGGCTTTTGTTTTTGGTTATTTTATTATATAGAGTCCAAAACATATTATTGAGAAATAATAAAGAACACCCCTCTCTTTTCCTATATAAACCCACCCAATATCCCATTTCTCTTTAACCAAAAACATTAAATCACAAACATACTCTTAGTTACCCTATCCATAGTGCTCCTAAGGATCCCCCAAAAACTTATGAAGTTCCTCCCATGTGATTTTAATCACCCACTTAAGGTAAGGGATAATATTATTCTCCACTTTATTAAAGTGTCTTTTTTATATTATGTATTTTATCTCGAATATCTAATTATAGGATATGTGATTTTATATTAAAATTACAATAAAATGAAATAGGTAATGTATTACACTCATGAGATGTCATGCATGGTATTAAGGAGTGAACTAACTCCATCACGAGGCATTTTCCATCACAATTTATTGGTAGTTATCCATGACCTATATTTTCGATGTGATCAATTAAGGTATTTCCCCATTTCCCAGTCTATTTTTATGTTATAATTATATGGAAACCCTCATTTTTCATGGTAATGACTCGGAATCCTTTTCTTCCCAATTTATATTCTAATTTTCTAACATGTATTACATTCTTCATTTTATTCTTTATTTATTCTCTTAATGAGCATTATTGCTGACCCATTTCATATGTATGTCCCCATGTTATCCCATATAGTTTTATGTATTATGAAATAATATGAGAATGTCATGTAATTTTTCAATACGGTTATTCTATCCATTTTTATTGTTCTTATGAAATTTACCTAACTCCCAATTACACAATACTTCTTGATCATTTAAGTTTTATTATGTGTAATCTTATGTAATAAATCATGAATTAATGTGTTTAAAAGAGAAAGGTTGTTATAATGCATTCCAATAATCTAAAAAGTATTGATATAAGAAACTATTCGAATAATAAAATGAAATCATAACATTAATTCAACCAAAATAAATAAAGAAATATAAGGAATACTTACTTGGAGAGAATTTATCCAACCATAATCATGGTCAATCTTTTAATGAAGTAATCCAAATTGAATATAATCTCCCAAACCACTAACGATTCTCTCTTGGTTGAGATAAGGGAATGTAAAAACTAATGAATGAATTAAAAATTCACACATTACCCTAAAATCCTGACTAGTGACTATTAGATGGTGTGTAAACCATTTAAATGTCGTGTATTCCACCAAGATCATATACAGTGAAACACCCATCAACTATCTATTAAATACAATATTTTTCTTGATACACCATTTATAAACTATTCACACAGTGTTCCAAGTTTATAAATTGTCCCTCGTATCCATTACATGTAATTCACTTCAAATAAACAATGTTTATGTTCATGTTGAGCATAAAAAAGTTAATGGATTATGCATAAAATTACAAAAAATCAAGGAATTCACCATTACAGGTTTCCTCACAAATTATATTCCATTATGCCACAACAAATGAAAAAGGGAAACCCAAAAAATTTTAAAATAATATCTTTTAGAAAAGAAATGGGGTGTTATAATCTCCCAACGATAAATGATATATTCCACTTGAATGGCCTTAGGGTCCTAGAACTATAAAAGGATAAGGACATTATTCCCTCATCAATGACTCCCACACCCACTGTCTCATTGATACCCTTTCCACATTTCCATAATATGAAGACATGGGGGATCATTTTACCATAAGGTATGTTATTTTGGAAATTCATAATTTGAACTAGTTTCTTAACCAAAGTAGTACCGTGCTCAAGATAAACAACCTCAAATATAATTTCATGGGATAGATCTATTATAAACCTCTTCAATTGTGAAACATGAAACAAATCATCTATATATTTAAAGATAGATTGTTAAAGAAATAGGTAGGCCCCCCTCCTTAATCATCCAATGATCTCAAAGGGGTCCACAAACCTTGGTGCCAACATACACTATTTACCAAATAGTAAATTTCACAAGCAAGGTTAACCTGAAGAAATAACTGATCAACAACATCAAACTATTGTCACACCTAAATAAGGTCCACATAAAATTTATGATGACTCTATACCATGATCAAATGCCTCCATATCAACTACACCATATATGTCTTGTCATGAACAACACCTGGCCAAACTAAGGACCATTATCCCAACTCTGCCTAAGAAAAAGGGAGATCTACATGTCCATCCATTCAAATCCACAAAATGGGTTATATATTTATTAACATTTGAAAACTCTTTTTATTGGAAAACTCAACCAATGGAAACAAATTTTCCAAGATCCACCAAATTCAATCACTCATGCCCGGAGCATATCCTATAGAAATTGGATAGTCCTCTATAGGATTCCAATAATCTAAAGATGATAAGTTGTGATAAAATTTATTTGAAACCCCATCACAACCTATATGAATCAAAGAAATATATTAAAAAATTTGATCCATGTCAGAAACAACTGTAGATGGACCCCATGATGTCTCACAACCTCTCAAACATAAAAGTCCCCAAGCTATTTTACATTCATCACCTCCATGATATGTAGTAAATTCACTGATTTCATGAACCGATCAATGATCACCATAATTTCCTCATTACCACCAGCAATAAATGATATTCCAATGATTAAATCCATGTAAATACTATCCCACTTCCATATAATAAAGTGTATATTCTATAAAAAACATATCACTCTCTTGTGATCTGCATTATTTCTCTGACAAGTAAGGCACCACAAAACGTAATATGAAATTGACCACCTCATCTCAAGACACCAATACTGATACCTCATTTTGTAATAAGTTTTAGTATCGTAATGGTTCATGATCTAACATGAATGGTTTCCACAATCCAAAAACTCTTGTCTCGAAGAAATTGTAACAACAAACCAACATTTGAAGTGCAGTGCTCCACTAGGTGATTGAGACCACTCACCCATACTCTATCTAGTATAAATGAATTCACTAAATTATTTTAACATAGTTTCTACCACCTTTTAGAATGAATCCACAAATAAAAAGTAGATCAATCATACATCAATGCTTGAAACACATATCTACCAACCTCTTCCAAATACAATATTTTCCCAACAAAAAAACTCATCATAGACTACTCCCCAACTGATTCCTTCATGGCTTGTGTTGGAATTGTTATACATAATGAATCACAAAAACATATTTTTTTTCCAGTGGAATACTAAATATAAAATTCAAAATCCTGAAGATACTACACATAGAATCATTCTGTAAAATTTATAACGCTCCTTGTATAAAATATATTTTAAACAATTATGATAATAATATAACATAAACTACTCCCTAAAAAAGAGTGAAGCCACACTTTGAGGGCATTCATAACAATTTCCAACCCCTGATTATGTGTAGTGTCGTTTACCTAATGAGGGGGAAACTGATTATATCCCTAAGCCACAGACCATTTCCCCTATAAAAATACACATCCCAAACCTATAATAGAATCATCATAGAAAACATCATAACTTGACCTCATTCCCAGAAGAATAAAAACCTGTGTAGAAGTAAATATCATCATCATCTCCTAAAAATATTTCGGAAACTTTTCATTCCATTAAATGAATACACCCTAAAGGTTTAAAGTTATCATTTATGATTATATAGTGAATATTTGTTGAAAAAATCATTTATAGTAACCTAGTAATGCTAAGAAGCAGTAGATGTCAAATACATTTTGGGCTGCACCATGGATATACTTACATGTACCTTTTCAGGATCTAAAGATATTCCCCTCATGAAAATTAACGTATTAGATACAAAAAATCACACTTAGAAAGAATAACATATAGTGAATGTTATTTCATTGTTTAATAAATGATTTTCAAATGGTCCATGTGATCCTCCTTTGACAAGAAGTACAACAAAATATCATCCATCAATAAATATGAAAATATCCCTAGAATCACTGAATTATCTGGTCCATTAAATCCATAATCACCACAAGAGGAATAGTGGGGATGAATGGCATACCGGAAAACACAAAATTACCACATTGAATGGTAAATTCTATCTTAGGTACATAAAATTCTCAGAATTATAATGGGTGATACCCTTACTAAATGCCAATCTTAGGAAACCAATGATCCCCTCTAATATAATCAATGAGATCATTGATACTTGTAAAATGTAATTTTTTCATAATGGTCTCATGATTAAACGTATAAAAATAAAAAAAATTAAGTCTCATCTATGAATTATTTGAACAGAGGATAGGTGAATGCCATTATCACACCCTAGTACATATAAATCGTTTAGTCTCTAGGTCATCTAGTGGGGTATTAAGAACTATCAAATGAAAAGGTTACATACAATAAGATATTATATAGACATGCATCATACAAGATAGTAGGTCAATATTTAACCCAACCTCTCTCTATGGAGGAAAACTATAAGGTCATCTAGAAATACCTTTAGGTACTCACAGATATCTTCATGAAATCATGTACCCCCAAAAGATTCAAATGCATCCAGAAACATATATTACAATTAGCACAAGATTACTCCATGATACGGAAAAATAGGCCCATTCCTTCAAGATCTAGAGTCCCTCTCACCCTGGAATACATGACTGAATCCATCAGAAGATAGGAACTAAACAACATGTTGATAATAGTATATATAGTCCTTAATATTTACATGATAATAAATTGTATTAATCAAGTTGTATATGTGAAGATCAATAAGTAGAAATTTTCACTCCACATCAATGTCATCTATCATCACCTAAATGGTCGGACATCTAAAACTGTGATCCCCAAAGCTGTGCAATGATATAGGAATAAATTCATATGTTCCAAATCGAAGCCCAATATTTCCCATTAGATGATAGAAACTAAATTAGATGATGATAATAGTTTATATTGTCCTTAACATTTTTCATCAAATCCATGCCAATAATAAATTCATTGATGTAAAGATCAAGAACCAAAAAGTCACACTCCACCTCAATGTTAGCTATCATCACCAGAAATAAAGACATATGAAACATTGTTTACAACTATTACCTTCATGCACAAATGATCCAAGTAGAAATTAATATGTTCTAAATTCATTTCCAACATTTCAACTAACAATGAAGATATAAAATAATTAGTTGCACTCAGATCAAACAAATAAAGCACTATATAAGATAAAATAAACATCGTACCTCAACACATCATTGGACCTGATTCATATTACGATAGAATATACTCTTCTACAAAAAATAATTTGGTAAAATAAATAGGAACTTCTATCTTGGACTTTAGATTAGACCCACTACCCTTGGAAGAATCTACACGGGCCTGCGAACCCATTGTGAGAGTGGATCCTCCCTTACTACCCTGAGATATGTTTCTAAAAAAATGTTATGTGGATTGCTAGATCATTCAAAATATGATAATTTGAAGGTTCCTACCAAATTATATTCTTATTAAGAACTCACGTTCAGAAATTATATATGATGACCTGTTACTACCATGTCATCTCCCCTAAGACTGGTGCTGAGGAAAACTAATCAATCTTAAGACTCCATTTCTAGCTAAAAGGTACACCATTGCTAAACCCATCTTCCTAGATATTTCTAAATTATATAAATACACCTTTTAAAAACCCCACATATATTTTGAAATTTAAATTTTTATCAACATTGATTGAATATTTAGCCTCAGTAATAACTCAAACCTCTAAGCCTTCAGGTAATCATTACTAACAAGCTCCAGTTCTACATGAACTAACTCGGAAAAATGATTAAAATAATCTATAATTTTATAAACCCCCTTTTTTGATGTTAGAAACTTCTGGGTATTCACATCACATAATTTATCAAGAAAGAACTTCATGTTAAAAATTTTATGAATGAAAACCTAGGTAATATCCTTGTGCAACTTATGTTTCACAATAGAGTCACACCATCTCCTTCATGGTACCTCAATAATATACATAAAAAAACCAACCTTAGAATATTTAAGATTCTTAATTATCTATAATATACACTCTATAATATCAGTTTAATCATGGTATTCCTAGGATCATTTATGAACATGAAAGGATGGTTGATTTAGCTTTGTAAATTCAGATCCATGATCCACTACACATCCTCGGTTCCCATCACCCACATCTTCAAAATTCGTTATAGTGCATATAACAACTTCTTCTATGTATGGTCCACTAGAGGGACCTCCAATACAACCTTCCTCATACAGGCCTCTATTAGATTTGGTAGATGTCTTCTTGGATACATTTTGTAAAAAAATTCAAAAAAAATCAGTCACCATTAAATTACAAATTCATGTGACCAACATCTGGTATTGACAAAAAAGATTAAAAAATTTAAGATTTTAATTAAACCATGAACAATGTTAGAGAAACATTATCATGTATATTTATATAAACACACCATATATTTAATTCAAATTATTCCAAAGTCTATGTCTCAAACATGGTAAAATACCATGACCACCCATGATAAGTTAGTTTTAATCACATTAATGTGCTTTATAGACCTCTTTTCAACACATACAATCCAATTTATTATAGTATTATATTTGTATCTACATGATATAGAACCAAACTTATTAGTCTATTGATATATCAGGTTGAGCATCCCATTGATACCAAATTGTAACAAACATACCCATGCCAAATAGATAATCCACCCAAATTGGCCATACACATGTTATGGTAAAACAAGATAAAACAACTAGTCCTAAATATAGAAAAACAAGACATAAAACAAGAGTACAAAGAAAAAAACAAAAAAAAAACCAAAAAAATATAAACAATATGAGAATAACAGGATAAAGAATAATGTATTTCATATCCCCACATCACTAAACATCACCTCTAGTCCAAATCGATCTGAAATCGAAAACAACGGTATAATCCATCACACTACAAAATGAACTTTTGTTTACCAAGATCAAAAAATAAATCATCTAACAATTACCAAATTCATAAGTAGGGTGTTATCCATTTCCTAGTAGGATACCACCATAGTTACTATATATATTCTAATATCAATAAAAAAATCATATCTATTAAAACAATCCAATTTTAAAAAATATTAACAATAAAATAAATCCAATTATAAATCACTTTATTTCTGGTTTTCATTAATGCTTCTCATATTCTATAACTAATTATATGAAAATTATAAGTAATAAAAATCATGTAATCATATCCATGAATTAATAAGTAGGATATTAATCACATAAATATCCATGAAGTAACCTATCATGTGAAGATATGTGATAAAACCACAAATATCAAAACCTCTGAGCAATAATCCTTGATAAAATTTTTTTAAGATAAATATGATGTAATGAAAACTGAAAAATAACATAGTATAGGGCACTATCCTATTAGAAAATTCTTTCTCGACACTGAAAATCCTAATCTTGCATATATTGGATCTAAATGATTTTAAGTCATGATATTCGATATCATAAAACATTAGCTCCTAGTTGTGAAACACACACTAAGGAATCTCGTGTCTCTATCCCAAATAATCTATGGGTACCAAGGTTTAATTTTCCAAATTCAATTCCAATCTATAATCACAATTATATAAATCATTATAAAATATAAATCATTATAAAATAAAAATCTGATAAGCTTCAATGTTTGAAAACCCATTTCAAAATCAATAAAATCCATTTTGAAAGGAAAAAAACCTTTTTAAAACCATTATACTGACCAATAAGTTATTTTAAAATATTTATCACTTCAAATTAATGAAAAACCAAGTTAATGTATCAATACAAACATGTAATTCATCAAATTAACCCATTTTTTATAAACAACTACCTCAAAATGGTAAAAATCTCTTTTATTTCGACAAAAGAGATTGGATCCCAAGATAATGGCCTTAGAAAGACATGTCACAATGAGAATATAAGAATTATCAGTAGAAAAAACTATATAATAACAAAATTACAGAAAAAGGAAAATAAAAACTTAAAAAAAATTAACCAGAAAGAACACTTACCCAGAGAGAAGAAATCCAACCATAATGGTGATCAATCACTGAATGAAGTCATCCAATAGGAAAGTAATCACCCATAATATTCTAGATATATCTATAGGTTGAGATAAGTGTAGATTAAATTTAATGAATGAATTAAATGTCTAAAATTCATTGTATAATATTAAATAATTAATATTTCATTGTGTTTAATGCATTTATACATTGTGTATTCCCAGATGCCTAGATACGCAAGAAAACCCCTAACATTTTATGATAAATTAGGATTTTTCAATTTACATGGTGTGTACCAATTACATGGTGTGTAACCCATGCACTGTATGTATCCATTTCACATATTCTGTCTGATATCTATTACAAGACATTTACTTCAATTAAATGACATGTTTGTTCTTAGTGAGAATTAAGAAAGTGTAGGCAAAAATTGAAAACTCCAAAAAAATCCTGAAATCACCATTGAAGGTATCCACCCAATTTCCTTCTCGAAAAACCACGATCAATAAAAAATGGGAACAAAAAAAGATAGAAAAATATATGACAGAAAGTTAATGGGGTGTTACTCTATAGACTTTCATTGATAGAAATGTCAGTATATCCTGAGGTGTATGTCAATCTATGCAGATGGACCTTGGTTACAACGGGGTAATACAGTTGGTTTTATTTCCATTTTTAGGTATTTTTTTGACTTTCTTTGATAGTAATGTGGACCTATCCTGAGGTGACTTCTAATCTATAATGAAAGACCTCTATTAGAATAGAGGTATGAACCTGGTCTGGTGCCTCATCTGTATTCATTGTATGTTGATAACCATCGTAAATGGGAGAAAGAATGTGTGATTTATCTCGAGTATCCACATCTTAATGTTAATCATTATGATATTCATTCCTAGGAATTGAGATATGAATGTGCTATTATACATATATCACGTAAATAATATACTATTATAGATACTATATCACAACCAAAATATACTATCACTTTAGAAGGGTATATAATGGGATATATGCATGCACACTCTTGGGTTTTAGGATTTTTTATTTTATTTATTATATTTTAGTGGTGATGTATTCCCCCTATATTCCTCTTCATTCCATTAGAATATGATAGTTGACTTTTTTGCATGAGGGTTTTGATTTTGGTATTCCCCATGATTTCTACCTAGATATGATAAGAATATTTGATTGGTCATATAGGGATATCGGCTCTCTCACTAGTGAATAATAGAATCTATCCGTTAGAATTTTTTTTGTGAAACATGGTTATGAACACTATCCTTATGGACCACAATTCACTATTCCATGAAAGATATCATTAGTACATTAAATTTAGTGTCTAGGGAGGTATCCTATCATGTAATTATCTTAGTAGATGACTCGGGGGAATGATAGTGTTATGATCTTCTTAATTTAGATGATATATCTCGGTATATTGAGAGGTTTCATAGTTTATAATCCTATGACTGAGACATGTCACATTCAATTTAATGTAAAGAAACTAGAATTCTGACATTAAATTTAAAATCATGTTTCTAGGATATTTTAGTTTAGTGTAAAATCCTACGAATTGGATATATTTGTACAATTTAAGTTATATGCAATTAGTATGTGTTCATGTAGATAAATTTTATGATACTAATACATGGACATGAATATTAACATTAAGAGACTAAGATGTTGTTCTGACATAACATATCAGGTGGGTGAATTTATATTATGGATTTTAGATGACAGCAATGAATGTTCCATTAGTTTTAGGATCCTCTTAAACAATCAATCCACCAATTATGTTCTTCTATATCCAATTCTTATTTAGAAGGAATCCTTCTATTTTCTTCCTTATTATTTTAGGATAATGAAAATAATTTAGGTGGAAATTCATTGATGCCTATTTGGGACTCATGGAAATATTAATATAGAAAATTTCATGTTATCCTAAACACTCAAAGTATGAATGTATATGTTTCATCTTAAAGGAGTATAATTTTTTCTTATTGAAATCAGATATGGTCATCTATCACTAGGAGATAGGTTTCCTATATTTTACTTCACAAATTCTCAATTCTATGAAGAGATCTCACATGTTGGGAGTGGGGAATTTTATTTCCTTTCTATATATTAATCCTTTATCAATATCACTATGAATCCAGACCCAAATATAAGATTATATTTCCTTTATATTCTAAATATTTCAATGGTAGGGGATGTGATATTAATGGCCTATCAAATCTTCCATATTATTCTTCAACATTGTTAAGAATTTTATCAAATCATTCTCCATGGGATAGTCATGAAACCGAGGGACATAGTTTGGATAGAAATAATATAACTTTCCTTATCTATCATTAAGGGATGGGCGACTATACTTCTTCCCCGGTGTGTATCCTATACATTAGTTGGAATGGAAATATTGTCTAGTTTAGAGACCAGGAGGTTGAACTTTGGTCTTTATCCATTTCTGGGGATGTGTGTAAGTACAAGGGGCCTTGGATGATATAGATGCTTCCCACTAATTGGAGAACACAAAATATCCTTTATTTTTTGTGCAAATTACTATGGTAGGGTGGTTTCTAGAGTTCCCCAATGAGGTGGGTAGAATTTATGTAAATTCCCCTATCCCTATGTGCTGTGGTGAGGTGGAACATGTTCTGAATTTCACTGGTTGAGTATATGAAGAATATAAAAAAATTGTATCCCTCTAGGAAGGGTAAAATCACTAAAAAGAGAGACTTATAATAATGTGTTATTGTTTTATTCTATTTAAGCATTCCTGGAAAAATTTCCACAATTATTTCCCACAGAACCTTATCCCATCATTGGATTTGATTGATCTTTTCATCCAAAAAAATCCCCTAATCATCATTAAGTGAACTACTGATATAAGTAATGATGACACCCATTCATCTAAAAATGATAGGGTGGTTAGATAATGAGGGAAGTCCCACTGTGGACCTTATAAACTGAATCTGAAAATTCCATTAGAAATATTATCCATCAATACTAAAATTTAAATTTATAATGGGGATGGTTGTTTCTTTTGTAAATTCATGAAAGACACCACTGAACCATTTTCCTCTTATTTCCTAGAAAGAAGGTGTCCCAATATTATATGACTCATATTATTCCAATACTATACAATTTTACTCATCATGAGTGTTCTCGTTTTGATCTGATGAGGCACCCACATATTCGATTAATCTCATATTGATAGAGGCAATGGTGGTTTAGTGGTGCTATTCAACAGACTATCTCATTTAATGGGTTAATGATCAATGTTCCATTAGGTGGGATGGTAATCATTATACTATTTGGTGGGTTAGCTACCATATTGAAGATGATCCCTCAGATAAAATGGTATAATTAACCCAGTATTGTAGGATAGCGTTCTCCCTAGGAATTCATAGCCACCAAGGATATATGTGATGATGTCAGAGGCTCCTGGAGAGTGATGATATGTGATTGATTATGGGCATCTTTAGGGATACATATACGGGCATCATGTAATTTAGAAATAATATTGTTATAGATAAGCCTGATATTTTCACTAGTTGGATATTTCTAGTGTGATATCCTATTGGATTCCCCCATTATGGTATTCAGTGTTGTCACAAAATCCTATGTCTCTCTCCATGGAATTGTGGTCATATATATATATATATGTGATGACTGGAATAGATTATAGATTATATAGGAAACACGTGAGTGGCTGAGTTTATGAAATTATTTTCCTCACCCACATCCCTAAGATTGGAAAGGACAACGTTTCTATAATATAGGGATAATTTTTGAATGTTACGGATTATGGTAACGAGGGCCACATGTAAGGTTAAGACACAACACACCCCTGAACCGATGGCCAGAATGGTTGCTACATGACCTCAAGCACATATCCCCATCTCCCAGAGGCTTCGAAATAGTATCGAGATTCTATGGATAGTTACTGGGGAGACTATAACTTCATATTAGAGTACAATAATAGACAATTGAAATAAATAATGGTAGCTGTCTAAAAAATTATAAAGAAGTGGAAGGAATATTTTATAAATCATGAAAAAAAGTTTAAAAATGATAGTTTATAATGTAGATTCATGCATGATATGATATTGATAAAAAATGTATGACAGAAAAGAAACATCAATCTTTACATTCCAATATAGAATTATATAAATTTTCAAATCCCTGAGGGAAAAATCTATGAGCATACTGAGCTCCACCTCAGTCCTTCGATCCTATCTCTATGTAATATCATACATCAACTATCAAGGACTATGGTACATAGTTCTACTAACAATAAAGGTCCACACGGGAACCCTAGAGCAATGGAAGCCTGAGTAGGGTGCAGGATATACATATCAATAGTATGGGACAAGCGGTGCCTAGACCAATCCAAATAGTTAAATATAAATAGAGTGCAGGTATAAGGAAGTAACAACTGAATGAAGTAAATAATCTACAACCCTCTAGGTTCTTAAGGGACACATGAGAGAGATACTTATTTTAGCTTGGAGACGAAAATACGAGTCTGAATAAGAACTATACACATATATTTCACAAATAATCTTTTTAACACATTATTTGATATTATTTGTTTAACCACATAAATCCAATGTTCCCTCTGGACACCTGTATCTCATTACTTTCCTCAGCCATGTCAGGGACTGAACTATTCCCGATTTTCAATTAAAAATTCTTTACATCACATCTTCATTAAATAACCATTTATTTTTTTATATATATGACCAATTGGAACCATAGTCCAATGTTAATTAATGGTTGTAGAATGTTATGTCTAGAACCCTCATGAGTATTTATAGCATCAGTTCTTTCTTTACAAACCATATGTATTTATAGAATCAGTCCATATCCCTTAAATAAATATTTACATGAAATCTGGGTGTCAAACTCCATGTCCAGCACCCCTTGAGTATTTGGAGAATCATTCCCTCTCTAAAAATCGATTTATCAATCATACATATATATTTATCATTGATGTAGAAAACCATATCTAACACCCAAATACTATCCATTAATTGAATCATAAATTAGTTAATAAAATCCATTAATTATTTAAGTAACATATTGAAAAAAATCTCCCTAAAATAATTCTAAAATTAATTAACCATTCAACATCTCAATAGTTAATATTTAATTAACAGTTAAATATTCATAACCACAAAAAACATGATATAACACTCGCACAAATTTTTGGTTTGATGGAAGTACACCTAGATTGAGGGGTTTTATTATCAAAACATGATATTACTTATTACAAAAATAACTTAGGAAATTTAGCATTTTAAATCATTAAACATGATAAATACACATTTAGAGGCATTTAATATAATTTCTTCACTACATGGGTTAAAATTACAATAAAATTACATTAAGAAATTTTTTAATGCATTCATAAAATTTAGGACTTGGGAAGGGACCCTACATCGGGGTGGAAATAGATTTAAAACACATCCCTTTGATTTACTTGGCCGTAACCAGTTGAAATTGGTACGATTCGCACATACACACGATTAATGGGCACCCCTAAATTGTGCTTCATGGAACAATTCACACCAAAAATATTAACGGCAATACAAAAACACAATAAGCATCTAAACCATGGGGATAGAAACAAAATAACAGGTTTAAACACTAACCCAAAAAATGATGGCAATGAATCAAAACTGAGCCATAACACTTCGCCCTTGGAAGAGGAAGTCAGAAAAGGGACCAGTGACAGAATGAGAAACCATTGCACAACCCTAAAATAGAAAAAAAATGGAAACCCAATTAAACCCAAGACATAGGGTTTTGGCCGAGAAAATAGGGCAAATGAAGTGTAAAAAATTCTATGTGAATCATGAAACATACACAAATGGAATCCCCTTGACATGGTAGACAAGATTCGTGAAGACACTGAGAGGATTCAAGCACACAAAGTGGAGTCAACAAGGTTGTTTAGCGTGCCACATATGGGGGGTGGGGGCCTGGTGCGTGTCACTGCTCTAGCAGTGCCCCTCTTCCTTCATTATATCTTTATCAACATGTTAACACCCTATTAAACTAATAGATATAATATAATAATAATAACATGTATTAATATCATTTAATATAACATTTCATCATTAATTATCCTTTAAATGAATGTTTCATTATTAATTCAAAAATACCCCAATAATCATCCAATTAAATTATTGAAACATTTATTTAATTAAATAAATAAAATAATAATAATAAAATTATTATTATTATTATTAAATATTATTTTATTTATATTATATAAAATCACATTTTAAAAACTGGGTAACCACACAGGTGACCCTCACGATTTAACTAACCTTGTATACCCCAATATCTATATTTAAATAGTCCTAAAGTGATTTAAAATTTAACATAACGATGAATTTAATTAAATAAAAGATCTATTTTAGATAAATTAAATAAATTACACATTACCTTGAATTAAATTAAATTAAACCCAACTCGACATTTATTCCTCATTTTAAATTATCATTTAATATTACCCTTATTCGATAACACACAACTCCTCATTTAAATGTCTTTTAATATTATCATTCATTGATAACCACCAACTAATGATCACCACCTTATTTAATTAAATTCATTCACAAAATTTAATTAAAAAAATTACCACTTCATGTTATTCGATTATTTTCTGTAAAAAAATTTAATTAAATTAAAAACACCAACTCATCATTATTTAATTAATTCTCTAAATATGAATTAATTAAATAAAACCACCGCTTCATAGTAATTAATTAAAATGATGTTTACCTTGAATTTAATAAAATGAAACACCAAACAACTCATTTATTTAATATCATTTCAAACTAAAATTATATAGATAAAACTGCCATAATAATAACCATCATTAATATTGTCATCAAATAAAATGCTTCTTTGATAAAATGCCAAAAATATCCACTCCACATTGTTTACATAAATTCGTGTTAACTAAATTGAATGAAATGAATCCACTGTTTCACAAAAATTAATTGAGTCCCTCTATTCCTTGGATTTAAATAAAAAACACCAAAATCCATTATTATTATTCTTCATAATAATAATAACAACCATAATTAATAATCAATATTATACTCATAAAACCATAATAACAATAATCACATTATTATTATTATTCAACCTTAGTTAAAACCCAACACCACTAATAAATAAAAATTCTTCTTTTTTAACTATGAAATACTTTATTTAATTAAACGAATCATCATTAAATATGGAACTCCTCATTTAATTTCACATAATTGTTACTCCTCGTTAATTATTCAATTAAAACTCTTTTAACATCAAAATAATTTAATGAACTCCATAATTATAATAATAAAATTATTAATTTTATTATTATTCATAGTTTCTTTTATAAAAACACAATAATCAAATTAAAAAATATTTTATTAAATTAAATAAATTATTAAACTAGGTAAACTATGTGGGTTGGACTGCAACCTTGCGTAGCCCGTGTCGATCCATTAATGTGGACTTCTTTGGATCTGATTATCTAGAGACTCATTGGGGAACCCGCCAAAATTATTGGGTATTTACGCAACTCCAATTACACCATTATGTGTTCTGACACATGGAATTAAGTCTTGGAGGTAATTTTAAATAAAATATCCTGCCAATAAACCGAAAAAGTTCAAAAACCTTCATATTTTAACTAGGTTCAAAAATAAAGGACATTACAATCTACACACCATAAAAACGTCTCATCCATGAGAATCCATCGGTAACTAGTACAACATCATTCTACAATAGTGGAAAACATTTAATTGAACAACTATGTTATGTTTCAAAACATGGAAAATACATTTTACCATAATAGAACCTCAAAAACTTAATTCATAATAACCCGAGCCCAAGCTCACTGAAACAGAGCTTATACTTGAGGTCTTTATAGTGACCTTGTCGAAGAAAAAGGTCGAATCATGAACAACCAATAGAAAATGTTTGTTGATGATTTTCTGAAAAGACATTACTGTCCCAAAACCCACACCCCCCCTTAAAACATGCAATGCGACTTTTTAAATAATTACATCACCAGTAATAGGGACAAATAAGTCATTACCCGACCATTGGGGAACTTCCAAAGTCAAGCCATCACAAGGATATTTAGAAAAAACTAATATTCCCCAACATGAATGAAGGCATAGCCCAATAAAACCACAGATCTCATTTACAACCTAGATAACAACCACTAATGAAGCCCAACAACATTTAAAACAATAGTGTGGTCTAAGAAAAACACTTTATTAGTGTCTTCATGATGGGTTCATGTTAGGGGACATGCTCATATCATTTTAAAGATAACACTAAGAGAAACCCAAGGTATTTAAATGATCATCCTTACTATCACCAGTTTACTCTTTAGACAAAAACCTCAGCTTCTCCAGCTGACAAATCATCAACCAAACCTCAATGCCTATATCATCAACGATATTACTGTTCTTTGAATGTATACTAGTGTGTCACAAACCACCTTAAGATTTTACATGACGTCAAATGAAAATATTAGCTTCCCACTAGTGTGCTATTTCAGAACACCTTAATGCATGTGTGTGACATTCCTCGAACCATGATGAACACGTTAAACATTGATTAAAGAATCTGTAACATAAACCTATCAGTGTGTCAAAACACTAGTGTCCCAAAAAGTCTTCCCGAGTAGTGGGATAATCATACATTAATGCCAAAAATATTTTAGGGTAAACCTACCACGAGTTGTCCCCTTATAAAACACAAACGTTGACCCAATTTCCCAATCATGAAAACCCAAAATCCTGAGGTTCAAAAGACCCTTTTTCATTTTATCCATTTTAATTAATTCATTTAAATATTTTATCATCTGAATGAATTACAACAAATACATATGTACTTTTTCGAAATAGGTCACTTGGTTTTCAATCAAATCCCCATAGGAAAAATAGGCAAGCTTCAACAAACAACCTATTTAAACATTTCACATATACTATTATCCAAATATAAAATGAAAATTAAGCATCAAAAATCATTTTACAAAAAAAAACTACCTCCAAGGGTCGCATATATTCAATCTAAGTTCTCTAAAAAGAAACCCAACAAAAGTTCATTTCGATCAAAACTCATTGGTTTTACATTTATTACCATTTTCAAAAACATAACATGTTTTAATGAGGATTAGTCTCATGGTTTTCCTTCTACAAATTAATAAGGCGCCCATACACCTTACCACTCGCATTTGGATACCATTTATGATATTCAACTGTTTTTTAACATTTTAACCTTAGTATCCATTTTTATTTGTTTAAATGGATAGGTTTATCCTTTCCCAATTATAAGGCATCCAGAAACCCTACAAAGTCAACATGATTCCGTTATAAACACAAAAAATCAATTTTCCACTCATGCATCAATTTACACATCAAAAAATATCAATTATTTTATCATGATAAGTATCACAACAACATGTTTTAATAGAGAAACATGACAAAATAAAAAAACATGCTAATCGTAGAGGAAAAATAGCTTATAGAAACCCAAGAATTGTAAATCTATCACTGAAACATGCTATCTAAGGAGGTATGCTAAAGCAGATCAAAATATTAAATTCCACCCAATGCACACTATCAAAATTAGCAGGCTTCCTACTAATGAGACTTCATGGAATGTTATATGCATGGAATGTGAACCTATATGTGCCTATGATGAAGCATGTATGAAACTTTATTACTTTATCAAGGAAGGTATAAAATTTTAAATTTCTAAAACTCAATAAGAAGTAGAAAATACACCCATCCATGAAGGTAAAATCACATCAATTGTAACCTAAGATACAATAGACATTAATTCACATCCCTAGCAACATGGTCATTTCCCATACATAGGGTGATCAGTGCCAAGCACGTCTATTATCCCAACCACTCGAACATTCCTAGTCTCTTGTCTACCAACCCCAAAATACTAAGACAAAGGAAAAACACTTTCCTTTGATACCTCTTTGTAACGTCCGGACACAGCTCACACCTAGACCAGTGGTCGAACCAATTGCTACATGACCTCAAGGGCGTCACCTCATATTCTATTGGATGCCACATAGCAACGAGGGTGTTTGGATATTTAGTGGGAAGATTATACTCTCATATTTGAGTGAAATAATAAAAAATTTATTTAAATAACAAAAGTAGTCTAAAAATGATAAATCAACAGAAGGAATATTTTTATAAAACATGAAAAAAGTTAGAAAATGCCAGTTATTTAGTAGATGCAAGTGTGACATGATAATGATACAAAATTGGAAGTAGTAGACAAAAGAACATGATTTACATTCCAATATATAATTATATAAAAGAATCAAAGCCCAAAGAGAAAACTCCACCTACATCCTGATCTCTTGTTCATTCATTTTCTTATATCTCAAGGTTATATTGTACATCAACAATCAAGGTCCATGGTACACAGTCATGGGAACAAGAAATGTCTTCTTAGGTACCCTAGTTTAATGAATACCCAAGTAGGGTGTGAGATATACATCTCAGTAGGATGGAACCATCAATTTATAGCTAAATCTAGGCAATGAAATATAAATAGTGTGCAAGTATAATGAAGTAACAACCAAATTGAGTAAATAAAATACAACTCATCCAGGTTCTTAAGGGAATCCTGACAGAGATACCTATTTCATCTTGTAGCAGGAAATAATAGTCCGACAGGAACTATACATATATATTTCATAAATAATCTATTTAACTCACAAATTTATATTCTTTCATTAACAGAATAAATAAATGGGTTCCCCTGGACACCAGTATCTCATTACATTCCTCAGTCGTGCTAGTGTAGGAACCATTTCCCATATTCAATAAAAAATACAATATATCATACCAAATTTCTTGAACCATTTAATTCTGTTTATGTACAATTAATTGGATCCACAGTCCAATGTTAATTAATGGGTGTCAAACTTCATGTATACCACCATCATGAGTGTATGAAGAATTAATTTTTCTCTCACAACCCATGGGTATTTATATCATTAGTCTTTGTCCCATAAAAGAATATTTATATGCAAACTATGTGTATAATTCCATGTATAGCACCACATGAGTATATGAAGAATCTATCCCTAACTCACAACCCATTTATCAATTATACATATATATTTATCATTAGGGTAGAACGCCATGTCTAACAACCCAATACAATCCATTAATTAACTCATAAATTAATTAATCAAAAATGTCAATTTATTCAATACCTAATTGACAATATAAATCTCTTGTCAAGTAATTCTAAAACAAATTAAACAATAAACATCTAAATAATTAATATTTAATTAACAATTAATTATTTATAGCCCCATGTAAAGATGATATAACAGTACCACTACTTTTTGTTTTGATGGGAGCACACCTCGATTGAGGGTTTTTATTATCAAAATATGATTTAATGTTTACACAAATAACTTAAGAAATTTAGCATTTTTAATCATTAGACATGCTAAACTCACATTAAAAGGCTTTCAATATAAATTCTTCACTGCATGGGTTAAATTTATAATAAAATTTCAATAACCAATTTATTAATGGATTTATTAAAATTAGGACCTGTAAAGGGACCCTACCTCGGGGTGGTACTAGATTGAAAATAGTGCCCTCTGATTTACTTAGAGGCAACCCATTTCATTTTTCATGAGTAACACATACACACCATTAACTGGCACCGATATATAGTGGGGTAGGGACCAACACACACCCAAAATAATAAATCCAACACAAAAACACCATAAGAATCCAAATCATAGGGTGAGAAACAAAATAACATGTTTAATACCTAACCTAAAATGATAATTATAAACTTAAACTGAGCCTAATAACTTCTCTCTTGGAGGAGGCAGTTGGAAAATGGACCAACGGGTATTTAGGAGCCTATAGAACATCCCAAGAAATAAAGAAATAAGGAAACTCAATTAAGAAAGATACTTCTAGATTCAGCCGACAAAACAAGGTGAAAGCGGAGTCAAATGGCCGATGCGAATCATAAATCATATACAGATAGACACACCATGTAGAGGCTAATAAGATTCATGAAGACACTCAGAGGATTAGAGTATGCGAAGAAGAGCCAGCAAGGGAGATGTAGTGCACCTCATAGGTGGTGGGGGCCTAGTGTGTGTCACTCCTACAACAATTCACCTCATCCTTCAATCTCTCTTAATCATCTAGTTAAAAACCTATTAATATAATAGATATAGTATAGTAATAATAACATTTATTATTTTCATTTAATATAATGTTTTGTCTTTAATTAGCCTTTAAATAAACGTTTCATAATTAATTATGAAATCTCCCATTAACCATCCAATTAAATTCATGTAACATTTATTTAATTAAATTAATACAATAACAATAATAACATTCTTATTATTATTATTAATAATATTAAATCATTCTATTATTTAGATTAAACAAAAACACATTTTAAAAATAGGGTAACTGCACAGCTAACCCGCACAATTTGACAAACCATGTACAATCCAATATCTAAATTTAAAACGGTCCCAAATATATTTCAAATTCAACTTAACCATTAATTTAATCAAAGAAAAACTATATTTCTAATCAATTAAATACATTTATCATTACCTTGAATTTAATTAAATTAAGCCCCACTCCATATTTTATCCTCATTTAATGTTACCATTTAATATTACCCTTCTTCGATAACACCCAACTCCACATTTACCTACCTTTTAATATTACCATTCACTGATACCCACCAACTCTTAATTAACACATTATTTAATGAAATTCATTAAAAAAATTTAATTAAATAAATTCCCCAATTCTTGTTATCTATTTAAATTCTCTCAACACAATTAAATTAAATTTAAAACTCTTACTCACTGTTATTTAAATAATTATCTCAACAATAATTAATTAAATTTAACTTCCTCTTCGTATTAATTAATTAATGTACTATTAAACATTAATCTAATTAAATGAACCCTCAAATAGCTAATTTAATTAAATTCATTTCAACCTATAATTAAATAGATGAAATTCTAATAAAATAACTTTCATTATAATTGTCATCTTATGAAACTCTTCATTGAAAAAACCCAACAATCTCCACTACAAAAAATTAAATTAAATCTGTTTTAACTCAATTTAATGAAATAAAACCACTGTTGCACAAAAATTAATTAAATCCCCTTTTTAAATTGAATTAACTAAATAAAACACATAATCCATTTTTATTAATAATAATAATAATAATAATAATAATATTTTTTAATTTTTAATATACTCATAAAAACCATAATAATAATAATCGCATTATTATTATTATTCTACCTTATATAAAACTTAACACATCTATTAAAAAAAATTTATTATTTCTATGACTCCTTATTTAAATAAATGAATCTTCTTTAAATATGGAACTCCTTCTTTAATTTCAAAAACCTATTAATCCCCATTAATTATTTAATTAAAACTAATTTAACATCAAAATAATTTAATGAACTCCAAAATAAGAATAATAATTTTTTTATAATTATTAACACATTATTTTATATAAACACAAAATTCTCATTTAATAATATTTAATTAAACTAAATAAATTATTAATATGCCTAAACTACAGGGGTTAGACTGTAATTATGTGCAACACATGTAGATCTTTTAAAGTGGACTTCTCTGAATCTAGTGCTCTTGAGACACATCAAGATGCTGAAAAAAATTATATGCTATTTACCTAAGGTCAAAAATGACACCTTTAATATTTCCAATACTCAGAACTATATTCTAGGGATCAATTTAAATAAAACATCCTGTCGATAAACTAAAAAAAGGTCAAAAACCATCATATTTTGACTTGTTTTAGTAACACGAGAATGTATACCACTACATATTTTGTGGCCTATAATGTAAAAGATGAACTATGGTGTTTAAACATATAGAGGGTTTCATATGTTGCATTCAATTTTGTGATACACCTGGCGGGGGTACTCCTACACCATGATGTTCACTAACTCGTTCTAGAAGTGTTTAGATAGAGAGAATATAAGCTGAGGCTATAACACACCAATATTTTGTGAAACATGTTTTATATATATTTTATCTTTTTTATATTATTCATTACACATAATACTTACTTATATTTCAATACATGGAACTTGATTTTTATCATTCATTATATGAGACAGATAGATTATCATATGTTTTATGCAACACTAGGTGTAAAGGAAATGTGACAAACTATTGAAAATGTATAATTTAATATGATATTAATCAGCTAGAGATTTTAATTGTTTATATAAATAAGATTAACTAAATTATGAACATATATTGTTTAATAATGTATATAAAATGAATTCCTTTTTGACCCATTTATAATAAATAGAAAAAAACTTTTTCAAAAAAAGGAAATCATTTGTTCTGAAAAACAATTTATATGCACATGAATGAGATTTAGTAAAATAAATTAAATAAACTAATTTGGTGAATTATTTTAATTAATTTTAGGCATTAAATATTCTATAAATTTCATATCATTAATAATATGTGTTTTGTAGAAATGGGATAAGAATAAATATAATTTTATTCTCAAAATCTATATTTTTCCTAAAAAAAGTTTGGTCACATTATTGTGCTCCCAATTTAATTCAAATTTTTGACACTTTTAAAAATAATAATTGAACAAAGTAAAATTTTGAAATGATCATTTCAAAATTATCTTATAGTTAATTTTTAATATTTTTATTGAAATGATTAATTTTTTATTAGTATTTAAAATAATAAATTTTAATCAAAAAATTCATTTATGCATAAATTATTTATAATGTTAAATTATATTTTTAAAATAATATTTAGATTAATATTTTTAAATTAAATATTTATTATTCAAAATAAGTTAATTTTAAAATTCCACACAATGAATTTTGATATTAAATAATTTGTAATATTTTGAGCTTTTTCTCATTGAAAACAATATTTATCATCACATCATCGAGAATAATTTAAAGTTAAATTCAAAGAATACTATTAATGAAATTTATAATAATTAAATACATATTTTTATCATAATAATTTATATTTTCTAATATGTTATACTTAAATTTTTACTAAAATGAAAAGTTAAACATTACAAATTATTTAACGTAGTCTAGGTAAAAATTGGTTTACCCAAAGATTGAATTAGAAATATAAGGGGAAAAAATGTCACAAAACATGCCCAAATCATATTAGATGGAAATAATTATAAAATTATAATTCAAAATTTTGCCGAAAGGGCCATTTTTATACTTTTTTTCTTGTGAATGATGTTATCATTTTTAATCATTTGGGAAATATCCAAGTAGTTTCCAAGTGGGTTCCACTAACACAGTTATAAAATGTCTTAAAAAAGAATCACATATTCATACCTCTCAAGCAATGTAGTTTGAAAAAAACCTTCTGAATTATCTCCCAGAAATCATTTTCTTAGTTATAGACCTTTTAATTCTCTTAAAAGTCCAACACTATGGTATTTAAAAGGATATCAAAAGGAGTTGCTTCTATGGGAGTAATTGTCTTCATTGAGATCCTTTGATTCTTCTTTTTCAACATACTATTATATATTAACTGATATAATATAATAAACCATATTTATGTTATATAATTAAATGTTATTATGTAAATTGAATAACCTATAACAATCTACAATTCCTTCAAATGGGTTATGAAATCAATATTTGTGTGTATCCAACACTATGACCTCATGAACTGATGTCATTTGCCTCTCCATCACCAACTATCATGTCTGGTTATAATGATGAATTTAATTTTGTTAAATTATATTTATGATACTGTTACATTTATGTATTTATTATATCACACATTCCTTCATACCTTTTATTTTTTAGAATATGATAATGTCGCTTATGTGTATGGTGGACTAACACCTCACGATGTGATGTGATTCATTCACACTTTATGTAATATGTAATATGGTTGGATTTAATGAAATTATGTGATATATATATATATTAAATAAAAATTATTATAAAATGGTAAAATATTATTTAAAATTATTTCCATTAATCTGTCAAAAAAATGGAAACGCTGTTCACTTGTACGTGTGACCTACAATCTCTAGAAACAATGTATTTTGTTTTAATATATAACTATTATGGGTAACTATAAATACATATATACTGAATAGATATGATATTTATATCATTTTTAACATTATTTATATTATTTAAATTTGATAAATGTAGGATGAAAAAATATGAAATATAAACATACAAGAAATACAATGAGGTTATCATCTGAAATAAGATTTTAACAAAGAAATTTAAATAAATGGGTAATAAAAGGTCATAAATTAATGTTTTCTTATTATATATAAGTATGATTCTGTAATAGATACACAATATAATTATTTTTATTATATTAGAGTTTCTAACAATTTTGAAGGAATTTTAGACATTAGGAAGGAGATTTGTATTCATTATTTTATTTCTGGGATACATATGAAAAGATACCACTAATTTATTTTGTTTTATGTATATACATAAAATTTTACATGTTATATCTTGCATATTAACCCTTTAATTATATTAAATTTTAATTTATTTTTATTATTTTTTGGTAATTAAAATTAAAACAATTACTAAATAGTAAAGGATTTACATCTAACTTTTTTACTTCTATGACAAACATGCATAGTTCACCACTTAATTCATATAAGTTTTTGATAAAATGTTTATAAAGGTATTTTATGTTATTTATAATTATAATTATGGGGATTTACATATCCATTTTAGTATATCACTGTCATAGTGATTACGGTTCAAAAGGTACCCATGTGTTCAGGGATCTTTTTCACAATTTACATTCTTGGGATATATGTTATGTTTTGAAGCTATATATTTATGAGGTGTTTATCAAACTATTTTGACATGTAAAATAATTAATTAATTTATTCTTATGATATTATATGTTTCATTTAGTTTTATTATTTCATTTATCTTAGATTCGATGTTAATAAAGTGTTATGTTTTTTATGTTACAATGTCATATTTTATCGGCAATTGTAATGATTATTCATCCAATCAAGAAATATTATGACCTAACTACAAATAAAATCATTATAATAAGATTCCTCTATATATTTATATATAATAGATGTTTTATCATAATTTTCCACACATTATGTAGACATGAGTTCAAAATAACAATTTTATGAAAAGTCATCCCTATTTCTCTCTTTAGTTGAATAATTATTTATCTTATAAAACCGTTTTTTCTAGAAATGATTTTAAAAATATTTTTAACATTACTAAAATATTTTAATAAATAAATTTTTAACCATATTTTAACTTTTTTAATAATTTGGTTTAATAAAATCATCATTTCTTTTTACAATCAATGCTCACTAAGATTGTAATCTAAATCTGAATGAAATGTATGTTTTAACCAATAATAAATGAACATAAAATCCCCCCATTAACACTATTATTTACATAAATGAATCCAATATAATATTTCAGGAGTATTTTCAATTTAAATTATTTTCAAAAAAAATTATATGTGTTTTCAAAGAAGAATAGATATTATCAAAAATAATTGTTTTTAATTATTTTTAAAGAGTCATTTATAAATTTTTCATGGTTATTAAAAAATCGATTTTAAAACTATATGAAATGGTTTTATCAGATCAGAAAAGATATATTTATCAAGAAATTTTAAATGTTTTTATGTGATTATTTTATATGATTTCAATTTTTTTTCAATGATAATGATTTTAAAAAATATTTTAAAAGTGGTTTCTAAGTGTATTGAATATTTTTCTATAGAAAAGTTTTAAATTATTTTAAATAAATCATTATGTGTTTTAAAGTAATTTACAATGTAAAATATTTTAATTTTTTAATGTGTTTTTAATGAAGAAAGTTTCTTTCCCAATAAATGTTTAAAATGATTTATAAAGGATCCTCTATATGTTTCAATGATTATTTTGAGAGAAATAATTTCCAAATTTTTTAAATAATATTTAGTCATAAAAATATATTTTAAAAGAAAATATTATTTTCCTTATGAAGTATTCCATGTTTTTTATCTTTTGAAATAATTTTCCATTAATTTTAACATACATTAATATAACTTTTTATTTACAAGTAATATGATCCTAAAATACCATTTTTATTCATCAATTGAGTTATATATATTTATGATGATAATGTGTCTTTTGAACTTGTTTCCTATTCCACGGGTTATAACAACATAATTTTTTTAAACCCAATAAATTATCAATAGCTTATTCTATGATTATGTGCTGAAATGATTATGAAATATGTATATTTTCATAGTTTATTATATGATAAATTTTATACAAAACAAATTTTATTTCAATGGATATGATAAGATGATTGTTTTAGGATCCTTTGAAACACAAATGAATGATTTTCAGTATTTGATGGTGGTTATGGTATAACCACGGATAATGGTAACCTTATTACCAAAGATAGTGGCTGAATTGTTATAAAAGATGTGTGGGACCTATATCTCCCTTAAAATTCATTAGTAAATGATTTTCATTCAATGAGATATGACATAATGGAATGGGGGGTACACCTGGTTTGATAAAGGACATTGTCCACCAAGATGGTCTCGGGAGTGATGGTGGCTACTATGATTGTTTGGTAGGGTAACCCATTTCACTATGATATCCATTTAATTATTCCATTCATGTAATAGAAATCATTCACTGTGCGGATGTGTATAATGAAATACCATGTCTCTTGGTTATTTTATAGTCTCTTGGCACATGTTTGTTGATTTCCTTATGATTCATGTCTTATGAACTAATAATATTTATGTTATGACTCAAGATAATGAAATTGAAAATGTAAATTATGTTTCTAAAATATTATTCTCTTGTCCTCATACCCTAATGTTAAATTTATGCATATGTATCTCCCTTATTTACCCATACAGAGCATATAACACCACCCTTTCCTTTAATTATTTTCCCAAGAATATGAAGAATTGTTTTAAGTAGGGAATTTTCATTCAAGGGGGAGGATAATTATAATATATGTAGAATATAATTCACTAAATTCATTGATTGTGGATATATTCTCTAAATAAATAAAATAAAAATATATATTGGTTCATTTTTGTGTAATGTATTGAATAGTAATGTAAAAAATATGTAATATTTTTTGTACACAAAGATGGTGTATTTGAAACTGATATTAGAGGAATGGTTTAGTTAAACATTGAGAGATAGTATGATAATACATTGGTATGATCCATAGGGATATTTATAAATATAATTATTGGGATATATCTAATGGTAAGACTAAGGAAGTGTCAATGTATAGGGAAATGTCATGGAATCATAGTAAAGGACAGAGCAAGTGGTTAAAATAAATTACATTATGGTCTAGATACTACAATTTTATGTGGTTATCGAATATGAGTAATTAGGGGAAATAACTCTAAAAAGGGTCCACTAAAACAGAACTTATCATCACCTAGTTCATAATAATTGGACTTCCAACACACATTGTTTGACACTCCTTATGGATATGCTCTTGAAATTGATAAACTACTTATAAACAATCATGTAGGATTTAAATAATGACCATTGTTGACCTAGGTTAAATTAAGGTGACATATATTGAAAAAAAGTTTCATGATTTAGACATCCTATAAGTGATTTTTTGGTTTTCACTATGATAGTGTTTCTCACACTCTGTTTTTTGGGTTTATTCAATGAAATAAACCAAAAGGAATATTGTTAACATTGAATCTGATTTAAAATTTAGTGACTATAAGCAACCAAATTGGATGATTACAAGAGAGAAATATATTTTGATTATAAATAATCATCTATCATAATATATAATTAATAAAATGAACATTTGTTGAAATTCAAAAAGGATCAAATAAGAGGATGTTTAATTTTTATGAAAGTTCATGAGGTTGTGAATACAGATTAAATAATATTAACCTTCCTACATGTCAATAATATAAGTCTAAGTAACAATAAATAAATCTCAAATGGATGATAATATGTTATATGTGTTGAAAAGTAGTTCATAGAGTGATAATTTATTAGATAATTCAATGAATTATGTGTGGGGAACATGGAAATTATCCAACTGAATACCCTGACCAAAGAATTTAATTCTAGAATAAGGAATGACCTATCCCATGAAAATCATTAAAGTAGAAGGATTGAATTATTTATGCATTGGAATAAAAATATTATGTTTTAAAATTATTTTTCTGAGGATACTCAAATGTTAAGAATCATATAACATCTAAGAAGTATGTTATTTTTTAAACCATATATGTCTTGATATAAGAATATATTAAGAGTTATATATTCAATAATGAGTTTATATGTTTTTGTTTTATCATATTTTCAATATATTACAAACGTCTATATAGGATTTTCCTAATATGAGTTTGTCAATATTAAAGACATTTTATGACAAATTTTTTGAAACACAATCATTTTTTTGTATATGGTTCTGTGAAAAAATCTATTTTAGGAGGAATGAGTTTACACATTATTGAAAAATGATTAGTGATTATGGTAATATTTAGGGAATATGTTATAGTTTATGTTGACATATTTATAGGTTTTATTTTTTCACCATATAAAGGTAGCACACTTCTTCAATTTTAGATAAGATTTATCTCATGACTAGATTTTCAGGATATTAATAAGTTTTAAGGATGAATAGGGTAATAAATTCAGCTACATCTAATTAGGATTATATTTTTACAGAATTCTTTAAAAAAAATATTATAAATATCTTTATAAAGAGTCATGCTTCATCACTGTGTATCATCCTCAGAACAATGGTCAGCCTAATAAAATACTTTCAACCCTTGATGATGTTCTAAGATCATATTATATTGATTTCAAATGTTGCTGGGATAAAAAAATTCATCATCTAGTGCTTTCATGAAACATTTTATATTACATGAGTATTTATGTGGATCCTTATGAATCACATTAACTAATGATGTCTAAAACTCTACGGTACCAGAATGATGTTGAATGAAAGTAAGCTATTGAGGCCAAAAAAAGTTGATGATATGTGAAGAATGATACATACATTTAATAATAATAAAAGAAAACACAACAATGGAAGAAAATTAATGCAAATAATTATATATGTGATCTATAATTTGATGTTTCTGAAAATCTATTTATTTGAATTTCTTCTGGGAATAAAGAATAGAAAACTAATCCCTATGTATAATGGTCCTTTAGAAATACTTTCATTTATCAAAGAAGTTACTTATCATTTGGATATTCCACTAATCTGAACACATGTTCATGATTTATTCCATGTATCTCTATTGAGGATGTATATAATTAACCCACTATATATAATTAACTCAGAGGACATTCTACTGGAGAACGATATTTTGTATGAGGTACTACTGGTGGAGATTCTAGATCCTATGGAGAATGTCCTATGAAACAAGATAACTCACAAGTTCAATGTTTAGTTATGAAACCAATATCTTGAAAAAGAAACATGGAAACCTTAGGATGTAAGGTAGTATAGGTATCCTCAATTGTTGGTTCCAAAGTAATGAATTTTTAGTCATAAATTTATTTTATGGGGTTAAAATTTAAAACAATGATATTTAGTGGAATATTTGTTACAAATTAATTTAATATTTTTAGTATTTTGTGTTACCTAAAACACCATGTTAGATTTCATTACATGTAACGCTGACTTCAACTTGAATTATATGTAACATAGTATTTATCCTAGATAACTTGAAACATCATGTTCAAACAAAATGCGACATACTATAAAAATATTATTATTTTATATGATAATTTTAAAATAGTCATTAGAACGTGGGGTATAAATAAAATTATAAAAATTATGAAAATATATTTTTTACACATATATTAAAAATTAATTCATTTTGACCAATTTGTGATAAATTTAAATCAAAATAATTTCAAAATAAATGAAATCAGTTGTTTTGAAAAACTATTGTCAAACGCACAAATGATTTTCACATCAAAAAATTTAAAAAACATATTTTGGTGAATAATTTTAATGATATTTACAAAAAATGTATATAATTAAATGTTTAACATTCATATTAGGTGTCATTATGGATAATTGAATCATGTAAATCTAATTTTATGGTTAATAACTTTATTTTCCTAAAAATGAGTTTTGTTACCTATTTGGCAATGTATTTTGAAAATATTTTTGAATATTTATCAAAAATATTGTTTCAAAAATAAATCTAGTTTTTAAAGTAAACTTTCTAAAATTATATTTGGGAAATTGTTTATGAATTTTTTGAAATTATAATATTTTAATTGTTAAAAATAAAAAATTTATATGAAAAACACATTTTTTTTAAAATTATTTACAATGTAAAATTACAATTTCAATTTAGTTTTAAATTATATATATATATATATATATATATATCCATTCATGAAATTTAGGCCACTAGAATCATTTTAATATCAAATGTTTATATAAAAATATGCAATGCTTTGAAAATTGTTTCCTTGAAAACCAGATTTCTCATCACGCCTATAAAATTAATTTAAAATAATAAATTATCAATACTGTGAATTGAATTAGTATAAATTAATTACATATTTTTAATCCAAATAATATATATTTTCATAATTTTAAACTTAACTTTTTAACAAATTGAATAGTGAAAATAGTAAAAATTAATGTTCACGATTAAGATTAAATAAGATTATTGGTGGTAAAACTAAAAAGATACATGTTAAAAATGACCCAAAACCTGTATAAATCATATTATATGGAAATGGTTCGATATAGTTCTCCCCATGATCAATGTTTTGGTCATTTTGTTTTTTTTTGTTAATTACATTATTATTTGTATTTATTTGGGAAATTTCCATGTTGTTTCCATGTGGGTTCATTTCCACCATTTATAAAAGGCCGCCAACACTATTCACTTATTCAAAACTCTTGAGCCCCATATTTTGGACAAAACCTTTCAAAATTCCTTATATAATGTTATCGATCTATTTTTTCCACCCAAAATACCAATACTAGGGTCTTTTATAAGAGATCCAATGGAGATGCTTATAATAGAAGTTAATTGTCTTCCATAAGACACTTTCTTTTCAGTATAAATTTTCCAAATTCAATTTTTTTTGGAAAATTACAATATATTATCACCCGTATCTGATATATAATTAAATTTAACATTTTTTTGTAATAACCTACAAAAATATCCACATCCATCAAATGGATTACAAAATCACCATTTGTGTGTTTGGAAGACTACTACCTCGTGAACTCATGTCATTCATTTATGAATTACCACTTTTTATGACTAATTATAAAGATAAATTAAATTTTTATGAAATATTTTTATGATATTATCATAATTATATAATTGTTATATAACACATACCATCATACCATTCATTTTTTGGGAATATGAAAATTTCGCTCATGTGTACGGAGGACTATCACCTCGTAATGTGATGTGATTCATTGTCGATTTATATAGAAGATAATATGGATTATTATATTAAATATTTCTGACATATATGTTATAAAAAATATTATGAAATGTTATTAAATTATTGACCTTTAATTTTTTGAATCCATCTTGAAAATTTAATCATTAATAATGCATACATACTCCGCACCATCTCCATGAATGAAAAATTTATTTTAGAAATTAAAATTATTTGGATTCAAATAAATACATATATAATGAGTGTTTAATATATGTATATAATTAATAATTTATTTGATTATGGAACCATTACAGAAGAAATAGGTTCAAAAATACTTAATCAAAACATACATGAAAAACAAAGAGATTATAATCAGGAAAATAATTTTATCAAGTAGATATTTATATACCGGTAATAAAAGTTCATAAATAAATGATATATGGTATGACATAAATATTTATGGTTCTAAAATATATTTACAATAAAATTATATTTATTATATAGAGGTATAAATGTGTGTTAAAGAATTAAATAATTTATGTAAATGATTTCAATTATGCCTTTTATAATATATGAAAACTCACCAGTTGTATCTTCTGTGTGGTGTTAATACAACCCATTTGAAATGTTATATCATGAATCTAATATTTTTAATTAATTTAAATATTTTTTATGTAATTATTTATTAGTGATTAAAATTCAAAATATTAATAATGTGGTTAGGGATTTAAATCTCAGTTTTAACATTTATGACATGCATTCCATATTCACCACATGTTTATTATATGCGGAATATATAATATACAAGAAGTTATTTTATTTTTATTCTATATAGGATCATGGGGATTTACATACACATTTTATTATACATTTTTAATGGGGATTACATTTCCAATGAAACCAATGTGTTAAGGGATCTTTGTAACAATTTTTGTTCTTTGTGACATATGTTATGTTATTTTCCAATAAATACAATGAGGTTTATAAAAATTCCCATTAAAATGTAACACCGGAAATTTATTTATTAAAATGATATTATATATTTCATTTAATTTTATTGTTTTAGGGGGCTTATGATTCAATTTTTATAATGTGGTATGGTTTTTATGATGTAATCTCACTATTTATGGGGATTTCTCCTGATTATGCTTCTATGGATGAAATCTTATGATATATCACTCAAGAAACTAATTTTTATTCATATATACTATTAATTTCATTAAAAAACAACTTTCAACATCAATTTACAGTCTTCTGGTACTTAATAGAAAAAATATTGTTTTTAATAAAAATTGACTTTATATTTATCCATAGTCCAAAACTCATTTTTCTTATAAAACAAATATTTCTATAACCATTTACAAAATTATTTTTTAATATTAATAAAATGATTCATTAAATAAATTTATAACAAACATCTAAATTTCATAAAAACTATTTTGAAATAAATCTTCTTTCCATTTCCTAAGAATGCATGTTTTGAATTTCAGAAAAATATTAAAGAAATCACTATTTTAATATATACAACTTGAATTCAGATTCCTACCATTATGAATTTTATTTATATTGATGATTCTAATATATGTTTATAATGTTATATTCAATGAAATGTATTTTAACAGTGTTTGGAAATTGTTTCGAATATAAAAGGTTATTTTCCTTAAGGAATGTCTTAATTGATTTGTAAAGATCCACTAAACACTATAAATTTTCATTTAATATAAAATCATTTCTCAAAATGTTTTAAAAAATAATTTAGTAAATCAAATATATTTTACTTAATAAATGATTTTATATATTTTTAAATATTTCGTTTTATGTTTTAAATGTTATTTTCAATGAAATGGATATTCAAAATATTTTAAAAATTGTTTTTAATGAGGAAATGATATTTTCAATAAGAAATGTTGTAAATTATTTGAAAATATTCTATTATATGTTTCTATGTTTATTTTCAAACAATGATATTTTCAATTTGTGTTAAAAAGTGTTTCCTAAGATAAATGAGTATTTTACTAGCAAAAAATTAAACAATTTTTATTTATTCCTTTATAAACTACAAAGTTAATCATTATAGAGAATAATTTATTAAATGTTTTTATTAATTTTAAATTTTAAAATTTCATTTCAAAAGAAGATATATTTTTTATAGAAAATTTCCATGTTATTTATGTTTAAAAATAATTTTCCATCTAAGATAAACTCCATCAATATATCTTTTTTTACTAGGAATATGATTTAGGAATAATTGTTTTATTAATTATATTAGTGTTTTATGATTAATGTGATAAGATTTTTTAGAAATGAGTTTCTATTCTATGTGTTATCCCATGATAAAATTCTTATGATACCTCTTCTTTTTATATAGGTTATGCAATAATGAACTAATGAAATTAGGATGAAATGTGTTTATTTTTCATATATTATGATCTAATGAATTATTTATTAAAATCATGTAATTTTATAGTTTTTTATAAGATGAATATTTTATTATATATTGGAACACATATGTATTATTTTAATTATGTTATGGTGGTTATGTTATAACCAAGGATGGTGGATATGTTATAACCTATGACTGGTGGGACAAATATCTCCTTACAATGCAATGGCTAAAGACATATATCTAATATGATATAAAGCATTGGAATGAGGAGTGAACCCAGTTCAATAAGATACTTTATCTACTATGATGGTCATGGATGGGACCCTTGACTAATATACTAGTTTGGAGTGTGAACCCATTACACTATGATATCTTTATCAATTATCATTGACTATAATGGAAGTGAATCAATACAATTATGTGTATTCGACAATTCCTTGACTTATTTCAATTCCCTATCTTATTCTAACGTTATGAACCCTTGGATCATGATCATAAAATCCCTTATAATAAATGTCTTATTAATGGAAAATCATTATATCACAACTCATGAATAATAACTTTTATTTACAAGGGATGGTTTAAAATGTTATTCTCTTATCTTAATACCATTATGTTCATTTTAATATTACATATCTCTGTTGGTTACCCTTACTGAGCATATTATCTTACATTATTTATGTATCGTTTCCTCGTGTTATGATGAATGTTTTTATGTAATGTTTTTTTGTTCAAAAGAGGGTTATATTTATGTGATATTCTATATATATATCACCAGATTAGTAGATTCTTTACCTAGTATCAAAAGACACAAAAATAATATGATGCTTCTAAATTTGTTTTTGTAATTTATTGAATGTTCATCCAATAAGATGTAATATCTATTTATGAAATATTTGGGTCACTATAGGTGCCTTATGGACAAGGATTCCATGGATTAAAATGCACATAATTAGGGTGTCAACATGTTTTTCGCATCATCTAGAGTTGTTCTATGTGTATTACCAGCCTCTCAAATAGATTTTACTGGATAATTTGATGATTCCATTTGCATAGTATTGAATTTTAAAACTCTTAGAGAAGAACAAAGACACCTTATTAGGGAAACATCATATATAAAAATGATTTTTATTAAATTATTTCATATATAAAGGATAATAGGAGGTTCTTTTAAATTTTTCAGAGTTTTGACACCATTACGGGGTTCACATCAAGTTAACCATTTTTTTTCTTGGCACCCATTACATTAAATGGATATATAAGAAAAAAAATATCCTTTGATACTCATTAATAGTTTTACATTGTTAAAGCGTTCATATTAGGTTAACCATTTCGTTCCCCAAAAAATGTGGTGGGTCCTCTAGATGCATAATTGTTGGTGATTTATTATGGCTTCATAATAATTTGCATATCGTTTACAATTTTTTGGATTATGGATTCTCCCACTATTTTCCACATCAGTACCAAGGAACTAACATTCTTTCCAATAGCAGATGGTTAGTTGGGGTTTCAAACCCAATAATACTTATGAAGTTGCGTTGGTTGACAGGATGTGAGTTCAAGGACCATTTACCCCTTTTGGGGAAAAATTATTGATTACTTCAAGTCAATATTATAGATTTAATATATGATCATGGAAAAATTGCAAGCCCTGATACATGATTGGTTACACATGTTCAAATGAATTGATCAAACCCATGAGTTTATGGGAACAACATTGTATGTCACTAGTTATACAATATTCTCTTATCTATTTATGATGCATAAGTTTATAGCATTTTTTGGGATCTCTAGAGTTTATCATAATCCAAGGAGGAAATTTTTATCTTAGGGTTGGGACCAAACCACCATGATCCATCATAAATATCTCATGATAATAGGAATTAAAACCCACATAATTCATTTTAAAATGTTTAATGTCGTATGATATGGCCAAAAATTATCATTTAATGTCATGTGAAAATGATATTTGTGAGGGAATTAAATTACTAGAAATCATGATCATTCCATGGTGAGTCAACCAACATATCCTATGAATATACAAATCATAGTCCATATAGTTTTTGTTATGGGACTATGTATCTTAAAAGGTGAGACAATAAGGGCCTTGAGTGGGATATATACATGTAAGGATTCTCTGAACTACCTCATCAGGTTTATATCCTTCTAAGTAAAGTTGACATTTAATATTTTTTACAACCTATATAAATGTTCACATTTTGGGTATCTATGTCATGTTATGGGTAAAATCAATGAAAAAATTAATCCCATTTTATTCATTCTCTATATAAGAAATAATAGATAGTGAATATTTGGACACATCACATGAAAGAATACTTATATAGTGATTACACATTAAATATTCCTTTATGGTGTAATGTTTACCAGTCTCATATAGAATAATATACGGAATTTGGACCTTATAAATTTTTCCTACATATCCCATTTAAATTAATAATCATAGTCTTCATAGTTGGGTTGGTCCTTAACATGATGATGGGTTTACAGTGACTAAGGTCATCGTCGGGGCATTCATTCGAGAGTATTCCCATATTTGAACCCATTTTTCATCTTCTCTTAAGTAAGAATGATAATATATACATTGGGGAATATGGGTTTTAGGAGATAGTGTATTTGGAAGATATTGGTAATTACACCATGGGGGATGCCTATGTCAGATATTCATTATTTATCCTCTAATAGACAAAGATATACATATTTATTTTTTTATCCTTATAAAGATTAGGAGGTATAATGATGACACAATTTATGAAAAATAGGTTTTTTATGACATAGATTCCTATTTTAGGGCATAAAATAAATTGGGTTTCATAAAGACATATTATAGTCCCATTATAGAAACTCCCATATTAAATGAGGTGCTCAGTCAATGTTTTTTTGTTAGATTTTCATATGTCACATGAAAAGTTGGTCTACTTGACATTGTTAACACATCTTGATGAGTCTACCGAACATGGTAAACATGTTTTAGGGATACCAATAGACCTGGATGACAATTCTTGAGGGCGTCTCACTAACATGGTTGACTTGTAAGAGGTCCACCACATGACATGGTTGAAACATACATGGGTCAATGTGTGATCAAATTTGATACATCCAAGGGTGTTGTATAATCAAATATGGAACGTCAGAGGTCTATCACATGAAAATGCAGACATGTCCAATGGTTTTTTCATTATTGATGGTAACACATATGAGGTTGTTCATATGATGAAATATTACCCGTCAAGGGAATTAACCAGATTACCTTGTGAGAGTAGTGAGAAATCATGCAATCATGTGATCTTTAGAGTGTCATGTGATAGGGTATCATGATCATGTTCATGATCACACACATGAAAAAGGTCCCACATAAAGGGTTTTGAGTATCATGCCTAAGGGTTCCATTACAAGGAATCCTGGATAATGATTTATATGAAATTCATATTAAATTTCCATGGGTTAGTATCAAGACATCACATCTTAGGGATTTTATAGAAAAGAGAGTTCATGTCCATGGGTACACATGCAAGTCTAGACATACAACCAAGGCTTATACATATGGTAAGGGAAAACGTCCACAAACACTCACATGAGTATTATTCAAGCCCAAGGGTTATAATAGAATTCCTTGGCCATAAGTATAGGGTATTTTTTATGACAAGGAAACATGTCCTCAAATTATATTAGGAGTGATCTATGGGATTGAGGATTTCAACTGAATGGCCAAATAAGGGAATTCCATGATTGATGGTTTTCTATGTTAGTATAAAATGATATGTAGGACCAACACTAAGAATCATACATGATTTTCAAAATTGATGTCTCACATGAAATTTCCTGATATTAATGGGATCACACAATATGTTTTTTTAATTGAATCATGTCACGGGCTTTCACGGAGGGGTATCACAATTACCTTGAGAAATTGTCTTATGAAAGAAAACCACACACATTTTCTTCCAGAATATTATATTTATGTTTTATACTCCCTTTAACCTCTAAGGAATCTATATTCAAAGAGTATGGAATGGGATTATATAGTAAATGGACAAATGAAGATGGTTCCACTTTTCATAGTGAAGGTGTCGCATGCACCAACTTATGGTGGTTGGAGGATTATCCTGAAAGATCTATATCTATTGAGATTCATAATGCTCGTGTCATTCCTTGGTTGATATGTGATTTCATGATCACATTCATGATCACAAAATTATTTATAGATTCACATGATGGGATTCATAAGATCCTGTGACAGCTAATTGGACAATAGCTATAGGAAACACATGACCGCTTGACATATCCATGGACTAACGTTGTACAACCACCATAGTCATTAGAAAAAGAAATCTTGAAATGATGGCTGGATCTCAAAAAGGGAGTTATGATGACATACCCATGAATCCTCATGATATTAGTATTTCTTCATGATCTCATCATCACACAATCACATGAAACTATATATGTCTTTTGGTGGATTCTCACGATTGTGTGGTAGGTCTCATGCAATGGATTCTTGTAACTCAGAATATATTTATGAATTTTTATATCTTCAACCATTCATATAAAGGATTCAAATAACGAAAATGATTGGATTGATGTTTTTTATAAAACAATCACATGACCAATATAAATTTTTAGAGTGGAATCTTGTGGTTTCCTCATGTTAATATTTTCATGAAACATATATTTTATTCAAAGAACTACATGCAAAAAAAACAAAGATAGATTATCTCCATAAATAAATTAGTAATGTCTCCATTTTCTTTATTTGATCCTTATAACACTGTTAGGGGGAGAATTGGGGTTAAGGATCTAATGTCATAGGCTTATGAATACATTGATGGAGGTTGGGGGGTTAACAAAGATAGCACTAGAGTTGAGTATAAATCTAGTGTTTCTCAAGTCATCAAACCAAGGAAATAATTATGTGTAGAATATGGGAAGATTTAGAATATGATATGTGGAATGATTATATATAATATATAATATGATCAGATGGTACATTGTTTATATATATATTTTTTAGAGTGAAGTAGTGAACATGACATGGTATCTATCCGACATCACAATTTTACACATTCTAGATTCGATTCATAATCCACTCTATGTCATCAGCAAATTGAGGTAGAATTGAGGTGTTGATCCTAACACATATTAACCCACACCATCATAGGTCATGACACTCCCTTGTAGAGTCTGAATTGGAAACTTCTATATTCACCATTCACATATGGTAAGTGATATGATCACCCTCACTTTGTATCATCGTTTAATGGCTTTAATGGATCTCATTCATGGTTAAGGAGAGTCCCACATGTTCCCTAGGTTACACTGTCCAACATGATAGCTTGTTTAGCTAAATATGTTGGTAATGGAATGATTTAAAATAATTACAATAATTTTATATATTTGAGGAATATGGGCCAAAATATGTTCCATCAATAAATAAAGACAAAATTCATGATTTCATGATGAATATATTATTATATTCTATCATATTTTCCTATTATTTATTCCCTAATAGAAATATTCCTAGTACAAAATTATGTTTTTCTACTTGGATTCATACCATAAAACATTTCTCACCCTGAATGAGATTTATGGTATCCACATAGAACCTATCCTGTAGTGAATACCCATTCATAGTGTGAATTATTTTATGCACCATGTTTTACTTATTCCTTCAATTTTCCCATTTAAAAACCTATTTCAATTCATCCCATTCCAGAATAAGGGTTCTTTTATCAAAAAAATGGTTTATTTAAAACATATAGACATACATACCTTCGTTTTTGATGGAATCTTACAACATCCCCACCATATAATAGATCATCCCAGATCTATGATCCCAAAAATAATGTTGTATATCAATTAACAACTCATGAAACTCTTCTTACATATCATACTCTATCTTCTAGGTCTCCTCTTGTAAACACACATTCTACCGCTATATTGACAGTAAGGCATTGTATTCCATTATATATTCTTGCCACTATGGTCCATGAAAGGGATTAGATAATTCTCAATGTGCGTGTCGGTATCAAGATCATCCTCATTAAAATGTATCACATCATATGTTTTATAGTGATATCTTTGATGATGTGACCCATGGAACAATTCATGCATAAAAATCCCACACTTTGGAATACTTTATTTCAAAGAAAATAATGTGATCCTCTCTACTATCTCAAATGTCCTGAAAATCCTAGGTGTTAGCTTTCCTTGCTTCAAGACAGTATGTTTCCCCATTCTTGGTGGCACTGAAATAAAATCATAGTGACATGACTAATTCTCTAGAAGTTACCTATGATGGCTATCTTGTGATTTATGTATGTTCCGTGTGATTGACTACCTCTTTTTGATCAAATATACATTTTAAAATATATCCTATATGAAACTACATCCAAAAATCACTCACTCCCTTGCCTGTATCCAATATAGAGTAGAATAGAATTAAATTTCACTCAAGGAATTTATAGGTTCCGTAAGGATTGAATCATAGTAGTTTTTATTATCCAAAACACCATTGGTGTTATATATTGCTCTATAGAACCTTCGAAATCCATAAAATAGGAAGATAACTCATCTTATAGAATCTTAGTTGTCTATTAATTTGATCCCTTATTCAAGGGATAACATATTTTTCTTAGAAGAACCTCTGATCCCACTTACATTTGAAGTTCCTTCTAGAATAATGATGGGAAATAGGGATATCAATTGGAAATGATACACCTTGGGAAATAATGAAATCAACTACACCTACATGTAGTGACTACCGAGATCATCAGTTGTGAAGGTATCCCAAATCATAAGAATCATATTACCTTCATCATTAAATCCATGATAACTCATTCTGAATTATTCTTCTGATGTATACTTGTTAATCCTATAATGAGGTCTTTAATGACATCATCCCACTTATATTATAGAATGAGAAAAGTATATAGTACTATGATATGCTTTTGGTATCTAGTATTCGCCTAATGGTAGGTGAAACCTTTCACCAATAGTCATGTTATAACTTTATTAATCCCAAGACTTTACTATTTCTGATGTAAATCATGATACAACTTTGTTAGATTGGGATGTTACACTTATTTATAGTCATGGATTTCCCATATAATATTCTCATATAATCCTTTAGTATCCCATTCATGTACCTGGATAAATAAAAAATATATTCTTCTAAGAGGCCAACCCGATGGTGATTTCCCACCACATATTTTTTCCCTCACAGTTACGCCCTCCTACTCTGATAACTACTCTCTCTTGATTTAGTTTATAAGAACAAGTATAACATATGTAGAATTAAGTTATTATCATCTTAAGGACATATGAAAATACAGATTCATCATTGTAAAAGGATGCATTGACCACTAATATTCATAATATTCCTATATTACTTATTTTTGTGTCTTACTAATCAAGGAATTAGCAATGAAGTTTCCATTTTTTGATTGTGGGTCAACTCCATATCAAAATAAATTTGATACCTGATCCATGTCCTTTTTCAAATTATTAATTCATGATGTGAAAATATATAGTTGAGTCTCTTGTGATCCATTTATAACACAAAAAATTCAATCAAAAGTAAATTCTACCATCACTTGAATTCTTATTCCACCATTGATGACACCTTGACATTGGTAGGGTAATTTATTCGAAGTAGCATGAAATAGAAATAACATAATAAACCACTAAATCCCACTTCATTGAAATCTCTCTAAGTCTAAATCAAGATGAATTATAGTACAATTTATATTCCTTAAACATCTTATTTAAGGGGAACATGATTACTAAGGTCAACATTCTCTTCAAGAAAAATAATACCTCCTCACAATCTTAAAAACAATTAAACGTCAACCATTTGATGGTCAATATTAACAATAAAATATCATTTTGGAAATATCCACATATGAATTAATATTAATATTCAACTAGGATGAAAAATAAATAAATTTTGAAGATGTAATTTGGATTCTCCCATGATGTCAATATTGCAACATTCATAGGGTCCATAGAAACAACATCAATTGAGAAAATATGACCCAGGAAGTACACACTATAAATAATAAAAACAAATTACTATTGACCAAATAAAATTTGATTAACTCTTTTTATATTCATGACAATTACAAGATATTGGGAATGAACTATTATCGACTTGGAGTACACCAACATATCATTAATGAATATCACCATAAGTTGATCCATGAAAAATAAGATTTATTAGATAAATGAATAACATCTATATCATCAGGATGTTCATTAGAACAAATGGAATCACCATGAAATCATTCAATTGGTACCTACACCTAAAAGGTTTTAATGGTATGGATTATGGGAACACACTCAATAGATGTTACTCTAACCTAAATTCAATCACAATGAAAATTCAATCACCTCTCAAATTGATCTTCAATTCAGAGTAGTGGATACTGGGTCTTGACCATCATCTTGTTCAATATTTAATCATCCACACAAATTAAAATTATCTCCAACCTTTATTGTAAAAATTTCAATGGATCTTATGGAATAATATTTTTCTGAATGAAAACCTTACCTTCCATATAATTTCACTAAACATTCAAATCCCAAATAACTGCTAGTGCTATCTTGTATCGTAGGATATATATAATTTCAGCACCATGACACAATATGATTGATAAATTGATCTCATTATCTTGTTGTAATCTATGGAACTCTTAAAGAAATAATTATTGAATATTCCCCACCACATTCATTACATAGTCAGTCTTGCATAATTTAGGATCATTTCAATTTGATAGGCTAGTTCACATGTAACCAATTTGATATTACCGACCATAAGAGTATTTTTTTTACAACCACCAAATAATTACATTAGTTTACATGGTACCTGGATAGTCTATCACCAATGATATTACTAATAGTTACAATACATTTATACACAATTTTAAATAAATATGTAAGAGAAACCCTCACCTTGATACCTAAAACATAATTTACAAAATTAATAAATCTATTAATGATTTTGAAGAATTCCATTGCTTTCTCAAAATAGATAATGACTTTTTATGGAGATGTGTATCATTAACACACATAATAAGTTATTTAAAATCCAATGTATCCATTGTATTAAAATGTCTATTTGATAGCACAGTAATACTTTAATTTAATATAAATGTCTCCTTAAAAAATGGATAAATATCTAAACACATCAACCATTGGGATACAATGACTTATGATATTTATGATAGACACCGGTGGCTAACTCCTATGTTAGCACTGAACCATATGCATCAGGGAACTACTATCGCAAGCAGTTTCAGGTTCATCCACAAAACCAGAAGCATTCTATAAGGCCCTAGCCTGAAACATTACTTAATCATGAATTAAATGAATAATTCACATAGAGGATCTTTTCAGGTTTAGTGTTTTAGAGAATTAGGTCATAAATATTACATCTTAAAAGATTACATAGTAGACACTTCTACTAAGTTTCCATAAAATAAAAAAACACTTAAAAAGAATCATGTCTAGTTCCATGTTTTTGATAGGATTTCTTTCTGTAATCCCATCCTTGACCCTATTTATCTTTATGTCTTGTGGAAAACATTTCAAAAACTTGGGATGAGTATAAAAAGCCCAGTAATGGATACACAAAGAAGGAAAACTGTTAGTTTTTCAAAACAACAAGTAAACCATGAGTACTTTACCAAAGTAATACTTTTCACCTTTATGGAGTAGTAAAAACTATTCACTGAATAAAAGACCATTACTTACCCTTTTATAAGCAAAATATTACCATAAAACCCATATAAAGAACACATAACATATAAAGTTAACTTGGGACATAAACATAATTAAATGGAATAACCATACGGTCGACTTCCACACATACTTAATGGAATAGCCATACGGCCGACTTCCATACCCAATGAATTGGAGGTTATAACGTAACCACCCATCCTGGTATTCACGGCACCACCTGTCATATGGTTTCTCATGTAACCACCCATCAAATTTCCAAGTACCATTAAAAAATTATAACACATAAAACAATTATAAAGGAAATAAAACATTTCCACATTTCAAGCACAATATATCACTTAAATATATTGACATAACAAATCCATTATCAAAACCATTTACAATACCAAGAAAAAGTATATGGTATTTATTTACTTTTAAAAAATATATAACGGCTTGTTGAGGAAGCCAAAGATCAAATAATATTCCTGGTAGCGGAAAGGTCATTGTCACCGCGTACGTTAAAAAGAAACATACTTTTTGTCATTTAGTAAAATGCTTCGTATAAAAAAGATTCCTTTTGAATAAAAGTATAAGTCAAAGGTCTTTATAAAACATATAAAAGAAAGCCTTGTATTAGAACAAAAATATGCCTTAATGAAAGGAGATTGATATGAAGTCCCTTACAATGACGGTATCCTTGGATTAAGGATAAATCAATTACATAATAATGTGTGACAAAAGAATACACCAAATATAAGTGGATATTAATTGTAAAACAATCATAGTTTATTCACACATATTTATAGAACGACATATTCTAGGAGTACAAGTTTATCCCAAAGAATAAAAATTGGGTTAAGAAGTTCCCTTGCAATAATTTGATAGCCTAACAGCGTCACTTAAAAATTCAGAAAATGAGTTGATGAGAGGTAAAAAGGGGTATCTCATCACTTGGACATAAAATTTATAGAAAAAAGGATATATAAGAACATATCCCATCATAATAAGATAAAAAGGCCTAAAAAAGAAGTCTTTTAAAATGAGGAGGGTGAAAGGATCCCTTACCAAATTTGGTAACTTCCGAAATGTACACCCCATGAAATAAGGGTCCTACAATGAAGATGTAACTACCCATATATGAGAGTATATTATACAAATACTAAAATATTGGGCAGTAAATACATCAAACAAAAGGAAATAGTGGCCAATGTATCATGATTCTCATGGGAATAAAAAGTGAGGTGAAAATCCCCTTATGAAAATTCGGCAGCCTGACGACGCCACATAAAACATAAAAAATGGGTTGATGAGATAAAATAGGTTATCTAATAATATTAACATAAAATATATAGAAATAGGAATATAAAATAACATCCCCCAACATAATAAATATGAGCTTAAATGAAATGACATAAAAGAGAGTACATAAAAAGAAAGAGAGAGGTCGGATCCCTTACCTCGTGTCCGCTTGACTCGATCTTTCTTTAATATCCTGAATAATAATCTTGAGTTAATTTATACTTGCTTAATAACCTTTTTAATGTTCCTTATTCCTTTTATATCACTTATTACCATGTTATGCACATTATGTAATCATTTAAGTTAATAACGGTCGTTTTGTCGATACTTGGTACTTGAGTCAAAAATAAACTCTTTATAATCACAATTTTGTTCATGGGGTAAAATATCCATTATAGCCAGAATTATATTCATTATGTAGATATCATATATATCATATATATCCATTATATACATGCATTTATAATATTACATAATCATTTATAGGTAAGAAATTAAATGCATCGTTCATGGAGACGGTAAGCCGTACGTATGCATGAACGCTACTTCCATTTATATTTCATATTTAATGGAATTAAAACATAATGATACATAATAGTATTATAATTTCAGTATGTTATCATATATAATATAATTAAATGTATCCTTTATACATACCACATATGGTATTAACGAATCAAATCACTTTGAGGGGGCGGTAGTCCGCACTTCCTAAAATGAAGATATCGCGTTTACCCATAATTGAAACCATAAATGTATGCCATAAATGAAAAATACAGAAGCTTAAGGAAAAAATAAACATATTATATATCATATATAAATATGGTGACATATTAATTTCCACCTTTTAAGGTGTTAAAATAATATTGAACAATTATCGTTTCGTGAGGCAGAAATTCACCATCCACAGAAACAGTATGTTCTTCAACCATTAGATGTAGGTGTGTGTAAGTGTAGCTCGAATACTTCTTATAAAAATATACTATTATATGTAGGATACTGGTTTTGTTACAAAATAAATTAATAAAAAGATTTTAGGGAGTTGGAGAAGCAAAATAAAACAAAGGAGCACAAGTGAAGACGTTCACTTAAAATCGGGTAACTACCTTTGGTTTGAACCAAAATGGTTTCTTGAAGAGCTTTCTGCCTAAGGTAAGGCTTCTAGGATGAGGAGAGGGATGTTGAGAGACAACATTATTTGAGATTGGCCGAGTCAAAGGCTTGATATGCGTGGGTAAGGAGGTAGAGGTGGAGGCCTTTTATAAGAAGAGAGGAGGGTCACTCTTGGAAAGTCAAGATAGGTTACATTATTTTCAAATGATTTTTGGATTTTAAAGGTCCCACATTGATATTTTTCAAGGATAAGGTGATAAAGGTTCTAAATCCTCCCATACAAAATGTTTTTGACAAGTTTAGGTCTTATATTTTATATTATATTTTCATTTAATTTAAATCGTTAAATAATGAGGTAATCACTGCATCGTCATGATGTCATAAATAATTTAATATATTTAAAGTATAAAAATTATAAAACAAATACTATGATGTAGGAAATATTTTTATCTTTCCTATGACTATTTATATTCCAAAATCAGACTTGTATAACCCCATGTAAAAATTGTTTTATTAAAACAATACATGTTTGTGTCATTTTTACTTTTACTTTAAATAAAAGGGTTTAATTTCATTATCTTACCCAAGTGGCTCCATGGGGTCCCAAAAATCGACCCATGGGTTGTATTGTTAGTCCATGACTCATCCAATAAAGTTAGGACAAGTTTCAAGACATTTTCATTTTATTATAATATCATTTTTACCTTAAATCACACTAATTACCTTTAATCGCGATTAATAAAACATAAATGTTACTTTTCATCAAAAATTATTTTCATCCCATTGAACCACATATTAATTAAAAATGAAAACCATTTATATTGGATTTTTGAAATTCAAATCACAGAAGTGGTAAAATTCCATTTAAATGAAATAGTAGTTTTTGTAAATACCACTTTGTGGTTTCACTATTCATCAAAAATTATGGTTTTTCAGAAAAATACCAAAAATTCACCATAAGCTATATTTGATATTTTGAATTCAAGAAATGTTGACTATTTTACAAAATTAATAACATAGAAATTTCATTAATTAATTTTATAATTAAATCCCACTGTCAAATCAAATAGCGTGTTTTTAAGAAACAATATCTATCAAAAGATTGACACTCGTTTATGTCCAATATCAATGTGATATTAATTACAATGACCACCATTGTATTAAATGGTAAAAATGTATTCTAATTTCACTTTAAAACCAATTAAAAATATAATATAACTATATAAATAAATTAGATTTAAAAGAGGTTTTGAATTAAAATACAACACTTTTCACTATTCATTAAAAATGTACATTGTCAGAAAAATACAAAAAATTTACACAAAGTAAATTTTGATGTACCGATTCTAAAGAAGAATTTTATTTTTGTCAAATAAAACATATAAAATTGTCAAAAGTATATTTAAAAAGGATTTTACATCAAAAGGCGGTTAATTGACCTTTTAAATAATATTAGAAGATTTATGAATAAAATTTGATTCATTTGCATTTTTAATCCTCTAACATTTATTGTAAAAAGTAAAAATATTTGACAAACATATATAATCATTTTGTAGTTAGTTCTATTCATTCCCTTCATTACAAGGGCTAGTTTTTAACTACCATTTAAAATAAAATTATTTTATTATTAGAGTGCAATGTCAGATTTCAAAGGAACTCATTGTTGCGTATTGGTTAAGCCATCAAGAATTGCATTCCCTTTAAAGTAATATTAATATTTTTTTCACAAATATGTATAAATATAAAAATGTCATATTATTTATTTACCTGGGGTGTTACATCCTTCCCCCTTTTGGGAATTATGTCCTCGTAATTTTAAAATTGGGCTCGAAACTTCGTTGAAAGCCCCACATTAGAAAAGGAGTGAATTAAACTATCACTTTAAAAGAAAGAAAGGGAAGAACAAAGGTCACCTGAGTTAACCCATGCTAAGCTTCCATGTATGAAAACATGGATATGGAAGAAAAACAAAGGTTCATGTTCTGAGGGAGTGTGATAAAAAATATGTTTAGGAGAAAGTTAAGCACTCAAAAATCACAAACTTGTGATGGGTTAAACGGTATTGGATTCCCCAGTAGGAACAGTTAACAGAAAAAAAATTAGTTACTTTTCATTGAGGAATTTATTTTTTATCTTAACTAAAACATAAGGAAACATACTTACTTGTCATGTTGACTTTCAACTTTTACTAGATTTGTTACACGAACCCATATTTTCTCCAAAATATGAGTATTTAGGATGACTTGTTTACATTAAGAGAGATATAATCAACTTCTAGAGAATCATCTAATCCAAAAAATAGAGCTGTATACTTCCCATGTCTTTAGACCTTAACCAAAACTAAAACCAAAATGGTTAGTATGAGATGAGATAATACCCAAAAAGGATAATCCTTTATAAAAAGGAAATCTATTCTTAATCTCCAAAATTTGTCTAACAAGACCCAATGTTCAATGAAGACCAAAAGTAAACCAAACTACTATTGAAACCCAAATATTTGAAGGATTTAATCATATAGTCTTTCAAGTTAAATCATAACATTTATCTCCAAACAACATCAGTTTCTCTTAAAGACTCATATTGAAAAGTAATTAACCTAATCACACATCCTCAATGATAGGTTAATAATTTTCAAAGATAACCAAAAATCAACTTAATCTTATTTCATAAAATCATATAACTAAAAAGAATTAGTCAAACTAACTAGGGACTTCACGTAGTCCAGTGGTAGGTGATAAATACCAGACGCACTTTGGTTGTGGGTTCGACTCCCGCAGTTTTGTCCGATGCAACGGGTTGTCACACGGTCTGCGTTTTTTCCTTTTTCCAAACTATATAATTCTAAAATAATTCCCCAAAAAGAGATAAAATCATCAAAAATAACCATAACATAATTTAACCTCAATTTTATCTCATGCCTTTCACTTTCCATCATAACATATAGTAACCCATAATTACCTCAAAAGTAAGGATCATATAAACCCAAATGGTTCTTTATAACTATGTCCACAAAAGAATAGATAACTATTCCATGAATGAAATTTTCATATATCAAACATCAGGGTTACACGTACTATAAAAAGTCTTATAATGTAACCCCATCATCAAAAGAGACTTAATACTCTTAAAGATTTCAACATAACTCTTGAAGCCCTTATATGTTGACTTCTTACTCATTCAACATTCTTCATGATTCCAAAATCATGAATCTTATCCTATGATTCCAAAATAGGAAAACAAATGTTAAGAAATAATCCATACCTTTGATTGGTCATTGTCAGTTTCTTCATCCTCAATTGGAATGGAATTAGGTATTGGTAAATGACTATTTGTATGATCTTGGTGATACCATTCCCAAAACTTCTTCATAGGACATGTGTTTGCATAATGACCATGCACACCACATTTAAAACATTCAATTGATCCCTCAGATGGAACTTCTTTCCCTTTCCTCGAGTCAAATCGATGATTCCTTTTTCCATGGAAGGTTCTTGCTTTATTACCTTCATTTCCTCATCTATAGCATATTGCTGTCCCTTTGAAACATTTTCCTAGGTGTTTCTTTCCACATATTTGACACATAGGTTTTTGAACACAGTTACCTTTATGATTATTACCTGTAGTTCCATAGAGATTTGTTTCTCGAATATATGATTCCTTATAAAAATCCCCAATGTTTAGGTGGTCAATAATGACTCCAGATAGTTGGTTGAGGATAAACACAAGAGTTCTCATTGCAGCTCCCATATCATTCAGTTGCTTGCTCAGAAAACTGTCATAGTTTCCTTCACATCCACGGTTACTTTGGTGCCTGCTAGATCCAGCCATTTACTAAACCAAAAGGCTCAGAGTGAGTATATCAACAAAACAATCATGTACTAATGAGGAAGATAAACACTAAGATATACTTACTCATTCAATTTATCTAAAACTAGGACTCTTTCTGAAATCCTAACCATTATGGTAATGTCACTTATGCTTAGAGAATACCCTAACCTCTAAAGTTATCTAAACCGACCTCTGATACCAACTATAAGGCCTTGGCCTTAAACAATACTTAATCATGAATTAAATGAATAATTCACATAGAGGATCTTTTCAGGTATAGTGTTTTAGAGAATTAGATCATAACTATTACATCTCAAAATTTTACATAGTAGACACTTCTACTAAGATCCCATAAAATAAAAAAACACTTAAAAAGAAACATTTCTAGTTCTATGTTTCAGATAGAATGATTTTCCTTGATCCTATCCTTGACCCTATTCATCATTAAGTAATGTGGAAAACATTTCAAAAACTTAGGATGAGCATAAAAATCCCAGTAAAGGATACACAAAGAAGGAAAACTGTTAGTTTTTCAAAACAACAAGTAAACTATGAGTACTTTACCATAGTAATAATTTTCATCTTTATGCAGTAGTAAAACCACTTCACTGAATAAAAGACCATTACATACAATTTTGTAACCAAAATATTACCATAAAACCCATATAAAGAACACATAACATAAAAAGGTAACTTGGGACATAAACATACTTAAATGGAATAACCATACGGTCGACTTCCACACATACTTAATGAAATAGCCATACGGCCGACTTCCATACCCAATGCATTGGAGGTTATAACGTCACCACCCATCCTGGTATTCAAGTCACCACCCTTCATATGGTTTATCACGTAACCACCCGTCGAATGTCCAAGTACCATTATAAAAGCACAACATATAAAACAATTATAAAGGAAATAAAACATTTCCACATTTCAAGCACAATATATCACTTAAATATATTGACATAACAAATCCATTATCAAAACCATTTACAATACCAAAAAATATTATATTGTATTTATTTACTTTTAAAAAATATATAATGTCTTGTTGAGGAAGCCAAAGATCAAATAATACTCTCGACGGCGGAAAGGTCATTGTCACCGCGTATGTTAAAAAGAAACATAATTTTTGTCGTTTAGTAAAACGCTTCATATAGAAAATATTCTTTTCGAATAAAAGTATAATTCAAAGGGGTTTATACACCGTATAAAAGAAAGCCTTGTATTATAACTAAAATATGCATTAATGAAAGGAGATCGAGACGAAGTCCCTTACAAAGACGGTATCCTTGGATTAAGGATAAATCAATTACATAATTACGTGTGACAAAAAAATACACCAAATATAAGTGGATATTATAAGGCCCCAGCCTTAAACCTTACTTAATCTTGAGTTACTACAAGATTACACATTGAGGATCTTTTCAGGTTTAGAGTTTTAGAGAATTAGATCATAAAACTTTCATTACATTCCACATTTAAACAATGTGGTTACATAAAAGATAGTATTCATTTTTTCCATCAATGGAAACATATTTAAAATAAAACATTGATTCTTTCTTGACACTTCCTTGACACTATCATCATATCATGTACCCTTCCCTTGACCTGTGAAAAAAATTTCAAAAACTTGGGATGAGCATAAAAAGCTCAGTAAGGGATATAAAAATATGGAAAGGAAACATGAGTACATGTATACATAAGAATGAAATCATACTTTACCCATAAAACATAAGCACTTTAACATACCTCATAAAATAATGAATAAATCATAGAAATCATAAGACATAAAAGGTAACTTCAGGCATTCATAACATTCTTACGTAGAGAGTAACCCTCTTGGTTACGTTTGGAATACCCACCATAGTATATTCCCTAAATCTCTTCAGAGAAACCTTAAGGTTTTAGTCCTTCGCGTTACCCAATGCATTGGAGAGCTATATCGGGCTCACCCACCCTTAGTTTATCACTGAACCACCCGTCTTCATAACAATGACCAAGAACCATAACATAATCTTATCACATAAAACATGCATAAAGGAAACCTAACATTTCAACCTTTCAATAACAAGATATCAATACAACACATTGATATAAAAACATTATGAAAACCATTTTCAATATCAAAATAAAAGAAATGTAAAACATGGTATTTATTTTTCTTTTAAAAAGAAGGTATGTCTTGTAGAGGAAGCCGAAACTCAAATAATGGTCACGGCGGTGGAGAAGTCATTGTCGCCGCATACGTATGACAAAAAAATTTCATTTTGTCGTTTAGTAAATGCTTCGTATAAAAAAGATTTCTTTTTTGGATAAACATAAAAGTAAAAGGGGTTTATACACCGTATAAAATATGGTTGTGTATAAAAAAAAATATGCCTCAAGGAATGGAGATTGAGACGAAGTCCCATTCAAAGACGGTATCTTTGAATTAAGGATAAATCAATTACATAATTTTGTGTGGCAAACGAATACACGAAATATAAGTGGGTATTAAGTGTAATACAATCAGAGGACATTAAAAAATAATCCGATAACACATATTCAAGGAGTACATGTTTATCCCAAAGAATCAAAATTGGGTTAAGAAGTTCCCTTGCAAAATTTCGACAGCCTAACGGCGTCACTTCAAAATTCAGAAAAAGAGTTTATGAGAGATAAAAAGGGTATCTCATCACTTGGTCATAAAATTTACATCAATAAGGATATATAAGAACATATCCCAACATAATAGTGTGTGAATTAAAAGACATAACAAAAGAAGTCTTTTAAAAAGAGGAGGGTGAAAGGTTCCCTTACCGACATAGGTATCTTTCGAAACATACGCCCCGTGAAAGAAGGACAATACAACATTGATGTAAATACTCATAAATGAAAGAATATTACACAATGAGTAAAATAATGGTCAGTACATAGACCACTCAAAAGAAATTGTGGAAAATGTAGCATAAATCTCACGAGAATAAAAGTGAGATGAAAAATCCATTACGAAAACTCGGCAGCCTAACGACGCCACATGAAACTTCCAAAAATGGATTGATGAGATAAAATAGGGTATCACATCACATTACAATAAAATGTACAGAAAGAGTAATATAAAATAATATCCCCCATCATAACAAAGAGGAGCTAAAAATAAGTGACATAAAGGAGAGTACTTAAAGAGAAAGAGAGAGGTTAAATATCTTACGAAAATTCGGCAGCCTAATGGCGCCACTCAAAACATCGAAAATGGATTGATGAGAGAGAATAGGGTCTCTCATCATATGAAAATAAAAATTATAGTTAGAGTAATATAAAATAACATCCCAATAACAAGAAAGATGATCTTATAAGGAATGACATAAAAGAGTGTACTTAAAAAAGAAAGAGAGGAGTAGGATCCCTTACCTCGGGTCCGACTTGACTCGATCATTCATTAACGCCCTGAATAATAAACTTGATTTAATTTCAAATTTATTAAGAACCTTTTTATAGTTCATTATTCCTTTTATATCTCTTATTGACATGTTATAAACATTATGTAATCATTTAAGTTAATAATGTTTGTTTTGTCGATATTTGGTTCTTAAGTCGAAAGTGGACTTCTTACAATTACATGTTGTTCGTGTGGTCAAATGTTCATTATATCCAGAATTATATTCATGATTTGGATATCATATATATCATATATATCCAGAATATACATGTATTTATAATATTACATAATCATTTAGAGGTAAGAAATGAAATGCACCGTTCATGGAGACGGTAAGCCGTACGTACGCATGAACGCTACTTTCATTTCTATATCATATTAAAGTAATTAAAACCAAATTAGAGGTATGTATATTTTAATTACAGAATTATATTAATCATTTATATGTAACATACATCATATATAATAACTTTAAATCCATCCTTTATACATCCCACATACGGCATTAATGAATCAAATCACATTGAGGGGGCGGTAGTCCGCACTTCCTAAAATGAAATTATCGTGTTTACCCACAATGGAAACCATAAAGGTATGCCACAAAAAAAAATAGAGAAACATAAACATAATATATATCGTATATAAATATAGTGACATCTTAATGGACACCTTTTAAGGTGTTATATGAGTGTTGAACAATCATCGTTTCGTGAGGCTGAAATTCACCATCCACAGAAACAGTATGTTATTTAACCATTTGATGTAGGTGTGTGTAAGTGTAGCTCTAATTATTCTTATAAAAACATCCTAGTATATTTAAGATACTGGAGTTGTTACAAAATAAATTAATAAAAAGAGTTTAGGGGGTTGGAGAAGGAAAATTAAACAAAAGAACACAAGTGAAGACATTACCTTAAAATCGGGTAACTCCCTTTGGTTTGAGCTCAAAGGCTTCCTTGGGAAGACTTCTGCCCAATGTGAGGCTTCAAGGAGTTATATAGGGATGTGGAGAGACATAATGGGCAGGGGTTGGCCGAGCCAAAGGCTTTTGAAGTGTGGGTAAGGAGGTAGAGGTGGGGGCCTTTTATAAGAGGAGAGGAGGGGCCCTCTTGGAAAGGTATGAAATGTAACTTTATTTTCAAATGAGTATCGGATTTTAATGGTCCCACATTGATGTGTTTCGAGGATAAGGTGATAAGGGTTCTAAATAAACCCATGAAATAGGTTTTGGACATGTGTAGGTCTTAGATTTTACATTATCTTTCCATTTTATTTAAATTGTTAAATAATGAGGTCATCGCTGCACCATCATGATGTCATAAATAATTTAATTTATATAATGTCTAAAAATTAAAAAAAAATACTATGATGTAATAAATCTTATTATCTTTATAATGAATATTTATAGTCCAAAAGATAATTTATGTAGACAAAATTAAAAATATTTTACTTAGGTGATACATTCTTTGTTACATTTAACATTCTTTAAAAATAAAAAGATAAAAAGTCACTTTCTCACAAACGTGATTCCATGGGGCCCCCAAGATTGGAACAAGGCATCCCATGGTCGGCCATGAGACAACCAGTAGACTTATGACACATTTTGTGGTCATTTTCTATTATTATGATATTATCATATTATATTTAACTACCTGATTACTCATTAATCAAGATAATTAAAGATAATTACCCTCGTTACTATTTATAATGTCCAAAAACAAAATAGTCTTAATTACATAATTTGGACCTTCTGATTAAAAATATGTAATCCATTTTTCCAAATTCCAAACAAATAAATTGCAATAATTAATTTTAAAAAAACTTCCCGTTGTCAAAAAAATAGCGGGTTTTTTTGAAAAACGTTTGGCACTTGTTTATGCCCAATTCCAAAGTGAATTTAATCCCAATGACCATCATTTAATTACATGGTAAAAATATATTCTAATTAAACTTTAAAACAAATTAAAAAGATAATATAACCATATAATTAAATTATATGAAAAAGCAGTTTTGATGTAAAATGCTGTATTTTTAGCTATTCATTGAAGAATGAACATTTACAAAAAAATACCAAAAATTAACCCAAGGTAAATTTTAATGTCCCAATCCTAAATAATATGTTTATTATGAAAAATAGATCTTATAAAATTGTCAAAAAGTGGATTTAAAAGGGGTTCGCCAGCAAAAGGCGGTTAATCGACCTTTTAAAGAATATTAGAATGTTTACGCTTAAAAACTGGATTCATTTGCATTTTTAATCCTCTAACATTTATTGTAAAGAGTAAAAATATTTGACAAACATATATAATATGTTTGTAGTTAGTTTTTTTCATTCCCGCCATTACAACGGCTAGGTGTTAACTACCATTTAAAATAATATTATTTTTTTATTAGTGTGCAACGTAAGATTCCAAAGAAACTCGTTGTTGCCTATTGGGTACGCCATCGAGCATAGCATCCCCTTTAAAGTAATATTAATATTTTATTCAAAAATATGGATAAATATAAATATTTCATATTCTTTATTTACCTGGGGTGTTACATCCATCCCCCCTTTTGGGAATTGCGTCCTCGCAATTTTAAAATTGGGCTTGGAAACATCCTTGAAAGTCCTACATCGGAACAAGAGTCGGTAAAACAATCACTTTAAAATAAAGAAAGATAAGTACAATGGTCACCCAAGTTAACCCATAATAGGATTCAAAGTATGAAAATATGGATATGGAGGAAAAAAACAAAGGGACATGTTCTGATGGAGAGTGATAGAAAACATGTTTAAGAGAAAGTTAACCACAAGAAAATCATAAACTTGTGATGGGTTAAACAGTATTCGATTCCCCAGTAGGAAAAGTTAATAGACAACATTTTGTTTTAAGTTACTTTTTATTGAGGAATTTATTCATAAGCAAACATAATCAATTATAAAGTTGACTTTCAACTTTTATTAGATTCCTTACACAAACTCATATTTTCTCCAAAAGATGAGTATTTAGGAAGACTTGTTCACATTAAGAGTACTATAATCAACTTCTATAGAATCAAGTAATCCACAAAAGATAACTATATACTTCACATGTCTTTAGACTTTAACCAAAACCAAAACAAAAAAGGTTAGTACATGATCAGATAATCTAGAAAAGGATAACCCTTTATAAAAAGAAAATCTATTCTTAATCTCCAGAATCTGTCCAACAAAACCCAAAGTTCAACGAGGACCATTCTATAATCAATTTGTACATAAAATTCATCAAAGTAAACCAAACTAAGATTGAAACCCAAACATTTGAAGGATTTAGTCATATAGTCTTCCAAGTTAAATCGTAACATTTATCTCCAAACAACATCAGCTGCTCTTAATGTCTCGTATTGAAAAGTAATTAAACTAATCACATATCCTCCATGATAGGTTAATAAATATCCATAGATAACCCAAAATCAACTTACTCTTAATTCATAAAATCATCTAACTAAAAATAATCAGTCAAACTAACCAGGGACTTCACATAGTCCAGTGGTAGGTGATAAATACCAGTTGCACTTTGGTTGTGGGTTCGATTCCCGTAGCTTTGTCCGACGTGACGGGTTGTCACATGGTCTATGTGTTGTCCTTTTTCCAAAACTATATAATTCTCAAATCATTCCCCAAAAAGAGATAAAATCATCAAAAATAACCATAACATAATTTAACATCAATTTTATCTCAAGCCTTTCACTTCCATCATAAAATATAGTAACCCTTAATTACCTCAAATGTAAGGATCATATAAACCCAAATGGTTCTTTATAACTATGTCCACAAAAGAAAAGATAACTATTCCTTGAATAAAATTTTCATATATTAAACATCAGGGTTACACATACTATAAAAAGTCTTCTAATGTAACCCCATCATCAAAAGAGACTTAATACACATAAGAATTTCACTATAACTCTTGAAGCCCTTATATGTTTAAATCTTACTCATTAAACATTCTTCATGACCCATTAACCATTCCTTTCCAACTTTTTCTGAAATACATCATTCCTACAAAAAAAATCATGAATCATATCCTAAGAGTCCAAAATAGGAAAATAATAGTTATGAAATAATCCATACCTTTGATTGATCATTTTTAGTTTCTTCATCCTAAATCGGAATGGCATTTGGTATTTGTAAACGGACATTTGTATGATCTTGGTGATCCCATTCATGAAACTTCTTCATAGGACATGTGTTTTGTAACACCCCGAGATTTTATGAAAAATATTATTTTAATTTCATTAATGCCTTTTGTTGTATTCTACACCAATATTACCTTGCGCTATACGTAACACCGTATTAGCTTGCAGTATACGCAACACTATTCTTGGACCGTGTTACACACAATTTTGATAATAGTTATTCTACGCAACATTGAGTATATATATATATATATTAAATGTATAAATGAAATGTGGTTGGATTCTGTTATACGAAACAACGAAGGATTCCTTCACAACACGCAACCCTGACTTGGCTTGCATTACACGCAATCACGACCTTCCTCGATAGCGTGTGTTGTACGCAATACCGGGTTTTAATAAAAAATGATATATTATTATAATATTGTCATGAACTAGCCGTTATGAATAGTATTAACTAAATTTTGAATTTTATAGAATTATTATTCATCTTACACATTTTCTAGAACATGGTATAAGAACGAAATAAATTTTTCGGGTAAAATAAGTATTTTTCAAAAAATGCAGTTTTGCCGCCTTTTGATGGAGCACCCACTTTAAATCTAGTTTTTGACATGTTTATATGTTAAATTTGACAAAATAAAATTCTTCTTTTGAATCAGGATGTAAAAATTTACATTAGATAATGTTTTGATATTTTTCCGATAACTTTCATATTTTAATGAATAGTAAAAACACGCTATATTTTAATTAAAAACAACTTTTTTCATCATAATATCTTATGTGGTTAAATTATAATATTGAATAGTTTTAAAGTATAAATAGAATATATTTTTACCATTTAATATAATGTATTTCATTAGCATTGATTTTACCTTGAATTCGTAGGTTAAATCAATTCAATCTTTTGCAATGTTTTAAAGAGAAACCCGTTTTTATTCGACAACGGGATTAATTTTAATTTAATTTCTGCAACTTCTTTGTATTGAATTTTAAAAAATGGATTCCATATTTGGAATCAGTGGGTCCAAATTATGTTAATAGACTACTTTTTATTTTTGGAAATTATGAATAGTAACTACGGTAAATTTTATTTACCATAGTTAAAGGTAAATCAGGTAATTAAGGGTAAATATAATATTATAAAATTACCCTAACACATGCCAAAATTCTATTTGATGGCTAAAAGTAACCCATATCAACTAAGGGTCGGATTAGATTCATTTTATGGACTTTTGACCATGAAAATAATTTAATTATTATTAAAACCAAAGAAAGTGACAACATGTCACTCTCTTAAATCTTAAAAGTATAATAATTTTAACTTAGTGATAAACATCATAAAACTTCGAACATGAATAGTCTACAGAAATCTAACAAAATTATCTACTTCATGGGAATTTATTTATAATTTTTTGGGATTAAATAATTTAATTTATTTACGATACAATGATGATGCAGTAATTATCTTATTAATGAAATATTGACATAATTGATGTTATAAAAACCAAAATAAATGTAATTTGAGACTTTTTATGAATACCACTAATTTTATAGGTTACTATGATATATTAGTGTTAATTTAATCAACTTGGTTTGAACATATAATTCTGTTATGACTTTAACAAAAATCATATATCAAATAGTGTCAACATTGACACAAAATAGTTTTTAAAGCAAATATTATATTATTAATTGTTATTTTATTCCTAAAAATATAAGGTTCGGAAAAATTACTTAGATAAGGATATATATATTAATAATAAACAATTTGGGGTTCTTTTGGTATGTTATAGTAAGTGTATTAACCATGTAGTGTAAGAAAACAAAAAGACACGGTAAAGGTTAAATTATTTAACTTAGGGTTAAATCTAATTGATAAGGTTAAAATAATAACCTAAACTTGTCTAAATCTTATTGTTTGATAGGATTTCGACCCATACCCACTTTAGCTTTGAAATAAGACCCTTTGGAACCATTATAAACCGATTTTGACTTTAATATAAAATAATATTTTGAGATATTCCTAAGGTGCCCCTCTCCTCCCTTATAAAAGGACACCTCCCCCCCCTCCTCCTCACACAAATTTGAGCACTCAAGCTCGGCCAACCCCTGCCATTTTCTCCTCTCCACTTCGCTAGAATAATCCTAGAGGTCCTGGTCTTCTTCAAAGACCAATCTTAGTTCCCTAAGTGGAGGATTCAAAGAGGCGTTCCAAAGAAGAGGTAATATCCGTTACCGATCTTTTCAATTTCTTTCTTTTCAACTTCTTCTTCTTTAGTTGTTTCATGATAAAGTAATAACATCAGTATTACATACATACTGATATGTTATTATAAATATGAAACAACCCTAATTCACCTTCTATCCATCCTACGGAAAAATGAAATCACCGCGTGTGCGTACGTACGGAATACCGTCTCCACGCCGTGGTGTAATCTATTTTCCACCACCACCTTACAAGGATGGGTATAATGGTGTAATGAGTAACTATTTATGATTATTATAAAGTAATATTGATACTGAAATAATATATATGTACTCCAATAAAATTCCACGATCATAGGAACGATATCATCACTCGTGCGTACGTACGGAATACCGTCTCCACGATGTGATGCGACTCGTTCTACATGATCATCATTACATAGTAATTATATAAATGAATTGAATGAATAAATATGATATATGTTACACTAATACCATTCTGGATATAAGGTATCTATAACCTTAAAAGAAGAATAAGAATTTATTCGGCAAAACACGCATAAGAACAAAAGGCAATAAAGACCTGAGTAACAAGTAACAATGAAATATTACTAACAAGAAGCTAAGAATATGACCATATATGATATCATATCAATATGTATGATTCTGGAATAAGTCAATAACATTATTTAAACCATTATAAAGGAGCTTCGGACACGTACAAAGCAAATCGGACTTAAGGTAAGGGAAATATCACAATCTCATTTTTATCCGAGATTGTTTATACTTTGGAATTTATTGGGGTGTATTTTATCATCCACATCCATGTTTCCTCAATATGTAATATTTATATTCTTATACAATAGTTTATATTCAATTTTACCCTTCGGTAAATTTTTAGTAAAGGATATGAAAGGAATCTTTTGTCGTTTTTCGTACGAGGTATTTTTTTGACTTTTCCGACAAAAGTACGAGAAGAATGTTTTTTTAACTTATTCGGCATGAATGGATTTTTAAAACATTATTTCCAAGAATCTTCCTTTACAAGTTTTCAAGTTTATTTTTAATCATATTCTTTTATTTTAAAGTCGTATGACATGTTATGAAAGGAAAAATGTTTTTGAAGTAGAAAGGATATTTTCCTCAAGAATTGAGTTAAAATGTTTTCCATCTAAGATAATATAGGGTTCTGTTTTTATCCCTATTATTACATTGATTTGATTATTTTTTGATGGAATTATATCTTTATGAATTCCTTTATCTTATATGAATTGTTTTATGATGTCATGTTGTTTAAGAATTTCATTTTTATTACATGGGTTATGCAATGATGTATGATTTATGATTTTGTGGCATACATAAGAATGGTATCATTATGAGATGGGTGGGACCTATATCTCCCTCCAATGCATTGGGTAAAGATTTTATATCTCATGAGATAGACATGGCTGGAATGGTAGGTTATACCGGTTCAGTGAAACAGGACTGAAATGAGGGTGACTCGATTTAGAAAGGGACTTTGTCCACTAAGATAGTCTTGGCAATGAGTCTTGACTAACAAGAAATGATTCTCTATGATTATGTGTGAATGACACAAAGTTTCATGTTTTAAGTTATGATTATTGGGATTTCATTTAACTACTATGATTTATACCATGTTATGAAATTATGCTCTCTTTTGCAGGTTAAGATTTCCAAAAGTTATGTTCTTATGAATATGATGTGATTGATTTTTCTTTTGTTTACCCTTACTGAGCATTCGAGCTCACGCTTTTATGTTTTCTTTTCCCTCAGGATATAAAGAAAGGTTTTAGGTAAAAAAAAGGGAAGATCTTTATGGGAGATATTGAAGATCTTTCACCATGATTAGAAGATTACGTTCCGAGTTTCCAAAGACACTAAACTATTACGATCCTTGTGTGTGTGTTTTTTTTATGTACTAAGTATTCCGTAAAAGTAAAGTAATGTTCATGTACGTTAAGCTTTGGGTCTTTACAGTTGGTATCAGAGGAAAGGTTTAGTCAACCTTTGGAAACTAGGATGCGAGAACTTTAGTGAGATCCCTAGAGATATTTGTAAGGTATGTCTAGGGATGTCACTAAGGTTAAGTATACGTATAGGTTATAGTACTAGAACTACGCTAAAGATCATATAATTAAACCTAAGATGTTAGATATTGATGGTACTCCCCCTTTATTATGTTGTTTTCCCTAGCATGTTTTTTTCCTCTCACACTATTCTTTTTGGGTTTTAGACGATGGCTGGAACCCGAAGGAACCGTGTTGATCAATGCAATGGACAATGCAATGATTGTCCTCCTGAACAAACAAATGTTATGGGAGATGGAGTGAAAAATCTTATTGCTATACTTACACAAGCTATGAATCATTCTGGACTTCCAAATGAGCATAGAAGGGAACAATATTCTATTGAGTCCTTCATGAGGCAACGTCCACCTTCTTTTAGTGGGTCTTACAATCCACTTGTTGCTGAACAATGGATCAGTACCACTGAAAAGATATTTTCAGTTCTTCAATGTTCTGAACATGATAAAGTCATCTTAGCAGTATATAGTTTGGAAGGTGAAGCTGATCAATGGTGGAATCTTATCAAGAATACGAGGCCAAGAGATGAAATTGAGTCCATGGAATGGGACGAGTTCAAGAACTTGTTTTTCAGTAAGTACTTACCTCGTATTCTTTGAACAAAGATAGAGAAGGAGTTTTTTGAACTAAAGCAAAAGGATGATGAATCTGTTGGTATATACGAAGCGAATTTTACAAGACTTTCAAGGTATGCATCTGGCATTATCATCCAACCTAAAAGTAAAGTTGATCGATTTTTCAGTGGCTTAAAACCAAGTCTTCGAAGGGCATTAGCTATAAGAGACTTCAGTAGCTATGAAGAAATTGTTCATTGTGCTATCAAGGTAGAAATGGAAGTTGGTGTTACATATCCATCTCATGGTTTTGAAAAGAAATGAAAGATGGAGTTCAAGGAGAAATCTCAGAATAATGGTGAAAAGAAGATGAATGTTTCCTTATGCACAAAGTGTGGAAAGAAGTATGGTGGAGATTGTCTTAAAGAGACTAGAAAATGTTTTAAGTGTGGAAAAGAAGGTCATCGAGCAGCTGAGTGTCGAAGTAATGGAAAAAGCGTTTCTAATGATGTGAATAAAGAAAACACTGCAGAGAACGCACCACCAACACTTCAATGCTTCAAGTGCAAGGAAATGGGGCATTATGCTAATAAATTCCCTAATCCAAGGGTTAGTGATGATCAACATGAGCAACCACTCATGGAAAAGGACAAAGGGAAGTCACATGCAATCACTATTGGCAATGTTGAATATGACAACGATGTGGTGGAATGATTAAGTGTGTATGTAATGGGATTCCAAAATAATGTTGTATCATTGAGTATTGCAATATTTATTGATGTGGTATTCAAAGTGATTGAGATATTTTTTGGAAATAAGATGATATGCGCATAATGAAGGGAAAACGAGAAAATGAAATGTTTAATAGTATTCATGAGCTCATGATTGATATAAGGACTAAGTGATATCATGGTTTGAGTATATAGAATTTTGAGGATTTTGGTATGTGGAAAGTGTTAACTTTAAACTGCATTCATGTTTTCACTAAGGTATTCAAGAGAATACATGATTAAGGACTTTGAATGTTTGGAATGTGACCAACAAAACATATCTTATGATATATGGGGATCAACGATGGTATTAAATCTCTGGTAATCGTTTTCACTATGTTATGAGAGTGGACTGCAGTATTATGGATAAGCCTAAAGATTGAAATGGATTATGTTGGACATAAGTGAGTATTGTTTAAGGATAGAAGTTTTTTTATTCGATATTATTGATGGGATGTTATAGTAATGTAGTTTTAGAAAAAGGACAACCTGCAGGACGGGCGACAACCCATCGCGTCGGACAAGGCTGTAGGAATCGAACCCACAACCGAAGTGCGACTGGACTTTATCGCCTACCACTAGCCTAAAGGAAGTCCCTATTTAGTAGAAACTAGTTTTATTATATTAAGCAGTATGATATATGAAGTATAAGTCCATTTTAGGAACAATATATGATTAATCTCACTATAGACCGACTTATGTATATAATTTTTTCTAACCTTTTGTTTGAGACAGATGGAATGACCCGTCATTCTATCACATGATCTGCTAACACTTCACGAATAACAAATTCAACTTCATTTATTTAAGAGATGAAGTGGAAATTGTTCAAGGCACGAACAATAGTGAGATTGTACCAAAATAAAGTAAGTATTTATTCTAATTCAAATTTTCAACTTTAGGGAAATGATCTTGAAAACCAAAAATGTTGTCCTAGTGCCCTTATATCCGATGAATCAGATGGTACCCTAGATCATCACAAATTTATGGATTTGTGATTGCTAGCTTTTCCTTAGCCATGTTCTCTACCACTCTCCATCAGAACATGATGGTTAGATTTCTCTTACATATCCACATTTTCACCTATGTGGAAACCCGATGATTAGTTTATTTGGGTAACCGTTACGTTTCATACTTTTGTTTTTAAAGAAAAGTTTTGGTATTCCTTTTTACGATGTGGGTTTCTATCAAAGAAACTGTCAAATAGTAAACCATTTATAACCCCGACGAATTTCGAGGGAGAAATTCATTTTATGGGGGGTAGAATGTAACACCCCGAGATTTTATGAAAAATATTATTTTAATTTCATTAATGTCTTTTGTTGTATTCTACACCAAGATTACCTTGCGCTATACGCAACACCGTATTAGCTTGCAGTATACGCAACACTATTCTTGGACCGTGTTACACACAATTTTGATAATAGTTATTCTACACAACATTGAGTATATATATATATATATATTAAATGTATAAATGAAATATGGTTGGATTCTGTTATACGAAACAACGAATGATTCTTTCACAGCACGCAACCCTGACTTGGCTTGCATTACACGCAATCGTGACCTTCCTCGATAGCGTGTGTTTTACGTAATTCCGGGTTTTAATAAACAATGATATATTATTATAATATTGTCATGAACTAGACGTTATGAATAGTATTAACTAAAATTTTAATTTTATAGCATTATTATTCATCTTAAACATTTTCTAGAACATGGTATAAGAACAAAATAAATTTTTCGGATAAAATAAGTATTTTTCAAAAAATGCAGTTTTGCCGCCTTTTGATGGCGCACCCACATTAAATCTAGTTTTTGAAATGTTTATATGTTCAATTTGACAAAATAAAATTCTTCTTTTGAATCAGGATGAAAAAATTTACATTAGATAAAGTTTTGATATTTTTCCGATAACTTTCATATTTTAATGAATAGTAAAAACACGCTATATTTTAGTTAAAAACAACTTTTTTCATCATAATATCTCATGTGGATAAATTATAATATTGAATAGTTTTAAAGTATAAATAGAATATATTTTTACCATTTAATATAATGTATGTCATTAGCATTGATTTTACCTTGAATTCGTAGGTTAAATCAATTCAATCTTTTGCAATGTTTTAAAGAAAAACCCGTTTTTATTCGACACCGGGATTAATTTTAATTTAATTTTTTCAACTTATGTGTATTGAATTTTAAAAAATGGATTCCATATTTGGAATCAGTGGGTCCAAATTATGTTAATAGGCTACTTTTTATTTTTGGGAATTATGAATAGTAACTACGGTAAATTTTATTTACCATAGTTAAAGGTAAATCAGGTAATTAAGGGTAAATATAATATTATAAAATTACCCTAACACATGCCAAAATTCTATTTTATGGCTAAAAGTAAACCCATATCAACTAAGGGTCTGATTAGATTCATTTTATGGACTTTTGACCATGAAAATAATTTAATTATTATTAAAACCAAAGAAAGTGACAACATGTCACTCTCTTAAATCTTATAAGTATAATAATTTTAACTTAGTGATAAACATCATAAAAATTAGAACATGAATTGTCTCCAGAAAGCTAACAAAATTATCTACATCATGGGAATTTATTTATAATTTTTTGGGATTAAATAATTTAATTTATTTATGACACAATGATGATGCAGTAATTATCTTATTAATGAAATATTGAAATAATGGATGTTATAAAAACCAAAATAAATGTAATTTGAGACTTTTTATGAATCCCACTAATTTTATAGGTTACTATGATATATTAGTGTTGATATAAGAAACTTGGTTCGAACATATAATTCTGTTATGACTTTCACAAAAATCATATATCAAATAGTGTCAAAATTGACACAAAATAGTTTTTAAATCAAATATTATATTATTAATTGTTATTTTATTCCAAAAAATATAAGGTTCAGCTAAATGACTTAGATAAGGATATATATATATTAATAATAAACAATTTGGTGTTCTTTTTGAATGTTATAGTAAGTGTATTAACCATATAGTGTAAGAAAACAAAAAGACACGGTAAAGGTTAAATTATTTAACTTAGGGTTAAATCTAATTGAAAAGGTTAAAATAATAACCAAAACTTGTCTAAATCATATTGGTTGATAGGATTTCGACCCATCCCCACTTTATCTTCGAAATAAGACCCTTTGGAACCATTATAAACCGATTTTGACTTTAATATAAAATAATATTTTGAGATATTCCTAAGGTGCCCCTCTCCTCCCTTATAAAAGGACACCTCCTCCCCCTCCTCCTCACACAAATTTGAGCACTCAATCTCGTCCAAAACCTGCCCTTTTATCCTCTCCACTTCCCTAGAATAATCCTAGAGGTACTCGTCTTCTTCAAAGACCAATATTAGTTCCCTAAGTGGAGGATTTAAAGAGGCGTTCCAAAGAAGAGGTAATATCCGTTACCGATCTTTTCAATTTCTTTCTTCTTCAACTTATTCTTCTTTAGTTGTTTCATGATAAAGTAATAACATCAGTATTACATAAATACTGATATGTTATTATAAATATGAAACAACCCTAATTCACCTTCTATCCATCCTACGGAAAAATGAAATCACCGCTCGTGCGTACGTACGGAATACCGTCTCCACGCCGTGGTGTAATCTATTTTCCACCACCACCATACAAGGATGGGTATAATGGTGTAATGAGTAACTATTTATGATTATTATAAAGTAATATTGATACTAAAATAATATATATGTACTCCAATACAATTCCACGATCATAGGAACGATATCATCACTCGTGCGTACATACGGAATACCGTCTCCATGATGTGATGCGACTCGTTCTACATGATCATCATTACATAGTAATTATATAAATGAATTTAATGAATAAATATGATATATGTTACACTAATACCATTATGGATATAAGGAATCTATAACCTTAAAAGAAGAATAAGAATTTATTCGGCAAAACACGTATAAGAACAAAAGGCAATAAAGACCTGAGTAACAAGTAACAATAAAATATTACTAACAAGAAGCTAAGAATATGACCATATATGATATCATATCAATATGTATGATTCTGGAATAATTCAATAACATTATTTAAACCATTATACAGGATCTTCGGACACGTACAAAGAAAATCGGACTTAAGGTAAGGGAAATATCACAATCTCATTTTTATCCGAGATTGTTTATACTTTGGAATTTATTGGGGTGTATTTTATCATCCACATCCATGTTTCCCCAATATGTAATATTTATATCCTTATAAAATAGTTTATATTCAATTTTACCCTTCGGTAAATTTTTAGTAAAGGATATGAAAGGAATCTTTTGTCGTTTTTCGTACGAGGTATTTTTTTTGACTTTTCCGAAAAAAGTACGAGAAGAATGTTTTTTTAACTTATAAGGCATGAATGGATTTTTAAAACATTATTTCCAAGAAGCTTCCTTTACAAGTTTTCAAGTTTATTTTTAATCATCTTCTTTTATTTTAATGTCGTATGACATGTTATGAAAGGAAAAATGTTTTTGAAGTAGAAAGGATATTTTCCTCAAGAATTGAGTTCAAATGTTTTCCATCTAAGATAATATAGGGTTATGTTTTTATCCCTATTATTACATTGATTTGATTATTTTGTGATGGAATTATATCTTTATGAATTCCTTTATCTTATATGAATTGTTTTATGATTTCATGTTGTTTAAGAATTCCATTTTTATTACATGGGTTATGCAATGATGTATGATTTATGATTTTGTGGCACACATAAGAATGGTATCATTATGAGATGGGTGGGACCTATATCTCCCTCCAATGCATTGGTTAAAAATTTTATATCTCATGAGATAGACATGGATGGAATGGTAGGTTATACCGGTTCAGTGAAACAGGACTGAAACGAGGGTGACTCGATTCAGAAAGGGACTTTGTCCACTAAGATAGTCTTGGCAATGAGTCTTGACTAACAAGAAATGATTCTCTATGATTATGTGTGAATGCCACAAAGTTTCATGTTTTAAGTTATGATTATTGGGATTTCATTTCACTTCTATGATTTATCCCATGTTATTAAATTATTCTCTCTTTTGCAGGTTAAGATTTCCAAAAGTTATGTTCTTATGAATATGATGTGATTGAAGGCTACTTTCATTTCTATGTCATATTAATGGAATTAAAACCAAATGAGAGGTATTTATATTTTAATTCCATAATTATATTAATAATTTATATGTATCATACATTATATATAATAACCTTAAATCCATCCTTTATACATCCCACATATGGCATTAACGAATCAAATCACATTGAGGGGGCGGTAGTCCGCACTTCCTAAAATGAAATTATCGTGTTTACCCACAATAGAAACAATAAAGGTATGCCACAAAAGAAAAATACAGAAACAGAAACATATTATATATCATATATAAATATAGTTTCATATTAATGGCCACCTTTTAAGGTGTTATATGAGTGTTGAACAATCATCGTTTCGTGAGGCAGAAATTCACCATCCATAGAAACAGTATGTTCTTTAACCATTTGATCTAGGTGTGTGTAAGTGTAGGTCTAATTATTCTTATAAAAACATTCTAGTATATTTAATATACTGGAGTTGTTACAAAATAAATGAATAAAAAGAGTTTAGGGGGTTGGAGAAGCAAAATAAAACAAAAGAACACAAGTGAAGACATTACCTTAAAATCGGGTAACTCCCTTTGGTTTGAGCTCAAAGGCTTCCTTGGGAAGACTTCTGCCCAAAGTGAGGCTTCAAGGAGTTATATAGGGATGTGGAGAGACAAAATGGGCAGGGGTTGTCCGAGCCAAAGGCTTTGGAAGTGTGGGTAAGGAGGTAGAGGTGGGGGCCTTTTATAAGAGGAGAGGAGGGGCACTCTTGGAAAGGTATAAAATGTAACTTTATTTTCAAATGAGTATCAGATTTTAATGGTCCCACATTGATGTGTTTCGAGGATAAAGTGATAAGGGTTATAAATACACCCATACAATAGGTTTTGGACATGTTTAGATCTTAGATTTTACATTATATTTCCATTTTATTTAAATCGTTAAATAATGAGGTCATCGCTGCATCATCATGATGTCATAAATAATTTAATTTATTTAATGTATAAAAATTATAAAAAACTACTATAATGTAGGAAATATTTTTATCTTTCCAATGAATATTTATAGTCCAAAAGATCATTTATGTAGACAAAATTAAATATATTTTACTTAGGTGATACAATCTTCGTTACATTTAACATTCTTTAAAAATAAAAAGATAAAAAGTCACTTTCTCACAAAAGTGATTCCATGGGGCCCCCAAGTTTGGCACGAGGCATCACATGGTCGGAAATGAGACAACCAGTAGCCTTAGGACAAATTTTGTGGTCATTTTGTATTATTATGATATTATCTTATTATCAGTAACTACCTGATTACTCATTAATCAAGATAATGAAAGATAATTACCGTCGTTATTATTCATAATGTCCAAAAACAAAAGAGTATTAATTACATAATTTGGACCTTCTGATTCCAAATATTTAATCCATTTTACCAAATTAAAAACACATAAATTTCAATAATTAATTTAAAAAAACATCCCGTTGTCAAAAAAATAGCGGGTTTTTTAGAAAAAAGTTTGGCACTTGTTTATGCCCAATTCCAAAGTGAAATTAATCCCAATGACCATCATTGAATTACATGGTAAAAATATTTTCTAATTAAACTTTAAAACAAATTAAAAATATAATATAACCATATAATTAAATTATATGAAAAAGCAGTTTTGATGTAAAATGCAGTATTTTTCACTATTCATTGAAAAATGAACATTGTCAGAAAAATACCAAAAATTATCCCAAGGTAAATTTCAATGTCCCAATCATAAATAATATGTTTATTTTAAAAAATATAGATTATGAAATTGTCAAAAAGTGGATTTAAAAGGGGTTCGCCATCAAAAGGTGTTTAATCGACCTTTTAAAGAATATTAGAATGTTTACGCTTAAAAACGGGATTCATTTTCATTTTTAATCCTCTAACATTTATTGTAAAGAGTAAAAATATTTTAAAAACATATATAATAATTTTGTTGTTATTTTTGTTCATTCCAGCCATTAAAACGGCTAGGCATTAACTACCATTTAAAATAATATTATTTTATTATTAGAGTGGGACGTAAGATTCCCAAGAAACTCGTTGTTGCGTATTGGGTACTCCATCGAGCGTAGTATCCCCTTTAAAGTAATATTAATATTTTATTCACAAATATGGATAAATATAGAGATTTCATATTCTTTATTTACCTAGGGTGTTACAGATATTATGTTTAAAAAAATCAGAGGTTATTCACACATATTCATAGAATGAAATATTCAAGGAGTACAAGTTTATCCCAATGAATCAAAATTAGGTTAAGAAGTTCCCTTGCAAAAATTTGACAGCCTAACTACATCACTTCAAAATTCAGAAAATGAGTTGATGAGAGATAAAAAGGGGTATCTCATCACTTGTACATAAAATTTATAGAAATAAGGATATATAAGAACATATCCCATCATAATAAGATTAAAAGGCCTAAAAAAGAAGTCTATTAAAATGAGGAGGGTGAAAGGTTCCCTTACCGAATTAGGTAAATTCTGAAACGTACACCCCTTGAAAGAAGGGTCATACAATGAAGATGTAACTTCCCATATGTGAGAGTATATTATACAAATAGTAAAATAATGGGCAGTACATAAACCAAACAAAAGGAAATAGTGGCCAATGTAGCATGAATCTCACAGGAATAAAAAGTGAGATGAAAATACCCTTTTGAAAATTCGACAGCCTTACGGCACCACATAAGACATAAAATATGGATTGATGAGATAAAATACGGTATCTCATCATATTAACATAAAATTTACAGTAGGAGGAATATAAAATAACATCCCCTAACATAATAAATATGAGCTTAAAAGAAATGACATAAGAGAGAGTACTTAAAAAGAAAGAGAGAGGCCGGATCCCTTACCTTGTGTCCGACTTGACTCGACCGTTCTTTAATATCCTGAATAATATACTTGAGGTAATTTATACTTGATTAGGAACCTTTTTCATGTTTATTAGTCCTTTTATTTCACTTATTACCATGTTATGCACATTATGTAATCATTTAAGTCAATAACGGTCGTTTTGTCGATACTTGGTACTTGAGTCAAAAATAAACTCTTTATAATCAAAATTTTGTTCATGGGGTAAAATATCCATTATATTCTAAATTATATTTATTATTTAGATATCATATATATCATATATATACATTATATACATGAATTTATAATATTACATAATCATTTAGAGGTAAGAAATGAAATGCACTGTTCATGGAGATGGTAAGTCGTACGTACGCGTGAACGCTACTTCCATTTATATTTCATTAATAATGGAATTAAAACATAATGATACATAATGGTATTATAATTTCAGTATGGTATAATATATAATATCATTAAATCTATCCTTTATACGTACCACATATGGTATTAACGAATCAAATCCCTTTGAGGGGGCAGTAGTCCACACTTCCTAAAATGAAGATATCACGTTTACCCATAATGGAAACCAAAAATGTATGCCATAAATGAAAAATACAGAAGCTTAAGGAAAACATAAACATATTATATATCATATATAAATATGGAGACATCTTAATGGACACCGTTGAAGGTGTTAAAATAATATTGAACAATCATCGTTTCGTGAGGCAGAAATTCATCATCCACAGAAACAATATCTTCTTTAACCATTAGATGTAGTTGTGTGTATGTTTAGCTCGAATAAGTCTTATAAAAACATACTAGTATATGTGAGATACTGGTTTTGTTACAAAATATATTAATAAAAATAGTTTAGGGTGTTGGAGAAGAAAAATAAAACAAAAGAGCACAAGTGAAGACATTACCTTAATATCGGGTAACTCCCTTTGGTTTGAACCAAAAGGGTTTCTTGAAGATCTTCCTGACAAAGTTAAGGCTTCTAGGATGAGTAGAGGGATGTGGAGAGACAAAATTATCAGATCATGGCCGAGCCAAAGGCTTTAGAGGTGTGGGTAACGAGGTAGAGGTGGGGGCCTTTTATAAGAGGAGAGGAGGGGCACTCTTGGAAAGTCAAGAATGGTTACATTATTTTAAAATGCATTTCGGATTTTAAAGGCCCCAAATTGATATATTTAAAGGATAAGGTGATTAGGGTTCAAAATACACCAATCCAATAGGTTTTTGACATGTTTAGTTCTTATATTTTACATTATCTTTTCATTTTATTTAAATCTTTAAATAATGAGGTAATCGTTGCATCATCATGATGTCATATATAATTTAATTTATGTAATGTATAAAAATTATTAAAACAAATACTATTATGTAGGAATGATTTTTATATTTCCAATGAATATTTATAGTAAAAAATTTGATGTGTATAACCCCATGTAAAAATTGTTTTATTAAAACAATACATGTTTGTGTAATTTTTACTTTTACTTTAAATAAAAGGCATAAATTTAATTATCTTACCCAAGTGGCTCCATGGGGTCCTAAAAATCGACCCATGGGTTTTCTTGGTCGGCCATGACTCATAAAATAGGGTTATGAAGAGTGTCAAGACATTTTCATTTTATTATAATATCATTTGTACCTTAAATCACACTAATTACCTTTAATCATGACTAATAAAACATAAAAGTTAATTTTTATCAAAATTATCTTTATCCCATTGAACCAAATTTTACTTAATAATTAAAACAATTTATATTGAATTTTTGAAAGTCAAATCACAGAAGTGGTAAAGTTCCATTTAAAAAAAAATCAGTTTTTGTAACTACCACTTTGTGGTTTCACTATTCATCAAAAATTTAGGTTTCTCAGAAAAATACCAAATATTCACCCTAAGCTATATTTTATATTCCGAATTCAAAAATGATGTATGTTTTACCAAATTCATAATATAGAAGTTTCATTAATTAATTTTATAATTAAATCGCACTGTCAAATCAAATAGCGTGTTTTTAAGAAACAATATCTATCAAAAGATTGACACTCATTTATGTCCAATCTCAAAGTGATATTAATTCCAATGTCAACCATTGGATTAAATGGTAAAAATATATTATAATTTTACTTTAAAACCAATTAAAAATATAATCTATCTATATAAATAAATTAGATTAAAAGGAGGTTTTGAATTAAAATACGACACTTTTCACTATTCATTAAAAATGTACATTGTCAGAAAAATACCAAAAATTTACACAATGTAAATTTTAATGTCCCGATTCTAAAGAAGAATTTTATTTTGTAAAATAGAACATATAAAATTGTCTAATTTATATTTAAAAGTGGGTTTCCATCAAAAGGCGGCTTATCGACCTTTTAAAGAATATTAGAAGATTTATGCTTAAAATTGGATTCATTTGCATTTTTAATCCTCTAAAATTTATTGTAAAAAGTAAAACTATTTTACAAAAATATATAATCATTTTGTAGTTAGTTCTGTTCATTCCCTTCATTGCATGGGCTAGGTGTTAACTACCATTTAAAATAAAATTATTTTATTATTAGAGTGCAACGTAAGGTTTCAAAAGAACTCGTTGTTGTGTATTGGGTAAGCCTTCAAGAATTGTGTTCCATTTAAAGTAATATTAATATTTTATTCACAAAAAAGGATAAATATAAAAATGTCATATTCTTTATTTACCTGGGGTGTTACACATTCCCAATGTTTATCACACCATAAATCTTTAACTAATCCAATCATATTTATGAAAAAAATATATAATCACCCTCAAACTAAGTCTCTAATCAAGGAAGAATACACATCACCTTAGTCATATATAGAGGGTTTACACAAAAATCATGGACCTGTAATTCCATATGCACTCACATTTCCTTTTTCCACACAATAAAGAACATGAACCAGTATGTAAATCACTCACAGTATGGCTCCTTTGAATGGGAATTTCTTTGCCACCAAGATTCACATTACATGATGCGACATGCTAGTTTTAACTCTACCCTTTGATCATTGATACACGCTCTAATTTTTCAATGATTGAACACCTATGAGCCTTACATAGGTTTCTTAGAGATGTAATAATTTCCATATTATAATCATGTGCTGTGAGTTAGTTACTATTCACATGACACTCTACCAAAAGATGATGTGGAGGCATTATCAATTCAATGTTCAACAGAAACCATAGAATATAGGATACAATAGAAGATAAAAATAAAATGGTCAAGTCAATAATAGAGATCCAAAAAGAAAATGTTATTCTAAAAATTTGTGTAAAAAGTGAAATGGCATGTCAAAATTATTACACTTATACCTATATTCCCAAATTTCAGGGTATTAATTTTCACAATTTAACTAGGTAGATATACCGTATGAAATAATAATTCCTATCAGATGAAAAATTAATATAAAGTTATTTATCTGATGTACCTACTTGTATTCATGCATACTTACCTCATGTTATCCAACCCCCATGAAATAATCATTGTAAATAGAAAAATAACACAAAAAATAAATAAAAAATCACAATTATAACAAATAAAACACTACAAAAAGTAATATCGCTTCATGGTACATGGGGTTTCCACCGTACATTGGTTAGATAGTCCCATGCAAGAGATCATTTCAATTCCTCTACACAATCTACAATCTAATATACTTTCACCGAATAGATAAATGTAGAAAATATCTAACCACTGATAACACCTTGTAACAACCCTAGAAAAGTGATCCCCCACATGACTGATTTAGTCATTAATAAACCAGATGAATGCCTCCTTATAAGGGAGAGACTATTGCATTACAGCAAGGGATTAAGGTATATAGTGGGGAGACTATACCCTTGGGTATAGAGTTTAAATTATAAAATAAATATGAAAAATGAAATAATGAAATCAACCAATAGATAACAATACTGATCAAACTCAAACAAGGAATACATTAACAACCAACAATTCCAATTTATAATAATAAACCATGTCATTCACTATTTTATGCCAATTTTGATATCATGTTGAGTTCATTAATTTAAAACACTAATAATATAAAAAAATGATTCCAAAACAGATGTATTGAATACCCATTTTAGATATTATCTCCAAACCTGTGTCTCATTTTATAATGTAATCAATTATGTATAGTTCCCTAGATAGTTTGGTGTACCTAAATCCATGATGTCAATAAATGCACCAAACTATGCCTAAATAGTGTGTTCAATAAATTCACAATACATAAACCCATGATGTCTAAATTTATCAGTTTGAATATATAGTGAATGAGATATTATTATAAATAGGGAATTATTTCATAAATTAATAAGGTACAACAAATTACCCTTCAGACCTCAAGATAAAAGTTGATACCTAGGATAAGATGAACCTATTTCATTACAATGATTAAGATATCTATCCATTGGTGGATTCTCATACATATGAAACATAACCATGCTTCAAGTGAATTCTCACATTGATGAAGAGTCACTCGTACCATTAATCAATAATATCATATATCTCCCTCAGGAATCAAGAAATAATATGTATCCCCCTTATGATATAAGTAAAAGTTCATGTATCCTTGAGGGATGTATATAATCATGAATCTATCACTTAGGGGGAATATGTCCATTAATTAGGAAATCAGGTTGTACGTGAACACATATCTAACCCTCAGGTATTACATCTCCATTCATCTGGACCTAAGTTGGTATGTAGCCATGAACTGAGACCTCAGGCAGTATGTAATCATGCATATAGAACCATGGATTAAAACATAATCATTAGTCATGAAAATACAATGTTTCAATAAAGGCATTTATAGTAACAAAAAACATGTATAAAATGATGTCAAAATCCACATTGACAAATTTATTAAAAACCCCATTATCATTCCATTTATTCAATTTACCAACTCATACCAACTAATAATTTCAAACATCTTATAAAATTTATCTGTGATAAAAATTATCCCAATTATATTGACAACTCCCATTCCAATTATAATTAAAAGAAATTACCAAAACCCAAATCTTCATATAAAAAGTTTATTATAAAATTCTAAAAATTAAAATTTAATTCTATTTTTAAACATTTACTCCGTGTAATTAATTCTCAATCATAATATCACATTTATAAGGTTAAAAAAATTCCATGTTAAGAAAAATTTGGATTTCTCATTCTAAACCGAATCACATTATGAAGATATAACATATCCAATTTCATGTTAATCATATGTCTATGGGTTTATTTCATTCTAGATAAAACCTTGATTCAATGGATGTCACACCCCCTAGGTGTCTATAAGTCTTGGTCTCAATTACATAATAATCAATGAAATGCGAGGGAGTGTAAATAATAATTTTTTTCAAGACAATGGGTTAAAATTCATGATACAATAACCAAATAGTGTGAACATGTGATCACAAATGTTTCACATACTATAGACATTAAAATAATCTTTATGGAGTTATTCAATACAACTAACCTCATGAAACCTCAACATAAAGAAATTATTCAACCACCAAGGATGAACAAGGTTTATACTTCCTATCCTTCAACAAAAAAAAAGAATCACTATCAGAACAAGTCATCAATCGAAGATTCATATATGGACATCAAAATCTAGGGCTCCCATTAAAGGAAAACTAATGAATAAAGGATGATAATAAGAAATATGTGACTTACCATTAATTATGATTTGTGGAATAAAATTATCCAATTAATTCTAACATGTGTTTGAAGATTAAACCGAAAATCACCTCAGGGAGGGAATTAGTTGAGGGGGAAAATTAGCGTGGATAATGAGAATTATGAGACAGAAGAATAAAATAAATCAAACATGACAAAAACTCATTCAAAACTTGATCGATGTTTTTAGACATTGAAAATCAATGTAGACTACTTCACAAAAAAATAAGTAACCTCATGTGGATACCCAAAATAACCATTCACATCATGAATAGAATTTCACTTTATAAACATATTTTTCCCTGATAAGCTATCATGTCCTGAATGAGATTCATGAAATATGCATAGAACCATTCACCATGTGAATAATCATTATGGTGTAAATTAGTTCCTATAACTATTTTTATTTACTTCATCTTCTTTCCCCATCGGACATCACGTGTAATTCATCCCAACATGAGAACAGAAATATTTATATAAAAAATAGGTTCAAAAAAACATAAATATATACATGCCTATGTAAAATATGATTGCATATAACCTTGTATTAGGGAATAAATTTTCACAATCCCAAAATTAATTATTCATGAAAAATTAATATGTTGATGGTTTAATATTTTTGACTTTAATACATTATATAGTATTTGATAACCTCTTTATACATCTTTGAGAATCATGAGCCCGATGGACAATCCCTCCACACCTGAAATATTTAATGATTCATTTGAGACATTCCCTTTGGTGATACATTTGAAATTTTTGATACAAATAAGATGTAATATTCTTTTCCTTATCATCATTATCACCTTAACATCAGTGATACTGTAGCCTTCTCATTAGTTGTGTGATCAGAATTTCGTCTAGACTCATGTTGTAGATCATATCTCAAGATTATAAGTTAACCATAACTATAATATTCATTAGACTAATTTTAAACCAATTTGGGTTCGGTTTAAGTTCACTATTTTGTTGTGTTTTTTTCATTATTGAAATGATTTATCTTTTCTTTGGCCATTACATGAATAATGATGTTAAAGATAAGAATACAAAATTTAAAAATCTTATGAAAATGATAACATTTAACTAAAAAGGAATAAATCATAAATGATATAAACACCCTATCTTTTATATTTATATGTTTAAATCTAGGTTTTTAAATGTCTATATCTTATTAGTTTCTCTTACCATACAATAATGGTATTCTCAAATCCATCACAATTATTCATAAGAATAATGTTATTAACTAATGAATATCCCATGGGAGTGTTTTTCTAGGTGTAGAGATATAGGTCCAGTCAATGTGAGACAATTGATGGAAGATTTGTCACTCAAATATCCCTTTTCACAGTGAATACACCTAGGTGTACCTTAAGAACAACCACATCCATATTCAATTATATAGATAGGAATGTAATTTCTATGAAAACCACATCCAAAAAACATTACCCAAATTTCCAGATGTTATACTATAAATATAAATATACATAGGGTATTAATTATTTTTTATTATCCCAGTACCTTTAAAAATCCTAAAGAACTAAAAATTACTCTGAGACCAACTCATGCACCCCAGTCTGACACTCGGGGACATATATCTAAAAAACATCCATCAAACACAGTTTTTGATACATGAAGAGATTCAACTATCATTAATTAAAAAAATTCATAAGTATAACTTTAAATCTCCTAAATAATCACACAAATCCAATAACTAATGGTATAAATTCATTGGGGGTAAACTACATAAGAAACATGACTAAGGGTATTTACACTCATCTTCTAAACCTATGGAATATAAGAATAAGAAGGGGTACTCTCAAATAACAAGGAATGGAAAAGGTCAAAAATATCTCATCATGGTTTTTTCTTATATGAATATGATAAGTCAATATCATATGATAAATATAATGTTAAAATGAACATATAATAATAAGAATCATTCAAAAGTCATGATATAAGGATATGTAATAAAAAAGGACCAAAAAGTGTTCATTTTAAAGGAGTGTTACATAATAAACTTGAGAAATGTTTCATAATATGATGAATATATATATATACATATTTCCATAATACATAGAATAATAAGGTCCTATAAAACAAACCTAATAACATAAAATTAGGTAGATAAGATTATTGCATCATCTTCACCTAACAAACATTTGGACAACGCTTTATACATTATGCTCAAAGAAAAAACAAATTTAAAAAAATCCCACATCATATTCACAAAAAAAATCAAAAAACTACGTTCAACACATTTACGGAAGACTCTAGTGATAAATATTATTACATGATGTTTAAAAAAACTTTGCACAAATCATCTCACCCCACAATCACACAACAAATTTGTGACCAAATCTTCCCACATCAAGTTCATACAAAATGTAACCAGCTTATGTGAAATTAAATCTTAACCAAGGAATTAGAAGGGGATATAGGACCCCACCTAAAAATTAGAAATAAAAATGTGTACCAATTGAAAATAAAATTTTTTCTCATAATGAAGAACCGATGGAATGAAAAATGTGTTTCACATCATTTTTATATGTATGGAAAAAAATAACCACAGTTATTTAATGGTTGATACCCAAAATTAAATCACCCTAAAATACTATTTTAAATGTGAATTTATATGGTGGATAATGAATTTTTTTTTGGAATGTGTTTTTTAGAGTTATTGGAAAAAATTGATGTGAAAGAATAAACGAGGTTTTTAAAAATTATTTTATTTTTTAGTGTAAAAAATAATTATACGACATTTTTGAAAGGTCATTTTTGAAATATTTATGTGATGTTTTTTCAGATAAAATATTTTTAAATATAAAGTTCAATAATGGTAAAATGAAAAATAAGAAATATCTCCATATTTTATAGTGAAAATTTTACATTTTAAATAAAATATTCAATTATAGATCCATGAAAAAGATATAAACATTTTCAAAAGGTGAAGTGAATAAAATTTAAAAAAAGATGTTTTTATAAAAAGTTTCTAATGATAGGTAATTTAAAATACATAAATGATTTATAAATAGCATGTGGATTTTAAGATAAATATTTTATCTTTTTATGGAAGGAAGACATTTTTATAATTTTTAAAAGACTTTTTTGAAAACCCACATCATTAAAAGAGTATCTGACTAATTATTTTGAAATGGGAATAAGGAAAATATCAGGATCACATTATTGAACAAATATTTTGATTTTAAAATTAAAAATAATTGTTGGAAATGATGAACATATAAATAGAGGAAAAACATTATAAAATGATATAGTATTTTTTTCATTGAATTTTGACTCTTTTATAAGAAAAAAAAAAAAAAAATAAATAATATTTTAATTAAAAAAATATTTTTTCACATTTATAAAACTCTAAATGTATAATGAAATAGAAAATAAAATAATGAATAAAAAATTAAATAGTTAATCTAAAGGAATAAAATTTTAACTAAAATAAATGAAATTTTAGTTAACTAAATACCTTATAGGTATCATATATCTTAATGAAAGAGAAAATAAAATTGGGTTTATGTTGTAATGTAAATCCACATAATTGAATGTGAAAATAATATATAATAAAATTAAAAAATAAAATATGTCTATCTTATTTGAAATAAACTAAAAATGAACAATCATAACTCCGTGAATAAGAATTGTTATGATAACATAATAATAAGAAGGTAACTATTAAATAGATATTTTAATATTATTAAATAAGTAAAATTCATTATACTTGAATTAGATATATTAGTGAATAACATATATTAAAAAAATAATGGCATGAAATATCAAACATATTTAATGGAATTGAAAAAAAGGACTAATAACCCTTACTGGAAGTCCAAATTCATTAAGCACAAGAACCTATCATTTTGAATAACAAAATACATTATATTAAAATAATTTTTAAGAAAATTTGTCATCAATATTTTACTTATAGTGCTTATTTATGGTCAAATGTTTTTATTTATTATATAATTTTCTCTTATAGCGGTTACAAGGGGTGGTTGTGTCGATTTATCTAGAAATGCATACTTCTTTAACCGTGGTAAATATTTTGAAAACTAGATTTATAATATCCATAATTAAATATATATATATTTTTATTAATATAATAATTTTATTTTTCAATTTCATTTGTTTTCCAAAAAATAACTCAAATTTTTAATGTGGTCTTGATATGTACTTTTAAGGAGGTCATGTTTTCTATAATCATTTATTTTTAATATAACATATAGAATGTAAAATAATTTATTTATGGAATATTAATAGTTTCATAATTATAATTTTATTAAAACTAATAAAATTTTAACTTTATCCACGCTAGGTAGTAAGTGGAAAATTGAACACTTTATTCGTGGAGACAGTAGTTCGCACATATGCATGACAACATCTTAATTTTCAAAAAAAAATCAACGATGACATAAAATTTATATAAAATTAGCATAATTATATTTAATTTTATTAATATTAATTGTTTTACCATAAATTTTGGAATGAAATATATTTAGTGGATAATAGAAGAATATAATCAAGAGTGATCAGTTGTGAACATTACCACTCTATTTAGACGTTCTCCCTTGAGTAACACCATAAGGATCATTTTTTAATACTTTTTTATAAAAAAATTTCTATAAGAATTTGTGATAGGGTTGAGGAGATAATAATTATGAGTTTTGGAATATTTACATTATTAAAATTCTTGAAAAAAGGTGGTTTAGGTTGTCTACTTTCATAAGGGAAAAAAATTACCTATTTATAAATATCTATTAATTTTATAATAATGAAATGAAACTATCAAATGTTCAGTAACTCAGAAATTTTTAAATAATAATTAATTTTTGGTTGTGATATGGTTGAAAAATCCTCAAAATATCATTTCCAAACATGTTCTAAACGCATTTGAACCCTTATACTGCAAAAATGTATATATTTTCCAATTTTATTTTTTAAATTAGGGACTATTTTTTAACTTATTAATATAAATTAAATTTAAAATATTATCCTTACCATGCCCCTAGGGTGAAACATAGTTGGTACTATCCCTTGTGGGCTCTCAATGAGGTCTTCAGTTCGAGTCTCACAGAGTACATTTCTGCAATGTGTGTTGCTTTTTTTTCTATGAAATGTATGCCCTTTCCCCGAATTACCTAAGGCAATAGCCTCCACTTTAAAAAATCTGACCCTTCCCATATATCCAATGATTGATTTTATAGACATAGATTCAAGCTTATTATAATCTAAATAAATTTCTAAGTAACAGATAATAAACATTTAAATTAATTCATTATATATATATATATATATAAATTTGTAGAAAAGATGTTTATTCATCACTTAGTGTTATTAATCTTAAATAAAATTAATTATGAATTAAATAAATGATACAATAATTTTTAATATATATATATACATTATATCAATGTCATTATATAAAAAAGATCAATTTACTATATTAGATAAAATAAAGACAACATTAATATAACAATTCTTTAATGACTGCTGAGTAACCATTATCATGGTCAATAACTTCAAACATTTTAACCATAAAATTATGTATAAAAATGAAATTGATGTAATTATATAAAATTAACATATTAGTCTATAATATAAAATCCATTTTTAAATATATACTTAAAAGAAGTTATGAAACTAATTTCTAAAATAAGAGACATAAATCATTGTTTTTAGTGTAAAATATTGTGTAAGTTTAGAAAACATAAAATAATGATTTTATAAATTCCATAAAGTATATTAAAATTAATCGTTTTACTAAAAACATTATTATTGGACTAATAAATAAAATTATATATTTTAGTAATAATTTCTTCAATATAATGATAAAAAATTATTTTATTAGTTCAATTGTATATTTGAACTATCCACATAAAAAAATAACATTATAAAATGGTAAAAAAAATTAACATAAAGGTAATTTTTGGATGTTGAATTCATAAATGATGTAATTTTTTTAAAATTTTAAAATTTTAAAATTTTAAAATTTATCATAAAAATTAAATATCAATATATAAATAAATAATAATTTTATTTAAAAAAATCTATTTAATAATTATTTTTTTCCTTTTCAAGTTTTTATACATTTATAATTGGATAAATCTTATTATAAACAAGAGGGTTTAAGTTTCAAATTTTTTTTAATATTATTTTTTTGTTATGTTGCTATGTTATTTATCTTGGTGTTTAATTTTAGTAATGTTATTGAACACAATGTTAATTTAGATAAAACTGTATTTAAATATCTCTAGGTGTCACATTCTCCCCACAATTTGTAAATTACATCATAGAAATTTAATTAACTAATTTATAGTGAAAATATCAAATGGTATATAAAATATTGATGTGTCTTGAGATATAATTCTATAGAGATATCATCCATAAAAATAGACAGTACATATATTATTCCCCAGAATAATATTATCTAAAACCTTGAGTTTTTAAACAATAATTGGACCCAGGATTCTATGATCATTTGGTATGGATACTCTCAATATATTTTTTTCTTCTAAATTTTATTCAAAATAATCCTTGTATTTATAAAATACAATTTTTTGATTTGAAAATGTATTAACATATATGATAATAATATTTTCATAAGGCACGATTTCTTAAACATTAACTTGTGATACAAAACAACAAGAAGTTTTCTTTGATAATATAATATTTGAGATGGTAAATTATATCCCAAGAGAACTTTTTATATTTGATATAATAAAATTTATTAATTCATCCATAAATGTAGGGTTGTGGGTAGGTGTACAATGATTTTCATCATCTAATTGAGTAGTAGATATTTGATACTCCATCCCTTGTTCACTTGGGTTATGAGGTTATTGATGCCTATAATCCTGGATAGACTTTATATTACTATATTAATTTGTATAATTATTTATTTTCATGCACCTAAAACAATGACATGTTGATAGTGTAATAGTTAGGAATATTATAAAATTTATTATATTATAATCTTTATTTATCTCCCTTTTAAAATCATGATCTTGATGACCAATCCCTATACAATTGAAACCATTTATTATTCCATTGATACATTCGATTGGTTGATACTTACCACATTGTTAACAAGAAACCGATTGGATTTAATTTTCTTCAACATCTTCATCACATGAAAATCCATGGGGTTCCAATATTCTCCTATTTGTTTTATTCAAGAGTTTGTAAAGTATTATGTAATTAATCTGATCTTTTGTTATTTAGGTGATAATAACCATAATATTATTAATTATAGTTAAACACTCTTTGGTTTCACTTTCAAAACATCACTTCATCTTCCATAATATCATTTGATTACTTAGATTCCATTTACTTGTTAAATTAACTGAAAATCAAGTTCAATATATAAAATTTAATTTAATAAACTTATAAAAAGGAAAAATATTTACATAAAAAGAAAAAAATCATAACTGAAATATGAATCTACAGTTATTTATTGGTTTATATCTATGTTATTCATTGTATATCTCTTACATTGTTATATAATCATACCATAAATATATAATCAAATAATTCATAATTCTTTCTATAGAGAAAGAAATTAAACAAAAATTTGTATTGGGATTTATTAAATAATTGTACAGTATGAGGCATACTCATTACAAAATTAGTAAAGATCATGTTAATACTCAATAATACGTTTTTTATGTGAATAACCCTAGTTTCATGTATGGAATAACCACATTTACATTCCAATATCATGATATGAATTTTTCTATTTGGAAAACCACATAATCAAAAACATTACCAAAATTTTCATGATGGTTTTCTATATGTATATTTATCCATGGGAATTTACTAATGTTTTCTTATCCTAAGAACTATAAATAACAATTATAAACCTAAAAAAATAAACCTACTATGATTCTATCCATGGTACCCTATACACAAAATCCTAGGTATGGTGTTAAATACACATTCTGGTAACATTGTATTTCATACATATTGAGAGGATCCTATATATATATTTCAATATTTTAATAACCCAAACATTACATCTCAAAAAAACTCACACAATCCCATAAATGGAAGGTTTAGTTTCTTTGATGATTATCTATATATGATACTCATTTTATAATACATGTGAACATTTTTTTAATAATAAAAACAACCTTATACTCCATTCTAAACATTTCATAATTTATAATAATCTTCTTATCCTATAGAATGTAATATTAATAAATGGGTAATATCAAACCGATATTAATGGAAAAACCAAATAACATTTAAATAAGTGTCATATTACAAATGTACTGGAAACATGAAAATGGGATAAATTACATATTAAAACAAACATGAAAGAATATGATTTGTTCACATGTTAATATAGAAGAAATTGTATTCTCAAATATTCAAACATATTCCCTGGTAAAAGAGTGCAATAAAGAAAAACATTTCTAAGGCATATAATCATAGGAATATAGAAATATGGAAAGGATTTGATGATTTTATTAATAAGGACTTGTGAAAAAAATAATATCATAGAAAATATATCGAAAAAATCATCAGGCATAATAGTCACCAAAAAAACATTTGAATAAATCCTTCTTCATCATGTCTAATTAATAAACATGTTAAAAAATAATCCAAAATTATATTCACACACTGAACATGTGAAAAAAAATAATGGAATCATGTTCTCATAAAAAATTGTTTGACAATAGCTCTAAAAATCATGTTTACACAACAAACTTGAGAAAAAAGTCTCTTGTATCACTTTCATATAATGAAACTGCGAACTAAGCTGGCCACATCAGAGTTACCGAAAATTTCACGATCTCATGTGATATACAAATTTAACCAATGAACATGGTGAATATATGATCCCACTCTTCAATCATTAATACATATTTGTGCCAATATAAAACAATCATTCGTCACAACATAAAGGACCCCTGGAATGAACATTTTGATTTTCACTACTTGGAGGTGGTATTGCCAATATTGAATAGAATATGTGAAAAGGTTTTAAAAGAAATCAATCATATTACAATATTATTATATAAGAACATTTAGAGGGTTATTCAAGAAAAATAATTTCAATGTAAGTAAATATTTGGAGTTAATGAGAATAATTGAATGTAAAATATAAAATATATTTTAGAAAATATAATAATTTTGGAGTATAAGATAATGTCATAACCTCATTAAATTGTATATTTTGGTAATTATTTACTTTTAAAAATAAAATTCAATAGTGGAGCCTTGAAAACACATAAATATTTCAAATATGTCAATGGAAAATATTATGAAGAATATTTATTTTTTTAAAAATCATCAATTAAAGATCCATGAAATAGAAATAATTATTTCTAATGGGTAAAGTAAGAACATTTTAGAAATTTTTAATTTTAAAATTAGTATTCAATAATATTACTTGAAAATAAATAATAGATTTATAAGGATAATTAAGAGTGGAATAAAATAACTTTTTTAAAGGATGGAAACCCTGTTTAATACTTTGAAATACCATTGTTAAAAACCCATATAATGAAAAAAGTAATTGAAACATAATTTTGAAAAAATATAAGGGAAATAGAGAGTTTACATGGGAAAAAACATATTTATATTTCTATATATGAATGAATTTTTTTTAGGAATAGAACGAAATTAAATTTATGAATTTTTTTTGTAAAGGATATGATAATTCATCTATAAAAATAATTATCTTTTTAAGATAAAAATACATTTAGAGAACAAATTTGAGTTTAAAAATAGAATTTTTCTTATTTTTTAAATACGAAATTTTCAATGAATAAGAATATAGATGAATTAATCAAAAATAGAATAAATAATCTAAAGGAATAACATTTTAAAATAGATAAGAGAATTTTGAGTTACCCAAATCCCGTATGAACATCATAATTTTTTAGGAAATAGATACATATAAAATACATTATGATTTAGAAAATTAAATTACATAAAATAGAAAATACCACATTAAAAAAGTAAATTGAAAAATGTTCCCAACTCATATTAAATAAGTTCATGAAGAAAAATCATAAATCAATGAAAAATAAATGAGATTTTAAAAAGCACTTATGTTCATAATAACACAATAATAATAGGGTTACTATGATATAGAAATTAAAATATCATAAAAGGAATGTTATTAATTATACATTAATGAAATAAATAAACATTAGAAAAGGAATAACAGTTCACAATATAATACTTGTCGCAATATTAAAAATAGATACAAATAACTTTTACCACATTTGAAATTCATTTTGTGTGTGTCTACTTCAATTCCAAAATAATCGAATTATGGTTATTAGAAAATTTACTAAAAAAATTTCCCATTAATATTTAATTTTATGAGGTCTACATATTACCATATTTCATTTATTTATTAAATATTTTTGACTTATAGATATTATTTTTGGTTGTTTAGTTGATTTCTCTAATACATCATCTACATATTAATCATGGCCCATTGTGTTTTAAACTATCTTCATAATATCATAAATTTTATTAGTGTATGTATTTTATTATTCAATTACAATTCTATAGGTATTCCCATAATTGACCAATATTATGGAATGTTCCTTGATATGTTCGTTTATGGTGGTTATTTTTACCATTGCAGTTTTTTTTGTTAATATCAGATATAGAATGAACAAAATTTTATCTATATTATATTAATAGTTTTATAAATTAAATTTTAATCCATAAGAACATTTTTAAATTCATTAATAGTAGGATATAATTTTATAATATAACCCAGATGTTTTTCCCCTATATAGTTGTGCAATTATTCAAATGTAAAAAAATTACCTAAAGTATCTAGAAAATTTCTAATTAGGTTATTCATAGAACCTTGATCACCTAATGTTTCCCATATACTTTTGGAATAACAAAACCACTTTCCAAAGGCAGGAATTCATTGAATTAATTTTACTAATTACACTTTGGTACACGTATTCATCAAGAAGATGGGAAGTCGAGATCATTGAACCATGTTGGGGGGAATTATTTCCTACATTGGAATTCTCCTATATATTTTAAACATGTTCATTAATTAGTACAAAATACCAATATGGGACTTTTCACTCATTATATTAGAAATTAGTCGACATATTTAGATGTTACCATAAGTATTGATTAATGGTTATCTATCAATGGATCCATCTATATATATCAATGTTTCTACATATATTGATCCATTTGTATGTATCAGAGGTTCTCCATTAGTGGTTTTATATAAATATATATAAGGATATATATATATATGGTTCCATATATATGTTTCATATGTCATACATATTTTTCCTTTATTATTTTCCTTTTCTGGGATTTATGTTACAATAGTTTACTTCAATATAGGTGGGTGATCTGGAATTTTTTATCATCCAATGAGACATATTTTAATTTTAATTTGATATTAAACACATGATAGTGTCTTCTGTAAATATTTGTGAGTGTAATTGGATGTCGTGTAGTTCAGTTATACTTAATGTTACATTTAATACATTTTATGATCATGTGAAAAAGACCAGACCATGTAGTTTTATTTCATTCGGTAAGGATGTCTAGGAAAATCATGCCTAGAAATGACTAGTGTAGGGATTAGGCATAAGGTGAACTTTCTAGAAGAAAATAACATAAATAAATATTGATTTTATGTGGGATTATGATTATAATGGTAATATAGTCTAAAAAGTATGGGATGGATTAATGATGTTGGGTTTGAACTATTGGGTGGTGTCCTACATATCCTATCAAAATAGGAATCAAATCCAATGTAGTTCAGTTATGATTGGGTTAGACCAAAGGTGGATACATGTTGATTTAATTATGATTATTATACCATGATGACCAACTTTATCCTCGAAGACTGCATGATTCATTCCTGGTGTGAGAAACATTGAATAATTGTAGAATAATAACATTAATTGGTTTTATGTGAGACGTACACTTGAATTGGAAGCTCAACATTGAACTATCATATTCATATATTGATGGATGAGGGATAAGATATAATTGTTAGGAAGGTTTTTAAATCCAATAAAAAATTATAGGGTATTAATTTAGAAGTGGATTCTTGATAAATTTACCCTTATCCACTTATCGGTGAGGGTGATGCTATAGTAGCATAGAATGGAACAAAAGAATGGGTATAACAAAATTTTGGATGAATGTCCAATCATCCAATTATTTTTGTACCACATTATAGGGATTATGTATCTATTTATTTGAAAAAACTAATAAATTTTTCCCAAATTGCTTCTAGTTTATGGTATTATGGGGAAGGTTATTTCCACTATGAAAATTGAGATGGCCCCACCACTACCTCTAGATTAAGACTCTTTTTACCAAAGGAGTGAATAGTCACAAACACCATGGTTACCATACCTGTTTGAGAGGTTTATTTTAGGAAAATTAATTTTGAGGACTTTCATTATCAATGGAGGACACACTAGTGTGATCAAATACTAGGATTATATGGTTTTAATGGTTTTAATGGAGGTATTGAATCAAATTTTCCCTAGTTATGATGATTAAGAGAGAGACCCATTTGGATATATCATGAATAGAAAATGTTGAATCCAAATAAAATGTGGAAGGAGACTATTGATATTAAGGAAATTGATACACTAGGATGCCCCATTATTCATTGTGGTGTCACTATGACTAATGGAGGATATTGAAAAGGGGTCCTTGAAAAGGATGTTCCTTAAAAGAGAGAGAGATTCATGAAGGATAAGACAATTATTCTCGAATACTTGATGTGAAACCCCATTTCCAAATACAACCTTTTCAGTCAGGGTTATTTTAGTAAGGAACACTTTTCAGTAGTTTTAATTTCTATTGAAGTGAAAAAGTTACATGTGGTTTGTTATGAGAGTGAATGTCAAAGTTACTGAATTAGTGATTTCTCAAACATTCATTCCAGTATCTCTTTATCTCAGTTATTAATCTATGTTCCTAATAAATTCAATTTCTTTGGGACAATTAAATATTTATTAGTAAGTAGTGAATAATTTCTTTTCTAAAATAGTCAGATTCATAAAACAATGAGAGACATATAATTTTTTTCCATTACACAAAAGCCCAAAATGTATCACCTTGGACCGGAAATGACTTCTCTTGGTGGGATGAGTGTTTCATGAACGTTGAAAAGTGATATAATGTCATAGAAAATTGTTATGTGATGTAAAAAACCACCATTTCTAATTAGTTAATGAAAAGTGACCCATGAAGAAGATTGAATTCATTTATAATAATGAATATTTTAATGATATAGGAACAAAATAACAAACATTTTACCCAAAAATAAATACAATTCATATATGTATTAATGTTTCCAGAAAATTAAGAAAAAATTTATGTGTTGGTAATAATGGTAACATTTTTGAATTGAAAAACAATATACAAATTGTTATTGTGATTGATCGATTATGTGAACCAACAAAAATTACATGTGGAATTTTGGAAATTTTTTATTTTCATTTGAGATCAAATAAAACCCAACATAGAACAATAATAACGTTTTATTCATAATTCTATTTGTTCTACAATTGATTTCAAATCAAAGATGTAAAAGGGAAATATGTCCATAGATATGGTTTATAAACCGTATAAGTATTTGTTTTATGACTCAAAATGTGTCTAAAATAACCTTAAAAGCGGGTTTAATGTGTTTCCATGAATTTCACTTTAATTTGATGAAATATGTGTCCTGCTCTTAGATGTTTTTTTGTCCCCACTAAATCATCGGATTGAGAAATGTTTCTGAGGAATCTCTATGCCTTAGTGTTTGAGCAGTTTAACAGCTCATGGAAACCCTATTTTCTTCTCCTTCTCTCATGAAGATATTTTCTACTGAAAAATGAATACTTTATTGATAGTGATGATCACAACCATAATTTTGTAGATAAGTGTTTATCATTAATTCTTCATGGTTAAAAAAATTACTCCTCCAAAATGGATTTATTCATAAAAAAAAAATTAATTTTAAAATAAATTTATAGAACATTGATGAGATTTTAAATCAACTTTATGGGTTTTTAGGTGGACCACCAATGGAAAAAGTCCCTAAATAATATCTATGATAATGGACATGAATGTAATACTCTGAAATTTTTCTATCCCATATGTCAGTCCCTGCAAATTTTGTGTCTTTTATCTCATTTCTTAATAAGTTTCTTATGAAAACTATAGAAAAGAATGGCTATATAATGAATGGATTTTTATTTTTATTCCCTTTATTTTTTTTATACATAACTTGTTTTGTGTATTTTTAATTTCATGTTCGCTATTGTTTCAAGACCTTACAATGCACATGTTTAGAGAGTAGAGACTTGACTTTTCCCTAGAACTCAATCTATGTGTTTTCATTTCAGCAAGTCATGTATCTCATTATTTAAGTATATTATGTTCTTTAATTTTTGACCAAAAAATATTATTTTTAGAGTTAAATATATTTTAATGATTATTTCAGTAGTTTTAGGGTACATAACTTTGGAAAAAAATTAATATAGTTTAAGGCTACATAAATTTGACAAATGGACTCTTTCTAGAAAATGAGTGCAATAAAAAAGTGTGAAATACCCTAAATACTAAATTTTTATGAATAATTGGATTATGGAATGTGTATATAATAACCGATGAATTTATGATTCAACTTGAAACCAATACTGGTGGGAGATGAATTACCATTAATAATATTTGAAAACTAATACCATTTTTAGTCGAAGTGGACTAGTGGGAGTCTAATAACCATTACCATACTTACTCCATTGATATGATATGGGTATATATGGATTCTTATTAGAAGTGAATGACCCTTAATAATAGTGTCAAACAGATTTCATGCTCAATTTATGGATATTAGTAGGATTAGGTTAGCCAATACCACACTCATACCATCCTGGATACCAAATTTCAATGAATGGAGAGAATCTTAGAGGTCTGATCATCGAATGGTCCAGCTAGTGTTAAATAAAACATTACATATGGAAATTAGGTTCATAGATAATATGAATATTCAATAAGAGATTCAAAAAGACCAGTAAGTAAATTATTGTATATTGAAAATGTACTAAAGTGTGAAGATTTCATATGCATGCATTCTAATAGATTTGTTCCCATGTTTTGTATTCCAAGTTATTGGACTAATGGGATGGGAATAATGGCCCAAATTAAGGTTAATATGCCACGAATGATCCATCATCTTTAAAATGTTATGGGAGATACATTAATTTCATAATATTTGGGATCTCTGATTGAAGGTAGTGGAATGAGACCTGTATAAAAGAAAAGTTTATTGACCATGTTTGAAAGGAGAATTCTTTTATGATGGCATTATAAAGTAGAGGGATAATGCGATTTTATCATCTACATGTATATTCATCTAGTAAACTGTCCATATTGGGAGTAAATATATAGCTACATATAAAGGTGTATAATTCATTGACATAATAAATGTATCCCTTAGAGTCTAATAATCTTCTCACCTATAGGAATGGATGGTTTGTGATGATATAATCATTTCATGATAAAAAGAGTTGTTTATGAGAAAGAAATTTCCATAAATAAAGATAGAAGTGATTGGAAATTATATATCCATAACTAGGTGATTTTGATCCTATCGAGCAACCAATACTATACTCGACATATCTCTTGTTATAGTTTTTTTTTCATACATTTGGTTCATATAATCTGAAAAAATGGCATTTTATCTTGAACATAGGTCTACAGATAAGGGAAAAAATGTAAGAATTTTTTCCATGGATCTAGCTTATATGCGGGATTGGGGATAAATTTTTTATTTTTTATAAAGTTATAAAGTTATGTATTCATGAATTACAATTTATAACATCATACAAGAATCAAGGCCGGTATATTTCACTATAACAAACCATTTCAATGCATCCAGATAGTATACAAATAGGATAATTTTTTTTAATATGAATATGTTCCTAGGATGAGGGATGATTGCATACATATAGAACTCATCAAAATTACAATCAATCCACACATAGTTATTGATAAATTTTAGGAATTGATATGGAATATATAATGGGAATAGTGGGAATTAATTTTCTATGATAAAAAATAACTATGAACCAAATACTAAAACATAGATTCGACTCTAAATTTATGTAAAAATAAGGGAATTTGGAGTGTTCCTAATTGACCAGACTTGAGTTGTGTCAGGAAGAAATTCAACTCCTAGTTTAAAGTCACATGGTAAGGATAGTTTTGGGTTGTTTGACATCATGTGACTAGGAAATAGAGTCTATACTGTTTGATGGCTTGATTCCATGATATAGTTGTTTGGTTTTACATGGGTTTGAACCTCACCTGATTTTTTGGACTCTTGAATCCATATTGGGTGAATTGAAACCCAACACAGTGGAGTGTGAAATGAAGAATCAATAAAATGTGAGGGAATTTTAATATTTCATTTGCGTCTAGTCCTGGGATAGGTTATTCGGGTATTACTAAATGTGTTATCATAATGAGAATGTAACATCCCAGGTAAATAAATAATATTACATTCAAATGTTTGTCAATATTTGTGAATAAAATTCTAATACTACATTAATGGGAATGTAATTCTCGACGGCATACCTAATACGCAACAACAAGTTTCTTCGAAATCTTACGTTTCACACTAATAATATAATATTATTATAATAGATAACTCCAAGCCGTTATAATGGCAGGAATGAACAGAAATAACAACAAAATTATTAAATATGTTTTTTTAAATAATTTTACATTTATCCAATAAATGTTAGAGGCTTAAAATGCAAATGAATCCAATTTTAAGCATAAATCTTCTAATATTCTTTAAAAGGTCGATTAACTGCCTTTTGATGGAGAACCCATTTTAAATATACTTTTGAAAATTTTATATGTTTTATTTGATGAAATAAAATCCTTCTTTAGAATCCGGACATCAAAATTTATTTTTTGTAAATTTTTGTTATTTTTCCGATAAAGATCAATTTTAGTGAAAATGTTGCATTTTAATTCAAAACCACATTTTAATCTGATTTATTTGAATGGATATATTATCTTTTTAATTTATATTAAAGTTTATTTAGAATATATTTTTACCATTTAATCCAATGGTGGTCATTGTAATTAATTTCACTTTGAAATTGGACATAAACTAGTGTCAATATTTTAATAGATATTGTTTCTTAAAAACACACTATTTGTTTTGACAGCGAGAATGAATTATTAAATTAATTAACGAAACTTATATATTTTGAATTTTTTAAAATAGACATCATTTTTGAATTCCGATAATCAAATATACCTTAGGGTGAATTTTTGGCATTTTTCTGAAAAACATCAATTTTTTATGAACAATGAAACCAATAAGTGGTAGTTAAAGAAACTGATTTTTCATTTAAATGCAACTTTACCACTTTTGTGATTGGATTTTTAAAAATCTGACATACATGGTTGTCATTAGGAAGTAAAATTTGGTTCAATGAGATTAAAATAATTTTTTGGTGAATAGTAATTTTTAAGTTTTATAAATCGCGATTAGAGGTAATTCGTGTAATTTTAGGTAAAGATAATGTTATAATAATATGAAATGACCTTTACACATGTCCTAAAATTATTGGATGAGTCATGGCCGACCAAGAAAATCCATGCATCAACTTGGGGACCCCATGGAGCCACTTTGGTTGGAAAATGACATTAATAAATTCATATTTAAAGTTAAAATTAAAATTTCACAAACATGTATTGCTTTATTAAAACATTTTTTAAATGGGTTTATACAAGTCATATTTTTTACTATAAATATTCATTAAAAATATAAAAATATTTCCTACATCATGATATTTTTTTATAATTTTTAGACATTAAATAAATTATTTTATTTATGACACTGTGATGATGCAGTTATTACCTCATAAATGAACTATTTAAATAAAATTAGAAGATATGGTGAAATATAAGTCATAAACTTGTCAAAAACCTATTGTATGGGTGGATTTCTAAAACTTATCACCTTATCCTATAAATATATCCTTTTGGGACATTTAAAATCCGAAAACCATTTTATAATAAAGCAATATTTTATAACTATCCAAGAGTACCCCTCCTCTTCTCTTATCAAAGGCCCCCACCTCTACCACCTTACCCACACCTCTAAAGACTTTGGATCGGCCAACACCTTCCCATTTAATCTCTCCAAATCCCTCTATTCATAATTGAAGCCTCACCTTGGGAATAATACTCTACAAGAAACCATTTTGGTTCAAACCAAGAGGAGTTACCCGATTTAAAGGTAATGTCTTCACTTGTGTTCTTTTGTTTATTTTTCTTCTCCAAATGCCTAAACTCTTTTTATTCATTTATTTTGTAACAAAACCAGTGTATTAAATATACTAGGATTTTTTTATGTGATGTATTCGAGCTACACTTACACACACCTCCATCTAATGGTTAATGAACATACTGTTTCTTTAGATGACGAATTACTGCCTCACGAAACGATGATTGTTCAATCTTCTCTCAACACCTTTCATGGTGGCCATTATGATGTCACTTTATTTTATATATGATATATATGGTTTTAATGTTTTCCATATTCTTCTGTATTTTATATTTAAAACATACCTTTATGCTTTGCATGTTGTGCAAATGCGATAATTTCATACGAGAAGTGTGGACTTCCGCCCCCTCAAGTGATGTGACTCGTTCATGCAATACATAGAATGTATAAAGAATGAAATTAATGAACTAATGTTACCTATAAGACATATATATTGTACTTCTATTATAATATATATATATATCTATCTATCAATTATTTTTAATTCCATTAATATGTCAAATAAATGAAAGTAGCGTTCAAGCGTACGTACGACCAACCGTCTCTATGAAAGGTGCATGCCATTTTTTTATCTCCAAATGTTATGGAATGGTATAAAATGAATATTTACTGGATATATATGATATTTAAATCATTAATACTATTCTTGAGATTATTTACTTATAACTACATGGACAATCATTTTCAAACAAGTTCATTTTTGTCTCATGTACCAAACATCGACAAAAACGTCTGATATGAACTCACATAACCAATTATTATAACATTGTAATATGTGATATGAAGTGAATAATAATATTTAATGGAGGAAATTATGAAATTATAAATTGACTAATGTTTATTATTCAGGAATATAAAGAAACGAACATGACATGTCGGACTTGAGGTAAGGGATCCTACCTCTCTCTTTATTTTTAAGTACTCTTTTTATGTAACTTACTTTAAGATCCTCTTTCTTATGTTGGGGGATCTTCTTTTATATTACTATTGCTGTAAATTTTATGTTAATATTATTATAGACCCTATTTTATCTCATCAATCCATTTTTGGAAGTTTTATGTGGCGCCGTCAGGCTGCCGAATTTTCATAAGGGGATTTTCATCTCACTTTTTATTCCCGTGAGATTCATGCTACATTGGCCACTATATCATTTTGTGTGGTGTATGTACTGCCCATTATTTTACTATTTTTATAATATACTCTCATTTATTAGTAGTTACATCTTCATTGTATGACCCTTCTTTCATGGGTTGTACATTTCGAAAGTTGCCCAAATTGGTAAGGGAACCTTTCACACTCCTCTTTTAAAAAGACTTATTTTTTTATATATTTTAATTTACATATTTTTATGTTGTTATATGTTCTTCTATATCCTTATTGATGTAAATTTTATGTCCAAGTGATGAGATACCATTTTCTCTCTCATCAACTAATTTTATTTATTTTAAAGTGACGCTGTTAGGCTGTCGAATTTTACGAAGGGAACTTTTTAACCCAATTTCAATTTCTTTGGGTTCAACATGTATTTATGGAATATTTCATCCTTTGAATATGTTTGAATGAACTTTGATTGTTTTACACTTAATATACACTTATATTTGGTGTATTTATATTTGTCACACATAATTATGAGATTGTTTTATTCTTAATTTAATGATACCTTCTTTATATGGGATTTCATCTCATTTTACATTTCTATTGAGACTTAATTGTTGTTATGCACAAGTTCACTCTTATATAGTGTATATAATGTCCTTTTGAATGTTATATCATGAATCCATTTATTCTCATGATATTATAATGTTATGATTAAATGTTAGTCCTCAATTATTGTATTAAAGTGTCTCTCATTTTGTTAAAAACCCTTTAACTAAAATATCGTTTTAAATGTTTTAATGATTTATTCTTATAGAGATTTCTAATAAATATCCATGTTTTCAAAATGGTTTTAAGTAATTATTTATATGGATATTAATGGTTTAAAATGTTAAAATCTTCAAAGTGGTATGTGACACTTTGATTCAAAAAACCCTTTATTAAATGTTTTAAATGGTTTTTAAAATGGATTTATTATGTTAATATCTTAAAATGTTATATTGTTATTGCAATGTGGGAATGTTATCTTTAATTTATGATTATGTTATGTGCTATGATAATGTTATGGTTTGTGGGCATTGTTATGAAGACCGGTGGTTCCGTGATAAACTAAGGGCAGGTGAGCCCGATATAGCTCTTCAATGTATTGGGTAATGCGAAGGGGTTAAACGCAAAGGTTTCTCCGAAGAGATTTAGGGAATATACTGTGATGGGTATTCCAAACATAACCCTGAGGGTTACTCCCAATGTGAGAATGTTTTTAATGCCTCAAGTTTCCTTTTTATCTTATGATTTCTATGAGTTATTCGTAAATCTTATGATTTCATGTGGTATGTTAAATTGCTTATCCATTATGAGTAAAGTATGATTTCATTTATTCTTATGTATACATGGACTAATGTTTTCTTTCTGTATTTTTATAACACTTACTGAGCTTTTTATGCTCATCCCATGTTTTTTTGAAATGTTTTTCATAGGACATAAAGTTGAACATGGTCAAGGATGGGATCAAGGAAATGTCAGGCTATCTAAAACAAGGAACTATACATAACTCTTTTGTTCAAGAGTTTTTATTTTTGTGAAAAGAAATGGAAGCTGAGTAGATGTGTCTACTTTGTAATCTTTGAGATGTAATAGTTATGTCCGAATTCTCTAAAACTCTAAACCTAAAATGATTATCAATGTGAATTATTTATTTAATTCAATAATAAGTAATGTTTAAGGCTGGGTCCTTATAGAGAATCTGGAAACACATAATTATATGGTTATTACTTGTTTATATATATATATATATATCATATGAATAGAAATAATTTGTTATACAATGGATGATACTTTAAGTAGTTTAAAGAATATATGATGGACCAAATAAACCCTAAAAATTTTCATGGAATAGCATAATCATGAAAATTGGGATAGTAGTATTGAACCCCTATGATCAAATGATTCATTATCTATTATAGAAGCAATATAGAATTAATAGATCATTGAGATTATATTAAGATTCTATAAAATTATTTTTTATGTACCCCATGTTATTTTTCAAATTGTGTGGGAGATTTTGTCCTATTGTTTTAATGCTTACTGTCAAATGAAAAGAATATTATCCCACATATTATCATCATGTGACAAGGATAGATATTTTCTAATGTTTATGGTTTTCATGGTTTGACTATGGGATGGTGAGACTATTAGCCAAAGGAAAGAATACTCAACATTAATAGTGGTAATCATGTTGAAAAAATTCCAACACATTAATCATTATCAATGGGAGATATATTCATCATTGTGAATAATATAATAGATTTTTGCATCCTTATATATCTTGTTAATGGTAATCAAGTCACTCTTATTTCTAAAAGGTGATTCGGAAGGACACTGACACCATGCGAGAATTTACTGAGAGTGGAGGGCCACAATAACATATTGTTTATAATTACATGATAAAAACTATGACCCTGATGTTTAAAATTGTATAGTAATAAATTTGTAAATATATTTTAATTCCATATGATAAAGAATTTGATCATGGATTTTATCATTTTTCTGTAAGTTTGTTTGATATGTAGATTAACATTGTATTTTGTGGATAATTGGTTTGTATAGTTTGATTTCATATATCATTCATTGTTATTTTATTTTTAATGAATTCTTTTCATGATAAAGGATTTAGATTACATGACATAGTTTTTGAGAAATATCCCATCGGTTTGGCCTTGGTACACTCCCCTTCTATGGTGGTCAGTGAGTATGACTTATTTGAGAGAACCTAAGGAATCAAGAAAGGTTAATCATAGTTTGTTTCTAGTTTTTGAGATTTCTTACCTATTATCTCTAGGGTTATGAAAACCAAAAAAAATTCTCCAAAGTATTAAAATGTAGGTTAAACTTCATGTTGATGGATCATGATACTCAGTTTTGGTGATCCTCCAAATGGTGTAGGGTATATATAATTTTTTCATCAATTCCTCCCAACACATCCAATAACATTCTATATTTTTCATTTGAAAACATCTAGTAGAAAATCAATATTTCAGGAAAAGGTAATTAGACCTCACGTGGTAGATTTATTCCTTCACTTATAAAACAAATTGGGTGTCACTTGTATAGTTGAACATATTTTTAGGGTAAAAAGACCTAAATGTATTCATAAGTTTATTAGGATAACAATTCTTTTATTTGTCCACAGACATATGGATCATGTTAGATATGGTATTTTTAATTCCTTTATTTACCAATTTTTAACTACATGATGGTTGGATGAGTGGTTGGAATGAAATCCATATTTCTCACACAACATTTTTATTTTTGAAGAGAATAAGATAGTGAAATTATTGGTCAATATGGAATGAGGGACACCAAATTTAGTAATGACTTTTTTCTTTTAAAAAACTGATGATATCCATTGTCCCAACTTCATTTAGGGATATAGACTTCATGAAATTGGAATTGATTTTAGGTTCAATAAGGATGTACACAAACCACCAAGAAATTCTTGGAATATATATCCCTATAAAATCGATTCAATAATTTAAATATTTCTATGAATATATAGAGGTTTTCAATAATTTTGGGGAAGATGGATGAATGATTCATGTATCTGAGAATAATTAAATTTCATGGTGAATTTTGTGTAATCAGGTGTCATTGAAGGCTAGAAATTCATGTACTTTTAGATTTTATGGTAAATACTTATCCTTAATTAATGGAACCCCATAGACCTATATGAACAATATGAATAATAATGTGGACTTCTGTAATATTAGTAAATTTTAGTGAAACATCATAAAATCATCATTTATATATTCGTTTTTTGAAATATGTTTCTCCTTGAGTAAATTTGTTTACCTATTATTAAAATATATCTGTTAATTCTTGGTCTAAGATAAGAGTTCTATTATACGGGTAATTTACTATGGGTGATATTAAGCATTTCTAAAAATCATCACTTTCATGGATGGTATTGAATTTATTGACCTATTCAATGTTATTACTAATAAATGATTTTTAGATTCTATAGTTTGCGAGCTGAAGGTTTCATCATAATTTGGGTCATCCAAGTTTATAAAGATATTGGATAATGGATATGAAATGGGATTTTTTGAGATCAGGATATGAGTTAGTGTTGGCTCTAAGATGAGTTTCATCATCCACCCCTCATATAGTTTAGGATGGGAATATACTCAAACATTCTTATGTAACAGTCACTATTAAAATGATTGATCACTATCTCTGGAAAACATTTTACTCTATGGAAGGATACTGGTGGTTTCACCTCCAACACTAATCCAAAATTGAGGGACTAGTATTCTATCTTATTTATGTTGAATCCTTCTGTAAACTAAAAACAAGGAGGACATCATGGTGATGCTGGTAGTGCCTCATTTTTTTGAATCCAATGAGTAATGAAAGGCTACTCTTAACTGTGTCTAAATATCAATTCTAAGTATAATTAAAATATTCTAAGATAATAGGGATCATTCTTATTAATTTCATAATTTTTATATTAATGAAAACCATAAAGTGATCTATATGGGGAATACACATTAGATTGACTTTTTCCCTTGAATAGGAGGCATTGACATTGTTGACATAAAATTTATATCTTATAACTATCAAAGGATATGTGATAATTTTTTTTCCACATAAATATGAGTCGTTTCATTTTTAATTAGGGGAAGGGTAAATATATTACCAAAATGTTCAACATAAAGCGTTATATAGAGGGAAGGTGTCTTTGAAGTCCCCAATAATCAATGAGTTTTTTAGGATGGAAGTTTTCAAGGAGAATTTTTTTTCTACGTATTAATATCAATTAAATTATGACATACTGTAAAACTAAGAAAATTTTCTATGGTTACAGTGATAGAAAAATTTTATGGGTTTATATTAATATTATTCTATCATAGCCCGTTGAAAATGATTTCATGAAAAAGAAATATGATTATAGAATTGTTTGTAATTTACCACTAATAAATTTATGTAACATTTCATTGTCTTCCCCAAGAATGATTTTAAAATAAAATTTATGGCGCATTAATATGTGTTTCCCATATTCTTCAAACAAAAAGGTGTGAATTTATAGTTGAATATCCATTGGGGTTCACTGAATGAAAAGTATTTTTATCTGTAGGGAATGTTTATTTATTTTTTCTACCCTATATTGAAATCTATAATGTAATGAGACTGAAATTTGGTGGTCTCATCAATCAAATGTTCTGTAATCATGACTGGTGTAGGAACCCAGTTATTAATCTTGTGGTATGGGTTTCGTCTTGTCTCTTTTCCTGAAGTGTTTTTGAGAAAATAGGGAAAGTGGGAAAAATTCCATATTTTGGGACTACGCACCATGTACATTTCAACAGGTCGTGTACTTTGGCCATGTGAGAAAAGTACACAGGGTGTATAGCTATGCTAATGATGAAGGGTGTAAAAAATGACTACATGTTGTGTAGTGGGTATATACACATTGTGAAGTCAGTCGGAAGGCAATTAGTAAGGCGGTGGAAGTAGCCGCCAGCTAAGCAATAGTACACACTGTGTATTCATTAATATATCTCGTGTACTCATGTCGACTGATGAAAAATGTGGTGGTGGGAATGGTAGTCGCCATAGAAACAGTTAAATGAGGAAAGTACATTTCATGTAGTCAATAGTACACGCCGTGTAGTTTTTTTTCGCTTAAAATGGGTAGTGGCCTCCCCTATTCACAGGGAAGGCTTAAAAATAGAGGAGGAGTTGGGAGAGAGGGTTGAACCTTCGAGGAGCTCCAGATCACACTTCAAGAATCTGATTCCACCTCTGTCGATCACGCTGAAACCGTACGGGTAAGCCTTTCTTTCTCCTTAAGCCGTTCTTACCAATTTTTTCATGAGGGGAAGTTATTTACATTTGAACAATATTTCTTTAACCTTAGATATTTTTCGTTCTTGTAAGACGCAAGGATCGTTGTTCACGTATACCGCTCAGGGGAGTTTGAGGTAGGTGGCTTGGTGTTTAAATTCCAACTGTTGTGCGTTTTTGTGTATCGTTGTGCTACGAACCCATGTTGGGGTGTCATGTGGTTGAGGCCTTGGCTGTTTTGAATACCTATAATTGTAAAGGTAATTAAATGTGATAATAAACTGCTGTTTGAGATCACTGCTTTTATCCAAGACAACCCCTGGGGTGTGTTCCTCTGTTTAGCCATTTGGCCAGGATACCCGAGGGTATGCCTTGTTTACTTTATGCATTCCTTTTTCCTCGAGAGGAATTGTAAAAAATTTCATGTTTATATGTTTGGCATGGCCCTGTTACTTGAATAGCCTGAGGGAGTGGATATATATATATATATATATTATATAAGCCTGAGGGCGTGGTTATATATATATATATATTATATTAGCCTGAGGGCATGGATATATATATATATATATTTTATATTGCCTGAGGGTGTGGATATTATATATCCTAAGGGAGAGGCCTGAGGGAGAGATATTATATAGCTTGAGGAATAGGCCTGAGGGAGAGATATTATATATTCTGAGGGTGAGGCCTGAGGGCGAGATATTATATAGCCTGATGGCATGGCATGAGGGTGAGATATTATATCGCCTGAGGGAGAGATTATGTTGGGCATGAGGGCTTGGTTCTGTAGATCATATAATGTTATTAAATTAAATGGTTAAATGAATAGTAAATTGGAAATATAACTGGTAAAGTTATTAACTTTTGAGTACTTATTAGTTTATTGCATTTTACTATTGCACACTTTTGATGCATATTTTTACACAGTTGGGCACAGAAATTTGGTGGGTGCCTACTGTGATTTATTTATCACACCCTGTTTGGATCATGTCTTTGGCCCAAATAGATTACGTTTCAACAGCTGTTGATAGGGGAAAGGGTCCCTATATAGGAACCTGATTGTAGTAGAGGTGTAGGAGAGCATGAGACCGAGCTTAGGCTTGCGATGCTGCAGTATTCTATCTACTTTGTTTTGTTTTTCATTGCAGTACTCTGTACTCTATATTTTATTGTACTGTATTTTTGTGTAACATGTTCTGGCTATTTTCATAGAACTTGAGACATGTTGCATCATTATCTACATAACTGTTAGTTATCTTTTACTGTAGCTGTTCACTTTAAATAATTATGGTTTATTTCTTCCACTGTTGTAATATAATTATTTTATTCCACTATGCCAAACTTTAAAATATGAGGGCATAGTTTCCCCAATATCAGACCTAGGCCCTCGCTGCTAGTTGGCAGCCTCTGGTATTTGGGGAAATGCGTTTGAGGTCATGTGACCAACCGTGTTTGGGGCACCCGTGGTGTGTCACCCGGATCCAGGACATTACAAAGTGGTATAAGAGGGGTTTCTATTCTTTGACTTACTAATTGTAGCCTTTGTCAGGGATATGATGAAAAAGGTAGTTTGTAATAAGCTGTGCCCGGGTGTAGGTAACCCGTGTACGAGGAAAATCCAGTCTACCTCGTATTTTTGCAATTGTTCTGATTTTTCAATTTTACAGTTGATTTTATTTCACTATTGGCTGACAAACTTGTGATTATGTTGTTTATATTTTATCCATGGGTTCTATTTAGTTGAAACCCAATGAGATAAGGGTATGCCATCTCTTGAATCATTTAGGAACATGCTAGAAATCACATACCATGCATAGTTCCATGCCATGTAGGCGCATTAGAAATTTCATGTTGTTGTGAAAATTATTGTGCTAGAAAATCATATTATTATAATAGCTGCTTTGATAAATACCTGATATGTGATAGGGTATTTTCGTGTAAGTTGTTGATATAATAGATGCCAAACATTTGTTTTTGGGGAGTATGGGCCCTTATTAATTGGAATTTGGTGGATCATTGACTGTTTATTTTTTTATAACATATATAAGTTTCCAAACATAGATTCTTTGGGAGTATGGGACCTCACGGGTCGGAATATGGAACATAGATGTTATTTTTCTATATTTTCTAGGTTTCAGAGTAGTTTCAGAGGCTTACTATCCTGAAAACCTAGGATACATGCTGTGTAGTTCTTCAGACACACGCCATGTGTTCTTCTGTTTGAGAAGAAAAGAAAATTTTTTTACTACACGTCGTGTATCATTAGTACACTCAGTATAGCCTCTTCCCATGTCATATACCATGGGGGCAAGGACACAGGGAATGGAAATGCTTGGGAAAAAACATGCCTTATATTGGATGTACACTCCGTGTAGTGATGGACCGGAGTCCACCCGTGTAACTAACAACACAGATGGAGGAGTCCAAAAGACATACATGCCATGTCCACGGTGGAACACGCTGTGTAGTATAGCATGAGGACCCGACCGTGTAACTAACAAACATGGGTCAGTGTTGAACACACTGTGTGCCTGAGGGCCACACCGTGTAGGCCTTACCAATGGGAGACCATGTGGATTTAGCCGTGTTGTTGGGAAAAGGGTGTGGTGTACACACCCTGTGCGGGTGTAACACGTTGTGTAATCTTAGTCGAGTAGTCATCCATGTCACGAATGACACGGGCAGTTGGAATTTACACCATACACACCGTGTAGATTATATACATGTCATGTATTCTTGTTCAACGGGAGTCATGTGGCTTGGCCGTGTAGAAGGACCCGGACAGGGGAACATAAGTCAAGTACACGCCGTGTAGTCATTATACATGTCGTGTAGTCTTGTTTTGCAAATCTTGAAATGCCTTCTTCCTCATGTTCCCTTTTATGTCCCTTCGTTTTCATTCTTTTATAATCTTGATCTAAGGTGTGCGGTTGACCTTGTAGAGTCATGCCGCCGAGACAACCATGCGTTGTTTTCTAGGAGAGCGGAAATGATTATACCCCAGAGATAGTGGGCCACGGGCTACCAGTGGATCCTCCAGCAGATCCAGATTCGGCGCCGGCCATTATACCGGTCACAGGTGTGGATGAACATAGGATACAGAGTCTTGGCTAGGGTCTATGCAGACCATTTTGGAGCATCTTGAGACTCCTCTAGGGTAAAGGGTCAATCTCGCTACTTATATTTTATTTGATTCCGGCATGAGGTGGTGGTATGTTAGCACTCAGATAGAGCATCATAGAGACATGGCGTCAGAAAATTTTAAGATAGTTTTCTATGGCTTCTTCTTCCCAGATATGCTGAGGGAAGATAGAGCTTGAGAGTTTGTGAATATGCAGCAGGGCGCTATGTCGGTGATGGATTATTCTGCTCGCTTCACCAAGCTTTAGCGTCTTGCACCCATTCTAGTGGGTGATGAGTTATTGAGGGACAGACGCTTTGAGGATGGTCTTAGATATGACATTCGAGCACTGGTGAATGTTTTCAGGTTGACTACAGAACATGCAATTGTTAACCCGGTGTTGATTACAGAGAGAAACAAGAGGGAATCTAGTGGTGCGGGCTAGGGCTGTTCAACACCAGTTTCTGGTACCATTTCTACCGGGATGATGAAGCGACAGATTAGTTTCTCTCATGGTGGCATTACTATCCAGGTGATTGCTTCATGTGGCCCGATCTGGTGCTACCAGTGTGAAAAAGAGGGTCACAAGAGACTGTAGTGTCCATGTGACCTATTGAAGTATCGAGCTTGTGGAAATATGGGTCATCTACAGTGTTTTTGCAGGACATTACAACCAGTGGCTAGTTAGAGGGGTTCTGTATGGACTCCGCATGCGTGAACAGGACCAGCAACTTCTTACAAGTCATGCAACTAGGATACATCAGATGTATAGGCAGAGGTGGTGGTTGTGGTCGTGGTAGCTAGACACTAGGATCTTAGAGGCAGTAGGGCGGGATAACTCAGGGTAGCCAGGCTGTGTTGCAGGGCCACGACACTGGGAATGCATATGTATTGGAACATACCCAACAGGAGTAGGATCCCAGACCATCAACTGTCATAGGTACTATTCTAGTGGCTTATGCCTTATCTTTAGTACTTTTCAATATGGCTGCTACACATAGTTTCATATCTGTTCCAATTATAGAGTGCCATAGGCTCTGTTTTTCTTCTTCTTCAGCTATTATGATGCTATACACTCTGTTGGGGGTGAGAAAGACATGTGTGCATTTGTGCAAGGAGTCCCCCCCTTGAGTTTGGTGGATGTCACTTTCTATGGGACATCTATGTCTTAGAGATGATGAGCTATGATGTCATTCTCAGCATGTACAGGTTGGTTCCCTTTCGATCCTTTGTGGATTTCTATCATCGTAGGGTGAGTTTCACGTCACTAGAGGGTTGAGAGTTTCTATACAAAGGTGAATGGGATGTTCAGGCAAGTCCTGCTAGACCAGAGCATCGTGGGCGAGGTGGTGTGACAACCTAGATTGAAAACATATATCTAGATGATTAGGGAACATGTCATAATGATTTCCCTCTAGTGGATGATGGTTTCAAGGATTATTTCCCAGACGACTTTTCGAGTCTACCTCCGGAGCGTGTGGTGGACTTCTCTATTGAGCTTGTTCCAGGAAAAGCGTCGGTGTCCATTCCTCCTTACAGGATGGATACACTAGAGTTTTAGGATTTCATGAGGTAGTTAGAGGAGTTACAATCAAAGGGTTTTATTTGACCCAGTACTTCTCCTTGGGTTTCTCCTATCCTGTTTGCTAAGAAGGAAGACGGTACCCTCAGACTATGTGTGTATTATTGAAATCTGAACCAGTTGACGGTCAAGAACTGAAATCCCTTGTTGAGGATTGATGGTATTTTTGATCAACTTCATGGAGACAAAGTGTTATCGAAGATTTAATTGAGATCAGGATAACATCAGATGTGCGTGAGACCATTGGACATACCACTTACATCCTTTCAGAACGGATATGGTCTGTACGTGTACTTGGTTATGCCGTTTGGACTCACGAATGCGCCAGCAGTTTTCATGGATTTGATAAATCTTGTGTTCCTTCTATATCTTGATTATTTTGTGGTAGTATTCATGGACGATATCTTGGTGTACTCTCACACTCAACATGACCATGACACCCATCTTGAGATCATACAGAGTACACTGAGAGAGCATAAGTTATATGCTAAGCTCTCAAAGTGCCACTTTTGGATAGACCAGATTCACTTCCTGGGTCATATCATCTCAGAGGCAGGAGTTGTCGTAGACCTAGAAAAGGTGAGATCTGTAGTTCTCTGGGAGCATCCTAAGAATGCGTTTGAGATACGGAGTTTCTTAGGGATGGATGGTTACTATAGACACTTCATACAGGACTTATCCCACTTTGTAGTTCTGTTTATGGGTTTAACTAACAAGGGTGTGAAATTCATTTGTTTAGAATCTTGTGAGACAGCCTTTCAGGATCTAAAAGGAAGATTGACATCAGTACCAATTCTGATACTTCCAGAGCAAGGGAGGAGCTATAAAGTTTACTATGATGCATCAGGAATTGGACTGGGAGCTGTGTTGATGCAAGGTGATTGAGTTGTTGCGTACGGTTCCCGGTAGTTGAGGCCACATGAGAGGAATTACCTGAAGCATGATCTCAAGTTGGCTGTAGTTGTTCATATATTGCTCTATTTGAGACATTATCTCTTGGGAGAGATTTTTTTGGTTTTCACTGATCACAAAAGTCTCAAGTACATCTTCAATCAATGTTACTTGAACTTGAGATAGTGAAGGTGGGTCGAATACCTTCAGTCCTTCGACTTTGAGCTTTCTTATACACCTGGTAAAGGTAATGCAGTAGCTGATGCACTGAGCAGGAGGACTTAGATACATGCAGTGCATGAGGCTAGTGGGGAGTGGCAGCTTATGGCCTTTTTAGAGTGAGGATGAGACAACTATCTGATTCATAAGGCCATGTTCTATGGGAGTCGGTGGAAAGTGAGGATCTTCCTTCTGGTTGGATGATAGGTGATGATGAGGTACTGTGTTTCCATGGACGAGTATGGGTTCCAGGGGAAATGCGCGAGGAGCAAATGCGGGAGTTTCATGCTTCAGCTTGGGCAGTTCATCCCAGAGTTACCAAGATGAACCATGAATTGATACGTTTGTACTAGTGGCTTGGTATGAAGAGAGAAGTAGTTGGTTTTGTTATGAGATGTTTCACCTATCAGCAGGTGAAGGCAGATCATCAGAGGCCAATCGGACGGTTACAACAATTACACAACCCGGAGTGGAAATGGAATGATGTCGCGATGGACATCGTGACTGGGTTGTCGAGGTCACCTCGAGGCGATGATGTTGTGTGGGTTGTTATGGACAGACTCCCAGAGTTTTCTCACTTTTTGCCGATCTTGGAGACCATCAGAGTTGATGAGCTCAAGAAGCTGTATATCGGAGAGGTTGTACATCTTCATGGGGTTCCTCGTTCTATCATTTCAGATAGGGATGCCAATTTTACATCTCATTTCTGGAAGGGTTTTCGAGGGTACTAGGTACACAGGTTCTTCTAAGCACAACTTACCACCCTCAGACCGATGTCCAGTTAGAGCGTACGATATAGGTGCTTGAGGACATGCTACTTGCATGCATCCTAGACTTTGGGGGCTCTTGGGAGAAGCATATACCTCTAGTAGAGTTTTCCTATAATAATAGTTTACAGGCAACTATTGAGATGTCATCTTACGAGACATTATATAGTAGGCCATGCTGATCACCCTTGTACTGGTTGGAGGTAGGTGAGGTAGCTTTACTGAGACCACATCTTGTACAAGAGTATTCTGAGCAGGTCCAGTTGATTCAGAAGCAGATGGCTACTGCACAATCCCGTCAAAAATCATATATTGATCTCCATATATAACCCTTGGAGTTTGTGGTCGGGGATTAATTTTTCTTGTGTGTTTCACTAAGGTTGGGACATAGACGGATCAAGAGACAGTGTAAACTTTCATCATGGTATCTGGGGCCATTTGAGATTCTGGAGAGACTCGGGCTAGTTTCCTATCGGTTGCAGATACCATAGAGGTATCAATCCATGCACAACGGCTTCCATGTAACTCAATTTTGTCCCTATCATTCAGACCCATCTCACATCATTCAGCCCAATGAGGTTGAGCATCAGGTCAATGCATCCTTTGGGGATCATCAGAATCATATTATTGATATGATCACAAAGGTTCTCCGAGGCTGGTCAGTTCCTCTCGTATGGGTGTTATGGTAGCATGGCCGAGTGCAGAACAAAACCTGGGAGCGAGAGACCAACATACGTGCTCAGGGGATTGATTTTTTCACAAAATTATCTTCACCACACTTGGAAGAGAAATTCAGGGATGAATTTCATTAAGGGGGAAGTTTGTAGGAACCTGATTCTTAATCTTGAGGTATGGGGTTCTTATTTTTTCTTTTCCTTAAGTGTTTTTGAGATAATAGAGAAAGTGGGAAAATCCAGAATTTTGGGACTACATGTCGTGTACTTATCCACACGCTGTGTACTTTTCCCGTGTGGGAAGAGTACACAGGGTGTGTAGCCATGATAATGATGAAGGGTATAAAAACCAACTACACACCATGTAGTGGGAATGTACACGTCATGTAGTTAGTCAGAAAAAAATAGAAAGGTGGTGGAAGCAGACTCCAGCTAAGAAATTATACATGCCGTGTATTAATTAATACACACCGTATACTCTTGTCAGCAGATGAACAGTGTGATGGTGGGAAAGGTAGCCGCCAGAGGAAAAGTTAAATAAGGAAAGTACACAGCGTGTGGTCAATAGTACACACCGTGTAGTTTACTTTTTTCACTTAAAAGGGGTATTTGCCTCCCCCGCCAATAGGGGAGGCTTAGAATAGGAGGAGGAGTTAGGGGAGAGGTCCGAACCTTCTAGGAGCTCCAGATCACACGCTGGGAATACGATTACACCTCGGTCGATCTCGTTGAAACCGTACGGGTAAGCCTTTCCTTCTCCTTAATATGTTCTCACCAATTCATTCTCGAGGGGATGTTATTTAAATTTGAATGGGGTTTGTTTCACCTCATATAATCTTCGTTCTTGAACGAATCAAGTATCGTCGTTCGCGTATACCACTCAGGGTTGTTTGAGGTAGGTGGCTTGGTGTTTAAATTCCAAATGTTGTGCATTTTTGTTTACCGTTTTTCTACAAACACCTGTTGGGGAGTCCTGTGGCTGAGTCCTTAGCTGTTTTGAATACCTATAATTGTAAGGGTAATTAAATGTGATAATAAACTGCTGTTTGGGATCACTGCATGGATCCAGGGCCACCCCTATGGTGCATTCCTCTGTTTAGCCGTTTGGCCAGGATACCTGATGGTATGTCATGTTTACTTGATGAATTACTTTTTCCTTGAGAGGAATTGTAAAAAATTGCATGTTTATATGTTGGGAATGGCCTAGTTACTTTTTTATCCAGAGGGAATGGATATATATATATATTTTTTATCCTAAGGGAATGAAAATATATATATATTATATTAGCCTAATTGCGTGGATATATATATATATATATTATAGACTGAGGGCATGGATATTATATAGCCTGAGAGCGAGGCATGAGGGAGATATATTATATAGCCTTAGGGCGAGGCCTGATGGTGAGATATTATATATCTTGAGAGCGAGGCCTAAGTGCGAGATATTATATAGCCTCAGGGCGAGGCATGAGGGTGAGATGTTATATAGCCTGAGGGTGTGGATATTATAAAGCCTGACAGCGTGGTTTTATTATATTAGCCTGAGAGTGAGATTCGGTTTGGCCTGAGGGCTTGGTTCTATTGAGCACAAGAATGTTATTAAATTTAATTGTTAAATGAATAATAAAATGGAAATATAAATGGTAAAGTTAGTTACTTTTGAGTACTGCTTAGTTTATTACATTTTACTACTGTACACTGTTGTTGCATATTTTCACACAGTTGGGCATGAGCCTTTTTTGGGTGCCTACTGGGCTTTATTTCTCACACCCTGTAGGGGTCATGTCTTCGACCCAAACAGATTACATTTTTGCAGGTGTTGACAGGGGAAATTGTCCCTATATAGGTACATGATTGTAGTAGAGGAGTAGTAGAGCAAGAGACCAAGGTTAGGCTTGCGATGATAATGCATTCTATCTACTTTGTTTTGTTTTGATTTTTTGTACTCTATACTCTGTATTGTATTGTAATGTATTTATGTGTAACATGTTCTGGTTGTTTTCATAGAACTTGAGACATGATGCATCATTATCTATATAATTGTTTGTTATCTTTTACTGTAGTTGTTCACTTTAAATATGTATGGTTTATTTTATCCATTGTTGTGTGCTATTTATTTTATTCCGCTGTGCTACACTTTGAAAAATGAGGGCATAGTTTCCACACTATCAGACCTGGGCCCTCACTGCTAGTTGGCAGCCTCTGGCAGTTGGGGAAATGCGCTTGAGGTCAAGTGGCCAACCGGGTTTGGGGCACCCATACTATGGCACCCGGATCTGGGACGTTATAGCTGGGATATCCTATTCTGAAAAAACAAATTGATTATGATCTATAATGTTAGCAAAAAACTAATTTAACAGGGAAGTCACAAGACTAGGACTAAATCCTAGTCTTCCAGAATCATTAATAAAATAAAATTTTCAGAATAGAAAATATAGGGAAAAAGAAAAGAACAATGAATGTGATGTTATGTTTCAAATTAATCAAAATCCTCACTATATGACTAATCAGTGGTGGAACCAAAATCTACTAATTCCAAATCAGATTGAGAATTTTTATGTTTAAAGAGAATGAGATATTTCTCTTTGTGTTTTAACTACTCTGATGTGAGTTGATGTTTGGAGTATTTCTTTCTACCACACCCATAAATGAAATCCTTAATAGTCTTCTTAGTAGCCTTAGAATTGTACCTGGATACCACATTTCATGTCGTGTTGGAGTAGTCCTTCCAGAGACATCTCTTTTGTGGAGTAGAGGTGGTTTCAAATTTTTCATTCACCAACATGACTCATACGCATTATCTTAGAAACATAATAATAATTAGTGTGATCCTTTGGAAATCAAAAATGGTAGGTATCTATAATGGGATCAAGACCAGAAATATCTATGTATTTTCAAGAAAACCCATCTTAATTAACCAATATAAAATAATTATGAATCAATTTTTATTAACATTTCATGGATGATGAAATGAACTAACCATGGTTTCCAAAAAACCTTCCTCCCAACCTGATCTGTCAAATACCCGAATGCCATTCTGGATCCCCACGGGCTAGTAAAAAGAACCTCAACATCGATCAATAGACTATAGGGTATGCTTTTTCCCAACCAGAATAAACACATGGCATAAATATACATGGAGTTATAAGGAATAGTACACACATAATAAATATATTCCATATGTGTATGAAATAAAACAGAAAGACAACTTCAAATCTTGCCAAAAACTCCAAGAGAAATTTACAACTGTAAAGGACCAAAAGGAAACAGCTACCCCATGTGATGGCATTGAAAAACTTCCACCATCTCACCATCGGTTACACAACTCAACTGACATGAAACCTTAATTCCTCACTACGACCCCTTTCCTTTCCCTATATCAAAATATATACATAGTTCTACACACCAAAACATTTTTGTGAATGGTCTATTATAAGAGGATCAATAGAACCCCCCCCCCCAAGTGTTCCTTAACAATGAGCTGTATAAAAAAATTTTATGAACATTTCTTATTAAAACAAGGTACGATAACAAGTAAATCATATTTATAGAAAACACGGTAACCATTTCCCCTTTAAAAGAGTTATAAAAAAAGGTATATCAATTTTAAATAATACTTTCCTTGTCATCTTTTATAAGAATAATCATTCATATAATGGTTAAAATATTACAAAGTGGATAAGTACAAAGATATGAATAAGTATCAGCAGTAAGGATTACTATAAGTCATATTAGCAGACTAAATTTGCCACAATAAATCAAGTGCACAATCTGGAACCAAGGACATAGGCCTATGAACTAGTTGAATATCCCTTGAGTAAACCCTCTAAACAATATGAATATCAGTCCCCTAGAAAAACGAGCCTAGGAAATAGAGGAAGTTCCCTTGAGAAAACATTCATATAATCACAAAACATGAAAGATATCCTCATGATAAACCATACACCTATGTACTATAGGTCACCCTTACTCTCATTTTCATAATTCAATCCAATAATTTGAAAACCATTTCAAAAATTCAACTCAATGCATTAAAAATAACATTTTATTTAAATTTTTATACAATAAGGAGAAGCCCATTTTTCATTAAAATATATTTTCAACACACACAAATTAATTATTCCCATTCCTTGTATAAATTAGTTTACAATAAAAGAACAACAAGTTTCATTAACATAGACAAGAGATATAATTGCCTACATTGATACCGCACATTCCCTCAATGGGATCCACTAACAATGAAAACTCAATGATGTTAACAAATTCCCTAGAATCCAATCCACATGTGAAGATTGATGCGATTTAGAAAACAAGGGGCTAGATGAAGGGAGGAAAACCACATACCTCATGAACGAAGACCTGTCACACCACAACCAATAATGTAACAGTATCCTAAATGACATCGCACAACAGATCCAAAAGAAGACATGAAGAAACATCAATTTAGACCAAAAAATTTGATAATTCCACTCTATATCACAACCGAAATCAAAGGAAATGAAGAAGTGGAAATGGTCGCTTACCATGAGAGACACACCACAACTACAATGATGATTGAATGTTGAACTGATCAATTCATAAGGAAAAATGTCTAAAAAATCACTAGAGATGATATTTAGTTTGATTGCAAAGCACAATTGAAATCTAAACGGAAACAAAAATCATGTACGACACCCTAATACTTCCCTGATTGGGTAATTACATGACTTTTAACTCCATGAAACATCTTGAAATCCCAAGTGTTTATGTAGCCTGAATAATCTGTCTCCTTAGATTAAAAAAATAGATATTTTAATTAAGCATGACATGAAATATATCTTCGCGTCGTGTAACATTTCACAAGATGAATACCTTTCAAATCGTGCACCCAATGACCATTACTTTACATGTATCCTAGTCACACAACATTAAATCCACATGAATTATAATAGAAAAAACCTATTTGTGTTGATAGTCCATAAAATCTATAACTTATCCATTATAGGTATCCTCCCAATTCCTTATTTTCCCTATATAGAAAATGAAAAAGGAAATCAACAATGTGGTTAAAGATATAACTTACTGTTTTGTAATAAAATGTTACAAAATCCTCACCATAAATACTTTATGTCCCCTAGAAGTCATGTGGATGATGTGATATTTGAAAAGAAATGAGGCCACTACTCCATCACCGATGAATCACATTTCGAAGTCACATGAGAATATGATCTATTTTTTCACATAAATTTGTCCAACATAATTTACTTCCCATTAAATAATTTTACCTCATAGTTGACAATCTCAAATAGTTTCTTAAAAATAGAAACATCTATCTCTAACTCAATTTATTCCCAACTCAAAAAATGAGTGAGATTAGGATGATACTTATTAAGTTGATACATGTGAAAAATATCATGAATACATGTGAAGTACATTGATAATGATATCTAATAAGAAACCTGTTCAATGCACTAAGGGATCTCAAAAGGTCTAACGTATCATGGAGCCGACATTCCTTTCCTTCCAAGATAACAGTCACCCAACAGAAGATAAACTCTCATGAAAATTTAATCACCAACCGAAAACTCCAATGGGTGACATCACTAACCCGCAAAAGATTTTTTTGACTTTGGGTTTTAACCAGATTTAGATGTACATCCTGAGTATTTTTTGAGGACTCCAAGACAAAACACAGTCCAACCAAATTTACTTAACCCACTCCATCCAAACAATGCGGTGATATGAATGGGTGACCATACAATTTCTCAGTGTGATCCATTATGTTCTAGGATTGCAAAATTATTATAAAATACTAAAATAGTGTTAGATGGATATCCATTAATCCAGTAAAATCCATGACACCAGCACAAATCACATCATCTTTTATCAGAATTACTCACTATATTTGACTATCTATCTATGGATGGTATTATGTTCTCAACATGACATCAGTTCCCTTGGAATCTAGGAGACTCCCCCAGAACCTTGTGGTAAACCTATAAATCCTATCTAAAACCACGACAGAAAGACTCCCATGTAACCTCTTATCTTCAAAAATATATAACATACGCAAATCATTAACCTTAGTTCTATCCTTGATTGGTGTGAAATGGGAAAACATTTTCAATTGATCATTATCTACCCAAATATCATTCCCCCCTTAGGGAGTCTATGCTAATCCAACAACAAAATCCCTGGATACCTCGTCCCATTTATAGACCAACACCAAAAGGGGATAAGGAAAACCAGAGGGTTTCAAGTGCCCTACCTTTATCCATTGTAAGGTGTAACCACAAGGTACATAATCTGCAGTTTCCAGATTCATAATGAGCCACTATAAATGCAATATTAGGCCATACTACATCTTTTTAGTTCATAGATGAATGTACAATGATGATACATGACTATTAAACATGGCTAAACTACTCACATATGCTGGTACGACAAACCATTTCCCAATGTAAATAATACCATCTGAAGAGGGATACCAACTAGAAATTGTATCCCTACAATAAAGGTGTTATTGAATTTCACTAAACTCATCATAATACAATTGAATCTATAAAATAGACTCTCTGATAGATGATGATATTTGAAAATTGTTCAGACCAATTTCTAAAACATCCAAAAGAATATCTAGGTGTAATTGAGAGAAAGTCCAATAATGTTTCACTCCTTCTTTGATTCTAGAATATCCATCAACGGTACATTACTACTAAGAGCATCTGTAGTGACCTTTCCCTTACCTACAGTTTAGGCGATATCAATGTTATATGTCATAAGGTATTATACACATCATCTCTATCTGATATTCAAGTATTTATAAGAAATGATATAACTCAAACTATATGAATCCTAGAAGACCATGAACCTTATCCAAAAAATATAGTAACACCATCATTTAAACACATTATTAACTACTACATGCTCTAAATAATGAGTTGGGTTATTATTCACATGCTTCCAATGCTTATGAGTGTTGTATTAAACAATATGGTCATCCTATATAAACACGCATCTCAAACATAAACCATAAGAATCACAAAACAACATGTACCCTTTACCAGGATCAGATAAGATCATAATAGGAGATGATGTTAGAAGTTGCTTCAATTCATCAAAATAATACTGATAATTCACATCACAAGGTAATTTTACAACATTCATTGTAAGATAATACACTTGTGATTCTAGTTAGATAAATACATAACATGTAGTTTGTAGTAATCAACAAGACCAAAGAAAATCCATATCTGAAATAAATTCTATCATTCTTTCCCTAAAAAAATATTTCACCATTTCATGATCAACTAATAATCCATGTCTAGTAATTACATGGCATGAAAATTTCACTTCTTGAATCTAGAAACTACATTTTGAAAGCATTCCATGAGAATGGTGAATCCTCATAATTTCTAGAATCAAAATCTGATTGTGCTAATTCCCACACTAGGATTATCTAGAATACTATATTATCATCAACGAACACTAACAAAAAAGTCTAATGACCATGATGGAATAACTATTTGATCAAATCCATAAAAACTGTAGCAGTGTTAGTTAGACAAAAAGGCTTCATAATATATCCCTAATGTCTATACCTTCTCCTAAAAATCATCTTTGGTCTATCATACTTATAAATGATGGGATGATGATACCCTGAATGAAGATCCATTATTGAAAACCAATTTTCCAAAATTAATTGATCAAAAAAACATCCACATGTAGAAAATGGTATTTTTTTTCATAACTGTTACCTAGTTCATAATAATAATAATATATTATTGTTTAGTGAAACTCTGTATTGAATACATCACACGCTATTGAGGAAGGAAACTCTTGCATGAAACACAAGTCACGAATAGTGTTGTATATACTACAAGCTAATACAGTGTTACATATAGCACAAGCTAATCTTGAGGTAGTGTACAACACAAGACAACAATATAATTAAAAATAATATTTTCAAAAAAATTAGGGGTGTCACATTCTACACCCCTTAAAATGAATTTCACCCTCAAAATTCATCGGGTTTATAAATGGTTTACTACTTGAATGTTTCTTTCTTAAAAACTCACATCGTAAAAAGGAATACTAAAACATAATTTTTAAAAACTAATGTATAAAACATAATGGTTTCACAAATTAACTCATCACTAGGTTTCCATGTAGGAGAAGATAGGTGAGAATATAGATATGGTAGAGAAATCTAATTTTAAAGTTATGATGGGGTGTGGTAGAGAACATAGATATGAAAAATCGAATAATCACAAATCCATAAATTTGTGATGATCAAAGGTACGATGTGAATCATCCGATATGAGGGTACAAGGACCACATTTTTGGTTTTCAAGATCATTTTCCTAATGTTGAAAATTTTGAGTTAGAATAAATACTTACTTGATATTAGTGTAATATTATCGTTGGTTATTCTGTGAACAATTTCCACTTCATCTCTAATTTAATGAAATGAAGTTGAATTTTTCATTCTTGAAGTGTTAGTAGATCATGTGATAGAATGATAGGTCATTCTATATATCTTTATCACAAAAAGGATAGCACAAAATTTTAAATATACATAAGTCCATCTATGGTGTGATTAAGCATATATGATCCCAAAAATGGACTTCTAATTCATCTATCATACCCCTTAATAAAATAAAACTAATTTCTACTAACCAGGGACTTCCTGTAGGCCAGTGGTGGGTGATAAAGGCCTGTCACATTTCAGTTATGGGTTTGATTCCCACAGCATTTTTCTACGTGATGGGTTGTTGCCCGTCCGATAGGTTCTCCTTTTTTATGAAACAATACTATTATAACATTCTAAAAAATGATTTAGACTAAAACAATACTATCTGATTTCAAATGTAATTTATTCCAACCATTAATCTTATCGAAAATACTTCTGTCCATTCTCATAGTATAAAGAAAATTATTACTTGAAAGGTATTATAACAAGCATGTGAATACCATCATTTATCCCCCATATATCATAAGATATATCTTGTTTGGACACATTCGAAACGTGTGAATACCTTAATCAAGTATTCTTGAAACATTAATTACCATAGAACCTTAGTGAAACCATGAATGTTGTCAAAAGTTAAATCTTTCCACAAACTAAAATCCCAAAAATTATATATACTAAAATCATGATATCAATTTGTCCTTATATCAGTCTTGATCTCATTAATAATATCCAATATATTATTTTCTCCTTATCCCATCATTATGCGCATATCATCTAGTTTCCGAAAATATCTGAATAACCATTCAGGGTTACTGGTACCATTCAACATATACATTAAAATACATTATAGAAATCAATAGTTAAATGATCCTTAGATGTTTCATTTTTCCATAGTATCATTAAATTACCTATACAAAATTACTCTTGATAAACATACAATCATTCCACTACCTTCTTAAACCATTGACCCAACATCATCATTTTATTCCTCAACACTTTTTTCATCTCTTATATCATTTGTAGTCTGTTCATCATCATCAACATAAATACTACCCATACGACCATGCTGATTCTCTTCATGAGATTTTCCATTTGGTCATTGGTTTGCATAATGCCCATAAATTCCACATTTAAAACATTTAACTGTTGTTGATGTCTTAGAAATACTATTATCCTTATCTATGGTGTTAACTGAACCTTTTCCTTTGTAATTACTGGCTTTGTGTCTCTCTTTTCCACACCCAAACAATCTTCTAGTTCCTTTGAAACATTCTCCCTGTTGCCTCTTCCCACATGATTTACATGATGAAAATTGTACTTTATTTCCTTTTTGATCATCATGAAACTCTATATTTCTCTTATTAGATGAGTAAGGAACCATACCAATTTTGAGATTATTGATCATATTATGAGATTGCTAATTTGACATAATATGGATATTTGTACTTATAAATCCCATTTCATTTGGTTTCTCATGAATATTACCATTCCATTGTCTATCACACTTTCCATTAAAATGAATCTTCATATTTCTGACTATTTTATAAAACCCAAAAAGAATAGTGTGAGAGGAAAAAATCATACAAGGAAAAAAACATAATCCAGGAAGAGTATGTTCAATATCTAACAACATAGGTTTAATCCTAGGTAATTCATGATCATTATCATAATTCTAGGATTGTGACCTATAATTCATAATTAATCTTACAAACATCCTTAGACATACCTTAGAGATATCCCTAGGTATCTCACTAATGTTTATGCATCCAAGTTTCCAAATGATAACTAAACCATTACTCATATACCAACTATAGAGACCCAAAGCTTGACGTATAAGTAAATTAAATTCTTTTTTAGGAAAACATAATACATGACATAAAAAGTATAAGGACTGGCCTTAAACATTACATAATATTGAATTAAATGAATAATTCACATTGAGAATCTTTTCAGGATTTGTGTTTTATAGAATTATGACATAACTATTACTTCTCAAAAGATTTCAAAACAGACACTTCTACACAGTTTCCATTTTTTACATAAAATAAAACTCTTGAAAAAAGAGTCATATCAAGTTCCATGTTTTAGACAACATGCTTTTTCCTTGATCCCATCCTTGACCCTATTCATCTTTATGTCCTGTGAAAACATTTCAAAACTTGTGATGGGCATAAAAATCTCAGTAAGGGTTATAAAACAAAGAATGAAAACATTTGTTCATAAATACATACAAAACATGGAATATTTTACTTACCTCATCAAATAACAATATTTATGAAAGACGCATAGAAATCATAAATCATAAGGGTAACTTGTGGAATCCATATAATACTTACATTGTAGCTATCATAGCTACATAGGGAGTTACTATGGAATACCCATCATAGTATATTCCCTAAATCTATTAGGAGTAACATTAATGTTTACCTCTGTCATGTTACCCAATGCATTAGAGAGCTATCTCGGGCTCACCAGCACTAGGTTTATCATGGAACCACCCGTATACGTAAATAATGACCAAGAACCATAACATGATCATAACACATAACATTAGCATAAAGGAAAGATAAAATTTCAACATTGAAATAATAAAATATCATTTCAAGATATTGAAATAATAAATCTATTCTCAATATCATTTTCAATACCAAAATACATAAAAAGATTATATGGTATTTATTTTTCCATTTAAAAACATTCTGGCTTGTTAAGGATGCCAGATATCAAATAATACTCGCGGCGGCGGAAAGGTCGTTGTCACCGCTTATGTAAAAAAACATTCCTTTTTGGCATTTATTAAAATTCTTCGTATAAAAATATTCCCTTTGAATTAAATGAAAATTCAAAGGTGTTAATACATCGTATAAAATAAAGTCATGTATAAAACAAAAAATGCCTCAAAGAAATGAGATTGAGACGATGTCCCTTACCTCATGTTCGACTAGACTCGATCGTTCTTTAATATCTTTAATAATAAAATAAAGTTAATTTATAATTTCTTGATAAACTTTTTCAGGTTTATTATTCCTTCTATATCAAATATTACCATGTTATAAAAATTATGTAATCATTTAAGTTAATAACGTCCATTTTGTTGATATTTGGTACTTGAGTCAAAAATGAACACATTATATTTACAAGTTGACCATGTGTTCAATATTCCATTTTATCCAGAATGATATTAATGATTTAGATATCATATATATCATATATATTTCGTATATAAATGTATTTATAATAGTATATAACATTTGGAGAAAAGAAATGAAATGCACTGTTCATGGAGACGGTAAGTCGTACGTAAGCAAGAACACTACTTTCATTTCTATTTCTTATTTTAATGTAATTAAAACATAATTATACAAAGTTATATTATAATTATAGTATAATATCATATATAATATCATTAACTCTATTGTTTATAAATCCCACATAAGGCATTAACGATTCATATCACTTTGAGGGGGCGGTAGTCCACACTTCCTCAAATGAGATTATTGTATTTAACCACTATGGAAACCATAAAGGCTTGATATATTTTGGAAGTACAGAAGAATAAGGAAATCATAAACATAATATATATCATATATTAATACAGTTCCATCATAATGGACACCATGAGAGGCGGTAGGATGTAATTGAACAATCATCGTTTCATGAGACGTTAGTTTTCCGTCCACAAAAACATTATGTTCTTCATCCATTAGATGGAGGTTTGTATAAGTATAGTTTTAATACTTCTCATAATAACATATTAGTATATTTAGGATATTTCTGTTGTTACAAAAGAAATTAATAAGAAGACTTTAGGGGTTGGAGATGTGAAATAATAGAAAACAATTTAAGAGAACTCGTTACCTTTAATATGGGTAACTCCCTTTGGTTTGAACCAAAGGACTTATTAAAGTGCCTTCTTCCTATGATAAGGCTTCTAGGGGAAGGAGAGGGATGTAAGGAGATTAATTGAGCATATTTTGGTTTAGAAAAATTGATTGAGAGGTGTGTGGAATTGATTATAAATGGTCTCCTTTTATATGGGGGAGGAGGGGCTCTTTAGGAAAGTTTGAAAACATTATTTTATTATATAATGATATTCGGTTTGTAATAGTACAAAAATCATTATAGTCAAAGATAAGATGACTAATTTTAGAAATAAAATTATCTAATATGAATTGGGCAGGTTTTGGATAATATTTTATTCATTATAATCTTATTTATTTAAATTATTTATTAATGAGGTAAACACTCCATCATTATTGTTTCATAAATAATTTAAATTAATTGATGTCTAAAAATTATAAACAAAATACCATTATATTGGAAATATTTTTATCATTCCAATGAATATTTATAGTCAAAAAGATAATTTATATATCACCATATAAAAATTAATTACTAAAATATTTTTGTTAATGTCAATTTTATCTTTACATTAAATTAGTTAATCTAAAGTGTCATTATCTTTCCTAAGTGGCTCCATGGGGTCCCAAAATGACCCAAGGATTCCCATTGTCGGTAACAAATCATCCAATAAGTTTTGTACAAGTGTTAAGATATTTTTTAATTATTATAACATTCTTTTAACCTTGAATTACCTTATTTACCTTTAACCGTGGTAAATAAAAGTCAAAAGTTACTATTCACCAAAAATTATTTTCATCATAATGAACCAAATTTTACTTCTTAATAACAACCATTTATGTCAGATTTTTGAAATTCAATTCACAGAAGTGGTAAAATTTAATTTAAATGAAAAAATCAGTTTTTTAACTACCACTAAGTGGTTTAACTATTCATAAAAAATTGATGTTTTTCAGAATAATACAAAAAATTCAGCCTAAGCTATATTTGATATTCCAAATTCCAAAATGATTTTTATTTTTCCAAATTCAAAACATAAATGTGTCATTAATTAATTTTAAAATTAATTCTCGTTGTTAAAACAAATAGCGTGTTTTTATGAAACAATAACTATCAAAATATTGACACTTGTTTTTTGTCCAATTTTAAAGTGAAATGAATTCCAATGAACGAAATTGGATTAAATGGTAAAAATATATTCTTATTACACATTAAAAACAAATAAAAAGATAATTTGACCATATAAATAAATTATATTAAAACACAGTTTTGAGTTAAAATACAATATTTTCACTATTCATTAAAAATGAACTTTATCAGAAAAATTCCAAAATTTTACACAAATTAAATATTCATGTCCCCATTATTAAGAAGGAATTTATTTGGTCATATAGAAGTTATTAAGGTAACAAAAACTAGATTTTTTGAGTGTTCTCCATTAAAAGGTGATAAATTGGCCTTTTAATTTAAATTATGATTAAAATTATATCCATTTGCATTTTAAGCCTCTAATTTTTTTTGGATAAATGTAAATACATTTAACAAACATTTATAATCATATTGTAGTTAGTTTTTTTAATTCCTATTAATACAATGACTATGAGTTAACTTCCATTTAAAATAATAATATTATATTATTAGTGTGCAATGTAAGATTTCAAAGAAACACGTTGTTACATATCGGGTAAACTATCAAACATAGAAACCCTTTTAAAGTAAAATTAATATTTAATTAATAAATAATAAAAAGTATGAAAATATATTATTCTTCATTTAGTTGGGATGTTACATCCTTCCCCCTTTTAGAAATTGCATCTTCAAAATTATTATTCACTTATCAAAATAAGTGCGGGTATTTATCCCTCACATATTTTTTAGATTCCCACATTTCCTCTTCAACCATATGGTTTTTTCAAAAAACCATTACCTTTAGAATTACCTTATTCCACAACACTTGCTCTCTACGGTCAGGAATATAGACTAGTTGTTCTTCATAATATAGATTCTCTTACAACTGAACTACCTATGGGCTCAAAACATGATATAGATCTAGTATATACTTTCTCAACATCGAAACCTGAAAAACATTGTGTACCTTAGATAAATTTGGAGGTAAATCTACTCTGTATGAAACTGATCTAACTTTCTCCAAAATTTCATAAGGTCTAATGAACCTCAGACTCAACTTTCCCTTCTTACCAAAACGCCTCACACTTTTCCATGGAGAAACTTTGAGAAAGACATGATCTCATACTTCAAAAGAAATATCATTCCTCTGGTTATCGACTTATATTTTCTATCTACTTTGAGCTCTTATCATGTGCTTCTGAATCAACTGAACTATACCTGCCATGTCTTCTACCAATTCTGGTCCCATCAGATTCCTCTCACCTATGTCATCCCAAAAGGCTGGAGTTCGACAACACTTTCCATATAATGCCTCAAATTGAGCCATCTGTATACTAGAATGAAAACTGTTATTATATGAAAATTCAAGCAAAGAAAGATGTTGGTCCCAACTTCCCTGAAAATCCATCAAGCAAGAACGTAGCATATCCTCCAATGTCTAAATTGTTTGTTCTGATTGCCCAACTGATTGAGGGTGAAATGATTTACTAACATTTAATTTAGTACCCAACGAATTCTGATGGGCTTTCTAAAAGTTAGAAGTAAACCAGGGACACGATCAAATACAATGGAGATGGGAACTCCATGCAACCTGACTATCTCTTTAACATAAATCGAGCAAGTTGATATAGAGACAAAGTATCATGAATAGGAAGTAAATGAGAAGATTTAGTCAATCGATCAACTATAACCCAGATTGCATTATTACCTTGTGATGTCTTTGGTAATCCCACAATGAAGTCCATGGATATATTTTCCCATTTCCACTCTGGCACAGGTAGAGGCTAAAGCATCCCTTTCAGTAATTGCCGCTCTTCTTTAACCTGCTAACAAGTCAAACACTTCACATTAAAATCATCAATATCTATTTTGTTTCCATCCCACCAGTAATACTCACGAAGATCTCTATACATCATAGTACTGCCAGGAAGAACTGAAAACGACGAACTATGAGCTTCACATAAAAACTCATTCTTCAACTGTCAATCACAAGGTACCCATATTATCTTCCCAAAACTCAATACACAATCATTATTGAGATTAAAATCAGTCAACATAACCTTCTGAACCAACTCTACCTTTTTCTGCAACTCGTTGTCTTCTTTCTACGCTTGCTTTATTTTGTCGGATAGAGTTGATCTCACTAAAACCTGATACAAAACAGAATAATTTCCTACACTAAAAACTTCTATTATAAAGTTAATTAAATTAAAAACCAAAGGATCTCATTCCAAACATATCATGGATAATGAAGCATTACATTTTCTACTCAAAGAATCAGCCACTTTATTTGCTTTTCCCGGATAGTAATGGATCATGAAATCATAATCCTTGATTAATTCCTACCATATCATTTGTCTCATGTTCAATTCTTTTTGAGCAAATATATACATTAAACTTTTGTGGTCAATATATATCTCACATTTTACTCTATAAAAAAGATTCCTCCGAATTTATAAAGAAAAAGCAATAGCAGCTAATTCCAAATCATGTGTAGGGTAATTTAACTCGTGAGGTTTCAACTGATGTGAAGCATAATCAATTACCTGATCATTCTACATTCAGACACAACCCAGTCCTTTAATGAAGCATCATTGTAGATAACAAACCCACCATTTCTAGATGGATGTTCCAAAACATGAGCATTCACCAATCATCTTTTCAATTCATGAAAACAATCATCACATTCTTTTTTCCAAATCAATATACCACCTTTTCAAGTTATCATAGTAATTGGACTAGATAACCATGTTAAGTTTTCAAAAAACATCCTGTAATAACCTGTCAAACCATGAAAACCACTAATCATGGTTATATTTGTGGGTATTGTCCATTCTTCAACAACTTTGGTTTTATTAAGATCAATAGTTATGCCATTTTTTGAAACAATGCGACCAAGGAAATAAATTTTTTGTAACCAAAACTCACGCATTCTGAAATTCCCATAAAGATTCTATTCTTTTAATGTTTGAAGGACAACCCTTAAATGACATTCATGTTCCTCCTTAATTTTGGAATAAAACAAAATATCATCAATGAACACAACCACAAACTTATCCAAGAACTCACAGAAAATTCTATTTATAAGATCCATGAATACAGCAGGTGCATTGGTTAAACCAAAATGCATAACTACAAATTCATAATTTCCTTATCTAGTATGAAATGCGGTCTTCGGAATGAATGCTTCCTTTTAATTTCAACTGATGGTACCCCGATCCCAAATCAATCATCGAAAATACTAATCTCCCTAGAGCTAATCAAACAAATCATCGATATGATGAAAAGGATACTTATTCTTAATAGTGATGTTATTCAATGCTCTATAATCAATGCAAAGTTTCATTGAACAATAATTATTTGTTACAAAAAAGACAGGAGCACCCCATGGTGATGTGCTAGGTCAAATGAAAACTTTATCTAATAACTCCTACAATTGCTTCTTTAACTCTAAAAGATCAATTTGAGCCATTCAATAAGGGGATTTTCAAATTAGCTTAGAATCAGGAACTAAGTCAACAGTAAATTCAACTTCCCAATTAGGTATAATACTAGGAAACTCATCATGAAAAACATAAATGTACTCATTTACCACTGGCACATCATTAATCTAAACAGTTCCTCTATTTTCAACAATATGTGCAATGTAACATTACATTCCTTTTTTTACTAGTTTCTCAACATCCTGATATATTATCAAAATCAAGGGTTCATTTTTGTATAAAAACTAAAAATCATTCTGAAAAGAAACCACTTTATCTCTGCATTCAATCTTAGCATGATAAAAAAGAAAGCTAATCCATGCCCAAAATAACATCAAACTCTACTAGAGGAAAAATAATAAGGTTTCTAGGTAGATTCATTCCCCACACAAGGACATGAATGTTCTTATGTTTTTGTTTTGTCTCTACATTTACTCTAGGAGTTTTTACCATATGATCTATATTCATATATTTAGATACAATTCCTAATTTACTAGAAAACTTCTCAGAAATGAAAGAGTGTGTATACCCTGAATCAAACAACACATTGGCATAATCTGAACATACAAATAGTGTACCACATACAAATTCATTTGATGGCCCAAAATCTGCTGAAGTAGTTGAAAAGGATCTCACCAATGCTTTCTGCTTGTAGTCTGGCTGCTTTCCCTTAGTTGAGTTCTTTGTTGGACACTCATTTACATAATGACCCATTTCATTACACTTAAAACATTTTACAATATATAAATCAGATTTTTTCCTACCATTACCATGATCTTTTTCAGTGGAATTGCGAGCCTTATGTCCCATTTTACCACATAAGTATCACTTACCATAATTCAAAAGACATTCCCCACCATGTTTTTTCAACAATTTTCACAAATGGTAAACTTACGTTTCTTACCATCAGACTTTTTGAAGAGTTCTTCCCTTTTTCCTGCCACCTCGACCTCTTATTATGTTGTTTGTCAATGAATACCTGATCATCAGCAAATTCCATTTCCACCTTATTCACACAGAGAACAATTTTTTCATAACTTGTGAACTCACGAGAAGATAAATCCCTTAGATACTTTGGCATTAATCCTGAGTAAAAATGGTTGATTTTAATATCAAGATCTCGTATGAAATTTGGAGCATACCTTGCCAGTCAAGTGAATTTTTCTTCATAAGCTGCCACTGAGTAATCCTCTTGCCTCAATTCTTGGAATTGTTTTTCATTCTAAGATGAACCACCTTAGGAAAATATTTCTCATGAAACCTACCTTTGAATTCATCCAAATCAAGAGCATTAATCTCCTCACTATCCCGGATATTTTTCACCATCAACCACTACTTATCAGCTTCATATTCAAAATGGTAAATAGAGAGACTAACCTGTTGATGTTATGAACAACCCATGACATCGAAAATTTTCTCCAGTGCTTTAATCCACCCTTCAGCTAGCACTGGGTCAGATGATCCTCTGAATGATGGGGAATGTTGCCTCATGAAATGCTCCACTATTGTACGATTCCTCTGTGGTTGATCTGGCTGATATCGTTCATGGATACCACCCCCATTTATAGCTTGACTCAATTGTGCCATCACTGCAACAAATTATTCAGTTCTGATTTCGACCATCTCAGGTTGCTGATTTGGAAGGTTGTCTTCATATTGATTTCATCCCAACATAGCTACCATGTTTCCTCTATGGAAAACCATTATGAAAATTGAAATATCTTAGGTAAAGTAACATGGTAATATGTAAATTCTATATGATTTCAATATTAACATAAATTACATTATGGATATTAATTTAACAATACCCTAACTCCTAGAGTTATCTAAACTGACCTCTGATACCAACTATAAGGACTCGGCCTTAAAAATTACATTATATTGAATTAAATGAATTATTTACATTGAGGATCTTTTCAGGATTAGAGTTTTAGAGAATTAGGACATAACTGTTACATCTCAAAAAGATATCAAAAAAGACACTTCTACACAGTTTCCATTTTTTCATAAAATAAAACCCTTGAAAAAGGAGTCATGTCTAATTCCATGTTTTAGACAGAATGACTTTTCCTTGATCCCATCCTTGACCCTATTAATCTTTAATTCATGTGAAAACATTTCAAAACTTGGGATAAGCATAAAAAGCTTAGTAACAGTTATTAAAAATAATGAAACCATTTGTTCATAAAAACATAAAAAACGTGAAATCTTTTACTTGCCTCATGAAATCATAATATTTATGAAGGACGCATAGAAATCATAAATCATAAGTGTAACTTGTGGCATCCATATCATACTTACATTGTATCTGTCATAGCTACATAGAGAGTTACTTTGGAATACCCATCTTAGTATATTCCCTAAACTCATAGGAGAAATATTCATGTCTACCTCTATCATGTTACCCAATGCATTGGAGAGCTATCTTGGGCTCACCCACCCTAGGTTTATCATGGAACCACCTGTATACTTAAATAATTCCCAAGAACCATAACATGATCATAACACATAAAATAAGCATAAAGGAAAGATAACATTTCCACATTGGAATAATAAAATATCATTTCAAGATATTGAAATAATAAATCCATTCTCAAAATCATTTTCAATACGAAAATATATAAAAATAGTATATGGTATTTATTTTTCCTTTTAAAAACATTCCTGCTTGTTAAGGAATCCAAAGATCAAATAATACTCACGCTGGAGGAAAGGTAATTGGCAGCGCTTACGTAAGAAAACATTCCTTTTTGTTGTTTAGTAAAATTCTTCGTATAAAAGGATTCCATTTGAATGAAATGAAAATTAAATGTGTTTTATACACCGTATAAAATAAAGTCATGTATGAAACTAAAGATGCCGCAATGAAAGAAGATTGAGACGAAGTCCCTTACCTCGTGTCTGACATGACTCGATCATTCTTTAATATCCTGAATAATAAACTAAAGTTAATTTTTACTTTCATAAGAATCTATTTCAAGTTTATTATTCCATTTATATCAATTTTTACCATGTTATAAAAATTATGTAACCATTAAACATAAGAACGACCATTTTTTCGATATTTGGTACTTGAGTCAAAAATGAACACCTTATATTTACAAGTTGTCAATGTGGTTAATAGTCCATTATATCCAGAATGATATTAATGATTTAGATATCATATATATAATATATATCCAGTATATACATGTATTTATAATAGTAAACATCATTTGGAGGTATGAAATAAAATGCATCGTTTGTGGAAACGGTTAGCTGTACGTACGCATGAACGCTACTTTCATTTATATTTATTATTTCATGGGATTAAAACATAATGATACATATGTATATTATAATTCCAGTATAATATCATATATAATATCCTTAACTATATTCTTTATACATCCCACATAATGTATTAATGAGTCATATCACTTTGAGGGGGTGGCAGTCCACACTTCCTCAAATGAGATTATCGTCTTTACCCACTATAGAAACCATAAAGGATTGATATAATCGATAATTACAGAAGCATAAGGATGTCATAAACATAATATATATCATATATAAATATAGTTCCATCATAATGGCCACCATGAGAGGCGGTATGATGTAATTTAACAATCATCGTTTTGTGAGGCATTTGTTTTCCATCCAGAGAAACATTATGTTCTTCATCCATTAGATGGAGGTGTGTGTAAGTGTAGTTTGAATACTTCTCATAAAAAAATCCTAGTATATTGAGGATACTTTTGTTGTTGCAAACTAAATGAATAAAAATATTTTATGGGTTAGAGAAGTAAAATAAAAGAATACAATTTAGGAGAAATCGTTACCTTTAATTTGGGTAACTCCCTTTGGTTTGAACCAATGGACTTCATGAAGTGCATTATGCATAAGGTAAGTCTTCTAAAGGGAGTAGGGGGATGTAGGGAGATTAATTGAGTAGAGTTTGGTTGAGCCAAATGGCTTGAGAGGTGTCTGGGATTGGTTAGAAATTGTCTCCTTTTATTAGGGGAGGAGGGGCTCTTTAGGAAAGTGTGAAAACATTATTTTATTATATAATTATATTTAGTTTCCCATGGTCCAAAAATAATTATAGTCAAAGATAAGATTACTCATGGTCGAAATAAAATTATCCAATAAGAATTGGACTGGTTTTGGATAATATTTTAATTATTATAATCTTATTTTTTAATATAATTTATTAATGAGGTAAACAATACATCATTATTGTGTCAAAAATAATTTAAATTATTTGATGTCTAAAAATTATAAAAAAATACCCTGATATAGTAAATATTTTTATCTTTCCCATGAATATTTATAGTCAAAAGGATAATTTACATAACACCATATAAAAATTAGTTACTAAAAATTGTTCTTAATGTCAATTTTGTCATTACATTAAATTAAATAATCTAAAGTGTCATTATCATTCATAAGTGGCTACATGGTGTCTCAAAATCGACCCAAGGATGCCCATTGTAGGAAAATACTCATAAAATATGGTTTGGATAATTGTTAAGGTAATTTTTAGTTATTATAATATTCTTTTAACCTTGAATTACCTTATTTACCCTTAACCGCAGTAAATAAATGTCAAAGGTTACTATTCACCAAAAATTATTTCCATCATAATGAATCACATTTTACTTCATGATAAAAACCATGTATGCCTGATTTTTTAAATTCAATTCACAGAAGTGGTAAAATTTATTTAAATGAAAAAGTCTGTTTTTTTAACTACAACTAAGTGGTTTCACTATTCATCAAAAATTGACGTTTTTCAGAAAAATACCAAAAATTAATCCTAAGCTATATTTGATATTCCAAATAAAAAAATGAATATTATTTTTCAAAATTTAAAACATAAATGTGTCATTAATTAATTTTAAAATTAATTCTCATTATTAAAACAAATAGCTTATTTTTAAGAAACAATAATTGTCAAAATATTGACACTTGTTTATGTCTAATTTCAAAGGGAAATTAAATAAAATGACCAGAATTGGATTAAATGGTAAAAATATATTATAATTAATCTTTAAAACCAATTAAAAAGATAAAATAAATATATAAATAAATTAGATTAAAACACAGTTTTGAATTAAAATACAATATTTTCACTATTCATTAAAAAAGGAACTTTATCCAGAAAATACCAAAAATTTACACAAAATAAATTTTGATGTCCCTATTCTAAAGAAGGATTTTATTTGGTCATATAGAATGTATTAATGTAACCAAAACTAGATTTAATAATGGTTTTCCTTTAAAAGGATATAAATTGACCTTTTAATGTAAATTATGCTGAAAATTAGATTGATTCACATTTTAAGCCTCTATCATTAATTGGATAAATTTAAATACATTTAGAGAACATGTAAAATAATATTATAATTATTATTTTTCATTCATGCCAATACAATGACAATGAGTTAACTACCATTTAAAATAATAATATTATATTATTAGTATGCAACATACGATTTCAAAGAAACCCATTGTTGCGTATCGAGTACGCTATCGAACATAGCATCCCTTTTAAAGTAAAATTAATATTTAATAAAAAAAATTAATAAGTATGAAAATATATTATTCTTCATTTAATTGGGATGTTACAAACAGAAACCCAATGACCGTATTAGTTTAGTGCCTTTGTAAACTCGGAACATAATCTTACAATCATGGTGAATGATCTTCAACATCTCCCATAAAGATCTTCTCCTTTGGTTTTTTACCTAAAACCATTCATTATATCTTCGAGAAAAGAAAACATAAAAAGTGTGATGTCAAATTCTCAATAAGGGTAAACATGGATAATATAAAATAATCCATACACATTTGAACGTAAAAACATGGACATTAAAAATCAAAATCACGAGTAATGACATAAATCATGGCAGTAGAGAAGAAACATATCATAAGGAAACATTAATAATGATAAAATAACATGGGAATAAAACTTTTAATTGTGTTAAACCATTAACCACATGTTATTATTTCCATTGTAGCCAAGGAATTTCTTCCAAGACCATCATAGTGGACAAAGTCCATTACTAAATGGGGTTTACTTGCCGTTCTAGCCCGGTAATACTAAACCAGATTCACTTTCCATTCTATCCATGTTTATATCATGAGATATAAATATTTACCCAATACATTGGATGGAGATATAAGTCCCATCCATCTCATATTTAAATCATTCTTACGTGTTCCACAAAACTATCATAAATCATTCACCATAACCCAAAGAATAAAATGGGTTTTATAAACATTATCCCATCATGACATAATCTATATAAAACAAATGGAAATCATTCAATCATTAGAAAAATAAAACCATGAAATTAATAGAGACATTATACTTGAAACATAAACATACTAAATAATTTCATCTTAGATGGAAAGTAGTTTTGATAAAACACTTGAAATGAAATCTTGATGCTAATATACTTTCTTCTTCAAAATAATTTTCTTTTCACAAAATGCCATGAAATTTTAAAAGAAAAGGATTTTATAGAAAATAATCATGAAATATTGTAGAGGAAGATTCTTAAAAATAAGGTGTTACAAAACTGTAAAATTCCATTCATTCCTTATAATTTAGAAAAACATTCGTCTCGTACTTTTGCCGTAAAATTCAAAAAGTACCATGTATGTTGAACAAACGAAAGATTCCATCAATACCATGTGTTAAAAGTAAAAAAATAGTAAAAATGTCTTTAACAATCCATGGAATAATAGTAAAAATTCTAGGAAAACATTTTTAGAAATCATGGACATGGATGATAAACATGACCCCAGTAAATACTTACGAATAAACAATTCTGGATAAGAATGAGATTGGAATAATTATCCTATACCTTAGGTATGATTTCTTTATACATATCCAAACTACCTATATAATGATTTAAATAATGTTATTGACATATTAAAGAATCATAGTCATTTTTATGATATCATATATGATTCACATATGACATTATATTACTGGTTCATTTGTCAGTTCCAAGTTGAAGCAATGTTTTGGGTAGTAATCATTTCATTTATTGTACGTGTTTAGACTTGTTGTTCTTGATATTTTACTTATATCATGATTTTCTTACTTCCAAAATTTAAAACAAGATTTATATATCCTATATATATTCAGTGTGTGTGTATATATATAATATATTGATAAATAAAATGAAATACATCGTTCATGGAGATGGTAGGTTGAAAGTATGCATGAACGCTGTTTTATTCTCCTTATTGACTTGAATGGAAATAAGAAGATGAAATATATATATATATATATAAATCTAGTAGCATTATTATGTAATATATCTTAGTATTATTCATTATATATACTTTATAATCATTTTTAATGTTTAACATGGAGAATGAATCTCATCGTGTCGTGGAGACAATAATCCGTATGTACGCACGAGCGATGATATCATTTCAATAAGTATTAAATGGAATTGGAGGGGTTGATATAATATCTCATAATTAGTATCATGTTATAATAATCATATATATATAGTTGTTATTTCCACCATTATACCCATCCAAGAAAGGTGGTGGTGGAAAAACATAATACACCATAGTGTGGAGACGGTATTCCATACGTACGCACGCGCAGTGATTTCATTTTTCATAGGATGGATAGATGATGAAATAGGGTTTTTTCATATTTATAATAACATATAAGTATATGACTGATACTAATGTTATTACTTTATAATGAAACAATTAGTGAAGAGGATTTAGAAGAAGAAATAAAATTGAAAGTGTCGATAGAAGATATTACCTCTTCCTCGAAGTGCCTCCTTTAAACTTCCTTTTAGGACACTAGATATCATCTTTTGAGAAGATCAGAACCTCTATAATGTATCTAGAGAGGTTTATAAGAGTAATTTTCAGATTTTGGTAGAGCTTTAAGTCACAAAATGAAGTGAAGAGACTGGGGATATGTGCCCTTTTATAAGAGAGTAGAGGGGCACTTTTGGAAACCTCCAAAATATTAATTTATAATTAACACAAACCCCACATAAAAACATCAAAATTACTCAACATCGATGATGATCTGAGATAGGGTTTTAATATAATCAACCAATAAAATTTATACATTTTTTGATTTTATTTTAAACCTTACCATTTTGATTTATTTGTTTTTAATCTATTTAATTTTATTTGTGGTAATAATACTCTAATTTTTAAATTGTTATAAATACATACTTATGTGTTATTAATTTTTCATAATTAGATACATAATTACATTTTATAACTCAAAATTTTTAGTTTTTAATTTATAAATATTTTTGTGTTTTTAAAAAAATTTAATAATATGTTATTTTTATAAAATATAAATAGTGTCAATTTTTAAACTATTCATTTATTTAAATTTAAATAAAATCCAAATAGTGGATATATTCGAAAAAAATATTTAATAGATTCCTAACATGCCATATTCATTTATAGAATTCTTGGCTAACTTTAATTAGTTTATATAATATTAATTTTAATATTATTAAAACCATTTATTTGATATTTCTCTTAATAAAATAATCACTGAAACATTTTTGTATAATTATTTTATATTATTATTTGTTACATAAAAATTACAATTAAAATACTATGACGATGATAAATCTAATATATTTCATATGAATACTTTTAGTCTAATTTATCTTCTAAAACACCCAACTTTTAAAATGATACATTTATTAAATTATGAAGGTGACAACTTTGACATCATTTAAAATAAAATAAAATAAATGTCATAATCAATTTTATAAGGCTCCAAATGGTCCACAAGTCCATCCTTGGATGATCAAGATATATATATATACTCGACCAATAGGGTTTGGTCATGTTTATTGTCCTTTTGTTTGGTATTTTTATTTTAATAAAAACAATATTATTGATTTTTAATTAAATAAGTAATTTTGGCATCATTAATCTAGAAGCTAATAATATAATTATATATTTCTTAAAAATCCAAAATAAATTACCATGATGAAGAAGAAACTTATATCGTTCAAATGAGTAGTTATAACTGAATTTATATTCTGTATAACCTTATATTAAATATACTTTAATTATTAATGTTTGAGTGAGACATATTTTACTTTCATTAAATAAAATAAATTAAAGGTCTTAATCACATCCAGGTGGGTTCCAAAAGATACCATTTCGAAAAAAGTATATTTTAGGACGAAATATAATCATAAAATTAAATTAATACAGGTGTTAGGGTAATTTTATAATATTATTTGTACCCTTAATTACATGATTTACCATTAACTGTAGTAAATAAAATTTACTGTAGTTATTATTCATAATGTCTAAAAATTTAAAAAAACTATTGACATAATTTGGATCTACAGATTCAAAATATGGAATCCATTTATCTAAATTAGAAACACAGATGTTTCAGTAATTAATTTAAAATTAATCTCATTGTCGAAAAAACGGGTTTTTGTTTATAAAATGGAAAAAGAATGAAATGTTTTTACCTATGAATTCATCGAAAAATTAATAATACTTACATAAATTATATTAAATGGTAATAATATATTCTATTTAAACATAAAAACCATTTAATATTATAATATTACCATATAAATTATCTTGATGAAAAAGTTTGTTTTTAAAAAAAAATTAGCGTATTTTTTCTATTCATCAAAATTTGAAGGTTTTCAGAATAATGTCAAAATTTTATCCAATGTAAACTTGTATAACCTTACTAGAAATAAAAATATTACTTTTTCAAATAGAATTTATAAAATTTTCAAAAGTTATGTTTAAAATGGGTGCGCCATCAAAAGGTGACAAAAATTCATTTTTCGAAAAATACTTCCTTTATATGAAAAATTGATTTTGTTCTGATACCATGTTATAGAAAATGTGTAATAATAATTATAATGTTATAAAATTTAAAATTTGGTTAATAATATTGATAACTTCTAGTTCATAATAATAATATATCATTGTTTAGTGAAACTCTGTATTACATACAACACACGCTATTGAAGAAGGTTGCTCTTGCGTGCAACACAAGCCAAGAATAGTGTTGTATATACTACAAGATAATAAAATGTTGTGTATAGCGCAAGATAATCTTGGTGTAGCGTACAACACAATACATCAATAAAATGAAAAAGAATTTTTCTCATAAAAATTCGGGGTGTTACAGTTACACAAATCATAGTAAGTCACAGATCATCCTCTATACCAAGACATAATTGTCCATTTTTATAATTTTTTTGGTGAAACAGATATAAAATTAAAGAGATATGTCTTTGATACTCTCTATTTATTCTTCCTCATATCCACCCTCAAGAGGAATGGGTGTTGAAGTGGATTATTCAGAACCAAAATATGAATCTATATCTCAAAAATCAGTGGATGAAATGGGGGTATTCCAACAAACTATTACTGATATGAAATAATTTCACAATTCAGCCTATAATGTTAGTGTTTTATGATAATATTTTAATGAATATAGGTAATTTCTACTATAGTTTTCCTACTATTAAAAAAAATATGTTGTTTATTTATTACCACGAGGATAAAATTTCATGACTCGTATATTGAGAAGTGATTAAAACGTTCCCATGTACATTATTGTGTCTTTAATTTCATTGATGGTAAATAAATATTCATTTAAAATCCCATTAAATAGGTTTGATAGTCCCATTTCTAAACTAATCAGTTTATTAACATGAGTGACATCCTCAATCATCTATTTTTGGATTCCATCATGTAGAACCCAACAAAGATGAGATGGTACTCACTCGATCCAAATAATGATTTATCACTATGAAATGTCCCAATTGGTATGTTGAAAAAGTATATGAGGCCATGATTTTATTATGAGGTAACTACAAAAAATTGATGAATCAAGAGCCTTCCTATAAGAATAATGATAGTTTATTCCTACAAAACCCCCAAGAATTTAGATTCCAAATTGAGAACCTTGCATTGAGCTCTAAGATTTATTTTTTTGATAGACTTATTCTCAATAATATCATAAATATGAAGTGTTATTGTAGAATCTGATAAATCGAATTCACATATCGAAAATGGGAGGTAATATATATCGATATAAAATTTATTCCTAGTCTATATTCAATTAGGGGTCATTAGATGTCAATATCATCTTTTATTCCAGTGATATACAATGTTCTAATGTGTCCCTACATGGTATTATTGTTGGCACACTCCATGAAAGTGATGGCTGTCTAAGATTATATAGAATATTCCTATATATGAATAACATTAGTGGTAGTGACCTCATTTTTTATAACAAGAGGGCTTAATAGGTCTTCAAAATGAACATCCCCAAGATCGTTTGATTGATTTAGAGCATTGAAGATTGAAATATTGTTTGGGAGCAAGAAAAAATATTTCACAATATTATATTTGTTAGAAAACTTATAGTACATACAATGATTGGGTATATACTCAGAAGGAGCCTCTGGGGATGATGTTTTTGAGGTATATGAGTCAAGAACATGAATAGATTTTTAAGGCTCTAATTTCTAGGATGATTTATGCCGATTTGGTTAGCCACTAATATAGGATGATCAGATAATTTCATACTTGTTAATCAGTCTTCCAAAATAACTATATTTGGATTAATTTTGTATGATTTTGGGGTGAATTTATATATATAATGGTCTCATTTATATTCCTATCCATGGTTGTATATCGCATATATACCTTTGGTGAAGATGTGGCCAAGATGTTGGGATCCTCAACTACTACATATTCACATATCTTTTTGGCTCCTATAGTCTCTCACCTAGAGCCCCTGATCGGGATTGGAGAATTCAGGTTTATTATAATACTAAATATTAAAGATGACATCCATTAATTGAATTTAATTAATGGAACTATTGTGTTATTCAACATCTGATGATGATTTTTTTGTTATTTTGTGCATGTTTTACCATTTAATTTGGTGATGAATATTATACTATGATAGAAGACAAAAATTTTGAGAGGGTTAGAAGCTTACTAAACCTTTTTGTGGGTTCATGTTCCTATTATTTATGTTTCCATGGCTGGTTATGTTGTTCCATTAAATAATAGTTTTTTCAAGACTATGTTTTTAATGAGGTTGGTTGCACCATGGCAGATGTGACTTGTATCAAAATATGTTATTTTAATTGTGCATCAAGTATATCATGGGTTTGATCCATTTTCATTATAGTTATTCAATCATTGAAACCTTGGTTTCCATTACTTTTGGACTATTTTTATTTATCCCAGTCCTCTAGAACTATAGTTGAAAAAGTAACTACTTATGATAGTGGATTACAAAATTCTACATTTCTTAGATGAATAATATTTTAGGGGATATTTTTTTTAATCAAATCACTCCTACATGTTATTACTCACTATTCTATGAAGGGGTTGTAATTTAAGAAATGAGTATGACTGAGCTGATTCAACCATCTATGTAATGGAAACCCTTATATGTTTTTCTCTTATATTTACATAGGAAGTTTCATACTTTTTCATTTTGTAAATAATAAACACTTTTTTATAGTGTTCATAAAGTGATTTATTTGGATCCATCATCTCATATTGATGTGAATATTTTTTATATTTCCATTAATGAGTGTGTAACACGTGTTTTTGTGAGGTGATTGGAGCTGAATCCAATGTAGGAGTAGGAAAAGAATAATATTTACAGTTTCATCTTTACCTATTCTGCTCCATTTATCTTTTTACAATGGCCAAGGCATGTATTTTTTTGGCAAATGAAATCTTCTAATATTTTCATAACCATCATGAGATCGGGAAATCATTTTAGGATATTTCCTCAAAATTAGTGACTTCAATAACTCACCTTAATGATTCTCTAAATAGAGACCTAAAAATACACTAAGTGGAGATATGGATTCATGGAGTATGTCAATCCCTTCAACTTGGAGATAAAATATAAGACTCTCTCATATTCAAATTATTTAAAATTTAGAATTTTACTGATTTTTTTCATATCATGGAGATAAATTAGTCTAGAAATATTCCAAATAGGATTTCCTATCCAATTGCTCATGCATATTGTATGTTTGTATACCAAATCAATATTGGCCCTTCCAGAGTCTATATGAAACACCTAATTTTTGGAATCTCTTTAGTTACCAAGGATTCCCATCATCATTCTACATCAATACTATAATTGTGTCAAATGATACATTGGTTTTCCAAATCAATTGAATTTTTGAAATGTTAGTTTCAGAAATTTATCTGTGGAAGAGTTTTCTATACCTATTATAGGTAAGGATTTCACTTCATATAAAGTTGTGAATTTATTTTCTTATAGTTTCTTGTAGGGATTTTAACAACTCAATAATTAAAATCAACTATAATGGAAAATTTTTTGGGTAGGTACTTGAGTAGGGGATGAAATAAGTGGATATTTATTTGGTGTTCAATAATATATATATGACTGGAAACTATAGTGGGCTTGTATGTGGATTTTTTATTGATGTAATTATATATTCTACCATAATATAGGGAACTCAAGGAATTTTTCACAACTGGATACTATTAAATTGATTTTCTATATCCTAGATTAAGAATACTTTCATACTCTAATTTTTTTGGGGTGATGGTGTCCCCTGTTAAAGGAGGTCTGTTGGAAGAGAATTGTGAGACTCTTCTTAATGAAAATAAATAGTAATGATGTGGACTCTAAGTTATTAATAATATAGTCACATTAAATCTTTTATATCTGCCTCATATTGTGTGGATATTTCCTCAAATATTGGAGGTTTATATTATTTATTTAATGTATGTGATATATCCACATATTTTCATTTTTTTTTCTAATATACCATTAGATAATTTGTAGTTAATCATATGAGGTAGAATACCTATATTTATACAACATTGTAACACCCCAATCTTCCACGGTACACTCCTCTTTGAATAATACAATAGCGTGTGTTGTACGCAACACTTAGTTCAAGTACACCACGACTTACCAAACTAGCCGTTCAAAAGAGGTTATGAATATTATTAACTAAATTTTAAATATTATATTATATTTATAATTACAATCCATATTATGAGATTCTAAGACATGATTTATGAACAAATTAATTTTTTCAGATAAAAGAAGTATTTTTCAAAAAATGAAATTTTACCACCTTTTAATGGCAAAGCCTTTTTAAAACCAATATTTGAAACTTTTATATATAAAATTTTACAAAATTAAATTCTTCTTTACAATTGGGACAAAATAATTTAGTATCAATAATGTTTTGGTGTCTTTCTGATAACTTTCATATTTGGGTGAATAGTGAAAAATTACTAAATTTTAACTTAAAACAACTTTTTTAATAAAAATAATTTATATTGTTAAATTATACATTTTAATGGATTGTAATTATAAATAGATTATATTTTTACTATTTAATCCAATGATTTTCATTTTAAGTAATTTCACCTTGAAATTGTACATAAACAATTGTCAAACTTTTGATAGTTATTATTTCTTAAAAATACGCCTTTTCGTTTCGAAAGCAGGAATCAATTTTAAATTAATAAATGCAAGTTTTATGTTTTTAATTTGGTAAAATAGACTTCATTTTTGGATTTGGAATAACGAAATTATCCTAGGGTAAAATTTTTGTACATTTCAGATAACTTTTATATTTTGATGAATAGTAAAAAATTACTAAATTTTAATTAAAAACAACCTTTTTAATCGAAATAATAAATAGTGATAAATTATGAATTTGAGTGGGTTTAAATTATATTTAAAATTTATTTTTACCATGTAATACAATGTGTGTCATTGAACATAATTTCATGTTTAAACCATACAAAAACAAGTGTCAATCTTTTGATAGTTATTATCTCTTAAAAACACCCTTTTTGTTTTAACAACTGGAATTAATTTTAAATTAATTTCTACCACTTCTGTATTTTGAATTTGGAAAAATGGATTCCATATTTGGCATCAGGAATTTCAAATTGTGTAAATAGTTAACTTTTATTTTTAGACATTTTGAATAATTTCTTCGGTAAATATTTTATTTACCATAGTTAAGGATAAATCTGATAAATAAGGGTTAAATAAATAATATTATAATAATACTAAATTACCCTAAAACCTGTCTTAACCCTATTGGTTGATACATGGTCGACCATGGGCATCTTTTGGGCGATTTTAGGGCCCCATGAATCCACTTGTAAGTGATAGGGACACTTTATTTTAATTAAGTTAAAATGAATACAAAAATTACACAAGCATATATCTTTTAGAAAAACAATTCTTACATAGGGGTATATATGTTGGATTTTAGAATATAAATATTCATTAGAAATATAAGATGAGTTCCTAAATAATTATATTTTATTTATAATTTTTAGAGATTAAATAAATTAATTTATTTATGACACAATGATGATGCAGTAATTACAATAATAGTGAAAAATTATAATAATTGATATTATAAATACCCAAATAAATATAATTTGAGACTTTTTGTGAATTAAACTAAATTTATAGGATAATATGACATATTATGATTTATTTAATTAACGTTTTTCGAAGTAATAATTATGTTATGAGTTTCACAAAAATCAACTATTGAATAGTATCAAAATTGACATAAAAGAGTTTTTAAAACAAATATTATATTATTAATTGATATTAAATTCCTAAAAATCTAAGGTTCGGCCAAGAGATTTATATCATGATTTTTGTATCATTAATGGACTACTTAGGGGTCTCTTGGATGTATATAGTATGTTTATTAACTATATAATATAAATATACAAAGTGACATGGTAAATGTCAAACTAATTAACTAAAAGTTAATAATTAATGATAAGTTTAATATAGTAACCCAAACCTATCTAAATTCTATTGGTTGAATGGTTTTAGACCTATACCCACCTTAAAATTTAAATAATCAACTTTTGAGCCATTATAAATTGAATACGAATTTATTATAAATTAATATTTCTAGATTTTCCAAAGGTGCCCCTCACCCCTCTTATAAAAAGGCACTCCTCCTTCCCATTTCTTCACACCATCAAAGCCTTTTGGTTCTGCCAAACCCTGCCCAAATACTCTATAATCTTCCCTCACTACAACCTAGAGGCCTTGGTTTGATTATAAAGTCAACCTATGGAGCCATTTTGATCAAATCAAAAGGAAGAACCCGAAGAAGAGGTAATGTTTTCACCACCCTTTTTCAAGTTCCTTTCTTCTTCCAATTCTTCTTCCTTTGTTGTTACCATTATAAAATAATAAATCCAGTATCATATATATACTGTGATGTTATTGTAAATATGGTACAACCATATTCAGTATTCTATCCATCCATTGAATAACATGTCACAATACGTGCGTACGTACGGCTTACCGTCTCCACGTCGTGGTGTAATTGTTATTCAATATATTATTATTTTGATGGGTATAATAATGATGTGTAACTCATGTAAATAATAAATATAACATGTTAATTATTCTTTATATATGATATACCATCCATTTATATATTATTTTAATATCAAAAGAATGATATTGTCGCTCGTGCGTACGTACGGACTACCGTCTCCATGAATGCGATGAGATTCATTCTCCATCGTATCCATTCAAGTATAATTATAATTTGATGTTTTAAAAATGATGTTTAAGGACTTGATATCATTATGGATATGAATAATATACAACCTTTCCATTATAAACATGGCTTAAATAACAAAACATATAAAAGAAAACGAGTAAGTTAACACCCGAAACGACGATAATTCTAAGATATTATTAACAATGCAACGTTAAAAGATCATATATGATATCATATTAATGTATATGATTCATTAATAATTTAATAACAATTATTTCAGCATTATTGATGAGGTTAAACTACCCCTAACCAAGGAAAAGTACAAGTTAAGGGGTTTCTTATCTCACTCTTAATTTCGTGAGAATTCCATTGTTCACCACTTATTTATTGCATGTTGTGTATGTGTAGTACCCATAATTGTATTCATTGTGTATTATACATTAATTTATGGGTGTTTACATCATCATTTTATGATCCTTATTTCATGGGTTTATGTTTCGTATGTTACCTAATCAACAAGGGAAATCAAAATTTCAATTTCCACTCATTTGGCTTCACGCATATTTCATTGATTATATTACTCCAAGATTATGTGTGGAATCACTATTCATTTGATTATGTAATAATTTCCACTCCCCTTTCTGTGGATATACTTTTTATACACATAATCACTCCATTGATAAATTCTCAAGTCCTCGGTATGAACTTGATAAGAGTAACTTTTACTCAATCTCAATTTTTTGAGACAAACATCCAATTCATTGGTGTTGTTTTTACTAGAATATGTGTGAATGTCCATTGATTGTTTTACACTGAATATACAATCATATTTTGTGTATTTATATTTTTCCCACATAATTATGTCGTTGATTTATCCTTAACCTAAGGATACAGCCTTTATGAGAGATTTCATCTCAATTTACATTCCCTTGAGACTTCTTTCTTATTATACACCAAATCCCTTTTATGTGGTGTATATAATGTACTTTGACAGAGTATATCATGAATTACATTATTCTCATGATATTATAAAGTTTTGATTACCTCAATTATTTGTATTCAAGTGTCTCTCTTTTGTTTAGAAACTCTAACTAAAATTCATTTTTAAGTGTTTTTAAGACTTATTCATCTAAATCTCGCTCATTAATGTCCATGTTTTAAAAAATGGTTTTAAGAATTTATTTATATGGACAATAAAGTTTTAAAATTAAAACACATTTTAAAAGTTTCAAAGTGGTATGGGACACTTTGATTTAGAAATATATTTTTAAATGGCTTCTTGACAAATAGTGTGACTTTTAAATGTTTTCAAGAAACGAGGGATATTTCTATTAAAATTTGTTGATTATTTTAATATCAATATACCTCATTATTATTGATTGAGGTTAATGTGATATAATAAAATCTTCCATATTTTATCGAATGAGTTATGTTTGACTGTGGATGTGTTATTTTTATACCATTCATGGTTTGTGGTTAAAGTATTGACATTTCGTATGCTAGTTTTAATACGAATGTTTGTGTTATGTTTAAACCTTTTCATATGAGTAATGCATTGGACTTAATAAGTGACGGGTGGAGCCCTCTATAGCTCCTCGATGCATCGATAGGTCTCATTAGACAAACTAGTGTCTTGGCACAAGGCCTTGGAAATATCTTATTTGTAGTCTTGGCACGAGGCCTTGGATATGTGGTTATGATAGTCTGGCATTATGCATTCCATCATTATGAAAGTGGTTATTGATATTGCCTGTGATTTTTCAACTAGTAGAATATCAATGTGAATAAGTAAATGGTATTATTTCATTTTATCTTTTCCATATTATGCTGATGTTCAAGTTTAAAAGGCTTTTGTTTTAATTATAAATTGCCTTAAGTGTTTATGATTATCTATGAAAGCTTATGCTATAATGTTATCCTTACTGAGCATCTGAGCTCACCCCTTTCAATGTTTTATTTTTCCCAGAATTATGAAGAAGTAATTTATGAATGACTTGCGGGGATAGTATGAGGGGATATGAAGACAAGATGTTTTTTTATGATGTAATGTAATACTTTATGTTTGTATCTAGTGTTTCCAAGGCTACTAAACTAATCGGTCTTTCGAGACTTGATCTTTCTTGTGATCATGCCAATGTTATGTAATAATGCACCGACTCTGGGTAACTAGGGTCAGGGTGTTACAGTTGGTATCATAGGAAGTTTAGTACAAACCTTGGAAGCTATATTTAGATAAACTCTGATTTGAGCACGTAGACCTAAGATGAACTTTGCGGATTAGTATAGAATAACTTCCTAGAATTTTGGTATTGTAGTGATTTTGTGAGTTTTCCGCGCAATACATCCCTGTCTAGATATGAGTAGCTAGAGGCGGCTCTGGCACAGATGTACCTAGGGGTAAAACCTGAAAACACCTCTTTGAGCTAGACTCGAACAGAAACTGGGGCACAACAACGGGCCTTGCTGCACTCTTGGTTATGACACTCCCGAGGGATATGCTTAGGGTAATTTACATTTTCTTTACAAACCAATTTGAAGTATTATATATATAAGATGAGAGTAAATGACCTTGGTTAATCCTAATATGTTTCAAATTGAGAATATGGTGACATGTTAATATCTAAATGATTTTACGACTACTGTTACTCACACAATGCTTCCTAGTTTTAGTCAATGGATGGATTCCAAGGAAGTGATAGTGACTTTGAGAATGATGTACAAGGTGGGAACGGTGGTGGAAATGAGCAACAAAATGGAATGTTGATAGGCGTAAAAAGTATCGTCTTTATTCCAAATCAGTTTTCCAAAAATATGATCAACAACATATATATTAACCAACTCCCAGACTCAACAAGGAAGAGAAAGGTGATGAATGATAAGAGCTCCAGCAATGGAGACCATGGAGAAAAGAACCCTCAACTTCCATCATGCAAGAAATGCGGTAGGAGACACCCGGGAAAGTGTCTCAATGGGACCAAGAAATTCTTTACGTGTGGGAAGGAAGGACATAAAGTGAAGAATTGCTGATGAAAAATGAAGAGTACTATGGAAGAAGATAAAAATGGTTCCAAGAGTCCATTTATAGTCATTTTCCGTAAATGTAGGGCACCTGGCTATTACCTGAGTGAATGCCCTATTCTATAGGATATTTTCTTGGTTAAATAAGAAGCCATGTGGAAATAAATGGTTGGAGAAATGTTTAAAAAATATTAGTGCTCCTTATTGATGGGTTTACTCAGGAATAATTTTCTCTTGTATTTGTAACCCCATAGTTTTCCATGTGAGAATGATATTTGAGGAAAAATTATCTCTTCTCTTGTGGATATAGGTACAAATAACCATTTGATTTATATGATCAATGTGGTTTGAGAGAATTATATGTTATTATAATTTGGGATGAAAATGCAAGGTATGATATAGCATTTCTGGTTAAATTATGTTATGGTATTTTGAGGAATTTATCTCATTTTGGTAATATTATAAAATATAGTTTTTGAAAAAGGGAAACACGTAGACCATGTGACAAACCTTTGCGTCGGACAAAGCTGTGGGAATTGAACCCACAACCAATGTGCGATTGGGATTTATCTCCTACCACTGGACTACGTGAAGTCCCTTGTTAGTGTGACTATTATTTTTAGTTAAATGATTTTATTGATCAATAATAAGTTGATTTGGGTTCTTATGTCTTATCAAATAAATATCCTTAGTATAGGAAAATGATTTGGTGATTAAGTGATAAATGTTATTTTGGAAGATGTTCACTTTGTTGGGAACACTATATGACCAAGGAAAATAGAATAGTATGAGATTTCATTTGAAGAGTAATGATGGATTTTTATCTATGTTTAAATTATGTATTTATAGTGATTTGGATTGTTTATGGAAATGATTAGGTTAATTACTTTTAAGTATGTGACTTTAAGAGTAGATGATATCATTTGGAGATACAATTTAACATGGAAGACTACATTCTTATAATTTTTTGGTTTCAATATTAGTTTGGATTATATTGAAGGATTTTAAGGACAATTTATTATTGAATGGTATTTATTTAACTTTGGGGTATTGTTGGTTTAATTTTAGAAATTTAGATTAGTATTTTTTCTTTAATGGAATATACATTTGGGGGATCATCAGATATTATATTAACCATTTTGGTTTTGATTAATCTCTAAAGACAAGTTAAATATATAGTTTATCCTACGTGGATCATGTATTTCTATAGAAGTTTATTCTAGCTCTTCTATTGTGACCAAGTCTTCTTGAATACTCATTGTTAAAAAAAATGAGTTAGTTGTAAAAAGTTATTAAAGAATGAAACTCTACTTAAAAAGTAAGTATATCTCTTTATGTTCTTAGTCAATATCATAAATGAATTCCTCATCCTTATGTAATGTAACTTAAAACAAAAAAAATGTTGTCCGTTTACTTTTCCTACTTGGAGACTAAAGACCGTTTGTCCCAACACAAGTTTGTGATTTTCTTATTGTTAACTTTCTCCTGATCATGTTTTCTATCCCTCTCCATCAGAACTGAACACTTAGTTTATCATCCATATCCATGTTTTCCTAAATGGATTCCTAGTATGGGTTATCTTGGGTGACCTTTATACCTCTCTTCCTTTCTTTTAAAGTGATAGTTTTATTGACTCTTTTTCCAATGTGGGACTTTCCATTATATTCTCAGGCCCATTTTTTTTTAAAATTGCGAGGATGTAATTTATTGAAGGAGGGGTGAATGTAACACCCCAATCTTCCACTTTACACTTCTCTTTGAATAATACAATAGCGTGTGTTGTAGGCAACACTGAGTTCAAGTACACCACAACTTACCAAACTTGCCGTTCAAAAGAGGCTATGAATAGTATTAACTAAATTTTAAATATTATATTATCCTTATAATTTTAATCCATATTATGAGATTCTAAGACATGATTTATGAACAAATTCATTTTTCAGATAAAAGAAGTATTTTTCAAAAAATGAAATTTTACCGCCTTATAATGGAGAAGCCTTTTCAAAACCAATATTTGAAACTTTTATATATTCAATTTTACAAAATGAAATGCTTTTTTAGAATCGGGACATAAGAATTTTGTATCAATAATGTTTTGGTGTCTTTCTGATAACTTTCATATTTGGGTGAATAGTGAAAAATTACTAAATTTTAACTGAAAACAACTTTTTTAATCAAAATAATTTATATTGTTAAATTATAAATTTTAATGGTTTGGAATTATAAATAGATTATATTTTTACTATTTAATCCAATGATGGTCATTTTATGTAATTTCACCTTGAAATTGGACGTAAACAAGTGTCAATCTTTTGATAGTAATTATTTCTTAAAAATACGCCTTTTGGTTTCAAAAGCAGGAATACATTTTAAATTAATAAATGAAACTTTTATGTTTTGAATTTGGAAAAATATACTTCATTTTTGATTCAGAATAACGAAATTAGCCTAGGGTGAAATTTTGGTACTTTTCGGATAACTTTTATATTTTGATGAATAGTAAAAAATTACTAAATTTTATTTAAAAACAACCTATTTTATAGAAATAATTAATAGTGAAAAATTATGAATTTGAGTGGTTTTAAATTATATTTAAAATATATTTTTACCATGTAATAAAATGTGTGTCACTGAACATAATTTTACATTTAAACCAGACATAAACAAGTGCCAATCTTTTGATAGTTATTATCTCTTAAAAACACACTTTTTGTTTTAACAACGGGAATTAATTTTAAATTAATTTCTGCCACTACTGTATTTTGAATTTGGAAAAATGGATTCCTTATTTGGAATCAGGATGTTCAAATTGTGTAAATAGGTAACTTTTATTTTTAGAAATTTTGAATAATTACTTCGATAAATATTTTATTTACAATGGTTAAGGATAAATCCGATAAATAAGGGTTAAACAAATAATATCATACTAATACTAAATTACCCTAAAACGTGTCTTAACCCTTTTGGTCGATACATGGTCGACCATGGGCATCTTTGGGTCGATTTTGGGACCCCATGAATCCACTTGTAAGTGATAGGGACACTTTATTTTAATTAAGTTAAAATGAATACAAAAATGACACAAGCATATATATTTTAAAAAAACAATTGTTACATAGGGTTATATATGTTGGATTTTAGACTATAAATATTAAATAGAAATATAAAAATATTTCCTACATAATGATCTTTTATTTATAATTTTTAGAGATTAAATAATATAATTTATTTATGACACAATGATGATGTAGTAATTACCATAATAGTGAAAAATTATAATAATTGATATTATAAATACCAAAATAAATATAATTTGAGACTTTTAATGAATTGAACTAATTTTCTAGGATAATATGACATATTAGGATTTATTTAATTAACTTTTTTATAAGTAATCATTCTGTTATGAGTTTCAAAAAAATCAACTATTGAATAGTGTCAAAATTGACATAAAAGAGTTGTTAAAACAAATATTATATTATTAATTGATATTAAATTCCTAAAAATCTAAGGTTCTGCAAAGCGACTTATATCATGATATTTGTATCATTAATGGACAACTTAGTTGTATCTTGGATGTATATAGTATGTTTATTAACTATATAATATAAAAATACAAAGTGACATTGTAAATGTCAAACTAATTAACTAAGAGTTAATACTTAAAGATAAGGTTAATATAGTAACCCAAACCTGTATAAATTCTATTGGTTGAATTATTTTCGACCTATCCCCACCATAAAATTTAAATAATAAACTTTTCATCCATTAGAAACTGAATATGAATTTATTATAAATTAATATTTCTAGCTTTTCCAAAGGTGCCCCTGACCCCTATTATAAAAAGACACTCCTCCTTCTCATTTCTTCACACCTTCAAAGCCTTTTTGTTCAGCCAACCCCGGAACAAACAGTCTCTCAACTTCCCTCACTACAAACTAGAGGCCGTAGTTTGATCATAAAGCCAACCTATGGAGCCCTTTTGATCAAATCAAAAGGAAGAACCCGAAGAAGAGGTAATGTTTTCACCACCCTTTTTTAAGTTCCTTTCTTCTTCCACTTCTTCTTCCTTTGTTGTTACCATTCTAAAATAATAAATCTAGTATCATATATATACTGTGATGTTATTTTAAATATGGTACAACCATATTCAGTATTCTATCCATCCTTTGAATAACATGTCACCATACGTGCGTACGTACAACTTACCGTCTCCACATCGTGGTGTAATTGTTATTCAATATATTATTATTTGGATGGGTATAATAATGATGTGTAACTCATGTAAATAATAAATATAACATGTTAATGATTCTTTATATATTATATAACATCCATTTATATATTATTTTAATATCAAAATAATGATATTGTCGCTCGTGCGTACGTATGGACTACCGTCTCCACGAACGCAATGAGATTCATTATCCATCGTATCCATTCAAGTATAATTATCATTTTATGATTTAAAAATGATTTTTAAGGACTTTATATAAATCTGGATATGAATAATTTACAACCTATCCATTACAAACATGTCTTACATAACAAAACATATAAAAGAAAACGAGTAAGTTAACACACGAAACAACGATAATTCCAAGATATTATTAACAAAGCAAAGTTAAAAGATCATATATGATATCATATTAATGTATATGATTCATGAATAATTTAATAAAAATTATTTCAAAATTATACAGGACGATAACCTACCCCCAACCAAGGAAAATTACAAGGTAAGGGGTTTCTTATCTCACTCTTAATTTCGTGAGAATTCCATTATTCACCACTTATTTATTGCATGTGGTGTATGTGTACTACCCGTAATGGTATTCATTGTGTATTATACTTTAATTTATGGGTATTTACATCATAATTTTATGATCCTTATTTCATGGGTTTATGTTTCGTATGTTACCTAATCGATAAGGGAATTCAAAATTTTAATTTCCACTCATTTGGCTTTACGCATATTTCATTGATTATATTACTCCAAGATTATGTGTGGAATCACTATTCATTTGATTATGTCATAATTTCCACTCCGATTTCTATGGATATACTTTTTATACACATAATCACTCCATTGATAAATTCTCAAGTCATCGGTATGAACTTTATAAGAGTAATTTTTACTCAATCTCAATTTGTTGAGACAAACATCCAATTCATTGGTGTTGTTTTTACTAGAATATGTGTGAATGTCCTTCGATTGTTTTACACTGAATATACAATCATATTTAGTGTATTTATGTTTTTCACACATAATTATGTCGTTGATTTATCCTTAACCTAAGGATACAACCTTTATGAGAGATTTCATCTCAATTTACATTCCATTGAGACTTCTTTGTTGTTATACACCAAATCCATTTTATGTGGTGTATATAATGTACTTTGACATAGTATATCATGAATAACATTATTCTCATGATATTATAATGTTTTTCTTACCTCAATTATTTGTATTCAAGTGTCTCTCTTTTGGATAGAAACTCTAACTAAAATACATTTTTAAGTGTTTTGAAGACATATTCATCTAAATCTCGCTCATTAATGTCCATGTTTTAAAAAATGGTTTTAAGAAATTATTTATATGGACATTAAAGTTTTAAAATTAAAACTCCTTTTAAATGTTTCAAAGTGGTATGGGTCACTTTGATTCAAAAATCTATTTTTAAATGGCTTCTTGACAAATAGTGTGACTTTTAAATGTTTTCAAGAAAAGAGGGATATTTCTCCTAAAAGTTTGATGATTATTTTAATATCAATATCCTTCATTATTCTTGATTGAGGTTAATGTGAGACAATAAAATCTTCCATATTGTATCGAATAAGTTATGTTTGACTGTGGATGTGCTATTTTTATACCATTCATGGTTTGTGGTTAAAGTATTGACATTTCGTATGCTAGTTTTAATACGAATGATTATGTTATGTTTAAAACTATTCATATGAGGAATGCATTGGACTTAATAAGTGACGGGTGGAGCCCGCTATAGCTCCTCGGTGCATCGGTAGGTATCATAAGACAAACTAGTGTCTTGGCACAAGGCCTTGGCAAAATCTTATTTGTAGTCTTGGCACGAGGCCTTGGCTATGTGGTTATGATAGTCTGACATTATGCATTCCATCATTATGAAAGTTGTTATTGATATTTCATGTGATTTTTCGACTAGTAGAATATCAATGAGAATAAGTAAATGGAATTATTTCATTTTATCTTTTCCATATTATGCTGAAGTTCATGTTTAAAAGGTTTTGTTTTAATTACAAATTGCCTTATGTTTTTTGCTTATCTATGAAAGCTTATGCTATAATGTTATCCTTACTGAGCATCTGAGGTCACCCCTTTCAATGATTTATTTTTCCTAGGATTATGAAGAAGTAATTTATGAATGACATGTAGGGATAGTACGAGGGGATATGAGGACAAGATGTTTTTTTATTATGTAATGTAAAACATTATGTTTGTATCTGGTGTTTCGAAGGCTACTAAACTAATCGGCCTTTCGAGACATGATCTTTCTTGTGATCATGCCAATGATATGTAATAATGAACCGACTCTATGTAACTGGGGTCGGGGTGTTACAAACATTTTATTTATAGTTCCCATACCTTCATCGTTTATTTTAGTGAAAAATATGTTTAGAATAGGATAATACTCATATTTCACTTCTTCACTGGCTTCTTATTCCATAAAATCTATGGGAACAATAATGATGACATTTACCAATTCATAGTACTGTACATGTATCATATATCCCTTATAAAGATAAGAGGATTGGTCACCCCTATGGCATTTACTGGGGGAAAAGTTTTGATCTTCAAAATTATTTTTGTTCTTAAGGGTTTTCATTGTATTAAAACCCCTAGGTGGATAAATAATTTATTTTTAGTATTCATATGGAGATATTACAAAAATTGTAAAATAAAGAGAGTATCTATAGAATCTTATTTTATGAAATCTCTATGATAAATGATTGTCGCGATATGATACAAACTATGGATACTAATTATGTGATTTATATCCTAAATAATAAAAAATTGATCATTAGATAGGAGGTGGATGAGGTAATTATTCCCCCATATCTATGGGATGGGGTTGGTTATAATCCATTTCTACAACATTTTGGACCAAATATGATGACCTTAAAAGATGTGGATATGGTAAAAAAACTCCCCCTACCCTCTTGGATGGGGTTGTTCAAGGACTTCCACTGCTATAACTGTTTTTTCATACTTTATCTTCATTCATATCATTTTCTACGAATGAAGATGAGAGAAATGAATTCTTTAAGTGTTATTGGCATGTAATCAGAGATAATGATAACACTCAAGAACTATATTTCCTCGAACAAGAAGTTTTTTAATGCCTTTTTATAATATTTATGTAGGGTCATTTCAATGGATTTTCCTCTTTTAATTTGATACTTATGAAATTATTCCATGTTCAATCCCAAATAAGTGTACCATCAATTCATGGATGAGATTGATTATGAGAGTCATCTCCAAGTGATGAAATTGTAAGATGTAACTTTGGGAAGATTTTATAAATAGGGATATAGGTGAAATACAATGCCCCATGTTTTCCCTACCCACTAATATACACATGAGATGGTCATTAAGTAATCAATTGACATCAGTTTCTTAATGCACCAAGGCATATTCATTGAATATTGTAATTATTCTATCAAATTTTAGGCATCACATAACTGAAATGAAATCCAATTCAAACTGATATTGAAATTATTCTACCACCTGTACATGAATCACATATCCTTAGAAATGTATGATTTATCTTTTATATTGTGAAGAGTTTTCCAATGATTTTTATTAATATGACGTAACATTATTTTTTCAATGTTTTAATATTATCATATTTAATAGAAGCCTATGTAAAGTAAGTGACCATTGTGTTATCTTTAACCAATTTCCCCCAAAAATATATTATACTTTATATCATCGGTAAAATAATCCTATACATTATTCGAACTAAGGGTCAGTTTCCTTGTTTCTAAGTGGTAGGAGGAATGATTTACCATAAACATTCCTACTATAATATAATTTATCTGGTCCATGGGTGGTTCAATGAATTTCCATTGGCTAGGGTTTTTTTCTGTTTGATAAAGTATAATTCTTATTAAAGAAAAGGTGTCTTCCATGTGAAACCTCATCTTCTCAATTTCCTCATGATATGAGTGCATTCTCATAGTTTATTTTATAATGGTTGGAACTTATTTTTGAAATGAAATATCACTATTAGGGTAAACATCATAGTGAACACCATCATGGGTGTGGACTACTATTATAACTAAATGATCATCCATATTGAGGTGTCATATACCAGGTGACCTTGGGGAGGAACATCCCAGTGGAAAATGAAAAAGGAAGGAACTTATAAAATTATCTATTCTATCCATGATGTGGGATTCCACCTTAATATTCCTGGAATTAACATTCATCATTGATCTTAACATGTCTATAAGGGAGGCCTCCATACTAAACAGTCAAGGGAGGACCTCTAGTGCTTCTAGTAGAATATTTTTTGAGAGGAACTTCATAATTGAAAATACAATATCCTTGACCAAGAAGTGAAAAACTGATAATTTTTATGGCCTCAATAACCCCATCATTATGTAGACTATGAATGTGGGACTAATTCCAAACGTAAAATATCCCATGATGTGACTTTTTTTAAAATTTTATTCATCATCTGGTTAGAGATAGATGTCCTAAAAAATAATAATGTTTGGGAGTTGTCCTGGGAGAATTATGTGTTGTTATCAAAATATGTATAAATAAATATGTGGTTTTGTAAATAATGGGTGCCTTACCTAATGATTCCATTATAATGGGATGATTATCTTCTATTGGAACAGGGAGGTATGCCCAATGATTTTTTCCATTTATCATGTGAGTCTGTCGATGAACCTCGCAAATGGGATTATGGATGCATGCCTACTTTTTAGTATCCCATGAAGTATATTGATGAACTATATTTTTCATGGTAGAGGAAATGTGGGCTTATCCTAAAAATAGTTTTGACTAAGATAAATTGATTTTTTATAGGTTGTTTAATGTGATGTATTCCTTACCATATATTGGCTCTATGTTATTCTTGTAGGATTTTGTATCTCGAGTGGGAATGTGTTCTAATTCCTTTATTTGAGTAAGAATGTATTTTTTATTCATTCCTCTGGTTCTCGCTGAGATATAATGATGATCTTTTTGTGTGGATGATGGAATATGGGAATAATCCCTATTTTTTGTCAAGATATGCTAATAAATTTTACCAGGTTCTGATAGAATGTGTTTTATAGGTTTTATGGTTAATTATAGGCATGGTTTCCATATTTTATATTTCAAAAAAACTTTGGTGGGATTATTCAGTGGAATATTCGACATTACCCCTTTTAGTTTTTAATATCTTGTTTTGATTGATGGTATATCCTAGCGCTCTCATCTATGTGACTCGATATGTGACCTATGTTGTAGGTTCCTTTAATAGATGATGTCTTTAGGTTGTACAATGTCGTTGATGATGATTATTAGGAGGATCCCTTTAGGGTGAATCCTATTCAGTGGTGAGGTCATTGTTGACCTCCTAGTCCTCATACATTTGTTATGTTAGGTATCTGATGATTCATTCATGGGAGAGAATCCTAATATGATTTAAAATTATATTGGAATCCACTTTGTATCTCAAAACAAATCATCGTTGCGAAGATGGTTGGTGGGGTTTCATTTTATTGGGGTATTCAAATGAATCCTCCATTTTTTTAATAAAATTTAGGTTGTAATCTAAAATTAGTGTTTTCAAAATATAGTGATGAAAGTGTTGCTGAGAGATTATACTTTCTTGGTGGATGGGGACCCAACCATATGAAAACTAAATCATAAATTTGTTATGGTTAGTAATATTCCATTTCGACTTGAGTGTGTTCTAGTTAATGTTCCAATGGGTTTTCAATAAACAGAAACAAATAAAAAAATCGATGTTGCATCATATGTAAAGAGAATCATACATTAATAATGTGTTTAAAGAATCCATGTTGGGATAACTTTTTCTAGATTGTAATAAAAAATTATATAACTTTTGGTAAAGTCATTTATATTGGTAAATTGAGTGATTAATGTGGGGATCATCATCTTTGTTTCATACCCCTAGAGGGTGATTTGGTTATTTATATATGTGTAATTAACCACACTCTCTGGATGATTTACAATGTGTTTATTCGTGGAATTGGGAACAAAAAATAGTTCATATATATGTATGGTATAATGAATCTACATTACTATGGAAGAAAATCATAAGTGTTTTTTACTATTGATACATGGAGACATTCACTAGTCGAGAGGATGGAATTTTTACCTCATCAAACCTTGTTGGGGGGAATTACTACCTATCCTGGGACTCTTCATAGATTTGATACTTGATGTTGAATCCATCCAAAATCACAATATGGAGCTAGTATACCTTTACATTCTCAATAGGTTATTATTGTATGTCGATGTGTGAAATTTTTTATATCCTTTGTTCTCCATAAATGGATCCATGTATTTGTAAAATAGGCTCTCCATCAATGGTACCATATATATGTATTATAGGTTATTAATCAATGGTAATATCTATATATTTCAATGGTTATCCATATTATTTTGATTATAAATTTTTGATGACTAACATTAAGTATATAAGGTTTATGTCCACATTTCATAGTTCTCCATAATTTACCATTCCGTTGAGAGAGAGTTTTTTTATGTTGGTAATGGACCCATAATAGTATTTACTACTTTTCATCATGAGCGGAATTAGAACATACATTCTTTAGTGATATGAAATAAAATATATATCATACATTTTATGTTGATGTTTCATAGACTAAAATATATAGTTTAATGTTTTGAATAAAGGATGTCGTGGTGAAGGGAACCAAGTAATAAAAGGTATGTGTCATACATATTGGAATCCATCAATATTTTAAAATACCTATAAGAAATGTATCAATCCAAGTGTGTTTATGATCTTAATGGTAATATTCCTCACGAAGATAGTTATCAGTTGAAGGTGATGGGTTTTAAATTGGTAACATGTACTACATATCCCATCGAGATAGGGATACAAGAAAACAAACATAGGTTAAGAATAGGATTACACCTAAGGAGGATACCCAATATTAATATTTTTAGTCATCTAGTTATATGATTAATTTCAGTCTGTAAATTTTTTTTTGAGTCAAGCACAATGTAAGAAATAAGAAACACTTATATATTGGTCACATTACATAATTGGTATCAAATGGGAATTGCACCTGAATTAGAATCTTGGTTGTAAACATCCTTTCATTACTTTTAAATGAAGAGAGAGGGGAAATATAAGGAAGGAAGGGTGTTACATTTTGTATGAAATTTTAGGGGTATACTCATTGACGTATTCTTGAAAAAATAAACTCCATGTATACAAATGGTTGAGTGTAAGGCTCTGTAATGGTATCCAAAAAGAATTTCTTAAGAAATAACCATGGATTGATTCTTAGTACATTCATCCCATGTTTTTCTAAATCTCGGATTGGGGCTAATGCATCGATTTATTGAAAAAAAGGTATAGATTCTACATATGATTCACATTTAAACTTGCATGAGGTAGGTGATTGAAACTAAAGAAAGTAAGAAAGTCCCTAAAACTACCTCTAGGATTGGGGCCCTAGTTACTTAAGGAATTCATAATAGTAATCTCTCTGAGGACCCAACCTATTATAGTGGATAATTTTGTGACACCTTTTATAAATGGATTCCACACTCAAAGATGGAAATGATATTATAAACCAATACCATGATTTGGTGAGTCTAGTAGTTTAAAAGGTTGTATTTATTTGAACATACTAACAGTTTTATAGAGATGAGACAGAACCATTTTTGTAATTCATAGAGGGGTTAAGGGGAAGACAAATTCTACATAAAATTTGATTGTCAAGAAGAGGTAATTGGTTACCCAAATTTACTCCATTTTTTATAATGGAAATAATTATGAATGATGGAAGAGATCTCATAGGTCTCATCCATAGAGGATTATCCTTCATGAAGACCATACTTCAAGAAGAAGAAGTCATCCTCTCTAGATGACCAATCATCCCCCCGTATAAATGATATAATTTGATGTAAAAGAAATTTTATTATGAAACCCCTTGTTCAATTTTTATCCATTATGGTGAGAAATTTACTCATTGTTTGTAGTAAGACTAAGTCTTAGAGTCCCCAAAATGGACGTTTCCTTACAGATATTTATTCATTCTCCATATCACAGTTCTCAATAATCGTGTATATATTTCTCTATTGTTTTTGTATGAGAATCAATAATTTATTGACAGTGGTGAATAAATGGTTTCATAAAATATTAATTTTCATCGAAATAGGTAGCCGAATAGATTTGTTTGTATTATGAAGAAGACATAAATGAATAACCTTAGACTAAAAATTACATTTCATTGTGGGATAAGTCTTTCATGAACTATATGATGTGCTATGTGGACATTGAAAAGTGTTGCATGGTGGAAATAAACTACTACCTCTAAGATGAAAATGAGAAGGGATCTCTAAACAAGCTTCCATTATTTTTTAATTTTAAAAAACAGATATGTGGTGGAAACAAAATCACATCCTTCATACATTAAACGATATAGGGTTCAAATTTTGATTGAAGTTCCATGTGAACTAAAAAAATGATTTGTAAATGGTATAAAGATAACACATCCAAAAATTAAAATTCATATAGTTTACACAATGATTAAAGTTTGATGCAGACCCTAAAAAATATCATGTGGGATTTTTTTACATTGTTTATTTACCTTAGGGATCAAATAAAAACCTGCCAAAATGGTCATAAATTATGATATGTTTGTCCATTTGGGATCTATGACCAGTTAATTGAAACCCTATGATGAAAAACACACCCTTAGTTATAGTGAATTAACACTAAAATGTTATTTTTTGAGGAAAAATGATCGTAGAAGATCCTATAAAAAGGGTTTTAATATGTTAAAATCCCTTTCTCTATTTTTTTTGTGAAATACATGGCTTACTCTGGATGGTAGGTTCTCAACAAAACATCATTGGATTAGGAAATTTCATTGTGAAATCTACATCTCTATATGTGTTAGAAGTATTATGACAGATGGAAAACACATTTTATTCTCTTTCATGAATTTAAATACATTTCAACTCAAACATTACATGTTTTTTGGTTGAGGATCATATATTGAATTATGTAGTAAATTTCCAATCATGATTTTTTTGATGCCAACAATGTTGTTCATGGAGGTGGTAGTCATCATGTACATATGACAACATCTTCATTATTCAAATGATTTTGGATAAAGGTAGAATAGTGATATTACATTATCATAATAATATTTTTGAATAAAAGTAATACATTATATCATACTATAATGTTTAAAATAGATTTAATTGGTAACATATGAAAAGAATTAAGAAGTTTCTTTGAGAAAATTACATATCCATTTGGATGTTATCCCTTGGGGGAAACCATATGGATTCACATCTCGGTCTCTTAGTTTAATCAATTAATCAAATATATAGGGATTTTTTATTATATATATTTATTTTGAATTGGTGGATAAAGGTGATGTAAGTAATCTTTTTTTATAAGTGATGGAGATATAACAATTTTCAATACCCATAAATTTTTCTCTAATGGAATGCCATTATTCAAGGGAAAATAACAAAAAAGAGGATAAATAATGATGTTTGAAATCATATATTTTCATTTAATACAATAATAAACATTTTCAAAATTTCTTTATTAATGAGTTATGTAATTTAAAATGATATTTTTAATCTCTACCATTTTGGTTTTCACCTTGGTTACATGTTTTTTCCCTCTTAATTTATATTTCATTAAAAAGATAAGGTAAACCAAAATTAAAAATTTTATGTTATGAGTATAACATTATGCTCTATATAATATAGGTTAATTTATAAATAAAATATGAAAAATGTTTAAATTATAAGATCTAATAAATAGAATACTTGTTTGTACAAAAAATTTTGTTTTTAAAATTATGTGTACTTAATCTAATATAACATTAATTATTCAATAAATTACTATGAATATATATATTATTAAAAATAATATTTATAAAATTTGGAAAAACATACAATTTTAATTTATCAAATAAAAAATACACGACATTAATAGAATATTTTTCTGATAATAACCCATTAACCAATATAGTGGTTGTTGACTTTTATATTGGTAATCATAAATTTTCAAACATAAATCAATTTTAACATATTAAATATTTAAAAAAAAATTATCAGAAATTTGAAAATTTTTATTTTAAATTTAATAAAAACATTTTATGGAAAAAAATTAATATTAGAAAATAAAAAACTGCTTTTAGATTAAAATATTACTTACGATTTCAAATTGATAAACAAGGGTTTAAAAAATATAAAAAATTATTTTTAAACTTATCATTTTAATTAATAAATATATTCTTTATATAATAGAAATGTTTAAATGTTATTATGTACTATTAACATAATACTATTTTTTTAAACATTAAATAATTAGTAAAAACAGATTTTTTACTATTTATAAAACAATAAATGACTTTTGAGAATCCTTGAAAATTTATCATATGATAATTTTTATTTGTTGACCACAAAATTGAATTTATTTTAAAATAATTTAAATATTAATATATATATTTATCATTCAAATGAAATTAAATATAAAATGAAAAATAATTTATAATGAAAAATAACTTTTTAACATTAGGTGTTCAGAATCATAATTTTTTTGAATTTATAAATTATTAGAATTTTATTATTTACAAGAGATTTTAAAATTTTTAGTTTTTTTTATTAATATTCATCTTATATTTTTCAGGTCATTTTAGTTTGTTGTGGCATGTGAAATAATCTATCAAACATAAAAATAATTTATTGAAGAATGTATTCCAAAAAATTTGGGTGTTGAATTTAATTGTGATATTGTTAAAAAAAATTATAAGATAATATTTAATTGTAAATTTCAATTGAAATTTTAACAATAAAAATCATATTAGTTTTCACATATAATTTTCCAGTGATTCTATAATTTTTATTAATTTCATGATACATATATCGTGAAATATTTTAGGATACTCAACTCACCATAGAAGTGGTGTCTCAAGCACAGTAAAAAAATTCATGATGTATCACCCCATGATTTTGAGAAATATTTTTTTTAAATGAATTTATTCTTTTCAATATTTTTTTACATAGAACCCTCTGTTTGAATGGAACATTTCATATTATTAAAATATTAATATATAATAGTTATCACCTTGAAAATTGAATAGCCAGTATGAATATGAATAAAAAAATTATGAAAATATATTGTTTACACATTTATATAAAATTAATTTATTGGGGACCAAATAATTAAAATTAAAATAAAAACTATTTTAGAATTAAAGAAATCATTCACTATAAAACAATTTTTATGCAAAAAAAGGTGTTTATCCAAAATAATATGAAATAATATTGTGAATTATTTTAAATAAACTTATATAGTATATACTAAAACTATTTTAAAATCATATTATGTGTTTTCTATAGAATATATATGAATAAATACTAAATTTTCACATAAAAAATATATTTTGTAAAAAATTAGTTGTATAACTTTTTTGCACAATTTATTTTAGATTTTAATCAATTAGAAAAATATTTTTAACAAAAGAAAATTCATTTTTGAAAGAATGAGGAAAAAATTATCTAAGGGTGATTCTTTGAGAATTTTCAAAAGTTTATTTGATGAATGGTGAAAAATAATGCTTTTAATTAAAAACTGCCTTTTAATTTATATTATTTATAAAGGTAAATTTTATTTTAATTATTTAAAAAAAATAAAATTAGTTCAATAATATATTCTTAAAGCAAATTTAGGTCATTTTAAGAAATTAAATAATTTAGTTTACCATATTTGCTTTTTAATATTTTGGTCATTTTCACTTTGAATAACAAGATTTCTCATCACATCTACAAGATTAATTATATATTAAAAAAATTCTTCAATGAATTGAATTTTTACAAATGAATTAAATATTTTTATTAAAAATAATTTATTTTATATAATAATTTCATCCTAATTTTTTAACAAATAGAAAATTGGAAATAATAACAATTATTTACCATGGTTAAGGTAAAAATGGCTTTATATCATGGGTTAATGTAAAAACATATAGGTTAAAATTACAGAAAACATTACTAAATTATATTTTATGGCCATATTTATACCCTATAATTTCTAATTCTCAATAATTCTTCTATTTTAAACCTCTTCTCATTATAAAAACATGGGTACACCTTTTTATTTTAAAAAAATTACAATTGTGCCATTCATCTCACATATAAAAGGCCACACACTATCTTCTCTTATTCACAAATTAGAACCCTTCTAGTTAATCAAAAAAAAAACCAAAATTACTTGTTGACAATGCTCATATAATACTAGAACAGTTTTTTTAGATTAAAGACGTCCTATAAATGATTGTGGTGAAATCCTATGGCGGATACCTAAAGAAGAGGTAACTCCATTCAACAAGATTATTAATTTTATTTATTTCTCTACCTACTTCAAGTCATATTAATAAAAAATGATATAACAAAATTTTTCATATCATATAATTAATTTTTTTATGGTCATTACCTACAACCATATGCACCTTCATAAATTTTGTTATGAAATCAACAGTCATGTGCACAACATACCACTGCCGCACGAAATGATGCCATTCGTTATTTCACATTCCACATATCATAGTTCGGCATAATGATATATCGAAATTATTTATATTATATTTATAACATAATTATATGTACTGATTCATTGTATAATATATAACATGGTTGTTTCCATTCTATAGGGAAAACGATATCACCTCTCATGTGTAAGTAAGACAACCTCCTCCTGAAGCATTGCGATTCATTTTTCACTAACACTTTACATGAAAGCTAATAAAGAAAAAATATAATTAATATAGGTGATATAAAATAAATAGTTATGATATTTAAGAAATATTAAATATTTTTAAAATAAATAATATCATTTTATTCTTTACATTTTCACTCATTGAATGATGATTATATTGTTCTTATATGTGAGGAATACCGCTTTCCCAAAGAAATGTGGCTCTCTTTTCATCACCAATAAACATGGATAAAAATTTTAATATATATTAATTAGTAATACGTTATTAATGATTTCATTATAATTCTATAATGATTATATACTATTTACCTCATTTCCATCATGATTATCAGAAAATGGATGTTTTACTCATGCATATATATGTCTTACCAATCCATTATTGTAAGGTACTTCATTTTTAAAAAACCATATTTCATGATTGGTTGTAAAAGTATAATTAATGTATAAAAATTTAAAATTTTCATTATAGTTATTTTGGATATTATGGAACCATGTTCAAATTAAGAGTACTAAAATTTACAAATTAAAATATATTTGAAAAACAAAGAGATTATTTATTGAAACATGATTTTAACATGGAATTATTAATAACCAAATAATGAATGGTTATATGAAAATCTTATATGGTGTAATATATATATTTATTGTTATATAGTATCTTCATAATAAAATCATATTTATTAAACATGTGTATAGAACAGATATGAAGGAAGTTGAATCTTTGGATAAGTGATTTCTAGTCTCTCATTAATTTCATTGAAACACTTGAAGGTTCACCACTAATTTTTTTAATGTTTTATATATACTTCACCAATGAAATTTTTATATATTTCATATCATTATTTTTATGATATTCAGGGTTTGAATTCTTGTTATGATTTATTTAGGATTACGATTCAAAATAATACATAATTTTTAAGGGATTTTGTTCCTACTTTTTACTTATTTGAAAGATATTCCATATTCTCCACTCATGTATTTTAAGCATTTTACATAATTTTACTATATTTATTTCTTAATTATTCTCAATTTTTTTGATTGGATTATATAATAATTTTAATAACTATTTTTCATGCTGATTATTTTATAATGGTTACTGATGTTGAAATAATTTTACATTAAAATCATATCGTTTATCTGGATTATTTAAGATTATATATCCAAGGATTAATTATTGTCATCTACCTCCAAATAATTATCACTAATTTTATTATATTATGGATAATCATGATATTTTCATTAATATTACAAATTTTCTACTCTTTGGTATATAAAATAATTGTACAAATGTTTTCAAAAAAAATAAATTTTTATTTTCTCTTCTATCGAAACCCCTTTTTCATCCAAAACCATGCGTTCTAAAATGGCTTTCAAGAATATTTGTTAAAATTTATAAAGTGATTTACTCAATAAATTTTACCCATTTTTAAATTTTTATGAAAATTTTAAAATAGATCTTCATTTTTTTTCAAAACAATTCCCCTTGGGAAAAATTTTCAATTTTAAATGAATTATTTTAAAAGGATATTTATTTCAAAAGATATAACATGTTTAAAATAGTTATTTTTAGAGATGAAATCATATTTTAAAAATGAAATGTTTTAAATTTCTATTTAATTATTCCTATATAGGTTTTAATGATTACTTTTGGAGAAAGAAATTTCCAAATTTTTTATTATGTTTCATTATAAAATTTGATTATAAAGGAAAATTTACTTTCACCAAGAAAAGTACCAATTAATTTTTATTTCAGGATAATTCTCTATAACAGATGGCATACCCTGTTATAATTTTTTATTTTTTGGGGATAATAACGAAGGATAAAATTCTTATTCATTATTTGAATGGTTTATGGTGGAGATATTTTTATAAACCCCATTTTCCTTCCATGGGTTATACCATGATAAACTTTTTATGCAAACTTCTTATTTTCACTTGTTATTCAATGTTGAAATGTTTGAATTATTATAAAACCTACTAATTTTTAACATGTTTTAATATGATTAAATGTTTATGAAACACATTTGAATTCATGGGTTGTGATATAATTAATGTTCTATTATATTGTGGAACATGTACATGTGATTTTCTTTGTGTGATTGGTGGGACTAATATCTCACTCCAATGAATTGGGTAATTATTTATATCTCATGAGATAGATAGGAATGGAATGGGAAGTGATATAATTTTAGCAAGGAACCCTATATGATTAGATGATATTGAGAGTAAACCATGACTACTATGGTGGTTTGGGGACTGAAATCATTTCACAATGATAGCCTTGGAAGTGAAAATTGACTACTATATAAATGTTTTTTCAATACTTATTTTTTTCCCACAATTACATGTATTAGAAAAATTTTATACACATATAGGTCATGTTCTTTGAACTCATTATGATTCATTTATTATGAACTATGAATATTAAGGCCATGACATAAAATTCAGATCATTGATATGTAGGGTATGGTATTCATATGCCATAGTCATGGGCTCATAACATTATTTTAATGGCATGCTTATGTATCATCATTGTTTAACCTAACTAATTATTTAATATCACCCTTTTTATGATTATTTTCCCAGGTTATGATGAAATTTTTTAATTAGGAAATCTTTATTATGAATATTAAAGGAAATGATTTATGTAGGATATGTTGAAGAAATTTCATCAAATTAGATGATAGTGTGCCTAGTATCCAAATACTCTAAAATATTATATTACATAGGCACATGATTATGTAATTTATTTAATATTCATTAAGAAATATGTAATATGGATGTATGAATTTCCTGGGTAACTATAGTTTGAATCAGAGGGATGGTTTAGTTATCCTTGAGAAAATATGATTATAAAACTTTAGTGATATCCTTAGAGATATTAAAAATTATATTTTTGGGTTTGACTATATAGAAATGGTTAAATATGATTAAATGAATTATAAAATGTCCATGAATTTTGTTAAAGGATCAGAAAATTGGTTTCCAAGTAATTAAATCCTCGTCTGTACATAACAAGTTGATGCGGATCTGGCATGGTAGTACTTATGGGTAATAAACCTAAAACGTTCACATTGAGATGGAATCTACTACCACTTGGATTATAAAAATAGGCCTAACTGCACACCAGGTTTGTAACTCCCAGGGATATGCTTTGTAAATTCAAAAACACTTTATGGACTATCCAGAATGTTTCAAATTTATGATGACTATAAATGGACTAGGAGAAAACTGATGTGGTAATGATTAAAATAATATTTCATGATTTAGAAATACTATAAGTTATTTCATTATGATTATATAGTCATACACTATGATGATTGTTTCTCACACTATTTGTTTTTGTTTTTGTGAGTGGTGGGAATGAGAAGGAAATGTTTTATCATTTAATGTGACAAAAAATATTTGAGGTGCGTATAAATGTGATGATGTCTCGAGTGAAGAATGATGTGGTTATACCTCAACGTATATAAAAAACCTATTTATCAATGTGAACCATAACAAAATCTTTGACTCAATATAGAAGAGAAGGATAAAGTTTGTTGAAAGCTTAGGAATTGAAGGCCAAGGAGGAAAGTAGAAATATTTTTTGATGTGTTAAGAATATGTGAATAATCATTCAAGGGAATTCATTAAAGGTATGGGAAGATGTTTTTTATGTAAAAAATAAGGACATAAAGAATTTAAATACAAACAAAAAACATAGTTAACAAAGTGAATGAGATTAATTGTCTCCCTTTTTTATCATTTACTATTGAATGTTTTAAATGTTGAATGTATGGGGATTATGGAAACCGATTTGCGAAAGGGAAAACATGTGAAGAAAATCATAATGGTTTTAAGAGTAATGGTTTAACTATCCATAATAAATATACTAATGATGAAATAATAATAGAAACAATATTTAAGGAATAAGATGATGAATCAAGTGAATAGTTTGAGAAGTAAGTGGGATTATTGAAGTACTAATGTAATGCAATTATTTATTATGTTATATGAACCAAAAAATATATAAATATTTTTCAGTATAATTTTTTAATTATGGATCATTTAAAATATGTTAAATTATAATGATAAAATTGAAAATTGATTCAATGGGAAATAGTTATTCTTATTATGGGAAGATAGCCCATTATATGTTTCAGTTATTGAGATAATGACGTAGGGATAATGAGATGTTGGACATGAATTACTACATTGTATAATACTGATTACCAATGAATTGATTAATGGTTTTTTATAAACAGTTGTTCATTATATCATGATGTATTTTAGAAATGTTTGAATTAAAGAATATATCCCTTTATCTAGGTTTTATATTTGAAACGAGAAAGTATTTTTTTTAAATATATTTTTAAAGTAATTAAAGTTATTACAATGTTTCTAATGAATACATAATGAAGGTACACATATGATTGTTATAAGAAAATCATGATCTACTTTATGATTTATGGTATATTAATGATATTTTTATCATGATAATAATAGTGACCTTATTGGTAGATTTTTAATTTTTGAAGGGTTATAAGGTTGACCATTTGTTGAATGCTTTATATTGAACATAAAATAAAACTTTTGATATTAATGTGTTACTCAACCATGTAGATATTTATCTATATTGGATAAAAAATGTTAACAAATTTTAACTAGATATATTAGGAAGGAATTGTGATTCTATTATGAATCTTATTTAGTGATTCAGATATGAATTAATTCATCTCTTAGAGTAATCGATGAAGTGGAAATTGATCAAGGCACAACCAGATGATGAAATTTTTCTTAGGAAATTAAAATATATAAAGTAAGTAAATTTTCATATGTTCCATTCATATATTGAAAATTATTTATCCAAATTTATGAAAATAATTTTTAAATAATATTTTTCTGTGGTATCAGCATTTTTATGTTTTCAATGTCCTTTTTTACGACTCAGGTTTATGGATTTCTGTTCATTAGTTTTCTCCCAATCATGAACCCTATCACTCCCAATCTGTATTTGGGTGTCAATTTTCTCTTATATGTCCCTATTTTCACATCCAATCTCTGTTATCCTATATGTAAAAATTGTACGAGTAATTTCATATGACTTTATCACATCCCATTAACATTATCAAAAATATTTTTTAATAATCGTTTTAAAATGTGGGTTTTTATGAAGGAATTTTAAATTTTATACCTTTGATGACTGAGAAGAATGTAGAGGCTAAAATTAATTTCTAGGGGTTAAAATTTTACAACTTATGATTTTGTGAGTTAAAATTTTAAAATGAATTTATACTTTTCAATATTTTTATTACACGCTACCTGGAGTTTAAACAATACATGTCATATTTTTAATATGTTTTGATATAATAGTTATCACATAACTGTTGGAATAAAGGGTATTAATCATATTAATTTAATTATAATAATATATAGTTTATGATGGTATTTAAATTAATTTTGTAGTTATCAATTAATTTAAAATGAAAATAAAAACTATTTGAAAATAATGGGAATCATTCCTTGAAAAATAATTTTTAAGAAAGAAAACACATTTTACCTCAATAAATTAATAGATATATTTTTTCAAAAAAACATTCTAAGGAAATATATATATTATATGTTCTATAAAATATTTAACATTCATATTATTTGTTTTATAAAAAAAATATAAGAATAAATCTGTTTAAAAAAAATCATTTTAAAAAAATAATTTTTATTGCATTTTTGAGCACTTACACTAAATTTTTTTTCGAATACTATTGAAAACTAGATTTTAAAAATAAATTTAATTTTTTCTAAAATAATTAAAAAATTATATTTGTTTTATATATAAATAAATTTATGAAAAAATATTTTTTTAATCAATAGTGAAAATACCAAATTTTAATTGAAAACATATTTTTTGATTAATTTTTTTATAATATTAATTTATATTTTAAAATGGTTTCAAATTAAAATTATATTAATTTTATATCTAATACAATTTATTTCATTGGAATCATTTTGATAAAAAAATTTATATAAAAACATTGTATACTTTAAAACATTTTCTCTTTGTATAACTTGTTTTCTCATCATGTCTGCAGGATAAATTTGAAATTAAAAATTTCCAATTATATTCCTGAAATTTTTTAAAATCAATTCAATATTTGGAACTGAATAATTTATATTATTGAATATATTCTAATTAATTTTTTTTATCAAAATGAATTTTGAAATCGAGTTTACTAGGGTGTTAAACTAAAACGATAAGGGATATAATGACCTAAAAACATTTATAAAATCGACATTAAAGACTTATTTAGTCACTATAATGTATATGTTTCAATATTAATCTATATTTACCCTATTCAAATGTTAAAATATTTGTTGATGCTTTTTATTTTCAATATATTGTAATTCATCCACTCATAGACCCTATAAACGACCACCCACTCTCATATCTTTTTCACACATTATAAACTATTTGGTTCAGAATTTACATGCAGAAATACCTTCCCATATTATCAACTCTCTTCATATTATCCTTATTGTTTTTAGTAAATCCCACCTAGGAAGGATTTTCTTAAACATAAAATGGGGATACCTAAAGAAGATATAAAGTTCATTAAAGAGTGTTTTTGTATTATTTCTTTATCCATGAACTTAAATTACATTAAAACCATGATGTTATAATAAAATCAGTATCATAAATTGGTTTGGATGTTTAAATTTTATTTTAATGATGTAAAAACATCACCAGTATACTCAAATGTGTTATGAAATCATTATTTTTGGTACAGTGAAATATCAACTAGTGAACTGATGTCTTTCATTTGTCTATTACCACCACACACGGTTGGGTACGATGATGGATATAAAGTATATATATGATATTTATAATATAATTATAACTTGAATTAATTACATCATATTTATATTTTTATATTAAAATTCATTATGGGATATGATAATGTTGCTTCTATGTATGGTTGATTACCACCATCGTAAGGATGTGATTCATTTTTCAGAAACACATTATGTAGTAGATAAAAAAGAAAATTTAAATGAATATATGTTATATACATGACATAATTATTATATTAATGAAATATTTTTCCATACTAAAATACAATATATTATATTATTTCATACTATTTCACTCATAAAAGTTGGTAACATCGTCCGTGTATGTGTGACAACCACCATAACAAAGTGATGTGCCTCTCTCTTTTAATCATCACAATATAAGTTTGACATGTATATTTATATTTAGATGAATAATATTTTATTTCTTATATTATTATAAATATTTAATTATAGAATTATTCTTTCATCCTTTCTACAATGATCACTGAAAAATGGAAACATTGCTCATGCATATGTAAGACTTACCGTCTCCATGATTGTAACATACCTCAATTCTTAAAACCATCATCCATAATTGGTAATAAAATAATAATTTATATATAAATATGACAATCAAGTCCTGATTATAATTTTGGATATAGTGGAACAATCATCAATTTAATGGGACTGAAAATAATAAATAAACACATTAATAAAACCAAATTAGTTATTTCCCAAAAATTTATTTTAAAAATGAATTATTAAAAAATGTTTAATGGATAACCATAAGTAACAAAATATATTTTATAATATATATATTAATGGAATTATAATATATTTATAATAAACATATATTTATTAAACAGGTTGTTTAAATGTGTAAAAATAAGTCGAAACAAAATGGAAGATATTTTTAGTCTTTATTTTATTTAAGGGAGACATATAGAAATCCAAAACTAATTTTTTGTGTATAATCATCATTTTTGACATGTTATATCATGAATATAATTATTTTAATTGTTTTTTTTAATTTAAATAATATGTTATCTATTATTGGGTATTATGATTTAAGAGATTACTTATGTTATAAATGATTGCATTCTCACTTTTTTACTTTAGTGAGGGACATGCCAAATTCACCCCCTTATTTTTTTATTTGGTGTATGCAATACATATATGTAATTTTTATAAGGATTACCTAGATAATTATGGTCATTACATATCCATTTTAAGAACAATATTTAATGTTTATTATGTTTCAAATGTTACTAGATTTGTAATATTTTTATGTCACAATCATATCGTTTATCAGGATTATTAATGATTAATTAAAAAATATTGAAATATTATGATATATCTCTCAATAATACTATCCAGGATTATTATAAACTAATTATTCATGAAATTTTCATGTAATGGTTCTATTTTACCACGATTTGTTATGTAAAATAATCATAAAATATTTTCAAGAAAAATGGTCCTTATTTCTATCTTCGGACGAAAATAATTTTCCGTCAAATAATACATATTCAAAAAAATAATTATTTTTAAACATTAATCATACATTTTAATATATAAATTTTTACCAATAAAATTTTCTTACACAATTTTTTTGATATTAATCAGGATGTATTTTTCCAAACAATGCAGGTTTGTATTTTACCAAATATATGAAACGAATTTTTTTTAACAAGCACATAATGAATAGTATTTACTATTTCATGACAAAACCTTTGTTTAAATAATCCCTTAAATATTTTCAATGTTAATTTAAAATAATAATTTTCCTTTAATATTTGGAAAATAATCGATTTGATGTAATTGATTTTAAAATGAAAAATATTTTCAAAATATTTTCTATTTTACAAATTTTTTTCCATGAGGAAAGGATATTTTTTTGAAAGAAATTTTTTAAAATATTATTTAAATATTACATTATAAGAATTCATGTTTTATTTACATAAAAATTATTTAATTTTTTTAATGTGTAGATTTAAAATTAATTTATAATTATTGGTTTTATTTCTAGGAAATGTGCCATGTGATTTTTCATTCTATATAATTCTCCACACAAGATGAAATCATTTGATTTAATTTATTTTATACATGAAATATAAACCTAGAATACCATTTTTATTATTTATTTTATAAGTTTATAATAATAATATTTTTATGAGAACATTTTCTCTTCTATAAATTATACCATTATAAAATTCTTATGAAACCCTCTTCTTTTCATGGGTTTTGTATTTTTTAATGATGAAATGATTATGAAACCATTATCTTTTCCATAGGCTATGATATGATAAAAGATTGATCAAAATCATTTAATCTCATTGGTCATGGTATGATAATGTTTTTATCTTTTGGTACCCAAATATGTTATTTTCATTATGTGACTGGTTGGACTAATACCTCCCCCAAATGCATTGTGAAATGATTTTTATCATTTGATATTGAATGGACTAGAACATGGAGTAAACCCAGTTCATTTTCTGAATTTTTACCTGATGATGATATTAGGATTAAACCATGAAAAATTTTATGTTTTTGGGAGTTATCCCATATTACGATGATATCATTGGCATCAAGCCTTTACTACTATGGAAATGATATTTTATGATTATGTATGTGACACAATTCGTTGTCTTATATGAATGTTTTACTCTCATGACTCATGTTATTTGATTTCAATGTTATTGAAGTCATATTAAGTAAAAATGTTTATAAAATTACATAATATTATGATCTTTTATAAGATGTATATACTTTTCATATGTCATTCTCATGTTTTCATACCCTTATATACATGATATTATTATGAATCTCCATTTTTTTGCATTACTGAGCATCTACGATCACACTATAATATGTTCCCTTTCCACATGTTAAAAATAAATGTTTTATGTAGGGTATGTTTTTGATGAGTATTTATGTATAATATATTTATTGGATATGTTGAAAAATTTCACCAAATTAGAATATCGTGTACCTGGTATCCAAAAATATTAAAATAATATTTTCTTCAGGTGTCTGATTGTGCAATTATTGAATATTCATCTACAAATATGTAATGTTCATGTATTAAAATCATGGGGTTCTATACAAGTATAATTTACCATATTTCAAAATAATAGAAAATAGTTTTGGATGTTATCCGAATAAAGGAAATTGAAAATCATTATTCTTTTTGGTCTTATCATTTGAATGATTCCTTGAATCCATTAGTACATTCAATTCTAGTTGTGGTTTTTTATACTCCCAGGTTCTATAATTCCTCTATTATACACATAATTTTCTCTTTCATTGAGTAGAAATGGGCCTCAATTACTCATCACCCAGATTATTTCATAATATTATAAAAAGTGAATTCTAATGGAAATTATTATTAAAATATTATTGTTCAAATTTCATATATAGTTTTTTATTTGATTTTGGTAAAAAATTAGAGAAACTATATTTTATTTTTTTACACTTGAATTTTATATTATAATTTTTACTATAATTTTATAATGAATTATGTTATTGAAATTTTGAAGTGAATGTTTCATTTAATATTTTCTAGTTTTTTTTTAAATAGAATTTATGTGTTTTTATTAAAATTATCATGTTAAATTTTCAATAAGAAATTTCCAATAAATTTTCCCAATAGGTTGTTATAGTATAGTGGTTTTTTATATTTTTCATTTTGATTGTAAATTGGATGTTTCACTATATTTTCCAAAAATATTATTTTTTATATATTTTTTAATAAACATTCTATGAAATTTTATAGTGAAAATTTTTAGTATAATTTTAAAGTAAATTTTCTAGTATAGTTTTTCATTATTGTTTATTGGGTAAAGTTGCAGTGGATTTTCATTTCCATTATATAAATATTTGATACTTTTTTTTATTCATGAATGTAAATTCCTCACACAAATAATATAAAAATATACTTAAAATTCTATTAATCTTTCTACTATTAAGAACATTATTCCATAAAAATTGTTTATATATTTTAAAAAATTGATTTCCACATTTTTACAAAAAATTAATTTCTTAGATAATTATAATTTTTGTCCTTTAATGTTAATTAATAGTTTTTTTATACTTTAATTTATAATTATATTATATGTAATTAAAAAATTATTTTGTATATCTATAAGGTAATTCTAAATTTTTACCCTATCCATTACTAATTGAAAATTATTTCTATTAAAATTTAAATATTCTATTATTTTGTGGTATATAATGAAGATTTTTTAAAAAATATATATAAAAGTTAACATTTTTATATAGAAATAATATTTATTAAATTTTCTAAAAATAAAATTATTTGAAATGATATTTTTTTCAATTTCCAAGGATGTTGAATTTAATGTTTTTCAAATATATTGGAAAATATTTTAAATTAATTAATAATTATTAACTAATTATAAATATATAAATTCACATGTTAACCAATCATGCTGTTAAAAATTGATGCTAATGGTCCGTAGTTAGATGTGTGGTATGATAAGACACATAATTGAGTATAATGGCCCTAATTTTGATAGAAAAAACACTAATTTTCCTCTATTAACAACAATTTATCATCATAATATTTATATAACTTATAATTTCAATTATATATTTTGATTCTAAGAGTTATGTACAATCATTTGATAGATCTTATGAAAAATATTCTTAGGGGAATCCAAATATATGTTGAGCAATCCATGATCTATCAATCATTTCCATCTCTCTAATCTCACAATTGCCTCTTTCTCTGGGAATACCATTGGTGGATAATATAATATTGAATTGGATATTGAATAATGGAATCATACAAATTGAATCATGAATAAGTGAATCTTTATTTCTGTTTCTTATATATATTTGTTAATGGATCAAATTGAGAGAATCAACATTATATCTAGTTCTGTGAGAATTCATAGTTCCATTATGTAAAATGGGTGTTTCATATTCCAACTATCATTAATTATAATAGTATGAGAATATTTTATGATTATTTTTAATAAATTTTGTTAATAAATTATTATGAATCATTAATTTTTTTCATTTTTCTTATAATTATTTCTCGGATACATGAAACAGTAAATTAAATTTTCAGGAAAGGAATAAATACGTATTATTATTTTAGAAGATTTTATAATGTTAAATAATTGTTTATTTAATAAAAAATGGGCAAACACAATTAAGTAAAGTGACACTAGGTGAATCAATTGAGTATAGGGCATTAATGATATACTTATATGGGACAACATGAGGTAGGTTTCCTAGTGTAGAGAATGTGTTGGGGTCATATCCCTAGAGTGGAAAGACATTTATCACAAGGATGTGGATGCCCCAAAGTGGCTTTATAAGATGAGTTTTTTTGTGTCTAGTATGATTAAGTGGGTGATGGTAATCCTCTAACAAACCGAAGTGGGCCAATTATATCATGAATAATTTAAAATTTAATTAAAAAATTATCATATTAATCCCATGTCATATAATATTCTATAAATAAAATATATTTAGTGTAACTTTTAGTTATACAACATATATCCTCCCCATAATCCATGAATTTAATCAATGAAAACACTACCACATGGACCATAGGCACCCCACATGTTAGATATATATAAAAAACCCACTAATTAAATGTAATAAAGATTGTTGTTGTGTTGTATGTTGTTTCACTAGGATTTTTCATGATAATTCTTGGGAATCCATGACTTCATGCATGGGTATTTTACATCATCAACTTATTCAAGAACACTAGACTAAAATTTAAAGGTCATTAAATACCTAAAAAATGATGTTATGAAGGTTATGGGTTAATGAATGAAGCCTACTACTATATAATGATTGTTATGGATGTTATGTAATGGTTTTCATTTAGTGAATAGTTTTAATGAAATATAATAATTAAGGATCATGGGGTTTCTAGCTCTATGATTTTAAAAATAATGTTTTATAATTTTATTGTGTTAGGGGAAAAGAAATGAAAATTCATTTCATGGAGAATTATTGTGTGGTGTAGGATTATTTCTATAATATGGTGGTGTTTGATTCAGTAAGGATATGAGTTTTGGGTGGATTTTCCCTATGTGGTAGTTTTTGTTCCACATTGAAATGTGAATTTATTGATGAGATTTGTTCCATGAATTCACTACCCACACTCTATAATATATATGTATAAAAATATTCATAATTATCATACCACTCTCCATGAATGTGTTTTGAGATAAAATTTTAGGGTGTAAATGGCCATATCACACGTGATTTTGGTTTACTATATCCTTAGAGTTTGAATAAAACTCAAATTGGAATAAAATGGAGAGAAATACTATTAATATAATAAGCAGATATGGCGAGACAATCTAGGTAAAATACCATTATCCTAGATAACTAAAAGTCATATTTATAGTAGTGAAAATATTATTTTCATATATTTAATACCTATATCAAGAAGAGGTAGTGGTATTCCAATATTCAAAATACATGATAAACATATATATGATAAGAGATAAAAAAGATAAATTAGAAAATATAGTTAATGAATAAAGATACATCTATCATGTGATTGTCTATATGAATTATAGGTTGTACAATTTGGGAGGGACAATAAATCAGGGGGATGTTTGTGAACATATATGAGAGAGTATAAGGTGGAGGTTTTACAAAAACCATTGAGGTAGTTTTATAGTTTATGAATTTTTTCCTTTTTCATTATAAAAATGTATTGATCAGAAATTAATTTTCAAAAATGAATTAATTAAAGTGTTTCTCCATTATTATCAAACATTATTTTATCTAACTAATCTAAAAATTCATCTTTGATTCCCAATTTATTCATGGTTGATGACCAATTAATTGTGGATGCATATGTTTGGTATAGGGGGTGGAATTGATGAAGAGTATGTGTATGACATGTTTATAATTTTTCTATGATTAATTAATCTTTTATATTATGTAACATTTCATTGATATTATTAAAAATTGAATCCCCTAATTTTCTATCATGAGTGGCATCAATTAGGGGATGCAATCTATTGGGATAGATATGAATAGTGTGTGATAGGGAGAGATGAATGAACTCTAGCTTTTAATATTGAGATTGATCTTAGTGAAAATATTTTAGATATAGATTGTATTAAGAGATCGATATCTAGGACTTGGTAGTTTTATTTTTCATTAATAGGTAATTATTGATTCTGTAATTAGTCTTATGATGATAAATTTTATATATTTTACAAGTGCAGTTGAGTTTTATAAAATAATGAAAAACCAAAAAAGGATTATATTTCCCTCTTAGAATCCATTTCATTAGTTTTTCACTACTATCATTCGATTCGTTCTTCTAGTTTACATTATTTTAACATTTTAATGAACCAATATAATATAATATTTGATTAGTTTTCCTTTTTCTAATTTATTCAAACATGACGCTTACATATCCTATACTAATTATTAGTATTTTTAGTGATTTTATAGATAATGTGTAAATTATAAACTAATTCATGACTATAATAGGTAAAAAAACCATTAGACACAGTCAAGTTTTTTGGTTTTCATGTTGTGGGTTTGGAAACATATTAAATTCTTTAACTAGGATAAGAATTCCCCCATTACATTTTTACGTTTTGATTTCAGATTAGTTGATTATTATAATTGTTTTTACATGATTTGGGCATTATTTTGGTTTTTAACGTATAAATACAATGCATATTGAAGGAAAAGATAATGTTTTTAATTCACATAATTTAATTTTCAAACCAAACTAAATAATATAAATGGATTCATAATCAATAAGAAATATACCCAAAATGGTACTCGAGTAAGTATGAGACAATACTCTATAATCTGGAAAATACATTTGGGGAGGCATGCAGTGGATCAGAAAATATGGTAATGGAGGTTGAGGAGTAAATATAAGGTATCTACATGTAGAAATTTATGCCAATAAAATTACTGAATAGAAATTATTTTTTATACTAGTCTAATGATGAATGTATGTTAACTATTATGTTTTATCATATATGTTTTTCAATAAAAGATACACTCAACAATGAATGTCTAAAGAAATATGAAAATAATGGAAATTTTTTTTCTATAAAAATAGAAGTTGATAGGAGCTAATGAATTATGAGAAAACCCAATCATGATAAAGGAGGAGAATTACATAGATATTTTTATGTGTTTCAAGGAATAATAACTTCCAAAACAATTTATTGAGAATTAAATAGATGAATAAAAATGAGGAATAATAAGAAACTATTTCCAAAATTGAAGAATTTATTGAATAATTTGTTAACATTCATTCAAAAAGTTAAGATAATGATGTTTTTTATAAGGTATATAAATTCCAAGAATTGATTATCCTATATTTATGGCATTCCACTAATTGATTCACTCATAAGATAATTTTGAAGATTATTTCAATGTAGAGAAAGAGTAGAAGTAGCACTAATGCAAAACATCATGATAATTATATAAATATGATCTTGTTAGATTTATACCACACACCAATATCATGATCTAAACTGGTAAATTATAGATTATTGATAGTAGAAAAAGTGATATTTATGTAGAAACCTGAGTTTTATTTTTTTATGCTTTTAAAATTTATATATAGTAATCTAGATTAGAATGTTATTTTATAATGTAGTTTATGTCCTATTTATAATTTTTAGCATAAAAATTCATGGATCAACCAATTTCATTTATTTTTTAATTTTGACGTTCTATGATGGTAATAAATAATGAGATATTGAAAAAATATATATGATAAAAGGGAAGTTTATTTTTAATATTAACTTACCTTTTCAAATATTTTAATTTCTTTTCTGATTTTTAAATGAAAATTTCATGCCTCACATAATTTTTTTTTCATATATTTAATCTATGGTTCAAATATTCCCTAGTAATCCCATGATCCCAGGTAATATATTTCATTTTCAATGAAACAAAATGATTATTATCAGTGGAATAATTATTTTACATAAGGATAGGGTAATGGATTTTATTAATCCATTTTTGCAGGGGATGTGTAGATTTATGAAAATGAAAATAACTTACATTATTGTAGAATTTTATTTTCTTAATTCATGCAGTTTACTTTATTATTAGTGGTTATTCCATGTGTGGGTGAATTGATTTTATATTTATCATTTATTATAGGGTTATAATCCAATTAATCATGTTATTTCATTTAAAAAATATCTCAAGAGACACTTTCATTATTTAAATCTTATAGAACTTTAATTTCTATATTTTTAACACCATGATTACCCAAAGTCACTTTTAATATGATTGAATACTTTTTATTGAAAAATCATTATCCTTGATACCGACCTTAAAATTGAATCCTAATTCATCAATATGATCATTTAATGACATTGATAAGGAGAATCCCCATTATATGCCTATATTTTACTTCCCAAACATACTATATGGGTTTTATAGGATTTAATAGATTTTAAGTATGGGGAGAGGTTTTACCTTATATTATAGACACATGGAATTATATGGAAGGCGTGAGATGTGTTTTATTAGTTATTCTAGCATTCCTTGAAAATTCTTAGTAGTACATCATTGTTTAAACCACTTGAAAATAAAATAAAATATAAGAAACTAATAACATTTATTGGAAATTGATTATGCAATATGGGGTTTAAATATACATATTACATGACTTATGATATTTTTTATCTTATCATAATCATGAGGAGATCATTTGGGTTTTGGGGATGGATGTGCTATTTTCCTAATAATACATTCAAAAATTTATAATTAAGGATAGTTGAATATGGTTTTCATTCATAGTTAATTTATTGTTTGGCGATCATTTAATTTTAGTTCAGGGGATTAGGTATATATATCATTGAAGAGGATATCTATATAGTGTCTAATTTGGTTTATAATTAATTATGATTTAAGATTTATCCTCTATTTTTAGACATATTTTTTTTATATAATTTTATTGTCTAATTAATTCCATAGAGTCATATGATCATAATTTTGAAGACCTCATGATTATTTGTGATTATTTATTATATCTTGGACATTTGATATAAATTTAAAGAAATAGATAGTATCATGTATATAATTTATGAGAAAATATATATTAATTAATACATTGATTGATGAGTCAATCATTATTCATGTGAGGTAAAACAGAATTGGAATGATAAAAAATGTATTAAGATGGTTTAAAAGATTTTAGGATAGTTTTCATTGATTTCAAAAAGGGTTAAATAAAATTTATGAATGATGTTTTTTTGAAAAATTGGGGAATCAATGAGATATGTCCATGGGGTGTTTGAATATTTATCTTTACATTGGTAATTATATTGTTTAGTTGGACCATATTTCTAAATATCAATAGAATTAATTAAAATTGAAATTTTAGTGTACTTATATGCTTAAGGAAAGTCAAGGTCTATGATTCAAGAAACATGGTGAATTTATTTAATGCATATATTAACAATATATTATTAAATAAATGATATGAAATATTTTGATTTTTACCCAATGATTTTTAAATACACTAGGGGAATATCCTACTTAATTTTTGTTTAAATAATGGAATAAATAATTATAATTTTTCTCAGGGATTTGTAATGGAAAAATTTTGTGAATTAGGAAACAAATAAAATGGTAGAACAGTGGATAAGATGGAACCACTCGATCATGAACCAATACAAGATGCATGAAGGAGAGGCTGGTGTGGCATAGTTCCAGACACATGTGATAGGGCATAAAAATATTTTTTCCAATACATTTGATAGGTATGATAGTTCTATCTAGAATTTGGAATCCACTAAAATGATTTTAAAATATATTTTTATATAGTTAGTATGACTATGTAAAATCTCCCCATATGAAACAATTAAGATGTAAAAATTCATCTTGAGTAATCTCCATTTAAATTAACAAAGAGTTCTATTGAACATATGATACTTATAATTATATATAGAAGACAAATATTTTACTACCACTGATCTTACATTGTAGATCCATTATGGATGCCATAATAGAGATCAATGGTCCCACTATATCATAGTTTACAAACATAAGAAAAGTGATATTTATGCTACAAGATCTAAAGGAAAATTTCGGGAATATCATTTCTATGAGTGGATATTTTTACTTCCCGTTTTCCATTAAAATTCTTAGGAAAGATAAACTCCTTGATTGAGGTACCCCTAATATGTATTTTATTATTTTATTCATGTCCATTAAGCACACCAAAAAGTATTTTCTAAAATGGGTATTAGTGACTGCCATTGTTGGATATTAATATAAGAAAAAAATTATGGTTGGAATTTTACAACCGCACCTCAAATTATTTTTTCAATTCCTACTAAAAGAACCCGTTTCATCCACCTTCAATACTATTTTAATCTCTTATCCAAATCTAGGTGACGTCCAACATACTTTGACCTCCATTGACCTACCCTAAACACTCTTTGTGGTCCTATATTAGCGCACTACATTCACCAAACATTCCTCAACCTCCCCAGACATAAAAATAATCCATCTTAATACTATGTATCTTATATTGATGGGGATTGAATACAACAACAATCATATACCTCACCCCATGCCTCCTTTATTACTAACAAGCATGCCCAAAACCCAAAACAACGTGTTTCAGCTATAGACCATTAAATTCCACTAATGATAGTCTCTATTAATCAATTGAGACTAAGAAATTGAAACATAATTTTTTTTTCATATAGTAGGGGAAAAAGGCCTTTAGGGGTCAATTTTTGTGACCTATAATGTTCTTAATTATAGTCTTTGGATTTTGGAATCAAACAATTTCTACAACATGGGACCAGATATAAATATAACCAATGAATTATTCAAGGTTATTATTAACTATCATCAACAAGGTATCCTGAATTACACTAGGTAAAATTAGTGAAAGATATTATGAAAGGGTTCTTTAGTGGTTAATACTATTGAAAAAAAGACAATAAAAACAATGTTTTAGTTTTCTCTATAGATGATGTTGTTAGGATTGTATTCTAATTTCACTATGGGAGATAAGAATAAATGAAAATAATTTTAATTGATTATAATATTTTAGTTAATGTGATTTCTATGACATGGATGTGTCTTATTTGGAATAGGTATATTTTTTGGATAGTGTTTTTATATTCCATTATATTTTTTCTACACTGTAGTGTGGCAATATTGATAATCCTTTCACTAAATCTTCTCTGACCCTATCATAAATTTTATATCTACAATGATATATAGAATGATCATTCCAATCATCATGCATGTGGACTAAGATTTTACTTGAGGGAGCAAAAGGACATATCACAAGTTATTTGATGTACAAATACTTATTGACATTGAAGAAAAGAAACCATGTAATTATATGATCTGTTATACATGTAAATATAAGAATAAGACGTATAGGTATACACTTAGTTGAATCCCACTTTATAAGGTAAAAAAATTCTAATTATTAGAAGAGTTAAATATGGTTATTATCACATAGAATATTTATATATTTATAGGAGTAGGTGGCTAATTCAAAAGGGAAAATGAATGGAGAATGAAATTTAAGAAAAAAATATACAAGAATATACAGTATAACATATAGTGTAAAGATAATGTGGGAGTTAAACTAAGATATATAAAAACATTTATATCATTATTTTATATGAATAATCATTGTATCTCACATATAGTCACAAAAATTGGAGAACCAATGTTTTAAGATTTTTGAGGACTAGCTACATAAGAAAATTATTTTACAATAGTTTTGAATAGTCCTATATAATTAGGCCACACCAGAATACTTTTGAACTTCTCATGATCTATAGTCTTATTTGTAACCCTGATAAATAGAATCATATAAAAGCATTGAGATAAAATTCTCAATAAGGGTAAACATGTGATATTAAAATCAAAAATCATAACTGATTACAAGATGACCATATAGGTATAATCATGATACACAAGAATATTGTACCCAAGAGATCATATATTATAAATAATGGAATATGGATTAGTAAAATATTATACATGAATTAAAAGAGTGTGGAAACATTAATTAAAAAACTATTTTATAATGTAATAAGATATGAATGGATAAATTCATTCAAATATAGCATAAACAATAATATGGGGACTATTAAATTAATGAGTCTCACCATCATTGACTATGAATATGTGAAACTAAAACGTACATAATAATACTTATCTAATGAGATATAAAATTTTAATTAATTCATCATTGGGTGACATAGGATCCCACTCATTAATCATTAATATATAAATGAGAAACCTAAAAACAAAAAATCACTATATTTGAAATAACTCATTCGAAGATAAATGTGTTTCATTACTAAAATTAAAGAGTAACCATGAAAAAAATGGGTTTTATTCACCACCTCATAAAGACCCCCTAGAATCGAACAAGGTTTCTTATCCTTTTCAAATTTATTCACACGGGGAAATTATAACAACCCTGATTTTATTGCAATATTAAACATGATTTATTACACAAACCATTCACTTGATAAAACAAGGATGATCAAGAGGTATAGTTTCTTTGGGGATTAGGATCATTACAAAACAACTTAAAACATGAAGTACAACATCTTTATTGAAAAAATCCTTTACATGACCACTACATTCCCTCGTACTTAGCATTGCATGGGACAACCTGAGGACATGCATAAGAAAAGGGGTGAGCTCTAATGCCCAGTAAGGGAATAAAAATAGAATATATTAGGAGTAAAACACATGTTAGACAATAGGTATATCAATAGATAACAAGAGAAACATGAACATAAAGGCATGATAATGCATGATAATCATAATATGAAAATGTGTCAACAACACTTAACGTGGAATTATTATGAGCCAAGGCTCATTGCACCTAGAGCATGAGTAAATCCTCATTGCACATGAAGCATGAGTAAACCCTCGTTTTACTTGATTTATCATGAGTTAACACTCATTGCACATGGCGTATCATGTTACTATAATATACCCAATTCATTAGAGCACTATAAGGGCGCACCCTTCTTAAACATTTCATTTCATGCATAACTGTGCCACAAGGATCATAAAACATTGATTTATAAAACATAATCCTTTATTCCATGGAAAAGGAATGTGGAATTCATACATGAAAATTTATAATCAATATGTAAATGTGCATAAAGGTGAATACCCTTGATGGAGAAATGGGCACGGTATTTACTACACAATGACATTGGCTTAGAAAATCAGTGGATTTCGGCAGTGTAACGGCGTGACATAAGAATTCATAAAAAATGGTTGATGAGAGAGAAAGGGGTTCCTCATAATATTTACATGTAATGGACAGTAAGGATGTCATATAGATACATGTCCCAACAATTTTAATGGAATTTATATTCATGATATGAAAGTATTTCTTGAATGTAAAAGACGAGAGCAAAGTTCCTTTCGGAATTTCGGCATAGTAACGGGTGTACATGGGAGGCATTTAATGAGAGAAAAGGGGTCTCAAATCATTAAATCCTAAATAGGGAAGTATTAGGGGGGTGAGAAACCATACCCCAACATTCATAATTGAAATTAAAAGGGAAAAACAACTTAAAGAAAATTCGACAAAATGAGAAAGGAAGAAAAAACCCTAACTTGGAAGTGTGTTTCCCAAGGCTTGAGAGAGGCTTGTGAGAGGATTAATGGGAGGGTGGGGTACCTTGAGAGATTTATAGAGAGATTATAGCAGAGTTTTGATTAAATCAAAAGGCATTTAGTGAGGAGGAAGCGGGAGCTTGGGTGGGTTTATATAGGAAAGGTGAGTGAATTATTTATTATTTAGGTTTGGGACCCCTTATATTAAATTAGTCCAAACAACAAACCATACCATGGTGTTTGCCCATGGTTTTTGGAAAAGGAAAGATGAAAACAATATTTTATAAGGCCAATGTCCGAACTTCTTAAAATAATAGGGTTGCTTATGTGGAGGTGACTCACACTCCCATGGAAAACAATTTAAAAAGACAAGGTGTTTAATAGGTCTTGAAGGGTCCATTAATACCTTTAAAAGTAAGTAAAAAAAAACCCAAAATCACATTATTTTTATTTTAAAACATATATTGGTTGAAAATAAATCTTAAATTATTTTATTACATCACTATTGGGTCATTATGATGTTATAAAACACATTATATATTTAAAGAGTATTTAATTTTTACCCAAAAAATTGACTGTCTCAGAAAATTGTGAAAAATTCACCGTTGGATAATTTTGAAATCCTGATTCCAGAAATAACATTTATTTTATCTATATAATTTTATATATATGTTAATTTTCACATTTAAAATAAAAACATACATTTATTGATAATTCACTGGTTTTAACAAAAATGGCTTTCAATCCTTAATAAAAATTACAATTGCATTCATAAACTAATATGATCATTTATATTTAATAAAAAAATAATTTAATAATAATCATAATATTTTATTGAAATATTATTTAATTCAAAAATCCTTTAATTTAATAAAATATAATTCTTAATTAAATAATAACTAAAAACACTATTTGTACATTAAAAACTATTTACAATGTGTCAATAATAACAAGAAAGTATATTCCTTATTATATACAAAAAAATAATGTACATGAACATAGTACTAGCGATTTGTTACATAGCCCCTTAAAATAGCCGCATAAGACATAAGGGTAAGTTGTGCGATGGTGACAGACTCTTGGGGTGGCTCAGATAACATATCTTGAGTGGTAATTTCTATCAACTTCCACTTTTCCCGTAGACAGTCACATTTGAGCTTGACATGATGAATCTCCACTTGGTCTTGGTCAAGACCAATGCCCAAAGACACCACCTCTTTTCAGAGCTCTAACAAATGGGCTTAGTATGGAGCAATTCTACTGGATGAGGCTATCACTTCCTTTGTCTGAGTAAATTGGATTTGTTAAAGACCTATATTTATACTAATCATCTGATCACTGTTCAATGTCTATAAAAGCAACGATCACAATTCTTGACATAAAACCAAAGAATTTGAAATTTTATAAAAACGTTTTAAATAAAGAGACATTTAACTAGATCAAGAGAAATTTCTATTAGTGAAACTTTGGGTCATTAAAATATTCCCCCGCTAAGAAATTTCACCCTCAAAATTTCCTTTTTCCCATACTAAAATACATGTGGGTAACTCAGCTTCCTCATATCCTCAGATTCCCAAGTCGCTTCTTCAAACATGTGGTTTCTCCACAACACCTTGACAATGGGCATTTTCTTGTTTCGTAGAACTTTTTATCTACGATATAATATCTTCACTAGTTGCTCCCCATAAGAAAGATAATCCTCCAACCGTACCACCTCAGAAGATAGTACATGTGAAGGGTCTGTTATGTACTTCATTAAGAGGGATACATGGAAGAAATCATGTTCTTTGTCCATGGTAGGTGGAATTTCTAGTCGATAGGCCACAACCCTGACACTATCAAGAATCTCGAAGGGGCCGATGTACATTGGACTTAACATCCCTTTATTTACAAACTTCATGACCTTATTCCATGGAGATATTCGTAGCAAACCCATATCTCCAACTTTAAACTCCATGTCTCATCGACGATTATCTGCATAACTCTTTTGTTGACTCTGGCCGGCCTTGATATGCTAATAAATGGTTTTCACCTTCTCTACCATTTCCTCGACCATTTCTGGTCCATGCAGCTTACGTTCACCAACCTCATCCGAACACGCTGGTGTTCTGAACCTTTTCCCATAAAGGGCTTTATATGGTTCCATTTGGATTCTCGAGTGGAAACTGTTATTATAAGAGAACACAACCAGAGGATGGTGTTGATCACATCCTCCTTTAAATTCCATTGATCATGCTCTCAACATGTCCTAAAGTGTTTGGAAAGTCCACTCAGATTGGCCATCAGTTTGAGGATGATAGGCCGTACTGAAGTTCAGTTCAGTATTCATAGCATGTTGAAGACTCTTCTAAAACATAAAGGTAAATCTTAGATCTCATCCAGAAACAATAGTTAGTGGCACTCCATGCATCCTTACCACTTCCCTGATTTATATCTGTGCCAGTTGATCCAATGATAAATCCTCTTGATTAGAAATAAAGTGTGCAGTCTTTGTAAGACGATCCACAACAACCCAGATTACATTGTTGTGTTTTGACATCCTTGGAATTCCAGTGTCAAAGTCCATGGTGATGTTCTCCCATTTCCATTCTGGTATGGGAAAAGGTTGCATCATCCCCTCATACATATGCCTCTCTACCTTCACTTGCTGGCACACCAGGAACTTTGACGTATATTCAGCGATCTCCTTTTTCATATTATCCCACCAAAAGTTTTCTCGTAGATCTTGATACATCATTGTGCTCCCTTGGTGAATTGAGAAATTTAAACTATTTGTATCATCCAAAAGTTCCTTCTTCAGCTCTGGACATAATGGAACACATATCCTTTTCCCAAATCTTACAATTCCACATTCATTAACATTAAACTATGAGAATTTCCCCTTTTTGATAGCTTCCACTTTTTCTTCAATTCCCACATAATCTTTTAGAGCAACCTTTAACCTTTCCAAAAGAGACCGTTGAGCAATAATTTGTGAAAGGATTGATGATGTTCCATTCTTTACAATTCCCATGTCTATCATTATCATGTCTAAGTAGATTGGATCCTTCTCAATTCTCATCATTGATAGAATCACTGGGTCATTTCTACTTAGGGCATCTGCCACTTTGTTTGCCTTCGTAGGGTGGTAATGTATTGAATAGTCATAATCCTTGATGAGCTCTATCCATCTTCTCTGGTGCATATTAAGCTTTTTCTGTGTGAATATTTATTTAATACTGTTGTGGTTATTATATATCTCACCTTTATCCCAATAGAGATAATGAAGCCAGATTTTCAAGGCAAAGATCATCGCCGTTAACTCCAGATCTTGTGTTGGAATGTTTCACTCATGGATTTTCAACTACCATGAGTCATAGGATATAACTTTATCATTCTACATCAGCACACCACCTAAGCCCTTCTTCAAAGCATCACTGAATACCACAAAATATTTCCCCACTTGTGGGTAATGTGAGCACGGGCGTAGTGATAAGCCTCTTTTTCAACTCCTTGAAGCTTTTTTCGCATTCCTCACTCCAAACAAACTTTAATAAATTTTGAGTTAGCTTAGTAAGAGGGTTGTACAATCATGAGAAATTTATCAAAAATCGTCGATAATATCTCGCTATCCCCCAGAAGCTAAAAATATCTATTACCGATGTTGGCCTCAGCCATCCCTCAATTGCATATGTTTTGGAGGGATACATAGATATCCCATTGCTTGTGATGATATGACCTAAGAATGAGACTTCATTCAACCAGAACTCACACTTTATGTACTTTTCAAAGAGCTTCTCCGTGGGAAAAGTCTCTAGTACAGTTCTTAAATTCTCCTCATGATCCTCCTTGGTTTTGGAGTATATTAGAATATTATCTATAAAGACTACCCCAAATTTGTCAAGGTAATATCTAAAGACACTATTCATCAAGTCCATGAATATTTCTAGAGAATTAGTGAGTCTAAAAGGAATTAATATTAATTCATAGTGCCCGTATCTTGTACGAAAAGCAGTCTTGGGGAAATCTTCCTTCTTCACCCTTAATTGATAATATCCCGACCGCAAATCTACCTTGGAGAAGTATTGTTCTCCACACAACTAATCAAACAATTCATCAATTCATGGAAGAGGATACATTCCCTTTATCATTATTTTGTTATGTTCAAGATAATCGATGAAAAGCCACATTGACCCATCCTTCATTTTGACGAACAAGACTGGTGCACCCCATGGTGATGCACTTGGGCGTATAAACCCTTTATCCAGATTGTCCTCTAGTTGTTTCTTCAGCTCTTCAAGCTTCAAGACAGCCAGTCTATATGGATTCTTGGATATTGGTATTATCCCTGGTATATGTTCAATTGAGAATTCAACATATCTTCTAGGAGGAAGACCAGGTAGTTCCTCGGGAAACACTTCAACGAATTCCCTCACAATTGGAATTTCTTCAAGGATGGTTTCTTCCTTGGACTAAATCATCTAATCTAGATACGCATGCTCATAGGGAAGTAATTTCCATGCTTGAGATGATAGAGCTAAAGGAGATTCATTTTCTTCCTTATATATGTAATGAATCGGGGGTTGATTCTCTACATAGAGTGTGATTTCCCTCTCCCAACAATTTATATTGGCTATATATTAGGAAAGCCAATACATGCCAAGAATTGCATCAAATTCTACCAGAGGGAGTACGATGAGGTTCGCCGGGAAAATCAATACACAGATTATAATAGGGGAGGAAATATATTCATGGGATGCAATTATTGCCCCATTTTTTGTACTCACCGACATCTTCACTTCCATGATTTTTGGTGGTGCTGTTATTGTTCTACTAAACATTCGAGATATAAAAGAATTCATAGAACCTGAATCAAAAAGTACATTCTCTATTCATGAATTCATAACTAGCGTATCTATCACCACTTCGTTTTAAGGGTTCACTTCGGAAGAAGTGATGGCAAAAGCTCTTCCTTACTTCCTTGGAGGTTGTTGGTTGCCTCAGAAAACCCTTGGTTTATGGCACTAATTTGAGAAGTGCCTCGGTTCTTTGCAGTTGTAGAAATGAACAATGTTTTGAGGTTCGAACGGAGCGTTCCTCTCCTCTATTGCAACCGCGTGTCTTTCTTGCCAACAGTTAACAGCTAGGTTCCCTTCTCTTCCACACCTAAAGGATTTTCTCGTCCCCTTGAGGCAATTTATGCGGTGCTTCTTTCTGCACTTTTGGCAAGTGGGGTGCTGGATTTTCTTACAACCGTTGGATTTATCCATCAGACCACTATCATTGAAGTCCACTTTACACTTCTTGTCCCCGTGATACCCGTATGATTCCCCGACCTCCATTTCAACCTTGAGGGAACATCAGCCAATTTCCTCATAGCTGTCGAAGTCACGGATCGCTAATTCTTTTGGCAGGCTAGGCTTCAACCCAGCAAATAAGTGGTCAACCTTGTATTCGGGGGTAACGACAAAGCCAGAAGTGTATCGTGCAAGCATTGTGAGGTTTTCCTTGTATGCTCCAACATATTCTTCTTCTATTTGTTTGAGGGAAAGTAATTCCCTTTCCATCTTAAGCATTAGGGTGTGAGGAAAATGTTTATTGAAAAACATCTTCCGATAATCCTCTCACTCCAATGCCTCGATCTCCTCCTCAGGCTTCGTATTTTTTATCAACATCTTCCATTGATCAGCTTCACCCTCCATACGATAAGCCTCTAGGATAACCTTCTCTTTTTTAGAACATTGAAGGATAGAGAAGATATTTTCAATGTAGTTGATCCATTGTTCAGCGATCGTGGGATCGTATGATCCACTAAAATTAGGAGGCCTTTGTCTCATGAAGATCTCGATAGTGACTTGTTATTTCCTGGGGGGGGGGGTTGAACGTTCCTCTTAACCTGTGTTTCTATTCATGGAATGAGTTAGCTGAGAGAGAAGCGTGACAAATTTAGCGATTCCCACTCCCATTGGATTGGGCATCTCATTAGTACAGTAATCATAATGATATTCACATCGGTTGTTAGCCTGATTCCTCCTATTACCGGCCATTGGCTGGAATAAAAGGAAAGTTATGGGGTAACAAATAACGGGTAGTCAAAAGATAAAAGTTGATGACTTATAAATAAACTTTTATTTCCTTAACTCATGAGTCTATAGGCTTCAATGTAGGATTTTCATGATCTAATTTATGACATATATTCTTAGGGTCATTTTATTAATTCCCCTAATAAGGGTTCAAAATAAGCTTGTGAATTTATCAAAACATATCCCCTGGGAGTTTGTTATCCTAGAGTGCATCACGGCCGATTGTCATGCACCAGTTCCCGTTCGAGTCTATCTCAAAGCGGTGTTTTCAGGTTTTACCCCTAGGATACATCAGTGCCAGACCCGCCTCTACCTGCTTGTATCCAGACAGGGATGTATTTTCTTGACAAACCACTTACTCAGTACTTACCAAAACATGGGAATGATTTTTTTGTACTTAGTCTTATCTCTAAGGATTTACTTGAGTTTTCTAATCCTAATCCCAAAAATAACTAAACCTATCCTTTGATACCAACTATGACAACCCTGCTTTTATTACAAAATTAAACATGATTTATTACATAAACCACTAACTTGATAAAAAAAGGATGATCAGAAGTTCTGGTGTATTTGGGGCATTAAACCATTACAAAACAACTTACAAGATGAAGTACAACATCTTTATTGATAACTTCCTTTACATGACCACTACATTTCCTCGTACTTAGCATTTTATGGGATAACCTGAGGACATGCACAAGAAAAGGGGTGAGCTATAAACCCCAGTAAGGGAATAAAAATGGGAAAAATGAGGATGAAAATACATGTTATACAATAGGAATATCAATAGAGAAGAAGAGAAACATGAACATAATGGAATGATAAATCATGATAATCATAACATGGAAATATGTCAACAACACTTAATATGGAATTAGCATGAGCCAAGACTCATTTCACATAGACAATGAGTAAATCCTCATTGCACATGAAGCACGGGTAAAACCTCATTGCACTTGATTTAGGATTAGTAAACACTCATTGCACATGAATTATCATGATACTATACTTTACCCAATGCATTGGAGCGCTATAAGGGCGCACCCTTCTTGAACATTTCATTTCATGCATAAGTGTGCCACATGGATCATAAAACATGGATTCATAAAACATAATAATTTATTCAATGATAATGAAATGTGGAATTCATACTTGAAACTTTATAATCAATATGTAAATGTGAATAATGGTGAATACCCTTGATGGAGAAATGGGCACGATATTCCCTACACAAGGACATTGTCTTAGAAAATCCGTGCGATTTCGGCAACGTAACAATGTGACATAAGAATTCATTAAAAATGGTTGATGATAAATAAAGGGGTTCCTCATCATAGTTACATATAATGGAAATTAAGGAGGTCATATAGATACATTTCCCAACAATTTTAATGGAATTTAGATTCATGATACAAAATTATTGCTTGAATGTAAAGAGGAGAGAGAAGTTACTTTCGGAATTTCGGCATAGTAACAGGTGTACATGGGAGGAATTTAATGGGAGAGAAAGAGGTCTCCCATCATTCAAACATAAATAGGGAAGTATGATGGAGGTGGTAAACCATACCCCAACATTCATAATTTAAATTAAAAGGTAAAAACAACATAAAGAAAATTGGACAAAAATGAGAAAGGAAGAAAAAACCCTTACTCGGAAGTGTGCTTCCAAAGGCTTGAGAGAGGCTTGAGAAAGGATTATTGCAAGCTTAGGTCTCCTTGAGAGGATTCGATAAAGAGTTGGTCAGAGGTTGGATGAACTCCAAAGGCTTTGAGTGAGGAGGAAGTGGTAGTTTGGGTGGGTTTATATAGGAATGGTGAGGGAATTCTTTATTATTTATGTATGGGACATCTTGTATTAAATTAGTCCAAACCACAAACCATCCCATGGTTTCTGCCCATGGATTTTGGAAAAGGTAAGATGAAGAAATATTTTAATAGGCCAAAGTCTGAACTTCTTAATATAACAGGGTTGCTTATGTGGAGGTGAGTCACAATCCCATGGAAAACAATTTAAAAAGATAGGGTGTTTAATAAGTCATGAAGGGTCTATTAATGCCTTGAAAAGTAAGTAAAAAAAACCCAAAAACACATTATTTTATTGTTAAAACATATATTGGACGAACCTAAAGCTTATATTATTTAATTACATCACTATTGGGTCATTATATGTCATAAAACACATTATATATTTAACCAGTATTTAATTTTTACGCAAAAAATTGACGCTCAGAAAATTATGAAAAATTCACCATTAGATAATTTTGATTTCCTGATTCCTAATGAAAAATTTATTTTATTTAAATGATTTTCAAAATATGTTAATTTTCACTCTTAAAATAAAAACTAATATTTAAAAAAAATTAACGGGTTTTGAAAAAAATGGCTTTCAAACCTTAATAAAAATTACAATTGCATTCATAAAATAATAAGATCATTTATATTTAATAAAAATTAATTTAATAATAATATCAATATTTTATTAAAATATTATTTATTTCAAAAATCCCTTAATTTAATAGAATATAATTCTTAGTTAAATAATAACTAAAAACACTATTTGTACATTAAAAACTATTTACAATGTGTCAATAATGATAAGAAAGTATATTCATTATTATATAAAATAAAAATTGTACATGAACATAGTACTAGAGATTTGTTACATATCCCCTTAAAACAGCCGCATAAGACCTCAGGTTAAGGTGTGGAATGGTGATAGACTCTTGGGGTGGCTCAGATAACATCGCTCGAGTGGTAATTTCTATCATCCTCTACTTTTCCCATAGACCGTCACGTTCAAGCTTGACATGATGAAGCTAATCTTGGGATTGGTCAAGAGAGGAGCCCAAAGATGCCACCTCTTTTTTGAGCTCTGACAAATGGGCTTCATATGGAACAATTCTACTGGATGAGGCCATCGCTTCCTTTGTCTGAGTAAATTTGATTTGTTGAAGCCCTATTTTTATACTAATAATCTTATCACTATTCAACGGCTATGAAACCAACAGTCACAATTCCTTACATAAAACAAAAGAAGTTTACTTTTTATATAATTGTTTTAAATAAAGAGATATTTATTAGATCGAAAGGAATTTCCATTAGTGAATCTCTGGGTCGTTACAGAAATCATTCAAAATTCTATAAATAATCATTGAATGATAACCCATGAAAAAAATGGGAATAAAAAAAAGTAACAATCTAGATAAATATATTCAAACAAGATAACAAATCATATAGTATTTACACAATATAGATAAATGGTAAATGGTTATATCAATAATTTTTCCAAATTAGTCAATGTATATAAACCAAATGAACTCACTAGAATCAATGAATGGAAAAAATATCTATTCACAAAGGACGGGCATTGGATTAAAATTTATGACCATTCCTAGTGGATAGATAGAGAATATAAAGAAAATAAAATATTATAACTATGATGTAAGATTAAATTACATAAGACATATAGAGAAATATTCTTGATTGTAAAATTTTAATAATAAACTCTATCATGAATAAAATATGCTTAAGTACAATTATATAGATAAAAAACAATTTCATAGAATTTTATAAAAAATAACTTTTTATGTAAGAAATATCCATTATCTTTTAAAATAATTTGTAATGAATTTTTTTAAACATGGTTCAAATAATGTTATTTTCGAAAACAAGAATACATAGATGAAAATATTCATTTAAAATTAAAAATGTGGAGACAATATGTGTTCAAAATAAAGAAAATTATAATATTAGTATTTAGAAAACTATTTCTTATTATTTAAAAAATATAAAGTTATAGGTAACATTAAAAATTTATTTCATAAATGCTGAATTGAAAAAATTGAAAAAAAAATTATAAACAAAAAAAGATAAAAATTTAATATATCCCTAAATCTAAATAATTTTTATTAAAATAAAACCGGGGTGGAAGATGAAATTTTTTATTTTTAATGGATCAAAATCCATTTTAATATTCATACATATATATTTTCTAAACCAACATCATAAAAGTAGAAAATTAAAAATATTATTTTTAAATAATGGAAGGGAAATTTGGATTTTTGATCAGGTAACTCATAATTAGGTTTCAAAATATAAGAGATATCCTTAGTGGTAATAAACAATATGTGTAATGAGGGGAACCATTCATTAAAGAGGATGATAATTATTTTCAATAACATTATAGTTTTGTGAAAGAAATTTTATCAAGGTAAAAGTTTTTGAAAAAGGTGATTTTTTACTACATAGGAATAAAATGAAAAATTAAATAAAATATATGGGTAAAAAAACTAATATTTGAGGAATAAATTTTACGGAGAATCTTATTATCTCTGTAAAAGGAGATAAGGTAACAAAAACCATAATAGTAATGCTAACAAAACAATAAAATGACATAAGAGGGAATATCAAACATATATCAGGAAAAATAAATTTGGGACAAAGAACCATATTAAACCCTAGAATCATTTGACTCAAATAATGTTGAACGATATGATTCCAAATGAAAAATTGAATAAATTTATTAATCTTAGTATCATGATAAAAAAACATTAAATGGTTAGTGGAAATAAGAAACAAAACAAAATTTTGGGTTTAATAAGAAATATGTCTCATGGGGTGAACATATGAGACAAGAAACATATGCCATATTTCCACACTATGATAAATGAACTCTAAAATTGTATATAAAAAACATAAATTTCATTATATAATTTTTCAAAAACTTATTCATATATATAAATCATTATAATCATAGCTTATAATTATTCTGTACAAGCATATTAGTTTTTTTTTCATATTGGGTGTGAGTAATCATGATATTTTTGAACAAGTTTCACAATCACACTATTGTTATTATTTACTCTAAATAAATATATTAATTAATGATCATGAAAGGTACAAGAATTGGTTATTTTTAATAATTTTATTTTCATAATTTAATTTCATAAGTATTTTATTTATTATTCAGGATGATAAAGTCAATTACACACTTGATTTGGTAATTTATAATGAATTTAAAGTGTTTCTTTATTTAATTAGTTATATTTTTTTATTTCTAATATTGAAAACCAATTATTTACATATTAATATCCAATAATAACTTTCCCAAACCATCATAGGGAGAAATTTATAGAGTGGTTCTATATGTGGTTAAACTGACCTTGTAAGTATGTCTAAGAATAATTTTTTGAGTTTGGTTTTGAATGAATTTTTTGTCAAAATATTATTATAAAAATATTATAATGAAAATATATCGATAATATTATGGTGATGAAACATAACTGTTTTCTTTTTTAGAAGTTGAAATTGAAAAATATTATTCCACTTATAAATAAATCATTTTTCCCTTAGGTAATTTCATTTTAAGAAGTTAGTTTTATAATGATATATTATTTATAATATTATTTATTGAATGAATAATTTATATTTTATCAATATATAACATGACATAAATAACATGTTAATTCACACAAACCATTTCTATAAGCATCAGATAATTTTTCTGATGGAAAATTAAACATTCTTTTGAGGGGGTGGTAGTCTGCACACAAAAATGATCAATGTTTTCAATTTTTCAGCAGCATGATATGGGACTGGATATAAGTTATATAATTTATATAATATAATTTGAATAAATTACTTATAATTTTGTAAATATTTATATTTTTCTAGAATTATTTTTCAGTTGTTGAATGTGATAATGAATGGAATTATAAATTGATGTAATACCTATATTGAGAAGTTGGATCTTCTCTTGAAGTATCCTTTGGAAATGAAGGCCTCTGGTCACTTTATTAAGGCCCGAATAATAAAAATTTTTTGTTGGGATACATAAGAAGTATAATTAGAATGAAGTTTTTTTGAATTATAAAAAATATGTGTGGATTATATATGGTTTATGTGAGACCCTTTTATAGGAGAAAACATTAGTCAAATCATTGTAAAATATATTTTAGAAAGGGATAAGAAAATAATTTCATTGGAATTATTTGAGTTACGTAGAGAAATTATGGTGATATAATTTTTATGAAATTCAAACCTCTCATATTTATTATGTATGGTCTATGTGTATAATTTATTTAGTAAAATTATAACCACCATATATTACCCATTCTAATACTTAGTAATATTGATTAAAATTTTACAATGCTAATTATTTTAGAACAAAAAATATAATATAAATTTTTTTTCTAAATATCAATATGAGGAATCTAAATCTATAATCCATTTAATAAAATGCTATTTCAGAATATGATAAAATTAATATTTAATTTAATACTTATAATGATTTTAAAAATGATTTTATAAATAATTGTTTATAATCAGTATGTATTATTAATATTAGTTAATGTTTATTACTAATTTAATTAATTTTAATTTCATTGAATGTATGTTTAAACATAATAATAGTGTCTTTGTTTTAAAATGGATAAATTTTATTTGAAAATAAAATATTTATAAAAAAATTATGCAAAGAAAAATAACTATTTTACTCTATCAACTAATAATTATCATTATATATTAGTTGTATGTGTAAAAATATAATTAATACAAATAACAATTTTTAAAATTATGATTAAAAATGTTAAAATAATTTTATAATATTCAGTTTCTAAAATATTAAAAAAACCAATTCTAGTACAAATGTATAAAAATAATGTAATGATATATTTATCTTATATCATTAAAATATATATTTTACATTCCTAATAAAAACTATTAGATGGTTATAAAGTTATGTTATTATATATATTATAAAAATATCTATGTACACCCTTATATAATAATAATATAATAAAAGTCAAAAGTATTGAAAAATATTTTTTTTAAGAAAAATATATTTTATTCGTAACATTATTTTATTTTTCATTGAGATATAATAATTGAATTATATCAGTAAATTGTTTTAGAAAATGGCTTTTTTTAATTATTTATACTTATTTTTCATAATTATGTTTCTTCTATATTAATCTTGAAATATAATGACAACATTATACATTTATATGGGGTTCATTGGTTAATTTTTTGGTGTTTATTATAGAGATATATATTCATTAAAATATTTATTTAATGAAAATACATAGTGAAATCTCAAGTCTTTTAATTCTCCCAAAAATAAATTTTTTCATAGAGATTTTAATTATTTATAAGTGGAGGAATAGTTTAGGGTGTCTAAAAGCGAGTTATAACTCTATATTTAAATTTCATATGAGGCTTCATCTTCAGTACCTTCTATTTGACTAGTGAACTCATTATTTCCTCAACATATGAATTTAATAGGATTTGAGTTTATATCTTTAATGTATTGCTAAATTACCAAATATAAATAGGTTTATTTTTCATAAATAGTTTATAATCAGTGTTATATTAATAGGTGATCATGGGTTTTATAGAATTGATTTTAATATATTGGTTGTTATCATTTTAAAGAGTTCCAATACATAGATAATATCACTTTATATTTGACTAAAAATTTATATTATGATTTAAATGAAGCGCATTAAAAAAATATATATTAGAATGTAGTTTTATAAATGTTATACAGTAATCATGACACCAGATATTTCTATTAAAAACTAAAAATTTTCTCCTTGGGCTTGTCATTTTTTTTCATAGAAATCTTACAATGTAAAATGTATGGGGTTGAAGAAGAAAAAATTACAAATAATTGAGTTATTATGTAGATTATCGATTTCCATTACTCCATGTTATTTAGGAAACATACATTAGTATATTTTTTTCACAGTACATCAATTATAATCATGGTATTAAATTTTTTAATTCATATAATTCCCTTTAGCCATTTTATTAGGGAATTTATTTGGGTGGTGCTTAGGTTTCCAACATTTAGGTCATTAAAATTTTAGTAGTACCTATAGATGAGCATGATTCCAATTCATATATTCAGCTAAGATATACTTGTTTCCTAAAAAATTATTTACTCTTTGGTCTCCTTTTCAATGAATAAAACATGCACTTATTTTTTTAAGACATTCCTCCTTTAGATTTTATCCAAATATTTGAATTGAAGAATATTGAATCTTTTTTCCTTTATCACCATTATAAATGAAACATCCATAAGACTTCATCCATTTATTATTTGTATTGTATAGGGACTCAAGTATGTCCAAGATGTTAATTAGAAATCATGATTGTTGGTTTGAAAAATTAAAAATATTTCCCACTATATATCTTATCCTATTCAATTGGCCCTTGAGATGGATTCCAAATTGTCCAAAGAATCAATTTTTAACAGGATTACTTCATGATTATGACATTAATAAAACAATAATTAATTAATTTTATTTCAAAAAACCATTATAAAATTATTTTATGATAATTAAATGAAATCTTCGACCTCAAAATGTATTAATATTCAAAATTGTTACGTTGGATTTCATTTCAACCAAAGTAACTCTTAGTCAATCAGGGATTCATTATATTAGTTTTTATAATACTCTATAACCTAATTCTATAACAATAACAATCCTTTATAATAGATTTTAATTTTAATTTGATTGAACAAAGTAAATCCCTGAGAAGTGTAGAGATATTTGTCCAGTCTTAGGCCCACTCATCCTCTACCAGAGTAAAGACTAAGTTAATGTTCAACCATCCTTTCTTATGGATATTACCCCTAGTATCATCTATGGTATATCCACACACACTATATGCTATCCAAACATGGATGAAATTTCATAGGGAACTATAAAAAATTCATATTACAAAAACATTGGGTTGTTATCCTTTAATTAGGCATATCCTTTAGACATATAAATAGATAATCAATAATGCTCTTATTAAATATCTAAAATATAAATAATGTAATACAATAAAATAACAAAATACACCATTCATACCAAATAATGTGACGTAATCTTAAAAACACATATATTTCATTATTTTACTTTGATGAATTATTTCATCTCAAATATTCCACACAAACCAAATAACTGAATGTTTCTTTTCATTGGGGACTTAAAATATTAGAAACATATTTTTAAATACTTTTCAAAATTTCCACCCAATTTTGATACAATAGACTCATAAAAATATCATAAGTTATACTAATATCCATTTCCACGGTAAACAAAAACATTAGTAGATAGAGATCTCAAACGCTTAATAAATGTAAACATAAGAGATAAAATCAGAAAAACTAAGTGGGAATTAGGTAATCATATAGGAATAATAACAATCAATACGAAACTTATATCCAATAGATCATGGATTATAAATAATATCATATGGATTTTTATAATACAACACACAAATAAAAATAGTATAGATATATGAGTCTATAAACTTGATCCATGTGAGAATACAATTATAATAAATAACATCTTTCGACTATAGAATAAATATGAGTATATGGATAATTATAATAATAAGAAACAGCAATTGTATCCATGATAATGAAAAAAACCATACCCATGAATATTTATCTCAACAAAAATACACTTATAACAAATTCATTAGCGTGTGCTATAGGAACCCACCAATCATTCATCTAAACATATCTGTGCCACTTAAAAACTACCATCCATCATATTATAATGAACACTTTCAAAGAAATGGGCTTCATTACATATATAATCAGGAACCCATGGAATGAAATTTGATTTCCCAAATTACATAATAAAGAATACATTGAAATGAAATGGGTTTGTATCCTTTTCAAATGTATTCACCTAAGGATATCATTCATAATTCATTCATTAATCATAACATGACAATATTTAGAAAAACAATAGGTATCCAATGATATTCATTATTATTTTAGGTAAATATCCTTCAATATAGGTAATAAATCATATTATAATTATACCTTATAGACAAAGTGTTTATAATTATGTCAATAATTTCACCAATCAATCGATATATTAAATATATGTGAATAACCTTTAATAAGATAATTAAAAACACAGAATTCCCATAGAAAATGGTTGGGTAAAAAGTTATATATATTCATACATGATGGATAGGTATGGAAAATGAATAATAAAACTTATAATTGAAATAAATTAACATCAATTAATACATCCATAGAATGAATGTGGATAGTAACATTAGAATATAATCATCAATAAAGTATAATATAACCTGACATATAGTTTCTTAGATCAGAAACAGTCATTATAATATCTAGGATAATTCACATTGTAAAATTAAAATATTTTTATCTTTTTAATTTTTTTAATAAAAAATTATTTGAAAATAATTTTTTTTATAAACAATGAAAAGGTAGAGGAAATGTTTCATATTAAAATAATCTAGCATTGGAATGATGTGCTCAAATAAATGAAAAAAATAATATTATTTGAAAACATTTTTACATATACATTAAATGAATATAAAATAGGTCACGTTTAAATTTTAATTTATAAATTGTATGGTGAAAACATTTAAAATAATTAACTTTGGAAAATAAATAAATTTAATATATCCTTGAAAATACATAAACTATATCATAAAAAATTGTGGTGGAAGATAGAATATTAAATTTTAAAATAATAGAAACACTTTTTAATATATAAAAATTTCATTATTGAAATCTCACATCATAAAAAGTGTAAAATTACATTATTTAAATAGTGGAAATTAAATATGGGTGTCTTGTGAGATTTCCCATAATTAGTTTAGTTGATATAAGGGACAACATTAGTGGGAAACAAAAATATGGACCAAATTGGGAAACTATTATTAAAGTGGATCAGTTGTATTCTCAATGATCATATAAATTTTAGAATGAAATGTTATCATGGGTTATCATTTGAATCGAGTGGTTATTTTCAACCATCATGGAAGAGAAAATACAATTAAATAAAATATTATGGATGAATAAACCAATCCTAGATGAAAGATATTCAAGACTAAGAATATTTTCTCAATGATGTGAGTTGAGTTAACAAAAATCCTTATGGTAGTGGTAATATATATATAAAATGAACATGATAGAGAGTTACCACTAAATTGAAATTATATTATCATGGTCTAGAATGTATTTCATTATAAATGAAATAAATTGGATAGATATGACACTATAAAAACAAATTATATAGTGAAATAGGGAATATAAATATTTATCAAGTATATTATTTAAAATTAAATATTAAATAACATAAATAATTAATTAATTGTGATAATAAATATTAATGTTTCTATAGATATACCATTATAATGAAAACATGGCTTATAATCTAAAATATGTCACAATTGGTGAAAATTTGAACAAATAGACCCTTACTAATCCCCCAAAACTCAAATGCACACTAAGTTCCTTTTTGACAAACATACATATCATAATAACCTATTTCAAAACAATATTAATATACATAAACCATAATAAACATAATTTATTAGTATTATCAACAGGTATAATTCGAAGTTATTTTATATTTTCAATACCTTATGTCAGTAATCATAATCGTTTTGAACTAGTTTCATAAACAGGTTTTTTATTAATTCTTATTTCAAATTTCATATTTAACAGATCCTTAATTTTATTATAATTTATTATGTGTAATTATTTATAGTGTTATAATTTTATTTCATATTTATTTTAATTATAATGGTTGATCGCGAATTCAGTGACAATACTTTTTCATTCATTTAAAATTAATGGATGGTTTATTATAAACAAATAAGTTAAATGTTTATATTACCATAATAAGACCCAAAAACAATTTTTTACTTATTAATATCTATTATTATTTATGTAAAATCATCAATAATATAAAATTATAGCAATTTTCTTGTAGGTGGTTAAAAAAACATAAAAATGATAAAATATACATGAGCATATTGATATGGAATATTTTTTTTATGAATATCATTAAAAAAGTACAATATAATTATTTAGATTTTATTAAAGTTATCCATTATAATTTTTTATATTTATAAAAAATTATAAATTAAAAAAATCATTGTATTTAATAAATAATACAATTTCCATCTTTGTATATTAGTTTTAGGAGGATAGATTTACAATGATATCTTATTCATAATATTACACATTTAATGAATATTTGAAATTTATACAGTGTATATAATGACATAAATAGAATATATCTTCACTAAATAAGTGTTTACAACAATCACTAAATTTTGGTGGTGAAAAAAATATGTCATTCTTGTAGACGATTTTCTATACGTGCGCACGAGAAATATTTTCATCTTTTTCAATAGATTTGAAGTGGACATATAATTTTAATTCAATCAATATAATAAAAATTCATTATATTATTTATAATATTCTAATTATATATATATATGTGGAAAAAATCATTTAGGTGAGGGTAGATGAGATAAATAATGGAAGTGAAAGGGTAACTAATGTTTTTGTTTTGAATTTGGATATTCTTCCGAAGAATCCATTGGAAAAGAAAGACATCAGTATATTTTTAGAGGATAAATGATTCAAAATTTTTTGGTGATATCTATATAATGTAAATTGGGTAATTATGAACTATAATTTTTATCAAGAGATGTTTTATGAAGTTGGAGGATGTAATCTCATTTTATAGGTAAAAGATGGGGTCAAATCATTGGAAAAGAATGCTAGGTAAGTGATAAAAATAGAATTTACTAGGATATAGGTTGGGAAATTCACATGAGACATATATTTATAGCATTAAAACTTAATGAGGTTTTCTATAAAGTATAACTGTGAAAATTATTTACTAAAATTCAATCCACATTAGATTATTGATTTTAACACTTAATCTAGATTGAAATTTTACCATCATAATCATTTAATCACTAAAAATGTCAGATGACACTTTTTACAAATTTTTATATGATTAATCATGACATTCACTCCATTTAAACTATTCAAATTTCTAGATATGAAAAAATTAACTTTTAATTTTAATCATATAGTGTGATGGGAAAACATTTATATAGAAAATGTTGTTTTAATAATTATATGTTTTTAATGTTATTTAAAATTTATAACTAATTATATGAATTTAAATTTAGTGATAAACATCATATTAAATTAATAATCTTAAAATATGCCAAATTATATTATAATGACTATATTTATAAATTTATTATTTGTTGAAAAATTATTATTTAACCATAGTAACTAATACTTATCTTGGTAAATTAATTTCATGCATAAAACTAAATTTATAACCATTACCATATATTAAAATTATTATTACAAACATTAAAATAATTTTATTTGATTCAATATATAATTGTGATAGAAAGAAATTTTAATATAGGAGTATAAAAATAATATTAATAAATTTTTAACATTTAAAACTAAAGTAATCTTATTACATACATAATAATAATTATTGAATATATATTAACTTAGTTTAATGTATATATTATCAATAAATTCCATTTTAACCATTATTTAATCTTAATATACTGAAATTTATAGTGCATGAAAAATGGATTTTAAAATAAATTATATCATGATATTATTTTTTATTTTTTATACTTGTTAAATATAATCAATCAAATATTATTAAAAAATTAGTTGCATTTCACTATATACTTTATAACTATGTTAATTTTATATTTACCCTTTAATTCAATGGGTACATTATGATATTTATTTAAGGGTAAATGGTTTTTTTGTTCAGTTTTTCTTCTAAAGAATTCAATCAAACATTTTATTTATTTAAGGAAAATTCATTGATAAATCACAATTTGTTATACTAAGATATCTACCATGTGATAGTGTATAAATATCAGGGGATGAGCACTATTTAATGTCTTGAAAACCATAGGATGTTGTATTTATGACTCTCAAAGTGAGATTGGATAAGGATGTTTTATGTCCACCTCCATGAGAGTTTTCATATTTAGGTTTTTTCTTCCCCTTTTTATTTAAATGATTAATAGTGAAGGTCATGCATTGTTTTTCTAAATTAGTACATTAAAGTGTTTCACCTTAATTTTATATAACTGGTATATTCCTTCATCTCTGATTCATAATTTATCCAAGGTTTATGGGTAATTAATCTTGAGTGTCGAAGTGTTATATGGGAGGGTGGAATTTCAAAAGAGGATGTGTACCTCATGTATATAATTCTTCTATAATTTTGAGACTATTTATATTAATTACTTTTTCATTGTGATTATTTTAAATAATATCTCTTAGTTTCATAGGGATAATGATATTATTTAGGTGAGGAATCCAATTGTGATGAAATCCATTGTAGATATAGATCCAACATAAATCCATATAGTTTTTTTATATCGATCTTAATGCATCTAGGATGGTTATAGATTACTGTGAGAGAGGGATTAACCAGCCTAGGTAGATTTAATTTTCTACCTATATGTAGAATTAGAAAGCTCAATAAGTGTCATGATTTGTAATTTTATGTACTTCAGTAGTGTATTTCTTCCATAATAAATTATAAACAACATCATTTGACACAATTTCTATCCCCTCAACATTTTCCTTTATTTTTATATAAATAATTTAATTTCGAATAATTTATTTTAAAATATTCTCATCCAAAAATTGATATATATTATTATATTTTTTATAAAATTCCTCATGTGTTAGACCTTGGTATATTATTATCCCACGGTTGATGTTAGTAGTTTTAGTACTTTATGGTTTCATTTTTGTAAATTCTAAACTGATTCAAGACCATAGGATGTAATTGTACCATCCAAATGGTCATAATCCTTGAATATCTAATGCAAAGTCATTTTTCAATAATTTATTATGATATAAATTTTACTAAACAATTATTCAATTAATATTGACTAGATAAATACAAGAGTTTTTAAATTTAAAAATACATTTTAATTTTCTTAGAAATAATGAATTTTAGATTTTTAAAATTTGTGATTTTAATTTAGATATTTATTGGTCATGAAACCATGTTATTTTATAATACAATATCTTTTGGTATACTATTATTATTTAACTTTAATTATTATTAAATTTTTAATATTTTATTTTTGGAATTTATCTTGGAAATCAATTTTGGAATGAAATTATTTTTTTAATATAAATAAATCATTGATATGAGAAGCGAATGTTATTGAATGAAGTTGGATAAAAAGGGTGGGATAAAATAAAATTTTAATAAATTTTAATTGATGGAAAAATCAATGGTGTGTATTAAGAATATAAAAGTGTTATTAATGAAAATCATTTGGAAGGATGGTGACCGATGACATGTGATGTTATTATCAAATGATAGTTTTGTTATTTAAATTTTTATTTTTATTATTTATAACAAATTGAGTTGATTTCACTTTGGAAATATTTACTATTATGGGTTATCTGTATATGTTTTCATTTTATTTCGAAAAAATCCCATGTTAGTTTTTTTCCTTTTGATTTTGATTATATGGATCTTTTTTTATAAATTGTGTTTAATATTTTATAAATGAAATAAGTACATTATTCATTTGTTTTCTCATATATGTGAATACTTGTTAGTAATCCTTGGAAATATATCTATTTATTGTGTTACTCACATTAACGCACATATTTTTTGTGTGCATTAAACTTTAATTCATCATGATACCTATAAATGTATGGCCAAAATGATTGAATGTGATTAATAATACCAGTTGTGGTAGTATAGAGGCATATTAGTGTTCATTAACATATTGATCGAGTTTTTGGACTATACATGATTGTTAAGAACCTATAATATATTTTTAATGTCATGTATATTTATATAGAGTTTTTTATTTATACTATAATTTTTTATACTATTTAATATAATGACGTTTTAAATTTGGATTTAATTTCATCAATATTTGTTGTTTTATTTGGGTAACATTTTTATATTTATGGAAATTATTTCTATAAAATCAATTTCTATCCCATGAAGTTTGATTTAGGACTTAGGTTATTGTGGAACATTACGAAGGTAATATGGAAACACTAATAACCAAAGTAAAATAACTTGTTTCAATATATATAACTGAAACATTAGAGAAGAATTTTTCTTAATAAAAACTAATAACTATATTAAATAGTTATATATATATATATTAATAACCAATTTGGATATATCATTAATTTAAATAATGAAATTAAAATATAGTGTAAATTAAACAACTATATGTCTTTCTCTAATGAAAGTAAAAAAATATTATTTATTCCAATCCATTATGGATATTCCCACCCGACATACAGTGTGTTTTTTAATACATTCTTGAATCTCCCTATCAAATATGTTATGATATATCTTCAATGAAATAAATATTCTTCACATTCTTAGGAATCATCAAAAATTTCATCCATATGAACACTATCATATACATAGAAGGTATAATAAATCAATTGTCAATAGTAAGTTATCAAAATACTTTTTTATATTATATTGAATGATATTTCCAGAAACTTGTGAAAAATTTGACTTCTAATATTGAGGTGGATTTTGATGGATTGAATTAGTGGTGAGACATTAAATTTATTTGAGACATGGGATGGGAAATAACAATAGCTAAAATGATAAGGTAAACACGTTCTAGATCATGTCATATAGACCAAGTCACAACTAGTTTGTTAGAAATCCCATTGAAAACAAACATATAAAATATATCATTATACATTACTATAGATTACATCTCAAAATAAAAAACACCCCAAGAATACAAATTTTTTTTGTCCTTGGGTATTATTTATATTAATGATGTGATCTACATCTCAATATACAACTATAACATTATTTTATTTTATGTTACTCTCATTTACACATATATTGTGTTTTATTATTCTCAATAACAATGCAAATTAAAACATAAAAAATGGGTGATATCAGATGTTTAGTTAGGGTTAAAAAATATGATATATCAGTTGTATCAATATATGGGGATATAAAAATGATCATAATGAATAATAATATGAACACATTTGTCTGAGAATATAATGATATATTTTTCCATAATTCAATGAAATCATACCTAAAGGAATATATATAATAAATATAAATAATATGATAAAAATGTTGGTATAATATGATAAATGAGGAATAGTGAGGTGACTCAAAAATATATATATAATGACATCTTATTTCAAGGATCATTTCCAGGACTAACCTCACATAGTATATGGATGTAAAAAATATAATAGTGGACTAAGATAACATCTAATATCCCAGAATGTAAAATATATTTAGATATAATAATTAATAAATTCTTTAAAGGGAAATATAATTCAGGTCATAACACTCCTATATTTATAAAATTAAAATATGTGTCCACTATTAACATGAAAACATTTTTTAATCAGTCAAAACATAATTAACCAGTAGAAATGGTTTGGATATCATTTCATAAACCCCAAGAAAATATAAAAAAATAATCCAATGAATGAAATTAGTGATTCATTAGAACATATCATCATTGAAATATAAGAAACATTAAATTATATTAACATAGATAAATAACTATATCAATAGAAAATTAATTAAAAAATTAGATGAAATATCGGTTAAATAATAATAACATATAAGAAGAAATAAATTATCTCTAAACTATATTTAAAAATAAATCAAGAAATTGAATAAAAATTACATTTATGAATAATGATACATATAAAGGATGATTCCAAAAAAATATGAAATTTTTTGGAGTAAATGATCTAGTGAGGAATATAATGAAAGAGAGAGAAGGTAGACTATTTTTATAACATTTTATGAATGAAAATGACAAATAAATAGGTACCATACCAAATTATTAAAGTATGGATAATGAAATTTAGGACAAATATAGATTATATTGACATGTTGGAAGAGTATTCACAATTAAAAATAATAGATAAATACAATTAACATTACAAATATCATTTTATTTAAATTATGAATCAATAGGTGATGAAATAAATAAAAGTATTATAAAAATATAATTAAAAATATTTCAATAAAATATAAAGGGATTTAATATTAAATTAAATACAAATTATTAAATTTATTTTTAGACATGGGTTGTCCGAATTGAGTATTGATATTCACAAGGAAACCCATATCATTACTCTAAATTTCCATGAATGCTTTTTCCTCACAAATTTAATTAATATTTCCATCTTAGTAACTTATGTTAGAGACCTATTCATATTTATTAAATTTTTTACTATTGAAAATTAATAATTTATTATATATATAATAAAATTTGTTATATTTTATTTTAATTATGAAATTAATGTAGTATTAACCTTTTTGTGTTAGCTTTATTATGGTGATGATGGACCTTGTCCAAGGAATAAAAAATTATTATCAAAATATTATTAATGATAGTATAATCATGTTATTTTAAAAATTTATACAGTCTCTTGTTCATTTTAGGGAATTTAAATATATAATTCAATATAATGAAATTCCCAACAGGTATTTGCGGGTAAATTTAATACTAGTCGTGAGTTACATTATAATGATCATTTATTTGGGTGACAACCCTAAATAACCAAAATCATAACATAAATCACCTTTTAACAGAATATTTTACAAAAATATATGTTTTTATTGTCATTATTGCTAGAACTTTGGATGATATTGTAGCATCATTCCTGAATATGGAAAAACAGGCCTAAACAACAACATGTTAACCCAATTAATGTGTATAAGGATAGTGTTATATTATAATAATATAATTTTTATTAACTAATAGTCACATATTTAGTAAATAATGATATTTAAGAAAGATTATTTTAAATAGTAGAGATGATAAGATTATTGAAAATAGTATACAAAACAATATACTCTATTTTATGGATTCTCTTCTTCTTATAATGTGGTTCTTATTAATGAAGAATTTCTAACCCATTACTTGGACCCTTACCAACCAAACAGGGAATGTGAAACATAGTAAGAAAAAATGGGGCACTAGATTTACACTATTATAAATATTAATTTTTCTTTTTGTAATATATATATAATTTAATCCATATGACATGTTTAAATGTTTTTTTAGTTTACGATCATCATTCCTTATTCACTATGATAACATTTTTTTACAAAAAATGGAACTGTCCCTATTTCCAAACTTTTTTACCCCAGTTCTGAAAATGAAATCAATTTTATGAAATTAAATATTTAAAAATATTAATCTTAAATTATAAATAAAAAAATATTAAATTATTGGAGAATAATGAAAAATAGATTTCCATATGTAATTAATGATTATATTTTAAAAAATTAGCAGCCCATGTTTATTTAAAATAACATAAATGTTACTATAAATATTTTATATATGATTTATCACACATTATATGTCACTAATAATGATTATATTCTCATTATAAAACATTCAATATATTACACGGTTGTATATCTTCTATGTTTTCATATATATTCTAAAGTTAATATATCAAACATATTACTAACATACATTTATATATATTACATTAACAAATTATATAAAACTCATTCATCATAATTGTTCATTTAATTATAAAAAGAATTATCATAATACTATTATTTTTCATTTTATCTATAGTAATAATCAATGTTATGGCCTTCATGGAGAATTGTGCTGATAAATATTTCAATTTCATATTAATTTTATTTTTTATTTTTTTATACCTCTTATAATTATTCTAATGATGTTATAAATTTAGACGTCATAATGTTTTAGTTATCATTTTTTTAATATCATTAATTAATTATTTTTTTTAATTTACTTCTATGATGCCTATGAAATTATTTATTTAGTATATTCCTGGAATAAAAATTTGGGTTGTGTTATTACACACAAAAAATACAATTCACCGTCAAAATTGATTTTAAAATTGAAAATAAATGAGTTTCTTTTTTCTACATAAACAAATTGGGTTCCCACATTACTTCCTATAACATATGACTTCTCTAGAGAACATTTATGAGATGAATGGTTTGTATCATAGTAATGTATCTCTATAATCTAAGATCTTAAGTGGTTATACCATATATTTCGGACTAGGTTCCATCTGTAAAACCTCTATGTTTAGTAAATGTGGCATGTATTGATCCATGTTTTTCTATGTAGAATATAGTGTTCATTTTTTGAATCATGGATCTACTAATATTCAAGAATGATGAAATGGTAATTTACCCCAGAAAATGACCTCCAAAATACTTTCTTAATTGTATTTATATTTGTGGTATTATATGTTTACTTTGGGGATATATTTTAGAATGATTCTTATGTATTTTAATTTTAATGAAAATAATTAATTATTAAATAAATATAAAATTTATGCCACATGTTGGAATATTAATGCACCCTAAATTGATATTTAAATGGAAATTATGACTCTAATGATGAGTCCAGTATAATTATATTTACCTTGGATTAGTATAAATTCTAATAGTGTTTGGATTCCTAAACAATTTTCTTTTGGGTTAATTATTTTGAATTAATTTTTATTCACCCCACCACTTCAATACCATTAATTAACACATTTAGGAGAGAAACATGTTTATACTGAATAAAGATCATGTAAGATGGATAGGTGGGTGTGATCACCATCCATATCGATCAATCAGGACCTAATAAAGATGTCATGGTGATGAATTGTACATTGATAACATACTAATTCAAAGATTCAGCAACCCACTGTATGGTAAAATGTATAATTTTATATCACCTCACTCCTATTTTGAGATATTTTAGTTTCTTTATCTTTTTTTTATACATGTGGGACAATTATATATTGAAATAAGAATTAATTATAACGAAATTGGTGGGTTTTTCTGGTTTATATGGTAGTTAGGCATGGAAATCCAAATCACACAACATGTAGTCATATAACACACACCATGTAGATCAAATGTGTAGCTCTTTAAGAGTATGATTATCCATATACCATGTAGTTCACCCACACAAATCATGAAATTCCTTGAAAATAAGGCCATGGGTTTGATTATAATGACCCATAAATTTTATGGTGATTTCTTTTTAGAGGAAAATTTATTTTTTGGTTGATTTTGGTGGCAAATTCATGAATTGAAATACTGAGGGGAAGTAAAATTATTGGGAAATGTCTATATAATCTTTTAATTGTATTTTGGGTCCTAGGTATTGTTTTAGTTATCAGATGTTGTCTATAGAAGGGATTGGAGGTCTTCAGGAAACATTATTACTACAATAGGTCCCTCCATAGAGTCCTATAGCAATTTTATCACACTATAGTGGGTGAATATTTTTTTCCATAGGGATTGGGATTCCTAGGGTGGATCACATTTAATTAATATCAATCCACTATCAATATAGCTATGGAATTTATGATTTTGGATATGAATTGGATCCCATAATTAGGGGAGGTCATGTCATGAACCAGATAAGCCATGTTATGAATAAATATGGTGTGGGGATAGGCCCTATTCATATAGCATGATTTTCACTATTTCCCTCCAAGAAATTATATAATCACCCAAGGTAATCAAACAAGAATTATACGTTAATACCATGTTTTAATTAATATATTTTTCATATATTTTCTTTCAACATAAGGTCTAAATATTTTATTATCTTATAGAATAAATACATAAATATGTTATTTTCAAATTCTTCTAAATATTTCTCCCAAACTATTCTTCTTTATACCCTCATCGAGAGAGCTCACATGATATAATCGTCTTCGGAATCTAGGTAATGTGAAATCAGTTAAAATAATTTAAAATGAATTTACTCTAAAACTACATCATTAAATAGATAATGAATAATTTATTTAAAATTTAAAAGAACAGAATTATATGATAATTAATGATAAGGATAATTTTATTTTCAACCATGGAATGTAGAATATTAGAAGTGATTAAAATGATCTATATGGATGGAAAATCCATTAAATGATATGGGAAATATTCATAAAAAGTGAAATAATTTTATAAAACAATTAATTCATCATGGAAGAATAATTTAGTGTAAAATATTATTTCATAGAAAATAATATGAAAATAAAACATAAAGTCATCATAGGTCATAAAATATCAATATTTAAGGACTATCATGAGTGAGGGTTGATAATCACTAAAGGAAAATATTTTAGTAACAAAACACCCTCATTATATGAAGAGAATTTAAAATCCCAATTGAATGAGATTGATTTAATTTTTTTCCAAAAAATACCATGAATAAAATTAATTTCATTATCTAATATCTCAAATACATACTGTGTACACAATAAAAACAAAATTAGGTGCATATTATAAGATCATTTTTCAATGAGGTGAATTATTTGATGAACACCATTTCCATGGTCCATATTTATTACTGACTTCCTTTAATAATCTTGAAAGATTAAATTAATTTTGGTAATTACATACCCAAGAACCTTATTCATAATCATAAACATTTATAATCCTCATTTATAATCATTATATATATATATAAGTTTGTTTTTACATATTTTCCCACATCTTGTGTTCTATAAGTGTAACTTTTTATAATAGTTTCGTTCGCATGATGTTGGAATTCATTGTTATTAAAAATTGTATGTTTCTATAATATTTAAGGTTAATATAAGTTATGTGGTTCAATTATCATTTATGTTTTAATTTTTTTATTACTTATCCATTCTTTATCCTATAAGATGAAATAGTTAATAAGCATGTTTTAGTAATTTTTAACCAATGAAAGGTTATTTCTTAATAATTGATTAAAATATTTATGTATATTTTATAGAAGAAAATAAATTTGATATATTTTTATGATATTACATAATAAATTATTTTTTCATATTCATCTACGATATATTTTCTTAACATTGTTCAAGTAAGTGAAAAAATTGACATAATTATGAATATGTTATGATTACTAATGATCATGATATTATTCTATTAAAATATTATTAGAAAACTACGAAAATAATATAATTAATTATATATTAGTGTAATATATCATAATTATAAAGGATATATAATAATTAGTATTGGATATCAAAATATTTCCTAATTTGACAAAAAAAATTCTTTTTTATGCATGTTTTATAAAATCAAATTAAAAATGGCCATTTTTTATCATATCCTTGATATGTTCTCTACTTTATCATTAAAAAACTTAATCATTTCATAAATATAATATTTACCCGCAAAACTCATTCTCATGACCATTTATGTATGGTAGTCAATAAATGAAAAGTAAAAATCAATCGTTCCATAAGTGAGGCAGTCCACATATACACATAGTTAACAATTTCATTTTATATAAAATAGGGTAAATGTATAATATGTTAAATAACATAAAAAATAATATATGTGATAAATATATTAATAATTTCATAAATGAAACACTAATAGAATATGTTTATGGTGGTTAAGGAAAACCAAAAAATGACCCTTTTTGGATGTGGTAGTCCGCACACAAAGACATAAATGTCATTATTGATATTGTTAAGGGAAAAAAGAAAAATATGGTTAATGATTATTACCGTTTAATAATAAAAATCCTTAAATAAATAATTATTATTTCAATATATTGGTATTTTAAAATTAAAATTTTAATATAAAAATAAAATGGAATGATGATATGTAAAAATTATTTCTCGCATTGAGCAATTTATGATTTCTATGGAAGATTCCTTAGAATTGAATGGAATATGAAAATATTTTAATATAATTAAATAATACTATTTGGGTAGGAATTATGTAAAATAATTAGGTGAAAAAAATTTATAGTGGTATTGATGTGGTGGTGAGAAACCACTTTTATAAGTACTGATAATGATATTTTTGTTAGAAATTTATCTTGAAATAAAGGTTACATTTTAAACAAATTAATTTCATGAAAATATAGTCAACAATTAAGAACATGGTTAAATATATAATTTAATGTTAAAAAAATTATAATCAGAACTTTTTTATCTAGTATTAATAATTTACCCATTGAGTTATTATATTTTTTAATTAATATTTTACCATGGTAACAAGTTTTTACCTAAGGTAGAATAAAAGTTATAATTAAAAATACAATAATACATATTAAATAATTAGGAAAAAATTATTATATATTTTTAATCCATATGTTTTGAGTTATTATCTTAAAGGGATGAAAATTAATTTTAATATAATAATTTATTAAGGCCTATAAACAATTTTTGATGAAAATATTACATGAGTTCTAAAAGTCAAGCATGGTATCATAAACAATATTCAATATTTTAAAATGAATCATTTAAATTATTTTTTTATTCAAAAATAGTTTCATAAATTTATATTTTATACTTATATGGTAATAATGGCTTTAAATTCATAGTATTGTTATATTCTACTATTCACCTAAAAAATTATATTTTAGAAAAATAAAAAAAATTCATGTTAAAAATTTTAACGCTATAAAAATGAAAATTGAGGTTTTTTTCTCAATTCCAGATTATAATAAGTATTATATAATATTTTGAATGAAAATAAGAAATATAAATAAATAAACTATTATTTTAAAAACACATTTTTGATCATTAATTATTCATAATATCATTTCATATCAATTTTTAGTTTAAAAATTTATAATATTTTATCTCATATTTACTAATATTTTAACAGTATCCGATCTAATCTATTAGGATAAAATATAATTTACGAAAATAAACATTTCATTTAAATGGAACGAGAAATTAGTTTTATAGTAAATACACTTTAACAAATTGAATGAAAAGTACCTATTTATATTCTAAAATATATTGTAACTAATCCATTGATGTCAAAATATTTATTTGAATTTAACACATACAACATATCATATTTTAATAATAATAAGAATATTTATACATAAAACATAAATATTTATTTGTATTTATAATATTTTAATATCATATTTTTATTTAATTATGTGTAACACTATTTTAAATACACTAAATAAAAATACAAATATTTTGTATACATTTTGGATTGATGATAAATGAATATACCTTCAATGACCATATATTCATTGAAAATGTTTTTCATGAACTTATTTTAAATGAACATATTATTTATCATATATATAACATTTCTAATATTATTCCATTCACACTTACAATATTTGTAGTTTTTATTTTAGATCTCACAATAAGCATTCTACTATATCTGTTCTATTTCTCAATGTAATTTTTGTCATAACAATGGTGAATTTAGATTTTATGGAAGTCTAAGGGAAATAATAGTTCGGAAAATGTTTTTTATTTAAAATTCGTTGTCCCCTTATATGTTTTTCACTTTTAATGGATGTAATCATCAATGATGCATAATACAAAGTTTCATGATCTATTATAATAATTTTATACTGAGAAAGAATGTTTTTTTAGTATAAAACTTATATTGTTTGAATTTTAACCATATCTATTTAAATTTCGTGGAACAAATATGAATAAAATTATAATTACAAACACATTGTACTTGAAAGATTATGATTCTTAAAAACTAGGGGCTTTACATTCCCCTTTTTAAAAACCTTGAATTTCAATGTAAATTTTTTATAAAACATATTGGAATTTTATGAGTCCATGAAAATTGACGCCATGTGATTTTGAGGCCCAGAGTGCCCAGAATGAATTTTTTAACATTATTTTGGGTACATTCAGTAAACATGCGAGTGATATTTCCTAACTTTTGAACCAGTGTGCGGAATTAAAATCTAAGGGCACCATTGGTCTCATATCACTGGTATTCAATTATGGAGACCTTCACCACTACCATCGTAGGTCGAGGGTGGAGGTTAGATTCTCACATATTTGTGAAATAATAAAATAAAACAAAATGGTGTAACATTCTATTTTTTTTACTTTGGAAACAACCATGTGGATGTTTCACTGGAGGGGACCACTAAACTAAAACCTCACATGATAGGTTATGGAGGTGGGGACCACCTAGCCTGAACCTCCCATGAGAGGTTATGGTGGAGGGGACCACTCGAGATTTGAAGCCTCTTGAACTCCCAATTAAGTGGAGAGAAGACTCTTGAGATACCTCATTTATTATGCCAACCCAGTTAATTAATTTTTCCAATTTTAATTTTGTGGAAAAACACTAAATAATTGATAACATAATCTATTATTTTGTGCTACCACTAATTTTGGTGGAATTGAGGGAAAAGGCTTGGGAAAGGGGAGAACTTTGGAGACTTGGGGAATGATCTCCAATGAAGAACGTTGACGCATGAATTCTTCCTCAGGACATCCTTTAATGTGGGACATCTTCATCTGACATATGTTCTTTCCCCCTCTTGGACTTCAACATGATGTTTAATGAGGTAGGGGTGTATTTTGTGTATGTTTATTTGTGGGAAGTTGTAGGGTGGTTGTTTAAAATTCTTCTCTCTTATATGTTCTTGATTCAAAAATGGTGAACCACTTCCTACTGCTCTAACATGGTGGGGGTAGGACAAAAAACATGTCCCAACCCCTCCATCATTCTTTTTTATTGTGTACTTCACGATGGATGAAGGTGTCTTACACCACGATTATGAATGAAGAGAAAGGCTGGATAAAACAGTCGCTGCCGACGGCATGACGCCTCGCCACCCTGTGGTTCTGTGGTCCATGACCCATTCACCCTGAGGCAGAGATGCCGCCTCTGGCCTCGCTGCCCGTGACCTTTCTTCCTAAGACGCCACCCACGACCTCGCCACCAGACTACCACCACCGTTTGTGGTCGGGCCACTGCCTGCTGCCATTCTATCTAAGCCACTACTGTTGTCCATTACCATGTCGTGCCGCCCCACGACTCCACCGTCTGCGGTCTCGCTGCATCGCCTACGGACTCACCAAGCCACCTCACAGGAACCACCCTCCCGACCGAGCCACCCCTGGAGAGGCCGAGCCACCCCGCGCCCCCATGGAACCCCCCGGTCGAGCCTCCCTACAGCCTCCACCCTCCTGGCCGAGGCACACTGGTGCGGGCCAAGCCACCCCGTGCCCTCACAGAACCCCCTCATCCAAGCCACCGTCCATGGCTGAGCCGACCTGCAGCCTCTGCCTCCCCACGACACCTCCGGCCTTCGCGTCCCCACATAGCCTTCACTTGCTTTTAGACTGTCCAGCGGGCTGGGCCGCACCACAGGTCGGGCTTGACCCAGCGTGTCGGGCCGGGTCGACGTGAACCGGTTCAAACCAGGCCATGTCGGGTCAGACCGAACCAGGACCTGATAGGAACATTTACTATACTTGGGGCATAACTTTGGAATTGGATGTCTATTTAACGAACCGTCAGCGGCACTAGGAAACTTGGAGCATGACGATCCTTTTTAGTATACCCCATAGGAAATATCATTAATGATGGGGTATGGTCAGGTTGGATCAAGAACGGATACAACTGGGGACCTGGGACTAAAAGGCTAATAACTCACAGACTGGACATCTGATAGAAGCACAATATGTCGCATTGAGACCCCTATGACGTGGTGGTACATTTAAATAATTATTCATGAGACATAGTGGGAATTTGAGAGTCGACTAGTGTCTTGGGTAGTAGACCCTCCCAGTGACTGGAAAGCCTAGTGTGGGAACCCAGTAGCTGGTTGTGATGAGAAGACTGACTAGCGACACTATGTGGGTCATCACCTAGCGATCATGTGTGGGTTTGCTCCTAGAAATCCTGTGTGGGTTAGCTCCATGGATCCTAAGTGGGTCAGCTCCTAGAAATCCATTGTGGGTCAGCTCCTAGAAAACCTGTGTCGGTCAGCCCTATCGATCCTATGTGGGTCAGCCCCTAGCGATCCTATGTGGGTCAGTTCCTAGTGATTGTGTGTGGGTATGCTCCAAAAAATCATGTGTGGGTCAGATCTAGAGATCATGTGTGTGTCAGCTCCTAGAGATCCTGTGTGGGTCATCTCCACAGATCCTGTGTGGTTCATCTCCTAGTAATCATGTGTGTGTCATATCCTAGTGATCATATGTGGGTCAGCTCCTAGATATTCTGTGTGGGTCAGCAGTGGAGACTCTTAATGGAGTAAGATGATTCATTAGTTATAACTAATCATCTCCACTATCGTACTTAAGTTTTACCTGGTGTAAGCTGAGTTCATACCTGTGTGATACTTTTCTTCCTTGTAATACCTTGGTGGTATTATTCTGTGTGGTGTACCTATGTGGTACTTTCCTTTTTGGTTTTCCTTTCTTTGTGGAATATTTGTGCTTTGGGATTTTAAGTTGGACCCTGTGTTACCTCATGATTGAGATTGGTATACTGGATGACATATGTTTATGTATGGGTATATAACTAAGTAGGGTGGACAATGGACTTCATGTTTTGAGGTTTATCCTTGTATATTTTGTGATACCTTGAGGGTATCAGGGTCCCTACTTAGTATCATTACACTCACCTATGCATGGGCTATGCCCGTACCTTGTTTTTTTGGTGTAGATGACAGATAGCGTTGATCAAGACTGAGGATACTAAGAATGGATGGTGCCCATAGGAGGACCTTACGACGAGTCAGCACACTGAGGAGAAAAACGGATGTGGAGAGATGACGATTTGATCAGTACCTACCCTTCAGGTAAGAACTTCAGAGGAAGACCAAGTAGCTGTCTTCATTTTTCTACAATTTACATGTACTTCAAGTTTCTTTTACATTAACTTTTCTCTTGTGTTCTAGCCCGTTTTACTTACTATACTCACATTGTTTACTATTTAGTTTACTTGAGTTTGTATCTTTTTATGTGCTTGGTTTTGTGTTCTTATAGGTTACAAAGGAAATGTCTTCCCAGTTTTGGAGATTACGCCTTTCGGTGCTAGTCACCATCCCCTGGCCTATGAAAGGCGGGCTTGGGGTATTCACGGAACAGTCCCTGGGGGACGGGTCATGAAAAATTTGTATCTGAGGAGTCCATTCTACTATAGAACTTAAGAATCTGATCTTTCTTTTAAAGTCAATAATTTTAAGTGTAGTGAGTGTGGTTATCAGTTTTGGGAATCCAGTGTTGGTGCGGTGACCGACATATTCGTACCCTATGAACTTGACTTATGATTTCTGACTCACTGCATCAAAACATAGATTAAATGTTTGTTTCCATGAGTTTTATTTGTGATCTCTTTATACAGCTCCACTGGAATAACTTATTGACCGTGTAACACCTATTTCTTTTCAGGATGCCTCCATGAAGATAGCCAACTAGGGTTATGCGAGTAGTACGCACTGACAGCCCACCGAGTGATGAGGCCTCGGTGTAGGGCCCCATTCCAGAAGAGGCACTAGCAGAGGCACCAGAATTTCCATTACCCATTGGGCCACCAATTCCACTATCCCTAGCAGGATAGGGTGCATGTTTCTTCAATGCGTTACTGGAGTTCCAGCGCCAGAGGCCACCCAGTTTTAGGGGACAGACGAACCCACATGTAGTTGAGGATTGGCTGGAGGATGTGTTGAGAGTCATCTGACTGGTGGGGCCACCGGCCGCTCTCATGGTGATCCTTGCCACCAGTCTTGTACAAGAATCATTATGAAGATTGTGGATCTTGATGCGCCAGGTTCACAACGTGATGACACTACTTTGTGCAGACTTTGAGAGCCTGTTTAGGGAAGAGTTTGTTCCAGCGACACATCAAACAATGTGCATATATGATCTACTTCATCTACAACAGGGCATCATGTATTTGGATCAGTACTCATCAAGGTTCACTGACCTCTCACACTACTCCACAGATACGGTGTGGGACCCATTCTTCAGGGACCTAACCATCGAGCAGAGACTCAGGTGAGAGATCAGGGTTTTGATGATCTCACTCACCATCCCAACGAAGGTGAGGGTGTTAGAGGGAGCCCTCTTAGTGGGGATTTTTCTTTCTGAGTAGTCCCCAGAAGCGATACCCACCACCATTCTTCACGTAGTGGAGTCTTCTACAGCTGGCAGCATGCATATGACACAGAAGTCTAAGAGGACCTGAACTATAGGTGGGTGACTACATGATTTAGGTTCGGTTGTACGAGGCACCCGAGGTAGAGACGATCATGCCAGCAGTGGGTAGTGTTATGCATGCGGCGAACAGGGTCACATGGATATTGACTGTATGACCTGTTGTATGGATGATCAGCATATAGTTTAAGGACCACCCAGGAAGAGACAAGTATTTGACCAAGGAGGTCTGCAGGGAGCAGGAAGACGTGGAAGAGGAGCTATTCATGTAGTTGATGGTGGGCGATGACTCGAGATGTTACCGCCACCGCTACCATGAGGTTCACACCGACTACTGGGAGTAGGTGGATAGGAGAGAGCTCATCTCCAGGAAGCTATGGCATACAATCACGGCACTCCGAGATGATAGGAGGTACGATCTCTGTCTACTCCACCTTAGCTGAATCACATATTGACACAAGTGCTAGTCATTCTTTTATTTCCATTTCCCTCATTCGCTGCTCAGAGATACTGATGGAGTCGTTGGCTCAATCCTTACCACTAGAGACTACTACAGAAGCATATTCGATGATTACGCACTGGTGTCGGTAGTGTGAGCTTACTAAATGTGGCAAGAGAATCAGCCAGGATCACCTAGTAGTAGCGTCGAGGCCATACGATATCATCTCATGTATGTACTAATTATCTAATGTCCATGATCAGATTGAATGTATTAGGCGTAATGTTCTATGTGTCTGCACATATGAGACAAGGCTTACCTTCATCGGGGAGAAGGGAGCCTTTGCAGCAAAGGGGAAACTTACATGGAGGAGATTGCAACAGATCACTCATCAGTTGGCTAGCCTTACCCTCAGAGCAGTTGAGGTGGGGAGTCCATGTTATCCTATTGTGGTGGACCAGTATGAGGTTATCTTCCCTGATGATGTTCCGGGTCTACCTCCTTATAGAGAGGTAGAAATTTACATCAACTTGTACCCTAGGAGGGCATCGATATCCACACTAGCGTATCAGATGGCTCCCGCGGAGCTTCATGAGATGCGGTTATAGGTGGATGAATTAAAGGGAAAGGGTTCATTCGGCCCAGTGTATCTCCTTGGGTATCCCTGATTTTGTTCGCCAAAAGGCAGATGAGTGCTTGAGGCTTTTTGTTGACTATTGGCGCCTGAACCAGGCGACCATGAAGAAAAAGTACCCACAACCAAGGATTGATGACCACCTTGATCAGAAGAAGGGTGCATGGTGGTTTTCCAAGATTTTCCTCAGATCATGCTATCACCAGCTCAATGTACGAGACGAGGATGTGCAGAAGACGACATTCAAATATCGATACAACCATTATGAGATCATGTTTATTCCATTCGGCATAACCAATGCTCCAACAATGGTCATTAGACTCTTGAACAAGATCATTCACCTATACCTTGATCTCTTTGAAGTAGTCATTATCGATGACATTCTGATCTACTTGTCCTCAGAGGAAGAGCATGCCTACCATTTGCTGGATGTATTGGACACACTCCAAGAGCACCAGCTTTATGGTAAGATCTCAAAGTGCCAGTTTTGGATCCGAGAGGTTCATTTTCTAGGACTTGTCATCTCATAGGATAGAGTTGTGGTTGATCCAGTTAATATTAAGCAAGAACATCCATGGGAGCCACCCAGGTGTGTGACGGAGGTGTGGAGTTTCCTGGGATTGGCCAGATACTACTTGAGATTTTTTTCATATTCGTCTAGAGTTGTGTAGGACCTCAATAAACTTTGACAAAGAAGGGTCAACACTTCAAATTGTCTTAGAGATGCCAGCTGAGTTTTCATGAGTTGAGGTAGAGGCTAACTAGTGCACCCATCTTCAAGCTTTAGGAGGAGAGCGTAGGGTGCGTAGTCAACTGTGAAGCATCCGGGATTGGACACGAATGTGTCCTGATGAAAGAGCAAGTAGTTATAACATATGGTTCTCGACAGCTGATAAAACATTAGAAAAAATACACTACCCATGACTTGGAGTTAGTAGTAGTGGTATTCACATTGAACATGTGGCGATATTACATGATGGGTGAGCGTTTTAAAGTGTACTCTCATCACCAGATTCTCTCATATATCTTCTCTTATAAGGAATTTAACCTAAGATAGAAATGTTGTCTTGGGTTGTTCTAGGAATATGTCATCAATATAGTCTATAATTTCTGGAAGGGTAACGTTGTAGAAGATGCACTCAGCATGAAATATTGTATACAGCTGCTAGGTGAGGCAATAGAGGAGCTAGCCGCTTCGCAGATATCCTTTGAGGATAGATATGGAGCATATTTTCTTCAGTCTCTTATAGTCACTCCACCACTTCATCAACGAGTCAGGGAGGCACTGCATGGGGATGATGACCATGTGATGCAATGTGATCAGATATCCACAGGACAAGAACCTGATGGATTTTATGAAGGTGGGTATCAATTCATCATATTCAGAGGACATACCATGGTACCGGTGTCACTTCGGGAGGAAGTGATGAGGGATTTCAACACATACCCTCTAATGGTACATCCTGTAGTGGCGAAGATGTACCAGGATCTCCGACAATAGCACTGGGGTCATGATTGAAAAAAGCAATAGCAGAATTTGATTCTCAGTACCTCACTTTTCAGCAAGTGATGGTAGAGCATTAGGTACTAGCAGGCTCAGTTTATCCTTTAGAGGTCCCAGAGTGGATGTGGTATGAGATATCTATGGAATTTGTGATAGAACATCCATGTACATCTAGGGGACATGACTCGATTTGGGTGATTGTTGACCGACTCACAAAGTAGGCCCACTTCCTTTCAATCAGATTGAAGGTTTCAGTAGAGATCTTGGGATGCCTCTATGTGTAGGCTATTGTGCGGATACATGGAGTACCATTGACGATTAAGATGCACGTTTTACTTAAGATGCACATTTTACTTCCCCAATTAAGATGCAAGTTTTACTTCCCGGTTATGGAAGGGGTTGCAGGAGGCTTTTAGTATGCAGTTTCATTTGAGCACCGCCTTCCATCCCCAGATTGATGTCCAGACTGAGTGGACCATTCAGAGCCTTGAGGGAATTCTACATGCATGCACCCTCGACTTCGGTTGTAGTTGGAAGGATCACTTTCCATTGGTGGAGTTTTCATACAAAAACAACAAGCACTCCACCATTGGGATGACACCTTTTGAGGCATTGTATGGGCGACCTTGTAGATCACCTTTTTGCTGGACAGACCTAGGGGAGTCAACACGAGTGGGAAAAGAGATGGAATGAGCTACCATAGGGAAGGTAAAAATCATCTAGGAGTGGATGAAGACAGCATAGTGCAGGTACAATTATTATTCCGATAAAAGACAGAGACCTCTGCAGTTCAATGATGGCGACCATGTCTTTCTACAGGTCTCACCTTGATAAGGTTTGTAGATATTTGGCTGAGGTAGCAAGTTATCTCTGAGATTCATCGGACCTTTCCAAGTCCTCAGTAAAGTTTGTGAGGTGGATTACTGCTTAGTTCTTCCACCTAAGTTGCACCCGGAGCATGACGTCTTTCATGTATCCAAGCTAAGGAGATTCATGCACGACCCTTCTCACATCATCGACTATGTAGAGGGGGACATCGACGAGGGGGTGACTTTTACGGAGGTTCCATTAGAGACTGAGGATTGACATGAGCGGGTCCTTCATGGATGGTCGATACCTCTGGTTCACGTTAGCTGGCAGCATGCGAAACTATTGGAGAGAACATTGGAGTGGGAGGCTCAGATGCATGGTCAGTACCCCCACTTGTCTAACTAGTTTTAGTTGTATCTTATGGGGATGTAGAGCACTAAGTTGGGGAGAATGTAAAGATCCAGAATTTCAATGTAATGTAATTTTTTTTAAAATATATGGGAAATTTTTCGACTCCTTCGAAATTGACGGCACGTGATTTGGAGGCCCGAAGTGCCCGGAATGAATGTCTAAACTTTACTTTGGGTACGTTCAGTAAACCTGTGAGCTTGATTTTCTAACTTTTGAACCGGTTCATGGAATTGAAATCTGAGGGCACTGTTGATCTCGTTGGGCCATTATTTTCTTAAGAAGACCTTCACCTCGACCGCAGTTGGTCGAGGGTGGAAGTAATCTTTTCACATATTCGTGAAATAATAAAATAAAATAAAATGGTGTTACATTTTATTTTTATCTTATTATGAAACTCCCATGTAGATGTTTCACAGGTGGGGAACACTGAACTAAAACCTCCCATAAGAGGTTATGGAGGTGGGGGCAACTGAGCCTAAACCTCCCATGAGAGGTTATGGTGGTGGGGACCACCCAAGACTTGAAACCTCATGAACTCCCTATTAAGTGGGGAGAAACCTCTTGTGCACCCTAATTTATTATGCCAACCTAGTTAATTAATTTAGAAAATTTGAATTTTGTGCCAACAAAATAAATAATAGATAACATAATCTATTATTTTAGGCTAACATTAAATTTTGTGGAATTGAGGGAAAAGGCTTGGTGAAGGGGAGAACCTTGGGAACTTGTGAGAAATCTCTCAAACGAAGAACGTCAACACATGACTTGTTCCTCAAGACATCCTCCATGATGGGATGTCTTCAACTAATGTCCATTATTTCCTCCTCTTGGATGTCAATAATAAATCTAACAAGATAGGTGTTCATTTGTGTATATTTATTTGTGGGAAGTTGTAGGGTGGCTGTTTGAAATTCATATCTCTTACACGTTCTTGGTTCTAATATGGTGAACCCGTTGATACTGCTGTAATATGGAGGAGGTGGGACAAACAAGCAAATATTGACCCCTCTATCATTCTTCTTTAATGTGTTCTTCACGATGGAATAAGCTGGCTTACACCATGATGAAAAATGAAGACAGAGGCTGGCTAAACCAGCCGCTGGCAAAGGCACGACACACCACTGCCCCACGGCTCTGTCGTTCATGACTTCCGCGCCCCGTGGTCTCACCACTTCCTACGGCCTCGCTGCCTGAGCCACCACTATCGGTAACGGCCGAGCTGCCGCCAGCAGAATCACCACCTGAGCCACCACCGATGTCCGTGACCGAGCCTCCTCCCGTGACCTCACCACTCAAGATGCCACCGCCGTCTGTGGCTGTTCTGCGCCACCTCACGGCTTCGCCATCCGCAGCCCCACAACGCCACCCACTGCCTCATCGAGCTACCACACGAGCTCCACCCTCCAGACCGAGCATCCTCTCACCCTCATGGAACACCCCAGCTGATCGTCCCCATGGTTTTTGCCCTCCTGACCAAGCCTCCCTAGGGCGGACCAAGCCACCCCGCGCCCTCGTGGAACCACCACAACTGAGCCTCCGTCCGTGGATGAGTCGACCCGCTGCCTCCACTACCCTGCGGCACCCGCGGCCTTCGCGACCCCACAATGCCATCGCACCCTGTCGGAAAAACCAGTGGGCTCGGCCGCACCACAGACTGGGTCGACCTAAACCAGGTGGACCCTGAACTGTTCGGGTCAGTTTGGTCTGACCGGGTCGGACTGGTCCCGGACTTGCTATGAACATTTACTTTACATGGGCCATAACTTTGGCCACAGACGTCTGTTTGACGATCCTTCAGCGGAATTGGGATCCTTGAAAAAAGAAGATCCATTTGAGTATACCCCACTAGAAATTTGGTTTAATATAGGGTACAATCTGGTTGGATCAAGCTCAAATCCTACCAAGCCCTGAGACTAAAAGGCTAACAACTCACAGAACAAGCATCCGATTGACATACCTTCTGTTGTGCTCTGACCCCTATGATGTGGTGGTCCTTTGAGATACATTTTCATGGGACTTTGTGGAAACTGGAGTATCGACCAATGGCTTGGGGAGTGGACCATCCCTATGAGGAGCAAGCCTAGTGCGGGAACCTAGTACCTGGATGTGACGAGAAGATAGACTAGCAACCATGTGTGGGTAAGCTCCTAGAGATCATGTGTGGGTCAGCTCCTAGCGATCCGGTGTCGTTCAGCTCCTAGAAATCCTATATGGGTTAGCTCCTAGTGATCCTCTGTGGGTCAGCTTCTAGCGATCCATTGTGGGTCTGATCCAAGCGATCCTCTGTGGGTCAGCTCCAAAATATCCTGTGTGGATCAGCTCCTAGCAATCCTATGTGGGTCAGCTCCTAGAAATTATGTGTGGCTCATCTCCTAGTGATCTTGTGTGGGTCAGATCCTAATAAACCGTTGTGGGTCAGCCCCTAGCGATCCTGTGTGGGTCATCTCCATGTGATCATATGTGGGTCAGCTCCTAGCGATCCTCTAGGGGTCAGCTCTTAGCGATCATGTGTGGGTTAGCTCCTAGGGATCTATTATGGGTCAACTCCTAGCGATCTGGTGTCAGTCATCTCTTAGTTAACCTTTGTGGGTCAGCTCCTAGATATTCTGTGTATGTTAGCAGTAGATCCTCTTAACGAGGTAAGGTAATATGTTAGTATAACTAATCAACTCTACTACCTTAACTATTTTATACCTAATGCAAGCTGATTTCGTACCTATGTGGTACTTTTCACCATGGTAAAACCTTGGTGGTATTCTTCTATGTGCCTTACCTCTGTGGTACTTTCCTTTGTGGTTTTCCTTCTTTTGTGGAATAGTTTAGCATTGGGGTTCTGGGATGGACCGTGTGTTACCTCATGACTGAGATGGGTATACTCTATAACTTAGGTATATGTATGGGCATATACCTATGTAGGGTAGACAGTTGAAATCATGCTTTGCAGTTTATCCTTGTGGATTTTGTACAACCTTGAGGGTTCCGGGGTCCCTTCTGAGTATCGTTATACACACCTCTGTACGGGCTATGCCTGCACCATGTTTTGTTTGGTGCAGACAATGGACAATGTTGATCAAGAGTGAGGATACAAGGACTAGACGGTGCCTGGAGGAGGACCTTATGACGAGTCGATAAATGGATGAGACGGACGAATGTGGACTGCTGAGGAAGCGATCTGTTCCTACCCTTTAGGTAGGAATCTCAGAGGATGACCGATAAGCCATCTTCTTTTTTCTCTGTTTTACATGTACTTCCAGTTTCTGGTACATTCCAGTTGGGCTTGTGTTTTGGCCCCTTTTACGTACTGTACTCACTCTATTTACTATTTAGTTTACTAGAGTTTATATATTTATGTGTTCTTGGTTGTGTGTGAAAATAGGTTATAAAAGAAATTCCTTCCAAGTTTTAGGGATTACGACTTTTGGTGATAGTCAATAGCCCCTGGCCTATGGAAGGTGGTATGGGGTTGTCACGACACGGGCCCCAGGGGACGGGTCATGACACCCTTCCCCAGTTAAATAAATTGTGCCCTCATAATATTTATTATCACATACTAATTTAGTTTACTAGTGGAATCTATAAGATGAATCGAGATTTAATTTCCAAATGTAGCAGCAATCAAATTTAGTCACTTATAATAAGTATAATCTAAATATTGTGTTTCTTCCTAACATATCTGTTAAATCCCTCTCATAATTTGGTGAAAATACATTTACTATCCGTCCATAAGTTTGTAGTTTCTAGACTATAATGAATGATAATTATTAATTGGATTGGTTTATATATTATGTTTCCCAATTTTTATAATATATACTCTATATACACCAACAAATCATCCATATTGTTCTTTAATTTGGTGGTTTTGATTGATAGTAGAAGTCAAATAGTAAGGTCAATCAAGAGTGGTTTTCCTCCATATAAGGCACATTGAGATCCACGTTCAGATCCCTCTCAGGGATTAATAGCATAGACTCCTCCCAATCACTAAACAAAAACCTTCAAACCACATCCCTCATTCTTGTCTTCAACATTAAAATATATCAATCCATCTATTCACCGCTTCCTTTCATCAATGCTTGCACTATGTTCTCCAGGAAACCCTCATTGATAACGGTGGGTGGGGGGTGAAGTCCCTACCATGTCCATTATGGGATATTCTACATGTTCTAAAATAGGTCCTTTTGTATAATATGCCATGATTTTATGATTTATTTTAAAAAAAATTAATTTATGTTCATTTATTGATTTCATTACACACCACACCATGTTTCAAGAAATAGTAATACTCAATTAATATTATTACATTAAAATGAGAGTTATAACATAGCCTTTAAACGTGGACATATGAATAAGAATAAAAACATGTTTAAATTTATGTATAATGTTTTTATATAAATAAAACATATTGATAAAAAATTACTTAATTTTAAGTAATTTCAATATATGATTCGAAAATACTCTTTTCTAAAAAATTTTCTTTATTTAGATTTATGAAAAAATAATATTTTTAAAAAAAAATTGTTAAATTTTCAAGAAAAAATAACATTGTTTTTGGAATCAACATGCCAATTTTATCTTAGAGAGAGTTTTTGAAAAGTTCATGAAAAGAAAAAAATAATGAATACTCAAAATAATTATTTTTTATCGAAAACATTCTTTTCAATTAAATAATTTAAAATATATATCAAAATATGTTTAATAATTTTAATAGTAAAATTAATTTATTTTAAATAAAATTTGATCTATTTTAATAATTTTTTTTTATATTTTTGTAATATATAACTTTGTATACTTGTGAAAGCGTTTTTCCTGAAAAACATCATTTCCTTCACATCTACCGTTTTTATTTTAAATTAATTTCTTCCACTTATGTAATATGAAAATAGAAAAATGGAAATAATATTATAAATTAGAATAATTAATATTATATTATAAATTCAACATAAACTTTTTTCATAATTATTAGAAAAAGCTATTAAAATTAATTACTATAGTTATTATAAAAATTGTTTTACTGGTGGTAAACCAAAAAACTAGAAAAAATGAAACAAAAAAAATTTACAAAAAAAATTGGATAATTTTTTTTATATTTTATATTGATTGATAATGAGACATTATATATCATTTTTTACCTTTTAAAACATTGGTATAGATTGTTCTTTTCAAAAATTCTATGTGTATCATCTCCCCCACCTATAAGAGGGAATCCCCTATCCTCTCCACTTTACACTCTGAAAGAATTTCGTTTAACCAAGAACAAGAAAAATTTATACCTTATTTAGCTCCCCATTTACTATATTCTTTATTATTATTTTTAACCCCTCATATGAAGGCTTTTGGATAAAACCTAAAGTGGTTGTCTAAAGAAAAGGTATCATTCATAAAAATGATTATTTGTTCTCTCTTCTTCCACCACTATGAAATATATTTTGACTGTGACTATATAATATTATCATTATATAACATATATTTACATGTAATTATGTTAATTTAACAAACTATATCTATATAATTTTCCATCAACTGGGAAATATAACATATAATTATTTTTTAAAATGACCACCACTTCAAAAACTGATATAATTCAATTTCCATCACTCCCTTTAACCGATGGGAATAATAATATATTATCATATTAATATAATATTTATGACATAATTATACTTCTGGAATCATAATATCAAATATATCTTCTTAAATTCTAATCAAATAGAAAATGACAATGTCACTTAGGTGTACATGTGCACTACCTCTTCCATGAAGTGATGTATATGTTTTTAATTTTATATTTAAATGGAGGGTAATGGGTGAAAATTAATGAATATATATGATATATATATTTATTAAACAAAATGTTTATAATAAAGGTGATTCATTATTTATATTACTTTCGTTTTATACGTTATAAAAATGGAAACAACGTTCATGAATACATATAACCTACCGTCTCCATTAATAGTGTAATTAATTTTCTATCTTCCACCATTTTTTATTACTCCAAATACATACATAATAAATATATATGATATTTAAATAATTTTCAATATTCTGGGGAAGATATATCCATGATCAAAATAAACATGATAGAAAATACTAAACAAAAATAAATATGGAAAATGAAGCTTTTATTACCTGAAAACTTATTTTATCAAGTAATTATAGATAAATGGTTATGAAAAGTTCACAACTAAATAATATTTGGTATGGTATAAATGGGTATAGTTATGTAATAGATTTATAATGAACATATAATTATTATATTGTATTTATGAATTCATATGATGAAATCCATGACTTGAGGTATTGGAATTTTGTATCACATTTACTTTCAAGGGACACATGAAAAATTAATCAGAAGCTTCTTTTCAATGGTGAATACAAAAAATATTAATGAAATGTATGATTTCCCCAAAACAATTATGGGATATAAAAATTAATATAAGGTTTTTTACTTCCTGGGACTTATTATTGATAAGTTACCAATGTTGGAAGGGTATTCATGTTTAACCTCATTATCTACTAGGGTTGTTTATAAGTATGTTTGGATGATTAAATATTATGATTTATCTATTAATAAAAATTTAGAGTTTATTATCTACTGTTTTTTTAATGAATATACATTAATTCTTTTCATTTTCCCCTTTTTATATACTCAAGTGTCTATAATATTTTTTTTAATGTAAACATACTTTATCTCACTCTTTGGTTGAAAATAATTTTTCCTCTATGTCCATGTTTTTTAAATATGTTTTTTCCTATTATATTAACATTTTTTAAATATATTGTTTCCCATATGTTATTTTTTATAATATTTTTATGATTAAATAATTTTATCATTATCTAAACTTGAATATTTGTACTTTTTACAGAAGATGTGAAAAAAAAATCATTTTAACATGTACTACATGAATAATATTTTCATCCATCATGATCAGGCAATGAATTAAAGCACACTTTATAATATTCCAAGAATAAATTTCCAATAAAAGGTTTTCTTTAATATTTGGTAAATCTTTATATTTTAAATAGTTGTTTTCAATGTGGAAATAATATTTACTTCAATAAATGTTCCACGTTTACTATTAAAATTAGTTTTCATCCAATATAACATCATTTAGTGTTACTTAGTCTTTTACAAGGGATATGATCTAATGATACAATCTATAATATTCCATGTATGATTTAATATTATGATGATAAATATTTATAAATCCTATTTCCTTACCATAAGATAAGTTATGATAAAATGTTTATGAAACCTATTTTAACATCATATTTTATGATATAATATTTATTTTTATGATATTTGGCACACAAATGTATGTATTATATGAAATATTGGACCTATATCTCACTCCAATATATTGGGTAAGGACTAATGCTCAATGATCTCAAATGGTACTTAGGAGGTAATCCCACACCCAAAAGAGGATAAATGAGAGGTTTTCCCAAGCCTAAAAAAGAGTAAATATGAGGTTATATCATGGTTGAATGAGGGTGTATAAGAGGTTATCCCAATCCCAAAGTTGGTGGATTTTTTGGTAATAGAAGCATAACATCTTATAGATATCTATGAGGGTTTCTGTGACATAATATTTTCTTTTCTTATGTGTATGCCAAAGAAATATTTCATAGGCCAATATAATGATGAATGGATCATGTTCATGGATCAGATTATAATTAATGTCATTTTATCTACCAAAATTTATTTCATGAATCATGTTTATGATCAATCATATAAAGATTATGGTTTATAAGTTTTATTATAATGTTATCACACTATTACGTACACTTTATACTGATACCTCACTTGTTTACCCATATTGAGAATATGAGATCACCCCATTTTATATTTCCTTTCCCAAGGTCTTGATGATAGTTATTATGTATGATTATCTAAAATTTTTTCTAGTTATAGATGACTTAGTGGAATATATTGTTGTTCAATTATAAACAAGTAGATTATGTATCCATGCTTCCAAATGCAATAGTCTTAAATGATTTATGAATGAATCTTTATGCTATATAAGTAATAATAATCCATTATGTTGTGATATATCATTATGAAAATCATGAGTTTCTATATTCCATTACCTCAACTATTTTCAACACACGCTGCATGGGCCTACATGCTTTAGGGAATAAACATGATTCATAAGCTACTCCAACCCTAAGGTCACATAGCGGCCACCTCCATTTTATCCTAAACTCTATGTTATGGTTCACTAGTTGTAGTGGTTACACATCCACAATTGTTTGGTGAATTCAACATCCCTAGAAACATTAGTGCCTATACATAGTATAGTTTCATTTATATGTGAAGAAGATGATTGATTTCTATCATTTACTGTTTTAGTGATGTTAACATCAATCTATAGTGGCTAATAATGTAAAGAAACTTACTCCAATAGCATAGATAATTTAGTTACTTTATGAAATTGGTGATAGTTATAAGAAATAATGTACTAAATAAATTGATACTTTAGTATTCCTGGTAAAACAGATACATACATAAAATTTTTATTACATTAGAAAACATAATTTATAACATATTGAATGAAAACACTGTAAATCATTGAACTCATTCAAATATTAATTCTTCATATCCTATGAATGGGATATAAAGTAATGGTGAGATCAAAATCATAGTAAAAGAAATATACAATAGAAGCTATTATAAATCAATAAGGAATAATAAAAATGGACAAGTAAATAACTGAACAGACATTTAATTTAATAAATAACATTAATGTCATGATTAGATAAGTAATAACTAATAAGTATTAGGTAATAAATTAAAACACATTCTATTTAATCAATAACATGATAACAAAATAATTACATCGATAATATCAGTGCACCAATCTCATAGATAATAATAAAAAACGTAATTAATAAAATGATTAATAATGTAGATTTTCAAATCATGAATCCTAACATTTATACCTCAAAGACATTTCACAAGATGGTTTAAATGTTAGTATAAAAACCCATGTAATACTACCATACTTATTTTCCTCATGGGACTATCAATGTGTCTAGGGGGTACTAAAGTCTGATCCCACCCATAATTGATTTTCCAACAAATTCCATATATATAATTAACAATATTATTCTTAAACAGTATAACTTATCAATAAATTTCTATATTGATTATGGAATACATAATATCAATATTTTACAATTATAAAACGTAAAATTAAATGTAAATAATATTATGTATAAATAACATATGGTTTAATAAATAACAATATCCTTGATAAATAACATTGATATTTAAGAGAAATATGATGTCATGTAATCCCAAGAAAGTGAATATTTCAATGGAAAGTTAATTATTTAAAAAACCAATCATGAAATTGAAGGTCAATACATTCCCTAGAAAAACAAATCAAAATCATTCTAGAGGAAGAATAACTATGTAATCATTTACAAATATCCCTAAAAGAAGATATATTGAATAAATATTTGGTATCACTGATGATTAGAGGTAAATTAAAAAGATCTATCCAAAATTTATGGAGAAAAATACCCCTTTCATATTGAAATTCAGTTTTAAGAATTTAGAATGTATAAAAATATTTGAAAACAAATTTCCTTAAAAATGAACATTTAGGCTTGTAAAGGATGTTAAAATAAATTATTGTTCATCGTGGCGAGAGAGTTTTTTCATACCGAGTTCATTAAAATAAATATTCCTTTGGATTTTTATATAAAAATTCAAAATTTAATTGTTTAAAAAATTACCAGATTCTTTATAATATAAAAATTCTTGTATGGGTTAAATTGATATTAGTAAACATATTAAAAAAATTTGAAAACATGTTTACAAAACATAGACCTGGATGAAAAATTATTTTTAACTGAAGGGAGTGATGAAAATTGATTTTATTAAAAAGGTTTTTTTAATAATTTTAAGTACCAATGAGTGTTAAATGGTACTATTTCTTGAATGAAAACATGATAAACTAGTGAAAAATAAAATTAAATTTTTTTATTAAATAGTGGTCAAATAATTTTCTTTAATGTAAATTCATTTGTATTCTATCCTAATTACAATGTGATTATAATGTAATCTATTGAAATTATAGTAATAATGACGTCAGAATTAAAAAATGAATTGATTATGGGTATAAAATTTAATCCCAAATAAATTTTTTTAAATAAAACATGAATTTATCAAAATTTATTACAAAAATAATCTTATAATATCAAAGATAATTACAAATTAATATAACCTAACAAAATGAAACTGTGTAATGAAATTCTTTACATCGAGTTAATTTTAAAGATAAATTCCCTTAAATGAAGAAAAAAATATTCAACTCTAATATAACAAGACTTAAGAATATATCATTATATTATATTTAATTTTTTTATTATATAAACCATATAAAATAAATTATGTTCATAACATTACAATAATCATCAATGAAATGAAATTGATACAATAACTGTTACCTTGTGATATGTCTTGGTTAAATGATCATTAACCACCAATATAATTGTTTTAAACATGTAATTATTTTACAACATAATCAATTTAATTTTTATATTCCCCTATATAATCCTATAATAACATCCCATCACCTATTAGATAACAATGTATTATTATTTTTATTATAATATTTGGTGTTAATTATATTGTTTTTTTATACATGTTTAGGAATGAATGTTCCAATATTCTCTATAGGATATAGTAATATATTATACATAATAATATTAATTTTATAAATATTATATTTACTTATTGTATATATTTTTAAAACTGGTTTTCAATGTTGGAAATGAAAAATTAGTCGCGTCACTTCATAGAGAGGGTATGTCGTATGTACACTGGAGGAAAGATACCAGTCCATCAATAGGTGTACTGGAAATAAATTTATGGAATTTTAATTTTTATTGAATTAATATCACACTGTATTTATTATATATATTCACTATTTCTATCATTATTTCTTCCCATATTTTCGGTGATGGTAAAAAAATTATATCGGTTCATGAGGTGGTAGTTCACCGTACACACAAGTGATGGATATGATTCCAATTTGATGGATATGGACGTGGATAAATATTATTACCTAAAATAGTTAAGTCTCAAAATATGTTAGAAAATATTTTTGTAATATTGTAATTGTTTATACATAATTTGTGTTTTATAAAATAAGAATCAAAATTAGAGAGCATAGTGAAAAAATTACAATTCCTAAGAAAAAACCCCACTAGATATCTTATTCAGGAACTTATGGGTGGTATTTTTTGATGTCCAAAAAATCTATAATTTGGATATGGATTATTTGGAGATAATTTCAATCCGTTTGGACAATAAAAATGGATGTAGAGGTGTGAAAAGGAGTGGGTATGAAGTTCCTTTTTATAATTTAGGATAAGGACACACGTGTAATTATTTAAACAAATAAATCATACATACATTTTTCACATGTCACAAGGATCAAAAATTGATAATTATAGAGACTTAGATGTTATTAGGTCTATTTTTTATTAAGAACTAATAATTTTAAATTATTTTATGTACTTTTTCCCTTTACCTTCTATGATTAACCCCTGGTAAAACCATTTTCACCTTAGCCATGGTAAAATATTATTTCTTCTGTCACTATTTATTATAAAATAAATTAAGTTTATGTTATTATATAATATAAATTATGATAATTTAAAATATCAAATAAATTTTTTAAAAAACCAATTCAAATAATTGGTATAATTTAATTTAATAATAATCCTCCAGACATGTTGTGAAATGAGCTTTTAATGAATGTAATTTTCAAGCACAAAATTATCTAATATTACCTATATAATTTGTAATCATCAAGAGCCGTATTTAGATTAAAATATTTAGATATATAATCTACTAATTTATTTTATATCCCAAATTATTAAATATTATTTAAATTAATTAAAAGGAGGAATAAATTTCTAATTAAAAATGGTTTTGTAATAATTGATTTTTAAGCATAAAAATAAACTTATATTACAATCAGGTATAATGATGATTAATGAATTTTTTTATTTTAAATGTAATTATATTATAATTTTCTTATTTTTAAATAAATATAATATATAATTATACTTTAAAGTTAATTCATTTAATTAAAAGACATAACAGTCTCTAAAAAATCAGTTATTTTTAATATTCAATTAAAAATGAACCTTTTCAAAAAAATAAAAAACATAACACTATGATAATTTTTTTATTCTAATTAAAAATTATTTTTATTTTTTAAATATAATATATTAAATATTTTATAATTTAATTTTAATTTTCAATCATAAAATGTAAAAAAACTGTTTAAAATAAAATTTATTTTGAAGCATAAAATCACTTTACTATGAATTTTAGTGATTATTTAATAATAATTTATGAAAAAATTATTATTTATTGGGAACTATTTATATAGATTTTAAAATTATGTTAATCATAATAATACCCTCTCAATCAATAATTTGGTTATACAAATCCTTTTTAAATAATATATTTTATGGGTCTTTTCATCTCGACGTTGCATGTTATATATGATATCAAACATAATTCTATTATATTAAAATATGCAAGTGTCACATTCCTCCCTCCTATAATAAATTATTTAACTAGAATTTTATTTTCTAATTTAAATTATAGGGTTTGTAATTTTATAATTTCATTACTGAAAACCCACTTCCAAAAAAGGGTGAACTAAACATTCATTTTAAAAGACATAAAGAGTAGTGTGATGGTTATATAAAATTATACATAATTAGAATTTCAATTAAGATAACCATGTTGGGATGTTATTATATGGACATGGTAGCAAATCATAAATAATTTTTGAGATTTATGGAGTTTATTGTTCACAACAAATTGAATGATCAAGATGATTTATATAATCATAAAACAATAAATTTTCTATTTACTAAATGAATTTTTTTTATATATAGGTAATATGGTTATATTTTTCATAATAATACTTCTTCCAAATGTTATGGAAATATTTTACAATCTATGAATAGAATAAAATATTCCTACGTGATATATTTCTGTCTTTTAGTCACAATTTCATCCTTTGGTTATCCTTTGATCAATTTATATTTCATTTTATACTCTATGAAATTAATTACCAAGAAGAATTTTTTATGCCTGAATTAGTAAAAATTACATTTAATAGATCCAAGTATTAATAAAATAATTATAATTTATTATTCCTATATTAATTTTTTTAATAAAACATAAATCCTTAAAATAAGCTATGATAATAAAAAATTTATAATCCTTCATATAATGAAATATTACAATTTACCTCAAAATTCCCACCAAAGGATCAATATACATTCTTATTTAAATAAGTAACCTTACATCCCAATTAACCTCAATATTCAAAATATGAAAAAATATTTTCACAAAAAAAGGGATCAATTACCTTTAAACATACATCCCCAAAAATTTAATTCCATTGTTAAATAATAATCTTATATGTTAAACATAATGGTTATATATTGTCCAACCCAATAAAACATCTCTAGAAATATCATTACATACCAAAAAATAATTTTTTTGTTCCTATAATATGTTTAAAAAAATCAGTTTAATTTTTAGATGTTAAACTATTTATGTGATGAAAATGTCATAGAAACTAGGAAATCATATGGTTCATTCGATAGAGTTTTACATTTTTCACCCTTCGGTAGATTGTTTAAGCCACATGACCTTACAAAATGCAATAGGTTGTCACCCAATGTGTTGTTTATCAATTTAATAAATCTATAATAATATAATAATGTTCAGAAAAACATGATGAACATCTTCTAAAATAAGCTCCATCATAAAATATTTTTATTTCAAAATGTTTTTCTACATGATTTATATTTTCTAAAATAAAATAATCGTAATTAAATCTTATTAACTTTATATTAATGGTGAAGTTAATACTGAAGGTTATAAAAAACATTTAATTTATTCCACAAAAAATAAATCATTATTCTTTAAATAATAATCCCATTAAAACAAAACTTAACGATAAGGGTAACATATGACTCAAACATCTATTAAAACTCAATAAATGTATCCAATGAACATCCATTAAATTTATACATAAAATGGGTATCTATGACATCAAAATTATATTCATACATAGATATATTATCCTATTACACATTAGTATTAACATAGTTCATTCATTTTTAATCATCTGTTCAAATTATTCATGATGGTTTGTAATTAAATTGTGAATTATCCAAATCATATCTCCCAGGAGATTCAAACTAAGTTCATGATAATTACCACTATCATAGACCATGTGAAAATTTTGTATAATCCCAGCACACCCATTTCATGATTATTATCCATAGTAGCAACTATGTCAGAACCACATCCACTTGTATTATCTTGGTATATATATACTTCTCAGAAAAACCACATTATCTCTTCCTTACCGAAACATTAGATAATTTTCCTACACCTATCATGAAGTTCTATCATTTTGTTATGTTCTTTAATATATGTTTTTCAAAATATAGTTCCCATGATTTATACTATAAATTTTATGATACCAACAATAAATACCTCGATTCCTATAACATGAAGATGATGCCTAATTAATTACATTAGTTCAAGATACAAGCAATAAAATCCCAAAGGACTAAAAAGTTATATATTTTTTGTAATATGGATATTCAATTGGTTCATTAATTACATTTGAAACTATAAATTATAACATAGTGAAATTAAATATTCATTATCCTCAAAATCATTAATATATTCATTGCTCGTATCCTTGGGAAAATAAAAAAGTTGGTATGTGCTGAAATTCTCAGTAAGGTCAACTTACAGTATAATCTATCAATATTGATAAGGAATAATCAGTATTGAATGGTAAATATATGAAAAAACATTACATTTTATGAATAAAAAATATCATTATTAGATAAGGCTTAATAAATATGGATAGGTAAATTACTAAACACTCATGGAATTTAATCAATATCTGGAGAACAAAAAGAATCTTTGGGTAATTTTAATTTGATAATATAATGGATAATAATAATTGAGTCCTTAATGAAGGAAATGATTAATATATGATGTTATGATCTCATATATAGGGATCCCGACCTGATAATCCTAGATCTAGTGCCATAAGTTTTTACATTGGCGTAAGATACAAGAAATCAAATCCTAAAGGACCAAATATTTTATTAGTCTTGGTAAATTTGATACATTTTTTAAATTAAAATTGCATTCAGAATATTAAATTGGAAAATTATATTCATTAAGAATGCCATTATTACCCTTAGAAGAACCATGCATATCAATCATAATAAGAATCTTGGAAACCTAGGGGGAAATAAAACTTATGAAATGGGTGAGATCATATGCATAGTAAGAGATAAATACTATATAATTAGTAATGAATCAATGAGAATAATCAATATGGAAATGATAATTATTGAAAAAACATACAATTTCATTAATAAACTGATAATTAATTGCATCCCTAGATTTGTTTGTAGTGAAAACCTCCTAGAAAATAATAACTAAATACAGAATTAATAGAATAATTAATTATTGTAAGTCATGTATATGGAACATGATACTACTTTTGTCAAGATGGATTAATCTACATGTAAAACCCCATATTATTTGGATGATGTTTTTTTATCATTAGACCTATTGATTAATTAGGGGATATATAATTTTATGCCTCACACTTCCCCGCATGTCCAAATCATTATTTATATATATTGAATAGATTATTTTAAAACGTTTTAAAAATAAAATTTCCCCATAACACATTGAAACATTTAAATCAACATATACCATTTTATAAAGTATGGAAGATGGTATCGTAAGATATAAGCCTCACCAAAGTACCATATTCAACAATAATTTTTGAAATAGATTAAAATACTTTAAATGAAATCATTGAAAAAATCATGAGGAAAATAAACTTTAAACATTCCAAAGTGTACCATACAGTATTGAAGTTTTCGAATTGTAGTCCCTGTGAAGGAATTGCATTAAAAAAAGTAATAAAATTAAAAAAAAATTCATGATATTATTTTTCATCGTTGTAGTATATATATCTTATAAAAGAAGGTGGGTGGATAATAACAAAATATGCCACAACGAATGTAGATTGAGATAAAGTCACTTATAAAGGAAATTTTATAATAAAATGGATTGATTATGTATATTCTCTATAAATCCACATGTGGAAATAAAACCTGATATAAGCTACTATTATTTCAATGATAACATTAGAAATACATAATCAATAAAATATAAGTTTAGTCCAATGAATTGAAATACGGTTTATAAAACACTTCTCACATTGTAATTAGTGGAATCATATTCACTGTAATGGTAATAATTATCAAATGAAACAATTAATATCATATATATAATTAGATTTATGAAATTATATATCTTAGTGGTAGTAAATACATACCACAAAATAAATAACTATTGAATAAATAAAATATCTCATCTAAGTAAAAGTGAGACGAGAAAACCATACCTCACATTTCCCTTTAGTGTATAATTATTTAACCTCATATGTAATAGTTTAATGAATATTATTAACTCGTTATAGAACTAAATTCATATTTATATTTCCTTATGTGATTATTTTTTAACACATTATGATCTATGAATAATATTTCATTATTTTCATGGGTTTGGGTGTGTTTGATTCATGCTTTCATGATCGAATCATCTGTTTAAATGTATGGATGTTCATGTAAAAGGGGATTAAGACCCCAAACTGTAATTAAATGGTGATAATTATCCTCATGAATTATAAATCACCCTATTTGTGTTTTTATTACTTTCATGAGGATATTTTATTAGAGAAAACATTAATGACAATTGTTTAGATTATTTTTTCATTTTTTTCGAACATCACATTCTAGTTTCATGATTTTACTATTATTCATGTATATTAGTTCCAGAACATTAAATAAGATTTTATTTAATTATCAATATATTTTATAATAATAATAATCATTTTATGACCATCCATTAAGGCGGTAATGGTTTACTAATGAAAACGTTATTCACGAAGGCAATTAACCGTCATAATTTGCACAATAGTTCCATTTCATTGAACAAGAGGAGGTAATAAAATGGGTGGATATAATATATTTAACTAGAAACATACAATTATAGTATTTACATGATTTTTTAAATATAATTTAATTATGGTATAATTAGTTTATGATAGTATTGAATAATTAAATAAATTTGGAGAGGTGTTTGGGGATTATTACCACTTGAATATCAACTCCTTGAGAGACCCTTGAGGGCCTTGGTTTTGGTACATTTGAGATAATAATAGAAATTGACCATGGAAGGAGTTAGGAGGAGAGGTTTGGGTAGATATTTGAAGTGATAAATGGTTTTTGGTTTAAATTGGGTGGTGAGGGGTGGTATTTATACTTGAGTATAATTGGTTGTAAGGGATTAGATAATGAATATTTTACAACTAATGCCAACCACATTGAGGTGAAATTAATTTCAAAAAATAATATTTTTTATTAATGTTTTGGATGTTTTTATGGTCTTTAAATACCTAAACCACCATTTAATAGTTTTATTTCTTATATTGTTTTATCTTTTATCTTATAACATTTACCCATTTCATTATTATACCTATACTACAGTAAATAATTTCTTTTACCATGGTAAAATTTTTATGTCAAGAAATAAAAATGAACAATCAAATTAATTTTAATATTATAATTTCAGATATTAAAATAATTTTACATAATTAAATTCACGTAAATTTCAAAATAACATATAGAATTAATCACATAGACACTATAAAATAGTTTGTTTTTAAAGTGAAAATTTGATAAGGTTGAAATGTTTTTTATATAATTACAATATAAAATTGGACAAAATGTCAAAAATCGGTTATATTTTTATATAATTGAAGAAATTATACTTTTAAACTAATGTAAAATATAATTTATCTATGTAAATAAATTAGAAGAAAAACCAGTTTTCAATAAAAATTTAATAATTTCACTATTCATCAAAACCTGAATCATCTTCGAAAAATACTAAAAATTAACCCTAATCCAATTTTTATATAGATTTTTCAAAAATTCTAATTTTTATTCAATTAAAACAAATTTAAAATCTAAAATTTTAAATTGAAAATATGTGCACCGTCAAAAGGCAGATAAAATGCCTTTAAAAATATTTAGCTTTTTATGCTTAAAATTTGACTTATCCTTATCACAAGCCTATAAAACATGTTGGATTACATTAAATTCACATTAATGAGTATATATCATAAAAATTTTGTTAATGTATTTAATTAATAGTGATTAATTTAATTTACTAATATATAATGTAATTTTGGGCATAGAAATGAATTTTTATAAAAAGACATCCTTTAAGTTCAATTGGTTCTAATTTTTATTTATTATTCTCTTGTAACTAATAAATTAATTTTATATACAAGTTTAAACTATATTTTCATTATTTTTTTCACATTTATTCTAGCCATTATGATGGTTTGGTGGTAACTTTCATAATTAAATATTTATATTTAATCATTCTTTAATCATAGTGTTTTTTGTAATATATGATTTCAAAGTAATTAACTTTATTTGAGATGTTACATAACAAAAAATATTGGGGTGTCACAATATCCCCTAATTCAATTAATTGTGTCCTATCAATTTGAAATTACACTTTTAAAATCAATGGGTGATATTTGAAAATTTAATTATGGGAAACCCACAACATAAATTGGGATAATGAAACATCTCCTTAATTAGAGGGAAATGGAAATGCAAAGGTTACCAAAAATTTGGATTTCAAAAATGGGAACATTACTACGATGTGAAAATCATGACATAGAATAAAAAGGAATCTATCATGTCCTAATGAAGAATGATAGATGTTATTTTCATTAGAAACATAACAATAATAAAATTGTAAATATCTTGATCAGTTAAAAGACAATTGAATTATTTAATTGAAAAGTTAATGGATAATTTTTTTTGTTCCAAATTACTTTTCCAAAGTTGAGGGATGATTTTATGATCTAGATAATCACTTGAAAAAAATTAACCATACCTGATTTAATTACATTTAATAACCAAGATCTGATCCTTTGGTTAGGATTTAATATATTTTCACTTCATTTCTTCTATCAAGAAATGTATTTTCAAGTTGAATTTTTATACCTGAAGCACATTAATGAGTATAAGATCCACAAGTAATTCATTCCTCCTTCAAATATTTTCTGAAACCAAAACGGTTAGAAAATGTTATCCAATGTGATAAATTGTACTTTTTCTATAGAAAATAATATACATGGTTAGAAATAATCCATTCAGAACGTATTTAAGCTTAAGACTCATCCAAAATAAATCAATCAAAATTCACTGTAAAAAATTTCAGCGAAAAGGATTGAGGATTTATAAAATCAAAATTATATTACCAAAACAACACAATGCTACTCTTATTATGACATAACAAATATATTAATACCTTTATCACCATAAAAACCTTAAAGAAAACATGCATTCTTCATAAAACTAAATTTCTCAGGTTATTGAATATATTCCTTAAATCCAAACAGGTAGTAAACGTAGAAAACATATAATAACCCATAAATTCACTAACCAAATTCATTATCACAATTACTATCCCATAAATATATCACTATCATTATTATATCAACATCAAGAATATTTTAATGTTTACCTTTCCTTAATTATGTGTTTTCCATATGACGATCATTCCACGGAATCATTTCCTGGTTGTTGATACCATTCAACATGTTATATCAAATCCTTTAAGATTAAGTATTTTAGTATGATTCTAATATATCAGAAGTTTTTTATAACTAGTGAATAATTCATAAAATATTGTTTTAATCCAAATATAAAAGAACTTTGAGTGTTATGATTTATTATTAAACAATTACCCACACTTAATCATCATATTCCTTAATAAATCTTTCCTTTAATTTTCTATTTTTACTATATTCATCATCATCAGTAAAAAAATTACACATATTAAAATTATGATTTTATTCTTGAGTTTTCTGATCTGGACATAGGTTTTTCATAGTAATCATTATATCCAGATTCAAAACATTCAACTATCAATGAAAAAATAGGGAGATTATTGTTAAAACTATTTTATTTTTCATTATAAAGTACTTTCTTTATATCCTCATTCCCACTCCATGAACCTATTATTGTTCTTATATGATTTTCACATGGGTGTTTTTTCATAAATTATAAACTTATTGGAAGATTATTCTTCTTTTACCAATAATCTCAACCAGTAGATCTCTCTGAAAACTCTATTCTTCTATTATTTGGTTAGCACTAGAGTTTTTAATAGTTTATGTTTTTAATCATATATAGTGATAACTAAATAAGAATAAAAATGATATCCTTTACTCTATCCATTGACCCATTTGGCTTCTCAACTATAAATATTCCATATTATTCAATGTTATCCTAGTACATTCTGGTTCACACCAAAATGGTAACAAAAAATTAATTTTTAGGAATAAAAATATACGAATCAAAGTGAGCTGATATTATTAAAATATTTCTAAATGATTAGTTGTTCTTCAAAATACATGAGTCTTTAGGTTTAACATATGTTATCTAGAGTCATTACCAAATATATATTATATTATCCAATTCATATACTTCTTTTAAATTTTAGTAATGGGGTTATATTACATAATATATGTTTCCCTAAATCTAGTTCCAAAGGTTTCAACAAAACTTCCTTTAACATTAATCATAGTAGCCCGAACCTAGTGCCTTAATTTATTAAATTTTTATAAGATATACGAAATTGTATTCCAAAAGACCGAATAATTTAGTACTATTAGAAAACTAGATACATATTTGAAATTCAAAATATATTTCAAATATAAAATAGGAAAATAATTTACATTGATAACATCATTATTCCCATTAGCATAACCATTCATATCAATAATAATAAACATATTGGAACATTGGTAAAATAAAACATAAGAATTTGGTAAACTCAAATTAACATTAATGGATTAGTACAATGGAATAAATATTTAATCAATGAAAATAATTAATATGGTATAGAAAATAACTAAAAAAATGGCATTTAATCAATAAAATGAGAATGAAATGAATACATAGATATTGGTAATGTAAAAATCTCTAAGATAATAATAACTGAATACTAAAATAAGGGAATGCTTAATTATTATATGTCATGTTTCTGGCACATGACTCCACTAACATCAACATGATTTAATCTAAATGTAAAACCCCATTTAATTTGGACTACTATTTTATCTCATGATACCTATCTATGCACTTATGTGCTATATAATGGTGGGCCCCACACATCACTATATTTATAAATGATTATTTATATATATGTAAAAATTAATCAAAAATAGATTTAAAAGTAAATAAATCCTATAAAAAATCAAAGCCTTTGAATCAACATGAACCATTTACCAACATATAGAAGATGGTATCATAAGATATAAATCTCAATTAAGTAAATTATTCAACAATGGATGTGGTCATAGATGAAAATATATTATATGAGATCATTGAAAAATTATTGATGAAAATATTCATTGAACATTCCATATTGTCCCATACCACTTTAAAACATTTGAATTATAAGCCCCATGAAGTAATTTAATTTAAAATCATTTAATAACATGATATTATAAAAAGTCATTATATTATATTTCAAATTTCTTTTATATACCCCTCGTTAAAGTAGGTTTATGTATAACATCAATATATGCCTCAATGAAAGGAGATCGATACAAAGTCCCTTAAGAAGATAATTTTATTAACCAAATAGATATATTATGTGTTTTAAACATAGATAAATAAGTTTAAATAAAACATGAGATAATCAAAATTCATTTCACACATAATCTTATAATTTCATAATCAATGAAATAGATGTTTAACAAAATGAATAAAAATGAGTTAAGAAAACACTTACCACTTTGTAATCGATCAAATAGTATACCCCTTAAAATAATAATTATTAAATGAAAATTTTAATTTCATGAACATAATTATATTAAAGTCATTATATATCAAAAGGGTATTAAATAAACCACACATAATAAAAAAGTGTTTAATAAGTCATATATCTCAAAATAGTAAAATTGTGACAAGAAACCCAATAACTAATGCTACCCATTTGTGTATCATTATTTAACCTCTTATATAATTGTTTAAAAATGTTATTAATTAATTTAATAAATATATTCATATTTATTCTTCCTTATATAATGATTTCATGACATCTTATTACCCATTAATGAAATGTCATTTTTTAATGGTTTCAGGTTTGTTCGAATCATGTTTTCACGATCAGATCATTTGTTTAGAATTTTGGGTGTTCTTGTAAAATGTTATTCAAACTATATAAGTGTAATTAAATAGTTTTAATAATATTATATTATTATTATTTGTCACACATATCAATTTTATTCCTTAGATGAGGATGATTATATGCATAAATTGATAATGATAATTTTTTAAATTATTTTAGTCATTTTTTCTAGAACATCATGATCTAGTTTTACATTTTTTACTATTATGAGTAATAATATGCTGAATAACATAAAATATAATTTGATTATAAATATTAAATTTCTATTTTACCATAATATTATTTTCACGACCTTCCATGTAGGCAGTAATGGAAAATGAAAAATACATTACTCACAGAGGCGATTGACCGATATAATTGGGACAACAGTTTCATTTATTTGAAAAAGATGAGGTATTGAATGTAATTCATATAATAAATTTCATTAGAAGGATAAAATTAAAATATTTACATGATTATGGAATTATTTTTTCATGATTATGATGGACCAGATAAGAATGTTGAAGAAGAAATGAAATAATGGGAGGCATTTTGAGAAAATTACCTTGTCAATATCACCTCCTTATGTGGCCCTAGAGGACATTCGATTTTGTATTTTTGTGATAACATAAGAAAAAATATGTGTGGAATTTTAAGAGGATTTTTTGGGAATATATTTTATGGTCTAATTGTATCGTGGGTTAAAATGGGTGGGCGAGGTGTGGTATTTATACTTAAGGAGAGGTGGGTTTCACTGATAAAATATTGAATATTTTATATCTAAAGCCAACCACATTTAGGTAGAATAAATTTAAATGAATTATATTTTTAATTAACTATTTATATAATGATTATGGTAGCATAATAAATATAAAATAATTTAATAATTGTAATATATATATAGTTTACGAATTTACCATTTAACTTTAACTATTTTCATCATTTTATATATACTTAGGAAAAAAATTAACTATGGTGAATTTTTTTTCCTAAAATAATAACTTCAATAAACATTAATCTAGACCTTATAATTAAAATTTTATATTACTTTCTCCTTATTTCAATTAATAAAATTTAAAATATTAACTTAAATATTAACCCCATGGACACAACAAAAAACATGTGCTTTAAAAGTGAAAAGATCAAAATTTTCAATTTTTTTAATATCCAATTACAATGTCAAATTGATTATAATGATAGAAATTGGTTTTATTGGTAAATTAATAAACTAATAATAATTTATATAAAATTTATAATATTATATTTCAATAATAATAAATTAAACAAAAAATCTATGTTTAAAAAATCAATATTTTTTATTATTCATAAAAAAAATAATTTTCCCAAAAAAATATAAAAAAATCACCCTAAAAGAATTATTGATATACAGATTTCAAAAATTAACTTTATTTTTTCAAATAAAACTAATAAAATTGTCAATATTTTTATTTAGAACTTGTGTACCACAAAAATGCTTCAAAACATTATTAAAAAATATATATCTTTTATGCTTGAAATTATTGTTTTTATTATCTTAATCCTATAAAACATGTAGGAAGATGTGACGAACTGCACCCAGATGCCACTTAACAGGTTCCCGAAGCCTGGTGGGCCACATGGCCTCAAGGGAATCTTCCCAAATTCTATAGGTATCCTATTATAATCAAGGGCCTATGGTGTTTCTTTAGGAAGACTATGGACTAATTAGTAGAGTGTAGATCGACAGAAGGAATATAATGGAATAGTAAAAGCTTATACAATATACATAAATAGCGGATGAAAACTGATGCAATAGATAAATGCGAATAATAGTAATATCTGTATCAACTAGATCAATGATGATGTAATTTCACATCACTAGAAAACTGTAAAGCATGGATACAAGACAATAGGCATGACATGCTCCAAAATTTATAAGAAAACAATGTCTACTCAAAGCATCATGTGATCCTACTCGGTCATCTACTATCACGATCCATCCTATAATCATACTCTCAAGTGTTGGAAGGTCCATGCTTCCCTTTTTCAATATGTTCAACCATGTAATATACTTAAGGTACCAAATGACACTAGAAGAGTGTGTGACATAAATCTTAGTGGGCCACTACCAATTTTATCTACAACATTCATTTGGTGTAATGAAATACAGTAGTTTTTAAGAATGAATTTATAAATTAAGGCAAGGATTACAATATAACTAAATAACCAAGTACATGCTTCATCCCTTGGCTGGTGTATAAACATGTAACTTGTTCATTAAATACTCAATTACCACTTAATGTTTATAGGTCACGTGAGGCATTACCAACATTGACATCACATTATGATAGTATAATTAGTAAAGTTCCCAAGACATAACATGGAATCCAGGAAATGATATTCTGTGAATTATTTCTTGGGTTCAAAAAGGCAATGTAAAATCTCAAAAAGAAAACTTGGTAGTATATGAGTATAGATATGGGATAAGATTGTAATTGAAGGAGTGTAATCCAAGGAATTCCACAATACACTACCTACCAAGTCTAAGGTTATTGACGAAGGTAAAAAGGGGATAAGAAAATATTGGTCCCTATGAGCTTTAACGATGGAACCAACTAATCAATGTTGGATCCAATGAGTGTATAAAAGGTTTCCTATAATAACTAAAGGGACCCGATGGTAGTGTATCAAGAATCCAAGGAATATATAACAATAGGAGCCTAGGTGTGTATCAAACTAAGATAACTGTATCCTTGAATCAGAGTAGGGTTCCCATGACCCAAGGTATTATCTTATCAGAATACAAGGTGAGCTTGCGTCAGTCAATTCCTATTTGATATTGTATTCCTGTAAAAATTCATCTGGTTAAATTTTTGCCTTCAATTAGTGTGTTTATTTTCAAGTATAGTTGAAACCATGTATTCATTGATCCTCACATTGTCTTCCATTATTATGAATAGGCCATAGAGCTTTGCAACCATTTAATCAAGTCTTTGTTATCCATTAAGACATATTCAATTACTAAGTTTCACATAGCTACCTTCCATCAATATGGAATGTGGGGATATAAACATGTATCATTTATTTAATCTCTTTATATGAGGCCATGTTATATACTTAACATACATTCCATTTTAAATTTAACATTTCTATACAAATATCCATTTAGAAGCATATACCTTATACTGGTAATGTTGTGAGAATACATGGTATATTCCATTATGAAATTCATAGTAATAAAATTCCATTTATGGTAAAAGACTCACCAATATAATGATCAAGTAATGGCACACCCAAACTATGGAACAAATATAACAAAACACTAAAAACACAATTATGGAATAACCTTCGATGTGGGGCAGATTAAGTAGTGGGTGAACCCACTAAAAAATAATCACATATTTGGAAATATCACAACTATATGATTCTAATGAGTATAATATTGGGATGTTAATTTATGAAACAGTTTCCAATGAAACTAGTGGTCCCCCTCGAACACTCCAAAAACATCAAATTATACAGATGAGTTATAGGCCACCCATGTAAGGGTTGTACAACCTTCCTCATCCTGTATCGACCTTGTATTTTCCTAAGATCAGAAAAGATATTAGAAAATTTTAAAACACTCACATGGCGATATCTTGGTCGAGTGTGAAGAAGAAGAAGTATGGATAAAAGGAACTTGAGTACTTACCATTATGCATCTAACGTGACAAACAGAAGCTCCATCAGATGTCAGATGAAGGTGGACTCTCGATCCAATTATTTGGCCTTTCAGAAATATATAACAGGATGAAAAGGAGAAAAATATTATAGGTCCTTGAAATAGAGATGAAGATAAGGATTAATAGATCATTAAGTCCATTTTGGTCATTTTATAATGCTTTTTATCATGTGCATGGTTTTTCCACACGGTTTGTCCAACTGTGCACACACCATGGGATATGGTTATACAAAAACATGGAAAAAAGGGTTTTTCACATGGTTTGGATGCACAACCATGGGACAACCCGGTAAAGTGCCTCTATCCCAAAAAACAAAAACTTCATGTTTAGGCAAACTGTGTGCTAACTGTACAACTTTTCTTATATTCCCAAAAAGAGGTGGTCTGAGCTCCAATGAAGCCCCATACACCATCAAAACATTTTATAACTCATTAAGAATCTATATGATGTCCAAATAATATATTTATATCAATAATTAAAGGAAACATACCTGAGTGAAAAACTGGGTTCTTACAGTCTTCTCACCTTGAAACAACTTATCCCTCACTTCTCCATCCAAGGGTAAAGAAATATTATCTGAGAGAAAATCTAGAAAATAATCATATATGTCATCTACCCTCTCCAATGTCTCTTCCTATGCTCAGTCATTCCTCCAAAGAACCTGTATGAGGGGGACATATATGCCTTAGATATCTTTCATGCATTGGTCAATGATTCATACTAGATATTCCTCAAATGTAGAATCGACATCTGACTCAGCTTCCTCAGGATCAAATGGATGAGATGGGTAAATTTGATTTTGTTGAATCTATGAGACTTGATAAACATCATGTGTGACACAATAACTATGAGGTAGTAGTAACCAATAATCTACCGACTCGACTCTCTCTAGAATCTCATACATTCTGACATAACGATGCGACAACTTTCCCTTATTTATTAACCGTCTATGACCTAGCCTGGGAGATACCTAAAGAAAAACAAGATCGACAACATCTAACTCAAGAGGTCATCGATGGAGATCAACATATGATTTCTGTCCAGAATGACCAGTAGTCATATGCTTCCTGATTAGCTAAACCTATTCTAATGTCTCCTGAATGAGATGAGGAACATGTATGGATGCGTCACCAACCTCTAGTCAAAAAAAGATGGAATGGAATGGACTACAATATAAATCCTCAAAAATAGAAATCTAAATTATCACATGGAAATTGTTCTTATAATCAAACATGACACGATGGATATGGTTCCCCCTAGAACCTCTAAAATTATGTTCTCATTCTCCGAGCATATCCTACAAAACATGTATTGTTTCTTTAGATTTTCCATTAGTCTGAGGGTGAAAAGATATGGTTTGAAGCACCTTAGTTCCCATATATTTCTAAATACCCATCTAGAACCATGAATTAAAATAATCATACATATCTAAAATTATTGTACTTGAAACTCCTTGTAGTCATATGATCTCTTGGACATAAATTCTTCCCAGCTCTTTAACTGAGAATGTATCTCGAATAGAAATGAAGAGGGAAAATGTTTTTATTTGGTCAATAATTACCCAAATATTGTCGCTAACCCATGGTGAGCTAGGTAATCTAACAATGAAATACATAGAAACATCTTTCCATTTCCATTCGAGGAAAGGAAGTGGTTGCAACAAGCTTGAAGGTCTTCGGTGCTCCATATTCACCTGCTGACAGGTGGATCACCTAGTGATATTGCCTAAAATCTATAATTTCATCCTAGTTCACTAGAACTGGCATCTAATATCTCAATACATCATTATGATTCCTAGATGAAATTCCCACTGGGAAGCATGTGACTCTTTCATCTACTTCTCTCTCAGATCTGTAGGAACCCAAATACGCCAACGTAGATGCAGTTTTTTATCTCTCTGTATAGAAAAATCAAGAGGTGGGTTATCACCTGATATACTCACATGGATAACCAAACCTTAAAGATCATAAAAATTCATACCCTTCACCATCTCAAGAAATAAAGAGGTAATTGTTAAGGCTGAGAGGTAATACTGCTTTTGACGGTAAACCTCAAGGGAATGTTTCCTGCCATCATAGGAACTAATCCCTGGACATGGCATCGATACATTAATCACAATACTCACTCTGTCACATAGGTTACACTAGGATATTTGGGTCTGCTGAAATATTATAGATAAGGTAGGAAAGAGAAATACATTCACCAGTGTACGGATGGCGTACTAGAGCACATACTCAAAATGTCTAGCATATGAAATATCTTCACTGGAAAGAAGTGATGAAAAGAGCTGTAAACTAGAGAAACAAGATGAATATTCCTTACCTGAAATAGATCCTTACTCGAAATGCATTAACTCTCTCGCTCTGTTAGCTCTCAATAAATGAGGAATGAAATGATTATAGAATACAAAATGGAAGTCAATCCATAACATAACCAGATGAAGTCCGGCTTGGGTAACAACTTCCCACCAACGGTTGGCCAAATCCCAAAGCATGTATGTAACAATAATGATTCTCCATATTGGAGAAATTTCTAAATTCTCAAAAATAGAAAAAATTTCCTCTATCCAAGACCTAGATACCTGATATCTGACATCCCTAGAAAAATTAGGAGGAGGATGATGCTGGAACTTGTGGGTTAGATCAGCCATCATAGGTGAAACCTTTGGAGCACCAATCATGTACTATATCATGCATATGAAACTATCATGGACTTCAGCATTAGTTCCTGGATTAGGTATAGCAGATAGTACCTCATGTGGAACTAGTAGAATTAATAATGGTGCATTAGGGCCCCCCATGTCTGGAGAATGGTCCTCACCACCCTCCTAGTGAACAACATGAGGACGTCGTGGTGGCATTGGACTAAAATTGAAAAGAACATGTCTTAGTTGGAGAGATCATATGAAATCTCACTTCCCAAGGAATACTTCCCAAACATCCAGCTTTGATGGCCCGGTATCGATAAGTTCTCAAGTATATGTTTTATGTCATTTTGTTGTTAATTCTTAGGTTCACTCATTTAAATTTAATAAACATGATAAGGTGGGATATGGATTACCAAGCAATTCTTTTTTGATTTCAATAGTCACATTATAATGTATAGTTATATTTTATGAATCAGTACCCACACACCAATCACCAAAAACGTCACCCATTTACTTATAGTATAATGGCTCAACATAGTAAATTACTCATTCTAACCCACGATGACCCATACACATCCATAATTGAGATGGGAAATCACTTAATTGAATCCAAATTGATACAATTACAAGCATCTATCACAATATAACTCAACAATGACAAGCATATCACACAATGTAATGTAGTTAAATGCACTTATTTGGCATGGAAATATACATGAAATGTGAATTCTAGGTTCCTGTAATGATTCATATAGAAATACTCTTTTACCTTATAACATAGAGACACAGATGAAATAAATTCCGAAAGATTAATAATCAACAACACAACAAAACATGTGATTCACCCACAGTGATATAATATCAACTGTAATAGGAATAATAGAATAACAATTGTATTAGGGGTAACTTGTCTTTTACCCCGAGGATGGGTTCGTGATTCCGAAGAACAACATATGACCAAGTCACACAAGTTCCTATTATCCAATATATAGTCTCCAAATAGTTTGTCAAGAAAATAAACCCTCTTTGATTCCACATTTTGACGACCCAAACCCGGATGCCACCTAACTGGGGCCTCAAGCCCGATGGGTCACAAGGCCTCAAGTGCATCATCCTGAACACCAAAAGCTTCCAACTAGTAGGGAGGGACTAGAGTTTTTCTATGGGAATATTATTCCCACATTAGCTGAGCGTAGTACAATGGAAGGAATATAATGGAATAGTAAATAACAGTTATAATTTTTGTAAATAGTGGAAGCAAACTGATGCAATAGATAAATGAGACTAATAATAATAATTGTATCAACTTGATCAATGATGATGTAATGTAATATCACTAGAATACTCGAAAGCATTGATACAAGACAATATGCATAACATGCTACACAAAGTAAAAGAAAATAATGTCTACTCCAATCATCGCAATATCCTACTCGTTCATCTGTTTTAAAGCTCCATCCTATCACCACATAATACAGTGATATAAGTAGCATGATTCCCTTTGTCAATACCTGCATCCTTTTAATCTACTATGTGTACCAAATGGAGCCCAGAGAGTGTGTGATATTAATCTTAGTGGGCCACCACCAATGGTGTCTATAACATCCAGCCTACATACGGGAATATAACAGTGTCTAGGGATGTATATATAATGTAAAGAAACTAGTACAATATAACTGAATAACCAAGTACATGATTCATCCCTCAACTTATTTCAGAACATGTAACAAGTTTATTAATAAATCAATTACAATTTAATATTAATCGGTTACAAGAGGCATCAAAAAAACTTATATCACCTAGTGATAGTATATGTATTGTAGCTCCCAAGAAGTAACAAGGATACCAGACAAAGATGTCATGTGTGGGACTTCTAGGTTAAAAAACAAGGTAACATAATCTCATAAAAGGAAATCATAGTAGTATCTGAGTCTAGAAAAGGGGTAAGAGTGTTTCTAAGGTGCGTAATCTAAGTAATTACACAATAAGGAACCTACTGAGTCCAAGGGGACTGACTAGGGTAAAACAGGGATAAGAAAATATTGGGCCCAAAGGGCTTTCACCATGACACCTACTAGTCATTTCTAGATCCAAGGAGTGTATCTGAGGTATCATTTAATAAATAAAGGGAACCGACAACAATATATTAGGAATCCAAAGAATAAGAAAGAATAAGAGTCTCAATGGGTATCAACCTAAGAAAATCGTATCATTGAATCGGAGTGGGGTTCCTGAGACCCAAGGTATTATCCACTATGAATCAATGGTGATCTTGAGTAAGTCCATTCCTATTTGATATTTTAACCATGTAGAATTTCATTTGGTTCATGTATTTCATTCCATTATTGTAGATAGGTCATGTAGAGTTAAAACCATTTATTCATTGGTCCATGACTTGTCTTATATTAGTTTAGATAGCTCATGTATCTTTGCAACCATTTAATAAAGTCTTAGTAATCCATTAAGGAACATTCCATTATTAAAGTTCACTCCTCTAGCTGCCATAATCATGGAAAGGGGTTCTACAAAAATGTAACTTTTAATAAATCAATTTTGATAATGACGTGTTACACATATAGTATACTTTCCATTTTACATTTCACATTTGAATTTAAATTACCATTTGGAAGAACTTACCTTAGGCGGGTCATGTGGTGAGAATTCATGGTACATGACGTTATGCAATTCATAGTAACAACATGACATTTATGATAAAAGACTCACCTATAGAAATGTCATGTAAGGGCGCACACGAATTATGGCTCAAATATAACAAAAACTAAAACCCCAATTATGGCATAACATTTGACATGAGGCAGATTGAGTTATAGGTGAAACCACTTACAACTAATCAAATATTTGGAAATACTAAAACCATACGATTATAACATGTATAATCATGTACTTTTAATTTAAGAAATAGTTTCCAATGAATTTTGTGGGCCCCACATGAACATCCCTAAAACAAAAAACTTTAGGGACGTGTTATAGACCACCCACTATAGTTTTGTATGAGCTTTCTCATCTGGAATCAGAAATTGTTTTCCCTAGTATTAGAGTAGATATATGAAAATTTGAAAAACACTCACATGGTGGTATATAGGTCGAGAGTGAAAGAGAAGACATATCACTAAAGAGAACTCGAGTACTTACTGTTTCACATCCAACGTTATGAATAAAAGCTCGATCAGATTATGATCGAAGGATAACTCTTGATCCATAGATTTGGACTTCAAAAAGATCCAAAGGGATGAAAAAGAAGGAAAAGAATGCATGTCATCAGATTAGGGTGGAAGGAGAGGATTAATAGATCATTAATGACTTATTGGACATTATATATATGTTTTTACATTGTGCATGGTTTGTCTACATGGTTTGTGAAACTGTACGCAAAATGTGCAAGATTATTCTGCCCGAACCTAGAAAAATGGATATTCACATAGTTATGATTCATGTTCATGTGATAAATGTGTGAGGTTCCTCTGTCTGAAAGAACCCGAACTGCACGGTTAGAAAAATTGTGTGGTAACCCAGCAAAAACCATGCGACATGGCCTATTTTTTTATAATAGGTGTTGTGAGCTCAAATGAAGCCCCAAACATGTTTAGAACCATTGATAAATTATAAGGCATCTATATTAGTTGAAAGTAAATATATAGAATATAAATTTAAGGATCCACACTTGAGTGAAAACCTAGGTTATTACAGATAATATTATCAAAATTCAATGAATATATATCATATAAATATATTTAATAATTTTCCCTAATAGTGATTAATTTAATTTTATATCTTAAAATGTAATTGACGGTATAATTTTTTTTACAAAAACACGTCATTTATTCCAATTGGTTCTAATTTTTATTTCTAATTAATTGATGACCACTGAATTCATTTTATAAATATGTGTAAACAATATTTGAAAAATTTAGTTGTTATCATTTAATCCTATCACTCTGATGTTTAGGTTATAACTGTCATAATTATGGAAGAAATATTTAATCCCTTATTTAGGCTTGGTGTTATGTATAACATAAACTATCCAAGGAATTGAATTTTTTTTAAGATACATACCAAAACTTTTATATTTTGTATAAAATATCATAATATAAATACTTTCAATACCATTCAAATTATGGTTTAAAACTATAGGTAAGATCCCATTAAATTTTGTCTTACTAATTTACCACATGATACTATCAATGTGTTGAGGTGATATTTTATTTTGGGCCACGCCCATCACTATATTTTCAATAAATTCATCATAGATCAAATGATAAAATTAATAATGAAACAATATGCCTTATAAATAAATATCTATAATTAATAATTAATATCAAATATTAATATTTCCCAATTCAATCAAATAACATTCAAAGTAAGAGACTCTATGTATAAATAATATATTATTTAATAAAAAATAATTTCCTTAAATAAATAATGTATATATTTAGCGGAAACATAATGTACCATGGGAAGAAGAAATTTATTATTTCAACGGAATGTTAATGAATACAAAATTTTACAATGAAAAGAAATTCCAATATATTCCCTGGTCAAATTGATTGTAATCCATCTAGATAAATAATATGATGGTATCATTACCACATTTCCCCATGGAATTCTATGTAATATAAATATTTTTTTTCATTGTTGATTTTAAATACCATAAAAATAAATAAAAATATTCTTGAGGAAAATAACATTTTCACATTGAAAATAAATTAGAAAAATAAAAAATTTAAAAAATACATGGAAAACAAAATTCCATAAAAATATCATTTACAACATGTAAAGTTTCTCTTAAAGCAATGAGTAATAATTGATGTCGACTCTCATTGATGTAGGTCAAAGTTTAGAATTTATAATCCTATAAACTACTGTATATGGGGGAAGTAGGATCAAACCTATAGAGAAGACAATTTTTACCAATAAATTTTTCAAAATCTTCAAAATACCACCTATAGTTAACGTTGGAGTTGATCTTTTTATTGATTTTTAGATTTTAATTTTTTAATTTGTTTTAGTGATTTTATAATGCAGTAAATTAACTCAATTATTTTTTAATTTTTTATCTATACTATGATGAAAAAATAAAACAAATTGAAAATATTCAACCATAGAATAGAATGCTGATAATTGAACTTCCGAAATGTAATGACCGGGGAAAAATATTCATTCTATTAGTTTTAACAGAATTCCAATTCACATTAAAATTGTTGAAGTATACCAACTTAAAGAGAATGACTTACCTCTCTCACCAAGAGTTATGTCACTCAAGCTGATCCATTTTTCAGCTCGCCACTCCTAAATAAATCAACTATGAAATGTTTGATTCAAAAATGTCAACCGGACAAACTCAAAATATGTACTAAAGTATTTTGAATTTATTAAATTAGGAAAGATGTTCCATGATCAATCATTCTAATTGGTTTTGAAATTTTGAAATTATGTTCTATTGATATATGAAATCGAATTAATTCTTCATTGATCTCATCAATCAATACAAAAAAAATGATGAAGTGAAAAGGAATATTAAAAGATAACTATTGGAACATAAATTACTCCCCAAACTAATTTATTTTCTAGAGAAAATAGTCATTATGATTTCAAAAATTGTAAAATACTAAAATAGATTACAAATACTGGAAAATGAGGGAAAAGAACAACCCAATTGATGTTCTTCTCCTAAACAACTTTGGCTCTAGGAACTGGATCACAAATCGCCCTCTGTTCATTCTCTACTCCAACCCAGATCTTAGATTGTGTATGTACTCTCCCTTAAAAGATTTATTCTTGCTCTGTTTTAAGTACCCATTGACTTCGGTTGCTCGTCACCTCCACTCTTCTCTATCATAAACTTTTCTTTTACTATTGCACTACACACGACTATTTTTCCATGAACAACAGGTCACACTAGATTCTCCTTTATAACTAACTCTGGATGAGTTAGTTAGAGGCAATTGGACTTGCTTCAAAACCTTGAATGAACCAATATATGAAAATAGACAACACAATTAAGAAATAAATGAAATAAATTAAAAAAATTATAATTTAAGATTATATCGTATTAAAAAGTATTTTAAATTAATTAGTAAAATTTAAAATAATGTTGTAGAATAAATTATTTTATTTGTATTATTAATTAACGGATATTATAAAATTATTAAATTTTAAATTTATATTATTTTTCATTAATTGTTCTATTGATTTATAAAAATTAATGTTACTTAATTAAAAAAATTATGTTATATTAATTAATTAAAAATTATAACATTACATAGTTGATCAAGTTAAATAAAGATGATTAATTTTATAGATTTTTATTTACAATTAATGATTTGATGTTTTATTATGTATTAATTTTAATGTTTTAATATTGTTAAGTTATTGATTTTAATTATATATTTTTATTAATAATAACTATAATTTTTATTATTATTAAATAATTTTTTTATTTTATTTAAATTATTATTATTAAATATTATTAAGAATATTTTTATGATATTTTATTATTAAGTAATTTAATATGAAAAAATAAATTATTATTTATTTATTCTAATATAATTTTTGAATTTAAAATTAATTAATTTTAGTTTAATAAAATTTATTTATGTTAACTAATTTAATAATTCTATTTTATTATATATCTTATGGTTATTATTTATTAATAAGTAATACTGTTATTTTATTAATTTTAGATTTAATTTATATTTTCTTTTTTATTTTATTATTATTATTATTAACTATATATTCTCCCTACATATTTTTGGCGAAACCCTAAGGGGGAAAGGGCCATGTATTCTTCGGTGCCAACACTAGCCATCGCGGTTCGTGGTGGGATCCACCTCGGTGTAGTGCCTTCTAAAAAGGCAGTGCAAGGCTTTCCATAGCGAACAACAACACCAAATCTTGTGAGAATAGACAAATTGTTGAGTTCTTCATCCGTTCAGTTGCTCCAATGCAGCCATGCTCATCTCAATGATTGGCCTCGATAGTAGGTGACCTCCTCATCTTCCTGCGGTGAACAGCTACTCGATCCTAGTTTACCCCCATCCAACAGCAATGAGTAGGAGTCATCTTGTAGTGGTGGATGTCTGGGTCTTCGAGTCGCTCGATGCTTACCCGCGACTGGAGTACCGTCTTCGGATTAGTGGTGGAGCTTCGGTTCTCCCTCAGCATGACCCAACATCCTCTTTGTGGATGGACCATATCCCTCCTTACATCTTGGTCACTTCCTTCCACAACTGACATGATGTAGTAATTCCTCTCAACATTCGATCTTGGGAAGAAGAATTTTTTATTGCTAAATATAAATTTGGATTTTGATCATAATCATGTAATGCATGGGTTCAGTTTTGCGGTGGTTTGTGGATGTGTATTTTTTAATGAAAGTGATGAAGCTGATGAAATTTTCTGTTGCGGCGAATAACAGGGGAGAAACAATATCGATATGTGAAAAATCGTATTGATGGTGATTTTAGAAGAAGAATTAGTAGAGGTGTAGTAGAGAAGGAGGATCCTTGAGACAAGAATTAGTGGCTGAGGCTACCAATAGAAGGAGAGAGAATGGTGATAATAGGGTAGTTGCATGGCGTGTGAAGCATGAGTGATGGGATCAGTGAGGTGGGAAATAATGTGTGATTCTGATAGTTAAAGAGAAATGAGGTTTCTATTTCATAAAAGGTAAATTTTACAGAGAAAAAAATCTACTGATAATTATAAAAGGTCACCAATAGGGATGAATAAAAGGTCACTATTTCATAAAAATTAAAGGGTCACTGTTATTCATTAAAGGTCACCATTAGATGCAAAAGAAAGAGGATACTGATAGGTAAAAAATAAAGAAGTCGTTGATGGGGTTAAAAGGTCACATGAAGTTTATAAAATATTCTGGATACTGATAAAAATAAATAATAGTTAACTAATAACCATAAAATAGGCTAGTTCATAGATGTAGATATAAAAAGTTATCGTTAGTTGAAAGAAAATATAAAAAAGGGACACTTGTGCAGATAATCATCTACATCACTAGCATATAGAAATTAAAGTAAAGGTGATACACAAAAAATGAATACCGTGTAAGATGAATTTAATATTAAAACATAAGTATATTAAATACAAAGATTGAAAATAATTAACTGTTTAAAAACATAAAAAAAATTTGAAATCTAAAAATTAAAATAAGGCTAATTAAAACTAAATTATATTTTTTCTATAATTATTTAAAATTAAAATTAAAAATTTTAATTGATAACATTTAAATTAAAAACTGGACTATTGTAAAACAAAATTGATATAACACATAAATAAACATTTATTAAATGGTCTATAATGAATATAAAATGATTGCATTCGTGACTAAATAAGTCACTGATAGCTCATGTCTCTCTCACTGGTACACTAAAAAAATGACAATAAATAAATAATCTAACATCATACATAGGATTAAATAATTAATTTTTTAAAACTATAAATTATATAACTAGATAACTAATTAAATACTTAATATTAAAATTGCATACTTTCATTTAATTTAAACTCCAATTCTTAAATTAATTAATTATTATGATAATTAAACATATTAAATAATGAAGTTATTTTATTTTAATTAAACTAAATTAAAAGATAAAATAATTTAATAAATGAAATTTTAGATAAATAGAAATATGTCGATTAAATAATTGTTTAAAATATATACTAATTTATTAAAAATTCAAGAAGATTTTAATTAACAAAAATAATTAAGAAATGAATAAATTAGAAAAGAATAGTAAGTTAAAAATAATTAATTTAATTTTAAAAAATACATATTTAATTTTAATAATTTTTTAATTAAAAAATTTAATTATAAAAATAAAAAAGTACATTTATTTTAAAAAAATGATTAAATAAATAATTAAATCATTAAAAATCATGTAAAAATACGTGGAAAACTATGTAAAATAAGGCCACATAAAATCCCCCCACACTTAAGAATTTTTTTACTCAAAAAATATCATTCTTTGTTGTCATTGAAAAACAGAGGTAGTATTTATGATTCAACAGAAACTCTAACATACACATCACTTAAGAAGAGAGGATAAAAACATGAAAACAGGATTTTTGAAAAAATATGTTCAAAACAAGTCTTCCCTCGAACATATACTCAATGGTTAATCAAGACACAAAAAACCATCTATCAATATAGGTTTCCTACAACAAATGTGAATCTACTTGATGACTCATTTCAATCTAGGAATAACTCCAAAGTACATGAGTGAAAATAGGTAAAAAATTAGTAGAATACAAAACATAACTAGAGTATCTTGGTATTTTGACACATATCCTTAGTTCTATTTTTTTTTGGAATCTCTTTAATGATACAACCTAAATGACTTTTAGATAATCCAAATGATCCCTTCTTCATCCAACGTTCATCATTCCCCTCACCTTAATGAACTCATTTTTTACCCTAAAACCTCTATTTATTTTTTTAACAAGCCATGTATCACGTGCTAAAATGTACTTATTCATGGTGTAGAGATGGATTAAAGTAAAAAAATACTCCCAACGTCCAGGGTCTCATATATTCACTGTGGGATTCAAAATTCTCAAACTACTCCAGTTTCAAAAGATTTACATGAATACCATTTATATTGGCTTATTAAAGTGATTACATGGAATAAATAATTAAAAAAGTGTCCCCTATGATCAAAATAAAACTTCCATTTCCAAAGGGTTGTGATCATTACTTCACAAAAGAGTTACCCATATCACTCTCCAAAGTAGTCCCTAAACCAAACTAACCATTAAATCAATATTTATACTCACTGAAAAATCACGCACCAACATTAATTTCAAATCCAAAATATCTCTTAACTAAAAATAAAAAAACATCATTAGGCATGACCTGATCGAAGAATGATAAAAGCCTAAAATTATGCATAAATTTTGAAAAATATTGAAAAAAATTAACCATTTTCTAAAAAAAAAGTTTTCAATTACAGTGGGAATAAATTGAATGTTAATTAATCATATTTCATGATAGTCAAGAATATTCCCCCTCCACCACACTTAAAACAAAATTTTCAAATATGTAGATGAACAATTTGATAGTATAAGTTAAAAGCAGATCTTTTTATTTTAGTTGATAGATGAGATGTATAATGGGTCTCTTTAATGTCCAAAAATATAGTTTTCCACATGGAATAAATATCAACATACTCATATCCATGGCCATGTATGATTATTAAGTTAGTGAATAATTTTCAAAACTGCTCCAAAGTAACAAGTGATATTTAAGTGCACTGTGTATTGTGTGTAAGAACTTTAACAGATTGAGTTCAATAATATGTATTTAATAGAGATGAATAATTAATAATAAAACAAACCAGCCTAAAGTGGATTCAAAACAAAATTTCTCATCCGGCATGAACAAAATTCCCCATCACAAATGTTCAAGCTATGAGAGATTTTTACAATAGCGAAATTCAATTTTTCAGGGAGGAGGAACAAGAAGATTTTTTTAAAAACAAAGTGACCTATAGCAGAAACCATTTAGTAATCTTAGACATCTAGTATATTTTTATAATACAAGAAGAATATTTAAACAACCACTATCTCACAAATAATACTATCAATGAGTCACCATCAACATCACAAATGAGTCACCGAAAAAATTAAATGACATAAAATTTTATTAAGATGAACAAGGAGCAGAAAAATGAATGCAAACTAAATAATAGAGTAATTACTTGAATTATAGATTATCATTAAAGCTTCAATAAGGAAATTCAACTCCATCAATGACATAGTAGATGTATCCTCATGACCCTAAAGGCACTCGGAGACCACGAAAAAGAAGTAGGGTGAATTTCCCAAAAAACAATGAATAAAAGAAGCACATTATTGAAAGGTTAAAATAAAACAATGTAAAGACAAAAACAGCCTTGGGTTTACACCCATGTAGTGCTATGTTTTAAAGCCTTCATCTAGACATTATTTAAGTTCGGTTTTCAAGCACAATGAAGGCAGATAACCCCTTTAGCTGTCCCTCAAAATAATGTTTCACTCTATGACCATTAAACAATATGGGTTTATTTTCTCCACCTACAATTTCAACAACTCGATTCTTCATTACTCTCACAATAGTATAAGGTCTAGACCATTTGGAATTCAGTTTTCCAGAAGAGAGTCTATGTATAGAGTTGAGGGGAAGGACCTTATGTCTATGTTTAAACTCTTTTTTTTTGAATGATAGAATCATGAATGTTTCTAGTACCCTATTTATAAATCCATGATTTATAATAACTCTCTCTATTAATTTCATCCTTCTCTCTCTGATCAAGTAATCTTCTCTCACCAGAACCCTTAATATAAAATTTGAGATCCTTAACTTCCCAATAAGACTTATGTTTCAACTCCACATGTAAATGACAGCATTTCGAAGACAAAAAATCCGTAAGGAGACATACCTATTGGGGTCTAGAAGGTTGTTCTATATGCAAATAAAGCTTCATCTAGTTTAAGAGACCAGCCTTTCCTAGAGTTTGACACATTTTTTCAAGTATTTGTTTCAGTTCTCTGTATGAAATTTCTACTTGTCCATTGAACTGAGGATGATAAGGAGTTCCGGTTTTAGGAACACAACCATATTTTATCATCAAAGATTTAGATTTATTGTTCTTAAAATGTGTTCCATTATTAGTGGTAAAGGCCTTGAGAACTCCAAATCTTATAAAGATATTCTTATTGACATATTTAATTATAGAACTGGTTTGATTATTGTGAAGTGAAACTACCTCAACCCACATTGAAACATAATCAACACAAAAATATTTAATCATTCCCATGAAAAAATGGAAATTGACCAATGAAATTTAAACCCCAGACATCAAAATTTTCAACTCCCAAAATTACTTTTTATGTTAACTTCTGCATTCTACGAAAATTTCCAATCCTCTAAAATTTATCATAGCCAACTACAAATCTCATATCATCCTTAATGAGTAGGCAAACAGAAACTAGATTGTAAGACATTAAGAACATTCCTTTCACCAACATGGTTACCTCTCCATGGTGAGGAGTGACAAATCTATAAGACAAGCATTATCTCTTCCTCAGGTACTCCAAAGGATACAATCATCACATATCAAAAAGTATAGAGGATCATCCTAAATATAGTGTATAAGTTCAGAAATGAATTTATTTTTTTGGTAATTTGCAGATTTTTGGTAAAGCCACCAACAGCAAGAAAGATGGCTAAATCTACATACCAATAAAAATGACCAATTCACACAGTGAACAATTTTAATCTAGAAAAGCAGATATTATTTCCCTAGGATCTCCATTTTGAGTTAGGGAAATCCTAGATAGGTGTCCAGTAACTATATTTTATGCTCCTTGCATATCCATAGTCTCTAAATAAAATTCTTGTAACAACAGAATCCATCTAATAATCCTAGTTTTTTATTCTTTCTTAGACATCAAGTAAATTAATGCATACTGGTCAATTAAAACAAATAATTTTGAGCCTATAAATTAATTTAAAAACTTTTCTAGAGAAAACAAAACAACTTGTAATTATTTCTCAGTTGTGGTATAATTATTTTAGGCCTCATCTGGAAATATTATTGCATAATACATCATAGGTAGTTTTGTAACTCTCCTCTGTCCATGGGAAAAACCTACAACAATGTCACTTGAATAATACATAAGCACAAAAGGTAGTTTCTAGTCAGGTGCAGTGATAATGGGTGATGTAGTGTCTTTTTCAATGTGAAAATTAAATAATTTTCAATAGGTTTCATCAAAGATAAAAGTTGAATCCTGAAAAAGAAAAGAACACAGGGGAATTTTTATTTTGAAAAAAAATTATAAACCTTTAGTAGAAACATGTATTCCCTAGAAAACATCAAACACATTTTTCATTTTTCGGAGGTGGTATTTTTTTAATTACTTCTATTTTAGCAGTATCAACATCCAATACTCTCTTTGAAACTTTATGATCAATAAATATACCTTCTTTGAAAATGAATTGACACTTCTCCCAATTAAGAACAAGGTTGGTTTCAATTCATCCTTCTATGGCTAACACAATACATCCAAGACATGTATAAAAAGTACCACCCAAAATGGAAAAGTCATACACGAAAACCTCAATGATTCTTTTAATAATATCTAAAATGATCATCATCATGCACCTGTTAAAGGTAGCTGGAGCTCCACACAACCCAAATGGAATCCTCTTATAGGTAAATGTCATAAATGGGCATGTGAAAGTGATATTTTACTGATCCTGTGGAGCAATATAAATCTAGTTGTAACTAAATACCCATAATAGAAAAAGTTATTGCCTACAAGAATCTCTAGAATTTGATCAAGTATGGTCATTGGAAAATGGTCCATTATAGTGGTTTCATTAAGAATCCTATAATATATACAATATCTCCATTTTTAGACATTATTAACATAGATTTATTCATATTTTCATTTTTGACTACAGTGAAACCTCCCTTCTTGGGGACAACCAGTACTGAGATGACCCAAGCACTATCCGAGATGAGATATATGATTATAGTGTCTAAAAACATAATCACTTCCTCTCTCACAACTCCATTTATATTTATATTCATTCTTATTTGACACTCTAACTAAAGCTTGTGGTCAGGATCCATAGGTATTTTAGGCATGGAGAATGAGGGACCAATTCCCTTAATATCAACTACGGGCCAGCCTATGGAATATTTTAACTTTTCCAACACACTCAACAGTCTTTGTTCTTGATTTTCATTAATATCAGAAGAAATTATGATAGTAAAAGTGGAATTATCACCCATAAATGAATATTTAAAATGTGTAGGGATAGGTTTCAATTGAACAGTTGGTTGTTATACACAACAAGGAAGACTCTTAGGACTAGGAAGTCAATTATATTGAACATATCTATTGTAAGGTGTATTAAATAATGAAATATATTCAATTTCTATTTAAAATTAAGAATTAATAGTTTTGTTGTCTAAAGTAGGCAGCATACTGTCCAGATATTCCAAATCAGAACTCAACAGATTAATCAATGAATAATTCGCATGTTGCCTAAAAAACTTTCCCTATACATCATAAAAATGTTCAGAATGGTTTGCGTTTATAGAAATACCCAAAAAATCTCTCAAAAAGATCTTATTTTCATAAACATAGGACCCTTCAAAAGTAGAACCTGGACAGTTGTCCATTTCTTGAAAATATTCTAGATTTATTGTTTGAGTAGAATTTTCAATTTTTGAAGCAATTAAGTCATAATTTTATACATTAAAATGAGTTTCATACACAAATGATTGATTTTCATATTCTTTAGATTTTTTAGGTAAGTTCTCATCCTCTAAGGACTCTACCATTGAATAATTATTAGAAATGATTTGTCCTTTTTTATTTTTAAACACATTGAATTATTCTTGTTGTTATCAAATTTAGAAAATAAGCTGACCCTTAGAGACATCAATTCAAACACCATATGAGGTGATGAAGGCCCAACCTAAGAAGATGAAAAACTCTTGATCATACTTCCTGTCCAAGAATAAAATGTTTGTATGAAGAAAAAACTTCCCTACCCCAACTATCATGTCATATATCCTACCCATAGTATTAGTGAATGATTCATTAGCTAACTGTAGTATGAATATGGTTTGATGAAGGTCTCCTAACCTCAAATGTCAAAAAATTGAGTATGGGAGAAGGTAAATGCTAGCTCATAAATCTCACAAACAATTGAGCTAAACATAATTTTCTAGCAAGCAAGGAATAACAAAACTATTTGGGTCATTCAATTTAGATTGTATTTTTTGGAGTATAGCACTATGCTCTTCAACGAGGCTGTAGGTAGAAAATTCATCTAGGGTCTTTTTTTAGGATATAATTTCCATAAGATATTTCATGTAAGATGGAATTTTAATTTGGGCTTGGATGAAATTATTTTTTACATGATGTTTGGAAAGGAGACCAAAGAACTGAAGAAGTTCATCATTGGTGTTACATTGTGGTTTCAGCTACTTAGGGAATGGGATGGGTGGTGAATATTTTTTAAGGAAAATTGTCATTACTCTCACCTCATCATCAACTTTTTATTTTCCTCTATTATTATGATCTTTAAATGAGTTTCAAGCCTGATTTTTAGGTGCAAAAAATTAGATTTCTATCATTTCATACATGTTTCTATGAATTTCCATCATGTGTACAAATAAGAATATTATTACCATATTCAAGAAGATTTTAATTTTTGGAATTTTCATGTTATTTTTCATCAATTGTTTGAGTATTCATCTAACTTCTAGTGACTACATAAATGTAATTATCTCTATGGTTTGGTTCAGTGGTGCTTGTAAATCTACCTTTTTCCAAGATGAAAAATCTCTAGAAATTTGGCCTAGCTTCATTTCCATGTTTTGAATTCTCACCTCATTTTTCATTTTAGAAGACTCATATTGATTTTGATGTTTGGTCAGCTGAGTCATGTATTTTTCCTCTTGAGAGTTAATCTTGATCAAGATTAATTAAAGCTTAGAATACATTTGATTATAATTTTTTCCTTGTTTATTTGAAGTCTTTCCCCTTTATTAATTTGGAACATTTGGTCTTGGATGGATTTGGAAATTAGGGGAGGTTGACTATTTAATTAAGACTTAATATTTACATGACATATTTTGTTGTCTTATATCCTTGGTTATAATTATTTTAAAATATATATTTTTAGGAGGTATTCAAGGACCATAGTTAACAAATAGTGAGTTTTTTGGTTGTTGGGAAATCATATCACTATTAGGACAAAAAATTCTATTATGCCCAAACATTAAACATTGTGAACATTGTTCCCTTAATGATTGATTTTTGTTTTGATAGCCAAGTTGGTTAATAATTCACTTAAATTTATAGTACATTAAAGATTTCAATTGGTTGGAGATTTCAACAAGTTGATCTTGAGTTTCATTTGTTGAACCAATGTTAACATTAACATTTCTGTTATGTTTTTTTCTTCAGGAATTTTTATGTTGTGAATTTAGGGAAATATTATTAAAAACATTTCAATGTGATTTATCTATCTTTTTATTGAAATTTCCCCCATTATCCTAATCAGGAAGACTCTATCCTTAGGAAGACAACCCTTCATAGAAGGTGTCCATGAGAAAGTGAGATGGTAGTTGATGATGGTGACACTACCTATGTAGGTCCCTAAATCTATCCCAAATCTTCATGATAAAATTCTCCATCCTCTTGATAAAAACTAGTTATTTTTGTTCTCAGATCACATTTCTATCGTTGAGGGTAATATTTCATGATAAATGAGTTATACACTTGATCCTAGTTTTTGAAAATGTTCTCCATTGGGCTTAAAAACAATTTCATACAACTCCCTTTAAAGAAAAAGGGGAAACACCCCATTTTTAGATCATTCTATGTAATTACTAGAAGAGGTAACTATTGTATAGTGTTGTAGAAATATCTAATGAAATCTAGAGATTCCTAAGTAGATAGTCCATTAAATATGGGAATCAGTGAAATGTGAGAATGTTTTAGCTCATAATTTCGGGCTCTAGGAGATAACCTAATATGATAAGGATTTCTTGAATATTATGGGAGAAATAACTCCCTCATCCAAGGCATTTCAACATGATATAATACATCTAATTGATTTTGGATGTTGGTAGGTGTAGGAAATCTATCATCAATGTTCTCCATTTCATTTTTGTTTCTATTATTTCTACGAGTAATTAAATGTTTGTCTATTTCTATGTTCAGCAGCTCTAGAAAAACAGTATAGTGTCTTGTCCTCGTACAAAGTATATCAACAATTCAAGTAGAACAATAGTAGAAATAAATAGGATCTCAACAACATAGAAATCTGTTTCAATTCAGTTTTAAACGAATAATATTTTATATAGTTTTCAATTTTTCAATTTTTTAAATATTTTTTTTATATGTGATATTTTAGTTTTTTATTAGAAAATGAATGGATCATGACTTACATGGAAATGCACCCATAAACATGATGTAGACCATCATTTGAGATGGCCAATATTAACAATTTATATTCTAACTAACTAATGTATTTGTGGAAAGTAGGGTCGAACCCACAGAGAAGACAATTTTGACCAAAACATTTCTAAAACTCTTCAAAGGACCCTACTGTTGTCAGTAGGGGAGTAGATTTTTTTGTTTTTTTACATTTTATTTTTTTAATTGTTTTATTGATTTTATAATTCATTAAATTAACTAGTAATTTTTTTAATTTTTTATCTATAATAAGATGAAAAAAAAGAAAACAAATTTAAAATAGTTAACAACAATAATATCGAACGCAGATTTGTGAACAACCAGAATGTAATTATCGTTGAAAAATCTATATTAAATTGGTTTTAAAAGCATTACAATTCATATAAAAAATTTTCCAGTATACAATCTTAATGAGAATGAATTACCTCCTTCACTAAGAGTTATGTCACCCAAGAAGATCGATTTCAAATTTTGCCACTCCTAAATAAATCAACTATGAAATGTTTGATTCGTAAATGACTACTGGACGATATCTCTATAAGTACTAAAGTATTATGAATTTATTATCTTTTCAAAGAGGTTCCACGGTCATTCTTTGAAAAGTATTGTGAAATTTTGAAATTAAGTTCTAGTGATATAAGAAATTCAATGAATTCGGCATTGATCTTGATGATCTATACTGGATACTTTAAAGTGATGAAGTGAAAAATAATATTAAAAGATAACAATTGGAACATAAATTTTCTCCCAAAATAAATGATTTTCTAGAAAACATGTTCATTACCATTACAAAAAATGTAACATACTAAAACAGAGTACAAATACTACATCACGAGGGAAAAAGAACTCCAAAAATGATGTTAAGATCTTGAACTCATTCAGCTCTAGGAAGTGGTTTAAGAATCACCCATTATTCTTTCTCTACTCAAACCTAGATCATTGAATATGTACATGCTTCCCCTTATAATATAATTACTACTATATTTTAGGTACCCACTATCTTCTTCTGCTCGTCACCTCTACTATTCTCCGAATTAAACTTATCTTTTAATGTTGCACCACACACATATGATTTTTTTCCAACCACATGACACACTAGATTCTACCTTGTATCTAACTCTAGATGACTTAGTTGGATGCTACTAGATGTGCTTCTAAATCTTGAATGAACCCACACAAGAAAACCAATGACACAATTTAAACATGAAGGAAATAAATAAAAAAATTATAATTTAAGACAGTATCTTATTAAAAAGTATTTTAAAAGAATTAATAATCTTTTAAATAATGTTATTAAATAAATTATTTTATTAGTATAATAAATTAAAGGTTATTATAACTAAATTATAAATTAAATTTAGGTTAGTATTCATCAATTAATTATTAATTTATAATAATTAATGTTACTTCAGTAGAAATGTTAAGTTATATTAATTAATTAAAAATTAAATCAATACTTTGTTGATCAAGTTAATCAAATATGATTAATTTTATAGATTATTATGAACAATTAATGTTTAGATGTTTTAATAATTGTTATTTTTAATGTTATAATTTTATTAATTTATTTGTTTTAACTAGTTAATGTTAATAATGTTAATTATAATGTTAATTATTATTCTAAAAAATAAATTAGTTTATTTTGATTATGATTATAAACTAACATTAATTATTTTATTAAAAAAATTTATTATTATGTAATTTAAAAAGAAATAAGAAATTATTATTAATTTATTCTAATATAATTTTAGATGTTATAATTTATTAATTTTAGTTTAATAAAATTTATTCATATAAACAAATTCAATAATCCTGATTTATTATATATCTTATGTTTATTATTTATTAATAATTATAATTAATTTTTTTAATTTTAGATTTTATTTATATTTTCTTTTTAATTTTATTGTTATTTTTATTTATAACATAATCTTTTCCCCCACCCCATTATTAGAACAACCCTAAAGAGGAAGAGTTCTGTCTTCTTCGGTGCCACAACTAGCCATGGAGGCCCATGGTCGGATACTCCCTGGTTGCTGGCATATAAACAGGTAGGGGGAGGCCTCCCATAGAAAATAGCGGTGCCAAATCGTGTGAGAAGATCCAACTGGTGAGTTCCTCATCCCTTTAGCGGCTCTAGTGCTGCCCTAATCTTCTACAAGCTTGGCCTTGACAGTAGGTGACCTTGTAAAATTCCATCATAAAACAACTACTCTATCATGGTTCATACCTTCCAACAGTGGCGAACAAGAGTCGGCTAGCAGTGGTAGTCATCCAGGTCTTCTAGAAGCTCGATGCTTACCAACTGTTGGAGTATCAGCTTTAGACAATCAATAGAGATTCGGTTATACCTCAGCATGGAACAACATCATCCTGGTGGCTAGACTAGATCCATCCTTAATGTATGGATTATTCCATCAAGAATTGACCGGATACAGAAACTCCTATCTACTTCAGATCTAGGGAAGAAAAATATTTTTTTTAGTAAAACTGTATTTTGATTTTGAACATTAGTCCGGTAAATCTAGGTTTCAGTTTTGCAGTGGTATGTGGATGTTGGTTTTGTAATAAATGTTATGAAGCTAATTATATTTTATGTTTCAGTGAAGAACATGAGAGATGAAATATCGGTATATGTAAAATCAAGCTGATGGTGATTTTAGAAGAAGATGAATTTGAGGTGTAGGAGACAAGAAGGATTGGTAAGACATGAATTGGTAGCTGAGGCCACCGATAGAAGGAAACACAATGGTGAAATTAGGGTAGTGGCACGGTGTGTGATATGTGGTAGATTGGATTGGTAAGACGGCTGCAACGTAGGGTCACCGATAGGTAAAGATAAATGAGGTTACCAATACATAAATGGTCACAATTATAGATAAAAAATTCTACTAATAATTATAAAAGTTCACTGATAGGGATGACTAAAAGGTCATCGTTCTACAAAAAGTAATGTCCATCGTTATTTATAAAAGGTCACAGTTAGTTGTAAAAGTAAGAGGTTATTGATGGGATAAAATTAAAGAGGTCTCCGATATTGATAAAAGGTCACTAATGTTTTATAAAATATTAAAGTTGTTAGTACATATAAATAAATGATCATCGATAGCAATAAAATAGAAAAGTTCCTAGATATAGTTAAAAAATGTTGCTGTTATTTAAAATAAAATATAAAAAATGGTCATTGATGCAGATAATCATCCAAATCGGTATAATATAGAAATAAAACTAATGGTGACACACAAAAATTAAAACAGCGTAAAATGAATTTAAAAGTAAAACATCATTTTATCAAATAATAATATTGAAAATATTTAAATGGTTAGAAACATCAAATAAAAAATATAATGATTGAAATATAAAAATTAAAATAAGGCATATTAAAATTGAATTATAGTTAAACGTTAAAAATTTAAAATCACAATTTAAATTATTAACTGATAACACATAAATTAAAAAGTGGATTATTGTTAAACTATATTGATAGAAGACATAAATTAATATTTATTAAATGGTCTAAAATTAGTAGGAAAGGATCACATCGATGACTAAATAATCATTGAAAGCTCATGTCTGCCTCACTGGTAGACTAAAAACAAATGTTAAAAAATAATAAATTTAACTGCATACTTAAGATTAAATAATTAATGTTTTGAAACTCTAAATTAATCAATTAGACAACTAATTGAATACTTATAGATAAAATCACATTATTTAATTTAATTTAAACTCAAATCCTTAACTTAATTAATTTGAACGATGACTAAACATTTTAATTAATGGAGTTAATTTATTTTAAGGAAACTAAACTAGAAGAATAAATATTATAATAAATGGAATGTTAGATAAAGAGAGATATGATGATTAAATAAGTTTTTAAAATATATATTAATTTTAAAAAAAGTCAAGCATATTTTAATTAACAAAACATAATAAAAATGATTAAATAAGAAGTGTATTGTAATATTAAAGTAATTAATCTGAAGACTAAAAATATATAATTAATAATAAAATTTTATTATTTTACAAATTTAATTATAAAAATAAAAAAGTACATTTATTTAGTAAAAAGTGAATAAATAATTAATTAAATCATTAAAAACTATGTAACAAGATGTGTCAAAACAATGTAAAACAAGGACACAATAGTCATGTCGGTGGGAATGTTATGTTCATACCATGAATGTTAAAATGAAAATTAATTTCCTATTTTATAATAAAGGACAAAAGAACATTTTTTTGGGAAAAATTTGGAATATTCTTTTTGATAAAATAAAATTATTAATAATAATAAATTTTAAAAACCGTACCAAAACATTTTAAAAAAATATTAATTTGGATGAAAAAAATAGTTTCGAATGAAGAGATATATAAAGGTAGATACTATCAAAAACATTTTCATAACTATTATGAGTAATAGAGGGTAGAAAATGGTTCAATTAAAGAAAATAACTATAACTAATAGTGGATAATAAAATATAATGGTTCTATTAGAAAATTATTGAATAATTTCATTCATTGTAAATTCATGCATAATGAATACCGATTAAAATTATATTATCAAATAAACCCTTAAAATGGTCATAACGTCGAAGTGAGAAATAACCAATGAATCGATTATTTGAATAAAAATTATATCCATATAAAAATCGGTAAATGCATCATAATATTATAAAAATTATTTGGAAAAATAATCTTAATACATCAAAGATAATTAAAATGTATTATAACCAAATGAAATTAAATTGAGGGTTAAAATCCATGACCACTTAGTAATTTTCTTGTCAAATACCTTTAAATAAAAAAATTAAATAATAAAGGAAAATACAGTGTATTTTGAATGAATATTGATATTACATGTAAAAGGGGAATTATATTCACAACATCAAAGATTTTGGTGCATAATATTACAATATTCAAAAAACAAATGTAATATAAGGAAAAATCCCACACTTTACACTGCATTTTAGTTGAAATCACTATTACCTCATTTAAAAAATTTTAAAGAATGATATTATTTTATTAATGAATTTTATTAATGTTTATTACATAATATATGATCCTCTAATGACCTATTTCTTCCCCTTCATTGATAATCAATTACTTTTATTTTTATTATTGTTGTTTCAAGTGTAATTTTTTTTCAATCATGTGTGTTTTTTCAAGAAAGTTTAATTTTATTTTTATATGATAATATTCAATGATATTTTGAATTATATTAATTTTATAAATAATATATTAAATTATTATATGATTTTTTAAAATAATTTTTTAAGGTTCGACATGGAAAATGAGTAGCATCGCATCGTAGAGATAGTATGTTATATATACACATAAGAAATAACATTATTATCTTAATGGGTGAAAGGGTAGGAAGTTCACGGTATAAAAATTTTACAAAATAAATATCATGTCAAATGTATTATGTTTATTAATTATTTATATCATTTTGACTACGCATGTGAGATAGTGGTGAAAAGAAATTTAAGTCTGTTTCCAAGGCTGTTGTCAAGTACTCAAAATTGAAGAATTTGTAATGGGTCATTAGGGATGGGATCCCATCACCAATGGTAATTTTGTGGTAGGGTCCCATCGCAAATTACCCATTATAGAAAAATGAAACAAAAATAGTTTATTCAGTTTTAAAAAGAACACATTTTCAACAGCCCTTCTCAAAAAACATAAAAAAATCGATAAAATTTAATAAAATTTATTAATAGTAGTAATAATAATAAACAAAATTAATACTAAAAAACATATCAAAATAACAAAATTAATAAATTTATTATTAAAATTATAAAAAAATATAAAGTAAAAAAGTGATTAAATAATAATAAAATTAAATAAAAAAATTCACTATTTGCAACAATATTAAATAATAATATAAAAATAAAATTATCAAAAAAAATAAAATGATAAGAAAATAATAAGAATACATAAATAAATTATAAAATAAGAAAAAAAAATAAAAAAAGACAAAAAAAAATATTAACAATAATATAAAAAACAGAAAAATAGTAATGTTAATTTATGTATTAATAAAAATTTTACAAAAAAATTATATACAAATGTTTATCAGAAAAATTAAAAAATTATCTGAGGGGGAAAGCTATCTAGAGGATCTAGTGGTGGGAACTCTATCCCTAAATCATGAGTCAGACTTCACATGTACTCCATCGTCTTCCTGCACTACTGCTACTACGATCGACATATATCCTCCTGTTATTGTTGCTGATGTTGAAAGATCTCTTCATGATCCCTATGCATGATCTCTATAATCTCACCATTAGCACCTAGATACTCCTAATACTGTGTAGAAAATGATGATGACTCTTAATGTGCTCATGATCAATATTACGACATCATAGAGTTACAATAATAACCAATATGCATCAATTGATAGTCGATACCAACAAATCATCAATTCTCGAAGGTATAGTGAGTTGCATGCATCAATACTACATTATCCAATCCAACTATAATTAATGTCTGATCCTTGGTCTTGGCCTGAATCTCAACGTTTTTCTGTGACATCACAACTTCATATGACTCCTTCAATTGAAATTTATAATTAAAAAGTTAAATTATTATTTTCAGTTACTTTTATAACCCAAAAATAAATTATACTGTCCACAATATGAAGATTGTGGTCACCTATAGTCTTTATAGTGATAAGATCATTGTACATCTTCCTATAAATGTAATGCTCCAAATACCTGGACGTTCGAAAGAATATATGAGTATAAAATAAATAGTTTATAGTTAATGTTATATAAATTATATGAAAAAGTACTTACAGAATGTTGTCAATGTATACTGAATACATGACTTCCAGCTCGATATGTCACCTCATGCCTCCCATGGTTCTTCCCACCTAATTATTCTCTCTAATGAAAAGTTTCTCGCGTCCAAAATTAACATAATCCTATAAAAACTGCAGATGATATGTAAGATAGTCTGCAAGAGCTACAAGTCTAATCAAAATCTGTGACTCCAACTTTATATATTGTTTTACTCCTCATATTGTGGAAAAAATAGAGGCCAAAACCATGCATATAGATCTACCATGCCTCCACGATTGAGTCATACATGATATTATCAATTAGATACCATAAAAACTTCCAATAATTAATAATATAATGTAACTAAAAAATCAAATTGAAAAATAACTATTATATATTTATGTACCATCAAATTATTGAACATGTATCACTGAACATCAATGAGAATTTTATCCCACGTCACCCATGATGTATAAAAATAATTCAAAAATATATTACTACCCATTTAAATTATATTTTGAAAATGTTATAAAAATTGAGTGAAAATAATCAAACAACTGGAGCATAAATAAAATTATAAAAATTATTGAAAACTAACTAAAATGCATAGATAATCATACATTTGTATCTATTGATTGAACTGATGATGTGCATGTCGCACATGGATATGGTCAAGAATCATAAATCTCACAAGTCCATGACCCCTCTGAGTCATTTCTGAACCACTAGTAGTAAAAAGGTCATATTATACACTATCAAAATCATCATTAGGTTATAAAAAATCATCCAACTCATGAAATATATTAGAGAAATATTCGTCGTCCATCTAAAACATGAAATGACTGTTATCAACAAATAACTCAAAACATGAATTATATATTGATATATATTATTTATGAATATAACTAGTATTTAATTGTTCCAATCTTTATCATCATATTCAGATAATTTGGTGTTAATGTATTCATATTCCTCCTCAGTATCTTCATTTACCTTAGGTGTTTTTTCATCATCATATATTTCTATTTCAAATCCTTTAGTTACATCAACAACATAAATGCCTCCATCGACCCATAAAAATGGGGTGTCATCATTGATAGTTTTTTCTCTTCCTGGGAAAAATGATTTGGTTTTGAATCTTGAAAATTTTCAATTCCTTGCACTTCAAAAGAACCACATTAATTTCGGTGAAATTTATCTCTATGATTTTTCATTTTTATTAGGCTCCACCAATAACTCAAATCTTTGAAATCAACACAATAATTTTTATAATAAATGTAATGTTCTTTAACAGACAATAAAAATGGATCATTTAATGAACTAATTATTTTACATTGAATATCAACGATTCCAGGTCAAGGATGAGCAAAGAAGCCACAATAAGTATCTAACCAATTACATTTTAACATTATTTAATATTTTTTTGTAGACAAAACATTTCAATTATGTTGTCCAACATGTTATAAAATTCAACTAAACTTTCTCTATGATGATATCCTCTTAAGAAAAATAAAATATTTACTATTTTTTATTCCCTATATGAACATGTAACAATTTGAGAACCATTCTCTACATATGCATTATAATATTTAACCATTTCAGATGGTGGGTTTCCCAATACACACAATTGATTTTAATTTTTATAAACAGGATGAGATCTCTTAAAATTTTCCAAAAAATTATCAATATAATAAGTAATAGAGCGATTATAGATGTTAAACCATAGAAAATTCACTTTAACACAATTTTATTCATATAGGAATAATTATTTTTCCCGCGTTCTTCAAGAGAAGCTATAGTAATTTGTGGAAATTGATTTTTGAAATGATTATCATAAAATCTCTAAATAAAATAATATTAATTCACTTAAAAAATATAGAATATAGGATTTGGGTAATCATAGTAAAAATTGTTTCATTTCATCACGATTGAACAAAGCACATGTATGAGTCATGTGATATTCAACATTTGAAACCCATCGTTCTTGAACTTCACCAAATTGAATCTTGGGTAGATTAGAAACCGATAGTCAGTTTTTCATTTCATAACAATCATTTCCCTCATTATGTCCCATGAAGTTATATTTTGAGTTATTTTTAGATTAAATATAATGAGACGAGATGAAATAAATTTCATCCTAGAAATAAGCTTCTGCAATTCATCATTCAACTGATTATTTATTACATACATTTCTCCTCAATTTCTAAAAGTATATCTTGAATCGGTAAATCCATCAGAAATATACATGACCTTCATATTTTTATTCATATAGAATATTCAATATAAAATGATCAATTAAATCGAATAAAAATGACATGATTTTTTTCCAATTTATATAAAATTTAAACAACATCTTCTTATAGTCTACTTAGTTCATCCATATATATTGTTACCGCAAAAATGTCTCATAAAAAAGTGTTATTTATATTAGCACATCCCAATTCATATAACTCAATAAACCTCTTAATTGAATAAGTATATTTATTTCCACAATAACATGACAATCATGGATTATTATTCCAGTAACAGGAGTATTTCTGACACATTTAGAAAAATTTGAAGCACAACAATCTTGAAAACTGAAATGTGAAATGCATTGAAAAAAAATAAATGATTTTCAATGGAAACTATATAAGATTTTTCTAACACCATTAACCATTATGATTTGTAATTTTCCAATAGTTTATGTTCTGGTAACCTATAAATTTTAGAAAGATCTAATCATCAATTTTCATTAAATTTGGTCTTACCGGGATTTTCTAAAACTATATAAAATATATAATCAAAATATTTCTTCAAAATATTCATAAAATCGAACACGTGATAGACCAACAGATAATATCAAAATGGAATATCAAGAAAAACGTTTCCTCTTATCCAACTGTGTTATTCCCCAAAGCTATATATTTTCAATTGGTTTATAGTCGATCTGAATGTAATTGGAGGTAAAAAAGGGACAATATATTTTAAATAAATACATAAGATAATTTTTGGAGGTCCATATCATTCAATTGTACATTTTCTTAAATGATTTCTATTCCAATGAAAAGTATGATTGGTTGGAATAAATATGTGATGACAGTTGAAAAATGGAATTATTTCATTGATGAGAATACCCACTTTACAATTTATCATATAGTACATACATGATTTTGGACCATTTTTAGTTTATCCATATAACATTGAAACACCCCAAGCTTCCACGGTATGCTTCTCTTTTAATAATACAATAGCGTGTGTTTTATGCAACTTCGAGTTCTAACACACCACAACCAATCAAACTAGCCATTATGAATAGTAATACCCACTTTTTGAAATTTTATAAATTTTATCATTTAAAATAGAAATCATTTTTGGATTTAGACTATATAAATTATCCTAGGGTTAATACTTGGTATTTTTTTGGGAACATCCATTTTGTTGATGATTAGTGAAAAATACTAAAATTTAATTAAAAACATATTTTTAAATCCAAATAATGTATAGTGATAAAAAATAATATTGAGTCGTTTCAAAGTATATTTAGAATATATTTTTAACATTTAATCCAATTTTGTTAAGTGGACAAAATTTTACATTTAAACTAGACATAAACAAGTGTCAATCTTGTGATAGTTATTATTTCTTAAAAACACACTTTTTGGTTTGAAAACTGGAATTAATTTTAAATTAATTTCTGTCACGTCTATGTTTTGAATTTAGAAAAATGGATTCCATATTTATAGTTAAGTGGTACAAATTGTGTAAATGGGTAAATTTTATTTTTAGACATTTTAAATAATTAATTCGGTAAATATTTTATTTACCATGGTTAAATGGTAAATCTGGTAAATAAGGGTAAAAATTAATATTATAATAATATTAATTTACCCTAACACGTTTCTTAACCCTATTGGCTGATACATTTACAACCATGGGAATATTTGGGTCTATTTTGGGACCCCATGGAGTCTTTTGTAAGTGATAATGACACTTATATTAATTTAGATAATGTATGTACACAAATGACATAGACATATATCTTTTAGCAAAACAGTTTTTTACAATAAGTTATATATGTTATAATTTTGGATATAAATATTAATTATAAAGATAAATATATTTACTACATAATGGTATTTTATTTATATTTTTTAGACATTGAATAATTAAATTTATTCGTGACACAATAATGATGAAGTATTTCCCTTATTAATGAAAGAATCAAATAATTGGTATTATAAATGTTAAAATAAATGTAATTTTAAAGTTTTGATTCCATAAACGAATTTTATAGATTTATATGACATTTTATGATTGATTAAATGAATTTGGTTATAATTAATAATGTTTTTAAGACTCTAACAAAAATAATTTATTAAATAGTGTCAAAATTGACATAAAAGAGTTTTTAAAACAAATATTATATAATTATTTGATATAATATTCCTCAAAATATGAGGTTCAGAAAAAGGACATATATGATGATAGTTATGTCATTAATGAACCACTTGGGGTTCATTTGTTATCTTATAGTAATTTTATTAATGAAATAATATAAAAATACAAGGAGACATGGTAAATGTCAAACTAATTAACTAAGAGTTAAATATTAAAGATAAGGTTAATATAGTGACCCAAACCGGTATAAAACATATTAGTTGAGTGTATTTTGACCTATCCCTACCTTTTACTAGAAATAAATGTGTTTTTATCCATTAGAAAACGAATATAAATTTATTAAAAATAAAATGTTATGTTTTTTATGGTGCTCCTGACCCCTCTTATAAAAGGGTTCTCCCCCTTCCCTTTAATTAATACCATCAAAGAATTTTTTCTCAGCCAAACCCTGAAAAAATATCCTATAAACATACCTAAATTTATCCTAGAGGCCTTCCTTTAGCCAGTAATCCCTCTTAAGGAGCCCTTTTGATCAAATCTAAAGAAAGAACCCGAAAATGAGGTAATAATCTCACCACCTTCTTTCAAGTTCTTTTCTTCTTCCACTTATTCTTTCTTTGTTATCTCCATTCTAAAATAATATATCCTATATATTATATATAGTGTGATGTTATTATAAATATGGTACATCCATATTCATTATTCTATCCATCCTTTGAATGACAAGTCACCATAAGTGCGTACGTACGGCATACGGTCTCCACGTTGTGGTGTAATTGTTATTCAATACATTATTATTTGGATGGGTATAATAATGACGTGTAATTAATGTAAATAATAAATATAACATGATAATTATTCTGTATATATTATATACCACCAAGTTACATATTATTTTAAAATCCAAATAATGATATTGTCGCTCGTGCATACGTACAGATTACCATCTCCACAAACGTGATGAGATTCATTCCCCATCGTATCCATTCAAGATTAATTTTCATTAGATGATTAAAAATAATGTCTAAAGACTTGAAATAATTCTGTATATGAATATGATACATCCCATCCATAACAAAAATGACTCCCGAAACAAATAATTTAAAGGAAAACGAATCTGTTAACACCTGAAACAACGATAATACAAAGATATTATTAACGAAGCAATGTTAAAAGAGCATATATGATATCATATTAATGTATATGATTCTTGTATAATTTAATATCAATTATTTCACAATTATTCAAGAGGTTAACCTACCCCCGACCAAGGAAAAGTACAAGGTATGGGTTAATTCTAAAATCTCTTCATTATCTGAGATTGTTTATACGTAATTATCTTCTAGGACCTCTTTATCATCCACATACATGTTTCATATAAATTTATTTAAAAACATCTTTACTATTTACTAGATAGTTGGATAAATTCATTTATACCATTATGTGTTTTGAATGTAATCTTTCCGTCATTTTCCAACCAAGGTAATTTTTTTCTTTTTCAAAAAATTTTAGGTAAGAATGTTTTTTTAACTTATATGGCGGGTGAGGCTATTTTCCGCCGTTATAACATCATCCAATGTTCCCTTACAAGCTTATAAAAATATTTTCAAATTAAATTTTTTCTTTATAATTATGTGACTTGTAAATGATTTTAAAATAGAAAGTGTTATTTCTCTAAAAGGGGTTTTGATTTCTTCTATGTCAACATCCCTTGATGGATTTTAAGTTTATTTGAAATTGATTTATTATTATACGAAACATCTATATTGTATTGAAGGTTTTGTGATATGCTTGATTGTGGATGTGCTATTTTTATACCATTCATGTTTTATGGTTAAAGTATTGACATTTCTTATGCTAGTTTTAATATGAATGTTTATGGTATGTTTAAAAATTTCATATGAGGAATGTATTGGACTTTGTAAGTGATGGGTGGAGACTGCTATAGCTCCTCGATTCATCAGTAGGTCTCATGAGACAACTAGACATGGAATTGGATGAGGCCCTTTCCCAATTTTGAAATATGGTTTTGGCCGAGGCCTTAATCATTTTCAGACATCTTGGCCGGGGCCTTGAAAAAATGTTTCAGAATGTCCGACATTATGAATTTTCTCATTATGAAAATAATATTTATGGTTCTAGTGGTCATTCGACTAGTAGAATACCAATGATTATGTTTTATTATGAGATTATTTACTCATATCATATTCATTCCATAAAAGTATTCATGTTTATTATTGGTATAGGAATTTTTTTTTCAATTATTCACTAAGCTTAATATTTATGTTATCTTCTAGTGTATTTCTTACCCTTACTTAGCGTTTGAGTTCACCCCTTTCTTATGTTTCATTTTCCCAGGATATGAAGAAGTTAGTTATGAGTGACTTATAGGCATTATTTAGGTGGATTGGATGTTTCCAATGGAATAAATTCATGTTGTATTTCTTTTCAAGTTAAAAAGTTGAAATTATGGATGAATCTTGTTTCCAATAATATTAAAATGATCAGTCTTTTGAGACATGATTTCCCTGTGATCATGCCAATGTTATGTAATAATGAAATGACTCTAGGTTACCGTGGTTGGGGCGTTATATTTGGTATCAGTGGAAGTTTAGTATAAACCTTGGAAATTAGATTTAGATAAACTCTTATTAGAACACATATCACTAAGATATACTTTGTGGATTAGTATAGAATAACTTCCTAGAATTTTGGTATTGTAGAGATTTAGTGAGTTTTCCGAACAATACATCCATGTCTGGATACGTGCAGGTAGAGACAGCTCTGGCACAAATGTACCTAGGGGTAAAACCTAAAAACAACACTTTGAGCTAGACTCAATCGAGAACTGGTGCACAACAATAGGCCATGCTGCACTCTTGGTTACGACACTCCTCAGGGATATGCTTCAGATAATTCTCATTTTCTTTACAAACCATTATGAAGGGGTATGAGTATATAATTCCTCAAAGAAAACATTTTTATGATTATGGATTATATCCATAAACTGTTCAATTTATTTTTAGTGTTTTACAAGTTTGGATTTATGTATTGCGATTCATAAACTATTCTAGTGTATTCCATTGTTTAGAAATGTAACCTAGTGGAAGGAATGGAAAATGTACCAATGCACGCACTCTATGTAGGGATTTCCCTCCTTCTCAATATAATTATAGTAGAGATGGTGATACAAGTAGTAATGATTATCTTATCACCATACTGGGACAACTCACTCAGGTTATGAATAATAACCTTACCTATATGAAGAACCCTTATCAGCAGTGTCAAGGATCAATGTTAGATCGCTTCATGAGGAAAAAACCTTCAAAATTCAATGGGATTACAAATACATTAGTGTCTGAGTGATGGATAAATTCATTAGAGAAAATATTTCATGCTTTGGGGATTAGATAAATGGAAAAAAATTTCATTGTAGTTTACCGCCTTACTAGAGATGTCGATCAATGGTGGTCATTGATTCAAAACAAAAAGGATGACTAAAAAGTATCAAATATGGAATGGAGGGAGTGTGAAGAAATTTTCTTAGAAAAATACTTTCCTCATGACCATTTAGCAGATATAGAAAGACAATTTCTGAGTCTGAGGAAAAAGGAGGTTGAGAACGTCGCAACATATGAAGCTAACATTACCTGGTTAGTGAGGCATGCTGTAGATTATATACATAACCTAATAATTAAGATTAATCATTTCTTTGATGGGTTAAAACCATTTCTCCGTCGAGCATTAGTATCACAATCCTTCTCATTATACGAATATATTTTCTCGTGTGCTATCAAGACTTAAAAGGAATTCTCTATGTTTTATGGAATTAAATAAAAGCAAGAGAAGAAGAGATCTTCTGAACACTTTGGGAAAGGAAATAAAGAAACTTGTAAGAAGGGAAGAATTGAATTTCCACTATGTGATAATTCTAGAAGGAATCACTATGGGTCCTGTCTAAAAGTAAATGGAGTATGCTATAAATGTGGACAGAAAGGCCATATTGATGTTGATTGTAAGGGAAAGAAAGATGCTACCAATTTTCAATGCTACAACAGTAGGGAGATGGGACATTATGTAAATGAATTTCCTAACAGTCTGATGGAACTAACCTCAGAAAAGGAAAATGGATCAAGGGAAAGCTTGTTCTATTAATACTACTGAGGTAGAAGCTCCGAAAGGTGTGGTGTCTGGTAATTTAATGGTTTCCTTATGTTTATAAAATGCATTATTTTATTCTAGATCATTGAATTGTTTCATATCTTCCTAGTTTTCTAAAAAAATTAGATATTTCAAATTTTATTTAACATGGGAGTTGTTAGTCAAAACTCCTAAGGGAAGTATCATTGCTACAAAGTTCTATGAATCAGTTCCCATTAGGGCATATAAGTGTTCTTTATCTGCTGATATCATCGTCATACCCATGATTTAATTTTATATAATCCTTAGAATGGATTGGATTTCGGACCATGATGAAAAAAAAATTGTAAGAAGAAGTAGGTTACTATTTTTGATAACGATGATAAAGAACACCTTATCTTTAGAGCAGAATCATCAACACTTGATTCTTATCTAGAACCACCCCCAGAAGTTCAACTAAATTCAATTATTGGGGAGGAATAGAATTATATAATTATGGGTGAGGAAAGAAATGTTGAAATTGAGGATGTACTTATTTTGAAATAATATGTTGATGTGATTCGAGAAGATTTACCTGGACATCTTCCAGAATGAAAAATTGAGTTTTCCATTGATTTAATTCATGGATCAAGACCCATATAGAAGACCCTTTATAGAATGGAAACTGTGGAATTAGTGGAACTAAATAAACAATTAGTGGAATTGAGTAATAAGGGATTTATTCTCCTTATTTTTTCTCCATGGGGAGCCCCTTTCCTTTTTGTTAAGAAGAAAGATAGATCTATGAGGTTATGTATCGACTACAGGGAGATCAATGCAATAACAATAATGAAAAAGTATCCCCTACCTCGCATTGATGATTTATTCGACCAACTTCATGGAGGTCAATATTTTTCAATGATTGACCTTCGATCTGGATATCATCAGTTGTGTGTGAAGAAGGAAGACATTCCGAAAACAGCATTTTTATCCAGGTATGGGCATTATGAGTTTACAGTAATGCCTTTTGTGCTGACTAATTCACCCTATGTTTTCATGGATCTAATGAACATAGTTTTCAAGGATTATCTTGATGACTTTGTAGTTGTATTTATTGGTGATATCTTGGTATACTATAAAAGATACAAAGATCATGAAAATCACTTGATTATTATCTTGAAGACTCTGAGAAGACATGAATTATATAGGATGTTTAGCAAGTGTGAATTCTGGCTTCATGAGATTTCTGTTCTTGGCCATATTTTTTCTATGGATGGAATCTCTATTGATCCTTCTATTAAAATAGCAATCCATGAATGGCTAGCACCGATGATTATAAATGAGGTACGTAGTTTGATTAGTCTAGTAGGTTATTAATGACATTTCTTCCAGAATTTATCCCGATTGGCTAACCCATTAACGAAGCTCACACGTAAAGGGGTTAAATTTTTTTTGACAAAAGAGTGTGAAAAATGTTTCGAATAATTGATGATAAGATCAATCAATGCCCTTATCTTGACTCTACCATCGGGGAATGATGGATTTGTTATTTATAGTGATGCCTCAATGAAAGGACTTGGTTGTGTCCTTCTGTAGAATGATTGGGTAATTTCCTATGCATCACCACAGCTAAAAATTCCTGAGAAAAACTATCATACTCATGATCTTGAGTTAGCAGTTGTAATAATTGATTTGATGATTTGGAGGCACTATCTCTATGGTGAAAAATATGAGATTTATACTTATCGCAAGATTTTGAAGTATATTTTCTCACAGAAAGAACTCAACCTGAGGCAATGGTGATGGCTTGAACTACTCAAGGATTATGATTGAACGATACACTACCACCCGAGGAAGGAAAATAAGGTGGAAGATGATTTGATCAGAAATGATCATGGAGTTTTGAACGATGTGGGAGTTGAAAGGGATCCTATTTTCATGGATATAGTGAAGATGGACATGGGAATAACCACGGAAGGTGAAACATAAATTCTTTTTCAAATGGCTTCCAAACCATCATTACTAGAAAATATTAAGAGTTCTCAGATAGATAATGAAGAGTTTCAAAAGATGATTAATGCTATGAATGATGGGATATTGAGTGAATTTGTGTATGAAGATGGAATTTTGAAATTTTGGAAGAGAATTTGTGTTCCCAATATACTTGATCTAATAAGAGAATTACTGGATGATGCTCACAGTTCCAATTTCTCTATAAACCATGGGAGCACCAAAATTTATAGACATTTGAAGGAACATTTTTGGTGCGACAAATGAATAGGGGGATTGCTGATTTTGTGTCAATATGTATGGGTTTTCAACAAGTGAACACTCGAAGGAAATAGCCCGGAAGAGTCATGCAACCACTTCCCATACCGGAGTGGAAATGGGAAAATATTATGATGGACTTTTTCATGGGAGTACCAAAGACACCAAGAAGGAACGATGAAATATGGGTCATTGTTAATCATCTTACCAAGTCAGCACATTTTATTACTATAAGAGAATATCTACTAGTTAAACGTCTAGCAAGGATATATATTAATGAATTTGTGAGACTTCATGGAGTACCCATATCAATTGTTTCAGATCGTGACCCACATTTTCCATCATGATTCTGGAAGGGTCTTTAGAAGGCCTTGGATACTAAACTTCATTTGAGCACTTCCTACCACCCCCAAACTGATGGAAAATCAGAACAGAATATTCAAACCTTAGAAGACCTATTGAGATCATGGTCACTGGACTTTTAGGGTATGTGGGATCAACCTTTACATTTGGTATAATTTTCCTAGAACAATAGATTCCATTCAAGTATTTCAGATGGCACCATATGAAGCGTTATATAGAAAGAGATTTCACACACCAACCTGTTGGGATGATGTTGGTGAAGGAAAACTCATTGGGCTATAACTGGTGGAGGAAACGATGGAAAAGGTGATTTAATCCAAAACCACATCAAAGGAGCTCAAAGTATGTAGATGAGTTATGCCGATAACTGAAGGAAGGATTTGGAATTTTACATATGAGAGAATGTTTTCTTGAATGTATCTCCATGGAATGGAGTTATACGTTTCATTAAGAAATTTAAATTTATTCCCAGGTACATAGGACCTCACGAAAATCTAGAATTAATTGGGGTTGTAGCTTATCATTTGGAAATGCCACCAAATCTCTCCAAAGTTCACGATGTATTACACCTATCACTGTTGATAAAATACATGCCCGGCCCAATGCATGTAATTAACTATGAGAAATTAGAACTGGAACCCGATTTGTCTTATTGCAAAGAGCCTATCAAGATCTTGATATAAGAGAACAAGTGTTGAGAAACCGAACAACTCGTCCGGTAAAAGTTCTATAGAGAAACCATATGATGGAAGAGGCAACGTGGGAACCCGAGAAACATATGATGAAGGACCACCCGAGTATTTTTAGGCAGTAATATTCTAGAAATTTCTAGGATGAAATTATTTGAAGTAGGGGATAACGTAACACCCCATGCTTCCACGGTGCACTTCTCTTTGAATAATACAATAGCGTGTGCTGTACGCAACTTCGAGTTCTAACTCACACCACAACCAATCAAATTGGCTGTTATGAATAGTAATACCCACATTTTGAAATTTTATATTTTATTTATTTCAAAATGGAATTCATTTTTGAATTTGGAATATTGAAAATATCTTAGGGCGAAGTTTTGGTATTTTTCTAAAAACTTCCAATTGTAGATGAATTGTGAAAATACTATACTCTAATTAAAAACAAATTTTTTAATCCAAATAATTTACATTGATAAATTATACTATTGAGTGGTTTTAAATTATAGTTAGAATATATTTTTACCATTTAATACAATTTTGATCATTGTACTTAATTTCACATTTAAACTAAACATAAACAAGTGTCAATCTTTTGATATTTATTATTTCTTAAAAAACACGCTTTTTGTTTTGACAACGGAAATTTATTTTAAATTAATTTCATCCACATATGTGTTTTGAATTTAGAAAAACGGATTCCATATTTAGAATCAGTAGGTCCAAATTGTGTAAAAAGGTAACTTTTATTTTTAAACATTTTGAATAATTACTTCGGTAAATATTTTATTTACCATGGATAAAGGGTAAATCTGTTAAATAAGGGTAAAAAATAATTTCATAATAATATTAAATTACCCTAACACGTGTCCTAACCCTATTAGCTGATACATTTCCGACCATGGTCATTTTTGGGTAGATTTTGGGACCCCATGGATTCACTTGTAAATGATAATGACAATTTAAATTAATTAAGCTAATGTAAATACAAAAATTACAAAAGCATATAACTTTTAGAGAAATTTTTTTTACATAGGTTTATATATTTATCATTTTGACTATAAATATTAATTTTAAATCTAAAAATCTTTCCTATGTAATGGTATTTTATTTATAATTTTTAGATATTTAATAATAAAATTTATTTATCACACAATTATGGTGCAGTATTTTCCTTATTAATGAATGAATTAGATAATTGGTATTATAAATGTTAAAATAAATGTAATTTTAATGTTTTGATGCCATACAAGAATTTTATTGGTTATTATGACCTGTTAAGATTGATTAATTTAATTTGGTTCGAATTAATAGATATGTTAAGACTTTAACAATAATCAATTATTAAATAGTGTCAAAATTGACAAAAAGGAGTTTTTTATAAAAATATTATTTTATTAATTGATATAATATTCCTAAAAATCTAATGTTAAGGAAAAAGACTTATACGATGATAATTATTTTATTAAGTAACCACATGGGGTTTGTTTGTCAGCTTATAGTAAGTTTATTAACCAAATATTATAAAAAGACAAAGATACATTCTAAATGTAAAACTAATCAACTAAGAGTTAAATCTAGAAGATAAGTTTAATATAGTGACCCAAACCTATCTAAAACCCATTGGTTGAGTGTGTTTCGACCCATACCCACCATACCCTCTAAATAAATCTATTTTTGATCTATTATAAATAGAATATAAATTTATTATAAAATAATATTTTAAGTTTTTCCAAAGGTTCCTCTCACCCCTCTTATAAAAGGGTACTCCCCCTTCTCTCTAATTCATATAATCAAAGCCTTTTATCCCAGCCAACCCCTACCCAAATATCATATCAACATCTCTAAATTCATCCTAGAGGCCTTCCTTTAGTCATAAATCCAACTTAAGGATCCATTTTTCTCAAATCAAAATGAAGAACCCAAAGAAGAGGTAATAATCTCACCATCATCTTTCACGTTATTTTCTTCTGACACTTCTTCTTTCTTGTTTATTTCCATTCTAAAATAATAACTCCAGTATCGTATATATACTATTATGTTATTATAAATATGTTACATCCATATTTATTATTCTATCCATCCTTTGAATGACATTCCACCATACGTGTGTATGTACGGCTTACCATCTCCACGCCGTGGTGTAATTGTTATTCGATACATTATTATTTGGATGGGTATAATAATGATGTGTAATTCATGTAACTAATAAATATAAAATTATAATGATTCTTTATATATGATATAACATCTATTTATATATTATTTTAATATAAAAATAATGATATTGTCGGTCGTGCGTACGTACGGGTTACCGTCTCCATGAACGCGATGAGATTCATTCCCCATCATATCCATTCAAGACTAATTTTCATTAGATGATTAAAAATAATGTCTAAAGACTTGATATCATTCTAGATATGAATATTATACATCCCATCCATAACAATTATGACTCACAAAACAAGGAATATAAAGGAAAACAAATCTGTTAACAACCAAAACAACGATAATACTAAGACATTATTAATGAAGCAATGTTAAAAGATCATATATGTTATCATATTATTTTATATGATTCTTGTATAATTTAATAACAATTATTTCACCATTATACAAGAGTTTAACCAACACTCGACCAAAGAAAAGTACAAGGGAAGGGTTAATTCTATAATCTCTTCATTATCTGAGGTTTTTTATATGTAATTATCTACTGGGACCTCTTTATCTTCCACATCCATGTTTTTTAAAAATGTATTTCAAAACATTTTAACTATTTACCAGAAAATGGGTTAAATTAATTTATACTGTTATGTTTTTTGAAAGGAATCTTTATGTCATTTTCCAAACAAGTTACTTTTTGACCTTTTTGACAAATTTTTGGTAAGAATTTTTTTTAACTTACACAACGGGTGCTGCTATTTTACACCCTTATAACATCATCAAAGCTTCCCTTACAAGCTTATAATAATATTTTCAAAATACATGATTTCTTTATAATTATGTGACTAATAATTTATTTCAAAATAAAAAGATATATTTCACTAAACAAGAATTTGATTTCATCTATGTCAACATTCTTTGAGGGATTTTAAATTTATTTGAAATTGATTTATTATGATACAAAACGTCCATATTATATTGAAGGTTTTGTGATATGTTTGACTGTGTATGTTATATTTTTATACCATTCACGGTTTATTGTTAAATTATTGACATTTTTTATGCTAGTTTTAATACGAATATTTATGATATGTTTAAACCTTTTCATACGAGGAATCTATTGGACTTAGTAAGTGACGGGTGGAGCCCGATATAGCTCCTCGATGCATCGGTAGGTCTCATGAGACGACTAGACGTGGAATTGGCTGAGGCGCATTCCCAAATTTGAAATATGGTTTTGGCGAAGGCCTTAATCATTTTTAGACATCTTAGCCGAGGCCTTGACAAAATCTTTAAGAATGTCTGACAATATACATTTCCTTATTAAGAAAATAATATTGTTGGTTCGTGTGGTCATTCAACTTGTAGATTACTAATGATTATGTTTTATTATGGAATAATTTACTCAGCTGATATTCCAACCAATAAAACTATTCATGTTTATTATTGGTAAAGGCATGTGGTTTCAATTATTCACTGTGTTATATATTTATGTTATCATCCGTTGTATTTATTACCATTACTAAGCATTTGAGCTGACCCATTTCTTATGATTCATTATCCCAGGATATGAATAAGTTAGTTATGAGTGACATTCAGGCATTATTTAGGAGGCTTGGATGTTTCCAATGAAATAAATTTGTGTTGTATTTCTTTTCAAGTTTTAAAGTTGAACTTATTTGTAAATCCTGTTTCCAATAATACAAAACTGACCTATCTATTGAGACTTGATTTCCTTGTGATCATGTCAATGTTATATAATAATGCACCGACTCTAGGTAATTGGGGATGGGGTGTTACAACATTCCATATGGTGGTAAGTCTCTAATTGTCTACATCAATGCAACATTCATTATGATATTTTGTTTCAAAATAACTTCATTTGTACTAACACCATTACTCTATTGTTAATCTAACCCATCAATCAATTGATTCCAATAAACGTTTATATTATTATTTTGTCTATCATGGAATTAATATGGTCAAAAATAAATATGGATCTTTTATAAACTTCCAATGAGTTATATTGTAGTAATTTATGAAGATGTTGAAAAAGAGAATTTTTACTTCTATATTAACTAAATAAAAAAATTGTTTTCAGAAAGTCCAAATCACACGTTTTGATCTATTGAATCAATAGATATATGCACTTGATCAAATTGTTTCCATGAACCACCATCAACATGTTATTTAATTCTTTTACCTATTAAAATATTTGGTTAGATCCATGACATCAATGACTCTGGGTTTTGAGGTATAAATAGAAACTGAAATCTGGGTGTACAAAGGTAACACATAATGTTTTTTATAGGAATGAATACATACCTCCATAGTTGAGCCTCTTTGTACCTCAATTATCCACATGTAGGAAAAATAACTATTGATTCATGTTCACTAAAATATAAGATGCAATCAATTGAACATGAATGAATGTTTTGATAACCAAGACCCAAGTTACAAACCAGCCTCTTTCTCTTGTATAAATTTGTTGGAAACACATTTCTTTAAGGTAATAGTTCTTTAACCAGAGAGAATATCTGATCAAAATAACTATTTGACATTACATTATCTGACTTAATGACCATAATTTTTTCAAGAGTTTAAAATTTTCATATAATGCAACCACGTTATATATCATACTCAGCGGACTATGACAACTCAAAAAATTGGGATTGTTCCAACTCGGGAGTTAAATCAGTATCATTGTGACTATTAGTTCATTGAAAAGACAGACTATCCAAATAATTTACTAAATTTTTAAACTGTGATAGATCTTCAAAAAATTTATTATTATCTTCTCTAGAACTATATTCACCATATTAATACCAAAAAAATTATTTTTTTGAAAACCCAAATGCAATAGATGACCCCCAATGTTGTTAAATGTGCCATCAATCCTCAGATCTCATTTATTATAAGGCCATATAGTTATCAATTCAGAATCAAATTATCATCTTGATGAGGAAAATGATAAAAATGATTCAACTCCAAAAATATATATAAGATTTAAACTAAAACAATTTGAATACATGTGATGATTTATCTAATATCGATCATGTAATAATGATGATTTTCAAATTCCTTATTCCATATTTCACTAAAAATATAAAAAAATATACCATTGTGACTAATTTTATCTAAGAAAAAATAAACCCAAAAAATCATATAATTAAATACATATAAATTCCTTGTAATTACACCTAATTATTAATAATTATCACTAATTATTAATAATTATTACAAATTACCACTAATTCTTTCAAATTTTTACAAATTACCCATAATTAGCACTAATTATTACTAATTATGACTTTTTAACACTAATTATATTTAATTATTACCTATTGTTACTAATTCTTACTAATTATTACAAATTATCCAAATTAACACAAATTATCACAAATTATCCCTAATTAACACTAATTATCACTTATTATCACTACTTATCACTAATTATCACTAATTATCACTAATTATCAATAATTGTCACTAATTATAAATAATTGTCACTAATTATTCCAAATTATTACTAATTATCACTAATTATCTCTAATTATTACTAATTACAACTAATAACCACTAATTATTACTAATTACCACTAATTACTACTACTTTTTACTAATCATTACTAATTATAATAAATTATAATTTTTAATCTAAATATCAATTTTTTTTATAATTATTACTAATTATTACTGATAATAACTAATAATAACTAATTATTACTAATTAATATATGTTACCATTATTTAGTAATATTTTTTTGTAATTAGAACTAATATTTAAAATTATAACTAATTGTTAACAATTAATACTAATTACCACTAATGTTTACTAATTATTACTAATTACATTTACGTCTTACAAAATACCTCAAATTTTTACTAATTAATACCATTTTTAATATTTTAAACAATTTTTTATAAACATTAATAATTACCATTAATTAATAGTAATTATCACTAATTAACACTAATAATCATTAATTATTTTTAATTGTTAATGATCATTACTAATTGTTATAAATTTCAAGTACATGTTGTAAATTTAAAATAATTATCAATAATTTTTACTAATTATTCTTAATAATCACTATTTATAAATAATTATAACTAATTATTACTAATTACCACTTATTAATACAAATTATTTCTCATTTTTACTGATAATTAATAATCATTAGTATTTATTACTACTTATTAGTAATTACCTTTAATTATTACTAATTACTACTAATCGTTACTAATTATTAATAATTACAATTAATATTTAGGAATTTTCACCAATTAACACAAATTTTATTAATAATAATTACTAATTATCAATAATTGTCACTATTTGTTACTAATTATTACTAATAACCATTAATTAATATTAATAACTACAAATTATTACTATTTATTCTTATTAATTACTAATTACCACTAATTATTACTAATTATTACCAATTACCACTACAAATTACTAATTACCACCAATTATGACTAATATTTACTAACTGTTACAAATATTTACTAATTACAACTAATTACAACTAATTAACATTAGTTATTAATAATAATTACTAATTATTACTAATAATTTCTAATTACAACTAATCATTACTAATTAATACTGATTAGCACAAATTATTAATTTTATTACTATACATGAATAATTATTTCTAATTTTTACTAGTTAACCATAATTAATTCAACTTACCAATAATTAATAATAATTACCACTAATTAATTCTAATTGTTATAATTATTACTAATTATTACTAATTATTACTAATTGTTACAAATTATTAATAATTGTTACTCCTTGTTAGTAATTTTTAATAATTGTTAGTAATGATTACTAATTGTTACTAATTGTTACTAATTACTACTAGTTATTACTGAGTTTAATAATTAACTAAAATTAATAATAATTACCATTAAGTTTTACTAATTACCATTAATTTTTACTAATTATCATTAATTTATATTATTACAACTAATTTTATTTTAATTGGGGCTATTTTTATACTAATTAGCGATAATTTTTAATAATTAGTTCTAATTTTTTTAATGAAAACTAATATGTGCTAACGTCAAATATTATTTTTCAAATTATGGATAAATATTACTAATTACCATTAATTATTACTAATGACTACTAATGTTTTCTAATTACCAATAATATTTAATAAATATATTTATTTATCACTGTTTGTATGTAATTACCGCTAATTAATACTATTTGCTGATATTTTTTAGTAATTACCGCTAATTATTAACAATTTCATCAAATTTCAACTATTTAGTGCTAATTTTTACAAAATACCTGCATGTATTACTAATTAATACTAATTATTACTAATTACCACTCTTTATTAATTATTTGTATTAAATTATAATTGTTTTTTAATAATTAATGCTAATTTGAAATAATTATTTCGATTTATCTTAAATTTTTACTAATTACTACTAATTAATACTAGTTATTGATTTTTTAAGTCATTACAATTAGTTATTACTAATTACCATTAATTATTCCTATTTACTAATATTTAAAAAATATTTCAAATTAAAAGTATTTTCATTATAATTACAAACATTACTACTAATTAAAAGAGAACATTACTAATTTAAAATAATTAATGCTTAATATAAATAATTAAATCTAATTATATGTAATTACATATAATTATAAATAATTACTTCTATTTGACTCTAATTACAACTAATTAAAAATATTATAATCTAATATAAATAAAATTAAAAAATATAACATTTAAATCAACACATAAATATCTGAAAATGAAGCTTTTTTTGCATTGAAAATTTCAAAATTTCCCTCCCTCAAAAAATTTATACTTTAACATGAACAAAGAGGAAATAACTGAAGAAAGACAATGTGAGTTGGTGAATGGAGATAAAAAATTGGTGGGGATCTGTGTAGGTTCGATTAGTAGCGTTTAAAATATTTTTGATGGCGCTCCCGTCGCGAATAGCTACAAAAATAAATTCATAAGGTGGTTGTTAAAAATCTATATGCAATGAGTCCGGTCAGAATACTCAGTATCTAAATGTGTATTTGTGACGGGGCCCGTCACAAATAGTTCCACAAAAAACAAGTCGGCTAAAAAATAATTGAGACGAGTCTCATCACAAATACTCACCTACCTGCAAAATATTTTCGACTGGTGAATGATCCCATCGCAAATACCTTTACCTAACTAAGGGTATTTGTGATGGGACTTGGTTTCTATCACAAATACCAAATCTTTTTTTTTTCATGGGAAGGCCACCAATAGAATAATTTTATTATATTTTGAAATTAGAAAAATAAATTTAAAACTAAAATTAAAAATGTTTTTATATTTTGACATATTTAGTGTGTTTGTTTTCTTCTTTATAAAATTACATCCATTAATATTAAAAAGTGGAAATTTAATGTTATTTTGTAATAAATTTTGTTACATGTAAATCAGCATATATATATTTATTTTTTATTTATTTATTTTAAATTTTATTTTAAATTTTGAGTTAGTTTTTCAATATCATTTATATTGTATTAAAACATTAAAATATATATGATTTCTTTAAGAACCAATTTTTTCACTCTAGTCTGGATCCTTTATTTTTCAGTCCAAATCATTACATTAGACCTTAAATTGATCCCTAATGAGTTAGTGATGTTTACATGGGTTTCTGGGGCTTGTTCAAAGTGGATAACCCATCTATTTGGAGAAAACATACCCTACGCACGGTTTAGAGTAAACCATGCAGGATTTCCACACAGTTTTCCATACCGTGAAGATGGTGTTTTTCGGGATAGATCCACCTCGTACGGTTAGTACACAGCCATGCGACCAAAATTTGCGAGCACCCTTTTTCTCAGGTATCCATGCATGGGATACACATGGTTTGACAAACTGTGCGGACGAAATGTACGTATGCTATTTTTCTGGTTAATTTTTTTATGTTTTTCTTTTAATGATCTATTAAGTCACCCCTTCCGCCCTAATCCTAGATTATGTGGGATTGACATAATTCTCACTCAGAATGGAGGTTTTTTAAGATCTAAACGTAGAATCTAGAGATCTCCATATTTCAAGATCTGGTCGTTCTTTTATTCGTCATGTTGGATGCAAAATGGAAGGAACTCGAGTCGCCTTTAGTCATTATTCTTCTATTTCACTCTCAACCGAGACATCACCATGTGAGAGTTTTCCCCTTTTCATAGATCTACTACGATTTGAGTAAAATCATTGTCCAATTCCATAGGATAAGGATCATACAACCATAAAGTGGGTTCTCTATAACGTCTCCCTAAAGATCATCATTTTTAGAATGTTCGCGTGGGTCCCACTAGTTTTGTTGAAAACAATTTCATAAAATTACATTCCATAGTTATACATGTAATAAGTGTATGGTTATGATCATTCAAAATATGTGATTAGTTTTTGGTGGTAACCCCCACAACTCAATCAGCCTCATGTCCATAGTTATGCCATAATTGGGTTTTTAATTTTTTGACACAATTAAACAACCATTCGGGTGTGCCTTTAGTTGATCCTCCTAAAGATGATCTCTCTTATAATGAATGTCTTTTTTTAATGAAAATTTCATTATGGATTGTACCATGTATGCTCACCTCTTGACCCACCTAAGGTAACTGCATCCAAATGATTTATAAAATGTGAAATGTAAAATATAAAGTATTCTATGTATATATCTTGGCCTTAAAATATGAGCTAAATTAACATTACATGTCCCTACCACCCCTTTCTATGTTAATGGAAGGTAAAAAGTGAACCTCTTTAATTATTTATATCTTAATGGTTAATTGTGACTTGATTAAATGTAGGAAATGCAACATGGCCTATCCACACCAATGGATAACAAGGAATGTACCAATAATAATGGTTTCAACTCTACTTGACCTATACACACTAATGAGAGGCATGACATTAACCAATTGTATTATTACATGAATACAATATCAAATAGGAATGGACTGACTCAAGCTCTCCTTGGCCTCTTAAAGGAGAATACCTTTGTTCTTGGGAACCCCATTCCGATTCAAGGATGCAGTTTTCTTAGGTTGATACCCACTTAGAAAGTAGTTCATCTCTATTCCTCAGATGTATGGTATACTATGTAGGGACTTTTTCATTATTACAAGATACCTCAGATACACTCTTAGGATCCAGCATTGACTAGTAGGTTCCATGGTGAAATCCCATAGGGGCCCTATCTTTGCTTATCTCTGTTATACCTTGGTCAATAACCATGGGATCTATAGGAATCTTATTGTGGAATGCCTTGAATTACACTCATACCCCTTAGCTGGACTCAGATACTATTGGGTTAGCATTCTGTGAGATTTATGTTACATTGGTAATTTCCTAAGAACTCCCACATTGGATATCTTGTCAGGTTTACTTATTACATCTTAGGACCTTTACTACATATTCAATCACGAGGTGATGTTTGTGTGGGTTATGCCTCAAGTGACCTATTTACATTAAATGTTAATTGATTAATTAATGATCTGGTTACATGTTGGGACACCATCCATGGGTTGAATCAGGTACATAGGGATTTTGTCACATTGTAATATTTTATTTACTTTATATATGCATGCCTAGACACTTCAGTATTCCATTACACAAGACAGATGTTATAAAAACTGTTGGTGGTGGCCCACTGAAATTTATCCACACCCTCTGCAAGCACAGTTTGGTACCCAAATTAGATTAAATGGTTAAAGATATTGACAAAGGGATGCACACATCTTCTAACACTTGATTTCATGCTGATAGGACAGAGCTAGATTGCAGATGACTGAGTAGGATCTCATGATGTTTGGAGTAGTATTTTTTTTATTTTATCTTGTGGAAAATGTTATGCCATCTATCGTGTATACATAATTTCCAATTGTCAATTGAAATATCATTACATCATCAATGTTCCAATTGATATAGTTATTATCATTCTCTTTTATCTATGGCATATGTTTTCTTCTACTGTTTACTTATGTTACTTTTGCTGTTTATTTATATTCTTTTATATTCCTTCCACCGTTCTTTACTCTGCCAATGAAGGCCTAGTCCTCCCACAGACACACCCTAGGCCATCACTGCTAGTTGGATACCTCTAAAAATTGGGAAGATGTGCTTGAGTCCATGTGGACCATGGGGCTCATGGCACCTGTTTTGTGGCATCTAGGTTTCGGTCATCACAAAGTTGTAGGAATGGCGGTTTTTACTCATTATTTACTATTTGGAGACATTATATTTGAGAATAAGAATTCATGGGAAATGTTCATAAGTTTTGCTTGGGCATCACAAACCCATGTTCAGGGTAAAAACCGTGTTTCCAAAATTATAATTGTTATTCTAAATTTAACTATTATAGTTGATATTATTTCAATTTTGGGTGCAACAAATGATGCGTAGTGTTGTTTATTATTTCTCTATTGAAGTATTTAATTCATCCTAGGCCTGATGATATGAGTTAAATGCGCATTGATACACACAAAATTATATGCACCAATAATTCACATGTCAGGCATATTTCCATGCAATATTGGTGCATTTCACTTCTTTTCATTTCTTGATATTCTTGTGATTGCTGAGTGATGTTGTGATAAATTCTTCTACAATTATTAATAATGGTTGTGATTGAGTGATTTTTTGCCTTAATTCATAATTGATTTGTGCCCTCATGGGTTGGGATGAATAATTTACTATGTCGAGCCATTATACTATAAATAAATCGGTGTTATTTCTTGTGATAGGTGTATGGGCACTGATTCATCCGAAATGGCTATCCATTATGAAGTGAATCCTTGAATCTAAAATTAATTGATTTCACACCCTTATCCTATATATCATGCTTATGTAAATTAACAGAGTGAACGTAATAATTAACTAGAAAATTACTTGAGACTTGTACATGAGCACTTACCGATGCCTAGCTGTCTAAGCGGGTAGATTGGGGTGTATACCTTGCGTAGTGAGCTTTTTAAAGTTCATTTACCTCTAGTGATTATATCTTATGATCCTAATATTGTTTTCAGGTATGTTCTAGGTATTTTTTGACCAATTCCACCATGCCATCCTTGTGTTGTTTTCCATGAGGGTAGTGAAGACCATGCCCCATACACTGTAGGCCCTAAGCATCCAGTCTTACTTCCACGAGTTCTAGTTGACGCACCGCCTACTGTACCTGATCTGAGAACTGATGCTCAAGTTTGTGATAATTTCCTACATATGATACAGTGCATGAAAGATGCTTCATGGGTTGCACCAAATATTGCTGATTTTATAATGACCCAAGCTTTTTACATAAAACATTTCATGATTTTAAGTATAATTAATCATCACATTAAAATCCAAGGATCATTAAGTCTAGTGTCTTGGAAGACTAGGTACTTATAATATAAAACATGGGGCTAAAAAAATTCTTTATTTAATCTCCATAATGAGCTTCTAACTTTTTTTGAGCCCTTACATCTGCATAGGGTACCCTGGGGAACACATGAACAAAGGGATGAGCTAAAAGGCCCAGTAAGGGAATGAACATAAAGATACATCTCAAGCACATGAGTTGGGAGGCATGGAATAATGATATCCAAATCATGATACTCATAAAATCATTTAATGTAATAATGGGATCATATAAACGTGGAATCCTATAGATGTGGCATAATCATAAATCATATCTTTAGTATGGGCTAAGGATAACCGTCAATCTTGTTTCCCATTTTAGTACGGGTCAAGGCTAACTGCCAATCCCATTTCACATCGCATCTCATGAGACTTAACCTTTCCCAATGAATTGGAGCGCTATATAGTCACACCCATCTAAAAATTTTCATGAATATTCTGTCCACATTAATATTCTTTCCATATATACAAACATACATAATCAACCATACACAAACAAATGGGTACCCATGGAATGAATTGGGTACCACAATCATGGAATAAATCACAACCAATGGGAATATCATGAAAGTGTCCATGTAAGGAAAGAATTATAAAATACAAGGACGTTCATAAGGTAAAATTTTCATATAAAATGGTAATTGGTGTCAAAAATAAGTGACAACATATTAGAAATGTATTTTAGAAATATTAGCAATAAAACATTTTTGTGCGGTTTTAAGGAAAATACTATAGGGCTTTTAAAATAGTAAAGATTCCATTATTTTATATATAACCAGAATTGAAAAAATAATGTTTTCATAATAATAATATATAATTTACAATGATAATGGTGTCTTAAAAAAGAATATAGAGTGCACTTGAAATTGGGTAACAGTTCTGGACGATCATTTGAACCACTGTGCTTATTGGGAAGTATCAAAGAGAGATTCACATAAAAGAATGTATATCCCTGAAAAAGAATGTGAGATGGATGTTGGAACATGAGTTTGTAGCATATAATCAGAATTTTGATGTTCTACATAAAATAAAAGACAACAAATTTCTTGTAAAAAGAATGATAGAGCAACCCAAATGAATAAAGGAAGTTCGTGTAGAATCAATCACAGTGTATTAGCATGGTATCAAGTGTCACTAAGAGGGCTTCATGAGAGGGATAAGGGGTTTATAATCACTTATAAAACATTAGGGAAGTTTTGTGAAGGTGTATAAATTTTCCCCATCACTTGTTATTACACAAAAAATCATAACATAGAGAACAATCTTGATTATGATTAAAAAGTGGAGGATCCCTTACCTTAAATATGTTGGTGTTCTCTACTTATTATTAATGAACTGAATAAACAAATTAGGATTATTAATTAATAATTCCAAGGCCTCTTCTATATTCAATTTATTTATTATAACCCTCTATAGTTCATTCAAATCCTTTTTGATTAGTTACATGGTTCAATTTCATTTTTTGCGCTCGTTTGTTTACTTGGCCTTAATAGATCGGTTCAGTTATATTCATGTTTGGATTATATGCATGATTTAAATGGTTGTCCAGAATTGAAGTTATATTATTTAGTTCATAACCATGAGATTTTATGGTTTTAATTTTAATTCAGTAACTTAGTGTGAAGTCTAATTATTATATATATAACAATAGTGATAATCATTTTTCTTAATCAGTGGATTTGATTACAAAGAATGTGTTTTTCTTTATAACATAATTCCATTTGCACCAAAGGATTACAGAACCATAAAATAGGATATATTACATATATAATAAAATTGTTAAACCATAACACAAATGTTTTCATAAACAGAATTAAAGATAATAATAGAAATTGATAAACGGTTGTCCTTGAATGTCCTAAATTAGCACATCTCAAATGGTGCTTTCATTTATTTCAAATAAAATGGTGGGGAAAGGAGAGAAGGAAATGAAATATACCACTAGCATGATGAAATTCCAGTACATATATGTTACTTTATATATCATAATATTATGGTGAAGGGAGGTGAGGAATGAAATAAAAAAGAAAAGAACTTAAAAGAAGAGAAGAAATTAGGAAAAGGAATTTACCTCTTGAGACTTCCTCCATTGTGAACCTCTTAATAGGAGAGGTTTTGGTATTTTGAGGAGGATGAGAGCATTTGGACATGGGGGAGGACCTTGGGGAGATATTTGGACAAAATAATGGCAAGGCACAAGTCTTGGGATAAGTGAAGATAAAAGGTAGTGAAGAGGGGTTTTTATAGTGGAGGAGAGGAGGGATTTCATAATATTATAATCATTAATTTCTTATTTCATCCCAAGAGAGAGAATAGTATGTATTACATGTCCATGAATGTTAAATGAGTCATGTTAATTCGAACCATGGGTGGTGACATCATCCATGATGCTAGGAATAGTCTATTTAGATTATAATGTATATATATGGTAAATTAGTGTATTTTACTATTCATCAAAATTTCAAGTATTTTAGTAAAATCCCAAAATTTCACCCTGAACATTTTTCAATGTGTATAATCCAAAAATTAAGTACATTTATCATATAAAATTCTAAATAATATTAATTTAATATTTAATAAAAATTATAATTTATTATCAAAAACCAGTTTTAGAACACTCATTAACTCATTCTAAAATATATGTATATCATATTTCCAACTTGAATACTATTTTTATACTATCATAGGTGAGGTTACTATTCATTAGGATATATTACTATTCATAATTGTATGTTACTATTCATAAGGGTAGGATACTATTCACCAAAAATTATGTTTTTCTTATCGGACTCCAAAAAACATACTAATTGCAACCGTGTATGTCATATTTTCGAAATTCCAAACACAAAAGTGACAAAATTATGTTTAAGGGTCACTTATAACTTAGTGTTTCATTATTATTTGATTTTATGGAATATTTATGTAACACCCCAATCTTTCACGTTACACTTCTCTTTGAATAATACAATAGCGTGTGTTATACGCAAAACTGAGTTCACATACACCACGACTTACCAAACTAGCCGTTCAAAAGAGATTATGAATAGTATTAACTAAATTTTAAATATCATATTATCCTTATAATTTCAATCCATATTATGAGATTATAAGACATGATTTATGAACAAATTCATTTTTTGAGATAAAAGAAGTATTTTTCAAAAAATGAAATTTTATCGCCTTTTAATGGCGAAGCCTTTTTAAAAACAATATTTGAAACTTTTATATATTCAATTTGAAAAAATTAAATTCTTCTTTAGAATCGGGAAATAATTATTTAGTATCAATAATGTTTTGGTGTCTTTCTGATAACTTTCATATTTGGGTGGATAGTGAAAAATTACTAAATTTTAACTGAAAACAACTTTTTTAATCAAAATAATTTATATTGTTAAATTATACATTTTAATGGTTTGGAATTATAAATAGATTATATTTTTACTATTTAATCCAATGATGGTCATTTTAAGTAATTTCACCATGAAATTGGAAATAAACAAGTGTCAAACTTTTGATAGTTATTATTTCTTAAAAATACTCCTTTTGGTTTCGAAAGCAGGAATCAATTTTATATTAATAAATGAAACTTTTAAGTTTTGAATTTGGTAAAATAGACTTCATTTTTGGATTTTTAATAACAAAATTACCCTAGGGTGAAATTTTGGTACTTTTCAGATAACTTTTATATTTTGATGAATAGTAAAAAATTACTAAATTTTAATTAAAAACAACCTTTTTAACCGAAATAATTAATAGTGATAAATTATGAATTTGAGTGGTTTTAAAATATATTTAAAATATATTTTTACCATGTAATACAATGTCTGTCATTTAACATAATTTCACATTTAAACCAGACATAAACAAGTGCCAATCTTTTGATAGTTATTATCTCTTAAAAACACGTTTTTTATTTTAACAATGGGAATTAATTTTAAATTAATTTCTGCCACTTCTGTATTTTTAATTTGGAAAAATGGATTCCATATTTGGAATCAGGAAGTTCAAATTGTGTAAACATGTAACTTTTATTTTTATACATTTTCAATAATTACTTCGGTAAATATTTTATTTACCATGGTTAAAGATAAATCCGATAAATAAGGGTTAAAATATAATATTATAATAATACTAAATTACCCTAAAACGTGTCTTAAACCTATTTTTTGATACATTGTCGACCATGGTCATCTTTGGGTCGATTTTGGGACCCCATGAATCCACTTGTAAGTGATAGGGACACTTTATTTTAATTAAGTTAAAATGAATACAAAAATGACACAAGCATATATCTTTTAACAAAACAATTGTTACATAGGGTTATATATGTTGGCTTTTAGACTATAAATATTCATTAGAAATCTAAAACAATTTACCTCATAATGATGTTTTATTTATAATTTTTAGAGATTAAATAATTTAATTTATTTATGTCACAATGATGATGCATTAATTACCATAATAGTGAAACATTAGAATAATTGATATTATAAATACCCAAATAAATATAATTTTAGACTTTTAATGAATCACACTAGTTTTATAGGATAATATGACATATTAGGATTGATTTAATTTACATTTTTTGGAATTAATCATTCTGTTATGAGTTTCAAAAAAATCAACTATTGAATAGTGTCAAAATTGACATAAAAGAGTTTTTAAAACAAATATTATATTATTAATTTATATTAAATTCCTAAAAATCTAAGGATCGGCCAAGAGACTTATATAAGGATATTTGTATCATTAATGGACCACTTAGGGGTCTCGTTAATGTATATAGTAAGTTTATTAACTATATAATATAAAAATACAAAGTGACATGGTAAATGTCAAACTAATTAACTAAGAGTTAATACTTAATGATATGGTTAATATAGTAACACAATCCTGTATAAATTATATTGGTTGAATGGTTTTATTCCTATACCCACATTAACATTTAAATAATCAACTTTGGAGCCATTAGAAATAGAATATGAAGTAATTAAAAATTAATATTTCTAGCTTTTCCAAAGGTGCCCCTCACCCCTCTTATAAAAAGGCACTCCTCCCTCTTATTTCATCACACCATCAAAGCCTTTTGGATCGGCCAAAACCTTCCCAAATACTCTCTAATATTACCTCACTACAACCTAGAGGCCTTATTTTGATCAGAAAGCCAACCAATGGATCCCTTTTGATCAAATCAAAACTAAGAACCCGAAGAAGAGGTAATGTTTTCACCACCCTTTTTCAAGTTCCTTTCTTCTTCCACTTCTTCTTCTTTTGTTGTTAACATTCTAAAATAATAACTCCAGTATCATATATATACTGTGATTTTATTGTAAATATGGTATATCTATATTCAGTATTCTATCCATGCTTTGAATAACATGTCACTATACGTGCGTACGTGCGGCTTACCGTCTCCACGTCGTGGTGTAATTGTTATTCAATATATTATTATTTGGATGGGTATAATAATGATGTGTAACACATGTAAATAATAAATATAACATGTTAGTGATTCTGTATATATGATAAACCATCCATTTATATATTATTTTAATATCAAAATAATGATATTGTCGCTCTTGCGTACGTACGGACTACCGTCTCCACGAACGCGATGAGATTCATTCTCCATCTTATCCATTCAAGTATAATTATCATTTGATGATTTAAAAATGATGTTTAAGGACTTGATATCATTATGGATATGAATAATATACAACCTATCTATTACAAACATGGCTTACGAAACAAAACATATAAAAGAAAATGAGTAAGTTAACACCCGAAACGACGATAATTCTAAGATATTATTAACAAAGAAACGCTAAAAGATCATATATGATATCATATTAATGTATATTATTCATGAATAATTTAATAAAAATTATTTCAACATTATACAGGAGATTATCCTACCCCCAACCACGGAAAAGTACAAGGTAAATGTTTTCTTATCTCACACTTAATTTCATGAGAATTCCATTGTTCACCACTTATTTATTGCATGTGGTGTATGTGTACTACCTGTAATTGTATTCATTGTGTATTATAATTTAATTTATGGGTATTTAAATCATCATTTTATGATCATTATCTCATGGGTTTATGTTTCGTATGTTACCTAATCGATAAGAGAATTCAAAATTTCAATTTCCACTCATTTGGCTTTACGCATATTTCATTGATTATATTACTCCAAGATTATGCGTGGAATCACTATTCATTTTATTATTTCATAATTTCCACTCCCCTTTCTGTGGATATAATTTTTATACACATAATCACTCCATTGATAAATTCTAAAGTCATCGGTATGAACTTGATAAGAGTAATTTTTACTGAATCTCAATTTGTTGAGACAAACATCCAATTCAATGGTGTTGTTTTTACTAGAATATGTGTGAATGTCCTTTGATTGTTTTACACTGAATATGAAATAATATTTAGTGTATTTATATTTTTCGCACATTACTATGTCGTTGATTTATCCTTAACCTAAGGATACAGACTTTATGAGAGATTTCATCTCAATTTACATTCCATTGAGACTTCTTTGTTGTTATACAAAAAATCCCATTTATGTGGTATATATAATGTACGTTGACATATTATATCATGAATAAATTTATTCTCATGATATTATAATGTTTTTATTACCTCAATTATTTGTATTCAAGTGTCTCTCTTTTGGTTAGAAACTCTAACTAAAATACATTTTTAAGTGTTCTGAAGACTTATTCATCTAAATCTCTCTCATTAATGTCCATGTTTTAAAAAATGGGTTTAAGAATATATTTATATGGACATTAATGTTTTAAAATTAAAATTTCTTTTAAAAGTTTCAAAGTTGTATGGGAGACTTTGATTCAAAAATCTATTTTTAAATGGTTTCTTAAAAAATAGTGTGACTTTTAAATGTTTTCAAGAAAAGAGGGATATTTCTCTTAAAAGTTTGATGATTATTTTAATATCAATATCCTTAATTGTTCTTGATTTAGGTTAATTTGATACAATAAAATCTTCTATATTGTATCAAATGAGTTATGTTTGACTTTGGATGTGCTATTTTTATACCATTCATGGTTTCTGGTGAATGTATTGACATTTTGTATGCTAGTTTTAATATGAATGTTTATGTTATGTTTAAACTTATTCATATGAGGAATGAATTGGACATAATAAGTGACGGTTGGAGCCTGCTATAGCTCCTCGATGCATTGGTAGGTATCATGAGACAAACTAGTATCTTGGCACAAGGCCTTGGCAAAATCTTATTTGTGGTCTTGGCACGAGGCCTTGGCTATGTGGTTATGATATTCTGGCATTATGCATTCCATCATTATGAAAGTGGTTATTGATATTGCATGTGATTGTTCGACTAGTAGAATATCCATGTGAATAAGTAAATGGCATTATTTCATTTTATCTTTTCCATATTATGCTTAATTTTAAGTTTAAAAGGCTTTTGTTTGAATTATAAGTTGCCTTAAGTGTTTATTCTTATCTATGAAAGCTTCTGCTATAATGTTATCCTTACTGAGCATCTGAGATCACCCCTTTCAATGTTATATTTTTCCCAAGATTATGAAGAAGTAATTTATGAATGATCAGTAGGGATAATATGAGGGGATATGAAGAGAAGATGTTTTTTTATGACGTAATGTAAAACTTTATGTTTGTATCTTGTGTTTCCAAGGCAACTAAACTAATCGGTCTTTCGAGACTTGATCTTTCTTGTGATCATGCCAATGTTATGTAATAATGCACTGACTCTGGGTAACTGGGGTCGGGGCATTACAGTTGGTATTAGAGGAAGTTTAGTAAAAACCTTGGAAGCTATATTTAGATAAACTCTGATTAGAGCATGTAGACCTAAGATGAACTTTGAGGATTAGTATAGAATAACTTCCTAGAATTTTGGTATCGTAGAGATTTTGTGAGTTTTCCGAGAAATACATCCCTATCTGGATATGAGCAGGTAGAGGCGGCTCTAGAACAGATGTACCTAGGGGTAAAACCTGAAAACACCACTTTGAGCTGGACTCGAACAGGAACTGGTGCATGACAACGGGCCTTGCTGCACTCTTGGTTACGACACTACCGGGGGATATGTTTAGGATAATTTATATTTTCTTCACAATCCAATTTGAAGTATTATATATATAAGATGAGAGTAAATAACCTTGGTTAATCCTAATATGTTTCAAATTGAGAATATGGTGACATGTTAATATCTAAATGATTTTACGACTACTGTTACTCACACAATGATTTCTAGTTTTAGTCAATGGCTGGATTCCAAGGAATTCATAGTGACTTTGAGAATGACGTACATGGTGGGAACAGTTGAGGAAATGAGCAAAAAAATGGAATGTTGATAGGCGTAAAAGATATTGTCTTTATACCAAGTCAGTTTTCCCAAAATATGATCAACAACATATATATTAACCAACACCCAGACTCAACAAGGAAGAGAAAGGTGATGAATGATAAAAGCTCCAGCAATGGAGACCATGGATAAAAGAACCCTCAATTTCCTTCCAGCAAGAAATGTGGTAGGAGACACCCGGGAAAGTGTCTCAATGGGACTAAGAAATTCTTTACGTGTGGGAAGGAAGGACATAAAGTGAAGAATTGCCGACGAAAAATAAAGAGTACTATGGAAGAATATAAAAATGGTGCCACGAGTCCATTTATTGTCATTTGCTGTAAATGTATTGGACCTGGACATTACCCGAGTGAATGCCCTATTCTATAGGATATTTTCTTGGTCAAAGAAGAAGATATGTGGAAATAAATGGTTGGAGAAATGTTTAAAAAATATTAGTTCTCCTTGTTGATGGGTTTACTATGGAATAATTTTCTCTTGTATTTGTAACCCCACAGTTTGCCATGTGAGAATGATATTTGAGGAAGAATTACCTCTTCTCTTGTGGATATAGGTATAAATAACCATTTGGTTTTATATGATCATTGGGGTTTGAGAGAATTATAAGTTATTATAATTTGGGATGAAAATGAAAGGTATGATATAACATTTTTTGTTAAATTATGTTATGGTATTTTGAGGAATTTATCTCATTTTAGTAATATTATAAAATATAGTTTTTGAAAAAGGGAAACACATAGACCGTGTGACAACCTGTCGCGTCGGAAAAAGCTATGGGAATCGAACCCACAACAAAAGTGTGATTTGGATATATGGATTACCACTGGACTACATGATATCCCTAGTTAGTGTTACAATTATTTTTAGTTAAATGATTTTATTGATCAATAATATGTTGATTTGGGTTCTTATGTCTTATCAAATAAATATCCTTAGTATTGGAAAATGATTTGGTGATTAAGTGATAAATGTTATTTTGGAAGATGATCACTTTGTTGGGAACACTATATGACCAAGGAAAATATAATAGTATGGGATTTCATTTGAAGAGTAATGGTGGATTTTTATCTATGTTTTTATTATGGATTTATAGTGATTTGGGTTGTTTATGGAAATGATTAGGTTAATTACTTTTAGGTATTTGACTTTAAGAGTAGATGATGTCACTTGGAGATAAAATTTAACATGGAAGACTACATTCTTATAAGTTTTGGGTTTCAAAATTAGGTTGGATTATATTGAAGGATTTTAAGGACAATTTATTATTGAATGGTATTTATTTAACTTTGGGGTAATGTTGGTTTAATTTTAGAAATTAAGATTAGTATTTTTTTCTCTAATGGAATATACATTTGGGGGATCATCAGATATTATAATAACCATTTTTCTTTTGATTAATATCTAAAGACAAGTTATATATATAGTTTATCCTACGTGGATCATGTATTTCTATAGAAGTTTATTGTAGCTCTTCCATTGTTACCAAGTCTTCTTGAATACTAATTGTTCAAAAAAATGAGTTAGTGGTAAAAATTTATTAAATAATGAAACTCTACTTAAAAGGTAAGTATATCTCTTTATGTTCATAGTCAATATCATAAATCAATTCCTCTTCCATATGTAATGTAACTTAAAACAAAAAAATGTTGTCCATTTACTTTTCCTACTGGGAGACTAAGGACCGTCTGTCCCAACACAAGTTTGTGATTTTATTATTGTTAACTTTCTCCTGATCATGTTTTCTATCCCTCTCTATCAGAATTGAACACTTATTTTATCATCCATATCCTTGTTTTCCTACATGGATTCCTAATATGGGTTATCATGGGTGACATTTATACCTCTCTTCCTTTCTTTTAAAGTGATAGTTTTACTGACTCTTTTTCCAATGTGGGACTTTACATTATATTCTCAGGCCTAATTTTCTTTAAAATTTGCGAGGACACAATTTATTGAAAGAGGGGTGAATGTAACACCCCAATCTTCCATGGTACACTTCTCTTTGAATAATACAATAGTGTGTGTTTTACGCAACATTGAGTTCAAGTACACCACGACTTACCAAACTAGTCGTTCAAAAGAGGTTATAAATAGTAATAACTAAATTTTAAATATTATATTATCCTTATAATTTCAATCCATATTATTATATTCTAAGACATTATTTATGAACAAATTCATTTTTTCAGATAAAAGAAGTATTTTTCAAAAAAATGAAATTTTATCGCCTTTTAATGGAGAAGCCTTTTTATAACCAATATTTGAAACTTTTATATATTCAATTTTACAAAATGAAATTCTTCTTTAGAATTGGGACATAAGAATTTAGTATCAATAATGTTTTGGTGTCTTTCTGGTAACTTTCATATTTGGGTGAATAGTGAAAAATTACTAAATTTTAACTGAAAACAAATTTTTTAATCAAAATAATTTAGTTTGTTAAATTATAAATTTTAATGGTTTGGCATAATAAATAGATTATATTTTTACTATTTAATCTAGTGATGGTCATTTTAAGTAATTTCACCTTGAAATTGGACATAAACAAGTGTCAATCTTTTGATAGTTATTATTTCATAAAAATACGCCTTTTGGATTCGAAAGCAGGAATCAATTTTAAATTAATAAATGCAACTTTTATGTTTTGAATTTGGTAAAATAGGATTCATTTTTGGATTCGGAATAACGAAATTATCCTAGGGTGAAATTTTGGTACTTTTCGGATAACTTTTATATTTTGATGAATAGTAAAAAATTACTAAATTATAATTAAAAACAACCTTTTTAATCAAAATAATTAGTAGTGATAAATTATGAATTTGAGTGGTTTTAAATTATATTTAAAATATATTTTTACCATGTAATACAATGTGTGTCATTGAACATAATTTCACATTTAAACCAGACATAAACAAGTGTCAGTCTTTTGATAGTTATTATCTCTTAAAAACACGTTTTTTGTTTTAACAATGGGAATTAATTTTAAATTATTTTCTGCCACTTCTGTATTTTTAATTTGAAAAAATGGATTCCATATTTGGAATCAGGATATTCAAATTGTGTAAATAGGTAACTTTTTTTAGACATTTTGAATAATTACTTCGTTAAATATTTTATTTACCATGGTTAAGGATAAATCTGATAAATAAGGGTTAAAAAATAATATTATAATAACACTATATTACCCTAAAACGTGTCTTAACCCTATTTGTTGATACATGGTAGACCAGGGGAATATTTGGGTCGATTTTGGGACCCCATGTATCCACTTGTAAGTGATAGGGACACTTTATTTTAATTAAGTTAAAATGAATACAAAAATGACACAAGCATATATCTTTTAGAAAAAAAATTGTTACATAGGGTTATATATGTTTTATTTTAGACTATAAATATTCATTAGATATATAAAAATATTTCCTACATAATTATATTTTATTTATAATTTTTAGAGCTTAAATAATTTAATTTATTTATGACATAATGATAATGCAGTACCATAATAGTGAAAAATTAGAATAATTGATATTATAAATACCCAAATAAATATAATTTGAGACTTTTAATGAATTACACTAATTTTTAAGGATACTATGACATATTAGTATTGATTTAATTAACTTTTTTCTAAGTAATCATTCTGTTATGAGTTTCACAAAAATCAATTATTGAATAGTGTCCAAATTGACAAAAAAGAGTTTTTAAAACATATATTATATTATTAATTGATATTAAATTCATTAAAATATAAGGTTCGGCAAAAGACTTATATCATGATAGTTTTATCATTAATGGACCACTTAGGGGTCTCTTGGATGTATATAGTAACTTCATTAATTATATAATATAAAAATAAAAAGTGACATCGAAAATGTCATACTAATTAACTAAGAGTTAATACTTAAAGATAAGTTTAATATAGTAACCCAAACCTGTCTAAATTCTGTTGTTTTAATGGTTTTCGACCTATACCCACCTTAAAATTTAAATACTCAACTTTGGAGCCATTAGAAACCGAATATTAATTTAATATAAATTAATATTTCTAGCTTTTCCAAAGGTGCCCCTCACCCTTCTTATAAAAAACCACTCCTCCTTCTCATTTATTCACACCATCAAAGCCTTTTGGTTCGGAAAAACCCTACCCAAATACTCTCTCAACTTATCTCAATACATTCTAGAGGCCATAGTTTGATCAGAAAGCCAACCTAAGGAGCCCTTTTGTCAAATCAAAAGGAAGAACCCGAAGAAGAGGTAATGTTTTCACCACGCTTTTTCAAGTTCCTTTCTTCTTCCACTTCTTCTTCCTTTGTTGTTACCATTATAAAATAATAACTCCAGTATAATATATATACTGTGATGTTATTGTAAATATGGTACAACCATATTCAGTATTCTATCCATCCTTTGAATAACATGTCACCATACGTGCGTACGTACGGCTTACCGTCTCCACGTCGTGGTGTAATTGTTATTCAATATATTATTATTTAGATGGGTGTAATAATGATGTGTAACTCATGTAAATAATAAATATAACATGTTAATTATTCTGTATATATGATATACCATCCATTTACATATTATTTTAATATCAAAAGAATGATATTGTTGCTTGTTCGTACGTACGGACTACCGTCTCCACGAACGCAATGAGATCCATTCTCCATCGTATCCATTCAAGTATAATTATCATTTGATGATTTAAAAATGATGTTTAAGGACTTGATATCATTCTGGATATGAATAATATACAACCAATCCATTACAAACATGGCTTACATAACAAAACATATAAAAGAAAACGAGTAAGTTAACACCCGAAACGACGATAATTCTAAGATATTATTAACAAAGAAATGTTAAAAGATCATATATGATATCATATTAATTTATATGATTCCTGAATAATTTGATAACAATTATTTCAACATTATACAGGAGGTTATCCTACCCCCAACAAAGGAAAAGTACAAGGTAAGGGGTTTCTTATCTCACTCTTAATTTCGTGAGAATTCCATTGTTCACCACTTATTTATTACATGTGGTGTATGTGTACTACCCGTAATTGTATTCATTGTGTATTATAATTTAATTTATGGGTATTTACATCATCATTTTATGATCCTTCTTTCATGGGTTTATGTTTCGTATGTTACCTAATTGATAAGGGAATTCAAAATTTCAATTTCCACTCATTTGGATTTACGCATATTTCATTGATTATACTACTCCAAGATTATGTGTGGAATCACTATTCATTTTATTATATCATAATTTCCACTCCCCTTTCTGTAGATATACTTTTTATACACATAATCACTCAATTGATAAATTCTCAAGTCATCGGTATGAACTTGATAAGAGTAATTTTTACTCAATCTCAATTTGTTGAGACAAACATCCAATTCATTGGTGTTGTTTTTACTAGAATATATGTGAATGTCCTTTGATTGTTTCACACTGAATATACAATCATATTTATTGTATTTATATTTTTCACACATAATTATGTCGTTTATTTGTCCTTAGCCTAAGGATACAGCCTTTCTGAGAGATTTCATCTCAATTTACATTCCATTGAGACTTTTTCATTATTATACACCAAATCCCTTTTATGTGGTGTATATAATGTACTTTGACATAGTATATCATGAATAAATTTATTCTCATGATATTATAAAGTTTTTATTAGCTCAATTATTTATATTCAAGTGTCTCTCTTTTGGTTAGAAACTCTAACTAAAATACATTTTTATGTGTTTTGAAGACTTATTCATCTAAATCTCGCCCATTAATGTCCATGTTTTAAAAAAATGGTTTTAAGAATTTATTTATATGGACATTAATGATTTAAAATTAAAACTCCTTTTAAAAGATTCAAAGTGGTATGAGACACTTTGATTCAAAAATTTATTTTTAAATGGCTTCTTGACAAATAGTGTGACTTTTAAATGTTTTCAAGAAAAGAGGGATATTTATCTTAAAAGAATGATGATTATTTTAATATCAATATCCTTCATTATTCCTGATTGTGGTTAATGTGATACAATAAAATCTTCCATATTGTATCGAATGACTTATGATTGACTGTAGATGTTCACTTTTTATACCATTCATGGTTTGTCGTTAAAGTATCGACATTTCGTATGCTAGTTTTAATACGAATTTTTATGTTATGTTTAAACCTATTCATATGAGAAATGAATTGGACTTAATAAGTGACGGGTGGAGCCCGCTATAGCTCCTCGATGCATCGGTAGGTCTCATGAGACAAACTAGTGTCTTGGCACAAGGACTTGGCAAAATCTTATTTGTAGTCTTGGCACGAGGCCTTGGCTATGTGGTTATGATAGTCTGGAATTATGTATTCCATCATTATGAAAGTGGTTATTGATATTGCATGTGATTGTTCTACTAGTAGAATATCCATGTGGATAAGTAAATGGAATTATTTCATTTTATCTTTTCCATATTATGCTGAAGTTCAAGTTTAAAAAGATTTTTTTTAATTATAAATTGCCTTAAGTGTTTATGCTTATCTATGAAAGCTTATGCTATAATGTTATCCTTACTGAGAATCTGAGGTCACCCCTTTCAATGTTGTATTTTTCCCAGGATTATGATGAAGTAATTTATGAATCACCTGCAACGATAGTATGAGGGGATATGAAGACAAGATGTTTTTTATGATGTAATGTGAAACTTTATGTTTGTATCTAGTGTTTCCAGGGCTACTAAACTAATCGGTCTTTCGAGACTTGATCTTTCTTGTGATCATGACAATGTTATGTAATAATGCACCGACTATGTGTAACTGGGGTCGGGGCGTTACAATTTATAAGAAGTGAATTTCTATTAAAAACATTGTGTCGTTACATTATTCCCCCTTATGAAATTTCACCCTTGAAATATCATTTTACATTCTAAGACAAAAATAGATGTGGGTACTTTTCCTTTATTTAGTACTCCAGTTCCCATGTTACCTATTCGTACTTATTGTTTTGCCATTGTACCTTGACCAAATGTGTAGCCTTGTTGTGTAGCAATTTGTCTCTATGATCCAAGATATTCACTGGCTACTCCTCGTAAGAGAGATAATCCTCCAACTATACCACCTCTGAAGAGAGTACATATAAAGGGTCTGGTATGTTCTTACTTAAGAGGGATACAAGAAAGAAATCATATACTTTTGACATGGTAGGTGGAAGTGTTAGTCGATAGGCCACAGCTCCAACTCGATCAAGGATCTCGAAGGGGCCGATGTACCTGGGAAATAACTTCCCTTTCTTCCTAAATCACATGAATCTCTTCCATGGAGATATTCGAAGGAAGAATTAATCTCTAATTTCAAACTCCAAGTCCCTTCGATGGTTGTTTGCATAGCTCTTTTTTTGACTTTAAGCAGCATTGATGTGTTTCTGGATGACTTGAACCTTCTCTATCATCACTTGATCATGATCGGGTCCGAGTAGCTTTCTTTATCCATCTTTGCCCTAATAGGTTGGATTTCTACATCAATTTCCATACAGAGCTTCATATGGAGCCATCTGAATACTTGAGTGGAAGCTATTGTTTTATGAGAACTCAAATAATGGGAGATGCTGATCCCATCCACCTTTGAATTCTAGAGAGTATGCTCTATGCATATCTTCAAGCGTTTGATTTTTTCTTTCAGACTAGCCATCAGTTTGGGGGAGATTGGCCATGCTGAAATTTAATTCAATACTCAAAGAATGTTGAAGGTTCTTCCAGAATATAGATGTGAACCATGGATCACAGTCAGAGTCAAATGAGAGTGGAACACCGTGCAGTCTCACCACTTCCTTCACGTATATCTTTGCAGGTTGTTCAAGCGAGAGGTATTCCCTAATAGCGATGAAATGGGATGTCTTGGTGAGTCTGTCAACAACAAACCATATCATATTATTTCCCTTCAACGTCTTCGGGAGACCCGTGAAACATTACAGAGTAACATTTTACCATTTCCACATGGGTATAGGCAATGGATGCATCATACCTTTGTACTTTTTTCACTTAGCTTTAACATGCTAACATACCAAGAACCTTGATATATATTCCGCAATCTCTTTCTTCATGTTATCCCACCAAAAGTGTTCTTAGAGATCACGGTACATTTTGGTACTCCCAGGATGGATAGGCAAGGTTGAGCTATATGCATCATTCGATAGCTCCTTCTTTTTCTCTGGATCATATGGTATACATAACCGTGTCTCAAATCTTATAACTCCTTCCACATCAATTTTGAAATTAGAGTATTTCCCATTTTTAACAACTTCCACCCTTTTCTGAATTTCCACATACTTTCTTTGAGCATCCTTTACTTTCTCCAAGAGGGATGGTTGAGCAATCATTTGAGAAAGGATTGATGATGTTACTCCCTTAATTATTCCAATTTAAATCCTTTGAAAATCTAATAAGATCGGATCCTTTTAAACTATCATCATTGATAAAGATGTCAGATCCTTTCAACCTAGAGCATATGCCACCTTGATTGCCTTACTAGGATCGTAGTGGATTGAGCAGTCATAATCCTTGATGAGATCTATCCATATTCAATGGTTCATATTAATCTCTTTCTGTGTGAATATATATTTGAGACTCTTGTGGTCAGTATATATCTCACATTTTAATCCATATAGATAATGCCGCCAGATTTTAACTGAAAAGATCACAACCGCCAACTCCAGATCATGCATGGAATAGTTTTTCTCATGGATTTTCAGCTACCTTGAGGCATAGGCTATCACTTTATCATTTTTCATTAGCACACAGACTAAGCCTTTCTTAGAAGCATCACTATACACCACAATGAGTTCTCCACATGAATGGAGTGTGAGTACTGTTACAGTGATAAGCCTCATTATCAACTCCTTGAAACAGTCTTCACATTCTTGTGTCCAGAAAAACTTTTATCCTTTTCGTGTCAGCTTGGTCATTAGATTTGACAATCCTGAAAAGTTCCTCACGAATCGTTGATAATACCTTGCTAGACCTAAAAAGATGTGGATCTCCGTTACAGAAGTTAAACTCGACCACTCTTCAATTGCCTTCGTCTTGGTAGGGTCCACATATATCCCTTTCCTGGGGATAAAATTCCCCATGAATGATACATCCTCCATCCCGAACTCACATTTACATTACTTAGCATACAAATTCTCCCTTCATAAAGTCTTTAACACAGCTTTCAAATGCTCCTCATCTTCCTCCTTGTTCTTAGAGTATATCAAAATATCATCAATAAAGATCACCAAAAATTTGTCGAGGTAATATCTAAAGATTATATTCATTAAATCCATAAAAATTTCTTGAGAATTAGTGAGTCCAAAGGGCATCACTATGAACTCATAGTTTTCATACCTTGTTTGAAAGGAAGTCATGGGAATATCTTCCTTTCTCACCTTTTTTGTGATATCCCGACCGATGGTCCATGTTAGAGAAATAAATGGCCCCACAAAGCTGATTGAACAAGTCATCTATTCGTGGAAAGGGATACTTGTTCTTTATAGTGATTTTATTGAGCTCATGATAATCAATGCAGTGGCACATTGATCCATCCTTCTTCTTGACGAAGATGACCAGAGAACCCCACGGTGACGTACTCGGGCGTATAAAACCCTTCTCTATATTCATGTGTAACTGCTTCTTTAGCTCTTCTATCTCAACAGTGGCCATTCTGTAAGGTTTCTTTGAGATTGGCAGAGATCCAGGGTTATGTTCAATTGAGAAATAAACATCTTGATTAGGAGGACGACCAGGAAACTCTTTGGGGAATACATCAGTGTAACTCCTCACGATGGGCATGTCTTCAAGAATGATTCTATCCTTTGTCCCAACCATTTGAGCTGGATATGATTTCTCATAAGGAATCAATATCCAAACATGAGATGAAGATTCTAAAAGAGACTCATCTTCTTCCTTACACTTGTAAAGAATCAAAGGATGCTTCGAGATGTGCAAATTGATCTCCCTTTCCATACAATTGATGTTGGCCTTGTAAAATGATTTCCAATCCATGCCCAAGATAGTGTCGTACTCCACTAAAGGAAGTGTGACAAGAATTTTCGGGAGGTTCAGTCCACAAACATTAACTGAACAGGAGTTACAAACCATGGATGCAATAAATTCCCCATTTTCTATTCTCACAAATAACGTTTCATCCAAATTTTGAGGTGGTGTTTGAATAATTCTACTAAACATGCAAGATATAAAAGAATGTGTAGAACCAAAATCAACTAGTATGTTATCTATTCATGAATGAGTAACAATCATACCAGTCACCACATCTTTTTCCGACTCCACCTCAGTAGTAGTGATAAAATAATCCCTTCCTTGTTACCTTGGAGGTTGTTGTTGATTGCCTCTGACAACCCTCAGCTTAGGTCAATTGTTTGCATAATGCATAAGCTCCTTTTAGTTATAACACTACACTACAGGCTGAGTGTTGATCTGATCATTCTTTTCTTCTTCAACATTAGCGGGATTTTTCATATCCCTTCAGAAATTCGTGGCCAAATGACCAAAAATTACTCATTTGAAGTAATTCTTGGTTCCCTTGATATAGTCAGCAAGATGCTTCTTCCAACAATTTTTGAAAAGGGGAAAGTGAGGCTTTTTTCTATCATGAGCTTTGTTTGAAGAACCACCCCTGTTGTTCTCCATTTTCCACTTATTTTCACTAGGCCCATGAGACCATTGAGAATCTCCAATCACTATTTCAACCTTCAGTCCATGACAGACTATCTCCTCATAGCTGTCGAAGTCGCGAATCACCAACAATTTTTGTATACATGGCTTTAGTCTGCTATGTAAGTGATCCACCATGCTTTCTGTGTTCATGACAAAGCCAAAGTCATAGCTTGAATTCCATGTAAAGTTCACTTCATACGCCCCAATGGACTCATCTTCCTTCTCCTTTAGTCCAAGGAACAGTCATTCCATCTTGAGATGGAGGGCTCAAAGAAAATATTTTATGAAGAACATTTTCTTGAATTCCTCCCATTATAGGAAATCAATTTCCTCTTAGGACTTTATATTCTTAATCAGTGTCCACCACTGATCAGATTCCCCCTAAAAATGATAGACCACCAGTACAACTTTCTCTTCTTCCAAGCACTATAGGATAGAGAAAATATTTTCAATGGAGTAAATCCATTGTTCTGTGAGGAGGGGATTGGAGGACTCACTAAACATAGGAGGCCTTTTCTGCATGAAAAATTCTACAACAACATGATCTTTCCGTGTAGGAGGGGGGAGTTCCACCTGATCCAAGTTATTATTCACAACTCGATCTAGCTGAGCAAGTACTGCAATAATGTTTTGAGAACCCGCTTCCATCACATCAGGCATGTCATGAGGCAATCATCACATTTCCTATCACATTGGTTGTTGGAACATGTTTTTCTATTTCCCACCACTAACTAAGAAAAAGAATGTATAATTATAGGTCTTGAATACTTAGCTATTGAGCATAAAAAGAAACATTGAACATAAAAGTATGAACATATAAATACGAAGTATATCCTAACTTGTGGTTACTTAGGTTTAAATCTAGGTTATCCTCGATCTATTTCTTAACATATATTCTTATGGGCTTATTTTTGTCCCATAATAACCGTTTGTACTAAGCTCGTGAATCAACCAAAGCATTTCCCCTAGGAGTGTCGTATCCAAGAGTGCAGCAAGCCCCTTTATCATGCACTATTTCCCATTTGAGTCTAGCTCAAAGCGGTGTTTTCGGGTTTTACCCCTAGATCCATTTGTGGCTGAGCTGCCTCTACCTGCTCGTATTCGGACATGGATGTATTTGTTTGATAAACCACATACCCTATACTCACCAAAATTTAGGAATTTTTTCTTATACTTAGTGTTTTCCTTAAGGTTTTCACTAAGGTTCTCTATTCATAATATTCAAAAATAACTTTACCATCATCAGATACCAACTTTAGTGACCTGATCCTTTTACATAAAAAATTTCAGGATTTTAAGAATATTTAATTATCAGAGTACAATCCAAAGATAGTTAAGTACAGTGTCTTGGAAGACTAGGTACATATAATATAAAACATGGGGCTAAAAAATTCATTATTTTATCTCCATAAAGATCTCTTAACTTCCTTTGAGCACTTACATCTGCATAGGGTTCCCTGGGAAACACAAGAACAAAGGGGTGAGTTAAAAATCCTAGTAAGGGAATGAACATAAAGATACATCTCAAGCACATGAGTTAAGAAGGATAACATAATGATAAACAAATCATGAAACTCATAAAATAATTTAATATAATCATGGGATCATATAAACATGGAATCATATAGATGTGGTAGAATCATAAATCATATCTTTAGTACGAGTCAAGGCTAACCTCCAATCCCGTTTCCCATTTTAGTACGGGACAAGGCTAACTTCCAATCCCATTTCACATCGCATCTCATGAGACTTAACCTTACCCAATGCATTGGTGAGCTATATGGGCACACCCATGTCAAAATTTTAATGAATATTCTTTCCACATAAATATTCTTACCACATATACAAACATACATAATCAACCACACACAAATATAAGGGTACCCATGGAAAGGATTGGGTACCACAATCACGAAAAAAATCAAAACCAATGGGCGTATCATGAAAGTGTCCATGTAAATAAAGAATTAGAAAATACATGGACGATCATAGGATAAAATAGGCATATAAAATGGTAAGTTGTGTCAAACATAAGTGACAATATATGAGATATGTATTATAGAATCATTAGCATTAATACATTATTTTGCTTTTTTAAGGAAAATACTATAAAGATTTTAAAATAGTAAAGAAGACATTCTTTTATATAAAACCATAATTGAACCAAGAAGGATTTAATAATAAAAATAAAGAATTTAAAATGATAATGGTTTCTTAAAACTGAATATTGAGTGAACTTGAATTTGGATAAAAGTTCAGGAAGTTCTTTTAAAACGAGTGTGTTTATTGGGAAGTATCGAAGAGAGATTCACTTAAAAGCATGCATATCCCTGAAATAGAATGTGATATGGATCTTGAAACATGAATATGGAGCATATAAATAGAATTATGAAGTTATACATAAAATAAAATAAAACAAAATTTTGGTAAAAAGAAAGATAGAGAAACCCAAAGGAATAAAGGATGTTCGGGTAGAATCCATCATAGTTTATTGGTGTGGTATCAGGTGTAACTAAGAGGGCTTGATGAGAGAGATAAAGGGTTTATAATCACTTATAAAACATTAGGTTAGTTTGGGGAAGGTGTAAAATGTACCCCATCACTTGGTCATACACAAAAAATGAATAACATAGAGAACAATCTTGATTAAGAGTAAAAAGGGGAGGATCCCTTACCTTATATCTGTTGGTGTTCTCCACTACATATTAATGACTGCAGTAAACAAATTAGGATTATTAATTAATAATTCCATAATCTCTTCTATATTCAATTTATATATTAGAACCATTTTTAGTTCATTCAATTCCTTTTTTATTAGTTACAAGGTTCAATTTCATTTTTAAGGCTCGTTTGTTTACTTGGCCTTAAAAGATCAGTTCACTTATATTCATGTTTGGATTATATGAAAGATTAAAGTGGATTTCCAAGATTGAAGTTGTATTATTTATTTAATATCTAGGATATCGCATGGTTTTAATTTTAATTAGGTTACATAGTTTTATGTCGATTTATTATATATATAACCATAGTGATAACTATTTTTGTTAATCAGTGGATTTGATTACAATGAATGTGTTTTTCTTTATAACATAATTCCATTTGTACGAAAGGATTACAAAACTAAAAAATAGTATATAAGACATATACTATAATCTGATTAATCCATAAAACAAATTGTTTCATGACCATAATTAATGATAATAACAGAAATTGGTAAACAATTGTCCTTCAATGAGCTAAATTAACACATCTCAAACGGTGCTTTCATTTCTTTCAAATAAATGGTTGGGGAAAGGAGATAAGACAATAAAATATAACACTAGTATGAGGAAATTACAATACATGTATTTTACTGGATTTATAGTAATATTATGGTCATGGGAGGTTAGGAAATAAATAAAAAAGAAAAGAACTTAAAAGAAAAGAAGAAATTGGGAAGAGGAATTTACCTCTTGAGACTTCCTCCATTGGGAACCTCTTAAGGGGATAGGTTTTGGTATTTTGAGGAGGCTGAAAGATTTTGGACATGGGGGAGGACATTGGGGAGAGATTTGGGAAGAATAATGTCAATGCACAAGGCTTGAGAGAAGTGAAGAAAAGATGGAGTGAAGGGGGGATTTATAGTGGAGGAGATGAGGGATGTCATAATATTAAAATCATTAATTTATTATTTCATCCCAAGACAAGGAATAGTAAGTATTCAATGACCAAAAATAGAAATGGGGTCATGTTAATTTGAACAATGGGTGGTGAAATCAGCCATGATTCTAGAATGGTCTATTTATCTTATAATGTATATATATGGTAAATTACACTATTTTACTATTCATCAGAATTTCAAGTATTTCAGAAAAATCCCAAAATTTCACCCTGAGAATTTTTTGACTTATAGAATCCAAAAATGAAGTCCATTTTTCAAAAATAATTTTTAGAATATGATTATTTTAATATTTATTTAAAATCATAATTTATTATCAAAACCCAGTTTTAAAAAACTCATTAACTCATTCTAAAATATAGGTATACCGTACTTCCAACATGAATATTATTTTTATACTATCATAGGTGAGGTTACTATTCATTATGGTATATTACTATTTACAAGGGAATGTTACTATTCATATGGGTAGGTTACTATTCACCAAAAATTATGTTTTCTTATTGGACTCCAAAAAACATACTGATTGCAACTGTGTATGTTAGATTTTTAAAATTCCAAACCCAGAAGTGGAAATATTATGTTAAAATTTAACTTATAACTTAGTAGTTCATTATTATATGACTTTATGGAATAATTAAAAGAACGGAATTTCCATTAAAAACATTGGGTCGTTACAGATTGGGCTCGAGAGTTCCAGCAACATAATCCTCCTATGTTTTTAAGGGATGGTGGTTCTTAGGCTGCTGATTCTTGGCTAGAGTCCATTCTATCTATCATTGGGAATATAGAATCACCTCAATAGTATAGTGTCATTATTTATACATACATTCTTAGGGATTCGGCCATGCGTTGGTGGGATGTGGTTACCCATGCCGATTGTCATAATGGAATGTTATGGGTTGACTTCAAAATGACCTTGTATGATTAGTTCATTCCTCAAGAACTATGGGCTGATAGAGCTAGATATTTCACACATATCGAGTAGGGTTATATGTAAGATATGATTTATTCATCACATTTCACTGATATACAACATTTTTCACCACTTTTATCTAGTGATGATATTTCATGTGCTAGACATTTTGAAGATGGGATTCAGTATGAAATCTGAATGTAGATGAATGTCCTTCTAATTCTTACCATTACTTCAATAGTTGATCAGGCCCTTATCAATGAGCATAAACTAAGGGATGGAATAAGTACCGAGTTCAATGTATCTATGCCGCATCAGGCTAGTTTTTCTTCTGGGGTAGGAAACATTCCCTCAAGGGTTTTTATCAAGATAGTAGTAGCTATTGTATCCAGTTAGATAGCTTGTTGGTGTGTCATCAACATAGAAGAGTGGTTTATAAAAAGCCCAAATATGATAGAGACCCTATAGAGTGCCAAGATTGCAGCTGAATGGGTCATAATTAGTGATTTGTCCAGACATTTAAATTAGACTTGTATGGAAAAGGATCAGTGATAGGTCCACCATCAGGAATGAGTTCTTTAGAATTGTGTCAGGTCGGGAGTTGGAATAGGACTGGCAGATCTGGTCGAGGAGAAGGTCATGATCATGGTAGTCTGATCCATAATCTCTAGTAGTGCCAGTAGTGCATTCATGAAAGTGGAAGTCCATCTATTTTAGAGGGTCATGGATCTGGTTTGTTTAATGCTTTACAGCTGATACACAATGATCAGGATTCCAGACCATCTACATTTCATGGTACCATTCTAGCAGCCTCGAAAATTTTTCTGTACTTTTTTTGATATAGGTTCTTAAAACTATTTCATTTCTATATCTATCGGGGAATGTATCATACTAGAGATACAATATCACAATGGTGTAATGACCCTCAACACAACATTTGGAATATAGACATAGGAAATATGCCAGTACAGGGACTATCCCCTTGAGGTATACAGTTACCATTTCTGGTGGAATCTCATTTTTCTCAAGGTTATGGGATTCAATGTCATTCTCCAGATGGACTGGCAGGTCCACATTCTAACCATTAAAGACAACTATCACTGCAGGGTCTATTTTACATACCCAGAAGGAAGAAGTTATCATTCCAAAGGTCAATGGGATGTCTAGGATGGATGTGCTAGACTGAATCATCATGGGCGAGGTGGAGTGGCAACCCATATTTCAAATATTTTCATAGAGTACCGGGGTTTTCTTCAAACTGATTTCACTCCAGTAGTGAATCATTTTAGAGATGTCTTTCGTGATTAATTTTCAATCATACCTCTTAAGAGAGATGTAGATTTTACAATTGAGATTGTTCTAGGAGCATATCTAGTGTCTATTCATCCATCTATGATGACACCTACTGATCTTCAATAGCTCAAGTGATAGATAAGGGACCTAGATTCCAAATACTTTATACGGCCTAGTATATCCTCTTTGGGTACACACATGATTTTCCCTAAGAAGGAGGATGAAACTCCTTGTCTATATGTGTATTATAGACGGTTAAAGCATCTTACATTCATGAACTGGTATTTACTTCCTCGAATAGATGATCTATTTGATCACCTCTGAGGATAAATTTTTCTCTAATATCGACCTCAGACCGTGTTATCATCATGTTTGAATCTAACCATAAGACATACCTCATACAACATTTCATAGCAATAATGGTTTGTATTAGTATATTTTTATGTCATTTGGTGTTACGAAAACTCCTACTATTTTCATGGCATTAATGAATAATGTGTTTCTCCCCTATTTGGATTGTGTTGTTGTGGTCTTTTTGGAAGACATCTTGGTGTATTCACTCACTTGTAACGACTATACAAAACATATTGGTATCATTCTGAGTACACTGAGAGGTCATTAGATTTATGCCAAGATTTCTATCTGTGACCTCTGGATTGATGAGGACTAATTATTGGCCCTATTATTTTAGAATTAGGAGTATCATTTTACCCTGAAAATGTTAGTGCTGTAGTTTCCTGGGAGTAGCACAAAAACTTGTTTGACATATGAATTTTCTTGGGGATGGATGGGTATTACAAGAATTTCATGTAGGACATCTCACATCCTAAATCTCTACTTACAGGACGTACAAAAAAGGGTGTTTTGTTCTGGTGGTCAGAAACATGCAATAAAACCATTCATAAGCTGAATGGGAGGTTTGTCAAAACACATATTCTGATTCTCATAGAGCCAGGTAAGGGTTATACCATCTTCTGTTATGCATCATGCATTATCCTAGAGCAGTGTTGATGCATAAAGTCAAAGTGTTTGTGTACGGATCTTGGCAGTTGAGGCCTCACAAGAGAAATTACACAAATAATGACCTTGAGCTAGCAGTAGTTTTACATGCCTTACATTACTAGAGACATTATCTATTTGGTGAATTATTTTTGGTGTATACAGATTGAAAGAGACACAAGTATATTTTTTCTCACAGTGAAGTGAACCTTAGAAAATGGATATGAGTCAAGTATCGACAATCCATTGCTTTTGATCTTTCCTATACACATGTAAAGGGAAATTTGGTTGTTGAAGCACTTAACCAAAAAACTAAAAAATAGGCTTTGTAAGAATCCAGTGATGAATGGATGTTAATTGAATTCTTTTCTGATCATCACCTAGTAATTTATGGTAGTAATGAATAGTCTTACCTCTCAGACATAAAATTTACCTCTTCCCTATTTAAAAAGGTGAAGAGAGGGTAGTTTTTATGTCCTGATGTTTTTGTTCTCTGTGATAGTATATCAAGAGATAACCCACCTTTTGATTGGTCTATGGATAGTGACGATATACTGACTCTACAAAGAGGAATCTGGGTTCCTTTAGATATGAGAGAGGACTTGATGAAAGAATCCTAGGCATCTCAGTGGGCAGTTCATCCATGAAACTCGAAGATGTATCATGATATGTGACACCAATATTGGTGGCTTGGAATGAAACTTTATATTACAGGCTTCATCACTAGGTGTTCCACCTATGAGTAGGTGAAGGCAGAGCACCAGATTCCTATAGTCTATTAACAACCACTTCCAGTCTTGGAATATAAATGGGATGATGTTTCTATAGATATTGTAGTTGGATTACCTATTTCACTGTGGGATAGAGATTATATCTACGTATTCATTGACCAACTAATAAAATCATCCCACTTCATTCCTAAATGGGAGACATTCTCATTTGGTCAGTTAGGAAGACTTTATTTCTACGAGATCATACAAAAACAAGTGGTTCCTCATGTAATGGATACAGATAGGGATTTTTGTTTCACATCCCAGTTCTGGTAGGGTTTGAATAATTTTCTAGGAACTCAGGTTATTCTATACACAGCCTTTCACCCTCTAACTTATGTAAAAGCAGAATGCGTTATATAGGTTTTAGATGATATGCTTCGAGAGGGTGTCCTTGATTTCGACGGGTCTTGGGATAAGCATATCCCTCTTGTCGAGTTCACATATAATATCTATTTTCATGAGACAATCTATACAACATATTTTTTATTCCTTATATGGTATGCCATGTTGTTCACCATTATGATGGCTAGAGTCAGGTGAGGTAGCCATACAAGGTCCTCATCTCATTCAGGAGACATCAGAATAGGTCCAGCTGATTAGGAAGCGTATGACTACATCTCAGTTCAGATAGTAATCTTAATCCAATTTCCATTGACGAACTCTTAAGTTCAAGGTTGGGGATCATATTTTCCTCTCAGTGTCACCCTAAATAGGGAATAGATAGTTCCAAAAGAAAGGAAAGTTGTCACCTCATTACATAAGGCTGTTTCAAATTTTATAGAGTGTCGGGCAGGAATCCTCTCAGTCGCTACTACCTCTATGGTACCGTGTCATGCATGATGTATTTCACGTCTCAAAATATGGTAAATATCATGCTGACCTATCTCATAATTTTGAACTTGAGGATGTTGAGTAAGATGATGATGGTTCCTTTGAGGAGTACCAAGTATACATTATTTACCAAAGCACGAAGGATCTCTAAGGCAAGTATGCCCCCCTCATATGGGTGATATGGAACCATGACTGAGTACATGGTGAGACTCAGGAGGGGGAAGAAAATGTATGTTCTGAGTGGAAAGAGTAGTTCTCAGACAATGTTTCTTTCTCCTTGAAAGATGATCTTATGGGTGAGTTCTTTTAAGCATGGATGATTGTAAGAATCCAATTTTTCACTTACTAACTCTTTCTTTAATTTTCAGTCTAAATACTTAATTTAGACCAAATATAGATTCCTAAAATGTTAGTAAAGTTTCCATTGGTGTATGGGGCTTGTTCAGAACCTGGAACCCATCTTTTTTGAGAAAATAGACCTTGCGTGTAGTTTAGAGTAAACCATGTGGGATTTCTACAGAGTTTGTCAAAGCTTCTGGATGGTATTTTTTTGGACAGAAATACCTCACATAGTCGGTGCATGACCGTTCAACCTGACTGGGTGATCATGTTTTTCTCATAGGTATCCAAGTGTGGGTTGTGCACGGTTTGATAAATAGTTCATACCAAACCATTCGGGAAGATCCAACTCGCAAAGTTCGCAAATAGTTTGAAAAATTGTATAGACCAATCATGTGTAGTCTTTTTTAATGTGTAATTTTTCTAGTTTTTTCCTTAATGATTTATTACATCACCCCTTCATATATAATATGATCTTATGAGGGATTAACCTATTTCTCTATGATTTTATGTATTTTTGAAGATCTAATCATGGAATCAATAGTTCTCCTTTATTCTCCATCCGATCAAGCTTCTGTTCCTCACGTTGGATACACAACTATAATTACTCAAGTTCTCTTTAGTCGTTCTTTTATTCTTCCACTCTCGATCTAGATAAGACCATGTGATATTTTTCACCATTTCTTATATATAATCTGGTTGGAGGAAAATCAAAGTCCAATACTAAAGGATATGTATCATATAACCCTATGGTTGGTGTTCCATAAAATTTCTCTAAAGATAGCCATTTTTGGAATGTCTGTGTGGGTCCACCTATTTCTTAGGAAATTGTTTCATAAATTTACATTACGTGGAAATTCTTGTTAGAACTTTATGGTTATGATCATTCCAAATATGTGATTAGTGGTTAGTGGTTACACTCACCACTCAATCAACCTCATGTCGTAGGTTATGTGTAAAGACCCAATGTTTTTCAATGGAAATTCCCTTCTTATAAATATTTCATAAAATAACATTAAAATAAAATATATTGAAAAACTAAGTGATAGGTGACCTTTAAACAATTTATTTTCACTTATGTGTTTGGAATTTTGAAAATATGACATACACGGTTGTGTTCAAGATGATTTTTGGAATCTAATAAAACAAAAATAGATTTTGGTGAATACTAACCTACCCCTATTAATAGTAACATACCCTTATAAATAGTTATGTACTCTAATTAATAGTAAACATACCTATTATAGTACAAAAATAACATTCAATGAATGTATGATGTACCTATATTTTAGAATAAGTAAATGAATGTTTATAAAACTGTTTTCTAGTAATAAACCATGATTTTAATTAATTATTAAATTAATCAAAAATAGAAAATTATTTTCTAAAAATGAACTTCATTTTTGGATTTTACACATCGAAAAATGGCTAGGGTTAATTTTTTGGATTTTTCCGAAATACATGAATTTTTATGAATAGTAGAATCTGATTATTCAATATAAATGGTAAATAATTGATTAATTGAGTCATCGATTATGTTCTACTGATGTAAGCCTAATTAGTTTGGGATCACATGATTAAATAAATTTTATTGGTCCTGTAATACTTATTATTCCTTTTCATGAGAGGAAATAATAAATTAATGATTATAATATTATGAAATCCCTCCTCTCCTCCACTATAAAACCCCCCTTCACTCCCTCATCTCTCCACTCCTCTCAAGCCTTGTGACTTGCCATTATTCTACCCAAATCAATATCCAAGGTCCTCCCCCACATCCAAAATCTCTCAGACACCTCAAAATACCAAAACCACTTTCCTTAAGAGGTTCTCAAAGGAGGAAGTCTCAAGAGGAAAAATCCTCTTCACAATTTCTTCTTTTCTTTTATGTTTTTTTAATTACATTACTCACCAACCTTCACCATAATAGTATGATAAATCCAGTAACATAAATGTACTGAAATTTCTTCATGATAGTAGTATATTTCATCATCTTCTCTACTTTTCCCACACTTTTATATGAATGTAATGAAAGCACCATTTGAGATGTGCTAATTTAGTATAATCAAGGACTACAGTTTATCAATTTTTATTATTATCCTAAATTGTGATCATGAAACCATTTGTGTTATGGTTAAACTGTATTATTATATACGTAATATATCATATTATTGGTTTTGTAATACTTCGGTACAAATGTAATTAATTTATAATAAAAAATAGATTCTTTGTAATCAAATCCACCGATTAACATAAACGGTTATCACTATAGTTATATATATATATATATAATAATTCGACTTCACTCTAAGTAACCTAATTAAAATTAAAACCATGTAATTTCTTTGATATGAACTAAAGAATATAACTTAAATTCTGGGTATCCACCCTCACCTTTAATATAATCTAAACATGAATATAAGTGAAACGATCTTTTAAAGACAAGTAAACAAATGAGCCCGAACAATAAATTTGAACCTTGTAACTAATGAAAAAGGCTTTGAATGAACTAGAAAGGGTTAAAATAAATATATTGAATATAGAAGAGGTTCTAGAATTATTAATTAAAAAGACTAATTTGTTTATTTAGGTCATTAATAACATGTGCAGAACACCAACAGATTTAAGGTAAGGGATCCTCCCATTTTAACTCTTAATCAAGATTGTTCTCTATGCTATGACATTTTGTGTAATACCAAGTGATGGGGTACATTTATACACAATAACCATATTTACCTAGTGTTTTATAAGTGATGGTAAACCCGTTATCTCTCTTATCAACCCTTCTTAGTTAAACCAGATACCATGCCAATAAACCATGATGGATTCTACCCGAACATACTTTATTCTTTCGGGTCGCGCTATCTTTCTTTTTACCAAAATGTTGTTGTATTTTCATTTATATAGAACTTTAACATTATTTTATATTCTCCAAAAACTTTTTCAAATATCCATCTGTCATTCTCTTTCGGGGGTATACATGCTTTTAAGTGAATCTCTCTTTGATACTTCCCAATTATCACTCACATTTTAAAGAATCTTCCCGAACTATTACCCAATTTCAAGTGCACTATATCTTCTCTTTATGAAAAAATAATCTTTGTAAATTCTGTATTTTTATTATTAATACCTTCTTGGTTAAATTATGGTTTTATATAACATAAATTATTCGTTACTATTTTAAAATCCCTGTAGTATTTTCCTTAAAACAGCAAAAAAAATGTTTTAATGCAAATGTATCTAAAATAAATTTTTCATATGTAGTCACTTATGTTTGACACCACTTACCATGTTATATGCCTATTTTACCTTATGAATGTCCATTAATTTTCTAATTATGTGATTAGATGGAAACTTTCATGATACACCTATTGGTTAGGATTTATGTCATGATTGTGGTATCCAATTCCTTCCATGGGTACCCTTATGATTGTGTTTGGTTGATTATGTATGATTTTATATGTGGTAAGAATATTTATGTGGAAATAATATTCCTGAAAATTTTGAGATGTGTGCACCTAGATATTTCTCCAATGCATTGGTTAAGGATATGTCTAATGAGATGTGGTTTGAAATGGTATTGGAGGTTAGACTTGACCCATAATAAATTGGGAAATGGGATTGGAGGTTAGCCTGACCCATAATAAAGAAATGTTTTATGATTCTTCTGCAATTATATGATTCCAAGTTTTTATGATCCCATGCTTATATTAAATGATTTTATAAGTTTCATTATTTTGATATCATTATGTTATGCCTCCAAACTCATGTGTTTGAGATGTATCCTTATGTTCATTCCCTTACAAGGATTTTTAGCTCATCCCTTTGTCCGTGAGTTCCACAGGATACCCTATGCAGATGTAAGGGCTTAAAAAAGTTAGAAGATCTTTATGGAGATTAAATAAGGATTTTTTTGACCCATGTTTTATGTTATATGTAAATATTCTTCCAAGACATGAGACATAATGATCCTTGGCTTGTACTCTTATGATTAATTGTTCTTAAAATCATGAAATGATTTATGTAAAAGGTTTAGGTCTCTATAGTTGGTATCAGAGCATGGTCTAGTTATTTTTGGAGATTACGAATATAGAACCTTAGTGAGAACTTTAAGTATGAGACTATGTGAAATAAAAAAACCCAAAATTTTGGTGTGTATAGATTATGTGGTTTATCACGAAAAAACATCCCTGTCTGGATACGAGCAGGTAGATACAGCTCTGGCACAGATGTATCTAGGGGTAAATCTGGAATACACCGCTTTGAGATAGACTCGAATAGGAACTGGTTCACGATAACGGGCCTTTCTTCACTCTTCGTTATGTAACTCTTGGGGGATATTCTTTAGTAGATTCACGAGCTTAGTACAAAGCATTATTAAGGGATAAAAAAGCCCATAAGAATATAAGTTATGAAATAGATCTAGGATAACCTAGATATAAACCTAAGGAATCACAAGTCAGGATATACATCATCTTTATAAGTTCATAAATTTGTGTTCAATGTTTATTTTTGTGCTCAATAGCTAAGTATTCAAGACCTCTAATTATACATTCTTTTTCTTTGTTAATGGAGGGAAATATAAGAACATGTAACAACAACCAATGTGATAGAAAATGTGATGATTGCACTATTGAAAAGCCTGATATGATTGAAGCCGGTGCTCAAACGTCATGGCAGTATTTTCTCAGCTAGCTTGAGTTATGAATAATATCTTGAATCAGGTTTAATGTCCCCCTCCTCCAAGGTAAGAGAAAGTTTCAGTAGAATAATTCATGCAGAAAATGCCTCCAATGTTTAGTGGTTGTTCTGATCACCTCCTCACAGAACAATGGATTAACTCCATCGAAATGATTTTCTATGTCCTCTAGTGCTCGGATGAAGAGAATGTTGTTCTGACAGTCTATCGTTTTGATGGGGAAGCTGATCAGAGGTGGGCACTGATCATGAATAAAATGTCCCATGTTGAAATTGATTCCATAGAACTGGAGAAATTCAAGAGGATGTTTTTCAACAAATATTTACCTCAAAACCTCCATCTCAAGATGGAAAGAGAGATCCTTGGACTTAGGAACAAGTAAGATGAGTCCATCGGGGCATATGAAGAGAATTTTACATGTCTTTCAAGGTACACCTCTGTCTTTGTCATGAACACTAAATGCAAGGTGGATGTCTTCTTTAGCGGAATAAAGACGAGTCTATGAAAAGTGTTGGTGATTCGAGACTTAAACAACTATGAGGAGATTTTTGGTTGTTCCCTCAAGGTTTAAATTGAGACTGGAGACCCTCGGTGGTCTCTTGGGCCTATTGACAAGAAGTGGAAAATGGAGAACAAAATGGGTGGTTCATCAATCAAATACCATGATAGAAAGAAGCCCCACTGTCCCCTTTGCAAAAATTGTGGGAAGGATCATCTTGGTGACTGTCTCAAGGGAACAAATATCGCTTCCAATGAAGAATGTTGAGTCATCTATCCAAGAACTACCGATGGGATAGGAAAAATCCCGCTAATGTTAAGGATGAATGGAAGGTTCATATCAAAACTCAGCCTACAGTGCAGTGTTATAACTATTGGGAGCTTGGGAATTATGCAAACAATTTCCCTAAGCCGAGGGTTGTCACAGGCAATCAACAACAGCCTCCAGGGCAACTAGGATGGGCTTATGCTATCACTACTGCGGAGGTGGAGAATGATAATAAAGTCATACAAGGTATACTTACTATTCACTAAAGAATGGAAAAAAGCCTTAATTGTTTCAAGTTTTCGCATTCTTTTATATCTTTCCAGTTTTCTAGAACTATAGAATTAGATCCCTAAAAACATGAATTAGTGATAACTGTAAAAACACCAATTGGTGAAATCATTGCAACCCAAGTGTTTGACTCTTCTTCTATTGGCGTATGTTGGATGATTCTTCCAGAAAATATTGTAATACTTCCCTTGGTGGAATTAGATGCTATAATGGGAATGGATTGGCTCTTGTTATATAGAGCACACCTCAACTATTAGAAAAAGTAAATATCATTTCATTATCCGAACCATCCCATGATCTTCTACAAATGAAAGGAAGATCATGAATATCCTTTGAAAAACAATTCAATGGTGTGGGTGTTGATTCCCTATGAAGAATCATACCTCGCCCAAATGATTGAGTTTAAGGAAAGTGCCAACCTTGAGAAAATTCACATCATGAGGGAATGCAGTAATGTATTTTCCGAAGAGTTTCCCGGAATTCCCCCAGATCGTGAGGTAGAGTTCTCAATTTAACTCATACTCGGATCTACTCTTATCTCAAAGTGTCCTGATAGGATGGCTCCTATCATACTAGAGGAGTTAAAGAAGCAGTTTCACGAGAATCTAGACAAAGGTTTCATACACCCTAGTGCATCACCTTGGGGTGCACAGGTGCTCTTTGTGAAGAAGATGGATGGAACAATGCGGCTGTTTATCAATTATACAGAACTCAACAAGATAAACATAAAGAAAAAATATCTTCTCTTAAGGATTGATGACATTTTCAACAAGTTAAGAGAATCTAAATACTCCTCAAAGGGGAATATTCATTCTGGATATCCTCAGGAAAAGGTGAAGAAGGAAGATATTTATCATACTACCTTCCGAACAGGGCATGGGCACTATGAGTTTTTCGTGATGCCTTTTGGACTTACTAATTCCCCTAAAATCTTCATGGATTTTATGAATAGGGTCTTTAGACATTACCTCGACAAATTTGTGGTAGTTTTTATCGATGATATTCTAATATACTCGAAGAGCAAGGGGGAACATGAAGAACATATAAGACTTGTGTTGGCGACATTGAGAAAGGAGAAGTTGTATGCCATGTTTAGAAAGTGTGACTTTTGGATAAATCAAGTCATGTTCTTGGGACATGTGATCAGAAGTGAGGGAATTTCAATGGATCCTTCAAAAACTAAGGCGATTGGGGAATGGCCCAGACCCTGTCGTGTCACAAAAATCTGTAGATTTCTTGGATTAGTTGGGTACTATCAATGTTTTGTGGCAAACTTCTCACAATTGTCAAGCCCACTAACTAAGTTATCACAGAAAGGGGTAAGGTATGTCTAGATGAAAGAATGTGAGGGAAGATTCAAGTAGCTAATGAGAAGGCTGTTCACTGCACCTGTACTCACACTACTGAAAAGTGGAGATAGTTTTGTGATATACACTGATGCTTCAAATAAAGGCTTAGGTTGCGTACTCATGCAAAATGATAATGTTATAGCCTACGCCTCACGATAGTTGAAGATCCAATGGCAGAACTACCCAACTCATGATCTAGAGCTGGAAGCCTTGATTTTTGCCTTGAAAATCTGGCGGTACTACCTTTATGGAAAGAAGTGTGACAAATACACTGACCATAAGAGCCTAATGTATATATTCACCCAAAAAGAGATCAACATGCGTCAAAGGAGATGGTTAGAGCTAACCAAGGATTACGGTTTCTCAATTCACTATCATCTTGGAAAGGCGTACATGGTAGCTAATGCTCTAAACAGAAAATAACCCACTACACTATCCATGTTACGGATTGAGAAAGACCCTATCATCTTGTATATAAAATTAATGGATTTTGAAATCATAAAGGTAGGGGATACATCCTACCTTGATCAAATGATTGCACAACCATCCATCCGGGAGAGGATTAAGGAAGCACAAAGGGATGATGTGGAGATACAAAAGTGGTTGAATGCAGTAATGGAAGGGAAGCTACCAGAGTTCCATATTGATAATGACGGTGTGATTCGGTTTGGAATGTGGCTTTGTGTTCCTTCATCACCAGGAATAAAGAAGAATCTACTGGATAATGCACATAGCATAATATTCTCTATCCATCCTAGGAGTACCAATTTGTATAGGGATCTCTGAGAAAACATATGGTAGGATTACATAAAGAAGAAGATTGCGGAATATATATCAAGGTGCTTAGTATGACCGCATGTTTAGCTGAGAAACAAAAGACTATAGGTATGATGTATTCATTGCCTATACATATGTGGAAATGGGAATATGTTACTATAGACTTTGTCATGGGTCTCCCAATGATGTCGAAGGGAAATCATGTGATATGTGTTGTGGTTGAAAAACTCACCATGGCTTCCCATTTTATCACAATTCGGGAAGATCTCTCTCTTAAAGAACGTGAAAATATATATATGAAAGAAGTGGTGAGACTGCCTGGTGTTCCACTATCAATTGTCTCTGACCGTGATCCTAGGTTCACATCTAAATTCCGGAGGATCCTTCAACATTCTTTGAGTGCTGAATTAAATTTCTGCATGGCCTATCACCCCCAAACTGATGTCCAATCTGAAAGAACTATTCAAACAGTTGTAGAAATTCTAAGAGCCTGCTCTCTAGAATTCAAAGGTGGATGGGATCAACATATCCCATTGGTTGAGTTCTCATACAATAGTAGCATCCACTTGATTATTCATATGGATCTATATGAAGCTTTGTATGGAAAGTGATGTAGAAATCCAACCTATTGGGATGAAGTTGGATAATGAAAGCTACATGGACCCGATCTTGTTCAAGAGATGACAGAGAAGGTTCAAGTCATCAAGAAATACATCGAAGCTACTCAAAGATGGAAAAAGAGCCATGCTGACAACCATTGAAGGGACTTGGAGTTTGACGTTGGAGATAATGTCTTACTTCGAATATCTCCATCGAAGATCCATATAATGAACTACTAAGAGATAATTTACCTTTTAACATAATTTTGTCACTTATGTGTTTGGAATTTTGAAAATCTGACATACTCGGTTGTCTTCAAGATAATTTTTGGAGTCTAATAAAACAAAAATTTTTTTTGGTGAATAATAACCTACCATTATGAATAGTAACGTATCCTTATGAATAGTGATATACCCTAATTATTAGTAACCATACCTATGATAGTATAAAAATAATATTCAAGTGAATGTATGATGTACCTATATTTTTAAATAAGTAAATGAATGTTTTTAAAAGTGTTTTTTTGTAATAAACCATGATTTTGATTAATTATAAAATTAATCATATTTAGAAAATTATTTTGGTAAAATGGACATTATTTTTGGATTCTACACATCAAAAAATTTCTCGGGTAAATTTTTGGGATTTTTTTGAAATAGTTGAATTTTTTATGAATAGTTGACTACGATAATTCAAAATAAATGCTAAATAATGGATTAATTAATCATCGTTGATATTCTGCAGATGTAATCCCACTTGGTTTGGGATAAAATGTTAAAACCACTATTATTGGTCATGGAATACTTAATATTCCTTGTCATGGGAGGAAATAAAAAATTAATGATTATAATATTATGAAATCCCTCCTCTCCTCCACTATAAAACACCCCTTCACTCCCTCTTCTCTCCACTCCTCTCAATCCTAGTGCCTTGCCATTATTCTGCCCAAATCACTCCTCAAGGTCCCCCCCATGTTCAAAAGCTCTAAGCCTCCTCAAAATACCAAAAACTCTCCCTCTAAAAGGTTCTTAAAGAAGGAAGTCTAAAGAGGTAAATTCATCTTCCCAATTTCTTCTTTTCTTTTAAGTTCTTTTCTTTTTTATTTCATTCCTCACCACACTTCACCATAATAGCATGATAAATCCAATAACATAAATTTACTGTAATATATTCAATCTAGTGGTATATTTTATCATATTTTCTCATTTCCCCACCCTTTTATATGAAAGAAATGAAATCACTATTTGAGATGTTCTAATTTAGCACATTCAAGGACAACAGTTTATCAATTTATATTATTATATTTAATTCTTCTCATGAAACCATTTGTGTTATGTTTGTACCAGATTATTATATAGGTAATATATCCTATTTTTGGTTTTTTAATCCTTTGGTACATTTGGAATTATGTTATAAAGCAAAACAAATTCATTGTAATCAAATCCACTGATTAACAAAAACGGTTATCACTTTGGTTATATATATATATATAAATTAAAATTCACTCTAGCTAAACTAATTAAAATTAAAACCACGTAATCTCCTTGATATGAACTAAATAATATAACTTCAATTCTGGGCAGCCACTTTCATCTTTCATATAATCCAAACTTGAATATGATTGAACCGATATTTTAAAGCCAAGTAAACAAACAAGCCCGAACAATGAAATTGATCATTGTAACTAATCAAAAAAGATATTAATGAAATAAAAATTGGAATAATAAATAAATTTAATGTATAATTTTTTCTGGAATTATTAATTAATAAGCCTAATTTTTTTATTCAGGCCGTTAATAACAAGTGGAGAACACAAATGGATTTAAGGTAAGGGATCCTCCACTTTTTACGATTAATCAAGATTGTTCTATATGTTATGCCTTTTTTTGTAATACCAAGTAATGGGGTACGTTAATACACCTTAACCATACTTCCATAATGTTTTATAAGTGATGATAAACTTCTTATCTCTCTCATCAAGCCCTCTTAGATACACCTGATACCATGCCAATAAACCATGATGGATTCTACCTGAACATCCTTTTTTCCTTCGGGTAGCTCCATCTTTCTTTTTACCAAAATGATGTTGTATTTTATTTTATGTATAAATTAAAAATTATGTTTATGTGCTCCAAACTCCTGTTCCAAGATCCATCTTTTATTCTCTTTCGTTTTTATACATGCTTTTAAGTGAATCTCTCTTCGATACTTCCCAATAAGCACACTCGTTTTAAAGGAACTTCCCGAACTTTTACCCAATTTCAAGTGCACTATATCTTCCGTTTTAAGACACCATTATCTTTTTAAATTATGTATTATTTATGAAGACTTTATTGGTTCAATTCAGGTTTTATATAAAATAATTTCTTCTTTACTATTTTAAAATCTCTATAGTTTTTCCTTAAAATAACACTAAACTATTTTAATGCTAATGTTTCTAAAATACATTTCTCATATGTTTTCAATTATGTTTCACACCACTTACCATGTTATATTCCAATTTTATCCTATGAAAGTCTATGTATTTTATAATTCATTACATACAAGGACACTTTCATGATACTCCCATTGTTTATGATTTATGTCATGATTGTGGTACCCAATTCTTTCCATGGGTAACCTTATATTTGTGTATGATTGATTATGTATGATTGTATATGTGGTAAGAATATTTATGTGGGAAGAATATTCAGGAAAATGTTGACATGGGTGCACCCAGATAGAACTAAAATGCATTGTGTAAGGATAATTCTCATGAGATGCGATGTGAAATGGGATTGGTGGTTAGCCTTGACCCGTACTGAAATGGGAAATGGGATTGGCAGTTAGCCTTGACCCATACTAATGAAATGTTTTATGATTTTTTCACATTTATATTATTACATGTTTATATGATCCCATGCTTATATTAAATGATTTAATAAGTTTCATGCTTTGGATGTCATTATGTCATGCCTCCTAACTCATGTGCTTGAGATGTATCCTTATGTTCATTCCCTTACTGGGCTTTTTAGCTCATTCCTTTGTTCATGTATTCCCTAGGGTACCCTATGCAGATGTAAGGGCTCAAAGGAAGTTAGAAGCTCTTTATAGAGATTAAATAAAGAAGTTATTTTTCCCCATGTTTTATGTTATATGTACCTAGTCTTCCAAGACACTAGACTTAACGATCCTTGGCTTGTACTCTTATGATTAATTATGCTTAAAATCATGAAATGTTTTATGTAAAAGGATTGGGCCGCTATATTATTCCATAATTAGTTTTTAATGTTTTGACACATTTGATCCACTGTTTGGGTGTGCCTTTTCATGACCTTTCTAAAGGTGATCCTTTATAAAATAAATGGATTGTTATTAATGAAAATTTAATGATGGAATGTACAATATATTCTCACCACATGACCTGACTAATATAAGCTATACAAAATTATTTATGAAATGTGAAATTTTGAATAGAAAGTATAATAAGTCTATATCTTGTCCTAAACAAATGCGTTGAATTATGGTTACATGTCTGTAGAACCCATTTCTATGTTAATGGAAGGTAAAAGAGTGAACCTCTCTAGTTTTTATTAACATATTGGTTAAATAAAACTTGATTAAATGGTTGCAACGCCACTTGGCCTATCCACACTAATGGATTACAAGGCTTGGAACAATAATAATGCTTTCAACTCTACTTGAACTATCCACACTAATGGAAGGAAAGACATGAAAAAAATGAATTATTACATGATTGAAATATCATGTAGGAGTGGAATTACTCATGGTCTCCTAGGAATCTGATAAGAGAATACCCAAGGTCTTGGGAACCCCATTCCGATTCAAGGATGCGGTTTTCTTAAGTAGATACCCACCTAGATTCTGGTTCATATCTAATCCTCGTATTCATATTATACTACTGTAGGATCCTTTTCAATGTTTTAAGATACCTCATATACACTCCATGGATCCATCATTGACTAGTAGGTTCCATGGTGAATTCCCAAAGGTCCCGGTCCTTTTTTATCAACATTTTTTCATGGTCGATCATCTTGGACTGAGTAGGAATCTTATTGCCAAATTCCAAGGATTAAAATCATTCGATTACACTCTTACCTTGTAGCTAGACTAAGATACTTCCAGGTTAGCATTCTGTGAGATTTATGGTACATTGGTTATTACCGTAGAAATCCACCATAGGATATCTTGTTAGGTTTCATTATTACTGACCGCGTTGTCATGACACGTCAAATTGATTATGTTTTTAAGGTTGATTTATTGTCTAGGGTAGACCCTAGGTCATCTCTCAAGGAGCGTTGGTAGGTTTAGAGTGTGTATTTTTAATAAGAATGACTAAGAGAGGGGGTGGTTTTGAAAAGAGTTTAAAACAATGAATTAGTTGAAAGAGCATAAAAATTGAGTGACCTAGTGGATTTTGAAAAATATGAGATAAATGGGTCAATGTTATTTCACTAAACACATATCAAGTTCATTGTTCAAAGAGATTCAACTTAGGGTTAGAGTAGTGCTTTGGTTGGAGTTAATTGGAATCCTGAATAATTCCTGAGCTTTTATTTCAATGCTTTAAGGGCCCAACCTTGACGTAACAATTGTATTGTCATGGTCCAGTACTTATGCATGTAATAAGAGATTCCAGATCATATTTAAATCTCAATAAGGTGGGTTTGAAAAGGATTCTTGTGATTTCTAATCGGAACAACACAAGTCACGCACTCAAAACCTCACACCGATCGGTTATAAATTAAGAGCATAACACTCACATGCATCAAATCAAGCATTCAAATATGAAATAAAATAATATAAATGGAATTAAATGTTTAAACAACCAAATTACTCCAAACCAGTAGCTAGTTTATGCATCATAACTCCCTTGACATGTGTGTAGCTCCCTCACAACGAACACCCAACTTTTAGCTCGACATCGGGAGGAGGAGGAAGCTCGGGTGGAACTCCTTCTTCATCATTGATTCCCTTATGAGGATAGGGGCCTACAATACCTCCAAGGTGATTAGGAGACTCCTATAGGAATCCAAATTGGCAGCACTTCACTCCTTGTCTGAACTTCCAAATGGGAAGCCCATGGTGTAATTTTATAGGAAAATTGGACGGCGGTTTTAGGCACACAGATTTTATCAATCCACTTGTACCACGCGTTTCGTCCCTCATACAGTCTTATATCACATTGTAGAAAATAGAAAAGTTGTATCCCTAACGCTTGACTATCTCCACTGAATTTTTGGAACCCATTGGACAACTACATCTCATGATATTTATAAAATATAGAACACCATATTTGACTTGGTCCACATTCTATGTCTTGGAAATATTAGTTCGGATGGGCCCCATAAAAGCCGAATCAGGATTGGGTTTCCAAATATCAAATGTAGACTATTAAGTTTTGGATAGGCCCAAAAAATGGTATCCCATTTGGATGCATGTATTTCGTGTACTATGCGAAACAGTGTACAGATTTCCATGGATCCATGCAATTTTGGCCCATTTTTCTTCCACTTCATCAGGGGCCCTCCAAATCACCTCCACCTACATTGAAACAATAAAAACATGTAACATTGACCATTATAATATTGATTAAAATTAATTGATTTATTCAATCATAAAGTGAAATTTATTATTATATTTGGAATATTCAATACAAAACTAGTTTAAATCTGTAGTGTAAGGGTGGAATAAAATAGTGAATTGTGGTACGATCACACCCCCACACTTAAACATTTGAACTCCTGGGAAAAGTCACATATCCAAATACAATAATTCATATATATATATATTTCCAACATCCAAAAGATTTATCTTTTGAGGAAATTTTATTTAAAGTAAAGTGATCAATGCACGAACCACACCAAAGAGTTCTTCCTACTGAAAATAGAAAAAGATGTCTCATAAATCATATCATATTGAAATTAAAAAAGGTTCATGATACCCAATTGAGAAAGGAATTCAGAAGTAAACCATGACACTAACTCTCCATGTGTGTGTGAAAACCATTCCATGCTATTCTTTCCACTTGATATCCAATAAATATATGTTATTTTAACATTTTTCAGCTTAAATGATTTTGTCACCGAACCTGTCCTACATCCTTTGAAATAATATTTCAAGACCCACTCATTTAAGCATTCCCATAAGTCAAATCATAATCTCCCGACCTATATATCACCATATGCTGCACATTTCATCACTCCCCTCATTTATTATATTTTTTTTGAAGTTTAAATTGGAACAAATCTCACACTCATCTCTCAACCCTTGTTTGATATCCTCACGACACTAATTGAAATAGTTATAACAAGATAAAAGGTTGAGGAGGATTGGTTTTTGACCTGCCCAAGACACAAAAATTTGTTTTGAGGGCGTACAACAGTCGGACATTAGGTACACATGTATAGGTCATTCTGGTATAGTAATGAAACAGATCAGATATGGAACGGATGTATGGAAATATCATTTAAAGATGAAAAATATTAACCCAACATATATTTACATTATATTAAGTAATAAATAATCACACATTGTGATTTGGTGTAAACATTTGTAGAGATATTAGTGACAAATGTTTTCAAAAAACTACTCACAAATAAAAGGAATCAATTATCTCAAAGGTTTCACATAGATATGACCATTTATATCATTGACAGGAAACCAATTCACTAAAAATCACTCCTTGATTGTAAACTCATACACAAATTCTTTTTATCCGTCGTTATGGTATTTTTATTTTCCCCACTTTATGGTCACCACATCATGGAATTTCAAAATTGTTGATGGGGAAAAATGAGAATACCATAAGGAAGGCCAAGAAGAGAAAACAAAAGGAGAAAACGATGAAAATTCCTAACTAACCCATGAATGTATCCACCCCCCCCCCCACACCTAGAGTATGTAGTGTCCTCACTGTAGTAAAAGAGAATGTGGGAAGGAAGGATAAAACCTTGTTGATGTCATTCATAGTTTGCTTCTGGAACTTGGAGATCCTCCATCAGGGACTCCAGAACAGGTTCATGAAATTGCTTCAACCACTGCCCATTGAAAGTGAAGTTTTTCTTGGTTTCATCATTTTGAACCTGGACAACACCAAATGGAGAGATGTTAGTGACAGTGTATGTTCCAAACCAACTGGAACGAAGCATACCTGGATGCAACTTCATCCTTTCATTATAAAGGAGGACCTTCTGCCAAATATGGAACTGATGATGATGGATAAGACGGTCATGGGTAGCCTTGGTTATCTCCTTATAAATCCTGGAGTTTTCATATGCATCTCTTCTCACTTCCTCTAGCTCATGAATCTGCAACTTCCTTTGAGAACCTGCACCGAAATGATTAGAATTTCAATGTTTGATGGCCCAGTAGGCCCGATGCTCAATCTAAACAGGGTGGTGACAACTCTTTCGAAACACAAGATGATAGGGTGACATTCCAATGGGAGTTATGAAAGTAGTGTGGTAGGCCCATAATGAATCATCAAGTCGAAGACTCCAATCTTTCCTGTTGGGTTGGACCGTTTTTCAAGAATTTGTTTTACCTCTCTATTTGACACCTCATCTTGACCATTAGTCTATGGGTGATATGTAGTAGATACTCGATGACCATCCCCATACCGACGCAAAATTGATTGCATTGTTTGATTGTAGAAATGATAACCATGGTCCCTGGTGATGAACCTAGGTAATCCAAACCTAAAAAAGATCTGAGTTCTCAAAAATTATACAACTGTTTTGGAATCTTCTTTCCTTGTGGCCCGTGCCTCTACCCATTTTGATAAATAATCAACGGCCAAAAGAATGTACATGTTGCCAAAAGAATTGGGAAATGGCCATATAAATTCAATGCCTCAAACATAAAAAATGTCATGAAAGAGAAAGGGTTTTTGTGGCATTTAATTCCTTTTAGAGACATTCCCCATTCTTTGACAATGAGGACATGATTTAAAAAATTCATGGGCATACCGAAAAAGTGTTGGCCAAAAGAGACCAGAATAAAGAACATTGTGAGTAGTCCATTGGGGACCAAAGTGGCCCCCACAAGCAAGAGTGTGGGAGAATCTAAGGACAGACTGAAACTCGCTATCGGGAACACAACGCCTAAGGACCCAATCACTACTTGTGCACCAAAGGTAGGGGTCATCCCAAATGTACCAACGAGACTCATGTTTTAGACGATTGGATTAGATATTGTTGAAATCAGTAGGAATGAAAGATGCTACCAGATAATTTACAATTTCAGCATACCAGGGAATAACATCATGCACTTTGTATAATTGCTCATCAGGAAACAAGTCACTAATGGGAATACAGGGGGATGAGACAATTTCCGAGGATGGGGGATCCTACTAATATGGTCTTACATCACATTCTCTGCTCATTTTTTATCTCTAATTTCTAGATTGAATTCTTGAAGGAGGAGCATCCAACGAATGAGATGTGGTTTGGCTTCTGGTTTCTTTAGAAGATACCGAAGGGCTACATGGTCTGAGAACACAATGAATTTGGACCCTAAAAGGTATGACCTGAATTTATCCAATGCAAACAAAATGAAAAGAAATTCTTTTTGAGTGGTGGTGTAGTTTTCTTGGGCAGGGTCTAAAGTACGTGAGGCATAGGCAATGACATGTGGAGCTCGATCAACCCTTTGTGATAAGACTCCCAACTGCAAAGTTATATGCGTCACACATGAGCTCAAATGGTAAATCCCACCGAGGTGGTTGGATTACTGGGGGTGATGTGAGACTCCATTTTAATTGATTAAAATCATATTCACATTCTTTATCAAAAACAAAATCTTTTTCTTTTTGGAGTAAGCGGGAGAGGGGAAGTGCAATATTACTAAAATCACAAATGAAACTATGGTAAAATCCAGCATGATCTAGGAAAGACCGCTCATTACATACATTTTTATGGAATGGTAGGGAAGAAATGACATCCACTTTCGATTTATCTACTTGGATACAATCCCCAGAAATGAAATGTCTCAATACTATACCTTGTCGCACCATGAAATGGAATTTCTCATAATTTAATAAAATATTCTTTTCAATAGAATGACGTAGGATGGAACCAAGACTACTTAAAAATTCATCAAAAGAGGATCCATAAACAGTAAAATCATCCATGAAAACTTTCATGCAATCCTCCAGGTAATCCGAAAAAATACTAACCATACATCGCTGGAAAGTAACGAGAGCATTGCACAGGCCAAATGACATCCTTCTATAGGCCAATGTGCCAATTGGGAAAGTGAAGGTTGTCTATTTTTAATCCTCGGGGGCTGAAAGTATCCAGAATACCCATCAAGAAAACAGTAATGGGACTTCCCCGCCAGCCTCTCTAGAATTTGGTCAATGAATGGAAATGGGAAATGGTCTTTCCTAGTGTGTTGGTTTAGTAGGCAATAATCTATACAGACACTCCAACTATTCTACACACGAGTTGGAACCAATTCATTATTTTCATTTTTAATTACTGTTAGGCTGGTTTTTTAGGAACTACTTGAACGGGACTGACCCATTGGCTATCTGAGATGGGGTAAATGATTCCAGCAGCCAATAACTTTGTTACTTCCTTTTTAACTACTTCTAAGAGGTTTGGGTTCAGTCGACGTTGTGCCTACCTCACTAGTTTAGCCTCATCAGTTAATAAAATATGATGTGTGCAAATTGATGGGATAATACCAGGAATGTCTACAAGTGTCCTTCCCAATGCTTGTTTATACTCCCTCAAAAGTTCAAGCAGTATCAATTCATGCTTAGGAGGGAGTGAACTAGCAATGATGACGGGCCACTTGTTTCCATTCTCAAGATATGAATATTTTAAAACTTGAGGCAGTTGCTTTAGTTCTAATTCAGGTGGATTTTAGATTGATGGGAGTGTTTGTGAAAGTGAGAGGTCACTAATCTCATCTAAAAGCTCAATGGTATCATCCTCAGACGAGGAATTAGCTTTTACAAGGGTAGCAGTATCATCGATGGTCCTGTGATCCACCGTGTTCAAGAAATTATCAATTAATAAACATGAATGACACTTTTCTATAACATTACAACAATAAACACATGATTCATTACCAATAATTTCCATCAAAGATGAAAACTCAGAAAGGGGGTCAGGGGAAACAAATGAAGTGATTTTAGGGGAAGGGAGTACATCAATTGAATTTACTGAGAGAGAGGAATGTTCTTCTAAGGGGTGATTCATGACATCAATGATGTTGAAATGGACAATGTCACCACCAAATTCCATAGATAATGTACCATTATGGACATTAATTATGGCTTTGGTGGTTTTCAAGAAAGGTCTCCCCAATATAATTGGGGTGTGTCCATTCATCCTATCATTTTCCATTTCTAGAACATAAAAATTAGCAGGAAATATTTAATTTTGAACCTTCACAAGAACATCCTCTAACACACCAGAAGGGTGTTCCATACCCCGATTTACTAGCTGAACAACTATTCCTGTTGGCTTTAGTTCACCGACCTGCAATGAAGAGTATATGGAGTGAGGCATCACATTAATAGAAGCACCCCAATCAAGCATAGCATTGGAGAAAGAATACTCCCCTATGGTGCACATAATCAATAATATTCCAAGATCATTGCACTTGGTGGGAAGTGACGGTTGTATCAATGCTGAGACGTTCCTCCCCAGGCTAACCTTCTCACCACCTCTAAGTCACCTTCGTTGGGTACACATCTCCTTCAGAAACTTGGCATATCTCGGAATTTTCTTGACGACATCAATCAATTGAATATTTACCTATACTTTTTTAAAAGTCTCCAAGATTTCTTTATCAAGTTCAGTTTTGTTTTGTTTCCTTGGTTGGGTGGATCTTTGGGCAATTGGAAGAGGAATTCTTGGGCTTGGTAACTCATCAATAGACACACTCTTTCCCTTGGTAGGACTTCTCTCAAGACAAGGTTCCATCTCATTTGAACCTTTTTCAGTGGTTGGGATGGTGGTTCCCTTAGGATAGGAGGACTCTAATGGAGGGTTTATTTGGCTCTTGAATTGAGTTCTACTCTTAAGGGTGATGGAACTAACATTTCCCTTATCCCTAGGGTTGACATGTGGTTGAGAGGGTAGTTTACCAGACCCATGGATTTAGACATCACCCACCGAGTTAGCTAGTTGGCCTAATTGGGTTTTGAGGTCTTCTATGGATTCCTGGATGGTTTGTTGTAATTGGGGATTATTGTCAGCCATTTGTTTCATCATATCTTCTAGGATAGGTTCAGATTTTGGAGGGGGTTGTTGGAAAGGCCTTTGGGGTGGTTGAAAATTTATGGGTGGTGGTGGTTGATGACTACCTTTCCCTAGATGGTTCCATGTTTGATGAGGCTGGTTTTAATACCCATCTTGCCTATAGGCTTGGTTGTCTTTCCACCCAGGGTTGGATGGATAGTAAGGTTCTTGCCTAATGGGTTGGTTATAGGGGACTCCTAGGAATATCGCCTCACAACTCTCAGAAGTTTCTCTCAATTGGGGGCATTGGTTAGAACAGTGGGTATCTGAAGAGTATATACCACAATGTATGGGATTGGAGATTGGAATTTCCCTTGTGAAAGAGAAAGTTGTCATATAAGGGTACTCACCTCTTCAAACATTGTGTCCACCTTCTTCTCGAATTCAGTAATTTCCACCTCATGGACACCTTAAATGGGTACACTGGACCTTGAAATAAATTGTTGAGTGTTCTATGCCATGGTCTCAGTTAGGGTCCTTGCAGCAATTGGGGTCTTATCCAATACTGCACCACCTACAACAGCATCAATCATGTTATGATCTATTGGAATTAATCCTTCATAAAAATACTGAATTAAAAGATGATCACTTATTTAGTGGTGTGGACAACTTTAACATAATCTTTTAAAGCGTTCCCAATATTCATGAAGGGATCCTCCTTGAGATTTTATTATCCCACATATTTCTTTCCTTATAGTTGCAGTTTGAGAGGTTGGGAAGTATTTTTTACGAAAAAGTCGTTTCATGTCTGCCCAACCTCTAATAGGTGAATTAACATAATACAAACAATCTTTAGCCGTGCCTTTTAATGAAAATTGAAATGCCCTAAGTTTTACTTGTTCTTCATCCACATTATCTGGTTTTAATGTTGATCACATAGTATGAAATTCTTTTAAATGCTTATGTGGATCATCTCCTGGAAGTCCATGAAATCTTGGTAATAAATGAATTAAACCAGATTTTCGTTCAAAATTGGGTGCCTCACCTTGTAATTGAATGTAAGTGGGTTGGATATCAACATCTGGTGAGGTTATTTATTTTAGAGTTATATTATTTTCATCCATGTTATACATGTTATGATCAGTTTTAACTTTGGTTTCAGAAGAATAAGAAGGATCAAGATGAATTTGAAGATGTGATGTCTCCTCCTTGAATGTGTTGTCATGTGTGTCTCGTTTCATTAATATAGGATCCTCTCCGGTTCGGGTTGGAAATTTTATAGGTCACCTAGAGTAGAACGCGTCATACACAAAACCTACACAATGAATAAATTAGAACACAAAAATAAATTCAAAGGTAGAAGATAAAACAAACAAATATTCACAAAAATTACAAAAAATTTATCAAAAACACGCACAAAAAAACAAAGCGCTCCCTGGCAACGGCGCCAAAATTTGATAGCGTTGTCATGACATGTCAAATTGATTATGTTTTTAAGGTTGATTTATAGTCTAGTGTATAAACTAGATTGTCTCTTAAAGAGCGTTGGTAGGTTTAGAGTGTGTATTTTTAATAAAAATGACTAAGAGAGGGGGAGGTTTTGAAAAGAGTTTAAAATAATGAATTAGTTGAAATAGCGTAAAATTTGAGTGACCTCATGGATTTTGAAAAATATGAGATAAAATGGTCGATGTGATTTCACTAAAAACATATCAAGTTCATTGTTCATAGAGATTCATCTTAGGTTTAGAGTAGTTCTTCGGTTGTAGTTAATTGGAATCAAGATTAATTCCTGAGCTTTTATTTCAATGCTTTAAGGGACCAACCTTGACGTAACAATCGTATTGTAAAGGTCCAGTACTTATTCATGTAATAAGAGCTTCCAAAGAATATTGAAATCTCAATAAGTTGGGTATGAAAAGGATTCTTGTGATGTACAATCGGAACAACACAAGTCATTCACTAAAAAACTCACACTGATCGGTTAGAAATTAAGAGCATAACACTCACATGTATCAAATCAAGCATTCAAATCTGAAATAAAATATGATACATGGAATGAAATGTTTAAAAACCCAAATTACTCCGAACCAGAAGCTAGTGTATGAATCGGAGCTCCCATGACATGTGTGTAGCTCTCTCACAACGAACACCCAACTTTTAGCTCGACATCAGGAGGGGGAGGAAGCTCAGGTGGAACTCCTTCATCCTTGATTCCCCTATGAGGATAGGGTCCTCAAAAACCTACAAGGTGATTAAGAGACTCCTATAGGACTCCAAATTGGCAGAACTTCACTCTTTGGCCAAACTTCCAAAAGGGGATCCCAAGGTGTCATTTTATAGGAAAATTGGAAGGTGGTTTTAGGCACACAGGTTTCATCAATCCAGTTGTACCATGCGTTTCGGCTTTCATAATGTCTTATCTCTCTTTGGAAAAAATAGAAAAGTTGTAACCCTACCACATGGATGTCTCCACCGAATGTTTGTAACTCTTTGAACAACTACAGCTCATGATATTGATAAAATACCGAACACCACATTTGACTTGGTCCATATTCGGTGGCTTGGACAGATCAGTTCGGATGGGCCCCATAGAAGCCGAATCAGGATTGGGTTCCTCAATATGAAATGTATCCTATTAAGTTTTGGACAGTCCCAAAAATTTTCAACCCATTTGGATGCACTGATTTCGTGTACTATGCAAAACATTGGACGAATGTCCATGGATCTATGCAATTTTGGCCCATTTTTCTTCCACTTCATCAAGGGCCCTCCAAATCACCTCCACCTACATTCAAACAATAAAAACAAGTAACATTGACCATTATAATTTTGATTAAAATTAATTTATTGATTCAAACATCAAGTGAAATTTATTATTATATTTGGAATATTCATTACAAAACTAGTTTAAAACTGCGATGTAAGGGTAGGATAAAACAGTGAATCGTGGTACGATCAATTATGTCTTTGGATATTCACTAATTATTTATCATGAGGTGATGTCAGTGCTAGTTATTCCTCATGTGACCTCTTAAAATTAGATGAAAATTACTTAATTAATTAACTCGTTAAATTTTCAGACACCAGCCATGTTCTAAAGTAGGAACATGTGTATTTAGTTACATTTTACTATTTTATTTACTTTATATATGCATTTATACAAACTTCAATATTCCTTTACACTGGCCGGATGTTATAGACACTGTTGGTGGTGGCCCACTGAGATTTATCTCACACCCTCTTTAGTTTCCATTTAGTACCCAGAGTGGATTCCATGGATGCAGTTATTGTCAAAGGGAAGCACACAACATCCAACACTTGATTGAGTGATGATAGGATGGATCTTCATAGAAGATGACCTAGTAGGATATCAAAATTATTGGAGAAGTCTTTGTTTTATTTTATCTGGTGTAACAATTTATTCATGTTGTCTTGTATCCATGCATTCTAGTTTTCTAGTGACATGATATTACATCATCATTATTCCATTTGATACACTTATTATTTTTTGGTTTATCTATTGGATCGGTTTTCACTTACTGTTTACTTATATTACTTGTATTGTTTATTTATATTTCGTTATATTTCTTCTATTGTGATATACTCTTCTAATTATGGAATAGTATTATCATAGATACACCCTAGGACCTCGCTACTGGTTGACAGCCTCTAGCATTTGGTATGATGCACATGAGGCCTTATGGATCATCGGGCTTGGGGAACTCAGTAAGGGGTGTCAGGGTTCAGGTCATTACACATTCAATGTCACATACATGAAATATAATAATGATTTGTGAGAAATTTCTCAATATTTTATAACCCTCTTACAAATATAACCCAAAAAAGAATAATTTTTTCATGGAGTAATGAATGTCATGATATATTCATGTAGTTGAAAATGATTATCATCACTATGTTCGTACTCACACAACCCACAAGTGGAGTCCTTTTTGTTGTATTTAGTGATGCTTCAAAGAAGGGTATGGGATGTGTGTTGATGGAAAAAGAAAATATCATTGCCTATGTTTCAATTCAATTAATTGTTCATGAGAAATACTATCCAACACATGATCTGGAGTTGGCTACAGTAATATTTTCTTGAAAAATTTGGTGGCATTACCTCTTTGTGGAGAAGTGAGAAATATACAAAGATCACAAAAGCCTCTTGTATATATCACATAGATTGAGTTGAACCTTAGCCAATGAAGATGGTTAGAGATGATCAAAGACAATGACTACCCAATCCATTACCACCGTGGGAAAGTGAAAAAGGTGGCTGACGATCTATGTTGAAATCATCCAACAACTATTTCATTGATGAGAATTCAAAAAGATCCAATATTTTTATTATTGATGAAGATGGACATGGAAATCATAAATAATGAAACATAATCCATCCATTCACTATTTATTGCTCTACCGTATCTTTTTTAAATGTTAAAGGATGCTCATAAGGAAGATGTAGAAATGCAGAGGAATTTAGAAACTATCACAAAAGGTTAATCATCAGAGTTCAATGGTAATGAAGTAGGAATTATGAGTTATGGGTCAAGTCTATGTGTTCCATCAAATATTGTTTTAAATAAAGATATTTTGGATGATACACATAGTTCGAATTTCTCCATTCCCACATGAAACTGTAAGATGTATTGAGATCCTTGAGGGAATTATTGGTGGGGTAACATGAAGAAGGATATCACTAAGTATACATCAATATACCTGGTATGTTTTCAAATGGAGGCTATGAGGCAGATATATAATGGGATGATGCAACCATTACCCATACCATCATAAAAATGGGAGAACATCACCATAGAAATTGTCAATGGATAAAAGAATACAAACAAAGTAAACAATGATGTCTAGGTTTTTGTGGATCATATTACAAATATTGTACACTTAATTTATATTCAAGAAGATTTTCCATTAGATTAATTGGAATGGATATACATCAGAGATATGGTAGGGCTGAATGGATTACACCAATCAATTATATCTGATCGAGATCCAAGATTAAACACTATGTTCTGGAAGAGTCTCCAACATGATCTAAATACTTAATTAAACTTATTTACTACATATCATCCTCAAAATAAAGGCCAATATGAGTAGACTATCCAAACACATGATAACATGTTGAAATAATTCTCTATGGACAACAATTGAGGATGGAATCAAGATTTTCCTCTAGATGAGATCTCTTACCATAATAATTTCCTCTCATGAATCCAAATTTCTCTATATTAATCTCTTTATGTGAAGAGGTGAAAAACCCTGGCATGGTAGGATGAAGATGGGAAGTGAATACTCCATGTCTAGAAATGGTACAAGAAATGGTGGATCAGGGTAAGACCATACATTAGCACATTAAAGCTTATTGGAGTTGACAAAAGAGTTATTATGATAATCATTAACGAGACCTAGAGTTTGATGTTTGGGACATGGTATTCCTCTGCATATCACCCTGGAAGAGAATTATGTGATTTGGGATGAAGGGAAAGCTTAGTCCAAGTTACATCACCCCTTTTGAGGTCCTTTGTCGCATTGGAGTAGTGGACTATTGACAAGAACTCCCACCGAACATGTCACAAGTACATGATGTATTTCATGTATCACTCCTGAGGATGTAAAAACCTGACCCTTTACATGTACACAATCTAGAGGTAGTACCATTGGAGAATGACCTCTCATATGGAGAGAAACTGGTGAAGATCTTAAATCGTATGAAAAATGATCTAAAAAATAAGACAATGTTTCTCATCAAGGTGGTTTACTTAAACCATATGTTTGAAGAAGAAATATCGTAATCAGAGGAAGTGATGTTGAAAAGTTACCACCATCTGTTTTAGTGTAAGAATAGAAAACATCATGGTTCATTTTTTTAAGGGGGGAGATTGTATTGACCCAAACATTCATTAATGAAAATTCCTCTTGATCTTATTAAATGTATTATTATGTAAAGTGGTTATATAAAACATATTCACTTCCTTGTTTTTATGTTTTTGTATTTAAAAATACCATTAATAATTGTTAAAATTTCTAATATTGTCATTCAATAGTGATCACATGGTTAATATAATAATCTGGATTTAAGATATTCAATTTACTCTGAAAAAGGAAGTGATGACCTTATCCAACAGAATTCCTCCATCTGAATCCCATTTGGAAGAGATCGGAAAGGAGTTAGAGTAACTGGACATCACTCATGACCAATCTCATGTCAGGCATCAACACATTAAGCTTTAACATAACCTGCTATAGGAGAAGTAGATGTTAATAGAGATTATCACCTGAGCGATGCTATCTAAGCCACCCCAAGAGTCATTAACAATAACACACCTTACCCTTAGGTATTATGAAAAAGTTATAAGGGGTTATGTAACAAGCCCTAGCACTATGATTATGTGAACTATTTTTTTGTAAAAATAATATACATTCATTTTATTATTGTTAATTGTAAATGGGTTTTAATGAAAAAATTGTATTTTTAGTAAATATTCAATTAATAAAGAAATTCTAATGAATTAATGGATTTTTGAATTAAATAATATTTTTATAAACTATTATTACTGAATTAATTATTATAAATTATAAATGATCACATAATTTTTTTATGAATACAATTTTAATTTTTATAATGGTTTGTAAGCTGTTTTTTGTCAAAAATAATGAATTTTCAATAAATGTTGGTTTTTATTTAAAAAGTAAAAAATCACATATATATAAAATTATTTATATAAAATTAATTTTATTTTTGGATTTGGGATGTCAAAATTATATAATGGTGAATTTCTCATAATTTTGTGAGGTAGTCACATTTTTAGATAAAAATGAAAAACCCTTTAAATATAGTATGTGTTTAATAACATCATAATGACCCAATAGTGATGAAATAAAATAATATAAAAAGAATATTATGATGATATATTTTTTACCTTTAAAAAATTTTTAATTTTAGTTTTTTATTCTAAATTTTATAATTCCTTAGTTTACACTCCAAGACTTATAAACTATTTTAACATTTTAAAATGATTTTCTTACGAGTGTGACTCACCACCATGCTAGCATGCCTAATTTCGTCTATGTTTGGCCACTACCTTTATAAAATATGTTTTTTCAATACCACATTGTAGAACACCATGGGATAAAACCATGGTAAGATTTTTGGATTTGATTAGCTTAATATGTATTTTCCAAAACCTAAATAATAAGGAATTCCCTCTCCTTCCCTATATAAAAACAATCAATCTCCCATTCCTCTTCACTTAAAACCATTGGAGATCTACCAACCTCAAAACTCCATTCTCTATAATATGCCCAAGGCACTCCAAGCACCTAAGAAGCTTCTCTCAAGACTCTACCAAGCCTTTGGGGTCATATTTCCAAGGAAGGAATTTCTTCCTTTCCGTTTTGTGTCCAAATCTCTTTATGTTATAATTATTTTTAAATTAATATTGTTTGGTTATGATTACAAAAATCCCACATACAACCATACTTATTTTTTAACGATGAAATATCTCTTTCTATCTCTTTAATTTCTCCCATGTACACCTGTTACCATGCCATAATCCCCTATGGAATTTCTTACATTCATTTACGTTCAAGCTATTCAATTATATTATGCATAAAAATTCTATTAAATATGTTGGGATATTATTTTCCATGACCCTATTTCTGTAAATTTCATGTATAAATGATGAGATATCCCTTTATCTCTCACCAACCCAATTTTCACTTTCTATTTGATGTTATAATTCTACTAAAATTACACAAACATTCCATGAAAAAATGATCATACAAGAAAATACCATACCCATTTCTATATCAACGGTATTCAACATTATGCACATATACGTATTGAGTGATACTTTCTTGTATTTATTACATATTTTTTCATCATGGAATAAATTAAGATGTTGAATGACTCCATGTTATATGATCCATGTGGTACACTTATGCCTTAAGTAAAATGATTATTAAGGATGCGCCGTTATAATGCACCAATGCATTGGGAATAGAAGAGTATCATGATATTCCATGTGAAAAGAGGGTATAATAATTGTAATTAAATTAAAATATGGGTTCAATCATGCAATTTATTGTTCAATGAGGGTTTACTCATGCTCCATGTGAAATGATCCATAGCTCATTCTAATATCACGTTAAATGTTATTCCCAGATTTCCATGTTATGATAATCATGCTATATCAGCTCTTTATGTTCCTTTCTCTCTTGTGATCCATTGATATTTCTATTGCATAACATGCACTATATTCTTCATTTTATGACATTTTTAATCCCTTAATGGGATCTGTAGATCACCCTTTTTCTAATGAATGTCCTCATGTTATCCCATGAAATGCTAAGTACGAAAGAATGTAGTGGTCATGTAAGAGATGATTTCCAAAAAAAAATTGTGATTTATGTTCTATGGTTTTATGTAATGTTCCCAATTTCCCAAGACACTACACATCTCAATCCATAGAGTTGTCTTAAGTGAGTGATTATGTAATAAATCACGTTTATGTGTGTAATAAAGAGAAGGGTTGTTATAGTTACATCATGTACATTCAATCAACCCACTCCCGATCAGAGGGGACAAGAACTATTCCCACACTTTTGGAATGGATCATAACTCCCACCACTCAGGGTGGTGAGGGAAGAGGACTCAATCGTTGGGCTACTAAAATCACAACAAAAATAGAGTAACAACCTAATACTCTCCAGCTATGAATAGGTAAAACCAAACCCAACATGATTCACAATGGCGGTCCACATATGGTGGTTGATTAGATACCCACATCCAAGACAACATAATCATAGACATTGTGTGAGGGGTAATTCCCCTAGTCGTTGTGAAAAATTGAAAATCACTACGATAAGAAACCATAATAAAAAATTAGAAACTGCCTTACCACAGTGGTGAATGCATGAGCTTAGTCAATCCCCCCACACCTCTGGAGATTTTTTAACTGCATGAAAGGCTTCACTCCAAGTTCTATGTCTTGAGCCCGGATGTTTGAAGCATCTTTTTCACTACCCCTAGGATATAAGGATTACAATTCCCTATAAAACTCACTTTCTCAACAACACTCCATCATCTTAATATGAACCAATATATATATAGCACCATTATCTCTCACACAGAACAAGGAGTAGAATGGAAAAAGAATGTGTATTAACACATCAACATCTATGGACACAATTTATATATCAAAATGAATTATTACAATATGTAAACACTTTAAATCAACCCCAAACGTCTCTCTTTTCAAAAAAAAAAGATGATGCATCAACCAAATAGGTGGATTTAGTGTTTTAATGAAATGATTAGGCTGATCAACTAGAAGTCTTGGAAATGGAGAACCATTCATAGCCACATGAATAAATACAAAATATCTATAGAAACCCACTAAACATTTCTACAAAACTAATCCACCAACCAGATCCCATCTCAGGACACACCAACAGTACCACTTTCTGGTCACGAGGAAGCATACCAAATAAACCACACATATAAAAAAAAGAAACCCACATAAACACTAGTTTATAGAAAACACAACAAATTCTCATCATAAAACACTTTTTTAAAAACAAACTAACTTGGTGGATTTTCACATTCCACAATGGTGTTTCCTCAAGTCTCACTCGCATGCACATTCTCGTGCCACCCTAGGCACCTAACCACTATGCCATACTGGGCATCCATCAACATATATACAAATAACTATGTATGTGAGTACCCATGAAAAACCCAACGGATAAAAGAAACATCCCCATTTTACAACATGAAACATTCAACCCATTTCAAAAATCATGTTCCTTACATAGGCAAACAAACCACCTAGTAAAAACCCATTTTCATATTTCTACATAACAAATCATATCACCAAGAATGAAAATGAAACCCAATAGGTCTCCATTAAAATCATCTCCATTTTATATAAATCATTTTTCAACATCTCAAAAGACCACAATTTATCAAGAACCATTTCATTTTTTTAAATCAACTACCAAAACAAGCATTCCATTCAATAATCCAATTCCTATATTTAAAAATTTTTCAAGGTATATTCTATTAATCTCATTGAAAAAAAATCCAAAACACTTTTTAGGAAAACACCAACTACTCAAAATAAATTCCCACAAACAATTAATCATATTCAAACACTCTTCAATAGCCCAAAACATCCTATTTTAATAAAAATTTAGAATCATGTTAAAATAATTCATGTATTTTAAACATTTTATTTCAATAAAACATATTTTTAGAGTAAGGTAATTTGACCCCATTAAATCATTCCACTTTCTCACCAAAATTTTGTTTCCAAAAAACCTGACCGCTCAAAACATTTTTATATTAAGAATTGAAACCCCACTTCCACAATTGTCACATAAGTATTTTCAAAACAAAATTCATAATTCAAAAAAAATATAACTGGCCACAAAAGGAATATAATGTTGGTGGGTGACTTTTCCATATGGTTGGAATCCATATTTCAATCCCACCACCAATACGAAGAGACAACATAGGACCATTCCCTTGATCTACATGGTGTGCCATGCCCTACGAGCTCACAGAGTCCATTATCCAAACTTCCCATGTTGTATCCAAATCACCATACAATCCTTAAAAACTAAAATACTAATAAATCCTGACTTCCCCTGAACATAAGACGATCAGAACGAGCACATGTTCATGATTCTCTTTTCGAACCTAACACTAATGTTAATAAAATATAACTCCATATACCTTGACATCCCCCAAATAAAAATGGCACTACAAAAAGAAATTTTTTCTAAGAGATGACCACCTTTGATGCCATTTTGTTCTGAACCATCCTAACTCAACCCAGAATCAGTCACTCAGGCTGCTCTACGACAAGTCCTGAAAAGAATTTCTGATCCACATGCAATGGAGACAAGAACTAAGGGAATAAACATAGAATATAAGTTAAAAACTTCTCAAAAATACCAAAATAAAGAAACATAGGAATGAATGGACAACCCCATACACATTTATTTAAAAATTGAACTGAAATATTTTATATGAAAAAACAGGAAAAAAATGAATGATACCACTAAACTGACTAGACCTGATGACCATCTAACTCCATGTTACCTATCTCTTCACTCTCCAACAAAATGACCCCATATCACTCAAGGTAACCAAACACAAGCAGAAACCATAAAAATGGAAAAAACAGAAGAAGACTATCGAGGCATGTATTGAACCTCAACAGGTTAGCCTACTATTCTATTCTCTAAATCAAATCCATTAAAATAAAAGAAACATCAATTTAATGTTTGAAATAAAATATATAAAAATATGTTTTCCAAACATGGTTCCATGATAATTTATTAAAAAATAAAAATGCTTGTTTGTTTTCATAGACAGTAAATATTAGTAACCAACTTCAAATAGATGCAACTTCAATGGGAACATGGTTTTCAAGAGGGTTACATTAAAGAATACACACCACTAAATAAAACACTCATGATACTGAATTTTTCATTTAAACTCACAATATGAAAATGGTGAATACAATATATCTAATGATCACAAGACACGATAACACACATAGTAACTATTTAGATTTTGTCCCACGGTAACACGTATCTCAATGAGAAGTAACCATATGAAATATATTTGCTAATGAACAATCCAAAAAAGCCTCTACTAGGGAATATACACATAACCTAGTGGTCCCATAACATCATCATTATAGTTTATTTAGTGATTTGATCCTAAAACATGATACATGAAATAGGGACAAAATCACTCTGGATAATTGGTATACTAGTACATGTCCTCCAACAAAGATACCTGGGTTTCCCTCTTTGTTCTCAAAAATGTTCCACATTCTATAAAATATCATTTACATATAGAAAACCTTTTCTCATAACACAAACTCCATATAGTTTCTAAACATGTTTTTTCCTTTTTTTAACTCAATAAACCATCTAAAATTTTCATAAAACAATATCAAGATGTTTAACAAAGTATTGCACATGAATTTCATTAGAAAATTCAATTTTTATGCCAGACGCCCCCCAGTGCCATACTGAACCCGGTTTGGAATCCCCAAAACCATTTACCAATCCAATTTCATGAATCATAAAATACCCTAAATGGTATAACATTGAGACACATGAAAAACCATTTTTTAAGAGAAATGCCAAGCATACCTTTATAAATTTACCAATACAACGGATAACAAAGGTATAAATTTATGTTTTCATAACAAGGTGTAAATACACCATCAGTAGTGAAATAAAAATTTATACAAACCCTTTAAAACATTTAGGTTACACATTTAAGCTCAACCATTTTTTAGGAATTTTGAACGGGACACTTAGTGGAAACTCATGCAAAAATGAGTCCAAAACGAAAACGAAAAAGTTTATAAACAAAAAATAATTCTACCAAAATAAGAAACCCAAATATCAAATTTCATGATTCAAATACATTAATAAATTTAATTTTTTCATTCTATATCACCTTCATCACACAAAGGTCAACTGTTCACTTTTCCGAAAACTAGGTATGCAATTTTTATCAAAGCAACTTCTATTTAACAACCAAAGGATTAAAAAACCAATTTTTCTTGCCATAAATTTAATACAGTAGTCAAAATAGGTCATTAACATCATAATTAATATTTGAAAACTAGCAGAACGTTTATTTGAACAAATGGTGTTCCATTTTATAAAAAAACATCTCTATTTAAAAAAACAAGGCATAAAAACACATTTTTCACAAAAAATAAATCATCCAATGGATTAACAGAAATAAAAAACTTGTATATAAGGTTATAAAAGTGATTAAAAGAGTAAGAATAAATAATTAACACATGTTATTGGGATAACCTACTTCAAAACCACAGTGGAATAGAAACGCATACCCGATATCACCATCTAAGGGTTTATAAACCCAAACCTGTAAATACCATCCCCAAACAAAAAAACTCCAAAACAATTCATTGTATGATATAACTATAGGTAATTCATGACCATGGAGGGAGATATATCCATGAAATAATTCAAGGAGGAGGGGGAAGGTGGAGAAAAGAGAAGGAAACTCAAATTGATAACAAGAGAAATCCTTATCAACCCTTATATCCACACCCTTAGTGGAGAGGCAAATGATTGGAACTCAATTGAAAGGATCCCTAGGTCTAGAAAAACTAGGTAAATATGATTTTGGGGAAAAGAGTAAAAATAAATGATTTTTAAAGAATCAAATTACCTTTTCAAATTTGGATTTTTTGAGAAACCTTGAAGTAGTTCGCCCTAATCCATGATGAAAATGAGGCCCAAAGAGATAAAATAGAATATGAGTTTGACCCTATGATTTTTGGTCTCTTTTGAGGTGTATAATGGCCAAAGAAAATTAAAAAAATGATTAATATTAAAAAACAATATTTTTTTAAAACTAGAAATTGGCTCATAGTTTTTCCCAAATCATGAAGTAACCACCCTTTTCTCCAAAATCCCAAAAAAATATAGGTAAACCGTGGTAGAAAAATTATACATAGATGGGAATTAAAAAATCAACATTATAATAACATAAAACCCAAGAATAGGATTGGTATTTCTAACAAATTGGATCAAAACCAAGACATGAAAAATGGGGTGTGTCAAGGACCTTCTTCCAAACTGCAAAAACTATCAAAAATTTCCTTGATGGTACACTTTACATGGTGTTTGGGAATTATGACGGGGTATTTAATTGTATACATACAATGAATTACCCATTATAGGACCATTCATCTTTTTTATCTCTCATTTTGACCCACAAAATAAAAACCCCAAGGAATTTTATTGTCCTATGGTTAGGTAGATTATGAGTACTGGTTCATGTTTGATGTCTAAAAGGACCTCCACACATATTATTAATGCACAAAACTCTCATAGATTTTATTTTGAAACAAATTCACATTCTGATATTGATCATGTTCCCTCTTATTATGAATTTTCTGTTGAATATGTTGATGGTTTTGATGCATTACCATATGATTTTGATGATTTTGATTTTGTACCTAATGTTTATTGTGCACTTATTTTAGTTCCTTCAATGTCTCTATCCATACTACACCCCCTTCATTGGAACATACGTCATTTACACCTAATAGCAAATACTCATACTTGTTAAGTGGTGAGAAATTATATGTTATAATTTCCAAAAATGGACGTTTTTAACCTGAAGAAAATGTTTTGAATCATTTTAGGGAGGTCATTATGGAAATTGGGTGGACCTTGGTTGAAATATCAGTTATTAGAACCACTATTTTCATGCATTTGATTATTTTAGAGGAAGGGGATAATCCAATGAGGTAGACACAAATGAGACTGAATCTAACTCTTCTACATGTTTTAAAAATGTGTAAAATTTTATCATGGTAGGAATAATATATCCAATTTCAGATTCACAATGGGTACGTCCAATTCAGGTTGTTCCTATAAAACGTGGTCTTATAATTTCAAAAAATAATAGAGAGGTGTTAGTTCTAATGATGGTAAAAAACAATTTGACAGTGTGTATTGATTATAGGAATCTAAATAAATCCACCCACAATGACCATTTCCACTCCCATTTATTGATCAAATGTTTGAGATACTAGATAAGAAGACACATTATTGTTATTTGGATGGATTTTATGGATTATTTCCCGTTCCAATAGCTCTAGAGGAACATGATAGGAAAACAACCACCTGTCTATTGGGTACAATTTCCTACCGAAGGATTCCATTTGGACTTTTCAATGCTCCAAGTACCTTCCAGAGAAGCATGGTGAGTATTTTTTCTAATTTTATTGAGACCAAAATGGAGATATTATGGATGATTTTACAGTTTATGGGTCTTCATTTGATGATGGTATCTCTAGTTTGGGAATGATTTTGAATAGTTGTCTTAGATAGAATCATGTTTTAATCATTAAAAAGGGTCATTTCGTCCTTACTATATCCTTCATGTGGGATATAGGTTGATATATCTAAGGTATATATTATATCATCCTTACTATATCCTTCATGTGGGCATGATGTTAGATCATTTATAGGGCATGACTTCTTTTATCAGTGCTTCATCAAATATTTTAGTAAGATTGCTCTTCCTATGTCATTATTACATCAAAAGTATTATGATTTTGTTTTTGATGATTCTAGGAGAGAATATATTGAGAAGATAAATTTATGTTTGACTAGTCCACTAATCATACAGCCCCCATGGTGGGAGCTTCCTTTTTGAGCATATGTGTGACACCTCCTACTTCGCAGTTGAAGCTGTCTTTTCATAGATGGTTGATGGACATTAACATGTGATTTTATATGCATAAAGGACATAGGACTCAATCCAATAAATCTACAAAACCAAAAAAAGGAGTTTATTTCCATTATATTAGAATTAGATTAACTATATTCATATTTACTGGGCCCTAATGTAGTTTTTTTCTAACCATGCAACTCTGATGTACCTCTTAATGAATCCAGATGAAAAGGAAAGTCCTATTCAACGTAAGCTCATTATTTAGAAATCTTAATTTGAGTTAAAAGAAAATAAAGTGTTAGAAATCATGGTGGCGGACCACATGATTAGGCTTACTCAAACACTAGTGGATGGCACTATGTACCAAGTACCACTTCGGGACACTTTCTCTGATGATCATCTTTATGTTATCTCTGGTATGCATCCATGGTATATAGATTTAGTTAACTACCTTTTTGTCACTAAAATACCTATAAATTTAAATAAATATCATGTTAAAAAATTAAAGAGTTATTCTAGATTTTATGGGTGCGATGATCCCAACCTATGGCGCATGTGTATACATCATGTTATTCTGAGGAGTGTTTTTTGATAATGAGTTTGAGTCTGTTTAAAATTTTTTGTCATACACATTCTTTTGGTGGACACTTTGGAACCGAATAAAAACCTAGTAATGTCATAGACACTAGATTATATTGGACTAGATTATTTTATGATTCTCATGAGTATTTCATTATGTCCTCACATTTCCAACACACTGGGAAATTTTCTAGGAGACACGAGATTCCCCAATAACCCATATTATTCTTTGACATTTTTTATATTTTGGGAATTGATTTTATGGGTTCATTTTTTAGTTCATTTGGTTTTTTGTATAGTTCTTTATTGATTATGTGAGTAAATGGGCGGAGGCTAAGGCCACTAGGACTGATGATTCTCATGTTATAATGGACTTTGTCAAGACACAACTGTGTTATGGTTTGGAGTAGAAAAGGTCATCCTCAGTGACCAAGGGACACACTTATGTGATTAGAATTTATCTTCTAAACTTCAGAAGTATGGGGTGATATACAAAAGATCAAAAACATACCACCCCCAAACTAATAGTTTGGATGAGGTTTCAAATTGTTAGTTGAAACTGTATTTGGAGAAAATAGTGCAGCTGAATAGGAAGGATTGGAGAATTCTCTTAAATGATACACTTTTGGGATTATATGAAAACACACAAGACACCCATTGGTATGTCCTCATTTCTAATTATTTTTGTGAAATCATTTCATCTCCCTATTGAAGTTGAGGAGTCAGATTATTGGGCCATAAATTAACCCAACATGGATTTGACCAAAGATGTAATCCCAAGGATGATGAAAATTCAATAGCCTAAGGATATTATATTTTCTTCACATGATAACTCAACAATATAAAAAATAAAGATAAATATCAGATCAAGATAGAATGATCGAAGAATGGGAGTTTTATGTTGGAGATAATGTCCTTATCTATAGTTAACGACTAAATCTGATGCCTGGTATGTTTCGTTCTAGATGGTTAGGGCATTATATTTGAGGTAATGTTTTTTCTTGTAGTGTAGTGTAGATTACACAAGAGAACAATGGATGGTGCTTTATATTCAATGGGAAAGGATTGATTTAATACATTGAGGGACTTTCCACTAATGTAGTGGATATAATCACACTGCATAACCACATAATCACCTGAGAATATCAGGCTGTTCATAAACCTTTCATTTATATATTATGTGTCCAATTTAAAATTATAAATTTCATGTGCATATATCATCTCATAGGTTCACACTGAGGATAATGAAATATTTTACGTGTGAGGGAGGGGGAAAATATTGGTGTATATATTTAGGATTTTCATTTGGGTATTTTTTTTTGTTTTTCCTATTACGTTTTTGGATCAAATTATCAAAAAATAAAAAAAAAACAGAAACAAAATCAATAAAAAACAAATATATATTGTAACATTATCATGTGGAAGATATGAAAATTTTTTTTTCTCAAACTTCCTTGATTGAAATATAATAATGCATATGATTTCAATATCAAGGGTGGAGTTTAAAAAAATGATGTCATCAATTGTATGATTTGTTGTGTCATTATGAAACATTTTATATTGTGACTGAATTATTTGGTATATTTTATCTTGGTAACTAATGACATTTATTTCTTCAAACCAATTTTTAATCAACCATGACATATGAAATTTTCCACACTCAATTGAGATTATAGTCAAGTATGGTAAACAATTATTATTTTATCCATACATATTTCTCTCTTCAAATAAGTTTCATCACTATACCAAATTGACGTATGTGTGTACACCTATTATCCGACTGTTTTTCCCTCAAAAAACAAAAAAACAAAAAAATGGTTGTTTCTTGGGCATGGAAAATCCACTCCTCCTCAGCCTATGATCTTGTTATAATAGTAACAATTAATTTCTTGAATAGATAAAACATGGGTTGAGAGTGTAGTGTGAGATTTATTCCATGTGAAACTAGAAAAACAAAAAATAATAAAAAATGAGTGGAGTGATGAAATGTACAACCGATTGGGATATATATGTTGAGATCGTTGGTTTGAATCTCCAGAATACATAAGTGAGTGGGTATTGAAATTCAACATCAAAGGAATATAGAAAATTTTAGACGAATTAAACCATGTAAGAATAATTGTGTTACATGACAAGATTGTACTGAATAATAGGTCGATTTATGATCTTGGAATGGTTAGCACACATGTGGAGAATTAGGTGCATGGTAGTCCCATGAATTGTTTCACTATGACTATTTTTATGAATATCACTAAATTTTAATTTTGTATAATTTATGGGAAAATGAATTTAATATTTATTGATATTGACTATTGATGGGATTCTTAATTCGCAAATATTTCCATTGTGGATTGAGAAATATGAACATGCATATTTTGAAAAAAAATTGAATACATGATATTAGGTTGTTTTGAGGAGTGAAAATGGTAATTGTGGGGGAGTTGATAAAACACAATTTTGATGAATATTTAATTTATAATATATGAAAAAATTTCCTTTCATTGTGTTAAATTAGTTTAATTATAAAATATTTAGGATCATATCACTCTCTAAAAAATATGATGAAATTTCCAAATTTACACTTTAATGTGAACTATAGTAAATATGACATAAATATTTTACATTAAATTATGTTAACATACAATTTATAATAGTTATTATTAAATATATCATATAAAACTATTATTTAGGATTATGGATCTAACTCGTGCATTTGGTTGGAGTAAATGTTCTATGAAGTCAAAGTTGGGATGGAATCAACAAAATGGTCATCAGTTTTGTATTTGGGCCATAACCTCTACATCTATGCTTGTATGGGGCCCAATATTAGAGAGGATCTTGAGGAAAAAATACTGACCAATAATAATTCTATATTCACAGCAGGTTAACATGCTGTGAATGTCAAACTGGTGGCGAAACATAGAATAAAATATTTGGACCAATTTCCCCCTTCACACGTGAAACAACTTAAAACATAGCCTCCCTACACTATATATTTTGGTGTTTTCTCCATTTGGAGGGTTTGGGACGTGAATTTTGAGATTTTAGGAAGAGGGTAATTGGTTTCACTCCATTTCTTTAGGCATTTGGAGAGGGAGAGCTCTTGAAGCCACGCTCCCTTCATCGAAGCCTTCTTATTCATCTTTTCCTGATAATATTTTTGATATTTAAATAATATTAGTTTATCTTACATCTCTTCTAATTTTTAAAATTTTATTCTTATCATATTCATCCTATTTGGTCTGTAATTCATGAGTATAAACAATATTGATTTATACCATTTTTAATCCCTTGAGAATGCAAAATTTTATAGTGGTGACTACACAGCCCATGGAAGAGATATTATTTAGTAATCAGTCTACCTCTTAACGTCATCATAAATTTATTTCGAATATATGAGATACTATAATTCATTTAAAATTATCTATGGAATTATTTTTTAATTTAGTTTAAACTAATCAGGAAATTTAACGATTCATGAAAAAACATTCGAGGTTGAGTAATGTGTGAATTTTGAGAGCATGCTCATAACTGCTGAAACAAAACCACACATGATAAATTTGTAGACATCAAATACAATACCTAAACAAAATTCATAGTCACTTTCTAGAATTGATATGTGTCCTAATTTACCACTAACCATATACTAGACTTATAACATCAATCAAAGTAGGGTGTTATCATTGCATGTTCTGAAGTTGGCCTCTAGTTTAATTCATTTCATCTTTGTGGTTAAGTTAACTCTTGTAGGGTTAAAGAGTTAAATATTTAGGGGATACTAATTATGTGGATATTATATTAAATTATAATGATTAATAATTATTTTAATTGATAGATTTAGATCGATTATACCTCTTAAAATAATTTCAAAAATAAGTCTTATCATTGTGTTTTATTAATCAATGTTCATTTCAAAAACAAAAACAAAAAACAAAATCTTCTTCTAGTATGCTTATTATCCTTATTTTATAAACATTGAACAACCCCCATCCTTTTATGAATTTTTTTTTATTTTATTTTTATTTTCAAAATTTATTTAATATGATTTTAAAAATTATATACTCATTTGAAAGACTTCCATGGTCAGCCACTCTACTTCACACAAGAACCAAAAAAATCACACTTCATTTGTGAGTTCACACAATAGTTCCTTTCAAAAAAACATAAATTCCAAGGCCCCTTTAAGACACCATTAACGAAGTACACAATGTGTTTTGGTCATGTGTTTCTACCACTTCCCCCATCACATGCCAATTTTAATTTTTTCCTTTGGAATTTGAATCATATAATCACACACTATCAAATTTGCCCTGTAGATTTTTTTTTTGAAAAAAATATAAATAATTCATTGATATGGAACATATTACACACTAAATTGATCATATTTCACATAAATTAAATTTATCATTATGTTGAAATAGAAAAAATTATTAACTATATTTTATAGCAAGCCATATGATTTTATTTCTTCATAGGTTCATCATGTAATGTTTTTCAAATGTTTGTAGAAATGTTTCAGATATAGAACTAATGATATTCATTGAGGGTTTCCTTATACCAATATATTCATTAATTTCCTCATTGATTTCTTGATGATGTTCAGATATCAAATAGACCCCCAAAATTCTAGTAAAATAATTTTTGATACATGAAAAAACCTAACATCATGATTCATAATTTTCTTTCTCCAAAAAGGATAATGTAGGATACATAGGTGACTAGTTTCCATAATGGTTTTATGAGATATATAATATACTCATATATTTTCTTATTAAAATGTTTGTCCAATATATATGAATAGTTTTAAAAGTCAAAATGTGGAAATATATGGGGGTAATTCCCAAAACAACCAACAAAAATTGGACATGATGTGGATAAAGTGGGTTATCAGAAGACACATGTTCATTCTTATAAAATGGAAGAAAACATGGTCAATGTGTCTTAGTATTTTTATAAATTTTGGAAACACATGGTATGATTCATCCAAGTCACCATAGTCCTTAAAAAGTTTCATTTATTTGTCCATCCAAACCTCATTATAGGTAATATAATAACAAATTTTTTTTGTATCATCTCTTTCAAATGTGATAAAGAACATATTGGTGGGTTATAATAATCTTTATGATAATAGGTGATACAAATAAATAATGCAATGAAGTATAATAATTTTTTAGGTTTGGATGAATTAAAGTATTTGTTTCCTCAATCATAAAAATTCTCTGGCCTCTAAATTTAATTTTAGTAATCTCCCTTAAGTAGAATCTACAATTATCCCAAATCTTTGTCACATTATATAATTTTTTTTATAGATTTATTTTTTAAAAAATATCTATAATTTTTTCTCAATATGAAATCTTTTTAATATTTTGCCAATACATATTTACATGGAAATTACCTTAAATCATGTAATGTTTTTTATCTAACAGTACATATCCTCTACAACTATAAAAAACCCTTTTAGTTGAGATAGAATTATATTCAAATTTAGGAATGTATTCCATTACATTTTCCCAGGATGTGATGAGTGGTTAATGATTTATTGTGGGTTGAGGTTGTAGTACAACTACTAAATTTCTAGAATCTTCCTCAACAACTTATGCATATTCCCACTCATCAGAACATTTGTCTCCCTCTATTCTATCCTTATAAAATTCTTTATTGGAAAATAAATTTAGATGTGTATCTAAAAGTCCATCAAGGTTTTATTATTCTAAATTATAGGGAATAACATCATTTTCTTGGGATAGACCTTCATTGACCATGCCTTTATGCATATGTATTATTATAATTGAATTGTGTGGCAGTATATTTGAACCCTCAATATATAACTCTATCATGGAACATTCAAACCATTGGGAAAATAAAGTTATATCTTAAACCATTTACTCATTAGCTGGCAATGGAAAAGTTAGATTCTATATTATATCATATAATTTAAAATTTATATAGATATTTGTGGGGATCTCTAGATTGGGTCAACAAATTATAAAATTATGAATTCATTGTTCAATGACTCTTAAGGTTCCATAATCAAATGTTACTAGCCTTAAATCAAGTTTTGTACTATAAGAAGCCCCTTTCTTTGTTTGAATAATTCCATCATAGTAGTAGACCTTGGAAAAAATGATTCTCTATATGAAAATTTACTTTTGATCAAAATTATGATAGTGTAAATTATATTGAAAATGAGGATTGAACATACGATCATTATTAAACTAAAAATTTAGAACGTCATCTTATATCCAAAATAATGACAGAAATGCTTCTTAGAAAAATTTTAATCTTCCTACAGATATGTTTAAAGTTTACAATGAAAATATGAATCATCTAAAGTATATCCCCTGGGAGAGAAAAACCATGAGTGTGGCTAGGCATGTTTTTTACACCAGTTCACGACCAAGTGTATCTCTATATAGTGTTCTTGTGTTTTATAACTGGGTACATCTATGAAAGATCCACATCCACATGTGGTCTATTGACATGGATTTAATTTTATATATAACCACATAATATTTCATAAAATGGTATTTTAGAACAACTTCTTACATCCAAAAATATGACTGTAATGATTCATATTACAATTTTTAATCATTTTAATGATATGTTTTGTCTTTTATAAAAAAATTTGAATCATCTAAAGAATATCCCAAGGGAGTGTCAAACATGTCATGTATTAAGGACCATTTTCATGCACCAATTCATGATCGAGTCTATTTCAATGTGGTGTTTTAGGTCATAACCCTTGTTATATCAGTGTCAGATCCATATCAACTTTAGTATCAAAATATGGACATAATTACCTAGATAACAATAAATGATTAATTATATCTATATTTTAAAACTTATTCTTATATCCAAAAATATTACTCTAATGTTTCCTGGTAAAATTTTATTCTCCTGGATGATATATATAGTGGTTTATAAAGAGACTACAACTATCTTAAACATATCTATTGAGAGTATCAAACCATAAATAAAATATGGTATAAATCATAAAAATCATTGGATTAACCAGTCATTTTTAGTAAGGCATATTTTTCATCGAGTAATATATTATTGAATCTATGTTAATTAAATGATAATCCAGCATTATTTAATATGTAATCATTATGTAATTATTAGTTAATAATTCTTTGTTCATTAACTATTCATATTTTAATTAGCATCCAATCAATCATTATGCATTAGTAAATCCTATATTAATTAAACCTTACACTTTCCTTAATCACAGTTTAACCAATACATAGTTAATTGATATAAAGTAGTCACTTTATATCAAATTAATAGTCAATAATTAGATAATTATTAGTTAATCATTCAGTAATTATTATTTAATAATATTATAATAATTATCCAATCATTAGATTGACTTCATTTAATCTTCTATTAATTATTTATTAGTCATTCCTTAATCACTGGTTAAACATAAATTAATTAACATGTATCATGTATTCAATTTATAGATAATTTATAGTAAATTATAAATTAATGATTAGTTAATTAGATGATAATCATTGTCTAATCGTTATTTAATAATTATTTATTCTTATATTATTATAAATTAATCATTTCTTAATCACAAGTTAATCATTTATTAATTATTAGATACCAAGTAGTAACATTATATCTAATTAACAGTTAATCATTTAGTAATTATTAGTAAATAATTAATTAATCATTTGTTAATCATATGAAAATAATTAGATATAAATTATTTAACAATTTTTTAATCCTATATTAATTATTCCATCATAATTAATTAAAAATATTTAATCACTACATAATTAATAGATATCAATTAGCTAATTTACAGCTAGTTAAGTTAATCATTATGTAATTATTAGTTAATAATTCTTACAGAATTCATTAATCCTTAGTCAATAAATTGTTAATCATTACCTAATAATTAGTTAAGAATTATTCAATCATGTATTAATTATTTTTTTAATAATTCCATAATCACTAGTTATTCATTACTTTATTAATAGAGTTCATGTAGTTAGTTTATTGAAAATTAATACATAATCAATAAGTAATTATTAGATAATAATTCATTTCTAATTAGCTAACCATATGTTTATCATTATCAAGTCTTTAGTAACTAGTTAGTTAATCCTAAATTTATTATTCCAGAATCTATCCATAATCACTTGTTAACCATTATTTAATTAATAGATATGAAGCACTTACATTATAGGTAATTAGTAATTAATAATTTAATAATCATTAGTTAATCATTCATTTATAATTAACCAACTATATGTTTCTAATTTGCTAATATTTTGTTTATAAATTGTTAATATTAACTTAATTAGGCCTAAATAACTCCTCAATCACAAGTTAGTTATTACTAAATTAATAGATAACAAGTAGATACTTTATAAAAAATTAATAGTTAATCATTAAGTAATTATTAGTTAACTATTAATTAATCACTATTTAGTAACTGTGTAATCAATATCTAGTAATTAGTTAGCAATTAGTCAATCCTAAATTAATTTTTCTATAATTATTCTAAAATCACTATCTAATATTTATTTAATTAATATATATCATGTAGTTACATTATTTCTAATTATTAGTTAATCATTTATTAATTATTAGTTAATAATTATTTTAAAATTTAGTAATCATTTTTTAATTAGATTTCAATCATTAGGTAATAATTTTTTATGAATTATTCAATCCGACATTTTTTACTAAATTATCATTCATCAATCAAAAGATTTTCTGATAATTTTAATCACTAGTTAATCATTACTTAATTAATAAATACCATTTAGTTTTTACAAACAATTAATAGTTATTCATGATGTAATCTATTGTTATTCAATCATTAATAAATAGCTAATCATTAGTTATTGACATGTTAATATTTATCTAATCATTATTTAAATCACATATTATATTATATTAATTATTCTTGAATCCTTCCTTATCAATAATTTATCATTTTTGAATTAATTCATTTAATGTACTTAATTTATAGCTTAGTAATAGTAAATATCTAGGTAAATACTATTTAATTATTATTTAATCATTATTTTAGCATATGTTAGTAATTATATAATCATTAGTTTCCTATTATATAATGCATAATTAATTATGACTTAAAAATTCTTTGATAAATAGCTAATAAATGATTAATTAATAGATATAAATTTCTTAATTTATAGCTAATTTTTAGTTAATTAATAGTTAATCATTAAGTAATAATTAATTAATCATTATTAACTCATTAATAGTCATATTCCATTTTCTATTTGATCCTTATATAATCATAAGTTAAACACTAGTTAGTCCTATATTAATTATTCTTTAATCATTCAATAATCGCTAAATAACTTTATGGTAATAATTAGTTAATTAATAACTAATAATTATTTTGGAATTAGATAAAAATAAATTAATTATTCTATAATCAATCATTAATAACTAGTTAATATGTTTTTTAATTAATATATACCACAAAGTGAGTTATAGTTTATTATTATTTAACTTATAGTTACTAATAATGTAATTATTACGTAATCATTCCTTAAACACTAGTTAACCTTACGATATTAAGTTGTTAATTATTAGGTAATAATTATCTAATCATCATTTAATCCTATATTATTCATTAGTTTGTCAGTGCACAATTATTACAATAGAATTAGTTAATCATTAGATATTTAATAGTGAATTATTAGAATACCATTATTTCAAAAATAATTGTTCATCATCAATTTATTTTTAATTACTAATCATTTGAAAAATATTTACAACAACTATTCTATACTAAATAATAAACATATTATTTTAAAAAAATCTACTATTAATACTAATTATAAATTCATTATCAAATTCATAAAAAATAATAATATTTTGTTTAATAGTAATTAGTATTTTTTAAAACTATATCTAACTAACTAATCTATTAAGAAAATAATATATTTAAAACTCACTAAAAATAATAAACTATATAATTAAATAACATTAAAAAATAAATGAAAAAAATACCACAAATGATAAGTCGAAAAATTATGCACTCCTTATAGGCCATCAAAATCGATGTGCATAATGGAATAAGAATCAGGAAAAATATAGAGAGCAGAATTGGGCATAGAGAGATAGGGAGAGAAATTAGTGAAGGGAAGTTGGAGGTTTTTTTCCTTTTATAGGGGGTTGTGGTAAAGTTATCATTACAAATTCCGCACATCCCATTTAATTTTAAAGCAAGGTGAGATCCTGGTTGCTTCTAGGCACACTAATTTTGGTGATTGTTTTCTTTCTGTATGTCACCTTTTCTATTTTATCATTATGGGTCTATGTGAGTTAATAGTTGTATTATTAATAGTTTTTATTTTATAACCCAAGTGAAACATTACACAATCATAATTCTCGCATCAAAATTCTAAAAAACTATTATTACTCAAGAAAATATATTTTTCTTAAAAAACACATTGAAAAAAGAGTCATTATTTATATGAGATGAACTTATTAGGATATACATATATATTTTTATGAATAATTTTTTTTGTATCCTTGATTTCAAAGAAACGAAACCCATAAAATTTTCACCAATGTATTATTGTAGGCTATAATGAATATTTATCTAAAATGATGTAATATCTATGTATATGAAGTGTAGATCACAATAGTTTAAATTAGAGAAACGTTTATTTATTTTTTGAAACTAGGTTGATGAATATTTAGTAAAAACCATTAGGATAATCATATTTATAGTATTAAATCATATGTGTTGGTAAATAAATTATTGTGTATTTTATAGAAAATATATCCATGTATGGATAGTAGCATGTCGATATGACAATGGTACAAATGCTCCTTGTTGTAAAAAATTTAAATGATGTTGACTGGGTAGTAACTCAATCTTGAATCGGGAAAGATGAGTTGGAAAAATAGTAGACACTTGTATTTACGCACCCTAGGTATATCATTGTGTGGATTCAAATTTTTATTATGAACCACTATAAAGGATATTAACATATATCGACCACGAATGACCTTGGCTAAACCTATGTTTTCATGCATTTTAAATAATGATTCATTATTTAATTATTTAATAAATGAATATTCATGATCTAGAAGTATGATTATAATTTTAAAAAAAATATTGTTTTTGGTTTTTGTTAATGGATAGAACTAGGTGGATTCATGTAAATATTTAATTTGACGGAAAATGAAATGACTATCATCCTGATAAACTAACTGAAAAAGGAGTTGGTATGTGAAATATTTTCATAACTCCAAATGAAATATCTAATTAAATGGTGAGTATTATCTAAAAGTGTGAGTTTCACAATACTCATAATAAGCGAAAAATAGAGTATCATGGGTGTTTAGATATTGAGGTCTATAAAGGTAACATGATTCGAATCATACAAGACATGTATATGGGCAGAAACAAATTGAGAAATGTCTAAAAATAATGATATATTGATTTAAGTGTAAAAAATAAGTGTATAGGGAACGTAATGTCCATGGAAAAATTTTGTATTTTATGGATAGAAATTAATTTCATCCTAAGGTATAATTTATATTTCAATTTTTTATTTGTAGAAAACACGGGGATTATCTGAGTCAATTCATTAGCCCAAGATTTGTCTCATAGAGAAATGGAGGGCCTATTCCATGTGAATAATATAATTGGAATGATTAATTTGTTTAGGTATTATTATTTTATAATTTTGTTGTATAAGTGTTTTATAAATGATATTATGGCCATAAAAATCATTAACCACATAAGGATGTGTTTATAGTAGTTTCACATTATGGATTTTCAAAAATATATTTAATGGGATCAATAACCTAGAAATACAATTTAGTGGTAAGGTAATATTTTGGGAAAATTATTGACTGAAAGACGACATTTAATATGTTCTTGATGTAGAACTAATAATTTATATTTTGGATAATGAGATTAGTTTTGTTGATAATGTAAATTTGATAACATTGAAGAACTTGGAAAATAATTAGCAATTTGAGGACAATTTTAATTAAGATGAAATTTAGTGAATTTTTTTATTTATGTAATATATTCAATACTATGTGATTTTATATGAGTAATATGGATAGAGATAAATTTTGGAAACATATATGTTGTTACTGAGGTTTCACGGTGATTCATGTCAATAATATGATTTTAGTTGATATATGATCAAGGTATTCACCCATGTGGAATGTTAAATTGTGAGACATTATATGTTTTCTCGTGATAAATGTTGAAGTTGATTCTAGAAATTTTTTTGAGATCAAATAATTTTTATTTTTGGGTTTTGAATTTGGTCATATTTATTTTGGAGGATTCTTATGAATAAATATTTATTGAATGGATGAATTGGAACATTGATGTTATTTTTGAGGATTTAAAGAATAATGTATTTTATTTAACCATATTATATGTTCAGTGGTTATGATGTTGGTTTTGGAAAATTTTTAGGGACAAAATGAATGAATTTTTATTCATTTGTGGATATTTTGACTAATTATATGTAAATTTTAATGGTTCAGAATTGAATAATATTCTTCTTGGAAATTCATTCTATTGATTAAGAGATAATATATAAATTAATTAATTCATAACCAAAGGATGAAATTCATATTGTTAAATAGAAATAATCCAATATGGACATTTTCATATAGGGAAAAAATCCTTCAACATTTAGAAAATAAAATTTAAATAAAAATGAAGTTCTTTTAGCATCATTTTTTACGAATTGATTCTATTTTCATCCTTCACATATTTATAGTTTTGTGATCATTAACATTATCAAGACTGTATTCTCTATCACTCAATATTATACCATAGAAATATGTTTTAACCTCTATGTAAATTTTTTATCATTCTACCATAGGTATCCTATCATACAACCTGATTATGTGTTATTTTTGGTAGCCTTTACTTTTCCCACTTCCCCATTACAAAGGATGTTTTCATATCTATCTGTATTATGGGGATTTACAAAAATTAAAACTAAAAAATTGAACTATTTAAGGAAAGGAAAAAATTGTAAAGACGTAATATATTTATGTGTAGAAAATAAAAATTAAAAAAAACTATTTAAAATAATAATATTCTGGATAGATTTATTATCAAGAAACCCAGAGTGTTTTGTGAATCATGATATGTTATATAAATACAATTATTAAATTAGATTGTTATAACATAGTTGTTGAATTAAAGGGTATGAATATGACTAACTCCAAAATTAATTTTATGTATAATGGTTTTAATCAATATAACATCATTGATTAATTCATTGTAAATTAGTACTCAATCATTCATAATGTATTTTTTATATATCAGAAATAATTTAAAAAAAAGATTTTTTTGTGAGTAAATATTTAATATATTTATGATAATTTAATTAAATTTCTGATAAAAAATTAAATTAAATTCTAAAATAATCATATCAAATTTAACATAGTGTGAGATTTTTATAATTTTCTCAAATGATTTATTTTTTATTGAATAGTGAAAAATATCGATTTTTCAAATACTGTAATTTAATTTTATAAATAATGTAATATAAATGTCCAATTAATTATTTGTAACGAATATAAATATTATATTAATTTTTATAATAATATAAAAAATTAATTTTGACTATGAAATATTCATTATTGGGATATGTGTTAATTCTTAGGCTTAGCAAATAAGCATTCTAAAAATATTTTTTATCGAATTTTTTTGATTTTATATTAATCATTATTTCATCCACTTATAGTAATTGAATACTAAAATATGGATATATATATGTCTAAAAATAAGGGTTATAATTTGATAAATTTGTCCCATTTTATTAAATTTCTTATGAATAGTTATCTTTGTAAATATATGTCACCTTAGTAAGGGAAAAAGGGTAAAATATGGTTAATACCATGAGATAAGTCTTCAAAGACCACCCACACATGATATTATTTTATTGTTTTAGATAAATTATAAAATAAGGACTATAGTATATAATATAAATATAATTTTACCATTTTTATTTGATAATGAGTTTTATATTATTTTATGTAAATAAAATTCTAAAATTTCACTAGTCTGCCATTATTTTATCTTATATGTTGAAATAATTATAACAATATATCAATATTTGTTATAAATAATTATTTTAATCATTATTAATTTTATTTTTATGGATCTAATTTTTTTATAATTTTTAGTGTTGTTATTATTAAGTTAAATTCATAGACAATGCTCACACAATACTTCTGCAGGTAGTAGAAAAATAAAAGTTAATGATATTAAAAACCCAAAATGTAATATTTTTTGTAATAATTATTGGTATAAACTTATTTTATAGTCAATAATAATTTATAATTTATGGGTAATTTTTTTATAATTCAATTCCAAACTTGTTTCAATGTGTTTAAGGTCAAAATACAAGAACAACACATAAAATGACTTTAATTGTTTCTTATGTTAAATAACTTGTTATTAAATTATTTAAACATACTAAAAACATGAAATAGGAAATTGGGGATGGTATTTGACCAAAATATATCCCCATTGCCATTTTGGGGATAATTTGTACATAATTTGTAAATTTAGAGCTCTTTTGGATTTAAATATTTGTTATTATATTTAATATTAAAACTGGGTAGTGGAGGGGTCAAACATAAAGAAACTGTTTAAAATGACACCCAAACTAGTATAAATATAATTATATGATTATATAACCTCCATATCAACTTTTTATTCAATATAATATCCACTCTAGTCATTCTACATAATTATTACATTATTATATTTAATTATTTTTGAAAATTTCCATGTGTATTAGAGAGAGGAGATTTCTCAATGAAGAAGAATAAATCAATAACAAGTAATTTTAGATTTATTTATTATCATACCTAATATAAATATATATTATATATTATAAAATAATAAATTATGTATATAAAATATACTAACTTATTTTTATGACTATTTATCATCAATTTTCCAACTCCTTTTCATCAAATGGGAAATGAAAAGTGTCAAGCATGTGAAGATGTGGAAAATTGCTTCCATGAAGTGATATGGTTCATATTATATCAATATATTTTAGTATTGGTTATCATGATAGATCTTATTTTTATATGTGATATTTATTATTTAGTAATTTTATTTTAATTAATGTATATTATTAAATTTTTACTTTTCTAATCAACGGAAAATGAGATGGTCGCTCTTGTTTATGTACGAGCCACCACATCAAAAAAGTGATGTGATTAATTTTTCATTTATATTTTTCATGGAAAGTATTGTGGATTGATTAAATGAATATATATAATATTAAGGACTAAAAATTTATTATAGAAATGTGAAATATTATTTATTTTTCATTCGCTATTACCTTTAAAGATTAAAAACATCATTCCCTCATACAAATTGACTAATGTCTCTATAATGAGATGTAATTAATGTTTCAATAATAATTTATTTTAATGATATTAAAAGTTGATATAATGATTAAATATAACAATTATTTTAGTATTGAGATTTTTAATATGATGAAACCATGAATATGGTTCAAATACTAGAACCAATTCTCATATATGTACATGGAAAGCAGACAAGATTTCACCCAAATATCCATTTTAATATATAATTGATAATTAAAAGATAATTTGAAATTATAAAAGGAATGGTAAATAGTTATTTATACAAAAATTATTGTTTTATAATATATTTTGTAAAATATATTTATATAATTATCATGTAGGATTTTCTTAATTCATAAAAATAATGATAATACATATGTTAAGCGATTTATATTTCAATTTCATTTTAATTAGGATTTTTTAAGATTGAATTTACATTGATTTAATTATATGATCCTTATCTGATAAAACCTTTCATTTTACTTATAATCTATTTAATAATTTTGTATGCCTTAGTACCATTTTTCGGTCATTGTTACTAAAAATGGTTGAGAAAATATTTTTTAAAAAAAAAGAAACATTATTTTTCATATATATATTCAGAAAATTTATTCTTCCATATCTTTGTTTTCTAAAAAAATTAATAATTTTTTTAATCATAATAAATGAGTTCATAAATTAATATTTTTCAATTATTTACTTTTGAATTTTATTAAAATTCTCCTTAAAAATGAACATTTCACCGATGGTGAGAGATGAATCATTGTTTTAATAGTTAAAACATGAATCAAATTTACCACCCTTATGAATACTCAATACAATGAACAAAACAATACATGTTCTCACAATTCTTCTCAAATAAAACATTTTCATTAATAATTTTTAAAAATTTAAATTTAAATAAGTGATTTCAAAATGAAAAGTGTATTTTCCTCAAGAAATATTCAAGTAATCTATTAATAAAAATTTTCATCAATGCATGTATAATTTGATGTTAATTATGATTTAATGCAGATATGATCCACTAATACTATATTAATTATTTATCTATAATGGTTATTATTCATGATGAGGAGATGTTTAGAAAACCAATTTATTTACTATGAGTTATGATATGATTATATTTTCAATGTTTTGTAACCTTGTGGAATGTAAATGAATGGGTTATGATTATGTAATGGGTGGATACCTTATAGACGTAAAATGTTATGTGTAATGTTATATAGATATCTAAAATGATGAAAATGATAAACAATAAAAATATATAAAATACTTTTTAGCAAAATTATGAACTGTCTATATGATTTATTTCTAACTCCGCTCACCCTATCATGCATGAACATTATATCAAATAGATATATTCACATTTTTAGGTGTTGATATTATTGATATCTTACAGTGACCATGAGACTATTCAGGGAAATGAATTTTTATATCTTTACTCACAAGATTTCAATTTCCTATGATTATAATTCCACATTACGATGTTATGAATTTTGAATGATGATTACTACATTGACACACGTATTAATTGTAACAACCCATATTTTAATGAACTTAAAGATCATTTTGGTTTATCTTAAATTCATTTAAATTGGCCTAGTATGATCCCAAATCAAGTCAAGGGGGTATCAGGTGTTTTTGGGGCTTGTTCAAAGCCCAAAACCCTGAAATGGGAAGGAAAGACTGGGTCACACGGTTAGGAGAAACCATGTTGCCCAGCCCAGATGGTTTCCTTAAACTGTGCGGTTTCATATAGTAGTTACCTGGGGGCTGTATGGTTTTTATAGACCCATATGAACCCATGATAATAACAGTGTAGTGCAATAGAGATTATTGGATAGTTGGTTTCTCACAATATATTCATGGTTAGATAAACATTGCGCTTAACTATATAGGCACCCCTTTGAAGTAGTTAATTGTGATTGGTTTATGTAAGGTTTTCACAACCGTACATCCAAACCGTACATCATTGTATTTAGGTGAGATTACCATTTCCATCATTTAAACATACAACCCTATTTTATTTTCTACCATATCCCACCTATGGGTTTTTACGATTCGTCATCCCATAGCTCTCATTTTAGAAAAATCTAGGATTTGAGGTAATTTTCTTGTTTAGTGTCGGATTCAAGCTCTGTTAAAGTTTTTAGATTCTTTAAAGTGAGATCTCAATTCATATCTGTTACTATTTAAGTTTACATTGGTATCTATTGAACTATATAGGTTCATTATTTTTCCCCCATCTTCATGGAATTGGTTTGTTCTTTAAATCACTTACGACTTACTCTGAATGTGAGGGTGATATCGATAAAGGAGTTGTCTATGGCCTTGAGTTAGGTGGTCTCATTGTTTTCTCTATGATATTTTATTTAATGTAGATATTCATTTGTTCTTCATGATGTATTTTTCTATTCATTTACATTTAATTGAGTTCTTTATATCAAATTTACCATCGAACCTTGATACATATCCATTTATCTTTTTCCGTAGATTAGAGGATTGTTACCCCATATATGGACACACCATGGGCGTCCCAAGGTAAATTTATGTTTAAAGATAATTGTGTATATGCGCAGATCAGCTTCTAAACATTCTTATTAACGTTTATATATAAATACCCAGGTAAATAAATGTTTATAATATCTAATATTCAACCTTTGTGTTTGGCCCAACTCATAATGGGGATTTCCAAAGTAGGTAATTCCATGTGACCATGTCACCTTATATGTTTCCCTTTATCATTACAAATGAAATTATATTATATAATGATTTTAATGTATTTTGTTATATAGGATGGATTATACATATTTGTTTTATTTTCCATGAAGAATGAAATGTATTAATAGGTATGGCTTGTGAAGGGTGGTAATAACACCCCATTATCGATGATTCATTCAATAATCATGGTCAATTTAAATGCCCATTTTATATATGATCTTGATTAATTAAATTCATGAGATTTACTTCCTCATGTATTATATTAAAAATGTAATGATGAATTTAAATAGATTGTTTTGCAATTGTAAGGTAAATGTTGCTCATGATGGTATCACGCTGTGGTACACCAGGTTTTGAGCTTGACATCTTGCACTATTAACACTAGTTAGATATTAGGCTTGAGTCACCGCATTTCATGTTTAGAGTGTGTTCGCATTATGGAACACTGACAATCTAGATTGAATAGCATGATTTATTCCACTCATTATGAGTTATAGGAAATGTATAATATTTATTTATCTTATAGGCTCATTAGACTAGTTACAGATGTTTAAGTTACACCCATGTCCAGCCAGAACAAGTACCCTAGGAATAAAGACATATACATCTTCACATAATTGGTTCAAATAAGTGGATGAAATACACATATATATATATACACTATATTTATACATTTCTAATGTACATATGGTTACCCCTAATAAAAGTTTTCCATCTAGGAGAACAATAAGTAGACCCGCCCGGTTTCCTATGGCACCCTAAGAATTCTAGTAATTTATTTCAAAATTGGTTTCATATTATTATATTAACTATACACTGTACAGTTAAAATAAATTCATGGATTACTTATAGACCCTATTGGTTATGGCCTACATAGTTTTTATTTCACACCCTACTCAGGCTACCTTTTGTACCCGAGATGATTATTTTTCTTTAGAAATATATAATGTAAATAACCCTATTATTAGTCTTTGATATTCTTAGTTATAGATGGATCTTAGGAGTATATGGCCGAGAATACATATGAGATCATATTAGAGAATCGTTTTTTTTTAAATTTTTTGTATTTAATGTTTCTATTTTCCTATCCAACATTCCCTTTGGGTATATCATCGTGACAACAATCCATATATATGACACTACCTAGCAGCATTTTGATTATTATTCAGTTATTTAATTTCTTAATCATTCCCTACTTATTTATATTGACTATTTGTCTATATTTTTTATATGTGTTATATTTATTTTTTTATTACATAATTCCCCTCTCTGTAAGAAGGTTTTTTCTCCCAACATTACAACTATTACACCCTCCATACTAGTTGGCAGCCTTTGGCATACAATGAGGTGCGCATGAGGCCATGTGACCCATTGGATTCAAGAGCAGGTTTAGAAGATCCTAGTTCATGTTGTTACAGAGTGGTATCAGGGCACAAATTTTCTTTTTTCTTACTATTTGTGTGTTAAACATGATACTTTGATTTAATGGGGTTTTGGATTGTCCATGTTCATACACGTATCTAGCCCATATATAGGGGAGACCCAAATTTCATGGGGTGGGTAATTTTAGAAATTTATTAGCCCATTAATATTTGATATGACATCATCACGGGGTGAAACACATCTCATTTAATGTTATTGATATTGGTATTATTTAAATGATTATTTAATTTTCCAAGGCCCAACGGAATGAGGGTATTTCATTATATGCATCGTTATTGGTACACTAGGACTTATATTCCAGGAATTTTTCCATATCATGTCTATTTTTAGTGTGTATTTTTATATTTCATGTTGATAGTCTCTTGAATATGCATTGAATCGTGCCGGAAATTCTTTCATGGGTTAAAAAACATGATAGACAGATAATGTGAATGCCTTAACCTAATATTGTTTTTTTCATAATAGGTTAAAAGATACACCTTAAGAAGTCAATTATGGAAATTTGAGCCACAAGCCATTGGTCATATGGGTTGTAACGTGTTATGGTGTGGGTTAATTTGATTCCATGTTTTGGTTCATAAGATGTATGTTCCCTTATAGATTGGAAATGATATACATAAAATTAAACCATTAAATGAGATTAATTATTAAAAGAACCACAAATTTAAAATTAATATGAAATTTAAATTGAAATTATTTGTCATTTACCTCTAGACTGAGTCTAATTCTTGAAACTGACCATAGTAGTGAATACATAAGCATCTCTTATGATATGGTGGCCTATTATGGAATTTTTTATCGCTTAGTCTGGGATTTTGAAGTAGGTAGAGATGAAAGATCATTTCTATAAGATGTATTTAAATCTGTCCATGTTTTCTACCTGCAATAATTTAAATATCTTAAATCTCTTCATAGGTGATCATTTTGAAAATTTTGAATTATTCCTCCATTACGTTCTCCAATTACATGACTTGATTGAAGTTACAATAATTCACCTGAGGTTGTGGGGCTTGATCATTTAGAGATTCCTCTTACAGTGCCATCAGTGGTACCTCTAGCAGTTCTAGATATGGGCACTGATGCCCAGTTTTGAGAGGGAATTCTTCATATAATGAAATATATGCATGATATTGTTCAACATGCCATGAGTATAGAAGAGTTGACTCGAGAATTCCAATAGTACCATCCTCCCACTTTTTTAGAAGATGGATAACCACATGATTTGGAGTCATGGATCTAATATATCATATCAATATTTGAGCATCTAAAGACTCCTCTAGAGAAGAGGTTCAAACATAACATGTATGTACTATTTGATTTATCCATGTGTTGGTGTGACATTATAACCAAGCTAGATCGGCATAGTTACATGGTCTTGGAAGATTTACATATGATCTTCTAGGAAGGTTTATTGCTCTATACTCTGAGTGATGATAGAGCTAGTGATTTTATGAAAACAAATCATTTCAGTATGTCTGTTATGGAATACTCTTTTTATTTTACTGAGCAGAATCTATTCCCTCTACTCTAGTTGGTGATGATATTATGACTTCCAGGATATTCTAGGATGGGATGGTATACACAATATGATTACATGTCAATATTTTTAGTTTTATACAATTTCTGAAATTTTAAACCATACCCACTATTTTGGACAGAAATTTAAAAGAATGATATGGTTAGAGTCCTAGAGTTTCAGAAAAAAGAGCTACCAGTGCTCTATCATTGGGTATGAAGAGACATGTTGATCCAAATCAAGGAGGTTTAAGTAGTTAGGCTCCTCGGGCTGATAGTTCTCTATAATTTCACTAATGTGGGAATCCAGGACACCAAATGCCTCATTGCTTAAGGGTTTTATTTGAGTGTAGAGGTTGTGGAAGGATGGGGAATATCTAGAGAATCTCTAGGAATTTGCGAGCAGTCCCTAGAGAATTGAGATATACACCTACCCCATTGATAGAAGCTAGGCCTGTAGAATTACAATAGGTAAGATGATTTAATACCACTTCCCGATCCGGATGAGGTGACATTTGAGGTAGATATAGTCAGACATATGAATCTTAGCACTTGTAGAGGGTTCTTGCTCCAGGCAATGAAGAAGTTAGTCGTGGACAATGTACATTGTAGTTACATGTTGTTCAACCTATGCAGGATGGGTAGATCTCGAAGACATCTACTATGAGTAATTATTCTAGTATCTTTTTCATTAGTGTCTACTTTAGTTTACACAGGCAGGTCTCACTCATTTATATCTGATACAAATTTAGGGATTCTAGGCCTCGATATAAAATACTATCATGGTTTTGTGAAGCTAGATTACCATTTAGGTATCTAGGAAGAGGGTTTTTTCTGTTGAAAGGAACATCTCCTTGAGATAGGATGTTACCTTTTCCTATGTAATCATTATGTACTCATTATGACATGCATTGACTTAATCATCAAGATTGTCTGGTTAGTTTTTTATCAATCCCTTATTTACTGTTACAATTGGATGGTGATGTTTACATCACTAGAGGACATTAGAAACATGCATAAGGGAAAATGGAAGGTCATTGCTACTCAAGCTAGACCTATGTAGAAGAGGCTGGGTAGTGTGACATCACAGATCACAGGTACTTTTTAGATGACAAGGGGTTGTAACCCACTATTATTCTCCATATATTTGAGCATTTTATGGAGGTATTTTCTTAGGAAATATCTGTTATACCTATGGTTAAAAAGGTTTAATTCTACATCAATATTATTCCAGGACAACTACTAGTGATCTTTCCCCTGAATTGGATGTGACCCTATGAGCTTATAGATATTATAAAGCTGTTTGATGATCTGAAGAAATAAGATTTTATACACCCCAAAACATTTCATTCGGGTTCACCAGTCTATTTCTCTGAGAAGGCGGATAGTTCCATTAGTCTTTTAATGAATTATCATCATTAAAAACATCTCATGATAAAGAATTATCATCCCATACTTAAAAAAGATGATATATTTTATCAGATCTAAGGAGAAACAATGTTTTCAATGTTATATTTGAGTTTGGTTTATCATCACGTACCTGATAAGATGTTAGGACTATCTCAAAAAATATTCATCAGAGGGTATGGTCTATATGATTTCTTATTCATTCCATTTAGACTCATGAACTCCCCTAAAATCAATATGGATCTTATGAATCATGGTTTTTACTAAAATTTGGGTTCATCTGTGATTATCTTTGATTATAATATCTTAACGCCTTTATTATCCATACAAAACGAGTAATTCAACATTGATATCATGATGAAAACATTGAGAGATCATTATATCTAGGTTAATCTAATTAAATGAAACTTTTATATTGACAATGTACACATCTAGGATCATATTATTTCAAAATCATGAGTTTTATTTGACCCAGAGAAATTGAGATCTGTTGATTCTAGGGTACATCCCAATAAGTTATTTGACATTGAGGGTTTTCATCAGAATATCTGAATATTACAGATGCTTAATATATAATTTAAAAATAAATATACTTCCACTTATAGTGTTGAAAAATAAGGGTGTGAAATTTATATTGTTAGAAGTCGTTGAAGTATCATTTAATTAGATTATGTGTCATTTGAATTAAAAGCATATACTAATTTTTTCAAAACCATGAAAGGGTAATAAATTCTATTTTGACACATTAGCTATCAGAGTAGGAGTTTATTTGATATTGGATGAGTGAGTCCTCCCGAACAGGTCTCTTCTATTGATGAATCACTTGTGGAATTAGACGACACATGATCTCGAGCTCGATGTTGTTGTGTATGTCTTACATTGTTGGATAATATTTTCAGACAGAGAGAGTTTTATGGTTTAAACTGAACATAAAAATCATTGATTCTATATTTACACTATGATATCTATTCCAAAGGAAATATAGGAGGGTTGAGTACCTAGAGTTTTTTTATTTCGATCTTTTCTACATGTTTGGGAAAGGAAATGCAATAGCCACTCCTCTGAGTATAAAGAATCAAGAACATGTAGTTCAAGATTCCAATAAAAATGATAGATCATGGAATTATTCTCAATGATTCCCTTTTAAGTTGATGAGGATCAATTTTAAAATGTCTTTTAAGCCTTAGTAGTTCCCACATCTTGGTTAGAACAAGTAAGAATCTGACACCTATTTGATCTGGAAGGCCACATCTAAAGGGAAAGTATCTCAGATGATGATAAATCTTTAGGATGGATGTGGATGGGAATGAAACCTTACTATTAAATGGTCATGTAGGGTTCCTCTAATAAATTTTAGAGGATTTCATGTTGGAATTCCATGAATCTTTAAGGGTGGTTCACCCGGATGTCACCAAAATGGTTTGGGATCTAAAAAACCAATATTGGTGGCATGGTAGAAAACACAGTATTGATATCTTTATCACCAATTGTTCCACCTATCAGCAGGTGAATATGGATTATATGAATCCCACAAGACATGTAAATCTATTATCCATTATCTAGTGGAAATGAGATGATGCTTCAATGGATTTCATGACAAGTCTACCCGGATCACCTCATTGAAATCATATGGTGTGGGTTGTCTTTGATCATTTTATGAAGCTCACAAACATCATACCATTGTGAGAGACCTTATTAGTAGACATTATATGAATTATTTATATCAGGGAGGTTATACATCTTCATGGAGCTCTACATTTTATTATTTCAGACAAAGGCACTCGCTTAACATCACAGTTCTAGTCGTGGTTGTAGAAGGCCCTAGGGACACATTTTCTTTTAAACACATCCTATCACCCATGGTCTGATAGAAAAAATAGAATATGATATGGGTGCAATTGTACATGCTACGTGCATGCGTAATTAAATTTTGGGGTTCTTGAGAGAAACATATTCCTTGCATTGTGTTAACATATAAAATATATTTCAGGATGCCATCGAGATTGATGCATATTTAGCCTTATATTGTAGGCCTTTCCAATCACTACATTTCTAGATTGAGTAAGTGGAGGAATCTAGGCATAGACCACATATCATACATAAGAAAATATAGAAAGTCCAATAGATTAATAAATGCATGGTGAAAGATCAGTCTAGATAGTAGTCATATTCCAACATTTGTCGGAGACCTCTCATGTTCAATGCGACGGAATTTTTTCTCTTGTGATTTTTCATAGTTTGGTCCATATACATATTGGAAATTATGGTAAGCTCTCACTAAGTTATTTTTGGACCCTTTGAGTATGTGAAGTAGATCGGACTTGTGGGTTACCAGTTGGAACATACTCAAAAATAATGGTCATTGTTTGATGTATTTCATGAAATTTAGCATCACAGATACTCTATAGAACCATATCATGTCTTCCAGCCATATGAGGTTGAGCATGATATGGATTCATCCTTTAAGGAGTACGTAATTTCTATTGATAATTTTAGAGTTATGAATCATTGAGGTAGGTTAGTTCTTTTGGTGTTGGTTCTAGGTAAGAACAACTGAGTATATGACGAGACCTAGGAGTAAGAATATGATATGTGATCTCAGTGGAAATAACTATTTGTTGAAGACACCACTTTACCGATATATAGCCAACTTTGGGATGTCTTTAATTAATGAAGGGAGGTTGTAATGTATCATCTTTTCACCAAGGTAAATATCTATTAGATTTTGTTAAAATTTCATTAAAAAGACTTTGTAATGATTCATAATAAATTCATGGATGTATTGAGTATGTATAGGGCACATTATTAGCTCATATTCCAAAAGGGGAAGAATAGACTAGGCCTCAATGTTTTGGAGACCATGTTTCAACCATATCCGCACAATTTCCATGAACTGTGTGATTGTAGAAATTTGAAGCATGGGGGCCACATGGTTTGTTTGAAATATTCAACCCCCATGTGCATAGTCGTGTGGCATTAAAAAATTTCTTAGATAGAGTATTTTTCATGGTTTCCACATAGCTAGATAAATAGTGCACTTAACTATGCGAGGTTCTACTTTGAATTATTGAATTTCACATAGTTGGTGGATGGTGTGGCCAAACATACAACCAAACCATTCATCCTTGTTTTTGAGGTAAAATTACCTTTTCTCCCTTAAATAACATTATTACCTTATTTTCTTTTATAAATTCTTCCTCCAGTGGTTGTTTTGAGTTCCATCCTCTTATAGCTCTCAATTTAGAAAAATCTAGTCTTTCAGTTATCTCTCTCATCTGGTGTCCAGTTCAAGATTGTTAAAAGTCATTGGATTACATATGGAAATATTTTCAATCATATCCCTAACTATTTATGTTTTTCATGGTATCCACTACATTATTTAGATGAAATATTAATTTCCATATTTTTGGGGTGTTGTAATTTTTCATATATATCTTCCATCATACTCTAAATATGAGAAAAATATCGATTGAGGAGCCATATATGACCTTTAGGTTGGTAATATAATCATTTTCCCCATGTTTTTGGTATCCTCGTAGCTATTACATTATTCCACAATCAAGATTTTTTTGATAATTTCAATTCAATTGAGTTCTTTATATAAAATTGATCATCAAACAATGATACACATCCCATGATAATTTTGACATAGTTTTCTGAGTTTATAACATTTTCATGTGTATGAAATTTTATTATTCGTGAAAAAATTTGATTTAGTGGTATTTGTAAAGAAAATGAAGTTTAAGTGTCATTTTTATAAGAAATTGGTGGGTTTTCATAGAAACCTGTTATTGTTTCATTTGTGGATTCCCTATAAATACTAATTTTATGTTATTTAAATGATCTAGGGATTAAAATTATTTTTTTAAAGATCATCTCTTTTGGTTGTTGCTGCAAAATACGGTATTTGTGATGTTTGTTATGTTAATGATTTTTGGGTACCAATTTGGTGTTTAATTGGGTGTATTTCTTGCGTATTTTATGTTATTCCTATTGGGGTTGTTTTATAACTCATGTAATGGATTTATAGTAATGTTTTGGGTGCTGAAATTTTGTCTTCATGAATGTGATTATGCATATGGTGTTCAATGTGGGGTTTTAATGGGGTTTTTTACAAAACATTGTTAGATTTTGTGAAGTTATTTTATTGAAAATCAAAATGTTTTTTTGGGTATTTTAAGTTGTATAAAGTATGTATAGGTACTGTATTATTTTATTGTGACCATTAGTGGTGTTTTTTTATTCAATGGGATGAATGTAGCACACTAAAATTGTTTGAGCACAAAGGGGGAAACCTGGGTACATTGGTGTGTGGATATGTTCTAGTACACTAGTGATCCGGATGGGGTTTGTACCTATTTCATTTATAATTTTGAAAAAATATGAATTTATATATAGTTTGTGGATGATTTTTTGGGACCATCATGTTTTGGATATGTTCCCTACTAGTGGCTCATTCACGGGAAAGGATTGTGACATGGATATTTTACACTGAGGTATGAGGTACATAGGGCCTGAGCCTATTTAGTTCCTAGGGGTGTTCCCAGTTTTTTTGCTAAATATATTTATGGTATTTATCCTTCTATTAGAGTGTGTTTGGATGTAAATTATAGTTGCTAAAATTTCTTATTAATTGTGTTAGCATTCTGAAATTTTCTTTTGGAAAACTATTTTCAATTGTAAGTTGCATTTCTTGGATTTTATCGCAAATTTTCCGTATATATTTAAAATATGTAATTCTCATCTTGTATTTTATAATCATGGGAGTATTAGGTTCTTACCATATTGGGATTAGTCTCACAACCTACTTATATTCCTTGGGTATAAGTGGACATGATTATGTTTGACTCGTGTAAAGGAAAAGCCTCTGGTGAAAGCAGTTCTGGTTATTAGTCCCCTCTTATGGTGTAGTGTTGTGGAGAAATCCTAGGGGTGATGACCCCTTGTCATGTTTAGTATTTTTGGAGGATTATATAAAGATTTTATTTATGTTTGAATCTCTTGTACTTTATTTAAAACCATGTATTCAGATCTGGTTTCTATTAAGTCTTTTTTGGCATGAAAATTTCTGATTCATATTATTGTTTTTTAATGTTTTATGCGTTCAAACTCAAGGAACTCATTACCAAAACTAATTTATTAGAACTCGGGAACTTCAGAAATCCCATGGGTATACGGAATGCCCCATTATCCATATCATGGGATGGATTTGGTGACAATGTTATTGGATCTCAAATTCTATTCGTGACAATATTGTATCAAAGGATGCTAATGTTTTTGGGTTACATTACTATTTTGGGATGAGTTGGGATAGACCAGAGATTGAACTATTAGGGATTAGGGTTTTGGTCAAGATAGGGGTTCTTATCCCACACCTCTCATGGAATACCATGAGTAACCAATGGATGTATAAATTGTCTGATTTACTTCACATCTAGGTGAGACATGTGTGCTGCAGACCACAGGTGGAAATTGGGTGGGGTGGAGTAGTTATTTATTTTATTACTGTAATGTGTCTAAATTATTTATATTTGATTTATTTGATTAAAATTTTAAAAATTATGGTATTTAATATTGTTTTTTTGAATGGTTTTTTTGTAGAAACATGCCTACATGGAAAGATCCCATGCTCCTATAATAGGAAGCTGGAGAGAGTTCTCTATCACTGATTGATCAAAGGCTAGTTGAGGTTGTTGTCCAAGATTTCCATTCTCTAGGATAAATACCAGATCATGTTCCCATTACGGTTAGGGTAGAAGAGATGATTCATAGAAAAGAAAAATCTAAGGTGTTTCTGAAAAACAAGCATCCAACTTTTTGAGGCAGTATAGAACCCCACGAGGTAGATGAATAGATCGAGAGGATCGTGTGATTCTTCGAGTTGCTGAATACACCAAAGGAGATCAGGGTAAAATGTGACTCCATTTTGTTAGAGGATCCCAGCTGCTGGTGGTGGGAATCCATACTTCAAAGAGGGAAGAATGAGAAGATGTGATGGGGAGATTTCAAGGCCATATTCAATGACCAGTACTACCCTGAGGTTTTGGCATGTTCTAGGTCCATAAATTTCATGGATCTTATTCAGGGGAATCTTTCTATCATTATGTATGCCAAATGTTTTTCTAATCTGGTTTAGAATTTTCTTGAATTCATATTGAATGATCAAGAAAAGGCCCATAGGTTTGAGGAAGTCTTGTGACCAAAGATATACTCTTGGGTTTTCTTGATCAAGTTGAGGACCTATGTTGAGGTTGTTGATCAGGTATATATGGTGAAGATTGACCATAAAGCCAAGGCTGATTTCTCTAGGTCAGTATCAGTAGTGGGTAGTGGATGCTCTTCAGAGAATAAAATAAAGCATGAATATTAGATAAATAAGGGTGGTGGTAGTTTATGACATTATTCCATGCAGTTTTCATCAGTGGATTCTAACGAGAGTCGGTCATTTTTCACTAGTGTGGGAGGTTGAGGAACATTTGACCATCATGCACACTTCCTCCGAAGCCCAATTACAAATGTAGAGGTATGGGTCACTTGTAGTTATTTTTCGGGGTGGCACGTCCACATTAGAGTGGGATATGGTCAGTGGATTCAAGAGGAGTTCTTGGACAATCAGATCCATTGAGGAAATAGAGATCTTGGTTTGGTGATGATGTGGTACAGCTGGGTTCCCTTTTGGGAATGGCCATTTCATGGAATATCTAAAGAATAGCGGTCATCCATTGGAAGAGACTAAACATCTCAATGCAGTGGATCAGGCACCGACTTGATCAGAGGTGGGACCTTCAACATTTCGAGGTAATGTTTGGATCACATTTTCTATAGCTAGTACTCTTTTGGATACATTTGCCTAGGTTTCATTCATTTCTTCTTGTTTTGTGGAAAAGTGGGATTTTCCAATTCAGATGTTCTCTTTTGCGATGGAGATGGTTAGACTGCTGGGAAAGAAGAAGAAGCAGGGTCTCAGGTGCCCATTGTGTGAGCTTTTCCGTGTCTGGGGATGAGATGGATTAGGACCTCTTGGTCTTAGATATGGAACTATTTGACATAATGCATGCAATAGATTGTATAGTACACTTCTAAGAACATATTGATTGATATGGGTGGGGGTCAGTTTCATGGAACCTGATGGGAGTCGTTATGTTTTTCATGGAGAATGGGATCCTTGGTCGGGTCATGAAGGACCTCTATGCGAAGAGTTGGGAAGTATTATCTTACTATTATCATTGTTCGAGATTGTGTACTATGGTATTTCCCCAGAAGGTGCACTACCTCATGTAGTGAATGATTTTCTATAGGTATTCCTAGATTCTTTTTCAGGTTTTCCACCAGAGAAAGACGTGGAGTTCTCGATTGAAATGGAACCAGGAATAGAGCCGATATATCTTCCCTAAAATCATATAGACCCCACTGAGCTGAGAGAATTAAATATATAGTTGTGAAACTTAGGATCCAAAGGATTCATTCACACACACATCTCTCCTTGGGCCGCTCTCGTTTTTTTCGTGAAAAAGGATTACAGATTCCTGTTGTTGTGCATTGACTACCAGAAGATTAATAAGGTAACAATAAAGAAAATATAACCATTTCCCAGAATAGATTATTTATTCAATTAGGTGAAGGGGGAAAAGTGATTTTAAAAAATAGACTTTCATTTGGGATACCATCAACTCATGGTGAAAGAGGTATATATCCCAAAGACATCCTTACAATGTAGGTACTACCACATTGAGTATTTTTTTCATGACCTTCAGAATGTCTACTGCTCCAATGGAATTTATGGAAATCTTGAACAGGGTGTTCCACTTGTATCTCAATATTTTGTTGTCATATATGTGGATTACATCCTATTTTATTCAGGTTCAAAGGAGGAACACGAGAATTGCTTTTCTATCATTCTAGGATCCTTGTGAGAGCATCTAATTTATGAAAATTTGTCCAAATATAGCTTATGGATTTGGGAAGTGATGTTTTTGGGGAATCTAATCTCATATAAGGGAATTTTAATGTGCTCAGAGAATATCAGTGCATTTGTGTCATGGGAGAAGCTCTAGAACATGTTTGAAATAATGATTTTCCATGGACTGCCTGGTTATTACAGGCAGTTTGTTTGGGTTTTCTCCCAGCTTGCTTCACCAATTACTACCCTCACCCAGAAAATGGTGAAGTATGTATGGGCCCCAGAATGCCAAGAATTGTTTGAGGAGTAGAATAGTCGGTTGACCACTGCCCCCATTCTAATTTTTCAAGAGCTTGGAAAGGGGTATGTGGTGTATAACAATGCTTTAGGTATGGGTCTTGGGTGCATGCTAATGCAAGATGATCATGTGGTGGCATATAGCTCTCACCAACTCCGACCACATGAAAATTATTACCCAAACCATGACATCGTGTTAGTTGTTTTGATACACTATTTGAATAAATGGAATCACTAACACTTTAGATAGAATTTTGTGGTCTACTATGATAAAAAAATCATGGATAATAAATTTTCACTGAAGGACCTCAACTTGATGCACCATCATTGGATTTAGTACTTGCAGGGATTTGAGTTTGACGTTGTCTATTTCTCTGAAAAGTGTAACGTGGTGGCAGAAACCATGAGTAAAAGAGTTTCATTAGAGGCTTTGAGAACTTCCAGTGATGAGTGGACTTTGATGACGCTCTTTTCTCAGATGCATGTGGAGACCAAGGAGAAAAATGGGGGTGTGTTCTTGGAGAGTGTTTAGTTGAATCCTTCACTAATGGAGCTAATTATGCACGAACAACCTAGTGATGATATTTTCTATATTTTAGGATGCTTCCTCAGGGTGGGGAGAAGTCCCATGATAGCTCGTCGTCTCCAGATGGCATCTTGTGCTTCATGGCCGTTCATTAGTGCTTTTATCTATGCGAATGGTGGTGATTAAAGATAGACACCAGTCTTAGTGGGCTACATATCCGGGCGCCACCACAATTTATTATGATCTACATCAGTAGTTATGGTGGCCAGGTATGAGAAGGTACATTTCAGACTTCGTGTTGAGATGTTACACATTCTAGAAGGTGAATGAAGAGAATCAAAGGCCCTCAGGTTTTCTCTAACTATTACCCATTCCAACCAAGAAGTGGGATGAGGTCACCATGGACTTAATTGTTGTCTTGCCTTGTACACCTCAGGGTATGAATATAAGGCCCCAGCCTTAAACCTTACTTAATATTGAGTTATTACAAGATTATACATTGAGGATCTTTTCGGGTTTAGAGTTTTAGAGAATTAGATCATAAAACTTGCATTACATTCCACATATAAAAAAAGTGGTTACATAAAGATAGTATTCTTCATTCCCATCAATGGAAACATATTTGAAATAAACATGGATTCATTCTTGACACTTCCTTGACACTATCATCATATCATGTTCCTTTCCCTTGACCTGTGAAAAACATTTCAAAAAAACGTGGGATGAGCATAAAAAGCTCAGTAAGGGATATAAAAATATGGAAAGGGAACATGGGTACATATATACATAAGGATGAGATCTACCTTACCCATAATACATAAGCACTTTAACATACCTCATTAAATCATGAATAAATCATAGAAATCATAAGACATAAAGGTAACATGAGGCATTCATAACATTCTTACGTAGGGAGTAACCCTCCTGGTTACGTTTGGAATACCCATCATAGTATATTCCCTAAATCTCTTCAGAGAAACCTTAACGTTTCACTCCTTCGCGTTACCCAATGCATTGGAGATCTATATCGGGCTCACCCGCCCTTAGTTTATCACAAAACCACCCGTATTCATAATATTTCCCAAGAACCTCAACATAATTATATCACATAAAACATGCATAAAGGAAACATAACATTTCCACCTTTCCATCACAAGATATTAATACTACACATTGATATAAAAACATTATGAAAACCATTTTCAATAAAAAAATAAAAGAAAAGTAAAACATGGTATTTATTTTTCTTTTAAAAAAAAGCTATGGCTTGTAGAGGAAGCCGAAACTCAAATAATGCTCACGGCGGCGGAGAAGTCGTTGTCGCCGCATACGTACAACAAAAACATTCACTATTTTCATTTAGTAAACTCTTCATATAAAAAAGATTCCTTTTGAATAAACGTAAAAGTCTAAGGGGTTTATACACCATATAAAAGAAAGTTGTTTATAAAATAAAATATGCCTCAATGAAAGGAGATTGAGACGAAGTCCCATACCACGTATCCGACATGACCCGACCGTTCATTAATCTCTTGAAAAATAAACTTGAGTTAATCTCTACTTGCTTAAGAACCTTTTTCAAGTTCATTATTCCCTTTATATCATGTTATGAACATCATGTAATCATTTAAGTTAATAATGTTCATTTTGTCGGTATTTGGTTCTTAAGTCAAAAATAGACTTCTTACAGTTACATGTTGTTAATTTGGTAAAAGGTTAGTTATATCCAGAATGATATTAATGATTTTTATAACATATATATCATATATATTCATCATATACATGTATTTAAAATATTACATCACATTTAGAGGTAAGAAATGAAATGCACCGTTCATGGAGACGGTAAGCCATACGTACGCATGAACGCTACTTCCATTTCTATTTCGTATTTTCTGGAATAGAAACATAATGATATAAGAGTATATTATAATTCCAGTATAATAAAATATATAATATCATTAACTTTATCCATTACACATCCCACATATGGTATTAACGAATCGAATCACTTTCAGGGGGCGGTAGTCCGCACTTCCTAAAATGAAGATATCGTGTTTACCCATAATGGAAACAATAATGGTATGCCATAAATGAAAAATACATAAGCTTAAGTAAAGAATAAACATATTATATATCATATATAAAAATAGTGACATCATAATGGCCACCTTTGAAGGTGTTAAATGAGTATTGAACAATCATCGTTTCGGGAGGCAGAATTTCGCCATCCACGGAAACCGTATGTTCTTTAACCATTTGATGTATTTGTGTGAGAGTGTAGCTCAAATAAATATTATAACAAAATCCTAGTATATTTAAGATACTGGTGTTGTTACAAAATAAGTAAATAAAAAGACTTTAGGGGGTTGGAGAGGCAAAATAAAACAAATGAACATGAGAGAATGAATTACCTTTAAAAGTGTAGCTCCTTTTGATTTGAGCCTAAAGGCTTCCTTTGAAAGGATTCATCCCAAAGGGAATCCTCTAGGATGATGATAGGGATGTGGAGAGAGTACATTGGCAGGGGTTGGCCGATCCAAAGGCTTGAGGAGTGTGTAAATGAGGTAGAGGTGGGGGCCTTTTATAAGAGGAGAGGAGGGACACTTTTGGAAATCATGAAACTATTATTTTATTTTCAAAAGTGTTTCGAATTTATAAGGTCCCAAATTGATATATTTCAAATATAAGATGATAAGGCTTCTAAATATTCCCATCCAATAGGTTTTGGACATGTGTAGGTTTTCTATATTACATTATCGTTCCATTTTATTGAAATCGTTAAATAATGAGGTCATCGCTGCATCATCATGATGTCATAGATACATAAATTTATTTAAAGTCTAAAAATTATAAAACAAATACTATGATGTAGTAAATCGTTTTATCTTTCCAATGACTATTTATAAGCGAAAATATTATCTTTATAACCCCATGTAAAAATTGTTTTCATAAAACATATTATGTTTGTGTCATTTTTACTTTTACATTAAATAAAAAGTTATTTATGTCATTTCCCAACCAAAGTGGCTCCATGGGGTCCCCAAGTTGACCCATGGTTGTATTGGTAGGACATGACACAACCAATGAGGGTAGGACATGTGTCATGCTCAACTCATATTATTAAAGCATTATTTTTACCTTAAACTACACTAATTACCACTAATCGCGATTAAAAATTTAATAAGTTAATATTCACCAAAAAATTATTTTAATCTCATTGAACCACATTTTACTTCTTAATGACAACCATTTATGTCAGATTTTTGAAATTAAAGACATAATGATGCCAAAATTTCATTTAAACGGAAAACCAGTTTTTATAAGTACCACTCAGTGGTTTCACTATTCATCAAAAATTGAAGTTTTTCAGAAAATTACAAAAAATTCACCCTAAGATATATTTGATATTATGAATTCAAAAATGAAGTCTATTTTAAAAAATTCAAAACATATAAGTCACATTAATTAATTTAATAATTAATTCCCGCTGTCAGAGCAAATAGCGTGTTTTTATAAAACAATAAGTATCAAAAGATTGACAGCAGTTTAAGTCTAATTTCAAAGTGAAATTGATTCCAATGACCACCATTGGATTAAATGGTAAAAATATATTCAGATTACAAATTAATATCAATTCAAAAGATAATATAATCATATAAATAAATTAGATTAAGAAGCAGTTTTGATGTAAAATGCAGTATTTTTCACTATTCATTAAAAAATGAACATTGTCTGAAAAATACCAAAAATTCACACAAATTAAATTTTGATGTCCCAATCATAAAGAATAAGTTTATTTTGACAAAAATATCTTATAAAATTCTCAAAATATAGATTTAAAAATTGTTTTCCATCAAAAGGCAGTAAAACAATCTTTTAAAAAATTTAGTGTATTCTATGCTTAGGATTGGATTTATTTTCATTTTAAGCCTCTAAAACACTATCTAGTTCATTAATAGACATAGATAAAAATATCTATTATTCATTAATTACTTGGGATGTTACATCCTTCCCCCCTTTAGAAAATTGCATCCCCATAATTTATTTACTTATCAAATAAATGGGGGTACTTATCCCTCATTACATTTTCAGATTCCCATGTTGCCTCTTCCATCATGTGGTTTTTCCCCAAAACCTTTACCTGCTTAATCACCTTATTCTGTAACACTTTCTTACTATGGTCAAGAATCTGGACCGGTTGTTCCTCATAAGATAGGTTCTCTTCCTGCTGAACTACCTCTGGACTCAAAACATGAGATGGATCTGGCATATACTTTCTCAACATCGAAACGTGAAAAACATTGTGTACCTGAGATAAACTCGGAGGTAAAGACACCCGGTATGAAACTGATCCAACTCTCTCTAGAATTTCATATGGTCCAATGAACCTTGGACTCATCTTTCCTTTCTTACCAAATCACATCACACTTTTCCATGGTGATACTTTGAGAAAAACAAGATCACCTACCACAAAAGAGAGATCCTTCCTCCTGTTGTCTGCATAACTCTTCTGCCTGCTCTGAGCTGTTCTCATGTGTTTCTGAATCAAATGAACTTTTTCTGCCATCTCTTCTACCAATTCTGGTCCCATCAACTTCCTTTCACCCACTTCATCCCAGAAAGCTGGAGTTCGACACCGCTTCCCATATAATGCCTGAAATGGTGCCATCTGTATACTGGAATGAAAAATGTTATTATATGAAAATTCATCCAAAGAAATATGTTGGTCCCAACTTCCCTGATAATCCATCGAACATGCTCGTAGCATATCCTCCAAGGTCTGAATTGTTCATTCTGACTGCCCATCTGATTGAGGATGAAATGTTGTACAAAAATTTAATTCAGTACCCAACGACCTCTGAAGGCCTTTCCAAAAGTTAGAAGTGAACCTAGGATCACAATCAGACACAATGGAGAGAGGAACTCCATGTAACCTGACTATCTCTTTAAGATACAAACGGGAAAGTTGATCAAGAGAGAAAGTATCTCGTATAGCAAAGAAATGAGCAGACTTGGTCAAGCGATCAACAATAACCCAAATTGCATTATTACCTCGAGATGTCTTCGGTAATCCCATAGAAAAGTCCATGGATATATTCTCCCATTTCCACTCTGGCACTGGTAAAGGCTGAAGCATCCATTTCGGTAACTGCCGCTCTGCTTTAACCTATTGACATGTCAAACACTTCACAGTAAAATCAGCAATATCTCTTTTCATTCCATCGCACCAATAATACTCCCGCAGATCTCTATACATCTTAGTACTTCCTGGATGAACTGAAAAAGGAGAACTATGAGCTTCACATAACAACTCTCTCTTCAACTATGAATCACAAGACACACAAAATCTCTTCACAAATCTCAAAATGCAATCATTATCAATGTTGAATTCAGGCAACTTACCTTTCTGAACCAGCTCTACCTTTTTCTGTAACTCACTGTCTTGCTTCTGTGATTTCTTGATTATGTCTGATAGAGATGATGTCACTGATACCTGAAACAAAATAGAAGAACTTCCTGCACTAACAACCTCTATTCCAAAGTTCATAAAATCCTTTACCAAAGGATCACGTTCCAAACGCAACATTGCTAATGAAGCATTACTTTTTAGACTCAAAGCATCAGCCACTTTATTTGATTTTCCTGGATGGTAATGAATTGTACAATAATAATCCTTGATTAATTCTATCCATATCCTTTTTCTCATGTTCAATTATTTCTGAGTGAATATATACTTTAAACTTTTGTGATTGGTATATATTTCACACTTTACTCCATACAAATGATGCCTCCAAATTTTTAAAGAAAAACAACAGCAGCTAATTCCAAATCATGTGTAGGGTAATTTACCTCAGGAGTTTTCAACTATCGTGAAGCATAAGAAATTACCTGATCATTATACATTAGGACGCAACCAAGTCCTTTCAATGAAGCATCACTGTATATAACAAACTCTCCATTCCTGGAAGGTAGTGCCAAAACTGGAGCATTCACCATTCTTTTTTTCAATTCCTGAAAACAATCATAACATTCTTTTTTCCAGATAAACTTAACACCCTTCCGAGTTAGCTTAGTCATTAAACTAGATAACCGTGAAAAATTTCTAACAAACCTTCGGTAATAGCTTTCCAAACAAAGGAAGCTACGAATCTCGGTTACATTTGTGGGTCTTGTCCATTCTTCCACAACTTTCGTTTTTGCAGGATCAACAGTTATTCCATCATTAGAAACAGTATGACCAAGGAAAGATATTTGTTGCAACCAAAAATCACACTTGCTGAATTTTCCATACAGTTTCTTTTCTTTTAATGTTTGCAAGATAACCCTTAAATGTCTTTCATGATCATCTTTAATTTTAGAAAACACCAAAATATCATCATTGAAAACCACCACAAACTTATCCAAGAACTCATGGAAAATTATATACATTAAGTCCATGAATACAGCAGGTGCATTGGATAGACCAAAAGGCATTACTACAAATTTATAGTGGCCATATCTTGTACGAAACGCAGTCTTCGGAACATCTGCTTCCTTTACCTTCAGCTGATGGTACCCCGATCTCATGTCAATCATTGAAAAAAACTGAGCTCCCTGGATCTGATCAATCAAATCATCGATATGAGGCAAAGGATATTTTTTCTTAATAGTGATATTATTCAAGGATCTATAATCAATGCAAAGTCTCATTGAACCATCTTTCTTTTTAACAAATAAAACAGGAGCACCCCATGGTGATGTGCTAGGTCGAATGAAGCCTTTCTCTAATAAATCTTGAAATTGCTCCTTCAACTCTAAAAGTTCAATTTGAGCCATTCAATAAGGGGTTTTTGAAATTGGATTAGCATCAGGAACTAAGTCAACAGTAAATTCAACTTCTCGATCTGATATTATTCCAGGCAACTCATCAGGAAAAACACCAGGATACTCATTTACCACTGTCACATCATTAACTTGAACAGTTCCTTTATTTTCAACGATGTGTGCAAGGAAACTTTCATTTCCATATTTTACAAGTTTCTCAGCCTCTTGATAAGTTATCAACAGTAAGGGTTCATTCTTGTACACAAACTGAAAGTCTTTCTGAAAAGAAACTTCTTTAGCTCTACATTCAATCTTAGCATGGTAAATAGAGAGCCAATCCATACCCAGGATAACATCAAACTCTACTAGAGGTAGAACAGTAAGGTTTGCAAGTAGGTTCTTTACACAGAAAAGGATAGGAAGATTATTATAAATTCTTTTTGCCTCAACATTCCCCCCAGGTGTTTTTACCAAAAGTTCAGGAGTCATTTCTTGAGATGGTATTCCCATTTTACTAGAAAAGGATTCATATTTGAAAGAATGTGTAGACCCCGAATCAAACAACACACTGGCATAATTTGAAAAAACAAAAAAAGTACCTGATACAACTTCATTTGATGGACCAACATCTGCTGAAGTAGTTGCAAAGGATTTCACCACCCCTTTATACTTGTAGTCTAACTGCTTCCCATCACTCAAGCTCTTTGTCGGACACTCATTTGCATAGTGACCCATCTCATTGCACTTATAACATTTCACTAACTATAAATCAAATTTGGTCTTAGCTTCACCTTGATCCTTTTCACTACAATCACGAGCCTTATGTCCCATCTTACCACATTGGCAGCACTTTCCAGAATTCAGAAGACATTCCCCAGCATGCTTTTTGCCACATTTATCACAAACTGGAAACTTAGTTTTCTTACCATCAGACTTTTTTGAAGAATTCTTACCTTTCTCCTGCCACCTCGGTCTCTTCTTCTGTTGGTTGTTATAGAACACTTGATCATCGGAAAACTCCATTTCCACCTTCTCAGCACATCGAACAAGCTTTTCATAACTTTTAAACTCATGAGAAGCTAATTCCCTTCGATATTTTGGCTTTAATACTGAGTAAAAACGATTGATTTTACTATCAAGGTCTCGGATAAAATTTGGAGCATACCTTGCCAATCGAGTGAACCTTTCTTCACAGGTAGCCACTGAGTCTTCCTCTTGCCTCAATTCCAAGAATTGTTTCTCCATCCTAAGTCAAAAAGCCTTAAGAAAATACTTTTCAAGAAACATTCCATTGAATTCATCCCAGTCGAGAGCATCAATCTCATCGGCATCCCTGATATTTTTAACCATAGACCTCCACTAATCTACCTCACCCTCCAAACGGTAAATAGGAAGACTAACCTTTTGATTGTCTGAACGCCCCATGACATTGAAAATCTTCTCCAGTGCTTTAATACACCCTTCAGCTAGCACATGGTCAGATGATCCTATGAATGATGGGGGATGTTGCCTCATGAAATGTCCCACCACTGACATGTTCCTCTATGGTTAGTCTGGCTGATCTCGTGCATGGATACCACCACCATTTATCTCTTGAGTCAACTGTGCCATTACTGCAACAAACTATTCAGTTCCAATTCCAACCATCTCAGGATGCTGATTCGGAAGGTTATTTCCTTCTGTATGCCTTCCTAGAACTGCTTCCCTGTTTCCTCTGTAGAAAACCATTCTGAACAAACATGTCATAGATGAAGCAACATGGTAATATCCAAATGCTATATCACTTCAATTTGACCATAAAAAAATATTTTTGGATAATCATTAAATAGAATTCTAACTCCTAATGTTATCTATACCGACCTCTGATACCAACTATAAGGCCCCAGCCTTAAACCTTGCTTAATATTGAGTTATTACAAGATTACACATTGAGGATCTTTTTGGGTTTAGAGTTTTAGAGAATTAGATCATAAAACTTGCATTACATTCCACATATAAACAAAGTGGTTACATAAAGATATTATTATTCATTCCCATCAATGGAAACATATTTGTAATAAACATGGATTATTTCTTGACACTTCCTTGACACTATCATCATATCATGTACCTTTCCCTTGACCTGTGAAAAACATTTCAAAAAAACTTAGGATGAGCATAAAAAGCACAGTAAGGGATATAAAAATATGGAAAGGAAAAATGGGTACATATATACATAAGGATGAGATCTACTTTACCCATAAAACATAATCACTTTAACATACCTCATCAAATCATGAATAAATCAAAGAAATCATAAGACATAAAGGTAACATGAGGCATTCATAACATTCTTACGTAGGGAGTAACCCTCTTGGTTACGTTTGGAATACCAATCATAGTATATTCCCTAAATCTCTTCGGATAAACCTTAACGTTTCACTACATCGCGTTATCCAATGCATTGGAGAGCTATATCGGGTTCACCCGCCCTTAGTTTATCACGAAACCACCTGTATTCATAATAATTTCCAAGAACCTAAACATAATTATATCACATAAAACATGCATAAAGGAAACATAACATTTCCACCTTTCAATCACAAGATATCAATGCAACACATTTATATAAAAACATTATGAAAACCATTTTCAATACCAAAATAAAAGAAAAGTAAAACATGGTATTTTTTTTCTTTTAAAAAAAGGAATGGCTTGTAGAGGAAGCCGAAACTCAAATAATGGTCACGGCGGCGGAGAAGTCATTGTCTCCGCATACGTACGACAAAAACATTCCCTTTTGTAATTTAGTAAACGCTTCGTATTAAAAATATTCCTTTTGAATAAATGTAAAAGTCAAAGGGGTTTATACACCGTATAAAAGAAAGTTGTGTATAAAATAAAATATTCCACAATGAAAGGAGATTGAGACGAAGTCCCATACCTCGTATCCGACTTGACCCAACCATTATTTAATCTTCTGAATAATAAACTTGATTTAATCTCTACTTTCTTTAGAATCTTATTCAAGTTGATTATTCCTTTTATACCATGTTATGAACATCATGTAATCATTTAAGTTAATAATGTTCATTTTGTCGGCATTTGGTTCTTAAGTCAAAAATAGACTTCTTACACTTACATGTTGTTAATTTGGTCAAAGGTTCGTTATATCCAGAATGATATTAATGATTTTTATAACATATATATCATATATATTCATCATATACATGTATTTATAATATTACATCGCATTTAGAGGTAAGAAATTAAATGCACCGTTCATGGAGACGGTAAGTCGTACGTACGCATGAACGCTACTTCCATTTCTATTTCTTATTTTCTGGAATGGAATCATAATGATATAAGAGTATATTATAATTCCAGTATAATAACATATATAATAGCATTAACTTTTTCCTTTACATATCCCACATATGGTATTTACGAATCAAATCACTTTCAGGGGGCGGTAGTCCGCACTTTCTAAAATGAAGATATCGTGTTTACCCATAATGGAAACAATAATGGTATGCCATAAATGAAAAATACAAAAGCTTAAGGAAAGAATAAACATATTATATATCATATATAAAAATAGTGACATCATAATGGCCACCTTTGAAGGTGTTAAATAAGTATTGAACAATCATCGTTTCGGGAGGCAGAATTTCACCATCCACGGAAACCGTATGTTATTTAACCATTTGATGTAGTTGTGTGAGAGTTTAGCTTGAATAAATCTTATAACAACATACTAGTATATTGAAGATACTGGTGTTGATACAAAAGAAGTAAATAAAAAGATTTTAGGGGGTTGGAGAAGAAAAATAAAACAAATGAACATGAGAGAATTAATTACCTTTAAAAGTGTAACTCCTTTTGATTTGAGCCTAAAGGATTCCTTTGAAAGGATTCTACCCAAAGATAATCCTCTATGATTAGGAGAGGTATGTGGAGAGATTAAATGGGCAGGGGTTGGCCGAGCCAAAGGCCTGAGGAGTGTGTGAAATGAGGTAGAGGTGGGGGCCTTTTATAAGAGGAGAGGAGGGGAACTTTTGGAAATCCTGAAACTATTATTTTAATTTCAAAAGTGTTTCGAATTTATAAGGTCCCACATTTATATATTTAGAAGATAATATGATAAGGCTTTGAAATATTTCCATACAATAGGTTTTGGACATGTGTAGGTTTTATATATTACATTATCTTTCCATTTTATTTAAATCGTTAAATAATGAGGTCATCGCTGCATCATCATGATGTCATAAATAATTTAATTTATTTAAAGTCTAAAAATTATAAAAAAATACTATGATGTAGGAAATTGTTTTATCTTTCCAATGAATATTTATTATTAGAACTCTGATCTTTATAAACCCATGTAAAAATTGTTTTCGTAAAACATATTATGTTTGTGTCATTTGTACTTTTACATTAAATAAAAAGTTATTTATGTCATTTCCCAACCAAAGTGGCTCCATGGGATCCCCAAGTTGACCCATGGATTTTCTTGGTCGTCCATGACACAACCAATGAGGGTAGGACATGTGTCAAGCTCATCTCATATTATTAAAGCATTATTTTTACCTTAAACTACACTAATTACCACTAATCGCGATTAAAAACTTAATAAGTTACTATTCACCAAAAAATTATTTTAATCTCAGTGAACCACATTTTACTTCTTAATGACAACCATGTATGTCAGATTTTTGAAATTCAAAACACAATGATGGAAAAATTTCATTTAAACGGAAAATCAGTTTTTATAAGTACCACTTAGTGGTTTCACTATTCATAAAAAATTGATGTTTTTCAGAAAATTACCAAAAATTCACCCTAAGATATATTTGAAATTCCGAATTCAAAAATGAAGTCTATTTTACAAAATTCAAAACATATAAGTCACATTAATAAATTTAATAATTAATTCCTGCTGTCAGAGCAAATAGCGTGTTTTTATAAAACAATAAGTATCAAAATATTGACACCACTTTAAGTCTAATTTCAAAGTGAAATTGATTCCAATGACCACCATTGGATTAAATGGTAAAAATATATTCAGATTACACATTAATATCAATTAAATAGATAATATAATCATATAAATAAATTAGATTAAGAAGCATTTTTGATGTAAAATGCAGTATTTTTCACTATTCATTAAAAAATGAACATTGTCTGAAAAATACCAAAAATTCACACAAAGTAAATTTTGATGTCCCAATCATAAATAATAAGTTTATTTTGACAAACATATCTTATAAAATTTTCAAAAGATAGATTTAAAAATGGTTTTCCATCAAAAGGTAGTAAAACAATCTTTTAAAAATATTAGTGTATTTCATGCTTAAGATTGGATTTATTTTCATTTTAATCCTCTAAAACACTATCTAGTTCATTAATAGACAAAGATAAAAATATCTATTATTCATTAATTACTTGGGATGTTACAATGAATTACCTTTGTGTGGTGATTCACCATCAGACTAAATCATCCTATTTCATTCTGATCATAGATATATCTAAAGTGGATGAGTTGGTCTGTTTGTCTCTTCAGGAGGTGGTGAGAATGAATGGAGTTCCATTAGTAGTTGTCTGAGATAGAGACCCCCATATCAATTATTGGTTTTTGGAAGGCCTATATATGTTCTTGGGGTCACAAATTATGATGATCACAGTAATCCATTGTCAAATGGATGGTCAAACAGAGTGGGTGTAACAGATTTTGGAGGATATGCTCTTTGCATGTGTTCTGGAATTTAGAGGATCCTAGGATATCCATTTGTGATTGGTTGAATATTCCTATAATAATACTTACCAATACTATATTCAAATTTACCCTTTTGAGGTTCTCTATAGTCGGCCATGTCGGTCCTGCTATGTTGGGTTGAGGTAGGTGAGACTTCACTGTTGGGGTCGAGCCTTGTGCAGGAGACTTCTAAGAAGGAAAAATTGATAAGAATAACTTGTTCACATATTATAGTCCTCATAAATCTTATTATGACTGGAGGGGTTGAGACCTAGAGTTTTTTTGGGTGATAGGGTAATCTTTAAAGAGGCCCCCAGTCTGGGTCATCATCGATTGGGGAAGCAAGGGAAGCTGACACAACGATATGTCATCCCTTTTGAGATCACTAAGAAAATTGGAAATGTGGATTATAGGTTTTTCATTACCTTATCAGTTTACATATAAACATGATTTCTTCCATGTCTTCCAGAGGAATAAAAACAAATCGGATGTGTCCCATGTGCTGAGATAGGAAGAACTAGAGATAGAGCCTAACTTGTCAGTTTTTGAGTGGCCAGTGAAAATAGTGGACTCCCAAGTTAAGGTGCTTTGAGGGAAGTCTATTATGCTAGTCAGGGTTTCTTGGAATCATGTTAGTGATACACATGAGACTTGGGAGTGGGTTTCATGGTTTGAGGACAAGTACACATTCATGTATTTTGATCAAGCCTCTAGTTAACTTTCTGGGACATAAGGTTTTCATGGTGGGGAGAATTGTTACAACCATGTTCTTCACTAATGTACTTATATTTATTATATTTTTATCCTAACAACCCACTATAATTCCCCATAATCCCCCACAAATATTGGGGTAATTTGTATATGTTTTTAATAGAGAAAGGAGGGTGCATATTTTAGGTGCACGACTTTCCAAACTAGGCACACAATCCATGATCCCATAACCAGGTCATTAAAAAGTGTATTAAATGACTTCTTTTCTCTCCAAGGGTTTATCCATGCTCTCCAATTTCTTCCCTAGTTTGATCATTTTAGACATTTAATCCCTCAAATCCTCTAAACTCCTCATTGGAACTCCATTTTTAAGAGAGATTTGGTGTAGGAACCTCACACAGTCACAAGTAATTGTTTCTGCCACTTAGTTCCTCCCATACTCATGATGTTTCTTACTATTTACAAAATGTCCCAAATGACCAGAGGGTAGGTTTTCGAACATATTGTTTAACATTTGGTTTTAAGGGCCTAATATTATGATTTTAGTCTCGATCAACCTTCCCTGAGGTGTGGCGGCGGTGCAATTGAATTTTTTCACAAAGGATTCAAAGTATTAACCATTTTGGTTGGTGATTCCATGTGTATGAAATACATGAAAATTATCATTATGTGTTTATAACATTTTCATGTTTATATCATTTTATTATTGGTTCAAAAATTGGATTTAGTGGTATTTTTAATTCAAACGATGTTTAAGTCCCATTTTATGTGAAATTGGCGGTTTTTAATATAAATCATTTATTGGTGTATTTTTGAATTCCTTATAACTACATAGTTGATTTTATTGAAATGTATTAGGGAATCATATTTTGATTTTAATGTTCATATCCTTTGTTTTTTTCTGAAAAATCTGGTTTTGGTGATGTTTTTTGTGTAAACTATATTTTTGTACCTATTTTTTGTTAAATTGGTTGTTTTACATGGAAATTTAAATTTTTTTTTCTATTGGGGTTATTTTATAACTAATTTAATGGGTTTATAGAAATTATTTGGGTGATGAAAATTATGTCTCTGAGAATTTGAGTATGTTCATGGTGTTCAAAGTGGGGTTTTAAAGGCATTTTTGTGCGCAATAAATTGTTAGCATTTGTGTAGTTTTTATTGAAAATAAAAATATTTTGTTGTTTGTTTTAAGTGGTATAAAGTGTGTATAGATAATGTGATGTTTCTATGTGACCATTATTGGTGTTTCTATATTCAAAGGGATGTATTTAGAATGATCAAATTGTTTTAGCACAACTAGGGGAAACCCAGGTACCCAGGTGGGCATATATGTAGTAGTACGCTAGTGATCTGGATGTTTTTTGTCCCTATTTCACAGTGAATTTTAGATAATGACAACTCTAACTAAACTTTATGCATGAATTTTCTTTACCAATAGGTTATGGGTATGTTCTATACTAGTGGATCATGTGTGGGAAAGGATTTGTGACATGGATATTTTACACTGATGTACGAGGTACATAGCGCCCTAGACTATCTGGTGCCTAGGGGAGTTCCCAGTTTTGGTGCACATTGGATTTTTGGTATTTAACCTTATCTCAGGGTTTGTTTAGATGTAAATTATAGTATATTACATTTCTTATTCAAATGTTTTATCATTATGAAATTTTTAATTTGAAAACTTTTTATAATTGAATGTTTCATTTCTTGGAATTTATCACCGCTTTTCCATAAATATTAAAATTGTGTGATTTTCACCATATACTACATACTATTTGGAATATTGGGTTGGAATTCTATTGGGTTTAGGTTCACACCATACTTACACCCCTTGGGTTAATGTATACTTGATTATGTTTGACTCATGTAAAGGCAAAGCCTTGGGTGAAGGCAGTTCGTGTTGTTAGTCCCCTCCAATGGTTCAGTGTTGTTGAGACGGCTCAAGGGTGATGACCCCTTGTCATGTGGAGTATTTTTTTATAATTTTATTCTATTTTTTTTATTTTTGGATCTCTTGTATTTTATTCAAAACCATGTTTTCAGATCTTGTTTCTATTAAGTATTGATGGGCATGAAAATTTCAGATTCATATAAATGCTTGTTTTTTATGTTTTATGATTTCATACTTGGGTAAATCATTCCCAAACCTATTTAATTGAATCCTGGGCACTTCTACAAGCCCGTGGGGATAATTAACAACATTTGGGCCTTGTCATGGGCAGGATTTGGTGGTGGTATTAGTGGCAACCAGATTTGGATCGTGACTATGATGTCACATGGTCCGTTACAATATCTATTAAGGAAAATGAATATCCAAATTTATTTTGGGTATTTTATTAAATATGATGAAATTGGATGGTGATTGGGTGATAAATAAATGATATTTTTCTCATGGGTGTTCTAGGAACATGTTGTGGGTTTTCAGTGTGTCATGGAATGAAGTTTTCTATAGTACTCAATGCTCAACATTTTTTAGAGATTATACCTATTTGGAATAAATTGAATAATTTATTGTAATTTTCTATAAATATATATTTAATAAAATATTTGTAAAATTATTATCAGTCCATGGTTTGAGTTTTTATGAGATTTGGTAAATTTGGTAGAGAATTTAGATAATTTTAACTCATTTATATAGGTATGTGGTCCCTATTGTACAAATTCATATGCATTATTTTCAATATTTCTAACTATATTGCATATTTCATTGAACCATGTAGAATTAAAAGGAACCAAGAATACAAACTTTGATGAAATATGATATTTTTGAGACTTATAGACCTGATATAATGTAGTTTTATTTCTTTGGGATATTTGGGGGTTTCTGATGATTATACAACTAGAGGCAGTGGATACTGGTTGAATTGACAAGAGGCTATGGATAAGATCCAAGATGTGAGTTGAGTTGGGTGTAGAGTAGGATATATTTTTGGACTATTTTTTTAGACATCATAGGATTATTCCATATTGTAATAGTGATATACTTTTATGGATTATTTATGATGAGGATCACTCTCTTAATTATGGGTATAGATTTTAATTAAGGACATGGAATGGAATTTAGATGGAGATAGATATAATTAGATCTTCGAAGTCCTTGTCTAGTAAAAATGACCATGAAGAGGGGTTTTGGGATGTTTATAATGGAATAGAATCTAATGTTAGGAAGAGACTATGAGAATAAATGTTACCATGGGTTGAGAAGTGTATATTGGTACCAGTGAACTGAGATGGGTCTGGAGGACCCTATTACATACATTTGAAGGTGAGATGATGATGTTGAGATATTTATAAAGATGATCTATGTAGATGAGATGAACCAATGGGGGTGAGCTTATTAGGATGTTTGGGATGATAGTCCATTCTAATGTGGGGATATATGACCATTTTAATGGGCTTATGGTGATAGGATATTGAGCATGGGGGATGTGATTCATGCACATTTGACTATATGTTCATATGGTTGGTGAAATATTTTAGTGTGAGTGATGTGGATCCTGAAGCTTGAACCCACCCTGAGTGGGATCTTGATGGTCAGACTTTAATGATTCAGATTGAGTTTTAGATTAAATGATTATTGGGATTTCCTTGAGATATAATTTATGTTTTCAGACACAATGGGCACACCTCGAGTGAGAAGTTTTTGGTTGAAATACAGTTAGTGAAAAGGTAGTGGTTAGATTATGGCATGAGGTCAGACCTGTTAAGGTAGCAGTTTAGATGATGGATAGTATTTAGTGGGAAGGATAGACATTCTGAGATGGGGATAATCAAGCCAAACTTGAGTGCCAATGTAGTGGTCTCACATTAAAATTGAAACACCAAGAGTGATAAGGTGAGTCTATTACAATGTACACCGTTCCCTACCATGGGTGACAAGGTATTGTAAAAAGTTTTACTAATGAACACTATCTTGTCATAAGGGTTTGTCATAGTCAATGCCATGAGACCATACACTATACCTTTTGGTTTTGGTGCAGGATCTATGAATTCTCTTACCATGAACCATTGGGTATTGGTTGTGATATATTATATGGCACACAGTTATTTTATATCAACAATATGATAAAGTTTGTATGGAATAGTATCTTGGTTAACTAGTTTCCACATTGTGTACTATTTATATTGGAATCATGATGGCCTATTTAGAACTTGACATTTAAGGAGCTTGTATGAAAATCATCATTTATTTTACTCAAGAATAAACATAATAGTTTATATTAACATAACATTGTTAACACCTATGTAAATTTATTTCTCATATCCTCTATGAGAACACTAGTGAATTTTTATACCTTTCTAATGCATTATATCTTTAGTATATATTTTATAAAGGGTCATATTTGAGTTACTCATCATGGTTTCAGAGTTTGGGAAGAGGTGGGACTCCGTCATTAATATAAAGCCTCTTTGTAGATTGTTTTTTTAATTTTATATGTCATTATCCTAGTGGAATATTGTTAATATTTCTTTATGATCTTCTATATAGTGAATTTATTTATAGAATTCTATTTTCTTGATTATAAATAATTTGATATTTGTAATGGATAATTATTTTTTACTTCAACTTATTTTACTTAGATTAAAGGTAATATTGTCCCAAATGCATGTTTTACGCACTCACATGTATTTTTCATCTTATAGTGTTTTGGGAATAGCACTTGAGATAGTCTAGCACCACATTAGAGGCACTGATGAGAAAATTTTTACTAGGTGATCACATTTTATTTCAAGAATTATTATTACTCATTCATACTAATTTGTGTTTAGAAGGAAAGTATTAGGGATATCTAATAATATATCTTTACCCATTGATTTTTGGGTCATAAAAAATTTTAGAGTGGGAATTATGGGTTTCCTAGGGTTTGAGATTGTTTGTATTGGTTTATCTTATTATTGTTTTGGTTTTTTTACGGTACTAGGTCACAAATCAGAAGCCAGTGGGTTAAGGATCTTAAAATTTTATCATTGGAGTGATTGAACAAATCATATCCACCAATCTATGCCTCAGTAATGTCTGCTCATCTCATATGAATTAATTAGATAACAAAAAATACATAGAGTACCTCATTCTAATTCAAAGCACACACATATATCATAAGCCACTAGTGACCATTCCTCAGTGGATCCTACATTTAATCCCTCAAATGGATCCACACATGATTCTTGAATATGTTTATATTTAGTTTATTAGATTATAGGTGCTAGTGTAGAGCATTTATGATGACTTCTATGTTGTAGAGATCACCATCATCACGATACTTCTATCTAAAAAGGAAAATAGTGACCAGTCATTCAGATTGAGAAATTTACTCTCTAGGATTCAGGAGGAGAGATGATATCTCAATTACTATTTGATGAGTAGTCCAACAGAATAAGCTTATCTCCATTTTTAAAGTGGATGTATAAATACCTTGTTGTGGTTCCCCAACCCATTTATATTTAACATCAACAAAATAATTAATAAATAATAAATTTTAACAATTGAATTGAGTCATAAATAATATTTATATCTTATCACATACCTATAATATATAATAAATTTATTATGTGATATATCAATAAAATTAACTCAAATTGAAACTAAAATAAATATTAAATGAACTAGTAATACTAAAATAATATTCATTCATATAATATTAATAATTATATTTAATTAACCAATGGTAAATAACATTAATAAATAAAATCAACTCAATTATTATTTACATCAATAATAATTTAATTATTTATTTATTATTGAATGATAAAACATGGACAACACTCAGACCCTATGGTGTGGAACTACCTTATATGATATTTCTATTCCTCGAAATAAGATAGATTCTAGAATAGGATTTTGTGTGTGACCCCCTCTTCCATTATATTGAAAGATGTGAATAATATTCATACACTTGGAGTGGAGTCTTGAAACCCATCAAGTCCCCTAAAGTTATAATCACGAGTTATAGAAATGAAAACCAACCTGCACACACACTTGGTAACATATTCTATTTGTATTTTCATATCTCATAAAGCAGGACACACAGTATATTCATTTACTTTTTCATTATATATTATTTTTTAATCTAATTTTATGGATTTGAAATGGACTACCGTGGTCTTGGATTTTTTAATATACTTCCATCCTGATCAACCTTTCCTGAGATATTACTTTATCAACTGAAAATCTATAAATTTTATCTCAACTATTCAATCAATGTCATGCCACCATTAATGAACCCAAAACAAGCTACCTCACCCTGATTTCATTACCATGTATATTTTTATGCATCCAATTTTGTGATCAAATGGATCACATTGATAATGATCTAATATCAGGAGACAAATACACATGTATGTAGATAAGAACATCCAATGACGTCCAAAACATATGGGGTTTCTATTGGATGGTTTTCACTCTTAATGTCAACTTCAAGAGATCCCCATGTGTGATATTCATGAGAAAATGCTTTAATGATTATGAGACACAAGCATCTGATACTCAGATATGTACTGTGTTCATTTCGTATTATATATCTATTCTATGGAAAATTTATTTATGATTACTGTCATAGTATCTCGATATTATTATTATAGACTGGGATCTTCTATGAACTTTTTATATTAAAATTAATCCATGAACATTACCTTTTAAATAGTAGTTTTAGATATGTATATTCTATAATGGAAAGTGTGCATCATGCATATCCTACTATATACAAAATTAATATTTGAAATGAAATTCTTAGTTGGGTATAGGTAACTAACTATTACCACACTTCCAATTTCACAAGTGCCAACTTTCTAACGATCCCTGCTAGTTTTAATATGATTAAGATCATGTTTCTTCTAATTTGTGGATTTAGATTCTATATCTTCCATGTCTCTCTCTTGTGTCGTTATTCCTTAATGTTTGACCTCATCTCATTGAGTAAAACTCCTCAAGACTAGTAAACCATGAATTTATATCCTTTTTCCCCTTAAAAAATGACTTCGTGTCTTGTAAGAGTGTCATAATTTTCATTATGACAACACATTAATTGTTATGTGAGATTATGACACTCGTTATATGTTGACATGGATACCACTATTCTGAATTATGTTTCCTTTCTCATTACCATAGATTTAATTTTATATTAGATCACATTGAAATAATGAAAAATAAATTTTCTCCCCAAAAAACTAGCATCCTTTCCCCTCAACTTACCTGGTACATAACCTTTATACTAATCAAGTACAATTGGATAGTTTTGTTTTCTTCCCTTTTTGTTATCCAATATATAACTAATATTTTCATACCATAAAATTTATGTTTGAAAAATAAATTATTATAAATATAATGAAAATTTTGATTGATCCATTACAGATGTGTGTGGAATTAAAATCACCCAATTAATCTCCTCATATGTCTATACATGTCTTCTTGGAGAGATATATGTTGTGTGATAATGGTAACAAATCTCACTCGAATTTTTCAAAACATTTATTTTTTAGTATCATTCCATTATATATATGAATGAATAGGTCTAATAAACAATTTGATCTACCACATTATATCATATTACCTAGAACACAGGTTTCTACCATAAGTCAATATATGATGTATTTATTTTATTCTAGTCTTATCTAACTATAATACCAATAGTTGTTTCCATATGTTACAAAAAATATTTTACATAGATAATAGTAATGCTCTCACTATCCTCTTATAGACAGATGAAAATGTTTTATTACAATGGAATATTCTATGATATTTTTTCGTACATTAATCCAAAACTCAATTAGTGTAATTCCCATCGCTAATTGGCATTATCTAATTTCACCATCACATATTAGTTGTGTAGTGTAGATACCTTCCATGATTGGTGGTCTTGAAATCTAATTACTGATAAAATGATCATATAAATAAGTTATAATAATTAATTTTATAATGGATATTGGAATAAGGACTTTTTATTACCAATAGAGACTTATTGGTATAACGATTTTAATATCCATGTATCGTATCATGTGAATAACCACCATAGTATTCAAATAATAACCCCCCTATACTTCGATACATGGGTTCAATTATTGATTTTTAATATAATTTTTCAAGTTTAGATTATTTTCATAAACTTTATACCTATAAGAATTATTATTTTTCATTTAATAATGTCTCACCAGTGGTGGTGAATATAAAACCATTACTATGGTTTAACATTCCAAAAAAATTTAGTCTATCACAAGACTACTTATTTTCTATATTAGGGTTTGTTATAATGTCCTATGAATAATTTGGAATAAATACTTTATATTCACATTATATTTTTCTGAATGAAATAATATTTATATCCAAACATACACATTTCATCCAAAAACACAATTCTTATGAAATTATGGATATTCATCATACTATGACACATATGATAACCATTTCACATTATTGTTTGCCTATAGTTATGGGATAACACCATAATATGTGAATAATGAATAGAAAAAGAATTGAAGTTTCTTTAATGATTGTTAGTATCAACATTGATTCTCCTTTTACTTACTCCATATCTATGACATGTATAAGGAAGTGTGAACATATTAATTGCTCCATGATAATTTTTTAAAAAAAATTCGGATGTAATACTAGTTATCAATTCTCAATATTAGCATAGTAGACCTGATGTTTGGATAAGTAAATGTGGGTATATGGATTACTATACACTGGATTATATTGATTGATGAACACTTGGTCAATATATTCTTCTGCACACCAGCCCATAAAAACATTTATATTCATACCACACATAAACCATAAATCAATTTCACATTCCTTAATCAAAAAATATAATGTTCTGAAATAAATATACCACTAGCTTACACTAGAAATAGTTCATGAAACATGTTGAACTAGTTCCTCATGATTTGTGGATTACCTTTATTTAGTGGGTTTGTTGTCCAAAACTATGTACATTAGTTTGTCAATAATTCCATAATACTATAAAACCAAATATTCTAAATCCTTACATGATATTTTCATTAAAAAAATTATGTTTTACTTGAAAGAATATTATCTTATAATAAATTTGTATATGAGTCTTACATTTTATATTCATCATATATTACAAGTGATTAATGTATCATAAGAACTATTACATCAGTATTTGAAATCAAATATTTTTTATTCTGAAACTAGAATAATGTATCCTATTTTCCAAAGGACACATGTGATAAATTTTTTGTTAATAATAAATAAACTTTTTACCATAATATTTAAACATTGTAATTAGAATTCTTGTGCTTCTCAATACATACATAGGAACCTCCCTTTCTCAGCCTCATGAAGAATAAACCTTACATCAATTAAAATTTCTATAAATTATTGGTTACAGTATTCAAATAAACATATGAGATAAATTTTTTATTTTATACCCAAAAATTAAAGCAGATAAATTACATATAATTATGACCATACCCAAAGATGAAGTGGATAATTCTTCAATTCTATTAATTTTATTTATCTACAATAGAATTTATTTAATGATATGAGAAGAAATTAGCCTAGTATTTATTACCTATTTCTTTTTAAATAAATTGTGAATATTCCTTTGATTTCATTATATTAGTTGGAATTTTCACCTTTTCTTTCAATTATTTCACTATAGGAACTATAGATTAATCATTATGTAATGTTCTTATTACATGCTAAGACAAGCCAAAAAGGTAGAGAAAAATATTCTCCATGCTGTTCATTTATTATTCCTAAATTAAATTATAGCAACTAGTTAAAAAAATTAATAATTATATTTATTGAAGGATCATGATTCACCTTTTATATTTACACATATCCAATATAATTATCAGTTATTCATATCTCGATTCCCATTTCCCATGTAATTTTCATGTATATGCGACAACCTAAGATATAATTCAATTCTTAATGTAGTATCCAAAAATCACATCATAATGTGATGATATCCTTATAAAATAACCATATAATACATCATACATGAGTCTCCTGTCTAGATTTTTAATTCCCTCACATCTTTAGGTGGTATAACAAGTTTTATAGACTCCAACAACTTGACTTTATTATATCTTAGTGTTTACCTAAGTTCATATTCTAATTTTTTACTGTTTTCTCTATATAGGACATTGAATTTTTCAAATAGATATCACAGTATGATTTGTGGTACTACCGAAGAAATTTTTAAAAAATAAAATCCAGAATATTATTAAATTTATCTTTATTATCGCTTTAGACATTATTGGTTTATTAATTAAATCATTAAATGTATCCCACTATTTTATCTAATTAATGCAACCCTGTATACTACAAATGGAATAATTTTTCAATTGAGTTTTCTAGTGGAATCGATCCTTGAACCATAACTCATTTTTAAAAAGACATGGCTATACGACTACTCAAAGAGGTTAAGGTAGGCATATAACTATCCAAATACACTAACTTATAAATCCTTGAATTATTGAATAAATTCCTAGATTCTAAAAGAATAAATATGAATTTGTCAAATCATTCATCTAATGTTTTAGAAATCTATATAATTATTCTTCCTTTCTACCAATTTTAGTTTATTCGACCTATTGTTTTCATAAGAACTCCCAAGTAGTATGAGGAACCCTCAATAATTGCAGATTGATTACCCTGAAAACCCGGATGGGTTCAAATTAAAATGATGGAAATCATTTATTACATAATATTTATTTGTGTGTTTTTGATATATTTTATCTATGTATCAAATAATTTTTCAATTTAATTTAAAAATTCTATGGGATCACACTCATAATTTAATATGAAATAAATAAATAAAAATTATCACATAACAAATTCATTAAAAATATTTATTTTTTATGTATATTTTATTATGTGATTGTCTAAAATTATATATTCAATAACATAATAAAAAATACATAAATTAAATATATGATGCAATAGTTCTTGAGTATCTATTTTTGGTTGATCCATTTATACTCAATAGATCAACCACGACCTAGGGGATATAATACAAGTGTCGGGAACATGACATGTATTACATGTTTCACCCAAACCATATGTGTCATCATCTAATCTTGAAAATTATATCATATCATCATGATCCAGAACCTAATTTATCTATTTCATAATACATACATACTCACATGAAGACAAGGGGGTATCAAGAATATATAATACATACAAAAACAACTCTAGTTGAAGCACATGCTCTTATTTATATTAACTGAAAAATAATGATGATGTGAAATCCATATTTAAATTAATTAAAAGTATAACCTGAAATTAAAATAATTAAATAAATAAATAAAAGTATAATTATACATTTATCGATCTATATTGAAGATCAGTTATCTCATAATTAAAAATTATATTTTTAAAATTTTAAAGTAAGAAAGAAATTAAAATAAAATATATGAATTGATAAATTCAAATAATCTAATCAAATAATTTGTTTTCATTTGGTACTAATGTTAATTTTATTTTAATTACATAAATTATTTTAATTAATTGATTTCAATTAACACCAAATTTAAATTATTTTTTACTAAAATAATAAAATTATATATTTTAGTCAAAACGTTTATATTTTAAATTTATTAATAAAACAGAAAATTGAATTAACTAATTAAATTTGTACTGATTATATAAAACATTCATGTTCCACAACCCCCCCCCCCAAGTCCCTTTTGTGTTGGGCTGACCTAATAGAGGCCCATAATGGGACATGAAGACCTCATATAATGTTTTTTTGGACTGGGAAGTAATGCTCATACCTTTTATGGGTCATCAAGACATTCCTTGACCCACTATGGGGTGGATAAGATCTGACAAAACTAAAAAGGTTCATTTTTGGGTATTACCTCATGTATGATTCATGTATGCATGTTTGGTCAGCGTCAAATAGAGCCGTTAACATGGAATAATGTTTGGGTTCCTGGTGGTAGCATACAAATATTTCTAAATGAGATATATCTGATACGGAACTATGCACCCCTGTGGCCTCATTGATGCTATTGCATGATTTAGTTTTAGTGGTCGGAGGACTTATCCTTGACCCTTGACGGTGAATATTATGGAGGTTGACATATCACTAACATAGGTCTCCATCTCATCTCATTGTAGGAGGAGGCCTCATGTTCCATGTAGGCTTGTTTGTGATGGCACTACTCGGTATTGGTGGGCAAGGAGGTGTAGACCGAAATATGACTAGATATAGCTATTGGGGTCCCTACTAAAAGAAGTGAGGGACGCCATCTTTTCCAAATGGTTACAATGGGGGGAGAATGGGTGAACCCAGTAGCCTAGGCACTGGGATGCGGTGGTGGACCCCTCCCCTTTTTATATTTTAACTCTTTTAAAATCCTACATTGAGTATTTTTTGGAAAATTGGCCACCCACAAAACTATTTTTATTTCATTTCTTTTTAAAACTACCCAACCCATTGAAAAAAAATCAACAACTTGCACAAATAATCTTCCCACTTTGGGTTTTTTTCTCTAAATCTAAGAGTCTACATAGTATTCTATTTGAAAAAATAGAATTTTTATTCTTCTTCTACCATCATTAGTGGAACCATACATCACCAGTCTGATCGAAATTGGCCATCGGTATCTAGGAACCAAAATATGGCTGATCAAATACCAAGATATTAAATTAATAAAAATATATATTGTACATCATATTTTAAAATCTTAAAATTTAATATCCTAAAATTTTCATTTCATATTTTGATCCATAATTTTTTTTGGATGACCAAAACATGGTCATCTGTCCTTAGATCGAATAGTTTTTGGATACATTAGGAACAATTTTAAAGACTCTACCGAAATTTAAATCTCATTTAATTTTCATGGATCATAAAATACTTGTGATCACTATGTTAACATTTGATATAATTGGGGTGCATAGAGGAAGACAGTTATCTGAGGAATTTAATATTTTATTCATCTTTGTGGAATAAATGATGTCTTTGATGATTCAAGATCTAGTATAAATGGAGGATCTCATGTGGTTTAATTATATCATGAGAAAATTATATAATGTGTACATTTTGTGAAATTTAATGTGAACATGTTCATCAAATGTTTCTAGAAACTATTTCTCGAAGGATCCAATATCGAACAACATTATACCATCTACACACACTACTCAAATGTACCTATACATCATTCCTCAAATTTCAAGATCATGCATGTAGCTTGTACGATATCTTCAATGCCACTTTGATCACTATGATCATCAGGAATTTATTTTGGATGGAAAAATATGAATGTTCACTAAGATGGAGTTATTTTCTTTCCATGATTTAGGAGGAGAAAAAATCTCTTAATTCCTGACTGATGAATAATATATTGGAATATGATTCCCTCCACATTATAGTGTAATACTAAACAAATGTTAAGGGTTTCACAGATACCATAAATATAACATCCACTAAATTAGGAATAAAAAATAATTTAGGATGAATTAACTACATCATAAATGTTAATTTTATTATATCATGTACCTATAGAAAATATTAAAAAAATCACAAGATAAACCCAAATAATTAACACAACTTGTTACTCCCAAAAATATTAAATGAACATGGAATATTAAAATAATATTTATTCAAATAATATCAATCTTTGTATTTACATAACAACTCGTATATAGATTTAATAAAAAATTAACTCAATTATTATTTAATGGAATAATAATGAATCTATTTATTTACTGGTGATTGATAAAAGATGAAAATAATTAGAACCCCATGGTAAAACCCAAAATGAAATATAATAATATTCACTAAAAGAGATAGGATTCTCAAATAATTTGTTATGTATGACCCGCTATGGGCTTGTCTCGATGGTAGTGAATCAAATTCATAGATAATCAATGGAGTCGAGAAACCCATCAAGTCTACTAAAGAGACATGGAATATTCATAGAAATGATAACTAAACTATAAATAGAAACTATGTAATATAATCTATTTTTTATTTAGATATATCAGAAATCATGACATACACTTGTGTCATCATCCATTTCTTCCTTTATTATTTTTTGATCAAACTAGATGGATTTACCTTGTAATACTATAAACATTGATTTATAATGGAAGTACCATCCTGAAAACCCAATCTTGAGATATTAATTAATTAACCATGAAATGAAAACCTCTATCATAACCATTTGACCAATTTTATACCAACAATGTTGATTCCAGCACTAGCTACGTCACCACTATTTCATTATCTTGGTTTTTACCTTCAATTGAAGTACATAAAAAATGGGACATAATGATAATGATATCAAATCAATAGAATGATACACATGTATATTGATATGAATATACAATGACACCAAAAATATTTAATTAAACTATTGGAGGTTCTTTCATCTTGATCTCAAATACTAGAGATCACCATGTGTGAACTTTATAAGATGATATCTCATTTCTTATGTGTTCCCTGCTCCTAAAAACCGATAATCTAATGTATCAATTCAATATAATATATCTAGAACAGAGGAAATTAATTATTGATTAATTTAATAGTATCTTGAGGATCTCTTTGTTTTGTGGGATATAGTATATCATTTTGATATGAAAAATAAATCATGGACACTACCATTTAAATAGTGGATGCAGAAATGTATACACTATAATGGTAAGTATATATCTTTCATATCAGACAATATAAATGAAGTGGTAAATTAAAATTTTTGTATTTTTTCAACTAGAGAACCCATTATTATAGAATGTGTATTAAATATGACCTATTTTTTCAATGGTTGTTATTTTTTTTGTTTCGAATCTTGGTCTATATTAGGATGAGGTATCTCATGTATCATATTTAGTACGTAAGATTCACATGAAAAACATGTTATTGTTTCCAATGGTTTCATAGATGATTAATTCAATGTTTTAATGTTTTACCAACTACATATATGATATTTTCCAATATAACATAGTGGTGAAATTTTAATTAGCTAAACCACTTTAATTCTATCTTATAGTTATAATGGGGATCTAATGTTGTGGTATATCTAATATCATATATACACTCCCTTTAATCAAAGGGTTTATTGGGACCATTTAACTTTTAGTGTAGGCATTAGATTTATTAGTGGTGTACCCATTGGGTGTGATTATAAAAGGTCTTTTTAAGGAAAAAAATCCTATATGTCTTTTCCTGTAGAGATTCTTGGAGTAAATATACTTAAATGATAATCGATTTTGAGGAATGGTATGTCGAAGGCCATGTTCATGGAATCAATGTCTGGGTAGAGGTAATGATCAATTGGATATATAATCTTTCTATAAAACGGTGAAATTTAAGTTTCATGATTGATGTTTTTTAAGATTCTAATTGATGTGGACTTCTTTTGGGTGGTGGGTAATCATGTATTTAACCTAATAATTAGGGAGACAAATCCAAAAATTAGATGAGATTGTAATATAAGGGGGAAAGTATATTAGGTTGGGTGTGGTAGCCTAGATTTAGTGTCAAATGAATCAAGAGAGTATGGTTTAGTCTATTAATTGGAAAACTAACTGGATATAGGTCCATTGAGTGTTTTTTTGTCTTAGGGAAACCCAAGAGGTGAAACCATGGAGTTGTTAGGGAACAATCATGCTCTAGGTGTGTTTGGTGCAAGGACATGGTTCCTTAGTGATTGTAATAGGTTTATGTGACCATGGATATTTGGTGAGTCTCTTCAATTAAAGGTGGTCAATCATTATGTTGGGGTATGTAACCCATGTGATATGATTTTTATATCGTGGATTGATCAGGGTGCCAAGGTATAGACAATGGGAGAAGGTTCTTAAATTTTTTAATAGGATGGAAGATCATGTCTCAGGAAGAATGATATGGGTGTATTGATGGACTCATTGGTATTAGAAATCAAGGAATGATTTAAGGGAATTCAAATGTAGGGGAGTGTATTAGTGGATAAAGACTGTATCACCCTCTTTTTAGATGAATTTTTAAGGATATTAGGAATGAAGTTCCAAGTTCATCAGGAATGAGTGAAATTAGTGTTTATGGGTGATAGTCTAGTATGAAAACGATTTTCACATCCATGAAATTTATCCAATAATTTATAGGGTATGGGTTGTGAAAATTTGGTTGGTATTTAGAGAAATGATGATAAGTATAATCATAGTGTGAGGAGAATTGAATAGGATAATTGTAGACGTAACTCATGACAAAAGTATTATAGATGTTTCTGGCCACTTATAGGGATAAATTAGGTGGTTCTAAGATATTGACGTGTTTTATGATCCATTGGTATCAGTCACATTAGGTAAAATATGATTCAATATTCATATGCGGTACCAAGTGTGGTCTGGGTGTTTTCATTATTCTTAGGATGGAGTTTATTTGATCTTAGGGTGAGATATATCAAATATGTGCTAGTTTTAAGAGTTAGATAATGATATTTTGTGTGGTTTATGTCTGATCCATCAATGGAATATCACAAAGAGTCTAATTCATAATTTTTATTTTGTATTAGAAGATATTATATTTCCTCAATGGATTAATGTGTATTAATTTAGTAAGGAGATAAATAATGTACAGTTGAGACAATGCTTTATGTGATAGTTTATCTATCGGAGGACCAACAATTGTTATTTTCATTTAATTAAGTTTAGAGAGGTAGAAACCAAAACTCCAATGTTTATAGAATGCTAGAAGTGGATTCTTGGTATCTGATTTGTAGAATGGGGTCACTATGGCTTGTAATCAGAATATTTTATTGAATGTTATTATGGTAGTGACCTCAAATATTCATCGGATGAATTGGTCGGTTCCAACACTATTTTTTAGGATATACTATTAAGAACACATGTCATTTTGTGAGTAAGAAATATAAAGGAGTAGTGTCTTACCTTTCTGTTAATCGTACACATGGTGGTTGGATTTCGGAACTAGAAGGTCATTTTGTGTGTTTGGGGTAAACATGGTAATATAGAAATGAATAGATGAATGAGGTATGTTAGGAATGTTGGTGGAACTACTGTTATGGATTCTCAAGGATGAGAAGTATTATTTTGAGGATTTTATATTTACACTTGAATTTTATGGGCATTACTTTTTGGATGAAATTTTAATTTTTAGCATAAATTATGTTTCCTTTCATTAATTGGGGTCCATATTTGAAAAATGAGAATTAGTACATATGAAGATAATATTTTTTTCATGGACTGATGTCTGATTGACGTTTTTGGTGCTTTTATAGGCATTAATGCATGTCCGAGAAGCCTTTATAAAATATTATTTTTATAGAAGGTCCTGATGAAACCTGTAGTTATTGTTAAAATATCTTGTAATGAGGTAATCACACCATAGATGGAATGCATGCCACATTATGAAGTCCAAAAGAAAATTGGTGGATTTTTAAAATGACACATCATTTAGGGATATATAGGGGTCTTGATATGATGATGTTGTCTAGAGGATATTTATTACACCTAGGGATCACCATGCCATGACCTAGAGGGTATGAATAGTGAAAAATGTTGGGGGAGGTGTAATTCCCTGACCATCCATGTCACGTCGTCACTTATGCTAAGAGTATTTTTTCTAAAATGAAGATATTGTTAAATTAATTGTCATTCTATTTTCATTTTTTGGTTGGATATGCATTAAAAGGTTTGAATTGGTAGTATCCTACCACTCCATCCATCCCTTCTCCACTAATGATGTGAGAGGTTCTTCATAGAAATTATTAGTGATTCAAGGTATGACTCCACCACTGTTGTCATATAATTTTGTTTCAAGTGTCATGATATTTATTTTTAGGACTTGGGATAGTCTTTTGTATCTGATTCCACTATAGTGTAAGGGAATCAAATTTTAATAAAGTTGTTTAACCCTATATTTCTTATGGATTCTCTTGAAGGATGATCACATTTTCCCTTTTTCTATTTTTTATGAGGTAAATTTATTCCATAAATCATTTAGTATTTTTTATTAAATTAGAGAAAAATGGTCAGTTACCAAATGCATAATTTGAGGTATTCTTCTTATGGGTATGATGGGAGCATGACATAGGTGATCATCTAGTCATCTCATGAGGTTTATGTGAGTGGAAACTCCCTTGTTAGTTTTTTTCCATTAGATCTATTTGGATAAAATTTTAAAAATAATTCTAAATTATAGTAACTTATTATTATTTTTATCTGTCTTGAAACACATTACCGAGTGGTGATATGTAGTGAAAATTGGGATGGTCGTAATTATCAGAGGTTGTGTTGAGTTTGGATATTAATGTTAGTCTTTTATAAAGGAAAGTGGTCCCCATAATATAAAAAAAATATTCTTGTTTATAAAATATTGTTATTCAGCATACATATTTTATGAGACTTGTAAGAGGGGATATGGACATATTGTACCCAAGAAGAATAAATAATGTTTTTTTGGAATCTTTTACATAGAATACATTCTATTTATCACATTGGGAAATTGTGGTTTCATAGAGACTATATCGCCATGGGGAAAAGATAACAGTTGGCATGACAGGAGAGCACAATTGGTATTTAGATATTAGTTGGGTTATGGGTATCCTAAGGTGAGTTTTATATATCTATTTTGGATGTAATGAGGTTATAAAACCATGATATAAGGTTGAGATTGTAATATATATCACATCTATCAAGGAGAACCCTCTGTAGGGAATGTCAAGATTTCTCCTCAAGGGAAAACATGACGATTCCATGGGGTAAGATAATGTTATATCATGTTGGTCCTAGTGTAAAGGGATCATGAGTGATCAAGGATTTTCATGATGTTTGGATAGTTTGTGAATCATGGTTTAGGAAGATCCCATGGGCATAATGCTCACAATGGGATAACAGATGTGCATTGGCATATAATGTTTAGAGAAGTCCAGAATACCCAAGTGAATACTCTTATGATTTAGATGAGAACATCTAATAGTTTGGCATGTTGATTTGTGAAACTATACAAAGCTATAGGGGGTTATACATTGAGGTTTCTTGGGATGTTAAGGCGGCAGGGGGGGGGGGTATATATGGGGGTAGAGTCCGAATAGAGAACCAATTCAAATTTATGATAGGTTTTCCACCCTGTATGATTACTAATATATGTGATATGGAAATATATCTACTTTAGGTGACATGGATCACAATATTGACCAGAACACGTGTGAGAGAACACTATAAGGAGTTAAAAGAGGATTATGGGTTCATACTATGTAATTGGTTTTTTCCTTCCTGGGTAGATAAGGTTTGATTTGAGATCTAATGGCCTCACATTGGGTGAGAGGTTGTATACATCACCGTAATACGTGTGAGAAGTTATAGGTTGGATTGTGTTGTAAGGTCATACCCATGAGTGATTAGAAAACCATCAGGATGATGGTTATTGTTGACTGAGTTGGCCAGCTAGGTTCATTCATAAAATATGGACCCTAAAATGAGTGATAAATTAATATTAAGTGTTCGACATGGGACTGTATTGTTTTAGAAGGTTATTCAAGGACTATAGATGCAACGAACAACATTGAATTCTAGGTTTGTGTTCAGGGACTGTTGGATGACAGATCATTTTTAATAAGTGTCGATCTTGGAGATGGACATGGGTTCTTTCCACCAAACATTTGGTAGTGGTCACAGATTTTCACAATTCCCTGCCCAAGACATTATGAATGTTCTGGGATAGGGCCAATGTTTTTAGGAAATAATATTTTAGTTTTATACTACACCAGGTATGATCGGGTGTTACGATACATTTGTTAGCACAATATTCCCAAGGTGCTCATATGATAATGTTAGTTCATTTAACTCATACATACACATATATGATGGTGTATATTGGGGGATCATAGTAATATATAATTTATATGTTTTTTCCACTACATGAATGATAACTGTAGTTTCTGTATTAAAATTATGTGTGCTTTAAGTACATGCATACACTACGTGGTGTATTTCAATTGATTTGTTCATAAGGGTATTATATTTTTGCGAGGAGGCAGAGCTAGGGGATAGTAGTAGACCCTCAATGTGATACTTTTTTTGTAGTTTTACATTTAAATATCATACTAGGAAATCAATTGATGTATGATTTTATGCTCATTCAGGGTATATTTTGTTATAACACTATGTTTATTTAACTATTCATACTGAAATGTTTCTTTTGGATCATTTATATTTTAATTATATTTCTAAAATTTATAGGTAGTCATCGTAACTCCAAAATTTTATTTAGTCCCTCAACACTATTAGATGGTGTTGGGTAATGGTAGAGGTACAATTTAGGCAATATGGAACATTAGTCAAGGAACTAGTCAATGTATTTTGGCCAGGTCATCATATTCCATGGTATAAACCCGAACACCCAATGTCAGGTAAAATTATTAGAGTATTATAATCCATGTTAGTCTATATTACATGAATTGATCATGGGTATATTAAATAAGTAATACTCAGGACCCACATTCCATGTTAATGAGTCTACTAGTCATATAGGTTTAGGTTGCATGACTTATGTACTTATCCATAAAATATAATACATCATGATTGGGGATTTTAGTATATACACCATTAAAATCATGGTTCACAATTTATAATTTAATCTTAATTTGGGTTTATATATTTTCTTCCCCACAGTTCGTAGTTTAAAATGCTGATTTTTTATTCTTAGTATCATTCATCATAGATTCTAATGGTGAGGTTTTATTTTCTATCATAGGATATCAGTGAGATAATTTGAGGCTATTTGTTGATCATAGAATCAATGTAATGATTATTGGATCCTGGTGTTAATTTAGAGAATATGAAGCTATGATATTTCCTCGTATTAGAATTCATGAGCAAGGGGATTGTATTTTTTTCATACAGTTATTTGGGGATTGGTTACCATTTTGGTAAAGGTTATAAGGTATTGGAATGATAGAGGTTAGGAATGTCTACATCAGTAAAATCATTGTATCATGGATGTATGGAGGGATTTTTAGATCAATGAAATACATGAGGATATTCCATCCATTCCATGAACCATACAGTTTTATTTTGTGTAAGTGGTCTGGATAGGAGAAGCGGGGTTACTTATTCACACCATTTACACTCCAGTCACCATAGAATTTATATTATTTATACTATAGATATCCCTCTATCTCCCATGTATATTTACAACTATAGATATGTGAGATTATGAGTAGGCATTTTAGTGTGTTCATGGTGGATCTTATCATCATACAAATGGTTCTGATGAACATTAGTTTAGATAATCTTGGACTCTAGATTTGTAAATACCTCGAGTTCAGAATCATTATATGGTGTGGGATATATCTTCTGGAATGTTTTCATTATCTCCCGGAGATATAGAGTGTTGAAACTCTATATAGGAATAATAATTTTTATCCCCCTTTGACAAGTGGGATATACCTTATACTAGTGTACATAGTACTCTACAAGATATATAGGGTTGTTGGTCCTCCATTATGAGGAAAAGTTTATTAATTATCCCCTCATTGTATAGGATAACCCTAACATTGAAAAAGTCCATACACACCATTATTGATCTTAACATTTGGTGCGACCATGATCTTATCTTTGGGTTGGTAACTCCCTCCTCCCATTTACACCATTTCTAAATGAATCTTACCTCATATATGGTCATAGTATGGATACCTTACCATTATGGTAGTCTAGTAGTATTTGTGGTTTAGATGAATGGGGTTTTTAACTCTCATAGTTAGTTTGAAAACATAGACAAGGAGAAGGCCACACATTACAATTTTGTTTTGGATGCTTGGTGGTTACAACATATGGGAGGCATGGCTAATTTGATTTCTTGTTGTACATGTGTGCATTTGGTACTCTAGTTTCCCCTTTGTATGATTATATAATGAAACTAGGCTGGGTTAGATGGGATACACCTTAATGTTGGGTTTGGCCACCCCTTATGTGTATCTTGGACTCAATATCTATTCCAGCCCTTTTTTATGTGATTTTTTATACTCTCTTATAGAATAGGGAAAGGAACTTCCCCAAGGAATAGTGTGAAGGTCACCCATATAAGTAATTAGAAACTCCCTAATCTGGTATTCATTACTTTTAGTGATGTAAGGATAACCTAATTTTGTTTGACTGTCATTAGTTCTATTTGGGAGTGAAATATTTCGAAGTGTATATTGTCATATAAGGCATTATTCCTAGATCCAATAAATTTTATTGAGTTATTTTGATCACCTTGTCTATCTGGAGAGAAATTATTTTTGTTTAAATGGATTTGTTTAGGGTTAATTGAGAACAAATAATGTATGGGATTTTACAGAATATATTATCATGGTACAATATGGATATTTTGAATTTATTACCCACATAAGGAACTAATATAGTTTATTCTAACATGCCATAGATTAGTCGATGTGGAGTTACCCTATGACATGGAGTTTATATGAAGATTCAAAATTACACTAAATGAGTATACTACCTTGTAAACAATTTCCATTATTATATTATATTCTGATTTACAAGGAATTAAACCCATATATTTTATATTTTCATTTATTTTCTTATTTACTATAGTTTATAATTGTACAATTCATCCCTTTTATGACCTAAATTATATCCTTATTCCATTTTGTCTTCAATGAAACCAAATAATCCCCACTATATGGGAGTGGTGCGTATAAAAGTTGTTTATATGAAAAAAAATCACAAGTGGTAATCTCAATGGCCATATGGCTTGAAGAGATGGGGAATTATAGATTATATCAATGTTTATTGAAATGAATTCTAAAGTTAGTGATTGATGTAATGTTTTGATACCTATAACTAGTTTATTAGGCTCAATTTTTATCTCATCATGTATGTCCTTGTATTATTTCATTAGAAAAATTTAACACCACTATATTTAGGAAGATATATTTTTTCCAAACAATTACTATGTTAAAAATCATTCTCAACATTAAATACCATACTAAGACTAGTTATAACATGCATATTATTAAGAGAATTTATGAATAATACATACTCTAGTAAAATAAAATCATTTAAATCAATTAAAAAATGTATACAAAATATGTTTAAGAACACATTATGTTTTAAAATAGAAAATTTTAATGAATTTTTTTTATATACATTAAATTTTCTTTTACAAGTTAAAATTAAAAATTTTTAAAATAAAAATTTTCAAAATGAATTAAACGTTTTAAAAAAAAAATTTTGAAATTGGCATATGGTGAATTTTTGGGATTTTTTTAAATAAAAAATTTTTAGGTCATCATTAAAAATTATCCAATTTTTCTAGTATTTCCACATTTATGACATAATTCAAATTATAAGAATGAGTAAATAGTCATTTAATCCAATTTAATTTAAAAATATCTTTTAATAATTTAAAAAATTGACTAACCACACTATATTGAACTTATAAAACTCAATTTTGATATTTTAGAAAAATAAGTAGAATTTTACTCTGAAAACATTATTTATTATCTTGTATTAAAAATGTTTTCTCTAAATATAAAAATGAATATAAAAATTAGATTTATTATTATACACAATTTTCTAAATTTTTTGAAAATTTAAATTTCCTTTTATGCGTATAATTATGATTATGATGATTAAAGATAATGACAATGCCAATGATGTAAGTGTTATTTTAGTCTAAGTGTTTTTCTAATATTGGGTAATTATTATCTAATAAATTAAATGATATATTTTATTTAAAGTGTATTACATGATTTTTAAACATTTATGAAAAACTATTATCAGTAAATTTATTTATTAATTATATATATATATATATATATATATATGATTAAGAACACTTAATAATGAAAACAACGATTTTCTAAAAAATATTATATGTAAATATTAAAATATTTAATTTTAAATTTAATATTTTTAAATTTATATCATTAATTAAATTATAATGGTATTAAATTTAGGTCCATAACAAATTTTTTTTAATATTTATAACATTTATATTTTTAAAAATGAATAATTACATGGGTAAAAACTATTTTCCACAAAAAAACCAAAATGATAAATTTTAATGTAGAGACCCGTATCTTGACGTACATGGACATTACATTACATTTGCTGAATACTTAGTACATAACAAAAACACACACACAAGGACCGTAATAGTTTAGTGTCTTTGGAAACTCGGAATATAATCTTCTAATCGTGGTGAAAGATCTTCAACATCTCCCATAAAGATCTTCTTTTTTTTTATACCTAAAACCTTTCTTTATATCCTGGGGAAAAGAAAACATAAAAGTGTGAGCTCAAATGCTCAGTAAGGGTAAACAAAAGAAATATCAATCACATCATATACATAAGCACATAACTTTTGGAAATCTTAACCTGCAAAAGAGATCATAATTTCATAAAATGGGGTAAATCATGGCAGTGAAATGTAATCACAATAATCATAACATAAAACATGAAACTTTGTGGCATTCACACATAATCATAGAGAATAATTTCTTGTTAGTCAAGACTCATTTCCAAGACTATCTTAGTGGACAAAGTCCCTTTCTGAATCGAGTAACCCTCGTTTCAGTCCGGTTTCACTGAACCGGTATAACCTACCATTCCAGCCATGTCTATCTCATGAGATATAAAATCTTTACCCAATGCATTGGAGGGAGATATAGGTCCCACCCATCTTATAATGAATCCTTTCTTATGTGTGCCACATAATCATAAACCATACATCATAGCGTAACCCATGTAATAAAAATGGTATTCTTAAACAACATGACATCATAAAACAATTCATATAAGATAAAAGAATTCATAAAAATATTTCCATCACAACATAATCAAATCCATGTAATAATAGGGATAAAAACAGAACCCTTTTATTATATTAGATGGAAAATAATTTTGATAAAATACTTGAAATGAATTCTTGAGGAAAATATCCTTTCTTCTTCAAAATCAATTTCTTTTCACAAAACATCATGCAATTTTAAAAGAAAGAGATTTTATTGAAAATAGTCATGAAATATTTTGGAGGAAGCTTCATGAAAATAAGGCTTTATAAAACTGTAAAAATCCGTTCGTGCCGTATAAGTTAAAAAAAACATTCTTCTCGTACTTTTGTCGGAAAAGTCAAAAAGTACCTTGTATGAAAACGACAAAATATTCCTTTCATATCTTTTACAAAAAAACTCACCAAAGGGTAAATTTGGATATAAACTATTGTATAAGGATATAAATATTAAATATTGAGGAAACATGGATGTGGATGATAAAATACACCCCAGTAATTACCAAAGTAAAAACAATCTCGGATAAAAGTGAGATTGTGATATTTCCCTTACCTTAGGTCCGATTTGCTTCGTATGTGTCCGAACCTCCTGTATAATGATTTAAATAATGTAATTGACTTATTATAGAATCATATTCATTGTTATGATATCATATATGGTTCACTTATGACATTATATTACCCGTTCTTTTGTAAATTCCATGTTAAAGAAGCGTTTTGGGTAAAATCGTTTCATTTATCGTAGGTGTTTTGACTTGTTGTTCTTGACATTATTATTACTTATATCATGATTTACTTACTTCCAGAATATAAAATTTGATTTATATATCATATATATTCAGTATATATATATATAATAGATAGATAAAATGAAAAACACCGTTCATGGAGACGGTAGTCCGTACGTACGCATGAACGCTGTTTTCCATTCCTTATTGTCTTGAAATGGAAGTAAGTAGATGACATACATATATATATATATATACATAATCCAGTAGCTTTATAATGTCATATATTTCATTATTATTTCTTATATATACTTTATAATCATTCTTAAATGGTTAACATGGAGAATGAATCTCATCGCGTCGTGGAGACGGTAGTCCGTACGTACGCACGAGCGATGATATCATTTTCATAAATATTGAATTGAATCGGAGTGGATTATACAATATATCAGAATCAATATGATGTTGTAATAACTATGTATAGTTATTCTTTACACCATTATACCCATCCATGTAAGGTGGTGGTGGAAAATAGATTACACCACGGCGTGGAGACGGTATTCCGTACGTACGCACGCGCAGTGATTTCTTTTTCCGTAGGATGGATAGATGGTGAAATAGGGTTGTTTCATACTTATAATAACATATCAGTATATGAGTGATACTGATGTTATTACTTCATAATGAAACAACCTAAGAAGAAGAAGTGGAAGAAGAAATAAAGATGAAAGAATTGGTAACGGTAATTACCTCTTCTTTGAAGCGCCTCTTTGAGACCTCCTCTTAGGGCACTAAAATTGGTCTTTGAGGAAGACCAGAACCTCTAGGATGTTTCTAGGGAAGTGGAGAAGAGATTTTGGCAGGGTTTGGCCGAGCTTTAATGCTCAAATTGGTGTGAGGAGGAGGGGGAGGAGGTGCCCTTTTATAAGGGAGGAGAGGGGCACCTTAGGAATATCTCAAAATATTATTTTATATTAAAGTCAAAATCGGTTTATAATGGCTCCAAAGGGTCTTATTTCGAAGATAAGGTGGGGATGGGTCGAAATCCTATCAAAAAATAAGATTTAGACAAGTTTAGGGTATTATTTTAACCTTATCAATTAGATTTAACTCTACGTTAAATAATTTAACTTTTACCATGTCTTTTTGTTTTCTTTCACTATATGGTTAATAAACTTACTATAACATGCCAAACGAACCCCAAATTGTTTATTATTAATATATATATCCTTATCTAAGTCATTTGGACGAACCTTAGATTTTTAGGAATAAAATAACAATTAATAATATAATATTTGATTTAAAAACTATTTTGTGTCAATTTTGACACTATTTGATATATGATTTTTGTGAAAGTCATAACAGAATTATATGTTCGAACCAATTTGATTGAATCAACATTAATATATCATAGTAACCTAGAAAATTAGTGGAATTCATAAAAAGTCTTAAATTACATTTATTTTGGTATTTATATTATCGATTAAGTCAACATTTCATTAATAAGATAATTACTGCATCATCTTTGTGTCATAAATAAATTAAATTATTTGATGTCTAAAAATTACAAATAAAATACCATCATGTAGGAAATCTTTTTATCTTTCTAATGAATATTTACAATCGAATTTATCTTATATATAACCCCATATTATAAATGATTTACTTATTAAACTTTGATTTTAACTATTTTAACCCTTCTTTAAATAAATTAATAATAAATGTCCTAATCTAATCCAAGTGGGCCTAAATGGTCATATTTTATTCCTAAGTTTGTTTTTGGTCGAATTACACTTGTCCAATAGAATTAGGACATGTTTTAGGGTAATATTAATATCATATTTACCCTTAGTTACCCAATTTACTATTAACCGTGGTAAAAAAAGTAAAAAGTTACTATTCACCAAAAATTATTTTCATCTCATTGAACCACATTTTAGTCCTTGATATTAACCGTGTCTCTCGGATTTTCGAAATTCCATTCACAGAAACGGTAAAATTATGTTTTATGAAAAATTCAGTTTTTTTAACTACCACTTAGTAGTTTCACTATTCATCAAAAATTGATGTTTTTCAGAACAATGCCAAAATTTCATCCTAAGCTATATTTTATATTCCGAATTCAAAAATAAAGTCTATTTTACCAAATTCATAACATTGAAGTTTCATTAATTATTTTTATAATTAAATCCCGCTGTTAAAACAAATAGCCTGTTTTTAAGAAACAATATCTATCAAAAGATTGACACTTGATTATGTCTGGTTTAAATGTGAAATTACAACCAATGACCAACATTGTATTAAATTGTAAAAATATATTCTAAATATACTTTAAAACCACTCAAATTAATAATTTATCACTATTAATTATTTCGATTAAAAAAGTTGCTTTTAATTAAAATTTAGTAATTTTCACTATTCATCAGAATATGAAAGTTATCCGAAAAGTACCAAAATTTCACCTTAGGCTAAATTCGATACTCCGAATCTAAAAATGAATTCCATTTTGAAAAATAAAATTTACAAAATTTCAAAAAGTGGTTATTACTATTCATAACGGCTAGTTTTAATAATATTTTAATAGCATATCGTTGTTTCGTGAAACTCAGTATTGCGTACTACACACGCTATCGAGGAAGGTTGCGATTGCGTGTAATGCAAGGCAAGTCAAGGATGCGTGTTTTGCAAGCTCCTTTTGGTGTAGCGTACAACACAAGACATTAATAAAATTAAAAAGAATATTTTTCATAAAATCTCGGGCTGTTACATTCTACCCCCCTTAAAATGAATTTCGCCCTCGAAATTCGTCGGGGTTATAAATGGTTTACTATTTGAAAGTTTATTTAATAGAAACCCACATCGTAAAAAGGAATATCAAAACCAATCTTTAAAAACAAAATTATGAAACGTAATGGTTACCCAAATAAACTAATCACTGGGTTTCCACATAGGTGAAAATATGGATATGAAAGAGAAATCTAACCATCATGTTCTGATGGAGAGTGGTTGAGAACATGGCTATGGAAAATCCAGTAATCACAAATCCATAAATTTGTGACGATCTAAGGTACCATCTGATTCATCAGGTATAAGATCACTAGGACAACATTTTTGGTTTTCAAGATCATTTCCCTAAAGTTGAAAATTGAATTAGAATAGATACTTTCTTTATTTTGGTACAATCTCACTGTTGTTCATGCCTTGGACAATTTCCACTTCATCTCTTAAATAAATGAAGTTGAATTTGTTATTCGTGAAGTGTTAGCAGATCATGTGATAGAATGACGGGTCATTCCATCTGTCTCAAACAAAAGGTTAGCAAAAATTATATACATAAGTCGATCTATAGTGAGATTAATCATATATGGTTTCTAAAATGGACTTATACTTCATATATCATACTGCTTAATATAATAAAACTAGTTTCTACTAAACAGGGACTTCCTGTAGGCCAGTGGTAGGCGATAAAGGCCAGTCGCACTTCGGTTGTGGATTCGATTCCCACAGCCTTGTCCGACGCGATGGGCTGTCGCCCGTCCTGCAGGTTGTCCTTTTTCTAAAACTATATTACTATAACATCCCATCAATAATATCGAGAAAACATCTATCCTTAAACAATACTAACTTGTGTCCAACATAATCCATTCCAATCTTTAGGATTATCCATAATACTGCAGTCCACTCTCATAACATAGTGAAAACGATTTCCATAGATTTAATACCATCGTTGATCCCCATATATCATAAGATATATCTCGTTGGTCACATTCTAATCATTCAAAGGCCTTAATCATGTATTCCCTTGAATACCCATTGAACCTTATTGAAAACATGAATTCAGTTAAACGTTAACACTTTCCACATACCAAAATCCTCAAAATTCTATATACTCAAACCATGATATCACTTAGTCCTTATATCAATCATGAGCTCATGAATATAATCAAACACCCCATTATCTTATTATTCCTTCATTGTGCGCATATCATCTAAATTCTAAAAATATCTGAATAACCTTTCATGGATAGTGGTACCATTAATCATACACTTTGATAACTCAAGGAAAGACAACAGTGTAACAATCCTTAGACGTCTCTTTATTCCATAGTACCATGAGATTTCTTATACAACATTACACATGATAAACATGTAATCATTCCACTACATTCTTAATCCATTGACCGAGCTTCAAAAATTCTTTCATCTCACATATCATTTGTAGTCTCTTCATCATCATCCACATAAATACTACCCATATGACCATACTGATTCTCTTCATGAGTCTTTCCCTAAGGGCATTTGTTTGCATAATGGCCATACATTCCACATTTAAAACACTTAAACATTTTTGATGTCGTAGCAATACCATTATCCTCATCCATGGTGTTAACCGACCCTTTTCCTTTGCACTTACTTGCTTTGTGTCCTTCTTTCCCACACCCAAAGCATCTTCCAGTTCCCTTGAAACATTCTCCTTGATGCCTCTTCCCACATGATTTACATAGGGGAAATTGAACTTTCTTTCCTCTATGATCATCATGAAACTCCATCTTTCTCTTATTAGTCGAGTCAGGAAACTTACCAAATTTTACTTTATTGATCATATTATGAGATTGCTGATTCGGCATAATAATGATCTTTGGACTTCCAAATCCCATTTCATTTGGTTTCTCATGAAGAATATCATTCCATTGTCCATCATATCCTCCATTATCATGAATAATCTTGTTTCCAGCCATTTTCTAAAACCCAAAAAGAATAGTGTGAGAGGAAAAATAATGCTAGGGAAAAAAACATAGTAAAGGGGGAGTACCCTTAATATCTAACATCTTAGGTTAAATTCTAAGATCGGTATCGTAGTTCTAGGATTATATCCTATACGTATACGTATCCTTAGGGAAATCCCTAGACATACCTTAGAAATATCTCTAGGGATCTCACTAATGTTTTCGCATCCTAGTTTCCAAAGGCTGACTAAACCTTTCCTCTGATACCAACTGTAGAGACCCGTATCTTGACGTACATGGACATTACATTACATTTGCAGAATACTTAGTACATAACAAAAACACACACAGAAGGACCGTAATAGTTTAGTGTCTTTGGAAACTCGGAATATAATCTTCTAATCGTGGTGAAAGATCTTCAACATCTCCCATAAAGATCTTCTTTTTTTTATACCTAAAACCTTTCTTTATATCCTGGGGAAAAGAAAACATAAAAGTGTGAGCTCAAATGCTCAGTAAGGGTAAACAAAAGAAATATCAATCACATCATATACATAAGCACATAACTTTTGGAAATCTTAACCTGCAAAAGAGATCATAATTTCATAAAATGGGGTAAATCATGGCAGTGAAATGTAATCACAATAATCATAACATAAAACATGAAACTTTTTGGCATTCACACATAATCATAGAGAATCATTTCTTGTTAGTCAAGACTCATTGCCAAGACTATCTTAGTGGACAAAGTCCCTTTCTGAATCGAGTAACCCTCGTTTCAGTCCTGTTTCACTGAACCGGTATAACCTACCATTCCAGCCATGTCTATCTCATGAGATATAAAATCTTTACCCAATGCATTGGAGGGAGATATAGGTCCCACCCATCTTATAATGAATCCTTTCTTATGTGTGCCACATAATCATAAACCATACATCATAGCATAACCCATGTAATAAAAATGGTATTCTTAAACAACATGACATCATAAAACAATTCATATAAGATAAAAGAATTCATAAAAATATTTACATCACAACATAATCAAATCCATGTAATAATAGGGATAAAAATAGAACCCTTTTATTATATTAGATGGAAAATAATTTTGATAAAATACTTGAAATGAATTCTTGAGGAAAATATCCTTTCTTCTTCAAAATCAATTTCTTTTCACAAAACATCATGCAATTTTAAAAGAAAGAGATTTTATTGAAAATAGTCACGAAATATTTTGGAGGAAGCTTCATGAAAATAAGGCTTTATAAAACCGTAAAAATCCGTTCGTGCCGTATAAGTTAAAAAAAACATTCTTCTCGTACTTTTGTCGGAAAAGTCAAAAAGTACCTTGTACGAAAACGACAAAATATTCCTTTCATATCTTTTACAAAAAAACTCACCAAAGGGTAAATTTGGATATAAACTATTGTAGAAGGATATAAATATTACATATTGAGGAAACATGGATGTGGATGATAAAATACACCCCAGTAATTACCAAAGTAAAAACAATCTCGGATAAAAGTGAGATTGTGATATTTCCCTTACCTTAGGTCCGATTTGCTTCGTATGTGTCCGAACCTCCTGTATAATGATTTAAATAATGTCATTGACTTATTATAGAATCATATTCATTGTTATGATATCATATATGGTTCACTTATGACATTATATTACCCGTTCTTTTGTAAATTCCATGTTAAAGAAGCGTTTTGGGTAAAATCGTTTCATTTATCGTAGGTGTTTTGACTTGTTGTTTTTGACATTATTATTACTTATATCATGATTTACTTACTTCCAGAATATAAAATTTGATTTATATATCATATATATTCAGTATATATATATATATAATAGATAGATAAAATGAAAAACACCGTTCATGGAGACGGTAGTCCGTACGTACGCATGAACGCTGTTTTCCATTCCTTATTGTCTTGAAATGGAAGTAAGTAGATGACATACATATATATATATACATAATCCAGTAGCTTTATAATTTCATATATTTCATTATTATTTCTTATATATACTTTGTAATCATTCTTAAATGGTTAACATGGAGAATGAATCTCATCGCGTCGTGGAGACGGTAGTCCGTACGTACGCACGAGCGATGATATCATTTTCATAAATATTGAATTGAATCGGAGTGTGTTATACAATATATCAGAATCAATATGATGTTGTAATAACTATGTATAGTTATTATTTACACCATTATACCCATCCATGTAAGGTGGTGGTGGAAAATAGATTACACCACGGCGTGGAGACGGTATTCCGTACGTACGCACGCGCAGTGATTTCTTTTTCCGTAGGATGGATAGATGGTGAAATAGGGTTGTTTCATACTTATAATAAAATATCAATATATGAGTGATACTGATGTTATTACTTCATAATGAAACAACCTAAGAAGAAGAAGTGGAAGAAGAAATAAAGATGAAAGAATTGGTAACGGTAATTACCTCTTCTTTGAAGCGCCTCTTTGAGACCTCCTCTTAGGGCACTAAAATTGGTATTTGAGGAAGACCAGAACCTCTAGGATGTTTCTAGGGAAGTGGAGAAGAGATTTTGGCAGGGGTTTGGCGATCGTGAATGCTCAAATTGGTGTGAGGAGGAGGGGGAGGAGGTGCCCTTTTATAAGGGAGGAGAGGGGCACCTTAGGAATATCTCAAAATATTATTTTATATTAAAGTCAAAATCGGTTTATAATGGCTCCAAAGGGTATTATTTCGAAGATAAGGTGGGGATGGGTCGAAAACCTATCAAACAATATGATTTAGACAAGTTTAGGGTATTATTTTAACCTTATCAATTAGATTTAACTCTACGTTAAATAATTTAACTTTTACCATGTCTTTTTGTTTTCTTTCACTCTATGGTTAATAAACTTACTATAACATGCCAAAAGAACCCCAAATTGTTTATTATTAATATATATATCCTTATCTAAGTCATTTTGCCGAACCTTATATTTTTAGGAATAAAATAACAATTAATAATATAATATTTGATTTAAAAACTATTTTGTGTCAATTTTGACACTATTTGATATATGATTTTTGTGAAAGTCATAACAGAATTATATGTTCGAACCAAGTTGATTAAATCAACATTAATATATCATAGTAACCTAGAAAATCACTGGAATTCATAAAAAGTCTTAAATTACATTTATTTTGGTATTTATATTATCGATTATGTGAATATTTCATTAATAAGATAATTACTGCATCATCTTTGTGTCACAAATAAATTAAATTATATGATGTCTAAAAATTACAAATAAAATACCATCATGTTGGAAATCTTTTTATCTTTCTAATGAATATTTACAATCGAATTTATCTTATGTATAACCCCATATTATAAATGATTTACTTATTAAACTTTGATTTTAACTATTTTAACCCTTCTTTAAATAAATTAATAATAAATGTCCTAATCTAATCCAAGTGGGCCTAAATGGTCATATTTTATTCCTAAGTTTTTTTTGGTCGAATTACACTTGTCCAATAGAATTAGGACATGTGTTAGGGTAATATTAATATCATATTTACCCTTAGTTACCCAATTTACTATTAACCGTGGTAAAAAAAGTAAAAATTTACTATTCACCAAAAATTATTTTCATCTCATTGAACCACATTTTAGTCCTTGATATTAACCGTGTCTCTCGGATTTTCGAAATTCCATTCACAGAAACGGTAAAATTAAGTTTTATGAAAAATTCAGTTTTTTTAACTACCACTTAGTAGTTTCACTATTCATCAAAAATTGATGTTTTTCAGAACAATGCCAAAATTTCATCCTAAGCTATATTTTATATTCTGAATTCAAAAATAAAGTCTATTTTACCAAATTCATAACATTGAAGTTTCATTAATTATTTTTATAATTAAATCCCGCTGTTAAAACAAATAGCCTGTTTTTAAGAAACAATATCTATCAAAAGATTGACACTTGATTATGTCTGGTTTAAATGTGAAATTACAACCAATGACCAACATTGTATTAAATTGTAAAAATATATTCTAAATATAATTTAAAACCACTCAAATTAATAATTTATCACTATTAATTATTTCGATTAAAAAAGTTGCTTTTAATTAAAATTTAGTAAATTTCACTATTCATCAGAATATGAAAGTTATCCGAAAAGTACCAAAATTTCACCTTAGGCTAAATTCGATACTCCGAATCTAAAAATGAATTCCATTTTGAAAAATAAAATTTACAAAATTTCAAAAAGTGGTTATTACTATTCATAACGGCTAGTTTTAATAATATTTTAATAGCATATCGTTGTTTCGTGAAACTCAGTATTGCGTACTACACACGCTATCGAGGAAGGTTGCGATTGCGTGTAATGCAAGGCAAGTCAAGGATGCGTGTTGTGCAAGCTCCTTTTGGTGTAGCTTACAACACAAGACATTAATAAAATTAAAAAGAATATTTTTCATAAAATCTCGGGCTGTTAAATTTAAAATACCGAGGTGAAAATAATGAACCATGTTTACAATATCTGTAAAAGTATGTGTATATTTATTTCTTATCCTTATATAATTTAGATTTCAATAATTTATTTCTTTTATAGTCATTGAACCAAGAATATTGTGATCACATTATTAAAAGTTTATGGTTATTCACACAGGTTCTGTTTTCATTAATTATAAATATAGACCACGTACACCACTTCATGCTACACATAATCCTTCAAATTTTAACCAGGAAATATGAAATTGTCTTCAGATAGAATTATCTATCATATTTATAATAATTTTATCTCTACAAGAATTCATCATTCTTCTATTTCCATGCATACTTCCAAGAGAAATCTGATGTACTCAATTTGAGTATTTCGTAATCCTTAGACTTTTCAGCTAAATATTCCTCTTACAAAAATCCATTAGAATCCCTAAAATAATTTTACCTGTATTATTAATATATTTTAACAATATTATATTAATTTATCTTTCGTTATTCAATCATTTGATTCCTTTAATATAAAACAACATCAATATTATGGGTGAGAGGACATCTACCACCATGAACTGATGTAGTTATTTTTTTGATAGATCCACTAATGGATGGTAAAATGGATATATTGAATGAAATAATTTATTTAATATTTAAATATTTTAACTCATAAGTAATAATTTATCATATACCTTCATTACATACAATTATTTATGAAATAGAAGCATTAATCAAGTGTTAATGCGCACTAAAACAACCATGAATTATGAATTTCATTTTTCATCCTTATAATACATGGATGGTTATACTATGGTATTCAATTATGGAAAATAATATTTATAACTTTTTTAATATTCTTTAAAATTTAAATTTTCCATACATAATGAAATCTCTTTACTCTTTAAATCATCATACCATGCTCTTGTTTGTGTAGGTTTAACCACCCACGTTAATGATGTTATAATATTTATATCATGAATGACTAACGCATATTTTATAAAGATTATATAATTTAATAATAATATACATAATATTTTTCAATGACTATTAAAATAGTAAACCTATATTAAATACATTTATTAATATATCTATTTTTACCATTAAACTAGTCAAAAAAAGTTCTTCCAAATTTCAATTTCCTAAACTATATCTATATCATTAAAAAAAATTAAAATACTATTCAATTAATCATTGAAACACCGAAACTAAATTATATAGTATAATATTGTAATTGTAATGTATTTTAATGGATAATATTTTATAACCCCATTTCAAAACATCTAAGAAATAAACAAATTATTGTTTTTAGCATTCAAAGATGAAAATAAACCATAGTTGTCTAATATATATATAATAAATGATTGTAAATGAAGTTAATAAATAGAATTATATATGAATAATGTTTTCTAATAATTATTAAGACATATATATTTATTATATAGGAGGTTAGGTCATTTTTTACTAAGAGGGGATGCAAGGTAAGGGGTTCCTTGTCTCAAATTAATATACTTGAGCCATATTTCTTATTATGAATGATGATATCTTGATTATGGTTTTATTTATACCTAATTTATTTATTTTTCAATTATTTTTTCATTCATTTTTTAAATATCAATATCTCATTTTTCATTTAAATTTCTGTAAATTTAAAATATTCCCAAGTTGAAAGGGTTTTGGATCACTCAACTCCCTTCATTGAGTAACAATGCTTCTTCCTAAACTTATTTCTTCTAATTTTAGTTTATTATATTTAAAATTATATTTTATCTTACATTATCTATAGATGTTGGAATATTTTTTGATTCAAATATTCCACCTCTATTTATTTCATCCTTATAATTGTATAATATTATTATGAATTATTTGTATCCTTCCTAGAAATGATTTACTCTCCTTGCTTATTTTTAACATTCCTTCAAATTTTCTCCATTATATTTTGAAACTTGATTTAGGTTATCTCATATAAACTTCATATTTCTCTTCTATTATTTTTAATAGGATTTTCTATCGATGATAATTTTTTTGTGCGTAGTTTTTTAAACAAATCGGTTGAATATCATGTTATTTTAATTGGTATGATCAATGTTTTAATTGATTATATTAAATTTTCAGCATTTAGAGTTTAGGGTAACAATTTTAAAATAAATAAAAATAAATATAATTCCATGATTTTATCTTATTTTATCATTGTTAGTATTTTTTTGTGATGTGTTTGTTAAAGTAGATCATTAGAAGAATTATTATCCAAAAAATGTGCCAACCCATAGTATCCCTAAATACATAAGATCTAATCCACATAGCAAGAATATGATGGTCCAACTGACCAACCAAAACTATAGTGAAGGCCCACATGGGTATCAAGAAGTAGGACCAGTCCCTTATAAGTGTGATCAAAATAATTGTATGGGATGAATCCTATAAGGTTCATGTGTTTCAGCATGGGACCAATTGTTTATCTGTGAGTATAGTGAAACCACATCCCCTTAGCATGAATCTGAGTAGTTAACGTGAAACATTTTTATATCAATTAGAGAACATACACTTCAAACATATATGTGGGGTGAATTTTTGTCCAAGTTACTATAAACATACCAATAAAGTGTTTTCTCAATCATTTTTCATGCCATTTTCATATGAAAAAACTTATGTTATAGGCCAACGAAACTACACAGCTAGATGCATCTTTAATGCTATAGCACCGTCATGGATGGTGAAGGAGGATATCCTTACTATAAAAATCATGTAAACCATTATTCCACTATATTCACCCTTATAGATTAGTCAAAATGGGAACATTAACTAAATATGATGTTATTAATTGTTGATTTATTCTATGTCTGGGCTCCCAGTAAGCCTACAAATGAAAAAAGACATTATGAAATACTAGGAAGTGTTGCACCATTATCTAATTTGAAAAATAAAATAAATTAACTCATGAGGTCGTAGGAAATCCACTACAGTTTAGAGATGCGTAAAATGCAAGTGGAAGGGTTTCAGAGAGATGGGTGGCTGCACCATCGTCACTAATAAGGAAATGTGGTTTTTCATCTTGAAAAGATATTGTTCCATAAGGTTATACTCAACGTAATAGGGTGAGGGTTACTATAAAATATAAGAACCTGATTTTTAGTCTATCCACAAAAATAAAATTCACCAGGATTGGGTTTATGGATTTTTCATGAACATATACATGGTATCCTCTCCTAATTATGAAGCATTTTTATAACTATACATGAAAAATTAAGAATAACCAAAACCCATACTCCCTCTCACATATATAAGATGAAATTTTTAAACACATCTCGACATGAAATTTTACGCTGAGTGGAAAAAAATTCAAAGGGAATGTATAGAGGGTAAAGAAGAAAAATAGAAATAGTTGAATAATTGTGGGGTAAGGAAAGATAAAATTAAAATAGAGAGAATTATATATATAAATATAGAGCATTGTTTTTGGTTAGGTGGACCAAATATCTACTCAAAGGGGACCCCGAAAAAGAAATCACTGAACTTGAAGAGGTTTCACTTCAAACTGAGGATTTTAATGTAGTAAAATAACAAATGAGTCTACTCATCATCTGAATAAAGAGTGGAGTATAAGGTTTATTATCAATTATTTTTATGTGTTAAATAGAAAATTTATTTATTTATCTCTTTTCTTTATGATATTTTTTAATTTATATATTAGTGAGAGAGTAATAAGAATATGTTTCAATTGGATTAATAGAGTATTTATTTTTATTTATAAATTTCTATTGTCATTCCTTAAATTCATATCTCATTAATATGGGTTGAGATACTTTCCATGAATAACTTTGTATTTATGTAAAGGATCTGTTAATAGTAGAGGAAGAGTATGTGAAATTTAATTCTTTCTAAACAATGAATAGATGTTATTAGTTTTTTACATTGAGTAAAACAGTATCACATTAAAAATTACCTAGTTAATGTAATGGTAATTATGTGAAACCCCAATGTGATTAATGTAAATGAGATGCAATAGTGGACTCAAATTCTCCATTCATAAAAAATATTTAACTAAATATACATTAGTTGGGTTTGACACACATGTTGATAGGATTCGACAATTATATATAACTAAAAATGATAATGAATGGTCATGTTAGTTAACCTGAAAAGTATTCCAGCATTTAATTTATTGTTATATTACAAGTCATAATTGAACTCTTATAATGTAATGAAAATACATACTTCCATATCGACTCAATCCCCACATCCCCATCTTAATTTCAGATTCATTCTAATCACATCTTTGAATAGCTATGTAAATTTAGTTTGAGTAATGTAATGACCCGACCCCAGAATCCTAGAGACGATGCATTATTTAAATTCATTGACATGATTAGAAGGAATCAATTCCTAATTTTCCAATCAGTTTAATTTTTTTGAAAAATAGATTATATATATGAATGTTACATTACACTTACTAACATACAAAACTACATAAATATTCCTTTGAGGATTCCATTGGTCTGTTATCTTAAACCTGTATATAAATCATACTACACTTATTAGAATCCTTGGGAAATAAATCATAAGAAAGGGTTAAGCCTAGATTTTTAGTAAGGATAAACAATATTGTCGAAGCTATTATAAATAATCATATACTTTTATGGAAAGATAGAAATTTTAAATAAAAAACCGTTAAACATAATCTTTAGCATAATATGGGAATGATAAATCAAAAAATTCCATTTACTTATTAACATATATATTCTACTAGTTGAGTAATCTTATGTAACATCAACAACTAATCTCATAATAATAGAATGTATAATGTTAGACATCTTAACCACAATGTCCTGGCCTTGTGCCAAGACCCTAAATATGAATTGTTTCAAGGCCTTGTGCCATGAAACTAGTTTGTCTCATCATACCTACCGATACATCTAGGTTCTATAATGGGACTAACCCATTACTCACTAAGTCTAATGCATTCCTCATATGAAAAGAGTGAAACATAAGAAAAACATTCGTATTAAAACTAGCATAGGGAATGTCAATATTTTAATAACAAACCAATAATGGTTTAAAAATATCAAATCTAAAGTCAAACATATCATAACTCATTCAATAAAATATGTTATATTGTATTTTAATTAACCAACCTCAATAATGAATAATATTTTGTAAAGGATGTTTATATAATTGAAAATGATCAATAAAACTCTTGGAGAGAAATATAACTTTTCATGAAATCATTTAAAAATCACACATTTTATAATCAAATACATTTAAAATATATTCTTGATTAAAATATCACAATACAAATTTTAAATTTTTTAAATTTTTTAACACTATAAAAAAATCATGGCTATATAACTTAATCCTTAACACCATTTTGAAAACATAGACATTAATGAGAAATATTTAGAAGAATAAATATTTAAAACCATTAAAATGACGTTTTAGATAAATATCACTTTTAAAATAATCAATTTAAAAATACTTTTATGAAACATCGTCATGGATAATAAATATGTACACATAAATACATACACATAAACAATCTCAGATAATAATGAGATTTGAGGAATTAACACTTACCCTGTACATTCCTTTGATCGAGGGTACATTTAACCTTATGTATAATGAAAATAGTATCTTATTAGATAATACTAGAACCATATTCATATTTATGATAACATACCTAATTTATTATTAACTTAACTATGTATTAAATAAATATTCCATGTTAAAATAACATTTCAGGTAATAATTTCTTTCTTTATCGTACATGTTTTAACTTGTTATTCATGATCATATCACATATATAAAGATTTAATTGCATCCCAAATATAAAATCTTATTTATCTGTAATTTATATTCATAATATAAATATCTATAATGAATTGATATATGAAATATAAACCACCATTTATGGAGACGGTAGGTCGTACGTACGCATAAATGTTTTTTCCGTTTTCATATTGTATTGAATGGATGTAATTGAATGAGATATATATAAACACACACACACAGAGATATATATATATATATATATATGTATTTATAGTAGCATTATTATGTCATATATTACATACTTATTAATAATTTATATTTTTATAAACACAGTTGAATGGGGGACATGGAAATGCATCTAATCGCATCATGCAGACGTTAATCCATACACACACTCAAGAAATAATGAAATTATATATATGGTAAAATAATATGTAATTGGATGTTATATTGTAGATAAAGAATCACAAACATGTTATATTTATCATTTAAATCAATTATACTCATTATTTTACCCATCCAAATAATAAATGTTTAATAATAAACTACCCCACGACGTGGGGACAGTGAGCCATACGTATGCACATATGGTGAATTTTTAATTCATTGGATTGATAGAATAAAAAATATGGTCATAATATATTTATAATTACATATCAGTCTATAGAAGGTATATGATTTATTAATTTGTTATGGAAACAACAAAGAAAGAGGAAGAGGAAGAAGAAAAGAACTTTGAAAGAGTTGATAAAATAATTACTTCTTTTTCGGTTCTTCCTTTTGATTTGTACAAGAGGGGTATGTAGGATGGCTTTATGATTAATGTAAGGCCTCTAAGTTCAAGTGAGGGTAGTCGGGAGGATATTTTAGTAGGGTTTGGTAGATACAAATGGCTTTGGAAGAGTGAATTTAAGAGAAGGGGAATTACCCTTTTATAACGGAGGTGAGGGGCACTGTAAGAAAAGTTTGAAATATTAATTTATTATCGAACCATTTTTGGTTTGTAACAGCATAAAATATTTTTATTTTTAGAATATGGTGGGGATTGGTATAAATCCTCTCAACCAATATATTTTAGGCAGGATTTGGTCACTATATTTAACCTATCATTTATATTTAACTCTTTGTTAAATAGTTTATCATTTACCATGTATTCTTGTATTTTTATGTTACATGGTTATTATACATAATATTAATTACCAAGAAAACCTACACTGGTTATTTAATGAAATATATAACCTTATATAATTCTTTTGGTTGAAATATATATTTTTGAGGGATAATATTTCATTTAAAAAAATATTATTTGTTTTAGAAACTCATTTATGTCAATTTTTTACACTATTTAGTATTTAATTTTTAGTAAAGTCATAAAAACATAATTAATTCGAAAATAGATACATTTAATCAGACCTATAATGTAATATTCAGTTATAAAATTCATTTATAGAATCAAATGTTTTAATTTAAATCTATTTTATTATATATAATATCAATTATTTTAATCTTTCATTAATAAGTTATTTTCTGCATCATCATTGTGTAATATATATATTTAATTATTTTATTTCTAAACATTATAAATAAATACCATGATGTAGGAAATATTTTTATTTTAATAATTAATATTTATAGTCAGATTTATCATATGTATAACTCTATATTAAAAATAGTTTAGTTAATACTATTTGAATTTATCACAATTAACATTTCATTAAATAAAATATAATAAATATCATAATCCAACACAAATGGATAAAAAATGATCCATTTTTCTTATAAGGTTGATTTTGGTCTATATAAACTTATCAAATAGAATTAGGGAATGTGTTAGAGTAATTTTAATATTATTATTACTTTTAATTACTCAATTTACTTTTAACCATGGTAAATAAAATTCAAAAGTTTATATTCAACCAAAATTATTTTTATCCAATGAAAACATATTTTACTTACTAATGAAAATCGTGTAAATCTTAGTTTTGAAATTCATTTCACAGAAGATATAAAATTATGTTTTATGAAAATTTTTAATTGTACCTAGAAGGTGGGTAAATGTTCCTAGAAGGTCGGTAAATGATGATAAAAAGATCAATAAAAAATTATCTATCTAATCTTAATATAATATGAATCCAATGAAATATAGTATGCTAATATATGTAATATGTGTCTTTTTGGACTTTAATATACATTTTGATTAAAAATAATTAATTAAATAAAAAGTCAATTTTTAGCCACTATCATGTTTTTCACTATTCATTAAAAATTGAAAATTTTCAGTAAATGACAAAAACTTCACCCAATGATAATATTGATATTATGAACTAAAAAATGAATAATATTTTACAACATTCAATTTTTATAAGTGTCTAAAATTAATTTTATTATTGTTCAGAAAAGGACATAAAATGTAGTTCTTTTAAGAAAATAGTTTTTCTAAATATATAACTATTTTAACCAAACATATACATATCACTATAAATATGTTTTTTTGTGAAAATTTTATAAACAAAATTTAAAAATTATTTTTTTACTATTTGTATTAAAATATTTATTTGAAAAATAAATATATCATTTAAGTGAATATTATAATAATGTGTTGTTTCACAGAAACTCAATATTGTGTATAAGGAAATCCAAGTCAGTTTTATATGCAATATTTTCTATTAAATTTCTTTAAAGAGATAACATACTATGCAATATTTCTATTTTACATTCTCCCCTCCTTTAATAAATTGCATCCTCGAAATGAGAAATTTTTTTACAAAAATAAAAGGTTGAAAATTGAAAATACCTTTGTTGAAAACCAAAATATGAAATATGGTTAATAAAATTTAGTCATAATAAGAGTATAAGAGAAATGAAAAAATCACTACCCAATTAAGGTTTTTAATTGAAGAACATTGGTGGAAATTAGAGACACATAATTAGAGGGAAAATGTAAATATTTATTGGAAGTGATTGAGGTTAGAAATCTCAAATAAGTGATTGGAAAATTGTGGGCCTCAAAGCCATAAATATACGATTATTTAAAATATCAACAGTTCAAAAAATCATAAGGTATTTAGATACTAAATTTTCTGTTTGAAGATAATTTCCCTAAATTTCATGAATTAATTTCATCATAGAATAAAAACATAATAGAGGAAAAGTAGAGATCCATCATTTAAATAATTTCAACTAAAAACTTATATAAGAACTAAAAAATTATCTATTTATCATAATCGTATAGGGTTACAAAAAATGAATTTATAATTCATTGGTCATACCATTAAAAAAACTACATTATACAAAATAGGACATCACATGTGCATGTGGTTGGTGATGCACCCTTGTCACCTTTCGGTTCCAGGTTCAATTCCTGCGGCCTTGGTAGATATCACGGGTTGTCACCCGACCTCCGGGTTATTATTTTAATAACAATACAAAAAAATCTTAATAAATTTAATTACCATACACAATAGTATCAAATTTCCAACTTAATCAATTAAAACCTTTCGAATTATTCAAAATAATTTCGTCCAAACTCAATGTCCAAAATTTATAATGAAGGTAAACATAATGAAGACCTATTTTTACACGTAATAAGATGCTAATACCTTCATCATTTATTCTCTTAAAACATTGTAACATACTAAATGAACATAAAACCTTATTTGAGTAAGTTTTTACTTCATTATGCCTTCTGTAAAACATACAATACTAGATAAACACCTTTAATACCAAAAATTTGTAATCTCCAACAATGATGGAATAATAAAACAATGAATACATTTCAAGGTAGTCAATAATATCCAATATAATTTATGAAAATCAATAATAACTTATTCTGAATTCTTTTTCTCAATTTTAGAAACATATTAACAGTTATATCTCCCCCAAACATATATTTTCCAAGACATTTAACTTGAAATTGTGTCATTTTACATGGTACCATACAATCTCAAATACTTAATGAAATAGTACTCCATTACAATAATTATATAAAATATAATTATTATACCTTTTTAATCATTATTGAAATAATCAAATGACACAATACATTAAAAACAACATAAGAACATTAACCATTAATCTTCATCTACGGTTGTATCATAACTTGATTTTTATCCAATAAATTTATTTGGGGTATACTCGGATGATTGAGACATTGATTCTTGTAGTGTCCCAACTACATAAAGATGAAGCATTGTAAATTTTAAACCATTTTCTTACCATTTAAATCACAACATTGGTTTCCTATTTCTCCACACAAATAAAAAATTCATATTCCCTTCATTGGCATAGGACTCAAAGAATTATTTACTTTTCTTATTAACACATGAGACTATTTCTTAATATAATAAAAATAGTTGGGATACTATTTCTCTTATAAATGTTTTCTTAAGACCATGAAATATATGATCCTACTATCTGGATCATGTGTATTGCTGGAGTTCTTGTTCCTTCTTCTAGACAACATTTCTAAATGAAAACATACACTATGTTTGATTATATCATAATTTATAATCCAAACACTAGAAAAATTATCAGCATTAATTGAATATTTACACACATTTAGTCTCATAATCATAAAAATGGTTTAATTACAAAAATATGTACTCATAAATACTTCATAATGGTTTTTAATGAAAATGTGAATTATCTTAAACATGTCCCCCAAAAGTGTCCAACCAGGTGCATAGTAAGGCCCATTTTCATGTACGAGGATACCCAAACTAAAGCCCAGAACACCATATTAGAGTTTTAACCTCTAGTTATATCTATTCTAGATCCATGTACACGCGTAGTTCCCAGATAGGGATGTATTGCTTAGAAAACCCACATAATACCTATATTAGCAAAAATTTTGGATGTTCATCTATTATAATCCTCAATGTCTATCTTAGTGGATGTTAGCTATTCATAGTAATTATAAATATAGTTCCCAATGATATTTATAAAATTCAAATGATTCCAACTGTAATTCCGTAACTTTAGAAGCCCAGATCAGGTGCATTATTTTAATACATCGACATGATTCAAAGGAATCAAGTCTTGAAGGACCGATCAATTTTTCAGTCTTGTAAAATAGATTGCATACATTAACATTGCATTACACTTTCTAACATACAACGCATCATAAATAATCATATGAGGAAACCATTATTCACTTATATTAATCCAAAATATAAATCATAATACACTTCTAATAATCCTAGAGAAATAAAACATAAGAAAGGGTTGAGCTCACTTGCTCAATAAAGAAAAATAATATAACATAAGATATCAAAAATAATCTTAAAATTTTATGGAATGGTTTAAAATTGAATCAAAAGACCTTTAAACATTAATTTTGGCATAATAGGTCAGTGATAAATAAAATAATTCAATTTAATTATTAACATTGATATTTTACTAGTCGAATAATCACATGTAACATTAACAATTAATCTCATAATGTTGGAATCCATAATTTCAGACATCTTAACAACAATGTGAAGGATTCATTCCAAGACCCTAAATAAAAATTTTGTTAAATCCTTGGAACAAGACAGTAGTTTGTCTAATGAGACCAACCGATGCATCGAGGGGTTATAATAGGCCCCTCCCTTCACTTACTATGTCCAATGCATTCCTCATATGAAATGGGTGAAACATAACATAAACATTTGTATTAAAACTATCATATGAAATGTTGATATTTTAACCATAATACCTTAATGATATAAAAAGTGCACATCTAGAGTCAGTCATATTATAACTCATTCATTACAATATTGAATATTGTATTATAATTAATCAACCACAATCAAGACTAATATCTTGTAATGTATGTTGACATAGTTGAAAATTATCAGTGAAACTCATTGAGAGAAGTATACCTTATTCAAGAAATCATTTAAAAGTCAAACCATTTAGAAATTAAGACATTCTCTAGGATATTTTGGAATTGAAGTGTCCCATATCTCATTAAAACATTTGAAAGGAATTAACATTTTAAGACATTAATGTGAATATAAAAAAATATAAACCCATTTTGAATACAAGGACCTTAATGAAAATGATTTAGAATAATACATATTTAAAAAATGAAAAATTAAATTTTAGTTAATGATTTTATTAAAAATAATACTTTTGAATACTTTTTTTATAAAACACAGAGATAGAAAAAGAAATATGCCTCAAAAAATGCATACACATCAACAATCTCAGATAATAATGAGATTAAAGAATTAACCCTTACCTTGTACAATACATTGGATGAGGGTAAATCTAACTTACTTTATAATAACCATAGCATGTTATTAAATTATACTAGAACCATATTCATATTTATTATATCATAAATTATATGTGTATGACTTTATACTACTTATTTAATAATAATTTCTATGTTAAAATAATATTTTAGGTAATAATTTATTTCTTTGTCGAACATGTTTTAACTTCTAATTCTTAAAAATATCACTTATATCAAGATTTAATTTCTTCCAAAATATAAATAAGTATAATATATAGATATATTAAATAAAAAACACCATTTATGGAGATGGTAGTCCGTATGTACACATAAACATTGTTTTGGTTTTCATATCATTTTGAGCGGAGGTAAGGGAATGAGAAATATATATATGTGTGTGTGTATATATATATATATATATATCCAGTATAATTATTATGTTATATATTACATACTTATTAATAATATGTATTTTTATAAACATCGTTGAATGGTGAATGTGGAAATGAATTTCATCGCGCCGTGGAGACGGTCAGCCGTACATACCCACGAGCGATGATATGTTTTTGTTGATGTTGAATTTGAATGTAATTGGATGGAATATTATATATAAAGAATAATTTACATGTTATTTTTATTCATTACATCAATTATACTAAATATTATACCCATCCAAATAATGAATCATTGAATAACAAACTACACCATGATATGGAGACGGAAAGCGGTACGTATGCATGTATGATTCAATTATCATTCATATGATAGGAAGAATAATAAAAATGGTTTTACCATATTTGAAATAAAATCTCATTATGTAGAAGGTACTTGAGTTATTATTTTGTAATGGAAAAAACAAAGTAAGAGGAAGTGGAAGATGAAACGTACGTTGAAAGAGGTGATGAAATAATTACCTCTTCTTCACGTTCTTCATTTTGATTTGAACAATTTTGTTTTCTTAAGATTGATTTATGATTCCTGTTAGGCCTCTATGTCAAATTTGGGGTAATAGGGAGGATATTTGAGAAGTTTTTTTCTGATCCAAATGGATTTGGAGGTATGAATTTAAGATAAGGGGAAGTACACTTTTATTAGGGAGGTGAGGGGAACTTTAGGAAAAGATTAAAATATTAATTTATTATAAAATAATTTTCCTTTTATAATAGTTCCAAATTGATTTATTTCAAGGATAAGCTGGTTATGGGTCAAAATAATCTCAAACAATAGATCTTATACAATATTATGTCACCATATTAAGCTTACCTTTTAGATTTAACTCTTAGGTAAATAGTTTAACCTTTACCATGTCTTCTTGTATTTTTATTTTACATGGTTAATAAACATACAATGAAATTCCAAGATAAATTTAAGTGGTTATTTAACGATATATATAAGTTATCTAAGTCCTTTATAAAAATAATTTATTTTTTGTATGATATATCATTTAATAAAAAAGTATTTGTTTTAAAAACTCATATATGTCAATTTTTTACACTATTTAGTATTTTTTTAAGTCCTAACAACTTGATTTATTCGAACCAAATATATTTAATCAAACCTAAAATGTCATATTCACATAAAAATTTATTTTAATGGCATACAAAGTTTCAATTTACATTTATTTTAGTACTTATAATATCAATTATTTTAATCTTTCATTAATAATTTAATTACTCCATCATCATTGTGTCATATATAAATTTTATTATTTAATATAAAAAAACTATAAATAAAATAACATGATGTAGGAAAATTTCATATATTTCTAATGAATAATTAGAGTCTAATTTATCATATGTATATGTCTATATTAAAAATTGTTTAGCTAATAAACATTGAATTTAACAATTTTAACACTTCTTTAACTAAAATATAATTAATGTCCTAATCTAACCCAAATGGATAAAAAGAATATTATTTTTGTTCTAAAGATGATTTTGGTCGAAATAAATTTATCTAATTAAATTAAAAACATGTGTTTGGGTAATTTTAATATTTTTTTTTACCATGAATTACCCTATTTACTTTTAATCGTGGTAAATAAAATTCAAAGATTACTATTCACAAAAATTCATTTAATCTTATTGAACCACATTATACATAAAAATGACAACCATGCCCGTATGAATTTTTAAATTCAATTCACAAAAGAGGTAAAATTACATTTTATACAAATTGGAAAATGTACCTAGAATATGGGTAAATTTTCCTAGAAGGTGGGTAAAAGACATTGAAAAGTAAAATAAAATTTAATATATATAATCATATTATAAAATTACTAAAATTACTTATATTGGACTAAAATATGTATTATGTATCTCTTTATACTTTAAAATAAATTTTAATTAAAAATAATTATTTAAAAGAAAAAGATGGTTTTTGTGTACTATGTAGTATTTTCACTATTCATCAATAATTTAAAATTTTTAGAAAAATACCAAAAATTCACCCAATGATAATTTTGATATTATGAAAAAAATGATGTCTATTTAAACAAATTCAATTTTTAGATGTCTCTAAAATTAATTTTATTATTGTACACAAATGTACATAAAAAGTAGTTTTTAAGAAAATAGTATTTTTAAATATGTGATGATTTTAACAAAACATATACATTTGATTATAAATATGTTCAATTTCTATGAAAAAAATATAAATAAAAATTAATAGATAATTGTTACTATTCATATTTCAATATTTAATTGATAAATTCATATATTGTTTAAGTAATTATAATATTAATGTGTTGTATCGGAGATACATTATCTTACGTATAACGCAGGCCATGTAGGTGTTGTGTACAATATAATCTATTAAATAACTTTATAGAGATAATTTTATATGAAATATTGGGGTGTTACATATAAAATTTTTACAACGCTTTTTATCATTAGTTCATGCTTGTCATAAAACTATTCTACATTCTAATATCTAGTGTAGTTGGATTACATTATATATTTACTTTTCTATCCAAAAGATAACTAATGATGTGCTAGGGAGATATAAAAATTAGTGTTTTATGGAAAAAAATTTATAATTTAAATAACAAAACATATCTTTTAAACTCCTACATTTTTATTTACATGTTTCGTATCTGGTTCATTTTATCCTAATAGTTTTTAAGCCCTGGTGTTTTGTTGTGATATCAGGAAATGGAAAAATTGATGGACAATTTCCATTTGGATGTAAATATTTCCAACCACACTCAATGAATTAATTAATTAGAGAGTGAAAATACTATACTTGGTATGGGTGCTTCAAGACACACAGAGAGTACCACAACCACATCTACATCAAAAATATTTACTCCTAAACATGGAATTTGAGTTCATGTTGGGGTTTTCACACTTGGAGAGTATGACCAAGGTGGTATTTCTATATGAAATGGAACCCATTAAATATGTCTATTATAGAATTTTGATAGATATAACCCTTAAACTTTTGGTTAAGTAGAATGATGTGGAAAAATAAGAAGTCACACTATAAGAATAAGGGTGTAAGATGGGAGTACCTATAATTTTTATGACATAATGTTGTTATTAGAGGAGGTAAATATATTATTGTTTGAACAAGGAATCCCCAAACACTATTTAATATACATGAGTTGAAAAATGAAAAAGTAGAATAAGGTTACTAGGTATTTATATACATTAGGTTATTTATTTTATGATCACAGATATCTTGATTTTGGTTACCCCCTCATATTGAAAAAGAATAAAAAGAATAAGAATAAGAATAATAACACTTCACTTCTAAAAAGGAATACCAAGAGGAGGTGATATTTCATAGAGATTGTGAAATTTTGAATTACACTTTTGAACTTAATGAATATAATCCCCACGGAGAAAAATAAAAATTTGTGGCTACAAAAAATGGAGATATGACTATAATATTTGAATATCAATGGCCATACATACATTGAAAAGATGTGTTTTATCAATTTTTTGTAGTTTATATGTTTTTATTCCAATAAATTGTGATTTTACACTACTTGATACATTACTAAACTACAAGAATATGATATTTTTAAGAGGTGACAAGTTATAAGTGCTACACACAAAAAACATCCAATTGAAAATTTTATCAACATGAAAGGGTTATATTGATACCCAACTACTATTATTCAATTTATGATATGTGTTAATTATTAGAAACCTAAATAATGTAACTTTATAGGAGAAATCTTGAGTTTCAATTTTTTTTGGGCATATATTTTTTAGATATATTGAATCATCCCCCATTATTATTGAACATTAAAATAATGGACCTTTGGTTTTCACAAATTAAATTTCAAAATTTACTTCCATAGATCATAAGGTAAGAAAAAATAATAAAATGGGGGAAAAATAAATGGGGTAATGTTTAAATTTCAGTATTTAATTGAAGTGACCATTATTTTAAAAAATATTTTTAATCCAAAAAGAAATAAAAAATGAATTCCCACACATTGGTTGATTGTTTACTTTTATATTAAATTTATTTAAAAAATTTAGGATCCCAAATATTACATGTTATAATTTTTTATGAATTGTGAAAGGAAGATTTTTAGTTTTATAGTTAGAGAGAAACAAATGTATTTGATTTCAATATATCCTAATTTTTTATATTTTGGTCATATATTAATGGAATTCCCTTCCATATTTCATGGATTAAATTTAAAAATATCTTGTTTAATTTTTTTTTATTAATAAATATTCCATGAGTGATTGATATAACATCTTATTATCTGATTTTATAGAATTCGTTAATCTAATATCTCCAATATTTATTAGTAAATTTCTAGTGTACTTTTGACATGTCACATATTGGGATTTATATTCAACTCATCAGAACAATTATTGTAAAAATTCATATTAATTTTTTATTAATGTTTTTTCTCGTGATCTATCCACTAAAATTTACACATACCTAACATATATCAACCATTTATCCAATAGATACCATGAATGGACATTAATAGGAACAACCACATTTCAATCAAATTTTTCTATCTATATACTTTATATAATGTTTCTCATGGTTTAAAATGTTTAGGTGTCTGGGGTAGATGGATTTCATGAAAAAAATGATATTCCTATTTTAGGGAAAATTTTATTGGTGTATTCCTTATTTTTGGAAGAATTGTTCATGTCTTACATGACAATTTTTATTTGTCACTCATTATAAAAAACAAAACAAATGTGGGTAAAATTATAGAGGGTCAAAAGGAACCATCACTTGGCTAATGATTTTTATAATTTGGGGTTAGGTGATGGGTTTTAGACTTGTCCAAACACAATTATTAAAAAATTTAATATTTTAAAAATAAATAAACATAAAGGGGTAACTCATTCGTTATTATTTAATAGATAATGGAATTAGTTGAGATTGGGGATGTGGAGAAGATATGATTTTATAGAGGATAATGTCTTCTGATTTACATTGTTTATCATTACTAACAATTAGATATAAACAACCTTTTCAATCATTAAATTTTTTATTCCATAATTTCTTACCATACATAAGCCTCATAATCATATCATCCTAAGACTTAATGTCCTCTATCATATTGTTTTATTTTTCTCTATCAAGTGGAGATAGTATAAAATTTTCATGTTCATATGTTTAATATATGTACTCTTTTTTTAACAAAACTTTCCATATTTATTTTAACTTGGGCATTGAGGGAAGTAAAAATCTTGTGAGGTTGATCGATATTTTTCATATAAATAATGTTGAATTGAGAGATGTTAATTTAATAGATGATAATTTCTTTCATTTTCCTAGGGATTTTGGATATATTGTGCCTAGGGAGGAGTTGGGATACCATTATGTATATAACATTTGAAATATTTTCCCCCGTTGATAATGGTTTTACTTACTTTATTCACAATGTTGTCTGTTGGATGAATGGGGATACCCTCATTAATTTATATTATGGATTTATACATGAGGTTATGCATGTTTTAAGTATGGATAATTTGTTGATCATATTTTTCGGCTTAAAATTTAAATATCAAATTTTTGAATAACTATTATTTTAATAGATAATACAAATTTTTTAATTGATTATATTTATTTATGGATATTTATAATTCGGTTAAAATTCATAAAAATAAATTATTGAAATTTTAAATGCATTATTTTATCTTTATTAATATTTAGATATATTTATGTCTATGATGTGTATGTGTAAATTGGAAACGATAAGAAGGATTGTCCAGAACCTGGGAAAAACAGATTAAACCTCAATCCATAGGATGGAAGGCACATAGTCTGCTGATATTGGGATGAAAGGAAAACGATAAGAATGGGGATGTCCCACATGGGTGTTAATAACCAGGTTCAGTCATGTATAAGTTGGAGTGGGTTCATAGGTTGGGACAAATCTTGATGGTCCTATGTGTGTCGGCACATGCACATTTAGTTTGATGGTGTAAACTGAAATCGCAACCCTATATCATGTATATGAGTGGTTTATAGGATTTTTTTACTTATTATGTAGAGGGCATACACTTTAAACATTAATATGGGATGAATTATTGTTCTGGGGTACTATAAACATACCAATATAGAATCATATTGGTCATTGTTCACATATTCATCATCAAATGTCACATATGCCACATTCTAGATGAACAATGAAGCTAGTCACATCTGTTACGCAACAACACCACCATGTTCGGTATTGGAGAAAATTTCCACCATTGGAATTATGAGGACCACTACACCATAGGCTTTTTCATTATAATTTAGTCAATAGAGGATCCCAAATAGAAGAATAAGTGTTTCACGTTGACATTTTTTATGTTTTGGATCCCATAAATCTGTTAAATAAATAAAATATAAATACCCAAGCCTTTTAAACATATTATTATATGATTATTAAAAAAAATTAAATTAATAAAACATTAGGATCGTGAGTCCTAGTATCATTGAAATACTAGTTTCATAATACATAAAAGGGAATTAAAACATTTAATCCTTATTGTATTCTATATAGTGAGCTCCCTAATAATTTCTTGCTCCAAAAACAACATAAGATAACCATTGTAATATATTTTTGAATGGGGTGGGTTAGATATCCCAGTATGGGAACAAAAATGAAGAGTAAAAATATTAGGTTTGTTAAAGTAATAACATCTTATAATAAAATAGAAGTTTCAAGAGTAATTTCATGGAATAATATCATAAAAAACATGGTGTCTTATGATCTTGGCATCATAGTAATAGTGTAAACAACATAAAACAACACATAACCATATGTCAAGGCCAAATGGAAAGAAAAAATTAAATTTTTGAAAGAGTCCCATAATAGATTATGTTCACTACATAATTCCTTACATGATGCCTCAGGAGAATAAAACGTTAACCAATTATTTAGAGGGATATATAATTCTAGGCCCACCTATAACATTCATCTTATTTATATACATATGTGTTCCACATAAGGATAGCAGTAATAAAGAATGTATATAATAATTACACATCAACATTAATGGGTTTCAATACATTGTCTTATAAATTAATCAAAATTGATTATATAGATAATGAATTTGAGAACTGATCATAAAACATATATTTTCCCATCAATGGAAGGGAGAATAAATTAGGTACATTTTTGAGAGAAATATTAACATAATTTAGATGAAATTAATAACATAAAATTTTGTTTTTATTGATTAAAATATATTAATTTTTTTTGAAACATTCTTGATTAAAATATCCTTTTTAATTTTAATAACATCAAAGTATTTCCTCTTAGATATAAAATAATTTTGAAATATCACATTGATTATTTATTATAGAAATTATGATTTCCATTTTTCAAAAAATATATATAATATCTAAATAACTCTCAAACATAAAATAAAAGTAATTTTATTTTTGAAAATAAAATAATATACAAAAAAATGAATCATAAAAATATCAGGTTTTTATGATGGTGGAAGAGTTCCATTCATATTGTATATGAGAAAAAATGATGTTTCGTTTCACATTTCGATAAGATAATTTTAAAAGTACCGTGTATAAAAAATGGTGTGACTATTAGTTTTAATTATTATGTAAAAACATTTACTGTAGGTATGACTTTAATAAATAATAATAAAATTATTTTGAATTTATTTAAAACAAAATGGTTTAAATGAAAAAGGATTTCCATAAAAAGATATAATTGATGACTAGTTTTCTTAAGTATATTTTCCCAATAATTTGAAGTACCAAATATTTGAAAATGATAAATTTATTTCAAAACATAATTATTAAATCGAGGATGAATAATTGAAGGGTTTTATTATACAATGATCAAATAGTTTCCTTTAATTTAAATTCCAAAACAAACAATAAAGATTAAGATGAGATTAAAATATTTTTCCTTACCATTTCGGTAAATTATGAATCATAAATTACCTTGAATGAATTAATTGTGTTGTAACGAAAAATATCAAGATATTTTAAGTATTAAAGATATATAATGAAAGTTTTATATATATAAACCATTCAAATGAAATTAGTTTTATAAAAGAACATGTGTCTCAATGAAGGAATCTTGAGATGAACCTGTTACAATGTTTGGATCATTGAGGTGAGAGTATGTAAAAAGTGTGTTTATTTTTAAAGAATGTAGATTCAAATAAATAAAATATTAAGTGAAAAATAATTCAATAAAATTCATTTCCCATATAATCATTTCTTAATATAATAATCAATCTAGACATATAACCCAATTAAGGAAAAATGAGTTAAGAAAAGCATTACCCCACACTTCCCTTTTGTTGAGAAATTTTAAACCTGCTATATAGTTGTTTTAAACAATTAAGTTATGTACAAAAGAACCATATTAATATTTTATATATCATATATTATCATTTTATAATATTTTATTACCCCTTTGTTAAAAATAATTCACAACCACTAGTGTTTCAAGGGTTAATTTCCTTGTGTTCTTGATAATGTGATTTGATGAAAGTTATCAATCCCTAGAATAAGATAAAGTTACATAATATCCATAATTTTATTAATTTTTTATATAAAATTATTTTTTTATTTTAGAAATCTTTATAATAGGTATTTAATTTTAAACAAGGAGAATGAATCACATCTCTTTGTGGAGTGGGTAGTTCGTACCTACACATGAGTAATATTTTCATATCCTTAATTATTGAAACATTAAAGAGGTTTTCCCAATATTTATTTTAGAAAATAAATATCATGTCATATATATCCCAAACATTCATTAAATGTATCCTTTATTATCTTCCGTGTAAGGTGATAGTGAATAATTAATCACAACACTTTCCGATGCGATAGTCCATCGTACACGTAAGAGACATTATCATATTAAAGATATAATAGAAATTATGAATGTATATATGAAATTTAATAATATAAATTTTATTATATCATAAATATAATATATATACATTTTATACCTCATTATATCCATCCATGAGATATAGTGATTGAAAATAATTTACTTCGGTTTGTGAGGTGGTAGTCCTCTGTACACACGATCAATAATTCCATTTCCCATTTAATGGAGGAGGATATGGTTGCAATAAATTCCCTCAATATAATAAAATATAATTATATGGATTATAATTATTTATTATATAATCATGTAATATTATTATTTTTAGGAGTTAGAAGAAAAAAAAAATAAAATGCTCAGTGAAGGTAATTACCTCTTATACATGAAAACATTAATTGGTTTGGATTATAAGACATTGTAGGATGTATTTTTTGACCAAAACATGGTTTCTAAGATAAGGTTTTGAAATAATGGAAGTTTTTTTCACAATTATTTTATGATACAATTAAATTTATAATTGTGTAAATTAGTATATAGTGGGCGCATTTTATAAGTATGGGATATGATACACATTGATTTATTTTTTAAAAACTATGAATTCCACCCATTTATTTATTATGAAAAAAATTAAAAGTGAAACATTTTATGATGATTATAAGATATATGATAGTAATATAACCCTCAAATTAGAAATATAATTATTTGGGTCCTTTCTAATACTTATTTTTTAAGTTTAACCCATTGGTAAACAACTTTTTACCATACTTGTGGTTAATAATTTTTATTGTTTTCACTAATAATTATGGTAAATAATTTCATTGAGCTTATTAGACAATATAAATTATTTTTATTATAAATATGGATAGATTTTACTATCTTTTACTCACATAATTGGTATAATATAAATTAAAATTAAACTGAAAATCTTGTAAAAACGATTTATAAATGAAAAACATTCAAGAGTTTAAATAGTTTGAAATTAAAATTTAATATAAAATTTATTAAAATGTATTAATTTGGATTTGAAAATATATTTTAGAACAAAAATAAGTTTTAAAACAATATTAAAATAAAAATTGTCTTGTAAATGTTTTAAAAAAATGGAATTTTTATTAAAAAATAGTATTTTTCTTTATTTATGGAAACATGAAACATTTCAGAAAAATCCAAAAATATAACCCTTAGTTCATTTTGATGTAATTATTTTGAAGAATATTTATTTTTAGAAAATTTATTTAATAAAAAATTTATAAAATTAATTTTAAATAATTTCCAAAAAGCCCGACTAAACCAAATTTTAGAAAAATATGTTTTTTCATAAAAAATTTATTTTTCATTTAATTGATTTTTATTTTATTTCTAATCAGTATATTATAATGGAAATTATTTTATAATTTTTTTTTTCTATATAATTTTAAAAATTATTTTATTCTTATTCATACTAAAAAATTTAATGGATAGCTTATCATTCTTCATTTAGATTTCATGTTTTATGTTCCACAAGCTATCGAAGAGATATTTTTTTAAAAAAATAACTATATTTTCAAGTTTTAGTTTGTTAAATTATATTATAATCTTGGTGGTGTTTTTCATATAATCTATCAAACATGAATTTTCTTTTCTAAAATCTCATGGTGTTTCATTATACAAAACTAAATAAATAGCATTCTTTCAATTTAATCATGATCTCGAAAATTTATGGTTTGAAATTTGAAAATACCTTTATTGGAAATCTAGATAATAAGAAAAAATAAATAAAAATTTATATTAATAATAGGAACGGAAAATATTAAATCCACCCTAATATTTGGTTTAAACATATGGTTAAATTGGTGAAAAATAGAGATATGAAAATGTTATAAAAGAATAAATAATTATAGATATTGATAGATATCCTTGATAAGAAGAAAGTGAATGATAAAATTAATGTTAATGACAACAAAACATTAAATTTATAAGGATTTTTAAGACCATCTAATTTATAATATATTAATGTAATAAGATATAATTTTATTTCAATTTCCTTTTGTGAAAGTATAAGAGATTTTTTATTGTCAAAGAATATCAGAAAATATAAATACATCATATATTTTTATTTTATATGAAAAATTTCATTATTTGGTTATTCTTCAATAAATATACACTTTTTCTCTTACTCTATCGAAGAAATATCCTAAAAAATATTTTATATACTTAATGAACTAAAATTAACTTTTAATGGATAGTAATATCTATGAAAGTAAAACATTTTTTTCCTCCCATCATTATAAAAACCATAACATATTGAAAAAATTAATCTAATATCCAAAAAAAATAAAATTATCTAAATATCTAAAATTAAACAACAAAGGAAAGGTTTAACGTAGACCATTCATTAAATAAATAACTCTATATCTCAAATGACCTCGTAAAACTCAATAAAAAATAAGTTTTAACATAAAGGTTTATTTCCTAACCTTTCATATTAAATGATAGAATCATAATAGAATTGTTACTAAAAAAATTGTCTATGTTAAACAGAAGGGTTATATATACATCAACCAAACAAAACATCTCCAGAAATATCGTTTTTCACACCAAAATAAAAATCATCTATCTAATTATATGCTTCCCAAACAAAACAAATGTATACTTATCCTTCAGAACATCCATTTAAAAAACATTTACATACAAAAAATTAGTTTATGTTGGCCATGTGTAGGTATTAAACCCTTATCACCCTTCATTTTTGTGTTTAATACCTATGACCTTTCTAGATGTGATGGGTTTTCATCTAGGATCTATGCTCTACTTTTTCTAAAACTATGTATAAACATCTGAGATTATGATATCCATAATTATCTATGATCATATAAAATTATCAATAATATGATGATCATATTAAAAAATTACATTAGCCACCATATAGTATTTTTTTAACCATTTAGGTTTTCTATATAGCTCACTCTTTTCTACAAAATCAACTAATTACAATAACATAATGATTATATCAATGATTGTGTTTTCCACAATTTTTTTGTTTTTCCTATAGAGTATCACCAACCCATTAAATAACTTTTCTAGATTACTAGAACCATTCATCATTTCCCAAAAAACCTTAGAACAGAACTTCAATAGAAAAATACTCATACAAATATTTCATGATTCAAAAAAACTCATCAATTCAAGTTCATAAACATTTCCATCATTCAATATCATTATTAAAAAATTAACTACGGTTCATCATCTTATTTCTCAATATCTCCTTACATTCATATGTCATTGCTGGTCTCTTTTTCACCAATAGTAAAACCATTACTCATACAACCTTGTTAATAAAAGTCATTATGATTCCCACAAGGACATAAATTTTCTTAATTCTAATTATTTCTGTATTTAAAATATTCATTAATTGATAATGACTTGAGAAACCATTATTTGCGTCAGTTTTCATAACTGATCATTTCATTTTTACTAGGTAATTACATAGTTTGTTCCATTCTTTCCATTGAAAAAAATTAATCTCATTCAATTGAGTGAATTTTCCCAAATTCTCTATATCTAGTAAAAAGAATATTCATTCTTGTATGGTCTCCAAGACCAGAATACTCAACAAAATCTATCACTCTATTCTTTGGTGAGCATGAGAGTGGGTTATGGTGAAAGATTTTAATAATATATCCTAATTACTTATTATGAATAATAACAATATAATTTAATCTAGTAATCATCTCATTTATTTTTTTATCAACACATTATTTATCACTATCAACATTACCCTAGTTCTTTCTTGTTCCCTCCATATATAAAACCATAAAGCATTTTACAAACAACAATAATCATAGTAGGTAACCACATAATCCTGAAAAATATTTTATAATATATTTAAATCAAGAAACCTTATTTTAAATATATAACACCTCAGTTGTATCCAACATCATTCATGGTTATCATCTATTAAAATTTTTCATGATGGTTCCTAATGAGTTTATGAATTTCTAAATCATATCCCCATAGAGTTTCAAACCAGGTGAGTTAAGGCTTGTTTTAATGTACTAGGTAAAACTAGACTCAAGATTGAAAAACCCTTTTCAAATTTTTTACCCATTGGTATATATTTTATAGATCTATGTCCAATTCTTATATCAATATAGAGATTTCATTACTCATAAATCACTCTCTCAATACTTTACCAACATTCAAAGATATATTCAAATACATAAACACACCCTTATACTTTTCCTTATAAATATCCTTAGACTTATCCCTAGGTTTATCACCAAGGTTTTCATAACCATGTATAATATGGATAACCAATCCTATCATGACCCATCCCCGGGGGCCCATGTCGTGACTACCCCAAGCCTGCCTTCTATAGGCTAGGGGCTGGTGACTAGCACTGGAAAGGTGTATCCCCCAAACAGGAAGGCATTTCCTTTAATCATGTACATACACAAAGAGTAGAATATAAGAAAAATAAACCACAATGAATACTACTATATGATAATTTTGTTGAAAGTAAAGGGGTCTGGAATAAAATCCCAACTAGAAAAGTACAAGTAAAACTGAAAAGTACAAACATAAGAAAAGTGAAAATTAGCTCATGGATCGTCCCCCACGGATCCTACCTGAAGGGTAGGTACAACTCATGATCAGTAGTCCCTATGTCACATCATGCCAAAATTTTCCACCTCCGAGCACCATCCAGTCATTCCTCCCTTATCCTAGACCAATTTTGTACATCTTCTGCAAAAGACACAACCAGGTGCGGGTAAATCCCATGTAGGGGTGAGTATAATGACAATCATTACAGACCTCAAGACCCTATAGGTCTCCCAATGTTCCACAAAGAAAAAACCAAAAATCAAAACATCAACTCTACTTAGTTATAAGCCTGTACATATACCTATGTTATCGAGATATTCTCATCTCATACAAGAGGTAAGTATACCACAAAGGTAACACCACAACGGTAGAAGTACCACACAGGTAACACCAAGAAGATTTTGCCACGAAGGTAAAAGTAGCACACATGTATTCCAATGAAGATAGTACCATGAAGGTAAAAGTACCATACAGTTATCCCCACAAAGATAGTACCGTGTAGGTAAAAGTACCATATAGGTATCACCAAGAATATAGTACCACAAAGGTAAAAATGCCACATAGGTATAACTATGAAGATAATACCAGGAAGGTAAAAGTACCACACAATTATCACAACGATGATAATACCACGAAGGTAAAACTACCACACAGGTTTCACCACGATGATATTACAATGGAGTTAAAAGTACCACAATATGTAAAATAATTGGTTAAAATAGAGTCTCAGCTCAAACCAGGTTTTCAGGGATGTATAGAAGTACAGATGATTAGTCACAGAGCTAGATCATATTATTCTGTCCAGAGGTACTGTTTATGACAATATAAAGTTTTACCCACACAAGATCTATAGGTATATAACCCCCAAAATGATCCACACATGATCTGAACCTCCCAGAGTCGATAGGTACTAACTCCCGCATTGATGCACAAAAGATCAGTATGCACTGACCCACACAGGATCGCTAAGCACTGACCCACAGAGGATCTGACCAACACAGGATTGACATGTGTTTAACCACACAAGATCCCTGAGCACTAAAACACACTATATCTGACCCATACAATATTGGTATGTGTTCACCCACACAGGATCGCTGAGCATTGACCTCCGTATAATCTGTCTCCAAGCTCCGCCTCACTACAACCCAATAGATTCCTCACACCTGGTGCACTCGAGTTCCATAAAATTTGTCCTTGAGATATAAATCATACCAAAACCTCCAATAAGCTCCATAATATAGTAACCAAAAAGACTTCCATGTCATAAGGGTTCTAACACGATAGATGGTGCGTCTATCAGATTCTTGGTCTGTGAGTTATAAGTGTTTTAGCTCCTGGAGCCCGGTTGGATTCGGGTTTGATCCAACCTGGCCATACTCCATGTGTCTCCAAAACTCAAGAGGAGTATACCAAAAAGGCCATCTCAATACAAGGATCCCAAAGCCGCAGATGTTTCGTCAAATAGATGTCCAGTTCTCAAGATATGGCCCTCTAAGTGTGTCTTGGATCTGTTGAGCCCAGGTCTGGTCTGACTCAGTCGGACCAACCCGGCCCGACCCATTCAGGGCTAAGCCGAGGTCTGTTCTGGCCCGCAAGGGGGAGACCTGAAAAAGCTTCATGCAAGGGTGACCTGACTCGAAAGGGGTGGACCCTAATGGGCATCCCGGCCTGATAGGGCGCGACCCACTTGGGGGCAGCCCGCAGGGCGGCATCCCGACCACGTGCATCATTACCCACATGGAAGGTCCACACTAAAATCCACAAGGGGAGAAAACCCTTGTTTTCCTAAATGACCGAAGGTTGTCCAATCATCATCATAGCAGTGATGCCACGTGACGATGCCATAGGGCACGCGGGGTCTGTCAATTCCGTCACGGCAAATCAGTGTGTCGACCGACTCCTCCATTAGCGCATGAATGTAGCGACCCCAAACGTGACATACATGGACATTACATTAATTTTTTGGAATATTTAATACACAACCAAAACCAACACTCAAGGACTATAATAGTTTAGTGAATTTGGAAACACTGAACATAATCTTCTAATCATAGTGAAAGATCTTCAACATCTCCTATAAAGATCTTCCCATTTTGTTTTCTTACCTAAAACCTTTCTTTATATCATGGGGAAAAGAAAAAATATAAAGGGTGAGCTCAAATTCTCACTAAGGGTAATCATGGAGAAAATAAAACAGACCAGATACATTTGACCTTAAAAACATGAACATAATTTTGGAACATCAAAATCTTCACCAATGAAATAAAACAGGAAGTACATAAGGCATAGATCATAATGGAACATCAATCATGATAAAATAGCATGGGAAATAAAACATGTTATGTTGGGAAACCAATAATCACCTGATATTATTTGCATAGTATCCATGGCATTGCTTCGAAGAACATCATAGTGGACAAAGTCCCTTACGGAATCGAGTTCACTCCTCGTTCCAGTAATGTATCACTATACTGGATTAACTTTCCATTCTAACCATGTCTATATCATGAGATATAAATCTTTTCCCAATGCATTGGAGGGGGAATAGGTTCCAACCATCTCATATTGAAATCATTCTTACGTGTGCCACAAAAAAAAAACATAAATCATTTACGATAACCCAAAGAATAAAAATGGGTTTCATAAACATCATCCCATCTTTACATAATCCATGTAAAAAAATGGATATCATTTCATGAAAAGAAAAATCAAACCATGTAAATAATAGAGAGATTATACTTGAAACATAATCATACTAAATAATTTCATCTTATATGGAAAATATTTTTACTAAAACACTTGAAATGAATTCTTGAGGAAAATATTGTTTCTTCATTAAAATCATCTTCTTTTCACAAAATTTCATTCAATTTTAAAAGAAAATAATTTTATTGAAAATAACCATTAAATATTATATAGGAGGATTAATATAAATAAGGCGTTATGAAACTATAAAAATCCATTCATTCCATATAATTTAAAAAAACATTCTCCTTGTACTTTTAACGGAAAAGTCAAAAAGTACCATGTATAGTAAACAAAATAATGATTCCTTCCATAACACAATGTAAAATTCAAAGAGGGTTAAGAATGACTTTAAAAATATATGTAATAATATTAAACAATTTATGAAAAACATTTTTATAGACATTGATGAAAAATATTACCCCAGTAAATACTTAAGAATAAGAATCTCAGATAAAAATGAGATTTGAAAATATTCCCATACCTTATTACTGATATGCTTAATATGTATCCAATCCTCATGTATAATGATTTAAATAATGACGTTGAATTATTACAGAATCATATTCACTGTTATGATATCATATATCATTCTCTAATGACTTTATATTACCCATTCTTTTTTAAATTCTATTTTAAAGAAGCGTTTTGGGTAAAATCGTTTCATTTATCGTATGTGTTTAGATTTGTTGTTCTTGATATTACTACTCATATTTTGATTTACTTAATTCCAGAATGTAAAAAATTATTTATATATAATATATATTAATTATAATCATTATATAAATATATATTATAGATCCATAAATGGAATGAAATGCACTGTTCATGGAGACGGTAGTCCGTACGTACGCATGAACGCCGTTTTCGTTTCCTTATTGAATTGAATAGATTTAAGTAAATGAAACATATTTGTACAAAAAACCAGTATCATTATTATGTAATTTCATTAATGATTATTCCTTATATATAAAAATTATAATCATACTTGAATGGTTAATCATCTAAAATGAATCCAGTCGCGTTTGTGGATACGGTAGTCCGTACATACACACGGGCGATGATATCATTACCATAATTATTGAATAGAATTGGAGTGAATGATATAATATCTCAGAATTATTATTATATTATAATAATGATATATTGTTATTATTTACACCATTATACCCATCCATGTAAGGTGGTGGTAGAAAAACCAATTACACCACCGCGTGGAGACGGTATTTCGTACGTACGCACCCGTGATGATTTTGTTTTCCATAGGATGTATAAAAGGTGAAATGGGGTTGTTTCAAATTTATAATATCATATAAATATATTAGTAATAATTATTGTATTACTTTACAATGAAACAACTAAATTACAGGATGTTTAAGAAGAAATAATCTTGAATGAATCGGTAGAAGAGATTACCTCTTCTTCAAAGCACCTCCTTTATGCTTCTTCTTAAGGGACAAGAGTTGGTATTTTGAGAGGATGTGAACCTCCAGAATGTTTATAGGGAAGTTTATAAGAGAAATGGTCAGGGTTTGGTAGATCATGATGGCTCAAGGTGTTGTGAAGAGGAGAGGGAGGAGAGGGGCACCTAGGGAAACCTCAAAAATATTAATTTATAATAAATCAAACCCCACTTAAAAACCAAATAAAATGACTCATATTCAAAGTTTAGATGAAATATGGTTGTAATCTCATCAAAACATAATATTAATACATATTGAAAATTAATTTTAAACCTTATCAACTTGAGTTATCCATATTTAATATTTTTAATTTTATTTGTGGTAATAAGATTCTAAATTTTACATTATTATAATTAATAACTTACGTGTTGTGAATTGTTCATAATTGGTTTAGTTATTATATTTTAGACCATATAAAATTTAATTTATAATTTTTAAATATTTTTTGGATTTTTAATCAATTTTATATTATGTTATTTTTATAAAATAACAATTGTGTCAATTTTGACAATATTCATTTATTGGAATATAAATAAAATACACACAAAGATATGTTCAAACTAAAATATTTAATAGATTCATATCATGTGATATTTAGCTAGAAAAATCAGGGAGCATATTAAATATTTTATACAATATTTATTTAAATATTTTTAATAACATTTATTTTATATTTCAATCAATAAAATAATTTCAACATCACTATTGTGTCACCATTAATGATAATTATTTAATTGCTAAAAATTCTAAATAAATTTACATAATTTAGATACTTTTGTTATATTTTTGGAGACTATTCATGTTCAATGTTTCGAGAAGTTTATCACAAAAATAAAATAATTATACTTATAGGATTTAAGATATTGGCATGTTGTCACTTTCTTTGGTTTTAATAATAAATAAATTTTTTTCATGATCAAAAGTCCATAAAATGTATCTATTCTGACCCTTATGTGATATGGGTCTACTTTTAGTCATCCAATAGAATTTTGGAAGGTGTTTGGGTAATTTTATAATCTTATTTTTACCCTTAATTACCCACTTTATCTTTAACTGTAGTAAATAAAAATTACCGTAGTTACCATTCATGATATCAAAAAAATAAAAGTAACCTATTAACATAATTTACACCCACTGATTTCAAATATGGAATCCATTTTTCAAAATTCAAATCACAAAAGTTGCAGTAATTAATTTAAAATTAATCCCGTTGTTAAGAAAATGGGTTTTAAAAGTTAAAACATTTCCAAAGATTGAAATGTTTTTACCTATGAATTCAATGTCAAATTAATGGTAATGACATACATTATATTAAATTGTAAAAATATATTCTATTTATATTTTAAAACAATTCAATATTATACTTTAACCATATAAATTATTGGGATTAAAAAAGATTTTTTTTAATTAAAATATACTGTGTTTTTACTATTTATTAAAATATGAAAGTTATCAGAATAATATGAAAAATATATCCAAAGTAAATTTTTATATCCTGATTCTAAAGAAGAATTTTATTTTGTCAAATTGAACTTATAAACATGTAAAAAACTAGATTTAAGGTGTGTGTGCCATCAAAAGGTGGAAAAACTACATTTTTTTTTTGAAAAATACTTATTTTACCTGAAAAATTTATTTTGTTCTCATACCATGTTATAAAAAATGTGTAAGATTAATAATAATGTTATAAAATTCAAACGTTATTTAATACTATTCATAATGGAATGTCCATAATAATATTATATCAATATATCATTGTTTAGTGAAACCCGTTATTGCATACTACACACGTAATTGAGGAAGGTCGTGATTGCATGTAATGCATGCCAAGTTAGGGATGTGTGTAGTGAAATCTCCCTTTGGTGTAACATACAACACAAGACATCATTAAAATAAAAAATAATAATTCTCATAAAATCTCAGGTTTTTACATTATACCCCCCTTAAAACAAATTTCTCCCTGGAAATTCATTGGGGGTTATAAATGGTTTACTTCTTGAAAATTTATTTCATAGAAACCCACATCGAAAAAAGGAATAATAAAACATAATTTTTAATAGTGAAGTATAAAAAATATCAGTTACCAAAATTAACTGATCACTAGGTTTCCACATAGGAGAACATAGGTTAAAATATTGATATGGAAGAGAAATATAACCATCAATTTCTGATGGAGAGTGGTAGAGAACATGGCTATGAAAAATCCAACAATCACAAAGCCATAAATTTGTAATGATTTAAGGTACCATCCGATTCATCAGATATGAAGACACTTGGACAACATTTTTGGTTTTGAAGTTCATTCCCCTAAAGATGACGAATTTGAATTAGAAGAAAGACTTACTTTATTTAGGTACATTCTCTTAAAGAAATAAAGTTGAATTTGTCATTGTAGAAGTGTTAGAAGATCATGTGATAGAATGATGGGTCATTCCATCGGTCTCAAACAAAAGATTTACAAAAGTTATCAAATATACATAAGTCCTTTTATGGTGAGGTTAATCATATATGATTGAAAAAATGGACTTATACATCATCGATCATACTGCTTAATAAAATAAAAATAGTTTCTACTAACCAGGTACTTCATGTGGGCCAGTGGTAGGGGATAAAGGACTGTCGCACTTCGGTTGTGCGTTCGATTCCTACAGCCTCGTCCAATGCAATGGGTTATCGCCCATCCTGCAGGTTGTCCTTTTTCTAAAACTACATTATTATAACATCCCATCAATAATATCTAAAATGTTCTACGCTTTAAAATTTTCAACTTATTTCTAACATAATCTATTCCAATCATTAGGATTATCTAAAATACTTATATCCATGCTCATAGTATAAAGAAAACAATTATTAGAAATGTCATATACAGATCATGTGAATACCATCATTTATCCCCCATATATCATATGATATATCTTGTTTGTCATATTCCAAACATGTGAATACCATAATCATGTATTCTCTTGAAAAAATTAATACCAATGGAACCTTAGTGAAAACATGAATGATGTCAAAAGTTAACTCATTCCACATACCAAAATCCAAAAACTTCCATATACTCAAACCATGATATTAGTAATGAGTTCATTTCATTTTATCTTTATCCTCTCATTATGCTCATACAATATTAATTCCAAAAATATTTCAATCACTTTTCATGGTTATCGGTACCATATAATTATTGAAATACAATACATAGATATTCCAAAATTTCACGATACCATAAATGAGAGTCCATGATACTATTTTGAAATCCCATTACATAAACACTTAATCATTCCACAACATCATTTTCATACTCAACATCCCAAATATTTATCATATGTGACTTCCCATTATCCTTTTCCTTAAGAGGTTTCTCACATCGATCATCATTAACCCTTGGAATAGGGCATTGATTAGTATAATTCCCCATTTCCCTACACTTGAAGCATTGAAGTGCTGGTGAAGTGTTCTCTATAGTATTTTCTCTTTTCATATCATTAGCTACCTTTTTCCCATTACTTAGACACTCAACTACTTGATGACCTTATTTTCCACACTTAAATTTTCTAGTACCTTTTAGAAATCTCCACCATGCTTCTTTCCACACTTTGAGCATAATGTAACATTCCTCTTCTTTTCATCATTTTTTTTAGATTTTTCCTTGAACTCCATCTTTCATTTCATGTCAGAACCATGAGATGGAAATGTTACACCAACTTCCAGTTCTACCTTGATAGCACAACACACAATTTCCTCATAGCTACTGAAGTATTTTATAGCTAATTCCCTTCAAACACTTTGTTTTGAGCCACTGGATAATCAACCTACTTTCGGGTTGGATGATAAAGCCAGATGCATACCTTGCAAACCTTTTAAAATTTTCTTCGTATATAAAAACAGATTTATCATCATTTTTCTTATGCTCAAGTAACTCCTTTTTTATCTTTCTTCGAAAAATTTGAGGAAAGTACTTATTGAAAATTATGTTCTTGAAATCATCCCATTCAATGGATTCAATTTCATCTTGGGGCCTCGTATTCTTAATTAGAGTCCACCATTGGTCTGCTTCACCTTCTAAACAGTAAATAGCCATAATGCCTTTTTCATCTTCCGAACATCAAATTATGGAAAAAATATATTCAATGGTACTGATCTATTTTTCATCAAAATGTGGATTAGAAGACCCACTGAATGAATGTGGGTGTTGCCTCATGAAGGACTCAATAGAATATTGTTCCCTTCTCTGCTCATTTGGAAGTCCAGAATGATTCCTAGCATGTGTAAGTATAGAAATAAGATTTTGAACTCCATCTCCCATAACATTGGTTTTTTCAGGAGGAAAATCATTTCATTGTCCATTACATTGATCAACATGGTTCCTTCAGGTTCCAGCGATAGTCTAAAACCCAAAAAGAATAGTGTGAGATGAAAAAATCTTGCTAGAGAAAACAACATAATAAAGGGGGGGTACTTCTAATATCTAACATCTTAGGTTTAATTATAATAATGTTACTATAATTATAGGACTATAAAATATACATATACTTAACATTAAGGACACCCCTAGACATACCTTAGAAATATCTCTAGTGATCTCACTAAAGTTCTCCCATCCTAGTTTCCAAAGGTTGATTAAAACATTCTTCTAATACCTATTATAGCGAACCCAAACTTGACATACATGGAAATTACATTACTTTTTTAGAATACTTAATACACAACAAAAACAAACACTCAAGGATTGTAATAGTTTAGTGTTTTTGGAAACTCAAAACATAATCTTCTAATCATGGTGAAAGATCTTTAACATCTAGCATAAAGATCTTCCCCTTTTGTTTTCATACCTAAAATTTTTCTTTATATGTTGAGGAAAAGAAAACATATAAAGGTTGATATCAAATTCTCAGTAAGAGTAAGCATGGAGAAAATAAAAAAACCATATACATTTGAACTTAAAAACATGAACATAATGTTTAAACATAAAAATCTTGAGCAATGAAATAAAACATGGCAGTACGCAAGGAATAGATCATAATGGAACATCAATAATGATAAAATATAATGGGAATAAAACATTTAATTATTGAAAACCATTAATCAAATGATATTATTTCCATATTATCCAAGGCATTGTTTCCAAGAACATATTAGGGGACAAAGTCCCTTACTGAATCGAGTTTACTCCTCGTTCTAGTCCTGTATCCCTGAACTGGATTAAGTTTTCATTCCAGCCATGTCTATCACATGAGATATAAATATTTACCCAATTCATTGGAGGGAGATATATGTCCCACCCATATGATATTGAAATCATTCTTATGTGTGCCACAAAATAAACATAAATCATTCATCATAACCCAAAGAACAAAAATGGGTTTCATAAACATCATCAAATCTTAATATAATCTCTATAAAACAAATGGATATCATTTCATCATAAGAAAAAGAAAACAATGTAAATACTAGAGAGATTATACTTGAAAAATAAACATACTAAATAATTACATCTTAGATGGAAAATAGTTTTAATAAAACACTTGGAATGAATTCTTGAGGAAAATATCCTTTCTTCTTTAAAATCATCTTCTTTTAACAAATTTTCATTCAATTTTAAAAGAAAATAAATTTATTGAAAATAACCATGAAATCATATAGGAGGTTTAATATAAATAAGGAGTTATGAAACCATAAAAATCCATTCATTCTGTATATGTTAAAAAAACATTCTCTTCGTACTTTTAACAGAAAAGTCAAAAAGTCCAACGTATGGTAAACAAAAGAACAATTCCATCCATAATACAAATTAAAAGTAAATGGGGGTAAAAATGACTTTAATAATACATGGAAGAATATTAAATAATTTATGAAAAAACTTTTTTTGTGCATGGATGAAAATATAACCCCAGTACATACTTACGTATAAGTAATCTCAAATAAAAATGAGATTGTAAAATTATTCCTTAGCTTATGTATGATATTATTCGTATGTATCTAAACTTCCTGTATAATGATTTAAATAATGTAATTGAATTATTAATGAATCATATTCATTGTTATGATATCATATATGGATCACTTGTGAATTTATATTACCTGTTCTTTTGTAAATTCCATGTTAAAGCAGCATTTTGGGTAAAATTGTATCATTTATCATACGTGTTTTGATTTTTTGTTCTTGATATTATTACTCATATGCTGATTTAATTAATTCTTGAATTTAAAAAATGATTTATATATAATATATATTCCTTATATAAATATATATTATAGATCAATAAATGGAATGAAATACACTGTTCATGGAGACGGTAGGCTGTACGTATGCATGAACACTTTTTTCGTTTCCTAATTGAATTGAATGGAATTATGTAAATGAAACATATATGTACATAAATTAAATATATTTATTATGTAATATTTTTCATTATTATTTATTATATATATACTTTATAATCAAACTTGAATGGATAATCATATAAAATGAATCTAATCGTGTTCGTGGAGACGGCAGTCCATACGAACGCACGAGCGATGATACTGTTCCCATAATTATTGAATAGAATTTGAGTGAATGATATAATATATCAGAATATGTATGATGTTATAATAACCATATATAGTTATTATTTACACCATTATACCCGTCCATGGAAGGTGGTGGTGGAAAAACTAATTACACCACGGCGTAGAGACGATATTCCGTACTTACGCACGCACGGTGATTTATTTTTCCGTGGGATGGATAGAAGATTAAATGGGGTTGTTTCATATTTATAATATCATATAAGTATATTATTGATACTGATTTTATTACATTACAATGAAAATACTAAAGAAGAGGAAGTTGAAGGAGAAATAAACATGAAATAATCGGTAGAAGAGATTAACTCTTCTTCGACGTACCTCCTTTAAGCTTCCTCTTAAGGGACTAGAGTTGGTCTTTTGAGAAGACTAGAACCTCAAGAATTTTTCTAGGGAAGTTTATATGAGAAATGGGTTTGGTTTGGCTGATAATGAAGGCTCGAGGTGTTCTGAAGAGGAGAGGGAGGATATGCCCTTTTATAAGGGAGGGGAAGGTCACCTTTGGAAACCTCAAAAATATTAATTTATAATAAATCAATCCCCACATAAAAACCTCCCAAAATGACTCATATTAGAATATTAGATGAGACATGATTCTATTCTCATCAACCAAAAAAATTTAGACATGTTGGAAATTTATTTTAAACCTTATCAACTTTATTTATCCTTAATTAATCTATTTAATTTTATTTATGGTAACTAGAATCTAAACACTAATGGAAAAACAACCTATACCCATGGTTCAAAACCATGGGTATAGCCCCCAAAACAATGTGTATAGCATATACCCACGGTTTTGGGAACCATGGGCTGGAATGACGTCAGTATATGGGTCCCAGCCTATATCCACGGTTTTGGAGAATCGTTGGTATAGGGGTCTCAAATGTGGCATAACATTATGCCACCATCGCACACAACAGACCCCATGGTTTAAAAACCATGGGGTATTAATTCAAAAATTACGCACCCAGGGGGTTTTGAAACCGCGTCTCCCACTACACCTCATAGCTGCGCGCCACAATCATATTACCCAAGTTGAAATTTTTATTTTTTTATATACATATATCTATTTAGATATATTAATATAATCCACGTCGGGTTTTTAAAATCAAAAAACACAGTTATTGGGTTTCAAACCCGCACCTCCGGATGCCCCTCGCGCAAGTGAGCCTCGACGGACCAACCAAGCTGTTAACTTTATTTGATATAGATACATATGAAGGTGTATATATATTAATATTATGGGGTATTTAATTTCAAAAAGTGCGGCCACAGGGATTTGAACTGGCATTTCATAGTGCCCCTCAACGGTGATTTCCAATAAAGTACCTATAGAGCTAACATTGTTATTTAATATATATATATTCATTTGCCTATATATATTAATACGATCCGTCAAAAAATCTCTTCCCACCTAATGTTTTTTCGTGTCCCACATAATATTTTTTCCCTGCCATAACGTGGGAAAGATATACTCACGGTTCTGGAGAACCGTTGGTATAGGTCTTTCAAAAAACCGCAATACCTACGGTTTTGAAGAGCCATCAGTATAGGTCATCGAAAAATACCCTATACCCATGCTATTCTCCAAATCCATGGGTATAGGTCTTTATGGAAAACAATACCCAAAGGTTTTGGCACAACCATGGGTATAGGGGTACCCTGTACCCACAATTTGTTGCAAAACTGTGGGTATAGACCTATTTTCCAGTAGAGAAATTTTAAATTGTTATAAATAATAACTTATTTGTTTCAAATTTTCCATAATTTGATAATTTATGTCATTGTCGACAATATAAATTTTAATTTATAAATTTTAAATATTTTAGTGATTTTTAAACAATTTTATATTATGTTATTTTTATAAAATAACAATAGTGTCAATTTTGACACTATTCATTTATATGAATTTAAATAAAATCCACACAGAAGATATGTTCGAACTAAAAAATTTCATAGATAAATAAAATGTAATACTTATCAAGAAAATTCGTGGAGAATATTAAATAGTTCATACAATATTTATTTTAATATTTTTAAAACCATTTATTTGATATTTCAATCTATAAAATAATTTCAACATCACTATTGTGTCACCTTTAAAGATAATTATTTAATCCCTAAATATTATAAATAAATTTACATGATGTAGATTATTTTATTATATTTCTGGATATTATTCATGTTCTGTGTTTTATAAAGTTTATAACTAAATTAAAATTATTATACTTATAATATTTAAGAGAGTGACATGTTGTCACTTTCTTTGGTTTTAATAATAATTAAATTATTTTCATCATCAAAAGTCCACAAAATGAATCGATTCCGACCCATAAGTGATATGAGTTGTCTTTTAGTCATCCAATAGAATTTTTCCACGTGATAGAGAAACTATATAATCTTATATTTACCTTTAATTACCCAAATAACTTTTAACTGTAGTAAATAAAAATTATCGTAGTTACTATTCATAATATCAAAAAAATAAAACAAACCTGTTAACATAATTTGGCCCCACTAAATTCAAATATGGAATCCATTTTTCAAAAATCAAAATAGGGAATTTGTAGTGATTAATTTAACATTAATCTCGTTGTTAAGAAGACGGGTTTTAAAAGATAAAACATTGCCAAATATTGATATATTTTTTCTATGAATTCAATTTAAAATTAATTGTAATGACATAAATTATATTAAATGGTAAAAATATATTCTTTTTACACTTTAAGACCATTAAATATTATAATTTTTCCATATAAATTATGGCAATGAGAAAAGTTCTTTCTATTTAAAATATAGCGTGTTTTTACTATTCTTTAAAATATGAAAGTTATCAGAAAAATATGAAAAAAATTTCCAAAGTAAATTTTTATATCCTGATTCGAAAGAAGAATTTTATTTTGTCAAATTGAACTTATAAACATGTCAAAAATTATATTTAATGTGGGTGTTCCATCAAAAGGTGGCGAAACTGCATTTTTTGGAAAATAATTATTTTACCCGATAAAATTATTTTTTTATCATCCCATGTTCTAGAAAATGTGTAAGATGAATAATAATATTATAAAATTCAAAATTTACATTATAATAGTCATAACAGTTAGTCCATAATAATATTATAACAATATATCGTTATTTAGTGAAACCCGGTATTGCGTACTACACACGCTATTGAGGAAGGTCGCGATTACGTGTAATGAAAGCCAAGTTAGGGATACGTATAGTTAAAGCTCCCTTTGGTGTAGTGTACAATAAAAGATATCAATAAAATTAAAAAGAATAATTCTCATAAAATCTCGGGTTGTTAAAATGAAGGCACATCACTCTACCACCTGTGGCTGGCCTGTGTGATGGCCGACATCCTCCAGTCACCGCGGATGACAAACCCCAACCCCCATAGCTCACCGGCAGCGCATGCCGGTGCGCCACACCTCCTCTACGGCCAGACGGTGTGAGCCGCTCCAATGAATTCCATGACACTGTTCCACAACCCCCTCTTGTGGCGTCTATCAACATGCTATTCCCAAAGTAGATGGTCGATGTCACCGTGATGGTAGTCTTCCAGGGAGGTGCAAGGATAACAATATAGTGTTGGGTTCATGATGGATTTGTTAGGCCCATTCCATCTGCGTTAGCTCGTAATTTTGATGGGATTAAGGGTTTAATTATCGGTTGAATGAAACAATAATCAATCTCTTATAATGATACCCTGGAATAACCTCCCACAAAAACGAATGAATCTATGATCAACCTTTTAGTCTGTTGGTATTTGTTCTTTGTATTATTCAAGAATGGGGAACATGAAAAAATTTAAAATGCATAAATGAATAAACCCCGTACCTTTAATTTTTGAAGAAACACCTACTCTTGAATGTGGGTTAGTGTTCTCCATTCCCACAATAGGCTTCCAATGACGACGCTCATTCGTCATCCTCTAGTTCATGGATTGGTGTCACCCATCACCTCTCACTAGGATCAGCTTCGTCCTCTAAGGGCCTGGCATCACAACACTCCTTCAGCACTTCATTGCTTGGAGAAGTTGTACCGACACCCCTTCTCAACCTCCATATATATTGGAGAGGGGAGGGTATGTAACAATGTGGGGAATTAAAGGGGGATCATAAATTAGGAACCTTCCTAATTCCACAATGAGATCATTACTTTGGATTGGTAGGTCAAGCTATTTATTGTCTGGACATATCACTGGCCCCACACTTCACTTATTCATTTGAGGATTTGAAAGAAAAATAAAATAATAAAATTATTTCATTTAAATTATTTTAATAAAATCGAAAAACCTAACTTTTTCTCTAGAAATACTGCGGTAAAAGTAAAGACATCCTTATGTGAATTTTGGCTATGTGGATTAAACGGTGTCGTCAACTTTTTAATCTGGGTTCTAGTTAAAATTATAGAAAAAAACACTGCCCACGTGTTTCTACCCTGGAGAATCCCCTGCCACATTCCCATTCTGATATTGGATAATATTTAAGAGTTATTCTCCTTTTTTGGAATACTTTTTATGCACGCTAATTAAATATTATCAAAACATTGAAAAATCATTCCAGGCACTCTGGACCTCGGAATCACACGTCGTTAGATTTCATGGTCTTGAAATAATTCTATATAATTAGATAAATTATACATAAATTCAGGAACCTTAAATTATCCCCACCTTAAGGATTTACATCCCCTAATGTCAAAAACAAATGAAAATCAAAGAAATGAGGGTATTGAGCACGAATCTGAGCCTCCAACTCCCCTGTGCACTCTTGGAGGTCCCCATGATTCCACGAAACTCACACCAGAGGGATATACCATACACAAAGGAATTTCTCCTATCAATCCTCTATCTCTACTAGGAAATCTGTAAAAGTCACCCCACCATCAAAGTTAAACTCACCCTAGTAGATAACGTGTGATGTATCATTCACTCATCTCCTCAGATGCAACATATAGAAAACATTATGCACATGGTGCATCTGTGAGGAAAGTTATAGATGGTACACCACCTTGCCCACTCTGTTAAGAATCTAGAAAGGTTCGATGAACCTCAAAGATAACTTGACACCCTAGAAAAATCTCCGAAAAACTCATTGAGGTGAGACCTGTAGTAATACATGGTCTCCCTCTACCTGTTAGCATAAGACTTCTTTCAACTCTATGCAGTCTATACTTTCTAAAAAGTGAGGCATCGAGATTCAAAAAATTCAACTGTTTCCTTCATCCCTGGAAACTAGTACTGTCATCGGAACTCATAGTACACCTTCACCACTCTCGGATGTACCGCGATGGGGATGTATGGATCTCCCTCAACACCTCCTTCTAGATCATCAACGGTTCCATGGTACATCATCTGAAAAGGATGAGGTGCTTTCCACCATAATAAAAACATTCAAGAAACATTCTTGACGATATTAGAGAACGTCAGGATTCGACATCAATGACTCAAGCAGTGCCCCCCCTGAATTTTCTGAAGAATTGTGGGACTGACAGTCATAGACTGAAGGAAAGCTACTCCATCTCTATCAAAGAAGGATATCTCAACATGGGTAGATTATCTATCCCCTTACTTAGAAACTGTATACCAGACCTCCTATTGAGAGAATCCCCTGCCACATTCCCATTCTGAGGATTATAGACAATCTCAAATTCATAATCCGGGAAGAACTCTATCCATTGTCATTGTATCATGTTCATGTCCTTCTAAAATCTTACTTGACACTTCTCTATCCACAGGAAAGGCTCCCCCTTCTTCATCAAAGCTAAAAAGGGTGTCTCTACCCTGGAGAAGTGTGGTTTAATACACCGGTAGTAGCTAGCCAAAGAAGAAGTCACTATCTCTTCAGGGAGGTAATCCTAGAATCATATATTGAAAATATATCCCCACACTCTACCACACCTGTTGGGAACTAAAAACCCAAATAATTTCTTTCATGAGGGTTAGGCTGGTCGACTAGATAGTGATCGACTACACCCTCCTATGCATGAGTTGATCTAGTGTTTCCTCGATTTCCTCTTACTCCAACCAAGGAAAACGTCATTACAACGTTGTAGATATACTAAATCCTTTTACCCTAATACAGTTAATCTAAGTATGAACTGTGGATGTCCATTCCATACCCCAACTAACATCATAAGGAATCGAGGATTCCACAATGCGGTTCCAACTGAAACTCTCACGTCAAGGGGCATATCACATAGTCGACATAAGTGTGATTATAAATTCTCCACCCAACGGTATCTCCAGACGTGAGGTTCCTGTCAAAGGATAAACTAGAATCTCTAGGTCTTGAATAAGATTTTTGGAAAGAAGGAATGATTGTTAATTATGTCTATTAATATGATATCTAGTAGTAGACATAGACCATACCTCGAATCATTCCTGGAGCCCTTGGGTCACACTTTTTGACTACATGCATCTACTCCCTTTCCCTATCCTCTAGCTCCATGAGCCTAGCGGGGACTATATTTTGGTGGTGGTTATAACATGTCGAAAAGCATACCACCTCATGCTGCTCTCCTAGGTCCACATTCATGTGTACTTCCCTACAGATTCATCTGTCCCAAACACTTCCTATCATTGAAACATTTTACATGCCCAAGTGTCTGAGACTAGCATCAGTTTCCTGCTTTCATATTGATAACATTCTCTGGCTATATTCACTCAGCCAAATAACAATCAGCCACAAAGGTTCTCTCTAGCAAACTAACATAAGTAGGAAATCATCAGTTAATATTGATAGCTTGGATGTCCCTAAACACCCCTCGAATAGAGGTCCAAGTCCTGAAGTACTTATCATACATTATTCATCGAGTACCTATAATGGTCGGTACGCCTTTTTAAATACTCATTTACCGACATGTTATCCTACTGAAGCTGTAGAATCTATATGTAACATTAATTCCTTAGTTCTTTATGTAAAGAGAACTCCTTATTTGAGAATGGTTATCAAGCTTGTCCACAAAAAAGTCACCTCTTTTCAAGATTAGAGAAACCAAAACCCTGTCATCTTCCGACTGAGCCTCAGAGAAGGCTCTCCACCCGGACCACCATCTGATAGAATGGTGCCCAGGCTACATTGAAAATCGGAAACCTTCTCAAGAAAGTCCTTAGCTGCCTTAGAATCTGTCTCACATCAAAACCTAAAAGGCCTCTACCAGGGGAACTCGTTCAATACGCTCAATCTGTATGCATCGTCTGCCAGTGCAGGTGGTAGTAACTACTTCACAATAGATGGTGGTACTACTAGTACACCACCTGAAGGGGCCAACATAGTAAGAGGACCCTACAATGGAGCCTCTTCGCTCGGTGGTCCATCATTGTGTACTCTCTTGAGAATCATGGCAGGCTGTCTACATTGTGCCATCCTAATAAGGAATAGGTTTTCCGCAGTTATTACATTATACCTGGTGATATGACTCAAATAAAATCTTAAGAAAAACTTAGAAAACACACACAATAAGTGTTTTCTTGCACTATGTTGGAAATTAGAATTCAGGGTCCTGGTGTATAGATACGTCGACCGCCGCCCCAGCACTGGATACCCCAAAATGAAAACCACACACATAACACTTGACATTATTGACACATTGAATAGATAAGTGTCCCTGTTCTTTGGAAGAACTGACTCCTCTGATATCAATTTATCACGACCCATCACATGGGGCCCATTCCATGACTACCCCAAGCCGGTCATCCATAGGCTAGGGTCTGGAGACTGGCACTGGAAAGGCATATCACAAAAACAAGAAGGCATTACCTTTAAACCTATACAAACACACAGAGTAGAATTCAAGAAGAAGAAACCAAAAACTAAACTGTTGTAGTAAAAGAGTGATTAATGTAATGGGAGCCATAAAACAAGCCCAACTAGAAAATTACAAGTACAACTAAAAAGTACAAATAGCTGAAAAGTGAAAAGAAGCTCCCGTATCATCCACTAAAGATCCTACAGAATGATTAGGTACAACTCACGATCAGTTGTACCTACATCCCATAATTTCAAATGGTCCTCCTCTGAGCACCGTCTAGTCCATGATCCCACATACTTTTTCAATGTTGCACGTCTTCTACCCAATACATAACCCCGTGCAGGCGAAGCCCATACACGGAAGAGTATAAAAATTCTCATTAAGGAACCAGAAAACCAGTATGTCTCTTAATGTTCCACAAAGGAAAACCCACAAAGTAAAACATCAACTATACTTTGGTATATGCCCATAAATATACATATGTTATCAAGATATACACATCTCATACATGAGGGAAGTATATCTCAAAGGTAACACCTTGAAGGTAGATGTACCACACAGGTAACACCATGAATATAGTACAATGATGGTAAATGAACCTCACAGGTATCACCATGAAGATAGTACCACAAAGGTAAAAGTACCACACAGGTATCCCCACGAAGATAATACCACGAAGGTAAAAGTACCACACATGTATCACCATGAAGATAATACCATGAAGGTGAAAGTAACACACATGTATCACCAAGAAGACATTATCATGAAGGTAAAAGTACCACATAAGTATCACCATGAAGATAGTACCAAGAAGTAAAAATGTTACACACATGTATCACCACAAAGATAATACCATGAAGGTAAATGTTCCACACATGTAAAAGACATAGATTAAACAGAGTCTCAGCTCAAACTAGGTTTCCAGTGATGTATAGAAGTACAAATGATTAGTCACAAAGCTAGATCATCTTATTCTATAAAGAGGCACAACATCTGAACATATGTAGTCCGGCCCACCTAGGATCGATAGGAAATAAACCCCCGAAATGATCCACATAGGATCTGACCCCCCCAATGTCGATAGAGACTAACCCCCACAATGACCCACATAGGATCTGACAGACACAGTATCGGTATGTGATGACCCAAAGAGAATCGATTAGTGTTAACCCACACAATATCGGTATGCACTAACCCACACAGGATCGTTGAGTGCTAACACACAAGGGATATGTCCCACAAAAGATCGGTATGTGCTAACCCACACCGTATCACTAATTGTTGACCTCTGTATGATCTATATCCAACCTCTGTCTCACTACAAGCCACTAGATTCCTCACACCCGGTGCGAATGAGTTTCTTAGAATCCGCCATCGAGATATCGGTCGTAACTCTACTTCCACTAGGATCTGCAATGGTGTAACCCAATGGACCGCCATGTCATAAGGGTTCCAATGAAATAGAAGGTACATCAAGCGGATGCCCTGTCTGTGAGTAATAAGCATTTTAGCTTTGGGGGACCTGTTGGATTCCATATCGATCCAACCTAGTCATACTATAATTGTTTATAAATCTCAATTGAATCATACTAAAAGGACCTTCCCAATCCAAAGATTCCAATGCTGCATAGGGTTCTTCAAACAGATCTACGATTCTCAAGATACTACCCTTTAAGTGTTTCTCAGCTTGGTTGGGCCCAGGTCTAGTCTGACCCGGCCAGCCCAACCCGGTCTGGGCTGGGCTGCGGAAGGCTCGGCCTGTCCTGCAGTGGGTGGGATTTCCCATGAGGGCATCCCGCAAGAGAGGACCGAACTGAAAATGGGCGGCCTGCAATGGAGGCCAATCCCACCATAGGGCATGGCCCACATGGGGGTGGCCCACTGGGTGGCGGCCTGACCTCGTGTGGCACAACCTGCATGGTGGGCCTGCCCTTGCCTCCATCGGGGAAGAAACCACCAATTTTCTCGAATGGCTAAAGGCCATTCAGTCTTCTTCGCAGCTACGACACCACATGGCCTCACCAGGTGGCACATGGGGCCCGCTGGAGTGGGTGCTACGGATTCCATCACGATGGGCCAGTGTATCTTCTTCCTTTCTCCAGTCACCATGGATGACAAGCCATGAGACCCTTTGCTCACCAACAGTATGCAACGATGCACCTTGCCTCCTATGCAGACTGCTAGTGTCGGCTGCTCCGATAACTGCCATGACTTTGTGATGCAACCGCCTCTTGTGTTGTTCATCTACACGCTATCTCCAATGTAGCTGGTCGGTGTCGCCGCGCTAGCAGTATTCCATGGAAGCACATGTATAGTAAGATAGAAAAGGGTTTGGGCTGGGTTTATTAGGCATGTTCCCTTCATGTTAGATCATAAACATGAGAGTGATTAAGGGTTTCATAATCAATTGAATTAAACAAGAATCAAAACCCTACAAAGATACCCCGCAACATCCTCCTACAAAAATGAATGAATCACAGATCAAACCGTTAGTCGGTTGGTCCACGTTCATTTTATTATTCATGAAAGGGAAAGAGGAAAATATTTAAAATGCATAAATGAATAAACCCCCAACCTCAAATCATTGGGGAAACTCTCACGGTTGAAGTTAGGTCGGTGTTCTTCATTCCCAATATATGCATCCAACAACACGACTCGCACTTCGTCCTCCAGTTCATCGTTCAGTGTCACCCGACATCTCCCACTGAGATTGGCTCCATCCTCTATGGGTTCAGTATGATGACACTCCTTCCACACATTGTTTCTTGGAGAAGCTGTGTTGATACCCCTCCCCAATCTATATATATATATATATATAAGTGGGGGAGGGTATGTAACAACGTCTGTAACTAATGGGTCTCATAAATTATGATCATTCCTAATTTCAACAGACATCATTACTTAGGATTTGAAGGTCAAACAATTTATTTTCTTGACACATCACTGGCCCAACACTCCTCTTGTTTGTTGGAGGATATGAAAGAAAAATAAAACCATAATATTATTTTATTTCATTTCATTTAAAAAAATAGTAAATGTAACTTTTTCACCAGACCTACTACAGTCAAGGTAATGTATCCCTTAAGAGAATACCAGTGCTTTGAATTCAATATATCCCTTATATTTTTAATCCAAGCATCAATTCACAAGTTAGAAAACGCAGCCCATGCATTTACTGAACTTACCTTAAAAAAGTTCAATAAATTAAAAACATTATCCCTCAACCTGCACAGGTCTACGTTAGGCTCTTCATATGGAGAACACGCCCCAAATAACTCAAATGTACTCTCAGATTTTAAATCTAGGATATAGTTTCGAAGTAAAGGGATTTTAAAATAAAATAATTGTCACATAATTATTTTATTTAAGTAAAAAAACATACATTCAATGGTGGCCCATAATAGAAAATGTTAAAATCTTCCGAAAGAAAGCATACCCCCCTGAGTTCAGTAGAGGTCTTAGATTTATAATTTGAGTCCCCGTTAATGAGTAATAAGAATTAAAAAAATAAAATAATTTATTTAATTATTTTCTAATGGTTATGCCATTTTCGGGTTTTCTAATAGGAGGCATGCACCAACTAATCATAAGTCACACCATGTAAACCCGCCATCCTGAATGCATCTGTGCCCTCAGAGTTTTGATATGGGAAACTATTTAAGAGTTATTACATTTTTTTTAAGAAAACTGCATATGTGCTTTAATTAATTCTTAACAAAACTTCGAAGGATCATTCTGGGCACTCTGGGCCTCAGAATCACGTGCTGTCAGATTTGACAGTCTGGAAATAATTCTGTATAATAAAAAAATTATACAAAAATTGATGAAAAATACAAAACATTTATATAGATAAGAACTATGGGTACCCAATCCTTCTACACATATTATTTCATGATTCAAAAAAAATATCCATTAATACAATATATATATCATAAAAGCCTAATAAATTTTTAAGACTAGGTTTGAAATATATAAAAGGAATCCAAAACATGTCATACTTATTCAATTATTAATTTTGAGCTCTAAAATCCTTCTGGGATGCAAATAATTCATAGAATAACCTAGGGAATACATAGATTAAATTGGTGATATAGAATTCACAACAAGGGAATAAAAATGATAAGGAAACATGAAAAGTGACTCAAATAAATAACATGATACCATAAAAGATAAGGCTTAGTATTAATTAAATAGAATAATATCATAAAGAAAATGGTATCATAAAATCATAGAATTATAGGAAATACAGATACATCATAATATATGATAGAAACATAAGTCATGGTTAACTACCAAGACAACATCACATGGTGGATGTTGTCCTATAATGTACTCGGTTCACTACATAATCCCATACTTTAGATATCATGCCACTAAAACATTAAAAAATCCATAAGAGGAATATATAATTATATACCCACTAATCAAATTAATTTCAGGTACATACCTATCCATTTTATTTAAGAATATCAATAATAATTCATAAACATATGAATTACTTATGGACATTAATGTGCTGAGTAATCTTGTATCATAACATAATAAAAATTCATTCATTAAGAAATTAATTTCAGAAATGATATGTAGGAATGAATATCTCAAATAAAGGAAAGGATAATAAACTAGGTATATTTTGAGAGACATATATACATAATTTATAATAAATAAATTACATAATTTTTTTTATTGATGAAAATAAAAATAAAAAATAGATTATATAAATTCTGAGAATAATTAACATCTCACATTGAGTAACATAAACGTCTGTCAAATAATATGGAAAATAATTTGGAAATATAACTTTTAACGTTTATTTCAGAATGTATCATTTCCATTTATGAAAAAAAATTAAAAATAAAAAAATTTCTCCAAAATTAATGAACTGGTTTTTTTAATAACAATATAATGTTAAAAAGGAATAATGAAATATTAACTAGAAATAATGGTATAAGTGTCCCAGTGATCCAAAATACATTAAAATTGATTCTAATAGAATTTATTATAAAATTTCATAAGGTACCTTGTTTGGAAAACAGTTGAAATGTTATTTTTAAAATATTTTTTTAAAATAATTTTAAGGAAAAATATTAATTTCATTAATCATAAAAAAATCAAAATAACTTTTGAATACATGGATTTTGATGAAAAATCATTTTCCAATGAAGTGATAAATGAATTCATGTTTTCCTAAAAAAAATTCCATATGATTTTAATTACTAATAGAGGAAAAAGACAGTTTTAATAGAAAAGATCATAAATAAATATAGGATGTTAATTCAGAATGGGGTTATTATGTAATTATTATATAATTTTCTTCAATGAAAATTCCAGCATTTGCAATCATGAGTATAATGAGATTGATACATAAATACATACTACTCTACTGAATTTTAAATCATAACATAATATGAATAATTTAGAATAGTTTAAATTTAAAATATAATTATATTTGATTTATTAGTGATATATTCTATAAAGGGGTTGTATATGCACCATTAAATATATATTAGGTGTATTAAATAATAATTTTCTTAGAGTATGATGTTTGAGACATAACCTTTATAATGTTCATATAATAGATGTTACAGTTAATAAATAGGATGACATGTGTAAAAAATATATATCCACCCAAATAATAGTTTATATAAAACCTAATGAAAGAATAAGTCATTTCACACATTATCTGGGCATATTATAATCCATGAAGAAGGTGTATAAGCCAATGAACGGAAATGTGGTAATAAAAACCCTTACCACATGCTTCCCTTTAGTTGAGAAATATTTCACGTATTGTATAGTGGTGTCAAATTTTTTTATCATATGATAAAACCATATTAGTGCTTATAATATCATATATGGCCATTTTATAAAATCGTTTTCAAGTTTTTCAGTAATCATTCAGTATCACTATTGTTTTAGTGTTATTTTCTTTGTTTCCTCATACATGTCATATCATGAATATTCTAGACCCTGAAAAAAGTATATAGTTACATCACATTTAGAATAACATTTAAGATATAAATATGATAAAAAATTATTAGTTGTATATTTATAATCATTATTCAATTTATGTACATGGAGGATGAATTGCAATAGTTTTTGGAAAAGGTAATCCGTACATATTCATGACCGACATTATCATTTACGTAATGGGTGAAAGGATAAATAAGTGGGTTGCATATGAATTTTCATGAAAAAATAAAATCTCATATATATCAAATATATTCATTGATTTTATCATTTTTTACCTTACATGTAAATTGTTAGTGAATAAAATAATCACTTGGCATTATGTGGCAGAATTGTTTTTATAAAAACAAGCAACTAATACTGTATTATCTATGGAATAGAGTGTAATAATTTATTTATGATATTATAATTAAAAAATTATAATATATAATAAATATCATATATTATAAATATATACATAATTATACCTATCCTTGATAAATGATTATTAAAATTGAATTACGTTGGTTCGTGAGATAGTAGTCTATTGTACACATGATCAATGGTTTCATTTATTGTTTGATGGGGGTAGAGATGGTTATTGGTCATTAAATTGACCTAAAAAACATATAAGTATGTTTATGATACTAGGGATATTATATCATAATTTTTTAATAATATTTTATGTTTGTGGATAATAAATAAATAAAATGCTCAGTTAAGGGCATTGCCTATACTTTGAACAACTTCTGTTGGTTTTCACAAAAATCATTACGAGGATAGATTTTTCAAACATAAGGATTCTAAAAGGAGGAGAATGAATTAAGAAAGATATATTTTTCATATAATGGTGAAAAAAGAGGTTTTTGAAGTGTGTAATAGACCAGAGATGGGGTGGCTTTTTATATGTGGGAGAGAGGGCACACATGGAATCTTGGAAAATAATGAAATAGAACCATGGTCTTCTTGTTTGAAAAGGCTAAAAAAGGATCATATTCAAAAAATAAAATATATAAAGTGGAAATATAACCTTTTAATTGGAATTATACATGTTTTAGAAATTTTAAACCCTTATCTATTAAATATAATTCCATGAAAACTTAGTTTTATCTTTACTATGCATTTCATTTTTGCAGTTTTCACTATATATTATTGTGAAAATCATGTTAAACTTAATAGATATTAAAAATTATGATTATTATTAATATTTAATCCTTTTTCTCCAATTAAAATAAAATAATTAAATGAATATAATTAAAAATTAATCTCTTAATACTATTAAAATAAGGTTTTCCAAAAAAATTGAAATTTTTAAAATGTTATTATATCGAAATTCAGTATAATTTTTATTACAATGAAAAAATATGGATTAATAAATATATAATTTAAATAATTTTACCTTAAAACTGAATTTAAATTAAAATGGGTTTTGTAAATGGTTTAAATAAAAAAAATGGTTTTAATAAAAACTATTATTTTCACGAATCAAAAAATGAATCCTTCGGGAGAAATCAAAAAGTCACCCTAAAAAAATTATATGCCAATTTAAAATTTTAAGATCATTTTTTGAAAATTAATTTTCTATGACTGGTAAAAATTAAATTAAATTTATTCATAAAAGAGACACTAAAAAGCCTTTTAGAAAATGAATCGTTTTTATAAAACTTTTCTTTTTTTAAATGATTATTATTTTCATTACCATTAATAGATAATCATTAAATTTATTTCAAACTTTTTTAAAAAACATAATTTTTTAATTTTAGTTAGACCTATTAATACACATGATTTTAATGGATATGTTATTATATAGATTTTAGATTATTAGTTTTCTGTTCCAGATGCTATCAAAGAGGATGAGTTTATTTAAAAAGAGATATATCAGGAAATTTAGGGGTTTAAAATTCTATTCTTTGATAGTTTTTTCATTCCATATATGCATTCAAACATGATGTTCACTTTTTAAAATCTAATTTAATTACTAACAAATACTAGTTATTTCATACGAAGTGTTTCACCATGGTTGAATTCAAAAAACATACCTGAACCAATTGTACCATAGAAACTCATCCATGATGTGGAAAAGCCTAATATGTTAATGGAATGGTTTTTAAGGAAATAATAGGTGACACATTATTCTACATTTTTCACCTTTTCCATGGAGGGGCTTTCACCCAAAATAATGGGTTGTTCCACAAGGATACACATTAAGTCATAGGTGATGTGTTATTCAGGAATTAAAATAGTACTTTTCTTCAGGATATAAATTGAATAGAAATTCTATAGCTCATGTAACTACCTAGTTTTTAACATGATGATTTGGTCCATTTAATTTTTTTTTATAAAAAGACTTTATTTTTTATAAATGTGCTTACGATTTTGAGGATGGTCTTGGGAGAATCTAAGGCTTTTTTTGGACCGATAGATATTGTTTTAGGAGAAATACAAAGACGTACATGGTTAATACAGGTATGGGAGTAATCATGTAGCTCAAACATGTAGCCTGTTAAAAGGTGGAGAATAATTTATAAACATTATGAGGTAGGCTGCATGAATATGCATGGATAAATAGAGGGGGCCTTCAGGGGATACATGGGGATTGAAAAACCATATGTCTAACCACATGGGTGGTTCCACATAGGTAGTGACATAACATAGTTGGCTCATGTTATGGGAAAACCATGTCGTATAACTTTGAAATTGGTAGCACCACATGGGAAATGTTAGGGCATGTTTGGCACAAATTTTGGTCAACTATGTGGAAACATCATGAACCCTTTTAAATATGGGAAAGGGGAAAATTTTCCCATAAACATATTTTCCTCTATTATCCCCTCATTCTCACATAAGGATCCAACCTCAAATTAGAGCTCCCTCTTCACCATAACATAGGTTTTGAAATAGGTTCTTACAAAATCATCTGATTCCTTCATCTATAGTTGTTTTGGATAGTTCATGGATAAATCCCCAATTCCCATGTTTCATTTATTTTATTATATATCTATATGGAATGCTAAATTTATGAATGGTCGTTTTCCTTATTTTTAGGAAATTTAACAATTCTATTGATACATACCATTCTAGAACATATCCGAAGCTAGTATTAGATGACGATGGTAAAGTTATTATAAGGTAAGTGTTTTATACATTTTTCCTGTTATGAATCAGTGTTATATAGCTTGTTCCAAAGTTAAACATGCCATAATTTCTTGGAACTTCTCATTAAATTAATAGACACTCAAACTGGATTTTATTACCTTGAGTTAGACAATTTATTTCAATTATAGGCATGGATTATGGTTTTCATCATCAACCCAAAACCACCAGGGAGGTGGTTTTGTTTTACTAATCATGTTTCACCACCTATGGGGAGAATACCTACTCCATTTATTAATGGGAGTCATATATAAATTATATGAATTTATTAAGGTTGATAATATTTTTTTATCACATTGTAATTTATTTATGAAAGAATTAATGAGATGTACTAAATGGATATATTGTAATGATGTGGAAAATCCATTGACTTGTTCAGGATTCTATAGTTGTTTAGTGAAATAACATTGTATCTAACATGTCTCTCATTATTATAACATGTATGTGAATTTTTTAAATAATTCATTTTGATAAATTCTATTTATTAAAGTCATATACACTATCATTACCATATTCATTTTCACTTATGTGTGAAATGGATAATGAATTAATGGTTATAACGTTTATGGATAATGAGAATGGACAATAACATGGTACCCTTCATTTTTTATATAGATTACATAGATAGTGGACAATTAGACATGGAACTAAAGACCTAGTTACATATTATACATATTGGGTGCCTAGTACAATTACCATGGGGCCAACATTCTTGGACCACCTAAGACACACTCATTAGGATCTACGCAAGACATTACCGTTTTTATAATGGATGAGAAATGTGGACTCAAAATTAAAACCGCAACATAACCCTCATTTTTGTAGTCCATTTATTTCAAAAATACATTGATTTTTCTATGGATGAAATTTTTGGAAACAATGAGGACGCCATGGTCATTATACTAGTATCCAAGAGCATTTAGGTCAAATATATGATTATTGGGTGCATGTCATAATTTTATGACACATGAAATGATGGATAATTTCATTGAAAATGTTTTTATTTTTTATTTAGTTATTCAACATTTGTAGAAAATTGGTTATAGTATTTTCATATATAATGGTCCCCAATACTTATTTTACATTTTATTACTTTTATATTTTAACATAGTTATAGTTTTTGTTCATGGATTAAACTTATATAGACACCATTGGTGGTGGCTTAGTGAGTATTTCTCACACCCTATTTAGGTTGTCGTTAGGTACACAGGTAGACTTTTTGGATGTAGGAATGGACAAGTGAAAGAATATAATCATGGATTCTTGATTTGTATGTGACATATTAGCATAGATTACAAGATCATTATTAGGGTCACGATGCTATTGGAAGTAGATTTGGGTAATTTTTTATTTTTTATTTCATTTTCTATATGTATGTGTCCCTATTCCAATATATTTTATATTTTGGTATATATTTATGAAATGGAAAATTTATTTTTTATGTGAACTTTATTATGGTATCTATCAGTTTATTTTGATATCAAGATTATTTAATTTCTCATTGTTGGTTATTTGTTATGATACAAAATTTATTTCTATTATGATTAGAGTGTCCCACACAATGTTCATGGGTGTATTGTCTCACTGCTAACTTCTTATAGACCCTCATTGTTGGTCAGTAACCTCTAGAATATAGGGATACATGCATGATTCCACGTGCTATCCAGTTTAGATACATTTATTGAATGTGGAAGGTTGTGACATCACAATAGGTCATCATAGATTTCCCTTTTTTACATCTATATTAGGTTATTATACAGAATAAAAGGAATGTGTATTAACTTTGTGACGATCTTGTGCCTTAGAGTAGGTAACTCACATAAAGGGAAAATGAAAAATTAGATATGATTGTATGATTTGTTCAATTATTTTCCTATTACAGTTATATTGATTTCAATATTTGGTGAAACATATGATATATGGTGCTTATTATTGTTGATATGGATTCAATATTACCCTTGGCCTAATGTGAAATGAAGGTATCATCTCATACGTCATTATAGACACAAATAAATTCACATGTTATAAATATGGAATTCCATGTCAATTTACTATGTGCATTATTTTCCTTCCAGTTCTAGTTTTTGACTGAATGAATATGCTTCTTTTTTTTGTAAACTTGGTTATGTAATGATTCTCCAATATTACTTATAGACCCTGATTATATTAGTATTAAATTTTCTATTTGTATTATTATTTCATGACATCTTTTGTTGAAGTATTTATAATCATAATTGGCTATTATTTTTTCATCATAAATCAAATTTGTATTATCCCATACAGCTTGATAGAGGCCCCATAATTAACCAGTTATGACATGTTTGAGCCATGGACCATTACTTTTATGGACAAACACCTTTATGGTTGAGATTAAAGGAGATATAAAAACAATTTATAAAGAGTACAATCCTGTATAAATTAGTAATGGTGACCTATTTAATCAACCCATTAAATATAAAATTTTTGTTATCTACTAATAAGTATAATAACCTAGTTTAAATTACATGATGTTGCAATTTCATCTTATAATGGAGAGTAATATATTAAATAAAAATGAGTAAAAATATAAATGTAACATTATATACTAAAATGTGTATGATCCATAGATTGTTAATAATTTAAGGAAATGACTACAATTAAATAGTGATACGAGATTCAAATTCATGTGTTTTTCTCTATAACAAGATATTGAAACATTAAATTCATGAACACCTAATTGGAAATTTAGAACGTCACCCTGACCCAACCATAATAGTAGGTATTAGGTGATATATCTTTTAATTCTTTAGGGTAATATATCCCTCCCCAAACTGGCCATAGTAGTTGGAATAGGGTTATGACCATTATATTGGATGGCATGTACCTGTCCTATTCATTTTTTATAAATTAATATATGAATCAAATATCTTTTTAGGTGTGTGAAAGTAAATTTTCAATCTACTCCACCATTATGTATTTTATTCATGCTCATAGACGTTGATGATGACTATGGTTTAGAGGTGGTGATCCAAGAGACACAATGAATACCTCATATAGTTCTATATATAGAACCTCATGATACACCTAATATGGGAGGTGACACCTAGTTTTGAAAGGGATTCATGTAAAACATGATGAATATTTAGGGATCCCTATGACATTACCCAACTATAGTATATTTAACCTGTGAATTTCAGTAGTAGCATCAATCCTGGTTTTCGAGAGAAGGTACTCCATAGTATGTAGATTCAAGTTAGGTTTCCATACTATATATATTTGTGAACATTAAGACAAATACTGAGAGGAGAGTGAATTTTTATTTTTATAACTTATAGGATTATTTATAATAATGTGGGATGTTATTACCTAGGAACATCACCATCAGTATATGGTTTAGAGGGATTTCTATATGGTCTTCTACAAATATTTCCATCTCAAGTTGTTGAGTGAAGATAGATGTAGACATTTCATGCATAGGTAGTATGAAACATTAACAATTTTGGACTACTCTAACAATTTCATGGAGATACAACATTTCACACAACCCTTAAAGGTGGTGAGTTATCCAGGGATAGGTGATTTGAGGATGGTTTTAGACATATAATCTGATCACAGGTGAAGACATTCCATTTGACCACCATCATCGGGACGGTGAAAAAGGTCCTCATCACTTACCAAAAATTACGAGATTCTATGTGAGTTACCTACGGAATATCACCATAGGTATGTTATTTTTTGGGGATCTCTTGATTACAATTTACAATTATTTTTATCTCAAGATGTTGAGGAATGATAGAACCAAGGAGTTTATGCATTGAATGTATAAATCTTTGATATTTTTTCACTACTCCAATTGTTTAATGAAGCTAACTTATTTCACACCAATCCATTTAGGTGATGATTTATCTAGGTATTTGTTATTTGAGTATGGTATTAGACATGACATCTGATCTCAGGTGAACATGTTTCATTTGACCACAATCATCGAGCACTACTATGATTAACTTAAGGGAGGCTATGGCTGTGGGCAAATCAATTCTAGTTACTTGAACCAAAAATACTTTTAACCATGAATAGAAAATTCAATTTTAACATTCTTTATGAGGGAAAAGTAGTAATAGTATATACCCGCAAAAGCACATAGTATTTCATCAGCGTGGAAGGCTTGGATCTATAAAACAATATTGTGATATAGACCTAATTGAGTGTAGAGATTAATGAAGGATGATAATCCTCAATGGGTTTTTAGGAAAATTACACCTATTTCTAGTTGAGGAATATCTGTACCTAATCCATCTTTAGGAGTGGTACTAGTAGCTTCTCTTCTAACAAGGATCCTAACCACCTACATCTATACTATTTGAGGAGGTGGACATGGATTTGTGAGCCAAACCAAGGATATACCACGTCAGTTGAGTGGGAATGGACATCATAATCAGGTTATATATTAGGCTTGTGAATAGTACCATATATATGAAGTGATTTTTATCATTAAAGTGAATATTATATGTTTATCTATGTTAATAGGTATGATCTTAATGGCATCTACATCAGTATCTACCTTATTTGATATAGGTGATTCTAAATCCATTAAATCTATGAAAATTATAGTTATAGTTTTTTTAGAGCTAGTGTATTTCAATAATGTGATAACACTAATTACTCCTTTAGGAATTATATTGGAGAGTGTATTCCAAATTATGGAGTACCCATAGAGATGGGGGGTTGTATAGTTTCCTATGGATCGTCATTTCCCTTGATATGAAAAGATTGTACATAATTCTTGAGATGGGCTAGATGATTACTTATCATGATTATATAGATTTCTACAATTTATGGGTGACTTTAACATCAGGATTGGGTGATAGATATAATCAAAATCTTGAATGGGATGTGGAGGAAAGTGGAGCTAGACCTGAGCATCATAGGCTAAGTGGAGAGACATCCCAAATTCTTAGACATTATATTGATGATCAGGGAATATTTTCGGATGATTTCAACACTATGGTAGATCATTTTCGGGACATAATATCTAAAATAGTTTGTTGACTTCCTTCTAAGAGAGAGTGTAAAACCCTATGGGTTTTATGAGAAAACTATGTTCAATAGCATATGCATTACACAATAGAGAGCTCAAAAAATAATGATTATATAAAAATGAATGTTTTAACCATTTAATTTTATTTGAGGATATAATTAGAATTAAATAAAATAATATATATATATATATATATTAACATTAAATTGAAAAATTATTATTAATTAGTCAATGAATTTTTGGTAATGGATATTTCTTTTACATGATATGTTTTTTTTTAAATGTGTATTTTTACATTTTTTGAAAAAATATAATATAATTAAATTATAGAAAATTTAGAAAATTGATTTTATAAAACTAAATCATTTTTTGGTACCAACATATCTAAATTAACTTACGTTAACAAAATATATATTTTTTTTGGAAAATATTTATTTTTCTGTGAATTGTGAAAATTATCTTTTATGTTAAAGTGTCATATTTTGATAAATTAATTAATTTACAAGTATTTTTTATTTGAATCCATGGTATCATAAGTATAATTTCTTTACATTTAATTTAATTAATTTTATTTTAATCAACTTTATTTTAGATTTTAGTATATGTTTAATTTTAGGATTAAACCCCCCCTTTTTATGAATACTGTTTTAAAATGCATAATGTATCTCAATTTTAATTAATTAAAATATCCATGAATGAGGAAAGATCTAAATTAAATGTTTGGAATATATATATATAAATGTATGTATGTATATATGTATTTATAAATTTAAATTTATATAATTTTATTAGAATTTATAGAGATAAACTGATATCATCTTTTCATTTAGAAAATGTTTTTTTAGAAAAAATAAATTTCATCATTATTTTATTAATATATTAAACTAAAAAAATAATCCTATGTGAATTAATTTTGATGAATTTGATTTAAAATTTTGAATCATCATAATTAATATTAGCTAATAATTTCACCTTATTTTTAATAACATATTAATAGTAAACTAAGTAATTATTAATTACTATAGTAAAAAAAGAAAATTGGTTAATTAAGGGTAATCATTATTCAAGATATAATGAAAAACATTTAACCCTAATATTTATATTTATTTTCAATTATATTTTTTATTATTTTTATTCTTTATTTTTTACGTTATAAATTATTAGTTATTTTTTTATAAAAATTATATTTTGATATAATAAAACACAAATTATTTTGGTAATATTAAAAAAAATTTAAGTAATTTATTTTGTTGAATTATTTTATTTTTTAAAATAATTAGTTTCTAATTATAATATTATCCTTAAATATTTTTGTAGTAAATATAATGATCAAATAATTTTTATGATGTCAAATGTTATTTTGATAAGGGGTTGAAACCTATTACGGTCAAAAAACCTATATTTTATCAATGAATGTAGATTATACTTTAAAAAATATTAATATATTTAGAAAATAAATTGAATAAAATTAATATTTTTAAAAAAATAGAACATCTAAAATATCAAATGGTGAATTCATTATAATTTTCATAGACATTCAACATTTCTAGTAATGTTTAAATATAGTATAAATATATGGTGTGTATTATAAAATAATAATGACCAAAAAATGATATAATTAATAATATTAAATATATCCACAGAAAAATATATTTTTAATAGTTTAAATAATGTGATTTTATATTTATTTTATTAGTTTTTTAAAACCATTATGAATCCTACAACACCTATAAAATATATTAAGGTTTTAAAATAATTTCATTAAGGAAATGAGTCACTTCCACATAATAAAGTTTATTGTTTTAAAAATTTAGTCCCATGTCCAAATAAAATAATGAAAACAACAAGCATTTCTCTAAAACAATTGAAAAAACCATGGTAATGCTTGTGGTTTTGGTTATTTTTTTAAACATAGTCCAAAACCTAGGTTTGATAAATGATAAATAATTACCCACTCATTTCATATATATATCCACCCAAGAACCCATTTATCTTCACTTAAAAACCTTGGATAATATATTAAGTAATTTTTATCCTCTTTAAAGTCCCCCAATGGTTCCATATTTTTTCAAGAATCTCCTACCTTAAATATGGAATCACCATTTCATGTTATAGAATCATCTCCTTCTCCTCTTTTTCAAAGTATATACATTTTCTTATTGCCTTTATCTTGATTTCCTAATGTGGGGATATATTCTTTCATATCCCCCTTACTATCCAATTTATGTATAAATGATTATAGACCAATTTCACTGACATAAATCCCTTCCATGAACATTTATATTCCACTATCATGCTACCATCATTTTCCATGATTTTCCATCCCAAAAAATTATATAGTGAATACCCATACTCATTTCATATCAACAGTGTTCACCGTTATGGTCTTATATTACATTCATTGGGGAAATACATGTATTTATTCCAAAGTACTTGATCTTTTAATAAAATATGAAAATCAATTAATCCTCTTGTATGATCTATATAGAACACATATGGATGAGAATGTAAAGAAAGTGGAAGGTGCTCCCAGATTTATATAGCACTCCAATGCATTGGGTAATGTTTTAGTGTCAGTAGAGATCATAAAATGGATTATGGCATGAAACTAGTCCAAAATGAGCCTTTTTCTATCCTGATGTTTTGGATGTTATCCTTGACATATGTTTATGATTGATTTTTTTAATTTGTTGAAACATTCACCATGTTTCATTTATGATTATCATGTTATATCATGCCTCAAAGTTCATGTTTATGATTTTCACTCATTTTATGACCAATTGATATACATATTGTCTAACATCTATCACTGAATTCATTTTAATCCATTTTTATTCATTTATTTTTCATTATATCACACCTTTTTTTATGTATGACCCCCAAGTTATCCCATGTTGTTTTATGTACGATTGAATAATATTATAATGTAAAAGAATTTTTCCATAAAGTTGATGTATTTACTATTTTATGTTTTTATATAATGTACTTAATTCAAAAAGATAATAGAATTATAAATCATCTTTATTGTATTATTTGTTATATATTTTAATAAATCATTAATTAATGTGTAATAAAGATAAGATTTTTCTTAATTTTTATCAAAGGAAAAGTTTATCGATTTTTTATTATTATTATACTATATAAAATCCATAAGGAAAAAAATAAGAACAATAAAATTTCACTTTTTTAGATTTATATTGTAAGTTGTTTATCATTTAATGAAAACCCTGTATTGATACTACAAATGGATGTGGATCTGGTACAGATGTACCTATGGGTAATACCCAAAAACACATCATTAAGCTAGACCAGATCAGTAACTAATGCATGAGAAAAGGTATCGTTCCCCACCTATTTTGAGACTCATATTTTATATGATTTTTTAAATTTATAATATCATTATGAAACATTATTAAGTGAAAAATATTTCATATAGGGGTTAATGTTAGGAAATAGATCATGGGAAACATAGGTTGAATCCTATAAATTCAGAACATAATGAAATACATGTCATTTATAAGTTATCCCATTAATTACATTAGATTCCAATTTATATTTTTAATATATTAAAATACACATCCTTGTTTTTACATTTATTTTAATATATGTCTTGAAATATTAGGAATATCGAGTTATTGATTGCTGGATTGTGTGACTCATTAAAATATTGTTCTACTACTTCAGGCATAACAAATTATATTCTGGTCTCATCCTTTGGAGAAAAAGATGATATTATAGTTTAAATTAACTAAAATATGAGATTATACTTGTCAAGAAATTATAATCTCTTTTTTTAATAGTCTATAAGATAATTAAATTTCTTAACTCTAGGAAACTGGTATTAAATAATATTTTTTCATATTATGATCATTTCCAATTAATTGATTGTATTTTAACCCATCACAGATTTATGGTTTTGTGGTCATCTAAATTCCACTAACGATGTTCTATATCAAACTAAATTATTTATTTGGATTTTGTTTCTATTTCCATGTTTTCTATTCCCATTAGTGTTATCCTACTAGGAAACCATGATATATGATTACATTCAAACATCATTTCCTCTCTTTTCAAGAGGATGTGTTATTTACCATTTTTATGATGTTTTCTTCCAATAATGATATTTTTAATGGTCGAACATGTCTTACGGATATCAAATTTAAATTTAGAGGAATTAATTTTCTAAATTTGGGATAAATGTAATGCCCTTATTTTTTTAAGAGAAAACTATGTTCTATTGGGCTTGCGGCACACATCACCATGCGCAAACAAAAAATTATTATTTTAATAAGAATATTTAAACAATTATATTAAATTTTTGGATATAATTAGGATCATATAAAATATTATATAGATATCTTTTCTAATTGTATTATTAAATATTTAGTAAATAATCAATAAATATTTTGGTAAAGTCATTATGTTCATCAAAACATGTTTTCTTTATAAATAATTTTTTATTTCTTTTTATGAAAAAATATTTTTAATCATTTTATCGAATGATTAAAATTTTTTATTTGATTAAACAAAATATATTTTTTATCATAATATCAAAATTATCTTATGGTGAAAATATTGTATTTTTCGGAAAATATTGAACTTTCAGTCAATATTAAAAAATACCATTTTTAAATAAAATTGACATTTCTTATGATAAATTAATTAATTTAAAAGTATAATTATAAATTTAATTTTATTTCAAGATAACATAAATATTCATTAGTTATATATAACTCAATTAAGTACATTTTAATCAGCTTTATAACAAATTCAAGTATAAGTTTATTTTTTGGATGAAAAATGAATTTTTCTGAACTCTTTTTTTAAATACATATTACATGACCATATTATTTAATTAAAATAAATAGTAATTTGAAATAATCCAAATAAAATTATTAGACTATATAAATATATTTATTTATGAATTAAATTTCATATAATTAAAATTACTAGATGTAGATTTAAATTGAAATTATAATTTTCAAAAAAAATTATTTTTCAAAATATTTATTTACATCAAGCTTATGGGTTTTATAATAAATTAAATTCCTATACCACTATGAAAATAATTTAATAAAATTGATTCTATATCTGGATTAGTCATAATTTATATTAGGAAACAAAGGCAACTATTTTTTTTCAATATGAATAGTAAATGTAGTAAATATTAATTAACACTGTAAAATTAAAATATCATAATTAAGGGTAAGAGTTTATTTTCAATAAAATTATAATTATATTTATTTATTTTTAACATTTATAAATAATTAATTAATTAGTTTGATAAATATTATATTTTGATATAATAAAATAAGAAATTTCATTCAACAATATTCAAATTAAATTAAGTATTTATTTTGATTCATCGATGAATTTTTTTAAAAAATAATAATTTATTAAAATATTATTAATAAATAATTTTTTTTAAATATTAATTGTCATATAATTTTTATGATTTCACATGTAATTTTTATAAGATTTTAAAAACAATTATCGAAAAAAACCCAGCGTTTCTCGATGAATGTCGATTATATTTTAAAAGTGAAAATTCAAATAATTATAAAATTATTTATATAATATTTGTACTATAATTTAATCTAAAAATCAATATTATCAAATTGTTAGTTTTAAATAATTTTATGAGACATTCAATTTTTCATGTAAAACATAAATATGGCCAAAATATACAACATGTATTCTGACATCATAATGATCCCAAAATAAAATAATAAATACTGTAAAATGTATAAAAGACCCAATATTATTTTAACTATTAAGATAATTTTATTTTAGGTTTATTTTTATTTTTATTATAAATCCTTATGAATCCTCCAAAGAATATACCATAGTTTGATGTTTTAAAATCATTTATTTCAGGTAATGACTCACTTCCACAATAGATTGGATAATATTTTATTAATATTGGTCCTTGGACTAATAAAAAAAATGAAAAAATTTCCTCTTTGGAATAAATCATTTGAAAAAACATTGGGTTGTTTTTCGTTTTGGTTATTTTATTGTATAGATTCCAAAACCTATGTTTGAGAAATGGTAATGAATTCCCCACTAATTTCCTATATAAACCCTTAAAATCTCCCATTTATCATCACTAAAATACATTTGTGCATGTCATTAATATAACCTCTCATTTTTAGCGTCCTCTCAAGGATCTATAAGCTCTCAGGAAGTTCCTCTCGTGCTTTTGTAGTCACCCTCTCAAGGTAAGGGATCCTCTCATTCTTCTCTTTATTCAAGCATCTCCATTATCTTGTTTCTTTTATCACCATTTCATAATATTGGGAGATGTTATTAAATATCTCCACTAATATCACTATTATGGATAAAATATTATATATCCATTTCACTCTCATCAATACCTTAAATGAAGATTTATACAACCCTGTTATATTTCCAAAATATTACCACGATTTTCCAGGCCTAACAATTATGTAGTGAATACCCATACTGATTTCCTATAAAGGGGGTTCATCGTTATGAACATATAGATATTCGATTGTGGAATAAAATGTTTGTATTCCAAACTACTTGATCAAGAAATAAAATATGGAGATGATTGAATCTATTTTTAGGATCAATGTTGAACACTTATTCATGAGAATAATATAAGAGTGATGGGTGTTCCCAAAATTATATAGTTCTCCAATGCATTGGGTAATGTTTTAATCTCATGAGAAATCTTGCAAAGAATTAGGTAGTGAACTTAATTTATCATGGGAGTTTTTCCATCATTAATACATTGAATTTATCCTTGACCTATGTTTATGATGTAGTTTTTTATGTTATTCCATATTTTCCATGTTTACTTTGGGATTATTATTCTATATCATGCCTCATAGTACATGTTTATGATTATCACTCCTTCTATGCCAAATTGATATACCTGTTGTCTATAAATTATTACATTCCTTAAAAATTCCATATTTATTCCCTTACATGTATTTATTGATCACTCATTCTTGATGTATTTCCACAGTTTATCCCATGAATTTTTATTTATGAAGTAATAATGTGAGCATGTTACAGATGTTTTCAATAATGACGAGGTATTTAATATTTTTAGTTGTTTTGTAATGCACCTAATTTTTTAAGAATCAAGTCTTTTTGATCATCCAAGTTTTATTATGTGTAATATTATATATTAAATCATGAATGAAGGTGTTATAAATATAAGGGTTGTCATATATAGGATGATTTTACAATTCAGCTAGTGCAAAGAGTGGAACATGTATCCATTCCTCCATAGTGGATAGATTATACTAGGTTATAGGAGCTCAAGATGTATCCTATGGACAAGGAAGATAAGGGATTTATATGGCCTAGTACATCCACATGGGGTTTACTAGTTCTATTTTCTATGATTGTGGATAGTATCGTCATGATTTATGTGTATTACAATAAGATGATCCAACATACTGTTATGTTACAGTATGTACTTCCTCACATTGAAGTCCACTTCAACCTTTTATGAGGAGAAAATGTTTTCTCCATGATTGATTGGAGGTGTGGCTAAAATTAGGTCCATGGTACATCATAGGATATTCCAAATATATAATTCTGTAGTAGATATGGATTGTGTGACTATTTGGTCCTTTCATTTGGTTTTATGAATGCGCCAATATTATTAATGGATTTGAGGAATTAGCTTTCCCACCCGTACGTCGATTCATTCATGGAATTCTTCATGGATGACATATTGGTGTACAAAAATACTAAGCATGACCATTCCCAACATCTTGATATCATTGTGAGAACACTAAGATATAAGAATCTATATTCTTTGTTTAATATATTCAACTTTGGGATCAATAATTTATAATTACATAGTCACGTTATCTAAGAGATAAGAGTATCGGTTTCCCTATAGAAGGTGAGATCCATAGTTTTCGTGGAGAATACAAAGTACATCATGACATGTAGTGTTTCCGGGTTCTAGATGAATGTAAATGGATCTTTATACAAGAATATTTTCAACCTATATCTCAACTCAAAGTCCTGAGCTAGAATTATTTCATCTTTGTATGTTATGAATCATGGAATAATGATTTTTTAGAATTAAACCTGTGGCTAACTTCAATGGTTATACTTATATTACCAGATCCTGGTAAACTCTACATGGTTTTCTGATACTCCAAGCATTGGGATGGGAGAAATTATAAATAAAATAGATTGAGTCATGGCATATGAGTTTCTCAAATTGATCCCTCATTTGTGTAATTACTTGAATCATGCTACTGATCTATAATATGTTGTCCATGACTTGTATTTTTTGAGTCCTTACATAAAGGGAAAAGAGTTTGTGGTATACACATACAAAAAAATCTTAAATTATATATTTACATAGAGTGACATGAATATCAGGAAGTGAAGATATGGTCATGTACTAGAGCCATTTGACATTGATATTTCTCATATTCATTGTAAATGAAATGTTTTTTTCTAATGATCTAAAATGAAATACTTTAACACAATATGTTCAAGAGGATAATATTTGGTGGTAAATTATATCCCTCTTTTATTTAATAAATTTATATGATCAATATTGACATAGAAAACATATAATAATATTATTCATAGGGACCTCTTCGCTTTTAATGAGAGTGAATATGTGTTAGCATCCTGACACATAGGGATTATTCTGATGGGAGGGAATTTTTTGGGAGGATCCACCACCTAGTAAGATCATTAATAGGTATGATTTAATTCAAAATGAAGTTCCTGTCAAGGTTTTATTATTTATTTGAAAGTAATTAATGCAAGAGTCTCATGATTATTTTTAGGTTCTATATTTTGTTGTTATGAAGATGTACTGTAATTTTTTTTCCAATATTGGTGACCTTTTATGAAAAAATAGATAAAATGTTCCATTACTATTTTTTCTGCCTATGAGTATATGAATGTAAAACACTAGTGACCAATAGGTATTTTCAGTCACTACTCAATCCAAAATAGAAAGGGGATGATATTACTATGGATACTTTATGTAATTACTTTGGTTATATCAAGTATGTGATATCATGTTTAATGGATCATAGATTGGAAAAGGTCACTCATTTTCGACATCCTGGAAAAACCATTATAGTAGAAGATCCAGGAGGTATATATGTTAGAGAGATCATAAACCTTCACCGAGATCGACATATAATCTTCTCAGACAAAGATTATTGTTTTACATCATGGTTCATCTAGGGAATATGGAGGAAACTAATTTTGTATATAATTTTGAGTATATCCTCTCACCCAGTGACTAATGGTCAGTCTAATCACATGATACATGTGTTAGACGGCATGAGTAGTGCATGATTCCTTGGTTTTGGATGAACATAATAGAGACACATATAACTTGATTAATTTTCATATAAAAATTTATTTTAGGAAACCATACACTTTGATCACTATGATTCTTTATATTGTAGGAATTGTTGTCCACCACTATGTTGGATAAAGTTATGAGAGGCAGTGCTACAAGGTCCTCATATTGTTTGGGATATTTTATAGAAAGTATAAATTATTAGGAAGCACATGGTTACGTCATAGTCTTGAAAGATGTAATATTCCAATCAACACCAATGAACTCTAAAATTCTAGGTGCATTATCAGGTTTTTGTGTGTTTTACCCTAGATGTAGGAAAAGATGGATTCATATACCGGGTAATCCATTACATTGTATAGTCTATTATTATGAGATTTTGATGGGATTAAGGTTGGTACCCTATCATTTATAGTTACATTAGGGGTATTCTTCCACACATGACATGTTGTATATATCTTATCTAGGATATTATAAATCAAGGTCATGTCATATTATTCATCCTGATGATTTTGAGATTTTGGTACTTTCATCTTATGAAGAGAATCACAAATGCAGTTGATCAAAATTAGAAGGATTTTCAAGATAGGTCAGTTCCTAAAGGGTTGGTTCTATGGAATAATATATATATACAAGATGAGACTATGGAGTGAGTGACTGATGTACCTTCTTAGAGGATGCATTTATTTTTAGAAGATGATTTACCACCATCAAAAGGGAAACTCATGGATGAGTTATTTTAAGTTGAGGAGATTGTAAAAACCTATAATTATATATGAGGTACAGATCGATTCAAAATTTTAAATCCTTACAATATGTTAAATTTAATGTGTTTATGAGTATGAGGAATAGTTCAAGATCTTCTAAGGGTCAATTGAATCATAGTGATCGGGTTTTTAGTGGAACAAATAGAGATTCATTGTTAGTTCAAGGTCATGAGTAACCATGTGGTTGAACTGTGCAATCCCATAAGAGGTGGATCATTTTTTTAAACTGTGGGAGGTTAGCTGTACAACCATATGTGAAAATGCATAGAAAATCTAGAGGCTACCATCACAGGATGCACACGGTTATGAAAACTGTGTTCCTAGACACATGGGTAGTTCCACTTAGGTAGTGACCCCACAGTATTGGCCCACAATTTTGACAAACCATACAAGCTAATTGTGTAATTAGTGGCTCCCCATGAGCAGTTCAAGTGGATGGGTGGTTCATGTTTTGGAAAACTATCCTTCCAAAATATGAACCCTTTTACAGTTGTGTAAAATTTTAATTGTCTCCTCTCTAAAACTAATTATCCCCTCTTTACCGCTCATTCCCAAGGAAAACAAATCGAGCTAATTAGAGATCCATATTCTCCCTCACCTAGGATTTAAAATAGGTTCTTCATATGGAATCTGATTCCTTCATCAGTAGTTTTGATTGATGTCTTATATCAATATCTCTAATCCTATTTTTTGTTTCTTTATTTTAGATCCTCATATATAATATAGAAAAATTATGATCCCTTCTTACCAAATTTCAATAAATTCATCTATCTATTTATTTTCTCTCGCTCTATAACAAAATAAAAGATTATATCAGAAGAGGTTATTATTACCTTTATAAGGTAGGTTTTCTATTATGTTTCCATTTATGGTTCCATGTTTTATAGATAATACTAAACTTCCACACATTATAATTTTTTGGGATTTTATAATAACTTAATATACCTATAAATTGGATGTTTAAAACATTATTTACACATTATATTAAACACATATGCATGTTTGGTTTTTTTAACCATATCCCAAGTAACCATTGAGGTAATATTGTTTTTTTAAGCATGATTACACCACACAAAAGGCCGTTCAACTCCAAATTTATTAATTTTAGATGTACGCAAATTAAATTAATTTGTTTATAATTGAATACATAGTTTAGAACAATTCCATTTATAAAATAAAGGATTAATACGAATGTATAAGTGGGAGGGGTTGAGTAATTTAGAGGACTTATTTAATTTCATTATCTATTCAGGCTAGCATGATAGGTGTAATAATTTCAATTAACTTTGGAAGAGATAAATGTTTGAAAAAATTATGTCTATAATGTGACTCCACCATGATTATGAAATCCAATACAAGTGGTATGCTATGTTTTTAAAAGAGACTCACTTCTAGATGGATGGATTGAATAGATTTTCTAGTGGGTTGAAATTTCATTATTAGTCATTTTTATCATGAGCTGGAACATGTGTTATATTCTCTTGGCCACAAGGGCATTTCATGTGTTCTCCCTTAGTTGTAGGAGCTCAGAGAAGAAATGTATTGACATCAAAAAAGTCATTTAAAGAAATTTTTTTACTTCAATCTTCTATAACATGTATTTTTATTAATAAATTCCTTGTATGTTTTTGGTCAGGGTTACATTTAAAAAAAACATGTAACTAATTCATACAACTTTTTATGAATTGACTAAATAATTTTTATGATAAATTCAATTGACATAATGCATGGAAACTAACATGGTCTTCTTCTATGACCGTTGTATGTGAAAAGTTTAATGAAATGTCTATGATAAAGTAAATTTATAAAGGGAATGTACACAAACTTTTACCCCCTTGAATAATTATATAGATTAAATATATAATTGGTGATACAGTATGACACTGATGAAACCCTAACAGATTATACAAATTACATTCATTGAACCATTACCTTGGATTGACCTTGATTGGAAGGCCTCAAACACAGTCCATAGACTTCATCCAATACATTACTGATTATTCCATAGATAATATATTTGGTATCAAGGATAATTCCTTCTACATGGTACATGTGTTCCTTGAAGATATAGGAATACATTACACTATGTATTCTACAGATTATCTATGTGGACTGGAAGTGGATAAAATTGTCATTGGCCATGGGTCCTGGCCCTTATAAGTCCAATATATAATTCATCAACCTTTTAAATAAATTCTTGAAACGTTACATGTTAAAAGAGGTCATAGTGTATTTCAATAAATTATAATGTTATTCATCATTTATAGATTTCTATTTATAGTATGTGCTTATATATTAGATCAAATAATTTAGTTTATATATTTACTACCATTATACGTACAAACTATTTAATCATATATGAAATAACTAGATTATATATATACACCATTCTCAGTGAAAAAATGAGTATATCCAACACCATAATCAGGGTATTCTCTGGTACATGGGAACAACTAATGGATGTAGGTAGGGACATTGGAAACCTCATAACCAAGGATTTCTAATATTTATAAAACATGGAATCATGGTTCAAAAGACTTATAATAAGTTCATGGTGCTAATGAATATACTTTTGTGTCCTTTATTAATTTTTATAGTGTATTTTATATTCCTTATACCATGTTCCAATGTATTTTCTATTTTTTATATCAACATGTAATGGTCAATATCATTTTCTATATGACATTGGATATGGTTTATATAAGTTTACTTTGATATCTAGATTATTTAATTTTCATCTTCTCATTATTTATTATTTTTATACTCTTGATTTCAATTATTATTTCATTATTCGACACTCTAACAATGAGGGTATGGTTTTCTCACAATACTCTAACAAATAATTTGTGTGGGTCATCATCCTCTAGCATTTGGAGAGGTGTGATTGAGGTCATGTGACCACATGTTCTACTACTATTATTGAGTAATCCAAGAAGCGATGCCACATCCCTAACAATGAGGTTTTTTAATGAAGGACATTCACGTGATCCTATCTTATTTATGATGTATCTGGATATCCCCACTAAATAAGGAAGCCTCATTCAAATCCTTATAGTTTTTCTCCTATAGGTACAGAAAAAATAGCAACTATGTTTTGATAAGAGGTTGTTGGATGAGTGGATAATAATTTAAAGAGAATAAATAGAGGGATAAGATGAAAAATATAAATATTAAAATTGAAGAGGGATAAGTTAATCAAAATTTTCCATTGAGATAATTCAACAAATAAATATTGAGCACTATTGCTATTCAAGGGGGCCGAATCTAAAACTGCAGGGGACCTAGAATGGACTTTCACAAAAAAATGGGTCTTTACTAATACTTTAGGAATTTTATTTAGGAATAAGGATGGAGAGTTTAATCAATATCCAAAACAATAGTGGGGAATATGGATCATCACCATCAATGTTAATATGGTTATTATAACTTTTAATATTATGTTTTTATTTTCTCTATTCGATTTTTGATTTAATATATTTTAGTGTGAGGGTTCTAATTATATGTTTTAATTCTACTGGAATGCATAATTAAACACAATACATTATATATTTTACATACTAGAATTTGATTTCTTTAATTCCTAAAGAACTTTTAGTTTTTTTATTTTATAGAACTAGTTGATCACCCTTACAAAAATAAGTGTTAAATTACATATTGTACAATGCCATTTAGTATGCATTTTTTTCAAAAAATATAAAACATTAAGAATAAAATGATTTAATTTCCTCACATATCATCCTAATTTTTATCTTCACCTTTTCCTTGAACCTACATATCCTTGAAACCCTTTGAATGAAATTTTAAAACATAGGATGAGATCCCAATGTTAGTATGGTACATAAAAAAATTAGTCTAGTGAAATACCTATAAACTAATAAAATTCATACTATTAACTCAAAATTATTTGAGTGAATTAAATAAATAATTTCCACATGAAAAACAAAAATCCTTTTTCTCAATGAAAACCATTAAAACCCATAACAAGAAAATAAAACCACATTTTGTACCATAGAAAATCAAATTCATAACCCATTTTAATATCTAGTTAAAAATTATTATAGAATAGTTAAATTGATGGGATAAAACCTCCAATAACTCATAAATTAATTTTGATTATTAAAGGGAACATTAACCAATGTATTGTAGATATATCTTAATGTACCAATCATATAAGCTATATAGGGATAACACATTTTACAATAGAAATAATGGGGTTAAAAAACATGTAAGATTTATTTGTATAACTTGATTCAATTATATAATTATCAAGTAATATATAATAAATATTTTATTTATTTTAATTTTTCATAATAAACAATTACAAAACTCTTTAAAACCATTATGAAAAATTCATTCAAATATTAAAATACCCATTCTTTTGAAAATCCATTTTCAATAAAAAATACCCAACAAAATTATATAGGTTTTCTAATTGAGGAAAGAATGAAATCTTGTAATTTAATCCCAAAATAAATTAACTATTATAATGCTTGGAATATTTATTTCTTCCGTATATATAAAAACTAAACATTCCATCTTCCTTTTGATAATGAAATTAAAAATATTTTCTGAAAAAATTTACTTTTATAAACCATTGAATGAAATTTAAAAGAAACATAAAGGTACATTATGTTATTTTATGCGAATATTAAATCATACATATAATTATTCTTTCAAATATTTGAATTTAAGAAAAATAGTTGAAAATGAAAACATTAAAATGATGTTTTTTTTAAATTCCCCTTACCTTATTCCCAAATTTTTAGGTACATTCTTTATCTTGAAAACTAATAAACTTATGTTAAATAGTTATATTAATGATAACCTATTTCATTTTATTTTACTTTTATCATGTTATAACAAATTAAATTTTAAATTTATTTTATATCATATACTATGACAATATTCGACACATATGCTCAAAAATGAAATCCATAGGTTGATTATGGTCAAAAATTAATTATATCATCATATAAAAAATAAAATATTGACACAATTATATTTATTATACATAAATTATATTTTTGCAACCAATCATGAAGTTTGGGTTAGAAAAATGAACTATGTTACAACCACGGAGAGGGTAGGTCATACGTACGCTTGAGAAATGTGTTTCTTTTTAGTGATCTTTATGAAAAAATTAATACTTTTTTTATAATTAAATATTTATAATAATATGATAAAATACATATTATTTATTTAAATATAAATATATATAGTCAATGAGATGTGAGGTTGAATAATGAATCACATCACTTCATGGTGTCGGTAGTCCACATGTACGAACAATGATGTTATCATTTTTATTAAATGAAATTGTAATAATATAGGTGTTATATATATTTCTAGAATGAAAATAAGTAATAAAATATCAAATTTATACATTAACTAAATCATTACAACCATCCATGATATGCAGTGATCGAAAATGAATTACGTCATTCCATGATGGAGTAGTCCACCATAGATATGAATGATGAATTCTTGCCCCATTCGATGGAAGAGGTGATAGATATAAGACATTAAAATAAAATAGAAACACATATTTATATAGAATATAGTGGTCTCATTAATTCACCAATTTATAATATGGTATTTAGGTTTTACAATAAGAAATAATAAAAAACACTCAATTATGAACTGTATATATTATTTTGAAACCTCAAGTGATTATCATGTTAATACTTTTAAGGTTGGTATTCTATCAAAAATAATGCTATAGAATGTGTATATGGATGGAAGGAATGGATATATATAGGTACTATTTGAGAGAAAATATTTTTTATGTGTGACAAAATAAGACAATGAGGAACCCTTTTAGAAGAGCATGGATGATAACTCTTCGAATTTCACAAAAAATAAAAATAAAATATTTTTTATAGTGAAGGTAGATAAAAATTGCTAGAAATAGATGATAGTATGAGTATGTGACAATATAAGCTCATCTAATACAATTTTCTCATGTTTAGATCACATTTTTACACTTATTTTTTGGGTATAAATCCTTCATTGACTCCATTGGCAATTACTGTGAAATGATTATTTCCTACAATAAATGGGTAAATATACATACTATAAAGGGATAAACATCACGTAAATGGACCATGGACTATTTGACTAAAAAATACCATTCCTGATGATGTAGATAATATTTTTATTAATATTAAATAATTTAATAAAGTATTTTTCTTATAAAATAACATTAATGTCAATTTATAAACTATTTATTTAATTATAAATTTAAAAATATAAGAAAAAAGGAAATTGAATATAATAATTCAACACAACAATACAATTTCATTAATATATTAAAAAATCATGAACAAATACTCATTAAATACATATTAATTTTATTATTTTTAAAATATTTTATTTAATTTTTCTATTTACTGAATAATTATTTCTTCAATATTGCATAACATTTATTATAATTATTTATTCCCTAAATATTAAAAATAAATTCCAGTGATCCAAAAAATAATTCATATTTAAAATTTAATTTTATAACTAAATGTATCCTATTGTTATACAAATGTTAAAAACATTATAGTTATTATATGAAATAGTGTAACATTATTAGATTTATATTCACTTAAATGTTACAAAGGTCATAATCTTGTAAAAATGGAAATTGAAGGCCATATATTGGAATGTTATATAGTTATGAATGAGATATACTCATCAAATAAAATTAAGGAAACTATTAGGGTAATTATTTTGTTGTTGTTTTACCATTTTAATGCTAAATTACATAATATACCTTTTAGTATGGTAATAAAAAATACTAAGTATATAATTAATATTTAAAAAAAATAAAGGGACATATTTAAGGAATTTAAACATAATTATTTTAAAAAATTAATCAATTTTTCATAATTCAAAATATATAAGTGGAATATTAAAATATAAAATTATACTTGCAATACAATATGAAAAATAGTTTCCTAGAAAAATTTCGACTTTATATATAAAATTTTTTAATACTAAAATCAAGTATAATGTATTTTTAAACAAAATTGTATTATAATAAATCCAGTATAACTTATAAAATTTTAGTACCAATGAAAATTTTATTTTACTTTGTAAATAACCTAAAATAAAATATGATTCTCAATAAAAATCAGTGTTTTTCACGAGTCATTGAAAAATAATTTTTATGTATATTTTAAAAAACCATCCTAGTATTAATTTAAAAGGATGAATTAAAAATTGAATTTTTTTTGTAAACAAAAAGGTCAATATTTTGAAAATTATAATTTTAAATAAAACCTAACAATAAAATATTTTAATAAAAAAAATTAAATTAAAATAAAGTTTTAAAAATATTATTATAATTAATATATATATCTATCGCATGAATACAAATAGATGTGAAAATGATTTATTCTATCCTTACATGTTATATTATATTCTATATTCCTTTTTTAAATTATATCATCACAATTATGTTCACTTATTAAAAAAGAAGGGATGTTATTCCCTCATAGTATTTTCACATTACCATGTTACTTCTATAGAATTATGGATTTTCCAAAAAACCTTAACTTGAATAATTATACAATTACACAACAATTTCCTTGTGTGGTCAAGAATCTGAAATTATTATTCCATATCAGAATGATCATCTTTTAAATGAAGTTCTCTAAGGTTGAAAACCTGAGTTGAATCCATAATATATTTTTGAACAATAAAATATGAACGATGTTTTATGACAGGGATAAACAAAAATGCAAGTAAAAAAATATAAATAATTGATCTTGAATTCACAAGGATTTCAAATGTCCTAATGAATTGTGGACTTATTTTCTCATTATGAACAAAATTATTCACATTTTTCAATTGAGATACTTTAAAAAACTATTTTTTCAATCGTAAAAATAAACATACGTCTTCTGATTATCCATATAAATTATTAATACATTGATCCCCCCTCATATGTTGATAAATCCTTCTCATATCCCCTTCCATTTCATCAACCGAATTTATACCAATTAATTTACATTCATCTACATTGTCCCTACAAGATTTATTCTAAAACCTCCTTCCATAAAATATATGTCAAAATATTCCATCTATATACTAGAATGAAAATTTTTAATATAAGAAAAATTACACAAAGAATGATACTGATACAAAATACCATGATAATCCATTGAATAAAAAAATGACCTCAACGGTATGAATCATTTTCTCTGACTATCAATAAAATTGATGATGAAAAGTATTATAGATAATTAATCCAGTACCAAATGACATATGTGTCCCTCTATAAACTATAATGTAAACCAAGTCTCATGGATTGATACAATGATGAGAGAAACTCCATACATCCTAAATATCTCCTTGTCGTACAATTGAGAAAGATATTCCAAAGACATTACATATTCAATATGAAGGTTATATAATTAGTTAATTGATTAATAATATCCCAAATCAAAATAATTCATAAGAATTTTTTGGCAATGCCATAATGGAATAAAATGATATATTTTCCTATTTCCACACTATAATATGAGAAGGATGAAGCATCCATTGTATTAATTAACAATTTTTCATTAACCTAATGATATTTCAACCATTCATATTAATGTTACTAAAATCGTATTAAATTATAGCCAACTAGCAACACAAAAAATGTTATTCATACATAATAGTGCTTCCAAGATGAATGAAAAACAATGAACTACGATCATCATTGAATAATTATATAATCAAATTAGAATAAAAAGTCACACATAATAATTATAAAAACCATAAAATATATTATTTTTAACACAATTAATTCATGTTACTTACCCTACATAACTAATTCATCATCTTGATATGACAAATTGAGTTCCCACTATGCATGTTTAATTCATTCTAATAGAAACAATTACAACGACACCTAGAAAAAATTTATAAAATTCCAAGGACTATTAATTTTAGGAAAAAATTTCTCAAATCATTAACCAAGGGGTTATGTTCAAAAAATTACATAGTTAAGGAAGCATTATTTTCTTACTTAATGAATTGTGTACATTGTTTCTTTTTCATAGATGTTAATGATTTATGAATTCATAATCCTTCATCAATTTATGTAATTTTCATTACCTCTTGTTTAAAGAAAAATGAGTTAATATATACTTCAAATATTTATGATAAGTATATATTTAACACATTACTCTATATAATGTATGCCTTTATATTTATAATGGAAAAACCCAAAACAAATAATTCTAGATAAATTGAAGGATAATATAACTCAAGAGATTTCATTTTTTTGAAGCATGAAAAATTAATTGATCATTTTATATAATTACGCATCCATTTACCTTTGTTAAACCATCACCATAGATGATAAATTTAATATTTCAGGATTAAGGAACCAAAAATGTTCATTCAGAATCCACTTTTGTGTTCCAGAAAAAATTCATTACATTATGCCAATGAGATTAATTTAAATACTTTATATAGAAACATAGACAATAAGTTAGAAAATAAAAAGAAATGTTTTCAAATAACCATTTGAATTAACCCACTAATCCATGTAATATATGAATCTCAATGATATTTTTTATTGCTGTAAATTATTCAATAACATTTTTAATAGTAAAAATAGTTTGTCCATATTTAGAAACAATATTCCTATGAAAAATAATTTTTGTGCAACCAAAATTCACAAATAGTAAATTTGACGTATAGTTTTTTATGGTTTCAAAAGTAAATAATAGTATTCTTACCCGATATTACTAAATTTTAGAATATACCGATATTTAATTAAAAAAACTATGAGGCCTTGTCTTGGGTACTCTCAAATGATGTTCATTTTTTGGGTTATTAAGGTGCAGCTAAGTGGGTGACCAAGGTCCTCCCTCAAAGAAGAATGAAAATTCAACAACATATTAAAAGTATTTAAAAATAAAATAAAATGGAATAAACAAACTAAATAAAATGATGGGTTTTTTCACTTATAAATGAAGAAGTATTGTGGAAGAAGATTTCATTTTTTCTATTTTTGGAATGAAATTCGATTAATAAGACACAACGAGAAGTTGTTTTTTAGAAAATATTTTTAAAAGTTGTAATAAATCTACGTCTCATTATATATTTACTCATTCATCATTAGCATTTAAATTAAAATCAACTTAATTATGATCCATTAATTTGTTAACCACCAAACCCTATAATAATTAACTTAACCATGAAGATGAAATAAATTAAACCATATGCCAGCTTTGAAACAAGAAATCACAACACCATTAGTTAATTTATATTATATGTCTAGATCATGGTAAGGGGTAAATTAAGGTAGATATCCATTCTAGAAAATATTAATGAAATTTTTTAGGTATTATATTTTGACTCAACAAAATTATTATATGTTATTTTGTTTCCCTGATTAAGATCACACTCTCAAAATTCACACATCCCTTAACCTCACGGTCATTGTGTTAACTACTCAATTTCATAATCAGTTTAATTTAATTTAAAATCCAAATATATAAATTAGAATATGTGAAATATAGTATCTAATTGATTCAAAATAAATGACTGAAGAATTTCATGGATAGATCAATTATAAAAAAGGACTACTATTCCATGGATGTTGTATTCATCATTGAAACGTATTTCATTTGTAAACGCATTGGAAAGTGTATAACCTAGTCACATATATACTCCAAATTTATATAATAAATATGAATATTTGGAGAAAAATAAAATTGTAAATAACAAAACAATTGGAAGTGAAAATAAGAGTTTTATTAAAAGAATAAGAAAAACATTAACAAGTGAACAAGAAGAAGAAGGCTTCAATGAAGGGATCCCAAATTTAGGAGATCTCTCTAATGAAATGTCTAGATAAATGTAGAGAACCCAATTACCTCGTGCCTTATATATCCTAATGCACATCCCAAACCTTCATAATGTGAGAAATACATATTTACAGAGTGGAAGGGAAGCTAGGTTACAACTAGTTTCATGTGTGAAAGGGGAAATTATGCCTAATATTTTAAGAAAAATTGAATTGCCTTCTTGACCAAATAAGCACATGAATCTTCTGTCCTATCATAGAGATATTTTTTGAGAAATATTTCTATTGATATCCTTTCTTAATTTGGTCCCATTATATTTATGGATTAACATGGCATGTCTCATATTCTAAAGTTGTGTCTAATCTAGAGTGTCTAGTACAATATTAAATGATTTCCCATTACATCCATTCAAATATTGAAATTAGATAATTTATTCAGAATGAAAGATATTACCCATTAATCAAGGAACACAATTAAAAAATTTTATGTTTAAATAATAAATAAAAAAATATTTATGTCTAAAATACTACAATGAAATATAAAAGAAAAAAAATGTAATTTTCATCAAATTTTCAAATGAATGATCTAATCCCAAATATTCTATAAAGATACATATCTATAATAATGAGAGGAAAAAATTTATTTTATTACAAAAAAATTATTCGATAAAATTATGTTTTACCAACTTTCCAACAGTTGCACTTTTCCACTCCTATAAAAACCACATATCATGTATTCCAAAAAATTATGACATGATACGAATATTCATATTCCTCAATCCATAGTGGTTATATAGGTAATGTAATAATTCCATCAAGAGGTTCATATAAATAAATTATAATGTCATTGTCTCATGAATTTGGTAAAAAAATCTAGTTAGATTAACACTAATTATAGAAAAAGAAGTAATGGGTCTACCATGCCACTAATTTTCTATGATTGTGTCTTCCAGCCATTTCAAGCTCATATATAAACCATTTATACAGAATTATCATACCATGTAAAACTATTAATCTTATCTAGTTTAGTTCATTAAAATTTTTCTTTATTCCATTGCAATCGGATTTCAAGACCCACTCACTTAAGAATTCTCAAATGTAATATTGTAAGATCCAGACCAAGATATTCAAATGTGTTGTACATTTCATCCCTACCCTCATATATTATTTTATTTTTTTAAAGCTGAAATTAGAAAAAAATATTACACTCATATTGTAAACCTTATTTGATCTCCTCGTGACACTAATTATAATAGTTGTTAAAAGATCATAGTTTAAGGATAGTGGTTTTGGACCCACTGAAGAAAAACCCTTGATTGTTTGATCTTATTATTGATTTTACTATTGTTGTTTAGGGTGTAAAATAGTAAGATAATATGAACACAAACATAGAGAAACTTAGTACAGAAATAAAACCAATTGAAAGAGAAAAAATCGTGTGGATCAACCAATGTTTTTTAACATAACATGACTATTAATTAATTTCAGTAGGAAAATATTTTAAATTCATGTTAGAGTGAAATGTTTTGTGAAGAAATCAGTTCCATATTTTACCATGAACCAATATAACAAATAATGATGTCTAAATCTAAAATGTTTTAAAATTACACAACCAATCATATAATTGATGACATAAATTTTTCTAAAAATCATCCTTTGATGGTGAAATCTTGATCATTATTATCTTGGAACAAATGAATTTTGAAAGAAAACATTTTCTCTATATTCCATATCTAAATCAGCATGTTACATGATATTTTTCTTTTCATTATTTTTAAAAACTTAACATAATACATAATAGAAAATACTCAATAACACAAAAATAAAAATCCCAAATATCTACCCCAAAATAATGTCTCCTCCCCCACACATAAAAAATTTAACTTTACTCAATGTGAACCTATGAAATGATATGTGAATATGAAATGTAGAATTTTAAAAGGAGAAACTAATATAAATATTAAAGGGTTAGGAACATCCAGATATTCTCAAGTGAATATTCGGTCATATAATGTGATGAAATCAATTGAATTAGTAGGAAATTCCCTCAAAATATAGATTCAAAAGTTTAATGTTGATTATAAATAACTTTATAGTGTCCTCTTGTGTGATATTGACTGAACCATGGGGAAAATCATTATGCACAACATAAGGGCCTAACCATAAGGAACAGAAATTACCAGGAATCATCTTTAGTCATGAAATATAGAGTAGATCTTTTATCCTACATGAAACTCTATTTGTTGGAACATTTTGTCTTGATTTTTTTGAAATTTCTATGTAGGTCGTTGTGTTCCCATGTGATGAAAATTTAATCTCATCATGCTCTTGATTTTTTATCTTACTTTGAATTCCATCATGGGAAGAGTCCATGATACATTTGTTTATAGCCCAGTATGCCTGATGCCTGACATCCACTATGAGATTACATGATTTCTAAAAAAAATTCTGTATGGGAAAATACAAATGGGTGTCATGTATGTTGTCATATAATATCATTTGAATCACCTAAGTTATTTCTCCAATCCATTATATTCATCTGTATGGGTTTCTCCTAAAATTATTTCAACTATAAATTTAAAACCCCTATGTGGCCATTTTTTTGTGGTGGTATAGTGTTGATGTATTATGTGTCACCCCATATTTTAGAAGGTGGAAATCCAAGTTCTTATTGAAAAACTGGGTCCCCTATTCCCTGATGATATCCTTTGCTACTCTGAAACAGAAACAAATTTATGCCGTGACAATGTCAACTACATCATGATAGTTATCTGTCCTAGTTTCCTTGTCCTCCATCCATTTGCTAACATAATCAATGACACCAATGATATAAAAAACAAATCAATGTGGAAATGGACCCATAAACTAAACTCCACATAATTCAAAAATATCACTGAATAATATGGGTCTTTGGATCATCTCAAGTCTCCAATAAATGTTCCCAATGTGTTGGAAATTTGAGCATGACTTAAATAACACATGAGCACCAGGAATTAACCTCTGCCAATATAATCTAGAGATAATTAATTTCCTACCTATTTTTTGGGGTTCAAATTATCATCCACACAAATGATTATGGTATAAATAATGATCTCACTCAAAAATTTGATCAGGAATTCAACTCCTAATAACATGATCACTACATATATCCTAGAGGTAGGGTTCATCACAAATATAAAATATTGACTCAAATTTAATCTTTTGGACTCAATTTTTCTTTATATTTTTTAAGAATTTACAATGAATCATGGAAGTTAACTAAATAAAAATTCAAAGGATGGGTAAATTTGATTGAATAAATATGGTCATCAAAGAAAGCATCTTGAAGTGCCACCTGGTCAAAGGTATCAGACACTATTGTGTGAGTAAGCCTAGTCATTTGGTTTGCCACCATATTTTTTGGACCCTTATTATCCATTAACTCAATATCAAATTTTGGATGAAGTAGAATCAATTAGATAAGTTTAGGATTTGCATCTACCTTCTTCAAGAGGTACCACATATCATCATGGTATGACAAACAACAACATTAGAGGCCAATAAATACGAACATAATATATCTAAAGAAAATATGATTGTGAAAAACTATTTTTTTGGGATTTGTAGTTTTATTAGACCGAATCCAACGTCCATAAAGAATATGAAATCAAAGGTGAAGGTCCCTCCACCATTTATGATATGACTTTTCTAATTGCAATGTTTGAAGCAACACAAATCAAATCAAATGAAATTTCCCACTATGTGGGATGTATGATCGATGGATTGGTCAGAATGTATTTTATCTCATCAAATGAAGTCCTAGAAGAATCATTAAATAGAATATTAGAATCCTTTTGATATAGTCGTGACATATGAATATTCATATTAATAAAATCATTCATGAAGCACTGATTAAATACTACATGCATAGGGAATGATCTAACATCATGCACAAATGAATGATATGGTAAGGATGAAATAATATCTAACTTATATTTATCAACCTATATCCCATGTTTTTACACTACAAACCCTTAGACAATGTCATGTGCTACCATGAAATAAAAGTTTTCAAAATTCAAGAACATATTCTTCTCAATAATATGATTCAACACATTTCCCAAAATAGATATAAAATTATCAATTGAAGACAAATACACTATAAAATCATCCTTAAATACCTCCATTAATTTCTTAATAAAATAAGAAAAAAATATTCAACATGCATATTTGAAGGCACCTGGGGAATTCACAAGTCCAAATGGCATCCTCCAATTAGAATATGTGTTGAATAGACAAGTGAATTTTGTCTTCTCTGGATCCTTTAGATCTATAAGAACCTAAAAATATCTATAAAATCTATCCAAGAAACAATAATATTTGTTCCCAGCTACCCTCTCAAGCATTTTATCATTAAATGGGATGTGGAATTGGTCCTTGCGAGTGGATTGAGTTACTTTCCTATAATAAATACAAACACACATATAGGTTTTCACCCTAAATGGAACTAAATCCACTATAATTTCTATCAACAGTTACCCCACTTCTCATATACACAACATGAATAGGAATCACCCATTAGGTTTCTAAAATGGGATAAATTATACCTACCTCGATCAGTTTTTCAACTTATTTTTTGACAACATCCCCAAGAGTTTGATTTAGTATCCTTTTTGGTTACCTAATAAGTTTATCCTCCCCCTCCAATAGATTATGATGCATGAAAATGGAGGGGATAATACCTGATATTCCATCCATAGTCCACTCTCTTTACCTAATTCTCTCCCTCAAAATAATCAAAAGTTTTTCTTAATGTTCAAAATGGGTATTTTTATCAATGATAACAGGTGATGTTTTCACAACATAAAAAGTGTGCATATTTGAGATTTGTTGGAAATAAATTGATTTCAAATGAATGGTGGTGAAATATGGAATGATACATTGAAAGAACAGAAATATGTTCACAAATTACATCATTATTTAAATAGACATCATAAAAATGGGAGAATAACGCATCAAATCCATTAGCATACTCAATGTCCATTTCATAATACATGTGGACATGATCAGAATATGAATCCATTTAAAAATAAAATATAAAATATTTTTTACATTTGAAATTTTTTTGGATTGGATCTTAAATATCAAACTATAACTTGTTCTAATAACATATCTATGATTAGGACAATAAAAACTCATGTGGTTTTTACTTGGTGGTTCAAAATGTGATATAAAAAAAGTAGAATGGTCCTCTAATGCGTATTTTATTGAGCCCATAACATTATATATTACAACTTCATCTCCTAACACCATATAGAGTGTACCCTAATAGAAATTTATGACAGTTTTTGTAGTTTTGTGGAAGGGACAACCTATGATAATAGGAAGATGTGAACTTACCTGATCATCTTCCATGTTAATCGTATAGAAATATCTGGGAATGATCGTGTCTCTTACCCAAACAAGTACATCCTCAAAGAATCCTGCTAGATATGTTGTACCTATATTCACCAAATACATCACTAATCTCATTTTCAATAACTCACCGAATTTTAAAAAAGAGAATATAGAGTGAGGCAGTTCATTTATGAAATCTACTAAGTTAGAAAGAGCATCTAAAAAAGTGAAACTCCCTTATGGCTAATGATATGGAGAATGTCCCTGAATCCTATCACTATGTTTGAATTTATAGAGTTGGAGTAATGAGTGTTGACACATTCCTTCCATGAATGATCCTTTAATTTCCCTTTATACCTCTTAGATTTTTAAAATGTCCTTTTAAGAATTTGGTATACCTTGGTATTTTATTAATGGATTCAATTAGGTGGATTTTTATCACCACATGCTTGAATTTGTCCAGAACCTATTTTTACATCACCTATATTTGCAAATTCCTAGTTTGTACAAATTTGTTTAAAAAACAACTATCTTTAAGAGTAAAATCATCAATATTTTTCATAAATTTATCTTTATCCTTGTGTTTCTCATCTATTATTATAGATTAGAGATTCTTGAGGGTTTATCTGGTCTCGGTGGAGCTATATATGCAAACATATTAGTTGTTTTCACCCCAATTATCAAGGTGATGGAATTGAAATTTCAATTCATATTTGGAGTAGGTTAGGAATGAAGATCTTAAGATCTCTTACTTTTGAGTTCATGGAGGTTAGTGCCAATCTGTATCATTTGTTTCTTTAACTCCCTCAACTCTGAACGTAAAATATTTAGCCCATTCTGGTGATTAATAGTATTTTTTTTCAAAAGATAATCAGTATTGAAATCTACATTATGTTGATAATTAACATGTTGTTTAATAGTTGATTCTGGGGATTGGAATACTATTTAGGGATTTTTTAAACCCAATTGGTAAAGAAGAGGCTATTAGAAATTTTGTTGAAAAGTGGGCCTCTGTTATTTTATAAAGCCATAACTCATATCTGATTGATGTTACCACCCATGTTTGTATGTTGGAGAAAAATAATTGTACTTATTTTTAGGATTTGGCTATTGTTTCTGAAAATATGGTATCCCATGTAATACTACTGCACAATCCTCCATCTTCATTAAATTGGGGAAATAATCATTCAGGTGGGTTTTTTTAGTGAAAATGCCAGAATGACCTATAGATGTCGGTTGGTATGTCTTTTATTTCAATGAAATATGTCTAACCTTAGTGAACAATTATTATAACTTTGTTTCAATTAAATGAAATTCAAGAAAAGATGAACTTAGCTGATTTACTTCTCTAACATGTGGTGTACCTCGATCGCCAAATTATTGGGAGTTTTGTGCAATATTGTCGATGAACACATGTGCAGCTGGTGGTATTTTGTCGAAAAATGGTCTTCTAGCCGTATCATCCTCCATAATTATCTCCATAGGTGTGTGTGCTTCATAGATGTACTGGATGAGTAGTTTCTCACTAATTTGGTGTTGTGGGATGCTTCCACAGAACTTCTTGATTTGCTCTCAGTACTCATACATTGACTTCCTATGGGATTTCTTGATTCTTGAGATTTTTTTCCGAATTTAAGGGCTCATTGATGCTGGAAAAAAATTCTATGCAAGAAAATATGTTTTAAATTATTCCAACAAGTAACATAATCATGTTGTAAATAATACATCTAGTATCTTGCAGTACCATCAAGTGGGGATTATAATTCTCTTAGTTTTATTTGATATTCAAAGACATTTATTGGTTTAAGGAGTGATCCTAACACATTATATACATTTAAATATTAATTTGGATCCTTATTAGGTAATCCATGAAATTTGGATGTTGGTGAATTATCCCAAATTTTATTTCAACGTCTAATTCAAGATTTGGGTATTCAAAATAATTTGGTTGATACCTAATATTCGGTGTAGCCAAATATTGAATGGTTATATAATGTTCATTGTTACTTTTTTCAAACATAAGTTCTTGTTTTATGTCTGATTCAGAGTTGTCTCCTATTACAGTGTTCCAATAATTGAGGAATTCTTCAACTGGTTCAATTTTGAATCTTTTCATAGACAAATATTGTCTAATTTGAGATTGAAGACGAAACTCAAAATCCCAGTCAGGATCTAATAGATCCTAGGTATTCGATCATGTCATAAATTAAACTATAAGAAAAATTAAATGATGAAAAGTGTATTTTAATTAAAATTAAAGACTTTTGAATTAGTCTGATAAAAATAAAAGAAGAGAGAAAAGAAATAATATTCACAATGGGGGAAGAAGAATGAATTATGGGAAGAAAAATATTGTAAAATAAATGAAATACCACTAATTGGTTTAATAAATTACATGGATCTCAGGAAATAGTTCTAATTTAAGGGGCTCTATCGTGGGCACTCTAAAATAATGTATGTTTTTGGGTTTTTTATCTTCTAAAGAGGGGATGGCCAAGGTCATATCTTAAAGGAGGAATCGAATTTAACAACATACCAAAATTATTTGAAAATAAAATAAAAGATATCAAAAACAACTTAATTGGATGGGGTTTTTTATAATTTATATAATAAGAATAAGTATGATAGAAAAACAAAACCTTTTTTGTTTTTATTTTTCATATAAAATTTAACTAATAGGACACAATGAGATGTTGTTATCTTAGAAAACCAATTTGAAAGGAATAATCGATATAAATCTAATTCTTCATTTTCTAATTAATCCTTATCATTTAAATTGATATCAAATTAATTATGATATCCAATTTTTTTATCCATAGAAACCTAAAAGAATTAACTTAACCACCAAGATGAAATAAACTAAACCATAGGTTAGCTTCAAAACATGAAATATCAACACCCTAGTTTGAGGGATATATTAACTGTAGATTAAGGTCAGTGGTAAATTATGATAGATATGCATTACAGAAAATGAAGATGAATTTTGTGTATGTATTTTATTTTAACTATAAAAATTTATCATGCGTGCTTTTGTTTCACTTATTAAGATCGCACTCTCATAATTCACACATCACTTGACCCCACGAGTTTTCTATTAATTAATAAATTTCATTATTATTTTCATTTAATATAAAAAAATTAATAAATAATAATATGTGAATTATAGTATCCCATTAATTCAAAATAAAATAATTAATAATGTAAGAGGTAGATTGACTACTAAAAATAATTACTCTTCCATGGCCGATATACTCATCGTAGAAACATTTTTCATTTGAAATGGTAGTGGGTAGAGTATAACTCAATAACAATTCTACTCTTTATTTACATCCCAAATAGTATGTTTAAGATAATAAGAAAAATAAAAATAAAAACACAAATGGAAGAGATTATACAGGTTTTGTGGCTAGAAAAAAAAACATTAACATGGGAAAAAGAAGAAGACATCAATAAAGGGATCGTAGATTCAGGAGAATGCCCTCTTTAAATTTCTAGATAAATAGAGTGAAAATAATCATAAAATTCATTCAATCTACCAATGCATTTCCCTACCCCTACAAATGAGAAAAATAAATATTTATAGAGTGTATGGGAGGCTATGTTATAAGGGGTTTCAATTGTGGATAAAGAAATTTGGAAAATTATTTTAAGCCAACTTGCACCACCAGCTTGTCTACTAAAATGCGTAAATCATCTATCCTTATAGAAGGGTAGGTTGTGATAAGATTTGTTATATAGATCATCTCCAAATTTGGGCCCGTTAAATATAATGTATGATGATGTTATGGCCCAGATACTAAAGTGGTTTCCAATCTGGAGAGTCCAGTCCAACTTTGAATTCATGTAACATTAAGTCCAATCAAATGCATGATTTAATTCATATGTCCAGAATAAACATTGTATAACATCAACCTAGTAACACTATTAAAATTTTTTAGGATTAATATATATATATATATATATATGTTCAAAATACTATAGTGAACTATAAAAGGGAAAATTGTAATTTTCATCAAATTTTCAAATGACTGGACTAATCCCAAATATTCTATAAATAAACATATTTAGCACAATGTAAGAAAATTATTTCATTAATTGTTAACAAATTATTCAATAAAATTATATTTTATCATAAACCAATCGAGGAAATCCTGGGAGAAAATTTTAATATGATCCATAAATACAATTTCTGCATTAGGCAACCAAAATGGACTAATAAAAAACTCATAGTGGCCCTACCTAGTCTGAAATTAAATCTTAAGAATATATTACCCGGTCACATTTAACCAATGTTATCCCAAACTAATATCAATGAAGGAAAATATTGAACTCATTAGAGATGTTAAAAAATAATAAATATATATAAAATGATATTTTTCATAAAAGTGATGTTATTCAATGCTCTTAAATTAATGAAAAGTATCATTGAGGCATATTAAATTTTAAAAATTAAGAAAATATTACCCTGTAGTCAGGTTTATAGATTAATTAAATCATTATCTATAAAATCCAAATAAAATATAATTCCAAAAGTTTAAATTATTATATTTTATAAAGGGATTTTTAAATTATATTTTCATTATGAACTAAGTAAAGAGTGAATTCAATTTCCTAATACTGTATAACACTAAAAAAATATTTTAGAAAAAACATCCAAATATCCATTCAATAAGGGAACATCAATTATTTATATAGTTTAATTCTTTTCAATAACATGATCATAGTGACATTCACTACTGTCCCTATTAAATTTGCATCTTCTTTCTTAGTTATCAAAGGTATGAAATTAATGAAAAAAAGTATTTTATATAATATTTATTTTTTCATGATAAAACAAATTCCAATCTATACCAAAAAATAACATCAATCTCTAATAATGGTAGTACAATAATAATTTTAGTTAAGACCATCTCACTAGTAACAATAGTAAGACTATTAAAAATATATGTGTCTTAAAATTGTATCCCATTGTTTTCACCCAATTTTTATCTTACTTTCATGAGTTTGTTATACCAATTTACATTTAATTTATCGATAAATGAACAAATAAAATGATATTGAGATAATCCGAGAATTGGAATAATTTTATTAAACAATTATCATACCTATCACAAGTTCATTCGATATACCAAAATTAACCATAGTGGTAGGAAATGATTATAAAAAAACCTTATATTTTTAATTTTGATGATTTCTATTCTGTTCAAAAAAATTCAATGGCACGTTAGTATAATGACCCAACTCATTGAAACTGAAACATCTCATCATTGTATGAATATCAGTTTCTTTATTAGATGACTATTCATGTATGTTTTATTTATATCTAGGGTCCCTCTGACCAAATTGACCACAAAAATATCACCTCTTAGATTATATAAAATATATCATGAAATGAAATTTACCATATTTGACACTTATCGGGGTGTTACCTATGTACAACATAGATTGGTTCTTCTCCTTTTATTTTCACCATGAATGTTTCATACTATTTATATCCTAAGGAAAATATTTTTCAAAAAACTCCACATAAGAATTCCTTGCACAAAAAAATAGTACCAAATATTTTAATGTCTCATGAGTTCCAATGTCATTATCAAATTAGTTTCAATCCTGGGTAAAATATATTATATTTACTACCTATTTCACAGATAAAATCCTATATGTACATGAAAAACATGTAAGGTTATGTTCGTATGTTACTACTAAATCATCATATTTTTCCATAGATCGAAGAATTGTTTCTCCATCTTGATCTAAAATAAAATAAGGAATTACATATCATGAAAAATATTCATAAATATTTCTTATTACATGTCCTCTAGATAATCTCTCATAATAGTGTTGACAACCATATACAACCATAAATTCACTTCACTGTAAAAACGATAAATAGAAAGAGTGTCTCTTTGAGGTTATAATAAACCAATGACATAAAATTTCATTTACAATGAATTAATACTTCCTAAAACTACAAAAGGATCATAAAATTAAATGAAATACAGAGGATGTTGTCTCATAATATACATAACTATCATCATGTTCTTCTATGGTACATTTCGATACACAATAACCTGGATCCCACTATCGTTTATTTTCTACATTAAATAATGAATCACTATAACAAACTATAGGTCTCCAGTTATTCTATTTCATGGATTCTAATTTGGATTTATATTTTCCAATTTTTGGATTCCTACTATACCTTAAATATTTCTTTTTCTGATAAACATCATGTTCATGAACCATTGTAATCATTAAAATTTAAATTATTTAAATATAACCATAATGTAACATATTTTAAAAGATTTATTTTATTATAATATTATAATATAATGTTATATAAATATTTTCTTTTATACCACCAATAAGGACTCAACATTAATCATTAGATGATTTAATTTTTTTAGAAGAATCCATTATTTTGTTTTCCTAAAGATCATTTTTGAATTATGTTGTCATCAACTTTTTCCTCAAACATACACAAATTAATATATCATTACATAGTGGAAAATCCCCCATAATGTTAACATTCCCATAATATAAATGTTTTAAAAATATATATTTTTTAATTTAATGATATTGCTTCCCAATATTTATCAATACATTATCATTGTCGCTACTCATCTTTATAAACCTATAAAAACATTTTAAAACATTGGATAAAAATAAGGGACATTAAAATAATAAATATATTAGTCTAATGAAAAATATGAAAACTCATAAAATTTATAGCATTATCTAAAAATTATTTTAGTGAATGAAATAAATATTTTAGACCTGAAAAAAATATAGTGTCTTTTCTAAAGAAACTATTAATACCCATAAAAGAAAATCAAACCCAATTTTTAACATAGAAAATCATTTTATGAACTATTTTTAGACCCACAAAAGAGTGAATGGAGTCCAGTTAATTCTATAAGAGTAAACCTCTATTAACTCCATCCTTCCAACCTATTAAGAAGAAAAATTACACAAGACATTCAGTGCTATTAGAGAGAACCGATATTTTATGATATATCAATCTCATCCATATTTCAAGAACTATAATGGGGATCAATCCATCATATTATATATTTTAGGATAATTCATTTCACATATATAACATTCAAGAAATATTATAGGAATAAAATATTTTATTTTTTCTCATTTTTCATATAAAACATTCGAGAAACTCATTCAAACTCTTATAAAAAATAAATCTTGACAATAAAACACATTTCCTTTTAAAATTTCTATTATTAATAAAATGCCTTTAAAAAGGTAAATTAGGATTTTATTTGATGAAAAAATGAATAATTTTATTGGAATCCAAAAATCATAAAATAGTTACAATGGCAAGAAGATTCATTGTTGTCATATATGCTAAAATAGAACAATGCTTATATCTATTTGTAAAGAAAGTAAAATCATTCAGTAAAACATTTAATTTAAAAATAATTGAATGAAATTAAATATAAAAATAAAATTCTATTTTATATTAGTTTATTTCCATATTAAAATATTAATAAAATATTTTATAAAAATATGGTCAGTGGAGAAAAAGTGAGAGAAGGAATCTAGAAAATATGTTTTTTAAAGAATGTTCATTATCTTTCCTCCGAATTCTCATGTGAATTATTTATATTCCTAAATAATGAACTTATATTTATTATTTAATTCTATAAGAATAATTTTTAGGTTTATTATTCCTTTTACCATGTTATAATTAATTAATTTCTTATTTATGTCCATATTGAGAATTTTGATGATATTCAGCTCATATGCCCAAATTGAAGATGGTATATTGACTATAGTCAAGGTGGAATTCATTAAATATACTTTATAATAATAAATATGTAATAATTATCATATTCATTCTTTAAGTAAACTTATAAAATAATAATTAAAAATGGTTAAGAAAAACGAATGATGTTACAATCATAAAGACGGTGGGTCATATGTATGAATGAGTATTGTTTCAATTTTCCCTCGATCATTATGAATATATGGTACATATTTTTTTTTCATTATAAACTCATAATAATATCATAAATTCCATATTATTTAATTAAACATATATATATAATGCATGATATGTGATGTGATGGTGAAAAACACATCACATTTCTTCATGAAGGTCGTCTCCCACATGTAGTCATGAACACCATTATAATTTTTCAATGAATAAAAAGACAAGAAAATAAGTTATATATTATATTTCAAAATGGTTTCATATTTCATTAATATGATATATATTAATTAAATCAGTCATTTGAACAAGTCATGAGAGGTAGTTATGGAAAGAAAATAACATCAATCCATGAGGTGATAATCTATCACACACAGAGACAATGACTTCTGTTCCCATCTAATAGAATGGGAAATAGATATTGGATCTAAAATTTTCATAAATCCACCAAATTAGATTTTATCTTCTATTTTTATTATTTTATTACATTTTAACTAAAAATACCTAGACTCTAGTAGATTGAATCTAGTGCCTTACTTCATTACATAGGAATAATATACAAGAAATCACATATCAAAGGACTGAATATATTAGAATTCATGTTAATATATATACATAATTTGAACCAATTTTAAATTGTTAGAATAAAATGAAACTTAATACATAATAAAATTAACTACTCATAATCCTTGAAATTCATTCCAAGAATTTTTTTTTCATATCCTTGGGAAATAGTTATAATAAGATTTATCATAAAGGCTTGGTAAGACTTAAGTATAGAAGAATATAACAAGACAAAATGAAAAAAAATCAACAAGGAATGGTTTATAAATGGAAAAATAGATATATATAATTAATAAATTTAGAATAAATTTTATCCATATTGGTTTTCAAAGTAAAAATTATCTGGATAATAATAATTATACAGTGAATGCAGAATCTTCTTAATTATTGGACATCATGTATCTGGAGCATTTACCTCTACCTTCAAGATGATTCATAAGATATATTAATCTACTTGTTAAAACCCATTTAATTAAATCTTAATTAATTCATCCCGTGAGATTAACTATCTATCAAGGGGTTATCTATAAACGAACCTTTCCCTTGAATGGATGTCCAAAGCATTCCACATATATCAAATAATATGTTTAATTAATTAAAAATTTACCTTGTCATAAAATATATATATTATGTAATTGATACATAGTTAACATTATTTCCCCATTTAATCAAATAACTTTCAATGTGAACACTATATGAAAAAATGATATAAGTATTATATAATAATCATATCCAAGATATTAAAAATATAGATATTTATGTGAAATTAAATTTTAAACTACTAATTATCATAAATAATTCAATGGGAATTATATACACCCTAGAAAATAAATTAGGTGCATGATATTAAAATAATCCTTGATGATGTTAAATTTAGACAAAGTCTCTTAAAAATATAATATAATTGGAGTGATCATTAATCAAATGAATTGATATTTTATATTTATTATAAATCAACATAAAAAACTGGAAATAAAACATTATACAATAAAATTTTATTTCAAACATAATATTAACATGTAATAATCAATAATTTAGTTTTTTAACCAAATTATTGGGAATTGAATTAATAAATACCTTAACCTTTGTAATAAATCAAATTTTATGCCCAATAAAATTAATAATCATTAATTGAAACATTAAACATAATGATGATAAAGAGATTCATGATATGATATATCAAATGGGTCGCACAACACAAAAATCAATAAGTGGTGAATAAGCCATATATCTCAAAAAACGTGAGATGAAAACCCCTTAATTTAAGATTTACATTAGGTGAACATGCATTTAACTCTTATATAATGGTTTAAAAATGATATTAATTTATAATAGATCAAATTTCATATTTATGATATCATATTTGATCCTATTATATCATCTTATCACCTTTTTTATTAATAATATTTTGTTATTATCCTTGTTTCAGGTGCTAACTACTTCATTATCCTATGAATGTTTTGTTACGTGAGTCATTATTATTAGACATAAAATATACATCCATATTCTCCAGTATTATTTTAAGTTCATATATATCATTTTTATTCATTTTATACATTTTTACAATCATTATTGAATGGCGAACATGGAAAATTAATAGCATTACGTCATGGAGATGGTAGGTCATAAGCACAGAAGAGAAATGATATCATTCCATTAATTTTAAAAGTTTATGTATGGTAACGGTATATAATTTCTTTTCGTAACCTATATCATTTTATAATTATCATATATATTCATTATTTTGCATCATTATACCCATCCATGTAAAGTGCTAATGAAAAACACATTTCCCCACAATTTGGAGAGGGTATGATGTATGAATTCACATGTGGTGCTTTCATTTTTAGTAGGATAGATAAATTGGTTAATATGGTTATCCCATAACCAGGATAATATATCGGAATATATCTGATACTATATTATTTTTTTGGGGACAAAAAATTCTGGAAAATTAATTATAAGAATAAATGAACTTGATTGAGGTTGTAAAAACAATTAACTATTATTCATCAAACATCTTGTAGATATTATTTTAATGGATATAAGTATGGTATAGTTTAAAGAACTATACATCTATAAAATGTATAAGGATTCTTAAAATAGAAATTGACAGGGTTTTATCAACCTAAAGGTCTCAAAGATTTGAAATTAAGTGAGGGAGGAGGTTCCCATTTATAATTTAGGTGACTAGATCTTTTTGAAAATCTATAAATAATAAATAATTATACACTAATTTCAAATTAAAAATGGATAAAAAATTTGTTATTTATTTTATTTAATGATAATGGGTTGAAATAATTTCATCACTATTTTTGTGGTATGTTTATATCACCATATTACCGTTATCATTTAGTTTCAACCTTATTTAACCCCTTTAACTCTTACTGCGACAACATTTATTTGTATTCTTTGAGGTTATTTTTTTAGGTTAAGATAACAAAAGACACATAATTATATCATTGAGGAAATTTAAGTATTTATCCTCTGAATTTTGGAAAATTTACTAATTTTTTTGAAGTATGGAATTAATTAAAATATTATTTATTTTAAAATATCATTAATTTTAATTTTGATAGAATTCAATTCAATAACTTTTAAAAAATATAATTATAAGAATATAAATTAAAAAAATTATTTCATTATATCAATAATAGGTAAATTTCCTCTAAAATATTCATTATTCACATTAATTATCTCATATTATATTTATAATAATATTTTTAGTAACATTTATTTGATATTTTAATTAATAAAATAATTATCGCATCATCGTTGTATAAGAATTTAAGGTAATCATTTATTAACTAAAAATTATAATTAAATTTCCATCATGTATGTACATATTTCTGCTTTCCAAATAATATTTATTGTCAATTATTTCAACTAGACAACCCTATATTAAAAATATTGTACTTAATAAAATAAGAGTATGATATTTTGTCCCTTTATTTGATTTTAATAATATCCTTGACCTTTTTAGGATATAATATCCTTTAAATGATTAAATTTAGAACATTAAATGTTAATTCTTGAATTTAATTCATCAAATAAAAATTTAAAAAGTCATTGGGTAATTTTATAGTTCTTAACATATTATTCCAACTAATAATAACCCGGTTTACCCTTAATCGTGGTAACACAAATTTACAAATGGTACTACACATAAGGACAAAAAAGGAACTATCTTAAAATTTTAAGAATATGGAAAAAAAATATTTTACTCATTTTTTAAAATTCAAAACTAAAAATTTTCACTATTTTATTTAAAATTAAATTGGAAAAACTCAACAAAAAATAGTTTTCCAGAAAATTGACATTATGAAATTTAAGATGTTTTTATACTAAACTCAAGTATAAAATCCAATTAATATACAAAAATTGGATTAATTTAAATAAAATTAACCTAATGTAAATTTAAACTAAATAAAATACTTAATTTTACCTTGTATGTTAGATATAGTTTTCAATAAAATAGGTATTTTCATTATTCAATGAAAAATCAACGATTTTATAAAATTCCAAAAATTATCCATTAGATAATTTTAATATAGTTTAGTCACAAATGAGTTTAATTTTACCAAATATATTTTAAAAAACATCCAAAAAAATTTCTATTTATTTTCTCATAAAAACCTCTTTTTGAAGAAAACATATATTTGAATAATTAAAATCCTTTAAAATAATGATTATTTAATTTGAATTAATATATAAATTTTTATGGAATATGAAATTCCTATATTTTTCATACTTTTTTATTACAATTCACATTATCCTATTAAATTAATTTTCATAAAAATATATCTTTTTTTATATGGGTGTTGTTAGCAACAAAATTTTTCGAAGAAATTAAATTTAAAATTAGAAATGCCAGAAAACATTAAGGTGTTACACTATCCACTCCATCAATGAATAGTTTCATAATAATATGAAATTTAACTTATAAAATTATCAATTTATATATGAAAATTCCCTACTGAATATCCCATACAATAAAAAGGATCAATAAAATGTTTTCTTAATAAGAGGGAAAGGAAAATCTGATGGTCACAAAAAACATAAGATTTCAAAATGGATAACATTATTCAAATGTATAAACCTAAACCTGTATGATAAATAAAAGTATCACATTCTCATGGAGAGTGATATAGATCATTGCAATTATAATGTCAACTATCACAAATAAATAAACTTGTGATTGGTAAAAGGCCATTTATTTCTCAAAAAGAAAAGAAAATATATAATTTTTTCCAATATTCTTTTTTATAGAGTAGAAAGATTTTTAATATTCTTATTATAATTTGATAAATTAATCATACTTGATTATGTTCCAAAAAATAATCTCATACTTTTTCTGTGCTTCAATCTATTTTTACATCATCCCTTACACCATAAAATGAATGTTCGTGATGAAAAGTTTGTATGCCTGAAACACACTAACGAATCATAATATTGTGAATTCAATCATTTATCCTTTAAAATATTTACCTAAAACTAAAAGGTCAGAAAATTTTATCAACTTACTATAATATGATATTATCAACATAATCGATTTCATAATTACTTAATCTAAGAATCATTTTGTAATTTTTTGTCCAAATTCAATTACCAAAAAAATTCAAGGAAGGTCACTAAATTTCTAAAAAAACATAAAATCAATTTTACAACATAAAATAATCTTAGTTTATTTTCACATACCAAATATATTATTACCTTAATCACATTTAAACCTCACTGAAATCATTCTTGCGGCTAAAAAATTCCTGTAATATTTATAAAATCCAAACATATAGTATACCCAGTAAAGATAACATAAAGCAAGAAATACTTAACCGCATTCATAATCCATAATATTATACAGTAAAAATTATTTTATCATTATTATTTCAACCATAATAATATATTTAGTGTTATTTTCCAAAAATCATTTGTTTTTTAAAAGATCAAATTGGAACAGAATCACTTATCTTGGTTATTGGCATTATTCATCACATGCTTCCAAATATTTAATGATGTACTGAAATTTAATCCTTATATATCTCATTATTATTATAATTATATTATCATTTATTAAACAAATATTCAATCCAAATACACAATAAAATTATTCATTCCACATCATATAAAAAATTACTACACTTAATCATTTTATTCCTTAATACCCCTTTCTTTTCATTTGGCATGTATTGTCTCCTAATCATTAGAAGTATAACAATTTTTTGAATAAACTCACTAATTATAATAATTATTTAACTCCTAGGATATAGGTTCTAATAAATTTTATATTATTTATAATTAAAACATTCAATCGTTTACAATAACAAAGGGAGGTCATTATTCTAAACTGTTAGATTTTTCACAGAAATTAATTAATTTATATTCCATATTTATACATCCAAAGCACCATATATTCCTCTAAGACATTAACTAATGTTTTTAGTTTCATATTATCAATATATTACTGAATCCTTTTTCTTTAATGGTTTATACCTTATTATATATCTGTAAACCTTCTCCTTCTCTTACTTCTTGAGTCCATGTGTTTGTTAAGGTGTAATTCATCAATTATATATCATCATAATTAATAAGGATTAATCAAAATGTCCTTTAAGATATTAATAATAAAATTTTGTTTCCCATTAACACATTATCTATCACATTAAATGTTAACTCAGTACCTTATAATTATAACTATTGACTAAAAACCAATGAATAGTGTGAGCGACACGATGGAAATTAATATAGTCTTAAAGAATCATTTATAGGATTAATAAATCATGAAAATCATAAATATATTAATACCTATGTTTAAAATATGTTATCCATTTCAATTAACAAATTTCTATTTTGATATCCTATACATAAACATATCCTCAATGTTAGTTATATAGTTATTTTTTCTAATCAATGAATTTCAAAATCTCATTCCAAAAGTTTCTACTAAACATTCCCAAATACCAAATATAAATACCCAAATTATACTATAATATATCATGTGTATTTATTTATTACAATATAATAAGATAGATGAAATCACATACCAATGGAATCAATAGTTTAGTTTTCTGTGTAATCTAAATAGATACAAGAAACCCATTTTATATTGAGAATAGAAACTAAAACGTAACACGTAACAAAATAAACTAGTCAATTTCATTGAAATTAATTCCATGAATTAATCGTCAAGTAATTGGGAAATGAAACATAATAATGGTGAGCTAAAATTATAAATAATGTAAGATATCAATAAACAATGAGAAAAATCAACATAGAAATCTAGATAACTAGAACACATGCCATTTTATCAATAAACAGAGAAAGAAATTCATCGATAGATTTTATTCAGAGTGAAAATCCCATGGTTAATTATTTCTAAATTTTTAATACATGAAACACATAATTTTTACATCAATTATCATGCATAGGAACCACTATCATCAACACCATTCACAAGATAGATTATTGTATAGGTAAAAACACATTTAATGTTATCTTAACTGATTCATCCCATGATACCACCAATTCCTCATGGAGATATCAATAACTGGGAAAAAAAATTTCTTTAATTCCAAATAATTTCTCATATATAAAATAATCTAATTAATTGATAAAATTGTGTTGTATGATCAAATATATATATTAATTAAATGATATAAATTTAACATTATTTCCCTTGTTGATCAAATAACATACAATGTAAATACTATATGTATAAATGAAATACTTATTAGATAATAAAAATAATCCAGAAATAATAAATAAATGTATTTAATATAACTTATATCTTTAATTATTTACAATAATAAATAATTTAATGGGTAGTATATGTGACATAGAATGGAAATTAGCTTCATAATATTAAAATATTCCCCAGTAAAAGGAAATTGAGATAGAGCCCCTTAAAAATATTATATCATTGATATAAGTATTAAAAAAATGAATTGATTATGTATATTCACTATTAATACACCAAAACAAGTGTAAATAAAATATAAGAAAATAAAAAACAATTTCACATAATCAAAGAATGATATAAAGTATAATTTTTAACCTAATGAATGGAAATTGAGTTAAGAAATCTATTAAAACTTTTTAATCACTCAAATTATATGCCCCATAAAATTAATAGTAAACCATTGATAAAATAAATAAAATGATCATAAAGTGATTCATGATATGATATATCAAATGGGATGTACACCACACACAGAAATAAGGCATGAATAATGCATATATCTCATTGGAATGAAAGATTGATAAGAAACACTATCCTTGACCTTTACATTAGTTTAATAGTATTAACAACCTATATAATGGATTAAAAAATTATATTAATTTATATAATATCATTTTTCCAATTTTTGATATCATATATTATCCTCTTATATCATTTTATCAGTCATCTCTTAATAATATTCCATTATTATCCTTGTTTCGAGTGTTAACGACTTCATTTTACAATACATGTTTTCTTATGCATGTCCCCGTTCATTGGAATAGGATCATGTTATGTGATATATATATTGATATTAAGATCATAGATATAATATATATTCCTTTTAAAATATTTCATAATCATTATTAATTTTTCAATAAGTAAAATGAAATACTTCACCTCGTGGAAATTGAATGCTATGCATAAGTACAAGTAAAAATATCATTTTAATAGTGGTGAAGTGGTTAGAAAGTGGATGGTATATTAATTTTTTCAAAAAATTTATATCATTTCATAATTAGAATATATATTCATTATTTCAATAATTATACCCAACTAAGTAAAGTGGCATTGAAAAAGTTATTTCACCACTGTGTGGAGATAGTATGTCGTTTGTACGCACAGGTGGTGCTTTCATTTTTTATAGGATGGATAAAAATCAGAATATGTTTTTACCACAATAATAATGAAATATATTCATATATATTTTACCTAATTTATTATTTTAATATCAAAACAACACATGAAAAATATGTAGAAGATGAAATGAACTTGATTGAGTTCATAAAAATGATTACCTCTTCTCCGGGGGAAATACATTTTTATTCTTCTTAAATGATCTGGGGTTGGTATTTTTGGATGTAGAGAACCTCAAAAACATGAATAATTATTTTTGAATGATAAATGGGTAGGGTTTTTTCATGATATAGGGCTCAATGTGGTGTGAAGAGGGAGGAGTTCCCTTTTTTAATTGAGGTGTGGAACACTTTTGGATACTCTATAAATATTATTTTAATAAAAATTAATATTAAATTCAAGATGGAACTAAAATGTGTTAATTAAATGATAATATAGGGATTTGTTAAAATACCCTTATACATTACTTGTTGTATAAGTCTAGGTCACATTTTTACCCTTATCAATTCTGTTTAATATACTGAATCAAACTAGCACTTTCAGGTTTAGTTCTTACAAATGTTATGTATATATTTTTAAATAAAATATAAATAAAAAACACATGGAATTTAAATTTCTAGGAAATTTTTTGACATAGGTTTTCAATAATTAGACATAAATTTTACATCACAACTAAACTATTAAAAAAATAAATTAAATAAATAGAATTTTCATATGTATGTTTCATCCTCACGAAAAAAAATGTAATTACACTAATCCTGTAAAAAAATGAATTTAAAACATGGGGTGATCATTGACATTAACCAGTAATGGGATTTAAAAATATTAATAAATATTTTAAAAATATTTTCCTTGAATAATTATATATATATAGATAAAAATATATTTTTATTGAAATATAAATAAGTACATATAATATAGAAACTAATATATTCACAAAATATTTATATTTGAAAAGATCATTGGGATTACATCGTTGAAAATAAAAAAAAAATTGTTTGATATTCCTGATATTGGGAAGACCATATTAAAACTATAAGGAAACAATTAAAAACACATATAAAACAACATCCCGTTATGGTTATGGGTTCACTCACAATAAAAAAATATAACATTGTTATACTGATACCAATTTTTAAAAAACACATTAGTTGACCTCACATTATCAATCATAGCCCAAAATGATTCAAAAAATAATATATATCTGAATTATGTTATTTAAAAAAACCTCTATTACTTCATAACATGTCATAAAGTGTTTCGTGAGAATATCGTAAACCAATTTTAGGTTAATACATTGCTTAAAAATAAATGTTCTTATTAAAATATCATAATTAAAATTAATAATAATATAAATAACTTCTTGATTAAAAATATCTTGATTTTAAATGTTATGAATACCTCATTACCATCAATATATTAGTATGGGATGTCTATTATTTCAGTTCCAAGATATGATAATATGGTTAGCTTACTATGTGTACACTATTATAATTGATAATTTCATATATAGAAATGTTTAGAATAAATCATAATAATAGTAATATTATTATTATTCTCTTTATGACAATGATTAATTTATTTATTAAAAACAAATTTTCTTTGGTAATGGTTATATTTTATGAATACTTTTCTTTATCAAGCCTAAATAAGAATATAAATCCATGTCCATCATATAAAATTTTATAAAATATAAATTTCAAGATAGTTTCATAATGACATTTAATTCCTTAAATATTAAGGCATAAATAATAAAAACATCTTAAACATAGATATTTAAAATATATATATATAATGTTTTATGAATTAAATTAGAACTGATGACATGAACAACATTGACACTTATTTAGTTAAGACATAATTTAGATATATAAATACAAGCATAAAATAAAAATTGAAAAAAATTAAAAAACAAATAATATAATCCCTCACATAAATACTAATTAAAAGAATATATTAATAAGTATAAATAGTATACATTAATTGAAAATATTTCATGTTTGAAGAATTTTAATTCTACATATATAGTAGGAGGTAAAATTAATATGTTTTAAAAATATTTAGTGTTTCAAAGAAGAACATCCCCTTACATTATAAATTATAAAATATAAAGGTGAATTTAAATAATTATGAATATATATTAAATTGATAAATGAAAATGACATTCCCCTTTATTGATTTTCATATAAGTATAAAACCATGTACTACTTCGGCCTCTTACTTAACCTCTCTACACTAAAAAACTGTTTTCACCCAAATTACATTTGTTCTCTGATATATGGATTTTATAGCCATATCCCCAAGTGTAAAATTCATTATTACAGTGAAAGATGAGAGTTTATATGTAGAAAATAGATAAATTATATAAATTATATTTATTCATACATATTTAAAAGAAAGAAAAATAGGCACAAGAGGTTGATAAAACACTTTAAACTACCAACTATAGGAACATATGGATTGAAATTTATAGATTAAATTTATCAATATGTTCATAGTATTATTGAAAACTAGGAGACTATAAATGTATAATAGAAAAATGAAAATTGGTAAAATTTACACAGTAGGCCAAAAAAGATTGATTTATGAAAATAAATAAATAGAACAATCCCTTCCGTAACCAAATCGATTCTAGAATTGATACCGAAAAAGAAAACATACCTTAAATATTTGTGAATTTTATGAACATGAGAAAGAATTAAAATACATAAAATGAAGACCTTCTATTTCTCACACAATATTTTTTTGAAACCCTGGTGTAATTTAGATATGAACGAAAACTCTCGTTAGGAACCTCCATCTCACTCATGAAGGCCATCAAGCTGGATAACTCCCTCAAATAACACTATTTTTTTTTCAAGCATCAACATTGGTAATGCAATAAAAAAGAAAGACTTTAGGATGAACCAATGTATTTACCTAATCCTGTGTCGGCCTCAAATCATCTCATGGGGTCAAGACATCTCCATGTTATGCTCATCCTCGCCTGCCCACACATTTAGAATGGTTGATATATCACCCAAGATGAAACCCTAGATCAATTTCCCCAAAGGTGGTATACCTCATTGACCCCCATTATTCAATTTTCCACCAATGTGTTTATCCATATTTTTTAATCTCAAAAAATAAATAATAACATTCTTAACTAATTATAATTATTTTTATTTTCCATTAAAATGCTCATATTCATATATATTATAATTTTTCATCAAAAGTAATATATATATAATTTATAATAAATCATATTATGTTAAAAATTATAAATATTCAAAATCGTTTTTTTCAAATAAATAATATAAGTTCAAAATTTTAGAATAATATTTATTTTAATAATGAAATATTTAACCAATTATTTTAATAGTGATATTATACTAATACAATGTCTTATAAAAATATTATATATATTTTTACTTTTAACCATATATTTCTTGAGTATAATAATTTATTTAATTTGAACATGTTTTGATAAGCATTTATAAATATATTTCTAAATAAACATATGTATTTATTATGAAAATTATGTTGTAACAACAAATATCTTAATGGGATGTTTTAAAACATATGGTCAAGTAAGGTTTTATTAACATAACATATTAATATATTATACTAATATTATTTCTTAACATCTCAAAATAAATAATTTGATCAAATATAAAATTAAAAACTTGTATTAAAATTATAATTTAAAATATTACATTTAAATATTTTTTCATAAAGTAATTAAATGCTTTCAAAGATTTATATATTAAATAAATAACATAATTATTTATCATTGAAAAATACTTTTATTTAAGAATCATTTAATAAAAATATTAAATTAATTTATTGAGATGATTCATTATTTCCCCATTAAAACAATTGATCCCTTATAATTCATTCTTCAGACATAGAAAAATGTTTATTTTCTATCTTTATAATTAATAAAATATAGAAATTCTACACTTTTACACTGTACCACTTAGATGACAACATCTAATTTCTAAATTTTTATAAAATGTTGTTCAGGCATCAAAGACAATGACACGAACCAGTGATTTCGGGTTCATTGCTTTAAAATATTGTGTATATTATTTTAATAAAAAAACAAAAAATCATAGTATTTACAATTCCAATCAATGTTACAAACAATTAGATTCTAGTATTACTTCTCATATACACTATACAAAAAATAATATTAAATAAACAGAAGAGTCATTAGTTTGATGTCTCTTAAAAACAAATAACTCACATGTAATTCTAATAAACTAGTAAATAATGAATTTAAAACCTAGTGTTAACATTAAATAAGACCATTAAAGTGGTTTAAAATCATCCATAAACACATTAAAAATTTTTTTTTTGGAATTAATATATCGATATATACATAAAAATTTATTTTAATTGAAATGTAAATATGTCTATAAAATTTATAAAGCACTAATTTCATAAAATAGTTGTATTTGAAAACATCCATAAGATTCCTCCATTGAAAATAATAATTTTTGGTGGGTAATTAATGATACATGATAGACAATATTAAAACCATAAGACTACTAGTTAAAACTCATATAGAACAAATTTTCCTTACAGATATGGCTTTACTCCCAATAACATAACGAAACATTCATTATACAAGGGAAATTTTTTGTAAAATAGTTTAATGGACCCACATTTCTCAATTATAACCCAAAATGTTCCACAAAAATTACAAATATAAATTATACTCTTTAAAAGAAAAATAACCTCTCTTACGTTATAAAATTTAAAATCCATTTTATTGAGAATTTATAAAACCATTTTAGGTGAATACCTTTCTAAAAAATAGATGTTATTATTTAATTCATAAATTAAATTCATAATAACAAATTCATACATGATTAAAAATGTATGGAATGTCAATGTTATGCTTAATGTATGGCCACAACTATCTGAAAATGTGTCGTCTATAATTTAAATTCATATAAATGATATTATGCTTAACATGGTATGTGTGCTGGGTTATAATTAATAATTACACATCATGTATTATTTAGAAGAAATATTATTATTATTATTATTATTATTATTATTATTATTATTATGTAAAATAATAATTTTTAAATTGAAAATGCATCTGGTTTGGTAATAATAATATTTTTTTTTATCATAAAATATTCTCATTAAAAATAATAATATAAATTCTTCTTCAACTAATAAAATTTTAAAAATCATAAATCATTAAATAGTTTGATATTGAAATTAACATCCATATAAATTAAGGCATAAATATAAAAATTATTCATAACATAAATATTTGAAATATATATATATATATATTATGTTTGATGAATTAAATCATAATTGAAGAGATGAATAGAGTTGACATTAATTATTGTAAAATGTAATTTAAATAAATAAATATAAATATAAAATTTACATTTTTAAAAATAAATAAATAATTAAAAGATTCCTCATAGAAATACTAATTGGTAGATTACTAACTAAAGTAAAAATAATAATCTGTATTAAAAAATATTGAATGTTTGGATAATTTGAATTGTATATATATACCCTAATATCGAATTAATATGGTTTTAAAATAATTAGAGTTTCAAATAGTAACATCCCCTTACATTATAAATTATAAAATAGATAGGAATATTTAAATAAATATAGATATATGGTAAATAGATAAATAAAAATGACATTCCCCTTAATTGCTTAGCATATAAGTTAAAAATCCATATATTTCATTGTGTTCTAACTGAGCCTATAATGATTGAATAATTAATTACTCCAAAATTATATTTTTACACTAATATATGGATTTTATAGCTATATCCCCAATTGAAAAATTCAATATCGTAGAGTAGGATGAGAGTTTAGATATGAGAAAAGAAAATATATTATATCACTTATATTTATTCATACTTTATTCATCTGAAGAAAATAGGCACAAAAGTTTGATAAAACAATTTAAAATAACTTTTACATGAACATATTAATTGAAATTTGTGGAAAAAATTAATCAATTTATTCACATTCTAAAAGAAAACCATAATAAAACAAATGAACTACAGATAAATGAAAACATGTAATATTTACGTACTAGGATGAAAAATATTGAGGTAGAGATAAGAAGAAATAGAAAAAACACTAGAATGACCAAATTGATTCTATATTTGATGCCAAAAAAGAAAACTTACATCAATATTTTTTTGCATCAGATGAAAATAAGAATGATTGCAAATCCATCAAATGAGGATCTTCTATTTCTCAAACCCTATCTTCGATCAAAAACCATAAGGCCCCTCAGAACTAGATAGTGAATCTCATCTGTGGCCTTCATCTTACTTGTGAACACCATCAAACATAGTAACTCCTTCGATAACTCGATTTTTTCTATAGAATCATCCTCAATACAATTCATATCCTGTTAGTCTTGAAGAAGAACTAATGCTTTGACCTAAGCTTGTGTCTGCCTAAAATTTTATCATACGGTCAAGACCTATCTTAATCGTGCTTGACCTCACCTTCCCCTATATTCTTCACACTCAAACCCCCACCTGGGATAAAACATTTCATCGATTACCCCAAAGGGGTTAGTCTTATAGACCCCCATTATTCGCGTTTTGACATGCGTGTTTCTCTCTTGTTTTTAAAAAAAATAAAAAAAATTAAAAATTGTCTTAATCATTCATCATTATTATAAATGTCATTAAAAATAAAAATATTTATAAATATTATAGTTTCCCATCACAATTAAAATACTTATAATTTAAATAAACATATTACTTTAGAAATTATAAATATTCAAAATTTATTTATCTCAAATAAATTACGTCTCTTTATAATTTTTAAATTATCTAAATATTATTCTTCCACATTTTAAACAATTATTTCTACACTTCTATTAGATTAAAATAATTTCACATAAAATTATTTTATATTATTATCATAAAATTTATAATTATTGAAAATACTACTTTATTTAATGTAATCACATTCTGATAACCATTCACAAATTTATTTCAAAAATAGCGCATGTATTTATTACACAATGTACGTTTTAACCACCAATATCTTAAAGTGATATTTTAATACAGCATGTCATGTATTTCATTAATAAAATAAAATATTAATATAATATACTAATATTAATTTTTAATATCCCAATATAAATAATTTTTTCAAATATAAAATTATATACTTTCATTAAAATGAAAATTTAAAAATGTACTTTTAAATAGTTTTTCTTTAGATTATAAGAATGTTTCCAATATATTTAAATTTGATATGAAGAACCATATTTTACATCTTAAAAATACATTTTTTAAGAATAATTTAACAAAATTACTATATGAATTTCATGGGATGTTACATTTAACACTTATTTATCCCATTTAATTCATACCAGGAAAAATGGGTTTTTACTCTTTGAGGGTTCATATTGATACTATAAAATGAATAAATACTCATTAATAATTAATTGGTGAAATGTAATGTATTGTCCCAATAATTAAGAAAAATTTTAATATTTTTAGTAATTTTATCATTTATTAAAAAATTATTTATTTTAAAATATCATTAATTTCCATTTGGACAGTATTCATTATGTTCACTTTTGAAAAAATATCATTACAAAAATATAAATTTGAAATAAATATTTTATTATATCCATATTATTTCAAGGAAAACTAGAAAATATTTTGTTCATATTAATTACAAAAATTTATATTTATATTTATATTTATATTTTCAGTAACTTTTATTAGATTGTACCATTAATAAAATAATTACTGCGTTAGAGTTGTGTATGAATTTAAAGTAATATATAATATATAAAAATTACAAATAAATTAAAATCATGTAGATAATGATTTTATTGTTAAAAAACTATTAATTATTGTTGATATCCCATATGTAACCCTATAATGAAAATTTATTCTTATTAAAAATTAGAGAGTGACATTTTGTCACTTTCTATGATTTTGTAAATATCATTTTCATTTTCGTTGAAAAGTGTCTATTAAATGATTTTATTTACAAAAATAGTTGTTAAGGTTAGTGTTTAAATCATCCAATCATATTTGGAAAATACTTACATTAATTTTATAGTTCTTTTCATATTATTTATTCATTTAATTAACTGATTTACTCTTAATCGTTTTAACAAAAAATTTCAAAGGCTACAATTCATAATGAAAAAAAATAAAAGGGACATTCATACTTAATTTGGAATTCATGATTCCAATTTTGGAATCTATTTTTAAAAATTTAGAATGAAAAATATATAGTATTTAATTTTCTAATAAATTTTAAAAACACAATAAAAAACTATTTTAAAGAAAAATTCATATTTTATATTTAAAATGTTTTTATACTAAAATGAAGTATGAAAATTATTATTAAGAACAAAATTAGATTAATTTAAAACCAAATAAATTAAAAAATATTTAAAACTAATCCAATAAATTATTTTACTATTGAAATTAAATAGTGTTTTAATTAAAACTCATTTTTTTAATATATTGGAAAATAAAACTTTTCATAAAATTCCAAAAAACTCTATTTAACATTATTTTAATATGATGATTTAAAAAATTCTGTTCATATTATCAAATTATAATTTTTGATGTGTAAAAAAATTATAAGTATATTCTCTTAAAAATATACTTTTGAAGAATATATATATTTCAGGAATTAAAAGAATATGAAAAATATGTTTATCTTCAAAGAATGAAAAGATAAATTTTTATTGAATATGAACATCATATATTTTTCATAATATAGTTATTCCTATTTTCATCTGTTAATTTAATGTCTAGGTAATAATAATATTTAATTGTTTGTTTAAGTTGGGTGTTGCATGCAACGTAATCTTTCAAAGAAATTAAATATAAATAGATACATTCAATAAAATATTGTGGTGTTATATGAATAATATATTATGGTGATAGATAAACAAATTAAATAAAAAAACATAGTTGAGAACTATACCTCTTCTTTTGAAAAACTCTTTTTTTCTACAACTTACAACATTAAAGGATATGATTCCACCCAAAATATATACTCTTAGATGTGGGGAGGGTGAAATTGATGGATTTTATCATCTTTTTATAGTAAAAAATTATTTTAATGTTTTAATAAATGAGATTGTGATGTTACCTTCTATAATAGATTTTAGGGGAATCGTGGAATTTCTTAAAATAAGAAATTAATATAAATTGTGTTTGATGTCTAAATAGATAATTATTTAAAATAGTTTTATATAATATGATTATGAGTCTAAATATTCTCATATAATAATATTTAATCAATTATAGATAACATATTCTCTTATGATTTTGATTTAATGCTCTTAATCATTTTGAAAATTACCTTGATGTCAATATTTTAAATTTTAATGGGTCAATATAGTTACTATAAAAAAGAAAATATCCCATAAAAATAGCATGGTTGATTTCAAACACCACATTCCAGTGAATGGGAAGAGGATAATATTTTTATGTTTTTTAGATCATTTGATAAAATACTGTTTTTTAGAAAAAGACATTAATGTTATTTTTAGAAGTATTCAATTAATTTGAGTATTAAAACAGTAAAAGAACAATAAAATTTGAATAAAAATCTTACAAACCCCTCTAATATGTCGTGCTAATTGAAATATATCAAAATAAAAAAATATTCAAACAAATTATATTAAATTTAATTTTTATAAAATCATTAAAATTATTTTTTATTAATTTTATAATTATTACATTAGTGTTGTGTAAGATTTTAAGGGAATTATTAAATCACTAAAAATAAAGAATAAATTACCATGATACAAATAAATAAAATATATTTAATATTAATATTTTTTACCAAATATATACATTATTATTCCCTACATTAAAAATATTATATTTATTATAAGCAAAATTGAGTCATTTTTGTTTTCATATTCGCTTTAAAATTATAAAAGACATAATCATGTCCAAATGAGAAAAATCCATATATTAATGTTTTGGATGATTATATATTGGATATAATACTAAAATAAAATCATCTAAATTGTTTGGAATATCATTTAGTCCTTGTCATTTTATTTTTAGCCATAATTCCCAATTTTGTATTTACTATTGTAACAAAAATTTCCAAAGTTACTATTCATATTTACCCAAAATGAAAGGTACTTATTTACCAAATTTTGACCCATTTATATATAATAGGGAATCCAAATTTCAAAATGCTATAAATATTTGAGGGAAAATTTTATTAATTGTTAAATATGAAAAACATGATGAAAATGGGTTTTCAGAAAAATACATTTTTAAAGTATAGCACATTTTTATAATTAATTGACCCAAAATTTTCTTTTAAATACTATAATATGAAAATCATAAATAAAATTGAAATAATTAACTTTCAAAACTATTCCATAATATAATTTAACTTAATAAAAAATAAAAAATAAAATACTATTTTAATTAAAATAGTAGTTTTAACTATTCATAAAAAAATCAATTTTTTAAAAAATATAAAAAAATTTATTGAATGATATTTGCAACCTATTAATTAAAAAATTAAATTTATTTTTTAAATTAAGAATTTAATATTTTACAAATGATAATTTAAAAAAATCTTTATAATAAAGGAGATTAATAAAAGTATTTCTTTTCTAGAAGACAAATTAATTAATATTATTAATATGAATAAAAATATCTTCTTATTTCATACTAATAAATGTAAAAATTATTTATTATATCATTACATGGGTAGATTCCAATTAATTTCTAATCACATGTACTTTTAGATCTAGTTTTCTATTCCCTTTCCTTTAATACTAAGCTTATTCACGTTTATTGAGAGACTCCCAAACAATAACTCTATATTTAGGGGAACGATGTGTGGATAGAAGATGATGATTAACCAATTTTTAATTTATTTTAAAATAGGTATTTTTCTTAATAATTAATTTTCATTGAAAAAAAATGAATCACACCCCTAATTAACTAGAAAAAATAATTGTAATTAGGTGAGGAAAACCAATGTTTTTAAAGAAATTTAAATGAAATAGTGGAATAAACTTCACCTTTTATATAAAATTATTAAACTATATGAATATAATTTTGTAAGACCTATATGGATAGTGGATTCTATATCTTAGGTAGTTCAAAATGATGATTAAAATCAACGATAAATTCTCTAAAAAGTCTTATTACTTTCTATTCGATGTAATTTTACAAGTCATGATTTATTATATTAAATATAAGAATAATCCTCCTTATATATTAAATACTTACCTACATACTCATCTAAATATTTTAGTATGTCCAATAACATCTTTCAATAGTTTAGAAATTATAATTTTTGTTATATTTTGACAAACATTGATTATTTTGAATTATTAAAATTATTTTCCATATGGGATAAACAACATATTACAAATATTCTAAATGTTAGTTTGTATTATAGATATGTAACATTAAATTTTTATTTTTATATCCCTAAAAGAACTAATGATTCTCACAGATGGGGTGAGTTTCAGATTCTACAATACGACCTTTCTATAAGGTTATTTAAAAATATTTAAAATGTTTTATATCATTCCATAATAATAAAATTTATCTTCCAATACAAATTTATTTTAATATCAATTTGTTCAATTAAATTATATATTATTGAAAATTATTATTTAATGTAAAAGGAAAAAATATTTCCAATTCACCATTTGAAACCTTTATGCCTATTTCAAGGATCAAGTATTGAATATTTTACATAAAATTTTTCAAAATGTTTCCACATCTCCTTTTTTCTAAAATTTAGTTTTTTTAGAGTATTAATGATAGTTCTTACAAAAAATTATTTTTCAAATATCTTATTTTAAATCAAGTGAAATGTATATTTTAAAAATGGTTGTATAACATATTCTTTTTATTAAAATGTTTAGAAATTTTTATTTATATAATATTTTATGTTTCACTTTGATTTTCATCATTAATACTATAATATTTATCTCATATGTAGTTATGATTTATGAATAAACTTCAAAATTACATTTTAGAAAAATCTATTTTAGTGATTGAATTTTTGGTATCAACACATATAATTTTAATTCCTGGTTATGTGATATTATTTGAAATGATATGAAATCCATTTTCATTCCATGGGCTCTTCTTGTTATGATATTGGATTTATTTTTTTATGAAATACTAGTGTATAGATTTTCATTATCATATTTTATGTGTTTAACAAAACCCTGAGTTGGTTTTATTAAGATAAATCACTATGCTGGTTTGTTTTAAATAAAGCCCTACGATTTTATTGATATGTAAAATCCCTCCAAGTCAATGGGTAATGTTTTATATATCATGAGATAATGAATCATTGACATACATTTATTTGTTGAAAACATAAAAGATTTTCATTATTTGATTTTTTCAAAAATGTAAAGGGGGTACATTCATGGAATTATTCATAGCTTACAAGGTGTACATACAAGTATTTTTTTAACATAAATAAAGGGTCCACATAATTAGATTTTTTTCATCATAAAAGGTATAAATTCACCAATTTCATCACTAACTTATAGGGTATATATAATTTAAATTTTTCCCAATAAACAAGGTGTAAATGATTATTTTTTTTCACAAACATAATGGGTAGAAATACTTGGATTTTTTCACAACATACAAGGTGTACATACTTGATTTGTTTTCCAATTTATATGTAATACATTCTTGTATTTATTCACATTCATAAATGGTGTAAATACATGGATTGTTTCAAAATATAATGGGTGATCATGGCTGGATTTTCTCGTAGTATGATGTTTTCATGTTATTATGTTTTTCACAATTATTATACTTTTTGGTTCCTGGTTATTGTTTCTCAATTTCACACTAATATTCCATGGTATAATATTGTTCACTTGAGTTTATATATCATTTTATAATAGCTTATAGGGAACTCTTATTCATCCTTGTTTTCTTAATAATATATTTTCCCTTATTCATGTTTCCCAATTTAATTTTTTTCTAATCTTGAATTACTAGTGGCTAATTTATTTCTATTACTAGAAAAATGGGATGAACCCATTTCTTATGATTCTATTCCCCATATTATGAAATGAAGTATAACTTATGAGATGTATATAAGGGTGAATTGAATTATAAAGGCATGTCCTTAAACATTACGTAATTAGGATGTTTAATCCAATAAATTATTATATTAAATTGTAGGATTTTTCCTATTACAGTTTTTGTGAATTTGGTCATAACTCATACATATCATAAACATTTAATACAAGGTGTTACCTTACAATAAATATCCATTTTCCCTCCATATAAAAATTTTAAAACAAAAAATTAACTAATTTAATAAAAAAACATCCTAAAATTGAACATTACCTCTTCTATTTCTTCACCCATCCTTAAATACTGATAAAAACATTCTATGATTGAGGGAAGAGTGCAAAAACTCATTATGATATATAAAAATATTTAAAATCATAATCAATAGAAAATATGAAAAACATTATAACTTCATCCGTTATCTTAAAATTTCATTGATAATATTTAATAAATAATTTTTACATTAAAATACAAAAAAATGATTCTCAAACGATTGCATAAAAAACCCGTAGAAAGGGATTAAAAAAATTGCTGACTTAGATCATCACATTCATAACACTTTTTAAAATTATATCACAAGTAACCCAATACCTATTAAATCCATATGATAAAAAATTAAGTAACTATATATTTATTTCATACTAATAAATGTAACACTACCCAATACATTGGAGTTTTACTTGAGAACATTCATTGTTAAAATATAACGGTCCCACCTGACGCTATCTAGGCACACCAATCGTATATGATGTAATGGGATCACTTGATGCTACCCCGACAAACCCATTTATATTTTTTCATTATCAAATACCATATCATCAATAAAAAATTTTATTCTATAAAATTTTCATGATATTAATTTTTGAAATATATTATAAACTTATAATAAAATAACTTTTACGAATTAAAATACCTAATAATTTAAAAAAACTTATATAAAAAATACCCTTTTCATTTAAAAAATAAATTCTTAATACCAAAATATATTTTCAATACGAATGCTATAAAAGGAATTTAGAAATAAAATAATCTCCATGGTGGTGAAAAATTCATTTTATTCATATATGATAACAATAGAAAATTGATTTTATTGATTTTCAAAATGATTTGTATAAATTGCATAATAAATAGTTTTCAAAATATTTATAAATAAATTATAAAAAACCATAAAATTTAATATGTAAATATTGAAAATCTATTTAAAAATATGAATTTATTAATTTTTAAAAATATAGACATGTAAAAGAAATATATGGAAGGAAAAAATTAAATGATAAATTTTTAATTAGTGGTCCCTTATCATGTAGGAAATATTTGAATCAAAATAACCCATAAAATTATTATATTAAAAACAATAAATACAATAAGGAACTATAAATTCATGATATTACATACCAATGAGTCTTTATCCAAACCATATTAAACAGTAGTGTTTTTAACGTCAAAATAACCTTCAATAAAAGCATATTGAGATGATGTCCCTTGCCTTGAGTCTGAAATTCAAACTATTTCTTTATCATATTGAATAATGAACATATGTTAATTAAATAAATGGATTAAAAAAATTATGTTTATTGTTAATTTTATTTTAATTATGATAATGTCATATACCATTACTTAATCAATTGCGTTTAAGTTGAATGTTTTTTCCATACTCGTCTTATTTGTCCAAATTGAATTTGGTCAGTTGAAAATGGTAAATGTTGTAATTATTTTTACATAATAATAACAATAATAATAATAAAATTGTTTTCATATTTATACGTCACTTATGATTTTAAGAACAATCCAAAAATACAGTCTTCATAATTGAAATATATTACAATCATTGAGAGGGTAGGTCATACTTATTAGTGAGTAATATATAAATTTTTCAAAGATAATTATGGAAAAAAGTTATGTAATATATTATATTTTTATAGTGAAAATATTATCATATATAAAATATTATTTTTTTTAAATATACTTATATATATCATCTATGCGGTGTGGTTATGAAAATAGAGTCACACCTCTTCGTGAATGCGATAAAACTTATTACACAAACGATGTTATCATTTATCAGTTAGATTATGTCCTTATTATCATACATATACCATTTATATCATATATATTAATCATCATGAACATTATTAACTTCCACATAATACATTATTGAAAATAAATCACTTCAATTCACGAGGTGGTAGTCCATCGAGCACACGAATGTTCATATCATATCCCATATAGAATGAAATGTACAAAGTTATATGTTGAATAATGAATAAAGAGACATTATTTTGATATAAATATTATATATATATATATTATATATCAATCTTCAAAACTAACTGCAAGATGTGGTAATGGAAAAATGAATGACATCAGTTCACGAGGAGGTAGTCCTCCATAAAAACAAATAATTCTTTGGTAAAGCTTTTATAGAATATGATAAAAATATTGGTTATTAAGTTGACATAATAAAATATTATTATATATAATATTATATATAATTTTATATAATTTTCTTTTATGAAAAACTAATGGGGTAGTGGAAGAAATAAAAAATGGTCATTTAAGAAAGGTACTTTTTTATCACGTAATGTCTTTTGGTTTTCACCAATTACCTCCCATGATTTGATTCTGGACCAAAATAATGGTTCTAGGATGAGTTGAATGATTTTTAAAAGTTATTTTTTGTTTTTTAAATGGATTAATAATTTATTAAATGTGTTAATGGAGGATGAGAGGGGTGTTATTTTATATGTGAGGTGAGTGGGTGAATTGTATGTTTTGAAAAGAATGAATTCCACCCATGTTTTTTTCATGTCCAAAGGATCCAATAATGATCTGTTATTGATACTATAAGATATAATATAATGATATCTCTTGAAAATATATTTTATACAAGTTTTTATGTCATTTTATCCCTTATCATTTTATCTTAACCCCTCAATAATCAATTTTTACTCTAACTGCAGTAATTACTTATTACAATATTCACAATTCAATTTAGTAAAAATTTAATTTGTCCTTATTAGAAAAAAATTTTATTATGATTGAAAATATTAAATCTATTTTACCAAATAAAAAAAACAAATGTATATAATTTAAATTTAAAAAATCCAACAGATGTTATGGAAAAGTTATTCTTTATGAAAATTGTTTTTTAGAAAAATATGATTATATATTAAATCTATGACTATTAATGATAATTGTATTCAAATAAATTAATAATTTTGAATATATTATATATATTTAGTTCAAAAATTTCTCCATTATTGATCATTTTAAATAATCTAACCAGATAAACATTATGCATTTTAAAATATTTCTTTGAAAAACCTGTTTTTAAACCCAAAAACAAACTTATACTAAAATCCATTATAATGTTGTTTAAAAATTAATTAATAGGGTTAAATATAACTAAATTATTATTATTATTAAAAATTATATAATATTCTAAACATACTGTTTTTTTAAAATTTTTTAATTTATTGAAAATAAAATAAAATTTTTACTAAAATTTATATATTTAACTATTCTCTAAATAATTACTTTTCTTCTGAAAAATACCAAAATTTAACCATAGGAAATTATTAATATTTATATTTGAAAATTATATTAATTTTAAGAAATTTAATTTTTTGAATTTGGAAATTAAACTTTTAAATAAAATTCATATGAAAATTAGTTTATTTATTATTATTTTCATTTTGATTTAAAAATAACATCATATTTTTATAATAAAATATAACTATGTAATACATATTAAAAAATATAAAAATGATTTATTATATTATTAAAAGTTTTTTTAAAGTATTCCCCCATTTTATAAATTTCAACCTCAAATTTTTATTCACTTATTGAAATAGTGGGAAAATCTTTCCCTTATAGTATTTTTAGATTCCCATGTGGCTTTTTCGCCAAAATTATTTATCCAAGAAAAGTCTCAACATATTGAATCACCTAATTTTGAAACACTTTATCACTAGTTTAATTAATATGAACTGTATGTTCTTCAAAATATTTATTTTCATCTAATAGAACTACATTATATTTAAAATTATCAAATTAATCCAACACATATTTTCTTATCATCAAAACATGAAATACATTGTGTAGTTGAGGTGAAATATGAGGTAACTCCATTCAATAAGAAAATCACACAACATTATCCAATATTTCATATTCCCTATTGAACCACTTACTTTTATTCCCATTTTATACAAAATTCATAACACTTTTTTCATGGAGAATCTTTGTGAAAGACAAGATATTCTACCTCAAAAGAGTGATCTTTCCTTATGATGTCATTATAAATTTTTTATCTACTCTGATACATCCTTATATATTTTTGAATATACTACACTTCCTCCTATATATACTCAAACAACTTTGGTCTCATCAAATTCTTTCTATAATTTCATCTAAAAATAATTGTGTCAAAAACAATTTCTATGTAAATCCACAAATAGTTCCATTTGTATACTATAATGAAAACAGTTGTTAGAAGAAAACACAACCAAAGAAAATTTTGATCCCCAAATTCATAGGTAATTAATTTAACATGAACGAAATATATATTCCTAGGTCTAAATGATAAGTTTAGACTACCGATGGGATTGAGGTTGAAATGTTCTATTTAAAACTAATTAATTATCCAACAACTTCTGAAGTACATTATAAAAATTAAATGTGAACTTAGGAACCTAATTTCATAAAATTGTGGGGGAAAATCAATGTATCCTAAATATATCCTTTACATGTAATCATGAATTGTGATCTAGATTTCTTTTATATCGAATGGGAATGAAATGTGTTGATTTAGTAAATTGATAAAAAAATAACCCATATTACAATATTAACTTAATATGCCATTGGACTTCCTACCACCAAATCCATGGATATATTTTCCTATTTCTATGTTGATAATGCAAATAGTTGAAGTATTACCTTTAGTAAAAGTCATTATTCTTTAACTGGATAACTATTTCAACACTTCATGGTGAAGTTAACACTTTCTCTTTCCATTACATACCACCAATAATACTACAATATATATTTTTTAATTCATTATTCTACCAAGATAAATGGAAAATGATGAACTATGAGAATCAATCAACAACTCTTTCCATAATTGGGAATCAAAATAAACATATAATATTTTTTCAAAATTTTAAAAAAATCATCATTATCAATATTAAAATATGAAAACATATCTTTTTAAATAGATTATATCTTTTCTTACAAAGAATGATCAGCATTTAATATCAGCTGATTATCTCTAAAAAATAAGACTACAATGGCCCATGAAAAGGAATAGATTATTTCCCTACATCAAAAAATTATAGGTAAAAATTTATTAAATCATTTACCAAATGATCATGTTCTAAACATAACATGGTTAACATAGCATTGTTTTTAAACTCAAATAATCATCTACTTTGATTTATTTTCTATGATGGTAATTATTTCTACAATCATAATCCTTAATCAGTGACAACAATCTTCTATGACTCAAGTTCAACTATTTGAAGAAAAAATTTATTTCAAGATTTTTTAATCCGTATATATTTTACACTATAATAAAAAAATGATTCCTCAAAATGATTAAATAAAAAAAACACAATAGCTAATTTTATATAACGTTTACAATAATTTAATTCATGAAGTTTCAACTGAATTAAATCATAGGAAATTACCTAATAATTATATAAAAGGAAAAAATCATGTCCTTTCCTTGAAGAATCATTGTAGATGAAAAAATAACCATTACTAGAAGTAATATAAAAAATTGGATCATTATATAATCTTATTTTAAATTTCATAAAATGTCAACACATTCTTTCTAAAAGAATATGAATGATTTTTCAGATAACATAGTTACTTGGTTATAAACACAAGACCAGTTTTTAACAAATAACTAGTATTAACTTCCTAATAGTATAAAACTAAAAAACTCTACGATATTTTTCAGTCTTGGCCATTCTTCAATACCATTTTAATTAGAAAGGTAAATAGTTATTCCATCTATAGAAACAATATTTACAAGGAATGTAATTATATCTATGAAATATTCAAAATCATTTTATTTCCCAAATATTTATTTTATTTAAAAACAATACATTGGTTTCATTCATGTTCTTCATGAAGTTTATTAAATTCCAAACATTAATCAATAAACCCAACCATACACATGTCTATGAACTCATGAAAAATTTTATTCATATGTTTCATAAATAAATCAAGTACATTTAACTACCCATTTGAAACAACTACAAACAAATACACCCCTTATCTCATTTGAAACATAGTATTTAGATTTTGTACTTCATCCACTTTTAAATTATGGTACACTAGAAATAGTTCAATCTTTAAAAAATATCGAGCTCCATCGATCTGAAAAAAATCATCGACATGAAGAAATGAATACTTGTTCTTGATAGTGAGGTTATTATATGATATATAAAAATTAAAAGTATCACTAATCCAAATTTATTTTTAATTAAAAAAGTTGTAGAACCCATATTGAAGTGATAGGTAAGAGATAGCTTTTATTAAAAAAACTATTGTAATTTCTTTTTCAATTCAAAATTTACTACATATGCCATTTGACAAGGGGGTAAAGAAATAGTTTTAGTATCAGGTACTAAATAAAAAAGTAAAATCAACCTCTTGATTATGAATAATGTTGTAAAATCGTCAAGAAATACATCCATGTATTCATTTACTACTGAAAAATCACTAATTTCCATTGTTTTTTATTTTTCAAAATATGATCTAGGTAAAATTCAACGCCACCTCTAATAAATTTATTTACATATTAATAAGTGATAAGTTGTAATAAATCATTTATCACTAGTTTCATAGTTTTGAAATATATCTTAGAATGAAAAAATAAATGAAAATCCATACTAAGAATGATTTCAAACTCAACTAAGGACAGTTTAACAATATTTTTAGTATTTAAAATCCCATTTATAACAATAATAAGATTAATAATAATCACGGGTGCATAAATATTTCATCCCATAGTTTTTACCAAAATTAATATCTTTTTTTATATGGTGATCATAACATTTGATATTAAAATATCTTATAAATGAAAAAATGTGAAGATCCAAATATAGATAGGGAATTGTAATGATTCAAATAAAAATGCAAGAAACTTGTCACCACATTATATGACATACCAACATCAAATGTTTTATAAGAAAATTACTTTAGTAAAAAAATTTATTTTTAATCAATATGATTTCCATAATTTGCAATGAATTTTGGACACATGCTCACGTAATTATCCAATTCATCACAACTAAAACACCTCCCCACTTTATTGATATGAGTTACATTATTTTTTTAAGACTCTTTTATTTATAGTCTTATGCCTTATAACCAAATGGAAAATAGTAAAAACACATTAATAATACGTTAAAAAGTTTAATAAAATTACATTTTTGACACATGAAACATTTTGGGGGATTTCATATGGTCTTCTTAGCTTGTTTCTTCTATTTTTTTACCTCCACCAGGACCATTTCGTACTCATACTATCTAAAGGAACATACATGTTAGAACATTCCAACTTATGTTTCTCATCATAATGAACTAATTTCTAATAACCTATAAATTATCATGCATACAATGTTCTTCATTAATTTTTTTTCAACCCATACTGACATTAGTTAATTTTACTATTATTATCTTGAGTAAAATACACTAGATATATAGAAAATCTATTGAAATTTGATTCATATCAATCAATAGAATCTTCATATTTGTTAAACTATTTCATTAATTGTTTTCTTAATTTAGCGGAAAATACATAATGAAATATTTCTTAATTAAAACACCTTAAATATTTCCTAGTACATTTCGTTAAGATCATAATTCTTCCTGGTATTCTTATCAAAACACTAACATTAATCAACATCACCTTCTAATTGATATGTAATTAGAGTTACCTTTCGAGGAATCGAATATACAAAGGCATTAAATATATTATTCAGGTAATTAATCAAATATTTATAAATCATTGGGTAAGATGATGAACTAAATTAACATGGTTTTTATTATAAAATCATTTAATGTTGACATATTCATTCATTATAGATTGGGTGCCTCTTTACATGGATACCACCACCATTTTTATCTTGTGCGATATGGTCCATAACTAAAACAAGATGTTCAATTATAATTCCAAACATCTCAGGAAACCGATTTTGAATTATATTTTCCACTTAGATTCCTCTAACAATAGATTCCCTATTTTCTCCACAAAAATCCATTCTGAATAGAAATAGTATAAAAAATGAAACCCATTAATATATAAATTTTACATCCTTTTAATTTAATTATATGATAAATATTTAGAAGGTAATGTTATTTAAAGTATATCCTCATCTAATGTTGTTTAAATCACCATTTGATAAAAACTACAAGGATGTGAATATAAAAATAACATAATCATGAGATTTATAATATGTATTAATTATCTTATAGTGTTTTATCCATTTAGGTTTATAGTTTTAGATAATTATTTAATAACTCATATATAACATAATAATATAATACAATGTGGATATTTCTAATCATTATCCATTTTTCTATAATATATATTTCTTTAAATTTTATTTCATTTCTTAAATGATATTCATGCCTTTCATCTAGACATATTATTGTACCTTGAAAATCTATAAATATTATAATAAAAATTTATAAAATAATTGATCAGAACAAAAATTTTAGTGTGGGATATTAAAAGAAATAAAATGGCTACTTTAGGGATAACTTAAAAACTCATGTAATGATTAACTATATATTAAATATTCTATAAGAAAATAAAATTAAAAATTTTTAAAGGACAAAATTGAAACATTCTACTCAAAGGTGGCCTTTAGAAATTTAGATCACGAAATTAAAAACACTTTTTGGTAACAAGTATAATCACATTCATAACACTTTTTAATCATGTATCCAAAGTGATTGGAACCCAGTGAAATTGATAGGAAAAACTACTTGGAAACTACATCATTATTTATTCTTATAAAAGTAATATTACCAAAGGAATTGGAGTGTTATTAGGGTGCACCCATTGTTTATCTTATAACTGTATCACCCTATGTTTTTTGGGCGCACCCAACATATATGTTGTAATAGGCTCACTCAATGTTATCTGGGTACAACAATATCTCTTTTAAAATTCTCATGTACTAAATAATGAATAAAACATTTTTATTATATTATTTTTTCATCATAATACATTTAAAATGTATATTAATATTGTAAGAAAAAACACTAGAATATCAAAATACCCTATACCTGTAAAACCCATTTTTGAAACTAAAATACTAATTTATTTTGACAACCCATTTTAATAAAAAAAACTCATAAATGGGGAAAATGATTTTTCATTGATGAAAACATGAAATCATTCAAATAATGAAATAAAAAAAATAACATAATAGAAATAATAATAGGAAAATTCATTATCTATATGTATGTTAAAAATAGAACATTCCTTTTATCGATTTTAAAAAACATCCACATATAACACATAAAATAATTTATTTTGAAATTTTTTTAAAGGAATTTAAAAAAGGGACATAAAGTGTACTCTATTAATCATTTATATCAATATAGAAATTTACATCGAAATATTTTAATAACATGTATATAGAAAATAATGAGATAGAATAAAACATTAAAATTTGACTTTTAAGAAGAAAATTCCCAAATTTCTTTGAATGAAATTGAATCATAAGACCCATGAAATAATTAAATTAATTAAAACAAATAGTAAATTGTGAAAAGATAAATTCGTGATATAAATTTTCAAAGGGGATTGAAATTATTGAGAACTCTGATTCTCCTTCCATTTTGATGTGGGTTAGTCTTCTACATCTACATTTACCATTTCAAAACCCATTGATTATTATGATGATTGGGAACCTATTGTAAATGTATTTTTGTTCTAATAGTTGAAAAAACTCCATTTCTCATCCTATTAACCCTTGGATCTGTGTTGAAATTGATGCCTCAAAATTTCCTCTAGACTATGTTGAGATTATAGTGTGTGAGGAGTGTAATTAGAGACAAGGTTCATGCTACCAACAAGATGGATGTCTCTTCTTTTCAAGGTCAAGAGGGTTTCAAAATAGTTGACATGGGCCATTAAAAGTGATCCTTGAAGAAGTAATAGGATTTTTCATAATATCTTAAATTAGCTGAGGAATGACCTTGTGGATTCTCATTTAGGTTCCAAGGTTGTCAAGGGGGATGTAGCTTTAGTCTCTCTGCCGCTAGAGGTCCCTCAGGGCCAAAGATGACATAACAGTAAAATAAAGTCTCATGTTATGGATGATAGAGGTTATACGACATCCTTGGGTTCTTTATTGGAGATGGTGTTCCCAGATAGTGTATCTAGAGTAAGTGTCTATACTAAGTTCAGTAAATAATCTAATGATGTAGAAGCCATAAAACTAGGGAATACCTTTGATTAATTGTTCAATGAGGATCTAGTTCAGGAGTTCCAGAACGATTCGATCAAGCCCTCCATGAATGAGAATGAGTCAAGTGATGAATACCCTAACTATTTAATAGGTGAGACAGAGGATGTGGGTCTGAGTGGTAACCATCCTTACATATGGAAAATAAGGAGTATGAGAGGCATTTGTAAAGAGATAATAGATTTTTCCTTTCTTCCACTACCAATAGAGACCAAATTAGCGAATAACTTGAATTAAAAGAAGGTTGATAGTGATAATCACCACTCCCCTAAGAGTAATTTCTACTAGAGGAAGGTAGGTGATGTGATTGATAATTATTTATAATTTCTTATGTTCTCTAAGGATTAAGTGTTTAAACAAGTGTTATCCCTTAATGATAATGAAGAAGAAGTGACCAAGATGATGGGGAGGCAAATAAAGGTGAATCTAAATAAAGACCAGTACTCCTGGACTGATAAGAAGGACCTGATTTTAGTTGGGGGATTCGATAATGGTAAGATGATACTTGAGGAGTATATTCAGTCCTAGGATAAGCTGGAATTACAGTTCAAGGATCTTCTACTAGATAAACGAGACACTTAGATACAGTGTATCTCCAAGAAACATTAATTGGAGATTGAATGTGGTAGTCCAGAAATTTACATTAATTGTACTACCATTTATTTGGGGTCCTTGAAATCATGATTTATCACTTTTTTTAGAAAATTTATTTAATAATAAAAAGTTAATTTGGAGTCAGAAATGAAATTCACATGAAATCCCATACCTTTAGTCTGATAAGTAACATGTGGTTGTATTATGATCAATAATAAAAATATGTTAATTATTTAATTTTATGATAATAATTTATAGGTTTATTATTATAATTATTGATTAATTTATTACCATTTAATATATAGTTACTTAATCAGTGAACTTTAAATAATATGTTTTAACCATATTATGCATATATGCCAAAAATGACCTTGGTAGGTAGACTATGGTGAAAGATGTTATTATTTAAACATCTACAGAATGGTAATAATGATATATTTATCATATTTATAAATAAATTATAATTTTAAGAACAATAATGAAATATGGTTTTGAGAAATTATATATTTTTCAATGATGGAGATTATTGGTCATACATATGCATGAGTAAGGTTTAAATTTTTCAATGATCATTATGGAAAGGGGGATAACAGTATTTTATCATTGTATACTTATAAAAATATCATTTTTAATTTTTTTTTAATATACTTATATTTAACATCCATGAGGTTTTGATAAGTAAAGGGAGTTGCATCTCTTCAAGATAGTTGTAGTCCCCGCGTTCACGAATGACTTTATCAATGCTTAGTAAGTGAAAAGCTAAGAAATAAAATGATAAATTAAATTTATAGATGATAAATAACTATTTAATATCACTTATATTCCATTTATACATCATATATTATTTATATTTACCTTTATTACCTTTTATTAAAATATTTTTCCAAAATGAATCGCAGTGCTTTATGTGGGAGTAGTCCACAGTACATATGAACGAAATTATGGATTCCAATCCGAAATAAAATTTTAAAATTTTAAATGTGATATAATGTATATAGAGTTATATTTATGTTATAAATATAATATATATAATTAATATCCATCATTATACTGAACTGTTATTTTTGGAAATGGAAAAATGAATCACATTGGGTCACGAGGGGTAGTCCTCTGTATACATGAATGATTATTTTGTAACCCGTTTAATGGATAAGGATTAATATTTTAGTTATTAAATTTATATAATAAGATATAATTATATGGATAATATTATGATTATTATATATTCAAGGATTATAAAAAATTTATGTGGGTGTTGGAATAAATAAAATAAAAAATAGTTATTGATGAACGTTACATATTATTATGGTAAATTCATTTTGTTTACACCAGAATCTATGAAAGGATTGATTTATGACCAATATATGTATAAAAAAATGAGATGAGGGAATTTTAGAAGTTATTCAGGTATTTATATTTAGACCTAATGGGTTTTAAATGTTTTAAGAGAGGAGTTGAGGGGTTTCCTTTTATAATTGAGGTGAGAGGCACACTTGTAATTTTTTAAAATTATAAATTCCACCAATATATATTTAAAGTAACATGGACCAAATAAAAACCATTGAATATAAAATATTTAATATGTTCTTAATATTTCCATGAAATAAATTTTATACGTTTTACACCATTTAACTCTTTTTTTGTTTAACCTCGAGTAAATACATTTTTCCATAATGAGAGTAATAAATTTTTATTGTTTCCATAATTCATTTTGGTAAAAAATTATGTTTATGTTTTTTTGATTAAAAATATTTAATTTTTTTTACAAAATTCAATTCATAGAAGTGGGAAATTTTAACTTAAATGAAAAAATGTAGAAGTTATGAAAAAGGGGGATTTCAAGGAGAGTATTTTTTGAGAAAAAGATGATTCTACATTATCTATATGAATATTAATAACAATTTTATGAAAATAATTTAATATTTATATATAATATACAAATTTGATTTAAATTATTTCAGATTGTGGGTTATTAATAATATTTAAAATTTAGAAACATTATGCATGTTTTAAAAACCCCATTTGAAAACCAAAAAACAAACTTAATTGGTTTCCGGACATGAGTAAATTATCTTTTAATAATTTAGATAAATTTCTTTAGCACTGAGACTGAGATGGTAGGATTGGGGAACCTCAATTGGTGTCCGGACATGAGTAAATTATCTTTTAATAATTTGTTTAAAACATTTTTGGATTACGATAAGATAACTTTATTGAAATAACAAGGGACTATTATAATGTATGTGTCTAATTATTTTATAATGTCAAAATGTTTTAGTATTGTATAGATTGTGTGTTTCTCATTGAAATTAAACCCCTATAAAGACACTAAAAAATGTATATCATTGTGGAACATATTCTTCTAGGGGTAATATCCATAAAAATATCTAACTGAGTATCAAATCAATAATAATCATTGTTCCTGATTAGTGGTTTTAAGAATAAACATCTGGATACAAACTCCCAAGGATTATGCTATGGTAAATTCACATTCTCATTACAAATAATTCTAATGAATTTATTTACAAAATTCATTGAGTGTATTATGATAAAAAGTATGAGAGAATAATATATAAGAATACATTGATTTAACTAAGAGTGATCAAGATTTAAATAAAATAATTATAGGCTAGCATGATGTTTTCATAAATTGAGATATATTCAAATTGAATTTAAACATTGATATTTGTAATAGTTCCCTTATATTTTTTTATTGATCACTCAAGATTAACTGTTTATGCTATAGAAATTGGTGGAGATAGTATAAAACATGTTAATAATAAATGGGACAGAAAATATAGTAATTTTACAAATGATAAAACAAATGGAAAATAATATAGCATGGAAAATCATAATGCTTTTTATTACCCACCAATATTGAGTTATAAATAAAAAATACAGGATTTAAAAAAATGTAAACCATCCAAAAAAGATAAGGGAAGATATTTTTAGAATATCAGTTAGTGAATATGATGAATAAAAAAATATTTAACTTCTTACATTAAAAAATTATGTGAAGACTCACCCAAGGGAATTCCAACATAGAAAATGAATGTGTTTCAAGTGCAGAAGGAATATCCATCAACATCATCATTATTAATATAAGGTGTAGAAGTTGATAAATAAAATAGAGGTGAATAATTTGAAATGCCTAAAATATTTGGGTATTGGGAATTATGAAAAACGATGTCCAAACCCATTAATTAATAAGGATAATAAACCCAAAAAACCTCTAAAACCAATGAAGCAAGGGAAAAACGATTATATCTACACCGATGAATGTAAGTCCTTATACAGAAATGTAAAATCTACTCTCACCCTCCACTCTTGAATTTTGGTCATTCAATTGAAATATTTTTCATGGAACCATAATAGTACTATGATGTTTTCTAAGAGAATAAAAAAACACCCCAAATTTTTTTTATTATTAAGGAGAGTCATATATTATTATTTTATCTAAAAATAAGTTTAATGGAATATGATAAATTAATATATTATTATAAACCAATTAAAGGAGTTCTATGTGGTTTTGTAAATGTAATGGTTGTCTCTACAGAGAATCAATTGTAATCAATAAAATAGAGAAATATTATTTTAAATTCCAAACCACCTTATGAGCATATATCATTTCAATGATATCTATGAAATCTCATGGAAAATTAGCTCTATTGTAGGGGTTATTATATATAATAGTCAGGGATCCATAGTGCAAATTATTGGAGGAAAATTCAATATTAGGAATGAACTATTTTGAGGGAAAAAGATATATTTCTATATTTTTTGTTGTAACACAAGATATTATATCTTAATTAATTTTTCTCTCATAGACTCTATAAGTTAGTAAGTAATGAAAATAGATTTATGATTCAATTTATTTAATGGGGTGAATGTAAAACCCCAATATTTAGTAATATATTTTTTCTAAATTATTATTACGTTTGATATATTCAAACAAACACAACAAAAATATAAAATGAGCCATGATATATTTATTATTAATAAAATATAATAATAATAGTACCTATAGTAAAGAAAAATAATTAATCTATTATAAAATGATTACAAGATATCATTAAGAACACTAATTTTTTTTAAAATTTATTTTTGCCAACAAAAACGACATATATATATATACTAAAATTTCTCCAAAAAAATAATTTATTAATTTATTAATTTTAATTTTAAAATTTGAGATTAAATTTTAAATTCAATATTTCAAAATTATCCAAAGGTGAATTTTTGGGAATTTTTAAAATTATTTATATTTTTATGAATATTAAAAAAATTAAAAAAAAATTCAAATTCCATCACTTTTATAACATTATCATAGTAAAATAAAGTATTATATATTATTTAATCCCTATTTTAAATAAAAATTGATATTTATAAATAAAAATTAATCATTCAAACAAAAAATTTAATTTATATAATCTATGTTTAATATTTTGGAAACTTTTTGTTATTTTCTCAAAATAATGTTCTTAATCACTTATATTGAAAAAATTCATATATTTTTTATACTAAATCTACTAAATTGGATTTAATATTTTATATCAATATTTTCATATCATGTAATAAGTTAGATTTCATATTAGGGAGAAATATATTATTACTAATATTAAAGTTAATGGCTGTGAGAATAGTAAAAGGGTAATTTTCAATGAATTTTTTTATTAACGATGTATTGTATTTAAGGAATAAATTAATATTTTATATTTTATATTAATACTATATTTTTATTTCAAAATTATACAAATATATCATCACTAATTATATTTTAAATTTATTTTGTATAAGAATAAAAACATTTAATGGTGAAAACCATTTTTTACAAAATAGTATTTCTATATATAAATTGTTTTAATATAAAAAAATAATTTATATTCTTTAGAAAATGTATTAAATTATACTATTATTAAATTTATTTATTTTTAAACCCATATTTGAAAATATGGGGTATAATTTTTTATACTTAAATATAGAATGATGATCAGGATCTAAAATGAGCTGGTCTTCAAAATTTATATATAAAAAATGGAGGGAGTCAGGCATACAAGGGGTTATTACATAAGAGAGTGTGCAACACACCACATCTATCTTCATCCACTATTGGAGCATAATAATCAGGGGCTGTGAAAGACCCCATTATATCAAGATCAATTATAGCCCCTTTCAAATGTATCAGCAACTTGATTCACTTCCCGATACACATGAGAAACAACCATCTGTATTTGATTGGTTTGGAAGAGGCATTCAACCCACCGAGGCAGCACACACCAAGGCACATTATGTGTTCTAGTACTCAGTTCATGTACTGCAATCATTGAGTCAGATTCAATCCAAATCCATTTCCAGTTAAATCGGACAACATACCTTATTGCATGAATCATAGCTCATATCTTAGCTTCAAAAGCGGTGCCAAGACAAAGTTAGTGATAAAATAACCCCTTAACGATCCCATGAAAAGTGTGGAAAACTCCTCAGCATCCATATGGACATGGTGCACTAGACGTAGCTCCATCAACATTCACTTTATGGAATGGTGTAATCAGTGGTATCCATATAATATGTTTAAGAATCCATGTCTTGCATGGACGACCCAACCCTCTATTAAACCTAAGAATTTTCTTGTCATAAAGGGTGTTATACATTTCACCATCCTGGACCAATGACGCAGTGTACACGTCCCTTTGGATGGAGATCATTCCCTTCTAGAGACCATCATTCACACCATCAAACAGAGCCATGTTCCTCGATTCCCACAAGGATGCAATGACCATTGTAATAGCTACAGTGAGAAGGTTGTACAGATGCTCACTACAGTTCATCTACATCAGGCCAAGCAGTAGATCAGTAAGCAGAGTGCCAGAATCCACTGCATTCCCAAACAACATTTCCAGATAACATTACAGTTAACAGGCCTGATCGCACTCCATAAACACATGTTGTGTGTTATATTCTCCACTCCTGCAAATGGAACACCTAGAGACCATCCGAAATCTAGCTTGCTTCATGTGTTTAGAGGTAGGAAGCCTGTTTTTTCAGATTCTCCAATGCATGAGAAACCGAGCTGGCTGAATGAATGGATCCCTGAAATTCATATACTAGGTTAGGGTGTGGTCAGTACCACCGCATGCAATCCTATAAAATTATTTGGTGTCAAAAAACCCAATCCTGCTATGAATACAGATCAGTTTTTCAGAATCCATAAATGAATAATTATTAATTTGAGATAACACATAGTCATAAATGTTCAAATAATGAGAAGTCTGATAAGAGAGAAAACCCAATATGGATAATGAAGCAATGTCAGGTGGAACATTCATAGAATTCAAGGGATGATCTAGCTACAAGGTGTTATAATAGCTAAGTTTGGAGTCCTTAATTACTAGGCACATTATAATAAAATATATATTACAGATGTAATAACTACTTACCAAGTTAAAAACAAAAAATGGTAAATTATAAAAATTACGTGATAAAAAGATTGAAACACATCTTTAAAATTTTATTTAAATGATTATTTTTTTATTTAATGACTTCATATCACCAAAAACTACATTATATATTATTAATTATGCTAATTAACATTAAACAGTGTCATTTTATTGGATAAAATTATTATAGATTAACATAATATTAGTTTTATTCACATATAAAAATATATCATTTCAATAAAATCATGATACACAAATCCATTCGAATTACATCCTAAAAATAATATATTTTTCTAATCCTATATTTATCTCTCATTTTCACAATCCTCTAGTCTCAATTATATATAATTAATCATCTATTTAAAAGTATATTTCCAAGTGAAACCTCAAGTTCTCAATGTAGAGATTTCTTAGTACTTAGTATTTTATTATTAATTTATATCATCCAAAATACTTATATAATCCCTAATATAATTATTTATTTAGTAATATATCATTATATAATTATATTATTTTAGAAACCATTTTTCAATCCTTTCCATCCAATAAGAATATAAAAAATATCTTTCGTGTGTATGTGTTGGCTACCACCACAACCATAATGTGACATAGTTCATTTTTCATCTTACCTATCATGGTTGGTTACGAGTATATATTAAGAGAAAAAATGTCATAAAAATGTCAAAATTATAATTCCTAATCCATAATTTATAAAATAATTTCATTCACTCCCATTCATTGAGAAGTGGAATCATTAATCATGTGTGTGTGGAGATTACCGCCACCACGAACAATGAATTTCATTTTTTATCACCACCATAAATGGATGGTTATTGGAATTAAATTAATGAAAAAATTTCAATTTTTACATGATTATAATTCTATATAAGTTATATTATCTTTATTTAAAATCATTTCCTTATTATTCAAATCATTATAACGCATTCTTGTTTTTGTCGATTTGAAATCCTATGTGAATGTTACTATAAAATTTATATCATGAATAATTCAAGAATATTATAATATAAAAATTTATTTAGTAATAATGTATTAATATTATTTAATTGTTATAGAGATTTTATATTGATATTTAAAATATTATTTAATATATCTTGTTATAATATTTAAAAATGCTAAAACTAGTTCTTTACAATTTTATTTTTCAAAATCAATATATTTAGCATTATTCAATATAAAATGGGATATAATGATTAAATAATACACATTGGTTCTAGTATATTGGAAAATTGTTTAATGAAATTTTTTATAATATAAAGAATCAAGAATGTCATTACAAAACTAGTCTAGAATATTCAATGACAGTTTGTAGTGTTTGATGATGAATAAAAAGAATAATTTATATTTGAAATAAATTTTTATAATTAGTGTGTATAAATTGAGATATATATAATCATGTTTCTATAATTATTTATTAATATAGTTATTTTTAATATTATAGATGATAGATCATGATCTAGTACGTAGGAATATAAGGCAATTTTTTTTTGTCAAATTTAACAACATGGGAAAAAGTTCTTATTATAAACCATGATATCATTGATATTGTGTGATACTACCTAAGGAATTTAGATTCCTATTTTAATGATTTTTATGGTGTTTGAATATTAATAGCATGTACTTTCATTAAAAAAATTCAAAATTTATACCAAATGTTTAAGAATTTTTAACATAACAAACTCTGTCATATTATTAGACATACTCTTGGAATTATTTTATTCAATATTGGTTTCTTCAATTCTAATGTTTTATTTAATTTTTTATAATTTTTTAGAAAAAAAAATCAATCATATCCCCAACCTCTTTTAATTTCTTCTACATAAAAATTATATCTATTTGTTAGAATAATTTTTATTCTTTTAAATGATGGATTCAATCCTTATCTATATCTTCCATTCCCACTGATAATTTCCTTTATATTATGAAACCCAATTTTTTCATATATTATGTGAAAATAATAATTTCATTCTTATTTTTTATAATTATATTTTTTTAACTTGTTTTGTAAAATTGGACTCAAAATATTTAAAAAATTCAGTGATTTTTTATTAACAAGTTTTATCTTTAATTAAAAATTAATTATTTGTATCCTTCATGTTTTTATTAATATATATAATGTATTTTTTCCAAAAAATTCACTTCACGTTGAATTTTTTTTAATTTTTCAATAAACCATTGTTGTAGAATCCTTTTTTGTGGAAATATTTTAATTTGTTTTCCACTTTAATACCTCAAATCCTTAAAAAGTATTGTTGAGGATTCATTATTGAGATTTATTTAAAAATATGGAATTCTAAAATTCTGTTTTTCAATTTGTCAAATTTTATATTTTCTAATGTGATGAAAAAAATCTTCATTTTTTTATGACAACAATAAGTCAGTTTTTCAAAAGTTACTTTTGGGTTTCAGTTCCATTTTCTTCTTTATCCTTAAAAAATTAACCACCATAGAGTTTCTTTTATGAATCACATTCAAAATTACTTTATAAAAACTATAATTTTGGTGATCAGATTATTCATAAAATGATCTACTCTTGATATCACATTTTTTATACCATTTTAAATGTTGTGTAACCCTTTTTGTTTCCATTTTTATTCATATTATGATATTGGATTGATATTTTTGTGGAGCAATTATGTACATTTTAACATTATATGATGGTTTGGGTCCAATAAAACCCTGATATGTGTTAGGTTTGGAAAAGTCCTAAGATAACATGGGTATATTAAACCAATTATACTTGTTCATTCAAATAAATACCTTCGATTCATCTGCTAAAATTTTTATATCATATGATAAATAATCACTCACATACATGAATTTTTTAAAAAATATATAGGGTTTACATGTTTGTATTTTTTCACAAACATAAAGGTTGTACATATATGGTTTGTTCATAACTAACAAGGTGAACATGCAGGGATTTTGTTCTCATACTAAAATATTGTTCGTACATGGGTATTTTCTCATCATTCATGGTGCATATTTGTATAGTTTTTGAAAAACATATAGGATGTACATACTTATATTTTTTATAAATTAAAATATTAATATGAATGGATTTTTTTAAAAACATGGATGATGGAAATATGTGGGTTTGTTTACTAATTACATTGTGTACATACTTGGCTATGATCACAAATTATAGGTTGGACATTCTTGTATTTATTTACAAATATAAATGGTAGAAATAATAGGATTTTTTTCACAATAATAGGGGTGAAAATGATTGTTTTTCTCATAATATGATGTCCTTATGTGCTTATGTTATGCAATTTTTTTATAATTCCAATATAATGGTTATTTTAATGTGAAATTTCACTCTTATTCCATGGTACTTGTTTGCTAATTTTAGTTTATATGGCATTCTATCATCCCTTATAGAAAAAGCTTATTCATCTATGTGTTTTTAGAGAGATGTTTCTTCAATTATTTTTTTTCTTATTTTTCCAATATAACCCTTGATTACATGATGATGAGTAATTTTTCATTACTGAGTAATTGAGTTCATCCATTTATTATGATTCCTCTCCCTATGTTATGAAGTTAAATATATATATTAATAATTCTAAAAATGTGTTTTCTATCTTACAGTTATATATAATTGTTCAAAAACTTTTGAAAAATATGATCCCAATTTATATATTCCTAAAAGAAACTAAACCTTATATTCTTGGGGTTGTGTGATTATTTGTGATATGTAATGTTTATCTTAAGAAAATATTGTTAAATAATTTCAGGATCATATAACTTTTTAGAAAATCTATTTTTAAAGAATGTGTGTAACGACCCAAAGTTTAATTAATGGAAATCCCTATTGATCTAATTAAATGTCTCTTTATGTTTATACAAAATTTCAACTTCATTGGTTTTATGTTAAGAATTTTGACCATTGCTAATATAGTCGTTGAACAGTGATCACATGATTAGTATAAATATAGGGCCTTAACAAATCCAAATTTACTCAGACAAAAGATATCGTGGCCTCATCTAGTAAAATTTCTCCATATGAAGCCCATTTATCAGAGCTCGGAAAAGAGGTGGAATCCTTGGGCTTCTCTCTTGACCAAGCCCAAGCTGAGTTTCATCATTTCAAGCACGAATGGGACCGTCTATTGGAAAAGTGCAAGTTGATAGAAATTACCACTGGAGCAATGTTATCTGAGCCACCCCAAGAGTCTGTCACCATCACACACCTTACCCTTAGGTCTTATGCAGCTGTTTTAAGGGGTTATGTAACTAATCGATAGTACTCTGTTCATGTAAATTATTTTGTTTATAATAATGAATATAATTTCTTGTCATTATTGATACATTGTAAATAGTTTTTTACAGTACAAATGGTGTTTTTAGTTATTATTTAATTAAGAAATCTATTATATTAAATTAAGGAATTTTTGAATTAAATAATATTTTAATAAAATAATATTATTATTATTAAATTATTTTTTTATTAAATATAAATGATCTTATAGTTTTATGAATTAAATTAATATTTATATTAAGGTTTGAAATACATTTCTATCAAAACCCGTAAATTTTTTATAAATGTCGGTTTGTATTTTAAAAGTGAAAATTAACATATTTAGAAAATTATTTAGATAAAATAAATCTTATTTCTGGAATCAGGATGTAGAAATTATCCAACACTAAATGTTTCATAATTTTCTGAGACAATCAAATTTTTGGGTAAAAATTAAATACCGTTTAAATATATAATGTGTTTTATGACATCATAATGACCCAATACTAATGTAATAAAATAATATAATCTTTATTTTCGGCCAATATGTTTTAAAATTAAAATAATTTGATTTTGGGTTTGTTTGACTTACTTTTCAAAGCATTAATGGACCCCTCAAGACATATTCAACACTTTGCCTTTATAAATTAATTTCCATGGGAGTGTGACTCACCTCCACATAAGCAACCATGTTATTTTAAGAAGTTTGGACTTTGGCCTTATAAAATATTTTTTTACTCTTACCTTTTCCTAAAACCATAGTAAAAAACCATGGGATGGTTTTTGGTTTGGATTAATTTAATATAAGGTCTCCCAAACCTAAATAATAAAGAATTCCCTCACCTTTCTTATATAAACCCACCCATGCTCCCACTTCCTCCTCACTAAAATCCCTTGGAGTTCGTCCAACCTCTACCATAATCTCTCTAGAATCCTATAAAGGTGCCCCAAGCTCCCATGAAGCCTCTCACAAGCCTCTCTCTAGCCTTTAGAAGCACAATTCCATGTAAGGGTTTTTTTCTTCCTTTCTCAATTTTTTTCCAATTTTCATTAAGTTGTTTTTCCCTTTTAATTTAAATTATGAGTGTTGGGGTATGGTTTCTCACCTCCCTCATACATACCGTTTTATGTTTAAATGATGGGAGACCCTTTTCTCTCTCATTAAATGCCTCCCATGTACACCCATTACTATGCTGAAATTCCGAAAGGAACTTCTCTCTCCTCTTTTACATTCAAGCAATACTTTTGTATCATGAACCTAAATTCCATTAAAAAATTTTGTACATGTATCTATATGACCTCCTTACTATTAATTACATGTAAATATTATGAGGAACCCCCTTTCTCTCTCATCAACCCTTTTTATGAATTCTTATGTCACGCCGTTACGCTGCCAAAATTGCCCCGATTTTCTAAGCCAATGCCATTGTGTAGTGAATACCATGCCCATTTCTCAATCAAGGGTATACACCTTTATGCACATTTACTTATTTATTATAAAGTTTCATTTATTAATCCCACATTCCTTTATTGTGGATTAAATGATTATGTTTTATGAATCAATGTTTTATGATCCATGTGGCACACTTATGCATGAAATGAAATGTTTAAGAAGGGTGCGCACTTATAGTGCTCCAATGCATTCGGTAATGTATAGGATCATGATACGTCATGTTCAATGAGTGTTGGCTCATGTTAATTCTAGTGCAATGAGGGTTTACTCATTCTTTATGTGCAATGAGGATTTACTCATGCTCCATGTGCAATGGGCCTTGGCTCATGCTAATTCCATGTTAAGTGTTGTTACCACATTTCAATGTTATGCTTATCATGATTTATCATGCCTTTATGATCATGTTTCTCTAGATCTATATTGATATGACTAATTTCTAACATGTATTGTAATCCTCATGTTATTCCATGTGTATTCCCTTACTGGGCTTTATAGCTCACCCTTTTCTTATGCATGTCCTCAGGTTATCCCACGCAATGCTATGTACGAGGGAATGTAGTTGTCATGTAAAGGAAGTTTTGAATAATGATGTTTTATTTCATGTTTTATGTTTTTATTTAATGATCCTAAGCCCCAAAGACACTAAACCTCTTGATATTCTTTGTTGTATTAAGTTAATTTTTATGTAATAAATCATGTTTAAGTTTGTAATAAAAGCAGCGTTGTCATAGTTGGTATCAGAGGATAGGTTTAGTTATTTTTGGGTTTAGGAAACCCTAGTAAAGCCTTATATACAAGAATAAGTATAATAAAAACATCCCTATGTTTTGGTAAGTACTAAGTAAGTGGTTTATCAAACAAATACATCCCTCCCTGGATATGAGCAGGTAGAGGCTGCTCTGGCACAGATGTATCGAAGGGGTAAAACCCAAAAACACTACATTGAGTTAGACTCAAATGCGAACTATTATACGACAACGGGCCTTGTTGAACTCTTGGTTAAGACACTCCTGGGGGATATTTTTTGATAAATTCAAAAGCTTATTATGAACCATTATTAAGGGAATTAAAAAAAATCCCCTATGAATATATCTTAGAAATTAGATCATGAAAAGCCTAGATTGAAGACTATAGACTCCAGAGTAAGGAAATAAAAGTTTATTTATAAGTCATAATCTATTGTCATTGGATTACCAATTATGTGTTCCCCCTAACTTTCCTTTTATTCTAGCTAATGTCCGGTAATATGAGGACTTGGGCTAACAACCGTTGTGAAGATTAGTGTGATGACTATACTAATGAGATGACCAATCCAATGGGAGCACTAATCGCAAACTTTTTCATTCTTCTCTCTCAAATAACTCAAGTTTTGAATAGAAACACGGGTCAAGAAGAATGTTCAACCCCCCCCCCCCCCAATGAAAGAAAAAGTTTCTATCAAAAGACTCATGATACAAAGGCCTCCTACTTTTAGTGGATCATTTGATCCCACGATCATTGAATAAAGGATCAACTCCATTTAAAAGATATTCTCCATCCTCCAATGTTCTTGAACAAGAGAAGGTTCTCCTAGTGGCTTATCATATGGAGGGTGAAGCTGATCAATGGGTGACGTTGATAAAAAATACAATGCATAAGGAGGAGATCGAGGCATTGGAATGGAAGGATTTCCATAAGATGTTTTTCGATAAATATTTTCTGTGCACCCTCCTGCATAAGATGGAAAGGGACTTACTTTCCCTCAAGCAAAAAGATGAATAATCTGTTGGAGCATAAGAGGAAAAATTCACAAGACATGCATGATATGCTTCCGGGTTTGTCGTTTCCCCCGAATACAATGTTTACTGCTTCTTCGGTGGGCTGAAGCCTATATTTCAGAAAGCATTAGTGACCCGTGACTTCGACAGCTATGAGGAAATTGTCTGATGTGACCTCAAGGTAGAAATAGGGATTAGGGAATCACATGGGTATCATGGGGACAAGAAGTGTAAGGTGGAATTCAATGCTGGTGGTCCGATGGATAAATCCAATGGTGCTAAGAATATCCAGCACCCCACTTTCCAAAAGTGCGGAAAGAAGCACCCTGGAAATTGCCTTAAGGGGACAATAAAATGCTTCAGGTTTGGAATAGAAAGGCACCTAGCTGTTAACTGTCGGAAAGAAAGACCCACGGCTATGACAGAGGAGAGGAACTCTCCGTTCTAACCTCAACACATTGTTCATTGCTAAAAATTCAAATAACCGGGTCATTTTTCAAATCAGTGCCCTAATCCAAGGGTTTTCGGAGACAACCAACAACCTCCAAGTTAGCAAGGAAGACCTTTTTCCATCACTTCTGCCGAAGTGAAACCCGACAACAAAGTAGTGACATGTATTCTAGTCATTCATTCATGAATAGCGAACATACTTTTTCATTCAGTTTCTACGCATTCTTTTATATCTCGAATGTTTAGTAGAACAATCCCAGCACCACCAAAAATCATGGAAGTAAAGATGTCGGTGAGTACGGAAAATTGGGCAATCATTGTATCCCATGATATTAAGTCCTCCCCTGTTATAGTTTGTGGATTGAATTTCCCGGAGAACCTCGTCATACTCCCTTTGGTGGAATTTGATGCAATTCTTGGCATGGATTGGCTTTCCTTATATATGGCCAACATAAATTGTCGAGGGAGGGAAATCACACTCCATATGGAGAATCGACCCCTGATTCTTTAAAAGTGTAAGGAGGAAGATGAATCTCCTTTATCTCCATCATCCCAAGCGTGGATATTACTGCCTTATGAGCAACCGTATCTGGCTCATATGATTGAGTCTAATGAAGAAACCATCCTTGAATAAATGCCTGTTGTGAGGGAATTCGCTGAAGTGTTTCCTGAGGAACTGCCTAGTCTTTCTCCTAGAAGAGATGTTGAGTTCTCAATTGAACTTATACTCGGGGCTTTACCAATATCTAAGACTCCATATAGAATGGTTGTTATAGAGCTTGAAGAGATGAAAAACAACTACAGGAGAATCTGGATAAAGGGTTTATACGCCCAAGTGCTTCACCATGGGGTGCACCAGTCCTCTTCATCAAGAAGAAGGATGGGTCAATGCGACTTTTCATCGATTATCGTGAACATAAAAAAATCAGGATAAAGAAAAATTATCCTCTCCCAAGAATTGATGACTTGTTTGATCAGCTGTGTGGAGCACAATTCTTCTCCAAAGTAAATTTTCGGTCGGGATATTATCATGTAAGGGTGATGAAGAAAGATTTACCCAAGATTGCTTTTGGTACTAGGTATGGGCACTATGAATTCATAGTAATGCCTTTCGGACTCACCAATGCTCCAGAAATATTCATGGACTTGATGAATAGAGTCTTTAGAGATTACCTTGACAAATTTGTGGTAGTCTTTATAGATGATATTCTAATATTTTCCAAAACCATGGAGGATCATGAGGATAATTTAAAAACTATACTAGAGACATAGTGCAAGGAGAAGCTCTATTCAAAGTATAGCAAGTGTGAGTTCTGGTAGAAGGAGGTATCATTCTTAGTTCATATCATCACAATCAATGGGATATCTGTGGACCCCTCCAAAACTTATGCAATTGAGGGATGGTCGAGGCCAACATTGGTAACAGATATCAGTAGCTTCTTGGGGTTAGCTGGATATTATCGATGATTTGTGAGAAATTCATCACGATTGTCCAACCCGCTTACCAAGCTAACTCGAAAGGGAGTAAAGTTTTCTTGCAGTGATGAATGTGAAGAAAGCTTCAAGGTGTTGAAAAAGAGTCTTATCACTGCGCCCGTGCTAACATTACCCACAAGTGGGGGTCTTTTTATTATTTTCAGTGATGCTTCAAAGAAGGTCTTAGGCTGTGTGCTGATGCAGAATGATAAAGTGATATCCTATGCATCAAGGAAATTGAAAATCCATGAGTGAAACTATCCAACACATGATCTGGAGTTGGCAGTGGTGATATTTTTCGTGAAAATCTGGCAGAATTATCTCTATGAAGAGAAATGTGAGATATATACTGACCACAAGAGTCTTAAATATATATTCATACACAAAGAGCATAATATGATCCATAGAAGATGGATAGAGCTCATCAAGGATTAGGATTGGTCAATCCATTACCACCCTGTGAAATCGATCAAGGTGGCAGATGACATAAGTAGAAAGGACCCAACAATTCTATCAATGATGAGAATTAAGAAGGATCTAATCATCTTAGACACGATGAAGATGGACATGGGAATCATAAATAAGGGAACATCATCAATCCTTTCACAAAATATTTCTTAACCATCTCTTTTGGAAAGGTTAAAAAAATCTCAAAAGGATGATGTGGGAATTCAAGAAAAATTGGAATCTATAAAAAAGGGGAAATCCTCAACGTTTAATGTTAATGAAGAAGGAATTTTTCGGTTTGGGAAAAGACTATGTGTTCCATCAAGTCCGGATCTAAAGAAGGAACTTTTGGATGATTCACATAGTTCAAATTTCTCTATTCACCCAGGGAGCACAAAGATGTATTGAGATCTCCGAGAAAACTTTTGGTGGGATAATATGAAGAAGGAGATCGCTGAATACACATAAAAGTGCCTGGTGTGTCAGCAAGTGAAGGCAGAGAGGTAGAATTCTAAGGAGATGATTTAACCATTGCCCATACTAGAATGGAAATGGGAGAACATCAACATGGACTTTTTCACCAGACCTCGAAGGACATCCAAAGGAAACGATGTAATCTGGGTTGTTGTGGATTTTCATACAAAGACTACACACTTAATTTCTATTTAGGAGGATTTCTATTTGGATCAAATGGAACAGATATATATTAGGGAAGTGGTAAGGTTTCATGGAGTACCACTATCTATTGTGTCTGACCGTGATCCAAGATTCACCTCTATGTTTTGGAAGAGTTTTCAGCATGCTCTGAATACTGAACTGAACTTCAGTATGGCCTATCATCCTCAAACTGATGGCCAATCTGAGTGGACTATCCAAACACTTGAGGATATGTTGAGAGCATACTCAATGGACATTAAAGGTGGATGGGATCAACATCTTCCTCTGGTTGAGTTCTCTTATAATAACAGTTTCCACTCGAGCATCCAAATGGAACCATATGAAGCCCTGTATGGGAAAAGGTGTATAAGACCGTCATTTTGGGATGAGGTCGGTGAACGTAAGTTGCTTGGACTAGAAATGGTCGAGGAAAAGGTGGAGAAGGTGAAAACCATTCAGTAGTATATAAAGGCAGCCTAGAGTCGACAGACGAGTTATGTAGATAATCGTCAACAAGACCTTGAGTTTAAAGTTGGAGACATGGTTTTTCTACGTATATATCTGTGGAAGTAGTTCATGAGGATTGGAAGTAAAAGGGAAGTTAATTCTAAGGTATATCGGCCCCTTAGAGATTCTTGATCGTGTTGGGGTTGTGGCCTATCGACTGGCACTTCCACCTTCCATGGACAAAGTATATGATGTCTTTCATGAATCCCTCTTAAAGAAGTACATACCGGACCCTTCACATGTGCTCTCTTCCGAGCTGGTACAATTGAAAGATGATCTTTCTTATGAGGAGAAACCAGTGGAGATCCTAGATCATAGAGAAGAATTTCTATGAAATAAGACAATTCCCCTCATTAAGGTGTTGTGGAGAAAAAACCAGTTTGAAGAAGAAACTTGGGAATTGGAGGATATGATGAAGCTGAGTTACCCACATCTGTTTTAGTGTGTAAAAAGGAAAATTTCGAGGGTAAAATTTATTAAGGGGGGGAATATTGTAACGACAGAAAGTTTCATTAATGGAAATCCCTCTTGATCTAATTAAATGACTCTTTATTTTATATAAAATTTCAACTTCATTGGTTTTATGTTAAGAATTTTGACCATTTCTAATATAGTCTTTGAATGGTGATCACATGATTAGAATAAATATAGGGCCTTAACAAATCCAAATTTACTCAGACAAAAGCAGCGATGGCCTCATCTAGTAGAATTGCTCCATACGAAGCTAATTTGTCAGAGATCGGAAAAGAGGGGGCATCCTTGGGCTTCGCTCTTGACCAAGCCCAAGCAAAGCTTCATCATGTCAAGCTCAAACGGGACCATCTATGGGAAAAGTGGAAGTTGATAGAAATTACCACTCGAGCGATGTTATCCGAGCCACCCCAAGAGTCCGTCACCATCACACATCTTACCCTTATGTCTTATGTGGCAGTTTTAAGGGGTTATGTAACTAATTGATAGTACTATGTTCATGTACATTATTTTTTTATATAATAATGAATATAATTTCTTGTCATTATTGATACATTCTAAATAGTTTTTAAATATTAAATCGTGTCTTTAGTTATTATTTAATTAAGAAATCTATTTTATTAAATTATGGGATTTTTGAATTAAATTATATTTTAATAAAATAATAATATTATTATTAAATTATTTTTTTATAAAATATTAATAATCTTATAATATTATGAATGAAATTAAAATTTTTATTAAGGTTTGAAAGCAATTTCTGTCAAAACTCGTGAATTTTCGATAAATGTCAGTTTTTATTTTAAAAGTGAAAATTAACATATATAGAAAATTATTTTGATAAAATAAATGTTATTTCTTAAATCAGGACGTTGAAATTATCCAACGGTGAATTTTCCATAATTTTCGGAGACAGTCATATTTTTGGGTAAAAATTAAATACCGTTTATATATGAAATGTGTTTTATGACATCATAATGACCCAATAGTGATTTAATAAAATACTATAATCTTTATGTTAGTCCAATATATGTTTTACCATTAATATAATGTGATTTTGGGTTTGTTTTACTTTTTTCAAAGCATTAATGGACTCCTCAAGACATATTCAACAGTTTGCCTTTTTAAATTAATTTCCATGCGAGTGTGACTCACATCCACATAAGGAACCCTATTATTTTAAGAATTTCAGGCTTTGCCTTATAAAATATTATTTTACTATTCTCTTTTACAAAAACCATGGGAAAAAACCATGGTATGGTTTGTGGTTTGGATTAATTTAATATAAGGGGTGCCAAACCTAAATAATAATGATTTCCATCACCTTTCCTATATAAACCCACCAAATCTCCCACTTCCTCCTCACTCAAATCCCTTTGAGTTCGTCCATCTTCTGGCCTACTCTCTATAGAATCCTCCCAAGGTTCTCCATTCTCCCAAGAAGCCTCTCACAAGCCTCTCTCTAGCCTTTGGAAGCACACTTCCAAGTAAGGGTTTTTTCTTCCCTTCTCATTTTGGTCCAATTTTCTTTAAGTTGTTTTGCCCTTTTAATTTCAATTATGAATGTTTGGGTATGGTTTCTCACCTCCCTCATACTTCCCTCTTCATTTTTGAATGATGGGATACCCCTTTCTCTCTCATTAAATGCCTCCCATGTACATCCGTTACTATGCCAAAATTCCAAAAGGAACTTCTCTCTCCTCTTTTACATTCAAAAAATACTTTTGTATCATGAACCTAAATTCCATTAAAATTGTCTAGAAATGTATCTATATGATCTCCTTACTATCCATTACATGTAAATATGATGTGGAACCTCCTTTATCTCTCATCAACCCTTTTTATGAATTCTTATGTCATGCTGTTACGCTGCCGAAATTGCCGCGATTTTCTAAGCCAATGCCATTGTGTAGTGAATACCATGCCCATTTTTCCATCAAGGGTATTCACCTTTATGCACATTTACTTATTGATTATAAAGATTCATGTATGAATTACACATTCCTTTATCATGGAAGAAATGATTATGTTTTATGAATCAATGTTTTAAGATCCATGTGGCACACTTATGCATGAAATGAAATGTTTAAGAATGGTGTACCCTTATAGCGCTCCAATGAATTGGGTAAAGTATAGTATCATGATAAGTCATGTTAAATGATTTTTGAATCATTATAATTCAAGTTAAATGAGGGTTTACTGATGATTTATGTGAAATGAGGATTTACTCATGCTCCAGGTGCAATGGGCCTTAGCTCATGCTAATTCCATGTTAAGTGTTGTTGCCACATTTCCATGTTATGATTATCATGCTTTATCATGCCTTTATGCTCATGTTTCTCTTTTAATCTATTGATATTCCTAATGTCTAACATGTATTGTAATCCTCATGTTATTCCATGTGTATTCCCTTACTGGGCTGTATAGCTCACCCTTTTCTTTATGCATGTCCTCAGGTTATCCCACACAATGCTAAGTACGAGGGAATATAGTGGTCATGTAAAGGATGTTTTAAATAAAGATGTTGTATTTCATGTTTTAAGTTTTTATTTAATTATCATAAGCCCCAAATACACTAAACCTCTCGATATACATTGTTTTATCAAGTGAATTTTTATGTAATAAATCATGTTTATGTTTGTAATAAAAGCAGGGTTGTCATAATGAGTTTTGAAACATGACCAGATAATATGGGTCTAGGATGCCATAGTTTGTATCTGATGAGGGTTTAGATATTTTTTATGATTTGTTCAATAATTTTGGTAATTATTAGAAGTTAAATTTAGTGAAAATTCTATGAATATGTGTAGTTAAATGAAAAAAGAATGATGTTTTGGTATAGTAATGATTTTGTTGTTATCCCACCTATTACATCCTTGTATTGATTTGCGAAAGTGCCTGTCATTCCAGATGAAATTCACATAAGTGTAAACACCCTAAAAAATATTGGTTGACTATTAAATAAATCTTCAATATAGTGAACAATGTGTTTGTCTTAAGGCTATAGGATGAGGTACACCTTCCAGATGGATATTTTTTGGTTAATTTATGTTAACATTATAAACCATTATGAACGATTAATTTCCTAAAAACATAATGGATTTTGTTAAAAATGTATAATAGGACCAAGTAGAAGGAAACAAAGGTTGAACTAAAAGGGGTCCTGGTTTAACTAAATGAATGATGTGAAACGTGATGGTGTCATAAAGTGTTAAATAAGGAGATTAAAATTTAATGAGATTATTTATGATAATTAGATTACCATTTTCTTATTAATTATTCATGATTAAAACATTATATTTTGAAATTGATAATGTTAGGTGTAACCAAAAAAATAGTGGAAAAAATGTAAAATGTATTGATTTTTTCAATTAGAAACAAAATAGGAAAGACTATAGTGATTATAATCTAGTGGTTATTAAAATCTAATGATATTAAGTTATGATTAACCTCTAAAACACTTACAAACATCCCAAAAAGTGAAATAAATTGGTGAGTTCCCAAAATGATCAGGTGATAATGATTATAATGTAGTGAAGATTAAACATGCTATAGGATTCAAATCTGCGAAGAAGCACCTATGGGAATATCTCAATGGAATAGTAATTTGTTTCAAATCCTGAAAAATTTAGAATCAATCTAATTACTATTGATATAGGGAAGAGATTCCAGACAATGAAATGGAGGTAAATAATTTCAATTCCTCAAATGTAATATGTATCGACATTATTAAAAATAATAATCTATCTAAATGCAAAATGAGGTTAATAAACAGTAGCTACCCCTTTAGGAAAGGGAATAATGGAAATAATATAATATACCTACTCTTGAAATATTGAAATGAAAAATAAGCATATATGTTACATGTAACCACTACTCAATATATGGGAATACGTAATTAAGATCATGTTTAATCAAACCTAATAATCATAGGATGTTTTATAATATCGTTAAATAAACACAAAAATAATTTTATTTTATCATAGAAAAAGTATGTTATTATTTTTTCCCTTGTTTTTATTTATGGAAAAAAATTACAAAAGTCATATTATCTTCATTTAGATACATTTAATTTTATTTTATAAATATATTGGATCTATCCATATTGAGTACATAGTAATAAAAAATAGGGAAATAATATATAAATTTTAAAACAACCTACTATCATATATTTGTGCCAGGGTGACTATGATATCTCTTCAAAAAATAATACTATTTTTTTGCGTTATGATACATAATATGGAAGGGTGTTTATCTCGAATGATTAGAGAAAACTCAATAACAGGTTTCGTATAATCTAATGTAAAAAAGATATATTTCCAATATTTGTTACATCACATAAGAATTTAAATCACAATTTTTTCCTATATCTTATATTCCCATAGTTACTATATAATAACTAAATTTTAAGGATTCAATTTATTTAAGGGGGTGAATTTAACACCCCATGATTTTGGAATATATTTTTTCCTAAGTTAATTAAAGGTTTGATAGCATTTTCTATATGTAATACCGAATTAGACGTAGATAAAAAATATTTATTATTAATAAAATTAAATAATAATAGAACCACTAATAATTAAAAATGATTATATTCAATTATAGAATATATTGAAATAGTTTATTATGAACAAATAATGTTCTAAAAGGGAATTTTTCAATATATGTAATTTTTTATTCTCTATGTTGAATTTTATTTTTTAAGATAAATTTTATAATTTTTTCACAATTATATTGATTTTTTAATTACACCTATAAAAAATTGTCTTCGATGATTTTTTATATTATTATCTAATAAATGTTTTTTATATGAATATTAAAAAATACGTGTTTTCCAATACCAACAGTTTTTTTAAATTATCATCATAAATAACGAATTAGAAGACATTGAATCCTTTTGAAAATGAAAACATATATTTATAATATTAAATAAATCACTTAAATATATGTTTTTGAATTTATAAAATCCATTTTATCCTTTTGGAATCTAATATATGTTTTTACTCAAAAGACTCTTTTAATTATATTATGTTAAAAATTAGTTTTCATCACTTTTAAAAACTGAATATACCAAATTTGAATTCTAATTTTAGATCAAAATTTTAAAAAATTTATGGTCAATTTAGTTTTTATAATAAAATTATGATTAATATGATTAATGTTTATTACCATGATAATAGTGAATGTATATTTTTCTGAAAAAATATTTCATTAATGTAGTATACATTGTTTTTGTAATTTAAATGAATATATTTTATTTAAATAATATTATATAATTTTTTTCTTTTATGAACTTTTTTAAATCATTTAATTGGAAATTAATTTTATATATGGTAATGAAAGCATAATGTTGAAACTGATGTTTCTCTATAAAATTGGTTTTTAATAAAGTAGTAGTTTTAATATGAAAGTTAATTATCTATTATTTTTAAATTTATTTTTATAATATGGGGATTATATTTATGTTTATATCACATAAATTTAGTAATAAGAACTTTTTTATATATTTAATAAAATATAAATTATGTGGGTAATAACTAGTTTAAAATGGAAATTATAAATAGTAAAACGTAATAATCAAGTCATAGATAGCATGAAACATGTTTACAACATGTGATAAAATAATGGGTAGAGGATATATCAACCGTATATAAAAATAAATACAATTATTTATCACATTTGGATATATTGACCATTGAATAGTGTCATGCCATTATTGAAAAATATTTGGAATTCCCAAAAGGTCCATTTTCATCACTTATATAAGCAAGGTATATCCAACACTTCATTCTACTAATATACCATATAATTTAATCCTAAAACTATTCTATTTTGGTCCTAATAGAATATTTTTAATTTCAATAATTCTCTATTATCAATTAGATATCGTAAGGGCTCCATTTATAAGGATATTTCCAAGTTAAATATCATGTTTTCAATTTGGTTATTTCTTTATCGATAGTATGTTTTTAATAATCAAGATTTTCAAAAGTAATTATTGTAATCCTAATATAATGAATCCAACATTATTATAATTATATTATGATATATTATAAATTTATGAACAATAATTCCTTCATTTCCATCATTTAATAAAAACAGTGCAACATCAATCATGTGTATGTGTGGAGAACCACCACAAAAAATAGACGTATTTTATTTTTCATCACATCCACCATGGTTTTTAAAAAGTATTTATTTAAAGAAAAATATATTCAATATTTCACAATTATTTTTATAAAATTATAATTTATCATAAAACTTTCATACATCCCATTCGTTGTGAAATGGATGTGTTAATCTCGCATATGTGCAGATTACAACATCCATGAATGCAAATTTTCATTTATAATAACCAACCTACTAGGATTGTTGTAATAATTTATTAAGTGAATTTCAATGAAATATTTCACATTTTTAATATCATACAAAAATATATTAACATTATTTATGAATATATTTTTACTCATTATTTGATTATAACACGCTCTTGATTGGGTCGATTTTACCATCTACATAAATAATGTTATAATATTTCTATAATGAATTAATAATTAATACAATATATTGAAAAAATATTTTTTTAGTAGTTTATTTAATATATATTAATTATTATTTACACTTATTATTTTTATTTAATATATTCATGAAAATAAAACCTTTCAATCATTAAAGTCATTGAAACAAGTTCTTCATGATTTCTATTCTCACAATCTATAAATAAATCTATCTGAAAAATAAAATGGGATCTGATGGGTCATTGAATAAACCTGAATTTGTTATATTTTATAATCTAATAATTATGAATATTTTTTTATTAAAAATGAATCATCAATTCCATTACAATACATGTTAAAAATAAGAAATCAATGATTCTAGCATCCGATGATGAACAATAACCATAACCGGAAAATATATTTTTAATATATGGTTATAAATTATGTTTATAACTGTTATATATACTTTAATAAGGTTCTAGAATAAGTTATTAAGATATTTATATATATTATACAGGAGGTCTTAGTGAATTTGGTAAATTAAGAAGATAATATAAGATGTTTTTTTGTATCAAATTAAATTCAGGAGAAATATTTCTTTTTAGGAAAAATGATATTTAGGATATATTGTCTTTAATAAAAAGTTTATTTAATTTACCATGTTCAAGAAATTAATTTTTCTTGAATATCAATTTTAGTTTTCCTTCTAATTTTATTTTATTCAAATGATACCTATGTAGTAAGAGTTCTTGTTAACTAAACTCCCTTCATGAGTTCCAGTGCTTCTTTTTGAAAATTTTTCTCTCAATATTAGTTTCCTCTATACTATTATTTTATTCAATATAATTTATTTATCAATTTTAGGAAAATTAAACCTATGATTTATATCTACATCCTTGAGTAATTTATTCCCCATAAAAAAAATATCATTATACCGAATATTTTATATAATATTTAACGATGGCTTCTCATCCCAGCATATATTTTCATATCCGGAAAATTTTATCCATCATATTTTCAAACCCATTTTGTGAATTCCAAGATGATCATCATATTTACCTTATAATTTTTTCAAAAGGATGTTTTGTTACTCTTTTTACAATGTGAGGTTTCAACAATAATAATTCAAAATATTAAATACATATTGTATCCTTTCATATTAAATGGTTCTATATTAAACATCACAATATTTTTCAATAAACATATTATATTTTATAATATATATTAATGAAGAATCATTTTAAAATTAAAGGTTCTCAAAAAAATTCACTTCACCATTTTATTCTTTTATTTCTCAAGGCTCATATATTGATAAATAATTTTAAGGCTACAAGTTTTCTAAAAATAATTCCACATAATCTTTTTAAAACCATTGAATATTGTTTTAGTCATATTTGTTAATATTACATTGAAAATATTTACTTTAAAAATTACTTCTATTAAATAAAAATAATTATTATTCCAAATGTTGTTTAAAACTTATTCTTTTTAGTAAAATATGAAGACAATTTTTTTAGACTCTTTTATTTATCACTTCCAATTTAATATTTAAATATAAAATATTTTACACCAATGGTGTTTTATATTATACAATAATTTGTAGATTCAATTATAAAAAACTCATTTTCATTAATTGAATGTCTAGTATTAGATAATGTACTTTAGATATCATGTTATGGAATACATTTTTGAAATTATAGAATGTCATTTTCATTCCCTAAGTTCATCATGTTATTATATATGATGGAGTTTATATATGGAAATAATTTTAGGGATTATCATTATTGGATGGATTGTATCTAATAAAACCATCATATTTTTTGGGTATGAAAAATCCTTGAGATTGTTTACATTTGATAAATCCCTCAGATGTTTTGGGTCTGTTAAACACCCCCAATTCTATAGGCAATATTTTATATCTCATGAGATAATTAAGAATGAAAATTGTTGTATTTTTTTCAAATAATAATGGTTTGAAATTATTAAAAAATTTGTAAATATTAATTTAAAGTGATGAAATTCACTTTTATATATTATTGCGTTATTTTTATATAAATAAAACAAAAGGATTGAAATGTATAGTGAATTTGGTGAGTATGTACACAATACAAGGATATTTAATATAAATAAAACACCATTATATTAATGTTGAGAATGCTCAACATTATTTTATTATACCTCAAAAACAATATATGATAAAAAGTGGAATATATAAATGAAATGGTTGAGCTGCAAAGGTATGTAAAAAAATAAACATGAATAAGAATTATATAATATGATTAAGAAGTCATAACATGATTTAATGAAAGGAAACAATCATGAATAATCGTATGGGAGTATAAAATAATAAATATGAAGTCATAAAATCATGGAAAATATTAATATGAAAATATCATAAAATATATCATTAGAATAGTTCAAGGATACCCACCAAGATAATATCACATGTTGGACAAAGACACATCATGAATTAGATTCACAACATAATATCATAGATACCATATCATGACACATAAATAATTATGAATTCATTGGATCACTATCTAGGTAAACCAATTATAACATGTATGTGAATTTTTTTTCATATAAATAAATAGTAAAAATATTATAAGAATCAAAAAAGCCATCAAAAATAAGTGGCATACATAATCATGTCTCATAAAATAGCCGAATTTCAGGTCATAATGAATTTTATGAATGAAGATATTAAATAATTCCTCAAAATTTATAGATAAATATATAATAAAAATTCATTAACAGTAATCCAATTTAATTAAATACATAAAATGGAGTATAGAGATAATTTTGGGAAATTCCATTTATGTTGGGTTTTAAGAATAATTTTCAATGATCATTAATGTGGGTAAGGGCATAAATATTTCGATAAAACAAGAAATAAAATAATAATTAATTCCATAATATAATTATTATTTTGAAACAAATGGATGGATAAAAGGATTTAATTGAGTGGAACATGAAATAAATATAATAAACTTGAAAATTTCCCTTGGATTGGATCTCTTTAACCAAATAATTTGAGAATGGAACCATTAAATCACATATATCACCATACTATAATGGTAAATCAAACAAGGTATATATATTGGGGACAATTATACAAAATTTTGAATATATAAATAAGATGAATAGAGAGATAAAATGAGGTAAATAGAGAGAAATCGTAACCTAGTGAAAATATGGTGGTTTAGAGGGATCACTTACTTTAGGTCCTAAATAATTTTGATCATTAACTAAACATACTAAATAATAAAATTATAATAATTAATTATCTAATTAGAATTAAAATAAATATATATTTTATTTACAATATTTATATTATGTTAATTTAAAACAATTTCAAGGATATATAAATATTAATTTGGATATATTTAGGGAATTTGTTATGTGGTCTAAATGTTCGATAAATTATGTATAATTAATAATGATCATTTAAAATGAGACTAAAAATACAAAATATATATGAAATAATGTTCAAATCGTTTATAAATTTATATGGTCACAAATATGAACATGTGTTCTAAAATATGGATGACTAATTTAGTATAAATGTTTTCATTATAAGGTGAGTTCATTTTGTTGGTTTACTCTCTATGACAGAATAAATTCATTTTTATTAATTAATAAATACCAAAAGTGGAAATGTGATATATTATAGTTATAATAATCATATTTAATGATAAAAATATTTATATATTCGTCGTTGAATGTAGTAGAGAAAACTAGTGTATGTAGTTCATGGAGTCGGGTACCCACCAAAATATGAAAAACTTTTTTAGAATAAATGGCGATGATATGGGGATAAGTTAACGATATTCCATTAAAAGATAACATAATATTATTATTATTGAGTCATTATTCCATATTTTATTGAAATTGTTTGGTGGATGAGGAGGAATAAAAATTAAAAGGCTAAGGTGAGGGAATTAAAATCTATAATGAATGTCCCCTTTTGTTATTCCACTTTTGGAACCACGAATTAACCTTTTTCTGAGCACATGTTTTATTATGGAATAGGGGAGATATTGCGATGTAAATGGTGAAATATTGGGAAAGATCCAAGGAATAAAGGTGTCAAGAGAATGGTTGGAAAGTGTGATATTTATAACTTAGGGGGGAAATTTTTTTGAATATTATATTAATTACTATATTATATTATTCATGAAAATATTTTGTGATGAATTTGTTGACTATATATAGTAAATAGTGAATGTGATTTTGTACTAAAGGGTTCCTACATCATCACAAATACCACAAATCATGTAATTAACTTTTAATGTTAGATATGGTACTTTTAAATATTTCACTACTCCCTAAATATTCAAATATTTTATAAAATACCATAAAATGACCGAAATCATTTTAAATTGTTATATTATAAAATTAAATCCCATTTATAAAAATTATTTTATAATCTAGTAAAAATTAATTTATTTAAGTCCAGATTTATTTGAAAAATACTTATCATAATATTATGATCAAATTTCTAACCATTCTAAAATTTAATAATTATACCAGAAATTTATATTATCATTATAATACCTATTAATATATAGTTTTAAAATAATTTTTTTAAATGAAACATTATTTTAAGTCATTATAATTTTTAGAAAATTTTAAATTCCATATGTCAGTTTTACAGAAAATATATACACCTATTTTATCATTTTATGATTAATTTTTTTCTATTGAAATAATATAAATTTGATATTTTCATTTTATAAGATAGCTAAATATTATTTTACACTTCAAAATGTTAGAAATTTTTGTTAATGCTTAGTTACTATTTATATTTTTCAGATTACTATTCCATGAGTTAGATTTCTACTATAACAGTTATATTTTTGTCTTAAATATTTTTTACCAACATTATATAAATAATACACAATTCATTCTTTATTAAATAAGGAATATTTTACATCATATATTTCCATTTTTAAAATTAACATTTCCTTAATAATAATCATCTTCATTTCTAAAATGTTGTTTGTGAGTGTGATCATTTTGGGGGATCATGTGTCTAAAATATTATATATTATAGTTATATTATTTTTTATTATTTTTCTCATTATAACATAGTCAATTATTATGGAATTTATTAATCTCTAAATTTAATGTTTTGGTTATTGTAATAATTTATTATTAGTTCAATTATGTGGTGCGTGTGCTTTAAATAATTATACATTACAAAATATGAAACTATTATATTATCAGAAGATAAACTACAATGATAAAATTATGTGACATTAAATTAGTCCCCATTTTAAAATTTCATCTTCTAAATTTCTGTTGGCACACTAGGGTGAAAATATGTGAATGTACTTCAACTTCATTGTTTCCTCTTGTTCTCATGTCACCTACTCATATTTATGTTTCCTTCAAATAATATCAACAATACGAGTTGCCTTACTGCATATAATATTTTTTTACAGTCTAATATTTTCATCATCTGTTAATTATAGAAGATATAATGATCTAGATGCACCACCTCAAGGTTGAGTAATTGGTTGGGATCCAGTATTTACTTTTTGAAGAGGGAAACTTGAACACATAATGTTCTTGATATATGGTTCTTAGGAGTTATAGTCAATTTTCTACAACTAAAATGTGATCCATAATATCAAGGAGAATAATATACCAACGACATAGATTTCCTTGATTACCAAATATCATGAATATCTTTAATAGGGATTTATAGAGGTACAATTTATCTTTAACCTAAAACTTCATGTTTCTCTGATTTTTTTTAGTATAATACATTGTTTGACTCTGAGGATCCCTGATGTGATTTAGAATGGTCTTAAAACATTCTAGAATTTATTAAAAAAATTCAGGTCATAGTATCTTTGATCCACTAATATTATTCCAAAACATAGGGTTTTAATTTATCATACATATAATTGAATTATATGGAGCTATTTGGATGCTTTGTTGGAAGTTATTATTATATGAGAAGATTAATAATTGAAGATATTGATCACATACTACTTGTTAGTCCAATAAAAATTTTCTATACTTGTACTCATGTCTCTATATTTTATTATTATATTGGATATTATTTTTCAATAGGAAATCCATATTGAAGTCCAACTCAGTTTTCATATAGTGTATGAAAATTTTCCAAAACATGGAGGAAAAATGGATCTCAATGATATATAATTGGAAGTGGTGTTCTATATATCCTCTCTAAATCTAGGATTCATTTCTTTTCAAGTTGATCAAGTTATAATTCCTATGTAATAATAATTAAATGAATGATATTCTTAATACAATCCACCAAAACCCGTAGCACATTATTTCAAATGAATTTCTTTGGATAACCCATGAAAAAGTTCATTGTGATGATTTATCTTCCACATGTCAGTTTGGGTAATGAATGTATCCCCCCTTATAAGTTTATCCATCATTAATCCACTATTGACATAATATGAAAGAAATTTTTACATTTTTATCTTATACATCATATTTTTCTACTACTATATTTTTTCAAAGATCAATATTCATTTAAAAGATCTCTACTTTGATGTGGATGGTCAAATAATGTGAATTATTTAAGAAATTTTTCATTATCTTTTTCTTTGTGAATACCCATATTCATTACCTAAATTCTAAATATCACGCATTATATAGTTTCAATATAGAGGATTTATATTTTATTATAGCTTATACCATCTTCTGAATATACAAATCTTCCATTTGACCAATCATTATCTTCACCTTGAAGGGATGGTAGATAAATTCATTGAAGAAGGAATGATGTTGTACATTTTTATATTATTTCAAGGTTTACACTATGATTTTTTAGATGATTAGATTCCTCTCAATACTTCACATGGATAAGGTTTCATGGCCATTTATACATAGTACATAGTCAACATTATTTTGTATCCCATTATACTAATGTATTTCACATTTATAATCATTTATTATATCTAACCAACTTTAGAAGTGTATATTAATCTACTTATATGTGAATATATACTTTAGGCTCCAATTATATATATATATATCATAATTTCAATAATAGGGATAATGTCACTAAATAATCATTACCAAGATCAATGCATCTAACTCCAATTCATGAATTTAGATAGTTTTTCTGAGTAATGTTCACATGACATGTGGAAGAGGCCCCAACTTTGTCATTTTTTATCAGTACACATCTATATAACTTCTTTGGAATGACTCTAAATACAAAAAAAATGTTCATCACTAGAGTGTATTGTGACTAATTTGTGCAGCGAAAGACCGATTTTCAAATATTTAGAAATCATCTTCAGATTTATTGGTCCAAAAAAAATCAACCCATTTGGGTTCATATTGGTTAATAAATTAAACAATTGAATAAAGTTTCACAAAAATAATTGGTAATACACAACTAATACAAGAAAAAATGATCTCTTTTATAGATTCCAGTCTAAAACATTACATAGTCAACATTATCTTATATGAATAAATTCATATATATATATATTAGTTATAACAATCCCTAAAAATGATACATCCATAATATAAATCTCACATTTACTGAATTTGGTATATAAAATCTCCCCACTCAATGTTTTTAGAAGAATATTAAAACCGTCAGCTATTTCCTCCTTGATTTTGGAGTTTTTTATAATGTCAGCTATAAATACAACCACAATTTGTTCAAGGTAATCTGTTAAGTATCTATTCATCAAGTCCATAAAGTTTTTCTTGAATTTGACAGTATGAAGGGAATCACTATGAGATCATACTATCATAAAATTGTTCAAATGGTTGTATTGGTAATATCTTACTTTTCAAACATTAGTTAATGATATCCCTACTAAAGTACCACCTAAATGATGTATGGGGCCCACATAATATATTTAAAACTTCGTTAAACATTAATTAAGATACATTATCATTATCATGATCTTGTTGAATTTAACATAATCATTTCACAAGAAGATTAATCCATCCTAAATCTAGATAAAAAGTATTATTTGAACCCATGGTGAAGCCCGTTAGTGTATAAAACCCATATCTCGATTCTTAGATAACTACTTATTTAGTTCTTCCAATTCAATTAGTTACATTCAATAAGAAATCATGGGTATGGGTAGGTATCCATGAATACTATAAATTTATAACTCAATAACTAATTTAGGTGGAAGTGTAAGAAACACTTCCTAGAATATATCTGTAAATCTCCTCATAATGGTCATGTATTCAAGAACTGTTATTTATTTTGTCTTAAATATTGGAGCTACATATTATTTCTCATAATGTGATAATATCAATTCTTATTATTAATAATTTAAATAATACTCATTCTCCTCCTTACACATTTATATAATTATAATACAACTATTAATATGAATATCGATCTCCCTCTACTAATATTTGATGTTTTCATTATAAATGATAGCCTATTCATTCTAAATATAGTATCAAATTCCACTATAAGATGTATAACATAATTTTCTGGGAGATTATATCTATAATCATTGATTGGGAGGAGTTATATAATTGGGATCAAATAATTTCTATCTTATTTGTTCCTATAGACAAATAAAACTTCATGATTTTTGGTGGACATGGAATAGTTCATCTAATCTTTCAAGATATGAGTGAGTGTATAGAACCAAAATCAAATACTATATTTATTATTATTGAATAAATAACCATCATACCTATCACCACATCATTTTCATGATCCACCTCAATAATTGTGATAATATATTCACTTACATTTCTTTTAGGCCATGAATTTTGTTATTTTGGATTATCTCTGAAAACCCTTGTCATAAGAAATTGGTGTTCATAATGTATCTATTCCATAAAATTGAAACATAATAATAAGGATTTCTATTGATTAAGACCTTATTTTCTTACATCAAATTAGTGGGATAATTTATCTCTCTTTATAATTTATTATAATAATTTTCCTCTCTTCCAAACTATAATCACGTACATATTCCCTTTAGATTATTTTCAGGATACTTCTTTTACCAATTTTGACACATGGGATGTTTTTTATATTTATTATATTAGACTTTTCCTTTGATCCTCTTGAATGAAATTCCATTTTATGATTGTATCTCTTTCCCCACCGATCCACTAGTAATCTGTAGTCGTTATCTAGACCTCAATGAAACACGAAAAATTTTCCCCTTATATAACCAAGTCTTCAATCATTAATTTTTTTAATTAACATTAATTTATTATACTATAAATGTGATAAAAATTAGTTTCATTGTCAATGTCAAATCCATAAGAATAAAATGAAATCGTAATGATGTTTTCTTTGTATACCCTGAATGACTCATATTCCTTTTTATTCACTCTATGGAACTCCCTATTTATTTTAATATAGAGTGTTCAAAGAAAATATTTATTGAAAGATATTTTATTCATTCCTTTCAATCCAATGATATTTACATCCTCCTTGGCCATAATTATTTTCATCAGTATCCACCACTAATCAATTTCATCATATCGCCATCAAAAAACCTAGAAAAATATTTCTTATCCCAAAAATTAGAGGATATAGTGTCTTATTAATTTAACTAATCCATTAATATATTTTAAGTGGATTAGAATATCCCCTAATTGTATGAGTCCTCTGTTGCAAGAGAGGATCAACTAAAATGGATATTTTTTAGGAGAAGCAGTGTGTTCTAAACAATTTGGGTTATTATTAACTACTATTTGCAATTGATCTTGTTTTACCATCATGTATTTAACTTCACTCAATTTTTGTTACTCCAATCATTAGAAAAACCATCACGTTTCCTACCATATTGGTAGTTTGGATTGTTCCACCTATTTCCCTCCATTAATGATTAATTAGGAAATAATATAAGGAATGATAATACTAAATATAAAAGTCATATAAAAGGGAAAATATGAAAAATGTAAAAAAAACATCAAAATTATTGGTATGTACTAACTTATGAGTCACTAGGCTTCAATATAGGTAATCCATGGAGATTTTTCTATTAGGTTTTCGAACCTAAAAATCTATTAATTTCCTTTATAATTGTTCATAGTGTTTAATTTTTTTAATGATTATCCCCTAGGACGGTCAAAATAGTTGTGGAGAAAGGCCTCTTTATCATAAACTAGGTATAATTTTCATTATTACTGAACAATCCCATTTAGGGTTACTTTCCCTTAGTAGATATGGGCTAAATGTTGTAGTATCTATAGAGGGATTCATCTTCATAGAAATAGTAATATTTATACATCACCAAATTTAATGATATTTAATCTTATGGAGAATTATCTCTTTTCTTTTTAATCATAAATTATTGTTATAATACTAAAAAATAAATAATAATTTATTAGATACCAAACATAAATACCAAAGTCTCTAAAAAAATTATTATGTGATTTTTAATATAAATATCCAATAAATACAATGAAAGGATCAATAAGCCTTGTATCATTGGGCGACTAGACCATAATATATTGAAACTGAACTAAATTAGAAAATATTAATTTTAGTTTCCATAACATTAGCCCTAATTCCGTGGAAATTTAAAAATTACATTAGATAATATGTTGAATACATAATATTAAGATATGAGATATAAATCCATTTAAGGTAATAGGCATGACACTGAATAATATCATATGAGAGAAAAGCCATAACATGATATTATAAAATTCAATGGTCATAAATAATCATTTTGGAGACATCTATTATAAATATGGAGTCATAATACCTTGGAAACATAGTTGTGTGGTATTAATATGAGATTTTACTTAAGCATATTTCAAGGACAATGATCTTGACAATATCACATGGTGGAAAAATTTCCATAATTTATTTTGTTTGTCACTAATCACATAAATATCGTCTTCAGAGAAAAAAATTACTAAATTAAAAAAGCAATATATGGATACATCCATCATAACATGTACATTAATATGGGTGTAACATAATGAAACCATACATATTCTATGAGCATTATGAAACCCATGAAATCAAAATGGATTACACAACCATTTATCATAAAATTTATAAATGGTATATCAAAATGAATTCCATGAATAAATTGATTAAGAAAATCATGGAAATTTTCATATAATAAATGTTTAGTACATGAAAAGTTATTCCATGTGAATTTAGTACATAAAAATAAAGGGTAAATTATTTTGAAAAAAATACATTTAAATGGAATTTTTGGAAAAATTACAATGAATATTTAAAGAGGGAAATGGAATAATAATTTCCGTAAAACTATATATAAATTAACCACTATTATATAATGAATTTTTTTTAGAATCCATATAAAGTTAAAATAAAACATTGAGTGGAACATAAAATGAATATTGTAAATAGATATGTTCCCATTGATGGTCTCTCCTTAATGAATGAATTTGACAATATACCATTAAAATATGTACCTACCTATACAAGAATGGTGATTGAATCATTGTATATATTTGTGGAAAATATATATATAATTTATAATAATTATTTAATAGTAATATAGAGATAAATTGAGGTAATTAAAGAGAATGGAGTTCCTAAAGTAAATATGGTTTTTCAGGGAGAACCCATACCTCTAGTCCAGAATCATTTTTTAATTTTACATAATGATTTAAATAATTAAATTAGATTCATTAATAATATAGTATTGAAAATTTTATATCGATATTTTATTTAAAATAATTATATTTTATTCATTTAAAAACATTTCAATTGGATTTTTATGTTTAATTTTATTAATCTAATGGTGTTCATTACATTGTTCCAAGGTTATATTACTTGTGGATTGATTTTGTTGTTCATAACATGTGTGAATAAAACTATATAAGCTAAATGATATTATATTGATTTCCTTACATCAAATTAAATGTGCCTAAATATCAAAATATGATTTGATATAATGATGATTCATTTAGTATAAAATGTGTCATTATATAGTGATTTCAAAAAGGTGATTTCATAAGCCATAAAAAATGAAATAATTTTATTTAATTAAAACATTTAAATACATGAAATGTATCATAATATACTTTTTATCATCATAATTTAGCATAATAATTTTTTGATTACATCCATTGACAGAAATATACAAAAACAAAGAACATAGTTCATGGAGATAGTGGACACGCCATAATACAAATAATGTTTTCATTAGTAGAATGGGGATAGAATAGTAAAGGAAAAATAATTTTTATTACATTAAAATATAAAATTAATGAGTATTTATGATACTAGAGTCATTATTTTAAATTGGATGGATTTTTTTGGTGGATGGGGATGAAAAATATTTAAGGTTCAGTTATGTTAATTATCTTCTCCTTTGGATGTCTCCCCTTAGGATTCAACTTCAGGCCCCATGGATGGGTATTTAGATGAGGCCAAGTATTATAGGTAAATGGGAGAGAGATGGGTATATATTTTGGAGATGTTTTTAAAAAATCCAAGACTTCGATTGTGTGAGGGAGAATGGGTGGTGATGGCTGGTTTTTAAAAGGTACAAGAGGAGTGTTTTTTAATGTTATATTCTTTATATTATAATTTATCCTCTATAATAAAAATATTGATCATTATTGTGAACCTATATATAAAATGGGGAATGTGAGGTTTAACTAATGGTAACTTACATTATCCCATGTGAAATAGATCATAAATTTAACTTCTAATGATAAATATTATATTTTATCATATTTAACTATTCACCAACAAACAAAAAATTACTAAAAAATTCTACAAATTAACCCCAAATATTTTTTTCATATATATTTTAACAATATAATCCTTTATATTAAAATAATTTAAAAATTATAGATCATTTTTTAAATTAGAATTCATATTTCTTAAAAAAATACAAATTCTAATATCAGGATTAATTTCATAGCACATTTAGAAAATATTTATAGTATCATAAAATTATAATAAAAATATAATATGAAATAATAATAATTTATAACCAATTTTTTGAAAAGAAACAATATTTTAAATCATGATATTTATTTATAAAAGATAATAAAACATTTATGTCTTACAAAAATATAAATAATTGCATTATAATTTTTTAAACATTTATTTACTTGTATGGTGATATAAATATGTCATAGTTTCATTATATAAGATAAATAAATATTATTTTATAATTATAAACTTTAATACAGTATTATAACTTTTAGTTTACTATTCATAATCGTCATATTACAATTCCATCAGTATGATTTTTAACAGCCCTATGGGTTACGTATTTTCTAAAAATACCTAAAATTTCATTCATTAGTCATTAAAATATGTTTTCACTCATGTATATCTATACATATATTTTCCTTTTTAAAATTAATATTTATTTAATAATATTCTACATCATTTCTATAATTTTTTTCTTCAGTGTGATTATTCTGAGGGATTGCCAATTTAAAATTTTTTGTATTATAGTTATCTTATGTTTTTATTATTTGTCCCATTATAACACATTCATTGCTTATTTTCAGTGTTATTCACTAAATGTAATGTTAAAATAAATATCATAATATATATTTGATTTTAACATGGTGTAAATGCGTTTTATATGATACTAAATTACATAATATGACCAAATTACATGGTTAGAAAAGAAATTCCATTAATAAAATTCGGGGTCATTAAATAAATGGTGTACATTCATTGATTTTCCACAACATACATTGAAAATTAGTAGTTATTTTCAGAATTATAAATTATTAAACTCTTTTACATTTTCTCATCATATTGTGTGTGCATTAATGTTTTTTTAATCTTAGAATGTATACATATATGGAGTTTTCTGTAATATATTTGGTATATATACTTAAATTTGTTCAAAAACATAATGGGTGGACATACATTAATTTCATTACCACCTTATGAGGTGTTCATATTTCTATATTTTTACATCTTTCTATATTTAAATTCATCTATTTTTCACAAACATAAAGGGTGGAAATAAATGTATTTGTACAATTCATATATGGTGATATTAATTGGTTTTTCTTGCAATATTATTTCTTAAAATTCTTATGTTGTTTGACCTTAGTATAATTTATAGGTCATGATTATTTTATCTATATTTTTTACACTTCTTCAGTGGTATATAAAAAATCAATTGTGTTTATATTTCCCACTATCATTCTTTATACACACAAATTATTGATCCATGTTCTTTTAAAAATATATTTCTCCCCCACTAATGTTTTTCCATATGCTTGTGATATAACCCTTGATTGCATGATAATAATTTATTTTAAATTACAAATAATGTTTAATAATCACTTTATTCTATTTCCATTCCACATTAAATGAAGACAAGTGTATCATAAAATAATACAAGAAGGGAGTCAACTTTCATTTAATTATACAAAATTGTTATCATGTTTTGTAATATAAGTTGATTATTTAACTTATCCCCAATGAAAATAAACCATAAATTCATTGTGTTGTGTGATTATTTGTGTGATTAAATGTTTATCATTGATTAATTGGTTAGATAATAATATTTTTATCCCATATTAAATAAAAAATAATTTCAATTAAATTTTTTTATCACAGGAACTAGGTGTACGGTTCTAGGGTGCCTCGATGCAATATTTTTTGTAATATTTTTTTGGGTCATTTGTTAGTTATTGTGTGAATTTTTTATTTTCATTCGCTATATATTTAATTTTTGGTAATTATTTAATTGATTAATGGTAAAATATATTTTCATACGGGTTGTTTTCTGATGCTTTCGCTGGGGAGCGTGCATCTGTGTGCGTGAGTACGACAGACGCAGATTGGTTACCCTGCATTTCCTCTTTCCAAAGGTGGGCGGCATCCATTCCTTATTTTAGTATGTCTACTCCTTGAACAAACCAGGATGATGGGATGTTGGTTTATCCTTCAATGAATTCCCCCTCGGAACTCATTACCTAGTCCGAGTCTCCCACATTGATTTAATATGTTGTTCGTGAAACTCTTACCGACTCCATAACATCAAGGGAATTAGTTAATTACACTTCTTATGTCAGAACATTCCTAGGGGTCTGGTCAAAGAAGAAGCCTTCAGTTTGGGGCATAGTCACATTGGGTCATCATTGGCGTGTCTGTTCGCTGGGTAATTGGTGTGTTTATCTTCTGTCCTTTATTATAGGACTTCTCGAGGAAGCGAATGCCCGAGGCATCCCACATCGAATGCGGGGAATCATATGCGATGGGCATGTATCTGATGTTTTCCTCAGCTTCCTGGGTTTAACACAAGGTATGCCGCATGTTTAACATCCTGTAGAGATGGATTGAGCTGATCAGAACACTGACTAGAGTGGATCAGACTGAGGAACCCCTAGAGGGAACACCGATTTTGGGGCCATCATGTGGGCAGCCTCCCGAATGCTATTAGTTGGAACAGGGAATGGAATAGAATGATCCCATCGGGATGTGGCGTCCTCGGTAAGGATCAAGATGGATGATGGAGCGGTTTATGGGGATGGTGAATGGGATAAAACTGTATTGAATATAATAGTGGAGTTGGTCTTGAGACTCAAAGAGACGTTCAATGTATCCCTGTGGTAGGGAATAAAAGTTCGCATAGTTCATCTGACGATGGCTTACCATCAAATGAGGTTACAACGGCTTACCGTTGGATAAGGTCACAATGGCTTACCGTAGGATGGGGTTGAACCGACGTGCAGGAGGTTGTAATGACTAGGTAGTGGGATTGAACCTCATGGAGGCTTCCTACGTATCATGACTTGACATGGATCAAAGACCACGTAGTTCAGATGGTGAATACAGTTTAATGTCATACGGGACGAGTGCGAACCTACGTGATGGGGGTCGGAACAACTGATGGGTGTAGGGATTGAACTTCAGGTAGGCTTCCTATGTACCATGGCATGACATGGATAAAAGTCCCCATAGTTTATATTGGAGGCATAGGGATTACACTCTAGGATAGCCAAGATGATGGGGCTTGGTGCACCGACTCAAAATGGTCGAGACCAATGGATGGGGGTGGGCTTGACCTTCACAGAGGCTTCCTGCATACCATTCCTTGATATAGATCAAAGTCCTTGTAGTTTGGGTGGTTTGTGGATTATACTCTAGGTTTCTAAAGGTGTTTGGTGAATCGGCATGAAGTAGGCTAGAACGATCGGGTGGTGGGATTAAACCTCGTGGAGGATTCCTACGTACCATGCCTTGACATGGATTAATGTCCCTGTAGTTCAGGTGGCGCGTGTTGGTGAACCGACGTGAATATGGAAATGGGGTATAATGGTTGGTGGGCATTAACCTCAGGGAGGCTTCCTATGTACCATGCCTTGACATGGATCAAAGTCCACGTAGTTCTATAGGGTTGGGGCTTACACTCAAATGTGGCCCAAGGTGTAGGTGAACCGATGTGGGGACGGTCGGAATGACTGGGAGGTGGGCTTGAACCTCATGGAGGATTCCCATATACCATACCTTCAATTGGATCAATGTACTTGTATTTCATATTGGGGGATGAATACAGTTTAATGTCATGCGAGACAGGGGTGTTGCCACGGTCAATACTTACTCTAAGCCCACATGAGTCATGCTCGTAGTGAGAAACAAGAGGCATCAAATTCCTGATGACCACATCGTTAAATGTGCATCTGTGAGATGTGGTGTAGGGCTTATACATGGAGTGGCCCAGGGAGGGAGAGATTGGGACTTTCTCCAAGATGGATGCCCGATGTAAAAAAAGCCCAGCAGGATAGGGAAAGGGCGAAAAAAACCCCTTCCCCATCTCCCCTCTTGGTCTGTGGCACCAAGGATGTGAGGAGGATCAGGGATGCTAACTCCTCCATGAAAGGATATGGTATTACACCAAGGTGGATACCCCTCCAGACAAACAAACGCCACTCCAATAAAAAGGATATCATCCCCTATGAGGGGTGATCCTATCCCCTTGGAGATGAGTGGGCATGGAGAATGTCCAAGGCGGGGGACTCCAAGTGCGAGGCACGGGGTGAGGACACAGTTTAACGTCATGTGCTGAGGATGATGGTGCTTGGTAGTTTAACATCCTATAGCTCGGATGAGGTGGGTGAGCTCAACACCCCTAGGACTTACATAACTAGTACCCTCTGCTCCTTGTGGGAGGGAGGGCATTGGCAATGCCGTAGAAAAGGGTTGTCATGGAGCGAACCATCGAGGGGTCCACGTTAGCATGGCTATGCAAAGAAGTAATAGCCATTAGCGTGCCTATGAAAAGAAGCATTGGGAAAATCAACAAAAAAGGCCATATCGTCTAGGGGACTTTGAAGTTACATCGTGCAATCCTGGAATGTCGCATGGGAAAAGGGTTTTCCAAGCAGAGGGGTCTATAGGAAGGGGCCTTGTGAAGTTCTATAGCTCCGCATGGGGGAGAGAACTTGATAAGGGGTGTGCTATGTGTAGTGGGGTGCCTTAGCCTTAGCATGTGGAAGAGGTGCATAAGGGAGGTGTTTCACGAAGTGGACGGGCTTTCACAGAGCACAGCCTCATGGAGCAAAGGTACCTCACGAATCAAGGTGTCAGGAAGAAATGTGCATCGTGAGGTATTGTGACCCTACCTTATCATCTGGATCATGTGTACATGAAGGCTGTTTCGTGAATAATGAATGCTTCGTGATGACCCAGGTCCCCTTGGGGATCACCTTCCTTCGCGAAGACCCTTAGGATTCGCGAGAGGCATACCTCTCTAAAGAGGGGATCATAACAGGATGAAGGGGAGGAACATTGTAGAGAAGAAGTACCTCGCACAGCTCATGGTTCGCAGAGCAGAAGGATGTGCCACGATTCAGGAGTGGGGAATTCTAAAGGTCAGATTGTCAATCCCTTGGGCTCAGGGGGAGCCCGGTATTTATAGGCAAGAGGCACCGTGGAGCGGAGATCACACATCACGAAGAGGGATTTGGTTGCTTCATGGTGAGTCACGAACGTGAAGTGTAGTCGTGGAGCCTCCCACCTCATTTCTTCGCGGCAGGTGCACGACCTTCAAGTGTGGTCACGGAGCTTCCCACCTCCTTACTTCGCGGCGGGTGTGCGATCATCAAATGTGGTCACGGAATTTCCCTCCTCCTTGCTTCGTGGTGGGTGTGCGAATGTCAAGTGCAGTTGCGGATCTTCCCACCTCATTGCTATGTGATGGCCACAAAGCTAGGGAATATTTTTGAAGGGGCTTCTTGAGGTAGTCCTTTGGGGACTTCTTTTGGCCTCTTCTTTGTCTTGAATTTTGGATCCAACAAATGCCCCCTCCTCATACTTAGATACTCAAAGAGATCAAGGGGAATAATCTGATGGAAATTCCCAAAATCCTCAGCTGTTCGGGGTGCTGACTCACGAAGAAGGCTCGCGAGGCGGATGTGAGACGCGCATGATGAGCACGTAGTGAAGATCCTCACGAACTGGGCGCGCTGCAAAGATCCAAAAGAATCGCCTATAAATAGGAGGTGTGGCATTTCTTTGTTCTTTTCCCTTCTCTATGATTTTTTCTTCTTGCGCTCTCGGTTCGCGATGCTCTACCTACTCTGTGAGTGTTCTCTGCGAATCAAGTCATTGAGAAGTAGAGCGAGTCCTCGACACTATGTTTTCACTTCACGATCCGGCTATGAACGCCTAGGCAGTGTTCTGTGAAGATTCTTTATGAGGGGACTTTGCAAACGCTCGTCGCGAATAATCTTCGCAAACCATCTAAAATACATCCAATTCCCAGAAATGAATGGTCCACCAATAATCTGCCAAGGGGGTCCTTGTGGATGCCGCTCAGAGGGATGAAATGGAGAAAAGTATGGGGCTAGGGGAGTTAGTCCAGAGCCACTAGGACCATAGTTCATTGGTTGAGATATTTTTAGAGAGTCAAAATAACTACCCTTTGTGTAGGAGGTTTCCGTTGTATGGATTCGGGCTGAGGGATGACGTCTTCATCACTGATGCAGGTAGGGACGAGCCAGCTTACTGGTTCTAGAGTATGACGTGTCAACAAAGATTGTTCTGGGTGCCTGATGGTCACACCCAGGAGGACATCACACTTGTCATTGCCGACTGATTATACAATCATCTAAACAATGTTAATGGGACGGAATTTTAGCCGGAGATTTCCACTCCTCTATTCTAAACCATCCTCAAGGCGGTAGTAGGGAACCTAAAGAAAGGGTGGTCTGATGAATGGGACTTATTCCAGGCTGGAAACTTTATAGAAGATTGGGCCTAGGCTAACTGGGAAGGTTCCTCATGCGATGAATTTGGAGTGGAGATGTAAAGGGTGGGATTGTATGAGGCAGCCCGGGCTTCCCAGATCCATATCTACTAGCTGAAGTAGCTAATGCCAGAGTTGTTAAGCTGGTGGTCATCAGGGACCAATACCTTCTACCTGCATCATGGGGAGGTCGGCATCAACCTATGGGACATGCATCAGATCATGGGGTCCCAATACTGGGGGAGATGTATGACGATTTCCTCCTAGATATGGGTGCGAGGGAGGATTTGGAGCAGATGCCACCTCTGTTGATGGCATTGATAGATCTCGTGTCTGGGGAGGACAAGGCGTTCATGAGGTATATCCACCTCAGGCGGGGGTTCCAGCAATTCCTAAATTTCCTAGAAAATACGCAGTTCCCGGCGAGGCCTTGAGCTTGCCCAAAGGGGGCCCAGAGTAAGGAAAATTCATAATGGTGGCTGTTGGAGAATAGCCAGTGGAAGACCAGGGGTTCAGTTTCATCACTGAAAAACAACCAATATTCATGCTGACAACATTCATCATAGCACTCATCTGTGGCTAGATTCTACTGGTGAGGGATACAAACATGGGAGTGCGAAAAGAACTTTCATCATGGCATCCAAATTGGCGACAGGAGGGCGATTCAACATAGGGATCATGTTGCTTGCCAAGTTGTAAAAAGTTGTGGCACATCAGCGAGGGGAAAAGTCCAGAGAGGGTATGCGGGCCCTCCACCTCCTGTATGGGTGGATGGTGGTGCACATCAGGGGGATCTATGAGTATCCAAACCCCATATCGCCTCCAGGGTCAAACTTCCATCCCTCGATCTTTAACACTGCGGGGAGCTTTCTGACCATGCTGACCGCGCCATCAGTTTTGAACCGGGTGTGGAGGGTGGAGGAATTCAATTTCCACCCATTCACGTTGCCGACGGGGGCATTCAATGATGATGGTCAGGGAACAAAAGAGAATCGGGCCTATCTCCTAGCCTTTTGAGGTTGAGTCTTGGTGTCCATGGTGGGATGCGAGCGTCACTGTGAGCTATACACCCCACACCTGTTTGCAAGGAAATTCTGGTGCCTACAGTGGCTGACCCCATAGGTCTACCTGGGGGTGCGCTACGATGAGCACCCATGTGTAATGAGGCATATGTGGCTCATGTTCACATGGGAAGATGGGAAAATGTGGAATGTACTGCCTCCATCGACCGTCGTCCTTGGGCTAGTGAAAGAATATGCCCAGAGCTAGGAGGCATCCAATCCAGGAGAGATTCTGAAGTTGCCAACCATCCTGGTTGGCGAGGGTGAGCTTCCTCGATCTTGGGGCAGTGGCCAGAAGGAAACAACAACATCCCGCAGTGACAGGCTTGTTGTAGCGGTGACGCCCACACCAGTTGAGGGGGGAGCAGTGATAGCGGATCCGACTACGGATGTGGAGCCAATGGTCCTCAGAGAACAGAGTTATCCAGAGGGGTGACCATGGAGGGGATTTTCCAGGATTTCTACTCAGGCCCTGGGAAAACAGCTCCACCATATTGACATGTCAAAGAATGATGTCTTCCTAGAGGCCTGGGACATCTAGAAATTCAACCAGCAATTCCTCGGCCCATCTGTGTTATAGAAGCACCTTATCTTCCTTGGGATAGACATTCCAGGTATTGGACCCATTAGAGCCGGTTTTTCAATATCCCAGGAAGATGTGGAGCAATACATAGCCAAACATTAAGATTTTATCCACTCTTGGGGTGCCTTGTACCTGATTAAAGACCAAGTCAGGGTGTTACTGGGTTGTACAGTCCCTCCGTAACTATCGGCTACTGACCTGAGGGAGAGCTTCCCTCAACTGGAAGAATCGGACGAGTCCTCCTACGGAGACGAGGCTGGTAGAGAGATTTCGCCGGAGGAGGGTGAAGTCGGTGATCAGTCCTCAGACCTTGATGATTTTGAAGAGGCCCTTGAGGTAAAATCCCAAGTTCCTTCTTCAGAGCCTGCCCTTAGGTTACTTGGGATTTCTTATCAGTGTCTACACTGTATAGGAGGACCTTGTGCATAGACCTTGTTGCTGCCCCACGATGGGTGCTGATGCGGGACCTTCAGGATCTGCACCTGTGGCTACATCAAATTCCATGTCAGGTGGGGCTAGAACACTTGAGGTGGCTCCCTCGGAGTCTCCAAACCTACCTACCATATATGGGGGGCCACGTCTCAGGGTTCCAACAACGTCATATCGAGAGGAAGATCAGGGATTTGACCTCTATTAGTCTTCTCTATCGCATTCACAACTGCCATCCCCTGACTATGTTAACTAACACTCACGTCCCATTTTTGGCATGTACAGTATTCCAATTGGCCTAGGCCACTACGACGAAGATGTTCGGGGCTTATGGTAGTGCCTTTCCTAGAGGCATGCTAATGACCATGGAGGTGGAAATTCGGCCTGACCGAATCGTATCACTCTGGATTGCTGGCGGGGGCACCAGTGGGACCTCTCCTGAGATTATTGAAGTGGGATCCGATGATGAGGATCAGCCAGACAGTCCAGGCCTCGCCACGCCTGATCCAACAACAGATGTGGACCTAGATGAGGAGTTCCTGAGGGCATTCCCTGCATTTGAGCCTGCCAATCACGCCGACAAGGATGATACGACCTCTGATGAGAAGTAAATCAATATAGTCTACCCCCAATCATGGAAGCTTATCACGTGATTCATTAATAAAACCCCCCAAGCATTACGGTTGGAAATATGGATAGACTTCTCTTGATGCTACGCGAGCTATGTGCTGGGGGTGTAGATGCCCAGCATCCTCACATGCTCATCTAAGATCTTATGGCGGAAAAGATTCATGAGTATGGCCGAAGACTCAGTGTAGGCTAGCAGAAGAGGAATGCTGTGAACATCAAGTGGCTCTGGGAGCCCGAAAATGAGGTTGAATGGTTGCAGGACTGAGCGGATGAGCATTCTGCTTCTCTTGATGCACAATCAGATCTCGTCTCGTGGCTAAAAGCCCAGTTGGCAAAGGCTGAAGAGGGCATGAAGCGATCCTCGGAAGGGATGGTCGTAATCCGGACTGGTGTAGAGCGGGCTTGGGTCACGGCCAGTGAACTGCGCCCTCTCGCTATTGAGGAGGATCGAGAGGTAAACAAGCAGCATCAACTCCTAGATGACACTATCCAGAGGGTGGTGGAGCTGCAATGTACCTTTGATGAGGTCAATCCATCTATGGGGGAGTCGACACCCATGTACTATAATGATTAAAAAACCTTAAACATACTTTCATGCATTAATTGTTTGATATCGTAGCATACAGGAGTTCCATTGTTTTAATTCGTTCATTGCATCCTTGTGATGTTCGCAGAGCATCCAGCGATCATTCCCTATGATCACATGGGTCGGGCACGATCTGAGAAACATTGGATGACCACCTTTTCACCTTGTCCAAATGTAGGTGCGCAAACAAAGCTTTTGGAATTCGGGGTTTGAACAACTGGTCGTGATTTCTAGGAGGAAATGTGAGGGACCTGATTGTAGAGTTAATATCACAGAAAAGCCTAATTACCATTTTCCAAGCATCCTCTTGTGCACGAATAGGATAACTCCAGGGGCACTGAAATCGATCCGAACATATGGGAATGGGATGTGTGAATCATGATACCCAGGATTATGAACATTGTGGGGGTGGCATGACAATAAAGAATAACTGTTGAACATATTCGAAACACATCATTCTTATTGCATTAGACAGGAGTGGGGATAGGAAATGAGGGTTGACCATTGACCATGTTGGAAAAACAGGACCAGAAAAAAAATGTCATCCGTTAGTTTTTCAGAACATTGGCCCAAGACAATAGGAGATCCATAGGCTGATCATCCACACTATTAGGGGGTTCCTCCAGATGTGGAAGAGGACGAGGGTCCGAATAAGGGGCATGCAAAGAGTGAAATGTGGTGTGAGGGTTTGTTCTAATAAAATCCAACACTCTCGATGTTACGCAACTGTGGTGGGAGCACACTAGATGGATGCATCGGTTTGATCATGGATTATTCCTTATTTCAGACAGGGCCTCTCTATAGAGGGAGTCGTCGCTTCCTAATGGAATTGTGGGGAATACAAAACTTGTTCAGGGATAAAATGCAGTTACATGGTTCCCCACAAGGGGTTAGGATAGGTGCCGGAAATGGGGAGGAGCATGACATAGGATTCTCGGGGCTGGACCCTAGGAAAAATACCGGGGTGTCTCTATGTATCCCATGAAGATGGGAATAAAGACATATGTATTTCTAGAAGCACAGTGTAATCAAATACCAGTACTGACAGGTGAAATCCTCTCTAGCAGGGGATCTGGTGCATCCCATGACTAACATGAGGCATCCTGAATTTGTTTACTGTAGAATCGCAATTTAGTGTCATGCATTGAGGACATATGGACTCCTGTAGTATAACATCATATGATAGGATGTGGAGTGAAAGGGAAGATCCCCGGGAGTATGTGGTGCTGTATATATGAAATAGGCATGAATGAGGACTAGGATTCCAAATCACACCACCTATCCCTGGAGGAAACTCTTCAGGTCGAGGGACCAAGAGTGAGAATTAGGCTTTTCACGAAGCAGAGAGGTCGGGCATTCCTACGTACCCCATGAGGATGGGAATCAAGCCATATTTTGTTTTGAGAGTGCAGTTTAATGCCATACGAGATGATGAGAAGCCTAGACACGCCGGTGCACATCCTACACAAACCACTAAGCCCACGTGAGTCATGCTCGATGTGGGAAACAATAAGTATTTGTGTAATTCAGGACACATGAATGAACCTGTTAGGTCAAAGGGACTCTCGGTAAATGTCGGCCCAATGATGCTAACCCATCCATGTAGTTCACCTGAACGCACGAAGAGATAATGGTGAGTATGTTATAATTACACTTGAACATGAGGAAGTTGAAATGTTTCAATCACGATGCTCGATATTTGAAACATAATGAAGGCAGTGTGGCGATGGAGGATAACTATCGACCATGGCAGAAACGCATCATCCATATTGTGTTAGACTTGAATGGGGACAGAAAAATGAGGGTCGACCGTTGACCATGTTCGAAACACGGGACATGTCGGAAATATCGTCAAAGATCCTTGGCAACATTGTCCCAGGATGGTAGGTGAGCCGCTGCAGCAAGGGACCAGGACATTAGGGGGGTCCCTCCAGATATGGAATATGATGAGGATCCAAATAGAGATCTCATGAAGCTTGGACATGGAATGGGTGGAATATTCCCATGAAAATTCGACACTTCGGGCTCTCTGCCAAAATGAATCTAAATACGGCAATGAGACATATTAGATAGATGTAGTCGAGTCCCTTCCCATATGGAGATCTTAGTTTAGGGTTGTAGAACTCAAACCATGGATGGTAGGAAATGTGGGAGACACATGGTGGGATAATTACAAAAACCTGATGTGAATGAGAACAGGGGGCTCCAACCACCATGTGTTCCATGGAGAGGTTTTATGTCGAGGGACCAAAAATGATAGTTGAGCTGGTCCCGAGGCAAGGTGAATGGGTGTTCCTACGTACCCCATGAGGATGGGGATCATGATGCACGTAGTTATTTAGGTGGTATGGTAAGGTACCAACGCAAGGGATAAAAGGGGCGTGTGGGTGTCGCCCTCGCACCAAGTGAAGCTGAATATGATAAATCTTGTTTGTTCTTTAATGTGAGTGGTTTTGTTGTGAAGCGACGGGCCTAGGGTAGCAGGCCCTAGAAAACTCACAATAATCAAGATGTATAAGGGATTTGAAAATGGTATGGTGTTTGTCCAATAGAAAAAATGGTGTCATGTTGAGTGAGGACATCACGATGCAGTGCCGTTTTTTCGTCGTGCGGCCTGGAAAATAATGTCACGGTTTAGGGTCATGTGATAGGACCTTGAGACATAGTTTAAATTCATATGGATTGGACATGAATGAATGTGCACGATGTGGTATAGTGTACCCTATGTGACTGAGGACATAATCCTATACTACATTGTATGCAATTCTGAAAAATGAGACTCTAGCCAAGGGGCCGAAATAGAGGTTACAGAGAAAGGGGCCAGAGAAACTAGCTCCCAACTGAGCTAGACCTGAAAACGAGATATCTGAGGGGTCCTACATATCCAATAAGGATGGGAATTAAGACACACATAGTTCTAAATGATAACTTAGTTTATGGCCTTAGAGCTCGTACAGTAGTGGAGTGAAAACCCAGCAAGTAAGTGCATATCTCAACACGATCCCTAAGCCCATGTGAGTTAAAATCGGTGTGGGAAACAAGGGAGGAAGATGTCTATTTCATTACCTAGAATGCACGCCAAAGGGTAATCAGTCCGGAGCCCCAAATGATTCCTCTATCATGGCTTTGGTCTTCCTATCACGCAGATGTACACTAAAAAATAGTTCCAAGAGTTTCGAAGTTCTACTTGGAAATGATGAGGTGGAGAAAGATGTGAATCATGTAACAGACATCTTTGGCTTAATGTGGTCGGCGTGGAGATGGGGGATAATTTTTGATCATGTTCGGAAAAAAGTATCCATGTTGTGCTACCCTGAAATGGGAACAACAAATGAGCATCGACTGTTGACTATATTTGCAATGTGGGAATTGTATCAGCTTGTTGTTTGTGACCATCGAGGACGTTGGTCTGTAATGGTAGGAGAGCCCTTAGGCCTAGCATTCATGCCATTTGGGGGTCCCTTCGGGTGTGAAAGGTGATCAAATACCTAATGGAGGGGGGCACAGAGCCTGAAAAGTGGTTGAAAGCATGTCCGAGCAGAGTCCGACATTCCAGGTACTAAACTAGAGTACCCATAGGCACATTGGTGAACTGCTGAAGAGGGTTGATGAAGGTTCTCAACTTGAGAGTAAGGGGATATAGAATTCCTAGGAGGGAGAGGTACATGGTGCGGTCTTTAGAAGCCCTACGTGAATGAAGACATAATCCTATGCCACGCCATATACTCCCCTCCCCGGGGAAGGGTATTCCACGGGGCCAAGGTGAAATGGAGATTTTTGAGAGATTGGGATGGACCCAAAGTCTAGACATTTGGATAGTCCTATGTATCCCATGATGATGGGAATCAAGACACATGTCATTCTTGAAGGCACCCAGGGGTAAGATTCCCTAACGAGGGGGGTGCATGGCATGGAGAGTAACCCAACATGAATGAGGACATAATCCTACACCACACCATACACTCCGAGTATGTACATGGGATGGGGGCCCAAGAAGGAAAAGGGGCCTGTGGATGGGCCTTGGTCAAGAAGGCCCGACCAGTTTGCAGGTTAACTTCTTGTAGTGAGGATGAGAGCCAGGGGCCCGAGAAGGCCAAGGGACCTGAGGCTGGGCCTCGGTCAAGAAGGACCAACCAGTTTTTAATTTTATGTCTTACAGTGAGGATGAAGCAGGGAACAAGGTGTCTCGTCCAGGGATGTGTACAACACAGCGAGAAACCCATCGTGAAGGAAGACATAATCTCACACCATGTTGTACAATCATATAAGAGAGAACCTGGGTCGGGGGCATGAAAAGACCAAGGGTCCAAAGGTTGTGCCTCATATAAAATTCCATACACCCTCTTGTATGGTTAAATCCTCATCACATCTCCTAATCCCACGTGATTGATGCTCGGTGTGGGAAACAAGGAGTCGGTATCGACTCTCCCCATTAAACGGGTCTTGATAGTCGGCATCTCCTAGAGGGTGTTTACCGCTATGAGATACAACAGGGCCTAATGAACCACTACACTCAATGTTTGGGACATCTTGGGGTGGTCCTAATGATCCAGGATAGCTGTTGACCATGTTGGAAACATAGCGTCCCTATAGTGACATGAAATGGGAACAACAAATGAGCATAAACCGCTGACCATATTTGAAAATCAAGACTTGTATAGGCTTGTTTTTAAACATCATTGAGGACGTTGGCCCGATGCGGTAAGAGAGCCCATTGGCCTAGCATCCATACCATTTTGGGGCCCTTCTGGATGGGGAAGATGATCGAGTCCCAGTCAAGGAGCGGCTGAAGCATAGATGTACCCATATATAAAAGGGGCGAACATCTCTAGGGAGTAGGATGTATTAATGGATCGAGGATAGATCAATGTGAATTGGGGTAAAAGTTTTCACCCCTTCCATATTTCATGACCTGGGTGGATGATTCGGGTGTTTGGGCTGGGCCAACAGATGAAATGTATGAGCGTTCCTATGTATCCCATGAAGATGGGAATCAATCCATATGTAGTTCTTAAAGGCCATGACGTTTAATGTTGTGAGGTGAAGATGTGGGAGGATATAAGAATGGGTTTGGGCACATGATGCGACCATTATAACCCTTGTATGAGTAGGGATAAGGAAGCCTTTACCATATCATACAAGGTTCCTCCGAGGGAACTATATCTAGGGGATAGTCAAAGAGAAGACCTCGGGGCTGGGATCAAGATGAGGCATCTGAGAGTTCCTACATATCCCATGTGGATGGGAATCTATCCATACGTAGCTCTTAAAACGTATTTTAATGTCATGTTGGACGACGAACAGTTTAAAGTCGTGCCGGACTATTCAGTTTAAGGTCGCGCATGACCATTCAGTTTAAGGTCATTCAAGACTATTTATTTTAAGGTCATGTAGGACCATTCAGTTTAAGTTCATGCAGGACCATTCAGTTTAAGGATGTGCAGGACCATTAGGCTTAGGAAAAGTATTTTCTGAGGAACTTGGAATTGGTGGGAGGAGTTATACGGTCACCATCTATGGTTACCAGGGTGTATGCTACATTGGTGTAAACCCTATGGATTATTTAAGGTCCTTCACATTTGGGATCCAACATGGATGGTTTCCTACCATGGATCATGGGAACTCGGTGGGAAAATACTAGGTCTCTTTGTAGAAAAGAGTGGAGTCGAACCTTCTTATTGAAGGCTCAAGACATCTTATTTGGATGCCTTTCAACATTGTGTAGGGCACGAAGCCTATTCCTCATCATGTGCTTCCAATTCAGATAGACAGATTTCACCCACTCTATATGTCTCCTACTGGTCATAGATTGTGGTGCGTAATGAAGGCAATGAATCTTGATGGGCATGACGGCCTTAGCACCATACACCAGGGAATATCGGGTCACCTAGGTGGAGTTATGTGTTGTCGTCTGATAGGACTAGAGGGTGTTGAGGAGCATGTCCGTCCAACTCTTCTTGTTCTAGCCAATCATTTTCTACAAAATGATAGAGAGGGTTTTTTTTTTGAATGCCTCTATCAATCCATTTTCCTATGTGTGATAGCGGGATGTATGGTTTGAACGGATATTTTACTTAGCGTAAAATTTCTTCAGATCGTCTTCTTGGAAGTTGGTGTGTTTATTAGTGAGGATGGCGTGAGAGACCCCAAACTGGTGGATGATGTTGGAGTTCATGAAGTCAACGATTGAACATGCCTTGACCTCTTTGAGTAGAACTGCTTCTGCACACTTAGAAAAGAAATATATAGTAGTCAGAATGAATCAGCATTGGCGAGCCATTGTCGGGCAGTATGGTCCCACAACATCGATTTCCCACACCGAAAAGAGCCTAGAGTACTTGGTGGAGTAGAGAGGTTCTGGAAGCCGATGTATGAAATTAGAAGAACATGGAACACATGACATATCTTGGAAAACACGATACAATCATGGGTCATAGAGGTCCAGAAGTACCCCAGTATCCGGATCTGATGGGACAGCCTTTGACCATCCTAATGGGCACCGCAGGAACATGCATGAACCTCCTATATGACCTGAGAAATCATGACTCCATGGATCCAATGGAGGAGAACACCATCGGACCCGCGTTTTAAAAGGATATTCCATATACTTAGAAAACTCTTGAGGGTAAACTGTAGCATGTGTCATTGGATTAGCTCTCGCTTGGCTCGGTCTAGCAGGAGATTACCATTTTGGAGATACTCGACAAAATGGGCTCTCCATTCAAGAGTCTCTTCAACCATTGGATATGATGATCCTAGCGGTCCTAACATGGAGGATCTAGCAGTAAGATGTCTTACTCACAAATCATCATCATCCTCTGGGGTGGTGGGGGCAATGACTCTCATGTGTGCCACATGGATAATCAGATCTTCTTGCTCAGGATCTGCAAGTTAGGAAGCTAAGAAAGCTAAAGCATCCGCTCGACCAATCTATGACCGAGGGACATGGGTAACCTCTGGTCGAGAAGGGAACTAGGCCATTATATGGATGGTGCGCTCCAAAAATGGTACGATCTCTGACTTTCTGAAAACATAGCCACCCTTGACTTGCTTGATGGCTAGCTCAGAATCACCCTTCACATGAAAATGGGGAACATCGATCTCGAGGGCCAACTAGAAGCCAGTGATAAGAGCCTAATACTCTACCTTGATGTTGGTGTAGCCTTCCGACAATAGGAATGAGCATGACAGAATGGCTTGCGCTAGGGTAATAAAGAAAATACCCATGCCTACTCTGTTAAGTAGAGGATCATTGAGCCTCCTACTGACGGAGCTCTAAGAGGCACTATCAAAGTGCATTAGCCAACATGGGATTACTTGATCGACTGAGAGGATCACCTCATCAGGATAATCCATGTCCAGTGACTGACCTGCAGAGGTTGGATGGGCAGCTATAAAGTCTTCCAATTCCTTCCCCTTGATAGCCTTATGGGGGAAAACCAAATATCGAACTGCTAGAGGATTATCGCCCACTATGATAGATGGCTTGTCAACATGGGACGACAAAGGATGTACTTCAACGTGTCTACTCGAGAGACCATCTATACCTCATGGTGCTGTAGGTAATGCCACAACTTCTGCACGATGAATATGAGTGCAAGGAAGCTCTTCTCGATGGGGGAGTACTGAGTCTCTATATCAAGGAGCTTGCGGCTAAGGTAGTAGTCCATGATCTTTATCCCGTCGTTGTTCTTCTGGGCGAGAAGGGTGCTGAGAATTCGTTCCAAGGAAGTCATGTATAGGATTAGCAGCTTCCTAGAGACTAGTGGAATCAAGACAGGAGGTTGGATCAAGTACTTCTTGATTTCATCAATGGTGGTCTGACACCCCTCGTCCCACTCATAAGCGGTTCCCTTCTTCATGAGCCGAGAAAATGTCTTACACTTGTCGTCCAGTTTCGTAATGATTCGGCATATATAGGCTATGTGGCTATGGAGTCCTTGAAGCTCCCAAATATTACTCAGGGGAGGCATCAGGCTGATGGCCCTGATCTACTCCAGGTTGATCTAGATGCCTCGGTACCTGACAACAAATCCATGAAACATCCCGGAGGAGACCCCGAAGGAACATTTCAGCAGGTTCATCATTAGGTGCTAGAAACAAAGGAATCAGAACACTTTCTTGAGGTCCTTGAGATGGTTGTGGTGCTATCGGGATTTTACCAACAGATCATCCACATAGCATTCCACCAACTTCCTGAGGATTGGCTTTAATATGCAATGCATGGCCCGCTGATATGTGGAACCTGCATTCTTCAGGCCGAAAGGAATAACCTGGTAACAAAAAGTAACTTGGGGTGCCTTGAAAGAGGTGGAATCTTCGTCCTCGGGGGACATCTAGATCTGTTTATATCTAGTGTAACCATCTATAAAAGAGAGGTCATGGAAACCAATCGTAGAGTCAATCAAAAATTCTATCACTGGAAGGGGAAAAGCATCCTTCGGACAGTGGCGGGGGGGATCGCGGGAGCCGAAACAGACCCGGATCTATCTATTCTTCTTCTTTACTGGTACAATGTTGGAGATCCACTTGTGGTACTGGACCTCCTTAATGAAGTTTGCTCTGATGAGCTTGTCAACTTCAGCCTCAATCATGGAACCGTGAGAAGGGTGCATCTCTCTAAGAGGTTGCTTGAATCTGTGATGGTTTGTTGGCAGACTGAGGCGGTGGAAGACTACCTGGGTATCTCATCCTAGCATCTCGTCGTAACTCCAGTAAAACACATCACGGTTCTATTTAAGGAAGTCTACGTACCTATACTTCTCCTCGAGGGACATGGCAGCACTAATCAACGTGGGTCTCAGATCTTCCTCACTACCAATGTTCACTTGTACCAGTTCATCTACCGTGGCAGAGATGACTTATTCAATGGCAGGGGGAGCATCATCAAAATCCTCTTCTTCACTTGCAGAGGAGGGATTACTAGTGGGTGAGGCTTTCCATGGGTTAGAAGAACCTAATGAGAGGATGTTACCAACCTGGACAGCAGTGGATAGCGCATTTGGATATTCACACGCCACTGAGACCATAACGAAGAATGCAGTCGATCCAATCCCATATGGCCTTCGTCCCAGGGGGCCATGCTTGATGATATCAAAGAAGTAGTGGTGCATCATCTTGATCTGGTTAATCCCAGCCCAGTGAAACAGAAACTTATGACGTACTGCCATTTCCATGGGGCTGACATCCTGATATCATACAAGGGTAGGAGGTTCCGAGATAACCTAAGACTGGTTTGTGTAGGAGTATGAGGTGATTTTCCATCATCACCTGGACTTGGGAATATGCCTTCCTCTTTTACCTAAGACAACAAATAATTACCCCATGTCGGGGGTCATGGCCTCCAATTGAATGATTAGGAAGACATAGTCATAATATAGACCTTCCCAGGGGTCACTTGTGACTGGGGTGGGCTCAACCTCACTTGGTAGAATCTTCTTATCATTTCTCTTCTAATATTCAGCATCCAGATAATGGGCTTCACAAGAGGCAAAAAGAGATGCATCACCTTGTAGTATTCCCAATCGACCATAAAGGTAGTATTTGAGGCATTAGTGATACGATGATGGGATTGCTGCATGCAGGTGGAGCCACGACCAGCCCATCAATGCATTTTACGCGATTTCCTATGAGACAACCATGAACTCAGTTCTAGAAACTAGGGCACTGAGCTGGGTCTTCAAATGGATCTTGCTGAATAGATTCTCCTCTATTCTATCACATACATTTTTCCTCAAATTGGAGGGAGTCATGTCATCCTCGGATAACCCCAGCTTCTACAGCGTCTGCGTCGGGATAAGGTTGATCTCAGAGCTAGTGTCAATGAGATAGCGGGGAACCTCCACACCATTAAATTTTCCGGTGAAATACAGCAAGAGGATATGACCTTGTATGGGAGAGCCTTCACATTCTCCCGAGAATGATATGATGGCCTGGCATTTGGCATTCTCAATTTATTCAACATGAAAGGCTTATACAGCTACTACATATGTCTCAAACTGGAGGGGGATCCTTAAAGCATCAGTGAGTTCTCCACGCATATCTGGTGATGGGAGAAGGGAATCAAGGATGGAAACCCTCACTGGGATACCAAAGTGGTTCTTGAGAACATCTTACTTCCATCCCAGGCGTGAACTTCTACTTACATGAGGCCGCTCTGCGATTGAGGACATGGCGGGTCCTCTTGGCTAGACCCGTGACTGGATGGTGCTGGGAATATCTCGCTGCTCACTAGTTGTTGCCCAGAGAGTAGCTGTCAGATAAGGACTAGATGACTGAGATTGGCCTGTAGCAGGGTGAAGCTGGTCATGGCATGGACGGAGTGGTGTTCCTGGTCCAGTAGCACAAACGATGGTTAAGGCGGTCCTATTGACACCCGATGAAGAGGTCACGCATGCGAAGTTCTATGCTGGGCCTGTTTTCTGGTCTGAGCGGCATGCACCTCCTGACTTTAGGCGCCAATTGATGTGCCCTGATGACCCATATGGACACAGATCTACCGATGTTGGTGTCGGCTGGGGATATTGGTGAGGTTCACCTGGCGCTCCTTCTCGTCAGGAGTCATATAGGGGTTTACCAACTCAACGGTGTTAACCAAAGCGTACCCTTGACTGTTACTCAAAGTATCATCCATCACTGGGTGAATTCTAGGCCGAATCCCCATCTCAGGGGTCATGAATTCACCGATAGTGTGGGACGAAGCTGGCATTGGCAGAGTACGTTGCTTTTTCTTGCGTCGTCGATGCTTTCTCTTCTAGGAAGAGGCTGCCTGAGATGATGATGAAAAGGTGGTCGTCACAGCTTTTGAAGGATCCGACCGATTCAGGCATGCTCCAATTATACCATGTGCATGGGAAACAATATTTTGAGCCATCCAGTCATTTTACTTCTGGGATCTGTGGCTGCGGACCTATTGCCACTCACCTTCGCTGTCGCTACTGCTATCTGACCTCACAAAGACACATGCTAGTTGTTCCAGGGCCAAGCCCGACCTGACTATGTTCTTATCAACCTAGTGTTGGAGTCAGTCCTTAAACACATAGCACTGCTTTAGGGTGTGCCCCGTAATCCGATGATAGGGGCAGTATTTGGGGCAATTGGTGAGATTCACCTCTGTCGGCCTTCTACACTCAGGAAAGTATACAATCCCTTGCTCTAAGGTTCTACAGAAGTAACTGGGGACCTGATTCTCACAAAACGAGTAAGTTTGGTGTGTTATTTTTGGATAGGGAGCCCTTGGAGCCCTGCCCTGACGAGTAGCTGGAGGGGCATGTCAAAGAGGTGGACCCTGGTTGCCCCGCCTGGGCGGTGGAGACACATTACACAGGAATGCCTGCTGATTTTGAGGATTCTATGGAGCCGTAGGCTGCACCTGAGGTGGAGGACCTTGGCGAGGCTGTAGGGCTGGTGCTACTGGTTGCAATTCTAGTTTCCTCGGGGCTTTTATCTAGGCCACCTCGGTGGGCTCAACTCTTGCAGATTTTCATGCTAGGATTACAGGGGACAATGGGCGTCCCTATCTGGCCTGTTGCAGGGCTTCCGTGAGGTGATGGGCCTTATCTGAGAGGTCTCGGAACCCTCTGGGATAGTTTTGAATGACCAAGGAGAGAACCAGTTTCGTCTTGACATTCCCTATGCACATCGTCAGTAATTTCTCATGAGTCAGTGGCATGTCAAGGGAGAATTTGAGCCCTTTCCACCGAGCAATAAAGTCCTCAACTCGCTCATCAGGTCATTTCTTACACTTGAAGAGGTCTATCATACTAGTCTTCTGGGTGGTAGAGCTGAATTGGCAGAAGAACTGCCTGCGAAGGTCCTCCCATCTAGTCACGGATCCGACAGGGAGCTGGCAGCACTAGACGAATGCTGGCTCATCCAGTGTCTGAATGAAACAGCAGAGCTTGGTAGCCTCCTACTGCGCTGGAGTCCCCAACATGGGCCCACTCCTTGAGCTGAAGTGGGCCAGATGCTGCGGTGGGTCAGCCGTCCCATTAATGGGGGAGAAGGTGGGATTCTCAAAACATAGATGTACCGGCATATATTCCAACCATGCTGGGTACGGCTTTCCATCTGGTGGGATTTCCACCTACCACGTTTCCAATGCCTCAAGGAAGGCTATGAGTGCCGACATTAGATCATCAGGACGGGGGACCCTGTCTTGATGGGGATCCCTAACCATGATTGCATTGTCGGGCTCTTCGACACGGTAGATAGGTTTAGCGGCTCGTGGGGCGACTAGTGGAGCGGCCTGCGGGGTAACTGTGGGAACCTGGGCCGAATTCCTCAGGTTTTTGCGCCATTCAGGATGTTTTGTTGAGACATACTACGCCTTGTTGCCATGATCTCCATATTCATCCCTGTCCGCAGGAGCGGTATGATCAGGGCTGCAGGGGGGAATCTCGCCGAGGGGTAGTGGTTCCTACCCCTGCTGCCCCAGCCTAGGATCACCATAGTCTGGTCGTCGCTCTACCGCACGTTCATCTAGGAGTTTTTCGACCATCCTCTTTTGTGCAGCAAGTTGTTGGTGCAACGTGGCCTTCTCGAGGTCCTCCTCTATCTTCTGCACTAAGGCGGATGGGTCATAGTGCTTGACAATCTGACATCCTCTTTGCCCTTGCCAGCATTCCAACTGAGTACCAAAGCCTCGGTGGGCACAGAGAGACCTAAGTGGTTCCTTTGCTGGCGAGTAATCCTCCCTGATGGGTCCAAAAGTGGTGGAACACCCTCAAGAGGTAAGCATACATTGAGAAACTCCAGATATTCTTCCATGTCCACTACATTAACCATGTTTAATGTGACCCTTCCAGGGGTCATGTCCTAAATATATCATAGCGATTCGGGTTGCCGCTGGATAGGGATAAAGAGGAGGGCATCATACTACCACCAGTCACAGATTTGAACATGGGGGTAGTCTCCCTGATAATTTTTCAGAGTACCTAGATACTATGAACACATTGTTTATGGAGGGCCTCATGATGACCTGGTGACTCGGGGCACTAGGCTATAAGGAGTGTGGCCATATCAACTAAACGACACTGCCCACTGATTCTTTCAAAATTTTCTCAGCTCCTTGGATTAACCAAGCGTTGATGATGGAGACTAAAATTCATCACCCAAATGGTGTAGAGGAAACACTCAACAACCTCTGGGGTGAGGGACTCAGGGATGTAGAAATCATGAGCTGCTGTAGGCCAGAACTTCTTGGGGGTAGTGGTCCACTGCAAGGATGATCCAGAAGCTCCCCGACTTAAATTCAGGGTCCGACCCTTGATTTCCCAACACGCCAACTGGGGGTGGTTGGGGGACTGGTAGTGGTACTGATGAAGATCACTGGTATGTAGGTTGGATAGTGGAGAATATGATGAATGGGCTGACTGGACACCATTTCTCAGGCAGTCCTCTGAGGAGTGTTGTGACCTGGCCACTATGTCGTGATAGGATGGGCTAATGGCCGTCGTTCGTGGTTCAGGGGCCAGGGCTGCCAGTAGTGGGACGCGCTATTGCTCGCCCGCCATTAGTCCCCAGAATAGGTCTCCGGGATCTCTTGTGGAGGTAGATAGTGCTCCCGGCGACGATTGTGGTGACCACACGACCGTAACCTTCAGGGTCTCCAGATTTTCATCCTCCTAGATAGACCTGCAGAGGGATGCATAAATCCTATGGACCTCACATTCTGGGAGCACCAGGATGATGCGCCTCGTCCCTGCCCAGGACCAGGACTTAGATGAGAAAGAGGAGGGTTCTTGTTCTGAATCGTACTCTACTTGAGATTCTGATATGCGGACCAGTTTGATCTCTATCTGGGCTTTCTTGGGACTCTTCTTGTGGTGGAGACGGGTCGCCTTCCTACCCCTGGGCGGCTCTTCGGGACATGGATGATTTCCAACATGTGGTCTTTCAGCCACACTACTGCCAGGGAAATGAGGGTTTCCACTTGAGACAACTGAGGTGTGAGGGTCACCGGGACAAATGTTGAAGGGTACATTGAGAGAACATCCATGAACATCACTTGAGCAGGAAAGACCTCTACCGGAACTAGTAGGAGCATGGGGCGGACCTCCATTCTTGGCGTGCATGGAGCGAGGCTGACCTTCACCCCTCTGGTTTACGGGGCGAGGAGGACCTTATCCAGCTGCGGATAGGACTTAGAGAGGATCCCCACATTGGAGAGTGACTGGATTGGTAACGTTTCCACATCGACGATCAAGGGCAGGTGGAAGGACTCCATACCAAGTGTTATAGGCATGAGATAGGCTTCCGTACTGAACGTCACCGCCGCAGGGCAGACCTTTATTCAGATTGGAGATAGTGCGGGGCAGACATCCATGCCGAGCCTCGAAGTGGAGAAGACCCACACTCTCAGTGGTGGTGTTATAGGGAGGACCTTAATATGTGGTGGCATCACTGTGGGCTGGTTCACGATGACCCCCACTCATGCCTGTGACCAGGAGAGTCGACCCAGCCTGCCCGTGGGGCGGATGGGGCCTCGATCCCAGTTGGGAATATAAGCGCCCTTGCTCAGTGTGTGAAAGGACTTGATTATATTCATAGATGGTTTATTGGGCCACAATAGCCATCGACATTGACACCCCTTGGAAAGCGTCCTCATCTCTTGCCTGACGCTGGTGTCGGGTTGGATGAGCATGTGCTGGTGGTGCAGGTGCATAGCTTACCTGCTCCTCTGGTGAGGCCGGGTGGAGGCGCTGACATGGCCAGGTGGGGGCCCATGCTGGGAGCCTCTGAATTGATACTCTGACCAGGCTAGGCCGTACGTTGCCCACCATATCAGCATAAGGCAGGGAGTTGTCAAAGCACTTCATAGATAGGCTCCCAAAATGATTGGATGTTGGGGTGGGGAGAAGCAGCTCCCTGCACGACCCATGGGGGCAGCGTTGATGGTAGGGCATGGTTTCTTGCAGGTCTAGGCGGGCCATATATCTAGTTGGGATTATTCCCTACTCCTCATGGCGACGTACGAGGTCGTTAATTACCCTTCTTTGGATAACTTCTGATGGGGAGATGGGGCATGGGTTCCCCAAAGTCATGGACGCAGAAGCCGTTGCAGATTCGATGAAGCCACGTGGAGAAGCTGTACTGGAGTTTCCCCTGCCCCTAAGTAGGCAGGTTGGCGATGATCATGTTGATGTGGCAACAACCTGATTCTTGATAAGCAGAGAGATGGACTCTTCAGTGCTAAAAGAATAGGAATCGACGACCAACGCCCCAGCACCATCCTGTCTTCTGTGATAGGTAAAATGGATCCTCGATGACAACATCATTGAATGGGATGTAAAATTCTCTACTTCCCCAAATTCTAGTGAGTTTCATTCTAGGCCCACTATTTACGTGGTGGGACCCGACGACGGATAACTGGATCAGGTGACACGTCAATCCATTGATGCCCCGAGCGCTACTAATCTCCATATTGAGGAGAATATCTTCACGTTGGGTTCACCATTTATGTTTCTGATGCTTTCATCTTGGTGCACGCTTCCATCTGCATGAGTAAGATAGGTTCAACTTTGTTACCCCGCATTCCTACGTTCCAAAGGTGGGAGGCATATATTCCTTATTCAGGGACATCTACTCCTTGATCTTAATGGTATGATGAGATGTCGGTTATTCCTTCCATGGACTCCACCTTGGAACTCGTTACCTAGTCCGGGTCTCCCTCATAGATTTAATACGTAGTTTGTGAAACTCTTATCAACTCCATATCATCATGGGCACCGGTAAATTATGCCACTTATCTCAGGACATTCCAAGGGGTCCGGTTAGGGCAGCAACCTTTAATTAGGGGAGTAGTCACGTTGGGGAATCACTGGCATGTCTGGTCACTAGGGAATTGGTGTGTATATCTTTTGTCCTTTATTATAGGGATTCTCGAGGGCGCGGAAGCCCGAGGAATCCCACATTGAACACAAATAATCATATTCCATGGGCATTTATCTGAGGTTTTCCTCAACTTCCAATGTTTAACACAGGGTATGTCGCAAGTATGACGTCCAGCAGAGATGGATCAAGCTAATCAGAACATTGACTAGAGTGGATCCGATGGAAGAACCCCTTGAGGGATCACCAATATTGGGGCCATCACATGTGCGTCCTCCCGAATGCTATTAGACGGTACAGGGAATGGAATGGCATGATCCCATCGAGATGTGGTGGCCTAGGTAAGGATGAGGATGGATGATTGAGTGGTTGATGGGGATGGTGAATTGGATGAAACCATCATGAAGATGGAAGTGGTGTTGGTCTTGAGCCTCGAAGAGAGTTCCTATGTATCCTTGTGTAAGGGAATCAATGTCTGCATAGTTCATCTGACAACGGATTATCATCGAATAAGGTTACAATGGCTTACCGCTGGATGAGGTCACAACGGCTTACCGCTGGATGGGGTTGAACCGACGTGAAGGAGTTCGAAATGACCTATTGGTGGGGTTTATCCTCATGGAGGCTTCTTATATACCATGCCTTGACATGGATCAAAGACCATGTAGATCAGATGGCGAATATAGTTTAACATCATGCGGGATGAGGGCGAACCGATGTGAAGGGGGTCGGAACGACTGATGGGTGAAGGTATTAAACCTCAGGGAGGATTATTACATACCATTCCTTGAAAAGGATCAATGTCCTCGTAGTTTGGATTGGGGGAATATGGCATACACTCTAGGATGCCCAAGATGATGGGGCTTGGTGCACAGACTCGAAGATGGTTGAGACCATTGAATAGTGATGGGTTGAACTTTAGGGAGGCTTCCTATGTACCATGCATTGACATGGATCAAAGTATCTGTATTTTGGGTGGTGTGGGGCTTATACTCTATGTTTCCCAAGGTGTTTGGTGAATCGACATGAAGGAGGTCAGAACAACCGGGTGGTGGGTTTGAACCTCGTGGAGGCTTCCTACGTACCATGCCTTGACATGGATCAAATTCCCTGTAGTTCGGGTGGGGCGTGTTGGTGAACCGACATGAAGATGGACCTGGGGTACGATGGGTGGTGGGCTTGAACCTTAGGGAGGCTTCTTACGTACCATGCCTTGACATTGATCAAAGCCCACGTAGTTCGGTAGGGTTGGGTCTTATGCTTTGAGGTGGCCCAAGGTGTTGGTGAACCGATATGAGGATTGTAGAAATGACCGGGTGGTGGGCTTGAACCTCATGGAGGCTTCCTACATACCATGCCTTGACATGGATCAAAGTCCCCGTAGTTCGTATTGTTGATAGAATACAGTTTAACATCATGCAGGACGGGGGTCTTTTCACATCTGATAATTACTCTAATCCCACGTGAGTCATGCTCGGTGTGAGAAACAAGAGGCCGCAAAGGCCTGACGACCATGTCGTGAAAGGTGTGTTCATGAGATGTGGAGTGGTGCATACGCATGGAGTAGCCCTGGGAGAGAGAGATTGGGACTAACTCCAAGATGGAGGCCCAATGGTGACAAAGCCCAGCGGGAGAGGGAAAGGGTGACAAAACCCCTACCCCATCTCCCCTCTTTGTTCTTGGAACCAAGGTTGTAAGGAGGAGCAAGGATTCTACCTCATGCAAGAAAGGCTAGGGGATTACACCAAGGTGGCTTACCTTCCCCAAGGAAAAAATCCACTCCATTAAAGAGGATATCATCCCCTATGAGGGGTGATCCCATCTTTGAGGAGACGAGTGGGAGTGTAGAATATCCAAGGCAATGGACCCCGCGTGCGAGGCACGAGGTGAGGACACAATTTAACATCATGTGCTGAGGACGATGGTGGTTGGAAGTTTAATGTCCTGCAGTTCGGACAAGGTGGGTGCGCTCTACACCCCTAGGACTTACATAACTGGTACTCTCTGCTCCTTATGGGAGGGAAGGCATTAGCAACGCCGTAACAAGGGGTGTCGTGGAGTGAACCATCGAGGTGTCCACGTTAGCGTGGCTAGGTGAAGAAGCAATAGTTATTAGTGTTCCTATGAGAAGAAGCATTAGGTGTAACAATGAAACGGGTGGTATCATCTAGGGGATGTTCAAGTCGCATCGTGAAAACCAAGAGGGTCCCATGGGAAATGGATTTTCCATGCAGAGGGGTCCATAGGCAGCGGCCTTGTGAAGCTCTGTTGCTCCGTGTGGTAGAGAGCACTTTTGAAGGGGTGTGCTTCACAAAGTGGGGTGACTTAGCCTTAACATGGGGTGGAGGTGAATATGGGAGGTGTTTCATGAAGTGAATGGGCATTCACAGAGAAAAGGTTCCTCACGAAGAAAGGTGTCAGGAAGCAATGCGCTTCGCGGGGTACAGTGACACTGCCATAGCATGTGGAACATCTGTACATGAAAGGTGTTTCATGATTCATGAATGCTCTGGGATGACCTGGGTCCCCTTGGGGATCCCCTTCATTTGTGAAGACCATTAGGCATCGCGAATGGCATCCCTCTCTGATGAGGGGATCAAAATGGGACGAAGGGGAGGCACTTTGCGGAGAAAAATTACCTCGCACAGCTCATGGTTTGCAGAGTAGAAGGTTGCTTCATCATTCAGGAGCAAGGAAGCAGAAAGTTCGGATTGTCTATCCCTTGGGCTCATGGGGAGCCCAATATGTATATGAAAGAGGCACCACAGAGTGGAGCTGATGTGGTGCAAAGATGGATTTGGTTGCTTCAAGGAGGGTTGCGAACGTGAAGTGTGGTCGCGGACCATCCCACCTCCTTGCATGGCGGTGGTTGTGAGAACGTCAAGTGCAGTCGTGGATCATCCTACCACTTTTCTTCGTGGCAGGTGTGTGAATGTCAAGTGCAGTCGCGGAGCATCCCGCCACCTTGCTTTGCGGCGGGTGCGCGAACGTCAAGTGTCGTCACGGAGCGTCCTGCATCCTTGCTTCGCACGACCGCAGTGCTGGGGGATCATTGCAAAGGGGCATCGTGAAGCAGTCCTTTGGGGCCTTCTTTGGGCCTCTTTTTTGTCTATAAATTATGGTTCCAACATGGGTTTTATATTTTAAGGAATCCCATGTATGTATCTGGCCTTCATGGTGCAAGTCACTAGCCACTATTGTAACACCCCATGTAAATAAAGAGTATGAAATTTTCACATTTATCCATATTTGTGAATAAAATATTAATATAACTTTAAAGGGGACACTATGCGCGATGGCGTACCCAACACGCAACAATGAGTTTCTTGAGAATCTTACGTTGCACTCTAATAATAAAATAATATTATTTTAAATGGTAGTTAATGCCTAGCCATTGTAATGGCAGGAATGAACAGAACTAACTACAAAATTATTATATATGTTTGTCAAATATTTTTACTCTTTAAAATAAATTTTAGAGGATTAAAAATGCGAATGAATCCAATTTTAAGCGTAGATAGTCTAATATTCTTTAAAAGGTCGATTAACCGCTTTTTGATGGAGAACCTCTTTTAATTCAACTTTTTGAAACTTTTATGTGTTATATTTGACAAAATAAAATTCTTCTTTAGAATCGGCACATCAAAATTTACTTCGTGTAAATTTTTGGTATTTTTCTGATAAAGTTCATATTTTTTTAATGAATAGTGAAAAATGTTGTATTTTAATTCAAAACCACTTTTTAATCTAATTTATTTATATGACTAGATTATCATTCTAATTAGTTTTAAAGTGTAAATCTAATATATTTTTACCATTTAATCCAATGGTGGTCATTGTATTTAATACCTCTGTAAGGTTGGACATAAACGAGTGCCAATCTTTTGAAAGATATTATTTCTCAAAAACACGCTATTTGTTTTAACATCAGGGTTTAAATGTAAAAATAATTAATGCAAATTCAATGATATGAATTTGGTAAAATAGAAATCCTTTTTTGAATTAGGAATATCAAATATAGCTTAGGGTGAATTTTTGGTATTTTTCTGAAAAACTTCAATTTTTTGATGAATAGTGAAACCACATAGTGGTGGTTACAAAATTTGAATTTTCATTTAAATGGGACTTTACCACTTTTGTGATTTTAATTTCAAAAATTAAATTTAAATGACTTTAATTTTTAAGTAAAATGTGGTTCAATGGGATGAAAATAATTTTTTATGAAAAGTAACTTTTATGTTTTATTAATCGCGATTAAAGGTAATTAGTGTGATTTAAGGTAAAAATGATATTATAATAAAATGAAAATATATTGACACATTTCCTAACCCTATTGGATGAGTTATGTCCGACCAAGACATCCCATGGGATGATTTTGGGTACCCCATGGAGCCACTTGGGTCTGATAATGACATTTATGCCTTTCATTTAAAGTTAAAATAAAAATGTCACAAACATGATTTGTTTTTACTAAAACAATTTTTAAATATGGTTATACAAGTCAAAATTTTGACTATAAATAGTCATTGGAAAGCTAAAAAGATTTTCTACATCATAGTATTTTTTTTATAATTTTTAGATATTAAATAAATTAAATTCTTTATGACATCATGATGATGCATCAATGACCTCATTATTTAACGATTTAAATAAAATGGAAAGATGATGAAAAATATAGGACCTACATATGTCAAAAACCTATTGGATGGGTGGATTTCGAACCCTTATCACCTTATCCTCGAACCACATTAATTTGGGACCATTAAAATTCGAATACCATTTGAATATAAAGTAACATTTTATACTTTACCAAGAGTGCCCCTCATATCCTCTTATAAAATTCCCCCACCTCTACCACCTTACCCACACCTCTAAAGCCTTTGGTTCGGCCAAGCTCTGCTAATTTTGTCTCTCCACATCCCTCTACTCATCCTAGAATCCTTAAATTAGGCATTAAGCTCTTCAAGAAACCCTTTTGGTCAAACCAAAGGGAGTTACCCAATTTTAAGGTAACATCTTCACTTGTGCTATTTTGTTTTATTTTTCTTCTCCAACCCCCTAAACACTTTTTATTCATTTATTTTTAACAACTATAGTATCTCCAATATACTAGGATGTTTTTATAATCAGTATTCAAGCTACACTTTCACACACCTTCATCTAATGGTTAAAGAACATACTGTTTCTCTGGATGGAAAATTTCTGCCTCACAAAACGATGATTGTTCAACACTCATATAACACCTTCAAAGGTGTCCATTAAGATGTCACTATGTTTATATATGATATATCATATTTTTATTCTTTGCTTAATATTATGTATTTTTCATTTGTGGCATACCTTTATGGCTTCCATTATGGGTATACGTGATATCTTCATTTTAGGAAGTGTGGACTACCGCCCCCTCAAAGTGATTTGATTCGTTAATGCCATATGTGGGACATATAAAGATGGATTTAAAGTTTTTATATATGACGTTATTCTAGAATTATAATATACCCTTATATCATTATTTTTATCTTTCCATTAAAGTATGAGATAGAAATGAAAGTAGTGATAATGCGTACGTACGGCTTACCGTCTCCATGAACGATGCATTTCATTTCTTATCCTCAAATGTAATGTACTATTATAAGTACATAAAAAGGATATATATGATGTATGATACATCTAATGGATGAATATAATTCTGGAATTAAAAATATACACATCTCTCATTTAGTTTTAATTCAATTAATATGACACAGAAATGAAAGAAGCGTTCATGCGTACGTACGGCTTACCGTCTCCATGAACGGTGCATTTCATTCCTTAACTCTAAATGATTATGTAATATTATAAATACATGTATATTCTGGATATATGTGATATATATGATATCCAAATAAGGAATGTCATTCTGGATATAATGAACCTTTGACCACATGAACAACATGTAATTGTAACAGGTCCACTTTTGACTTAAGAACCAAATATCGACAAAACAATCATTATTAACTTAAATGATTTCATAATGTTTATAACATGTCAATAATTGATATAAAAGGAATAATTAACTTGAAAAATGTTCTTAAGCAAGTATAAATTAACTCAAGTTTATTATTCAGGACGTTAAAGAACGATCGAGTCAAGTCGGACCCGAGGTAAGGGATCCTACTCCTCTCTTTCTTTTTAAGTACGCTCTTTTATGTCATTCCTTTTAAAGATAATCTTTCTTATTATTGGGATGTTATTTTATATTACTCTTACTGTAAGTTTTATTTTCATATGATTAGAGACCCTATCCTCTCTCATCAATCCATTTTGCAAGTTTTGAGTGGCGCCGTTAGGCTGCCGAATTTTCATAAGAGATCTAACCTTTCTCTTTATTTTTAAGTACTCTCCTTTTTGTAAATTATTTTATTCTCCTCTTTGTTATGTTGGGGGATGTTCCTTTATATTCCTATTTCTATAAACTTTATGTTAATATGATGAGATACCATATTTTATCTCATCAATCCATTTTTGTATGTTTTATGTGGCGCCGTTAGGCTGCCGAGTTTTCATAAGGGATTTTTCATCTCACTTTTATTCCCGTGAGATTTATGGTACATTTGCCACAATATCCATTGAGTGGTGTATATACTGCCCATTATTATACTCTTTGAGTAATATAATTTCATTTATGGGTACATACATATTCATTGTATGACCCTTCTTCAATTGGGTGTACGTTTCGAAAGTGACCCAAGTCGGTAAGGGAACCCTTCACTCTCCTCTTTTTAAAAAAGACTTCTTTTGTTGTTGAAATCTTCTTATGTTGGTATATGTTCTTCTATATCCTTATTGATGTAAATTTTATGTCCAAGTGATGAGATACGATTTTATATATCATGAACTCATTTTCTGAATTTTGAAGTGACGTCGTTAGGCTGTCGAATTTTTGCAAGGGAACTTCCTAACCCAATTTTGATTCTTTGGGATAAACTTGTACTCTTTGAATATGTCGTTCTATGAATATGTGTGAATAACATCTGATTGTGTTACAATTAATATACACTTATATTTGGTGTATTCGTTTGTCATACATAATTATGTTATTGATTTATCCTTTACCCAAGTATATCATCTTTGTAAGGGACTTCGTCTCTATCTCCTTTCATTGAGGCATATTTCATTTAATAAACAACATTATTTTATACGGTGTATTAACCCATTTGACTATCAGTTTTATACAAAAGGAATCTTTTTCTACAAAGTGTTTTACTAAACGACAAAAAGGAATGTTTTTTTAACATACGCGGTGACAACGACCTTTTCTGCCACTGCGGGTATTATTTGGTCTTTGGCTTCCTCAACAAGCCGTAATGTTTTTTTTTAAATTAAATAAATACCCTATACGCTTTTATGTATTTTTGGTATTGAAAAAGGTTTTTATAATGGATTTGTTATGTCAATATATTTATGTGATATATTGTGATCGGAATGTGGAAATGTTTTCTTTCCATTATGTTTATTTTATGTCTTATGATTTTATAATGGTACTTGGACATTTAATGGGTGGTTACGTGATAAACCATATGACAGGTGGTGCTGTGAATACCAGGATGGGTGGTTACGTTATAACCTCCAATTCATTGGGTATGGAAGTCGGTCGTATGGCTATTCTATTAAGTATGTATCGAAGTTGGCCGAATGGCTATTCCATTAAGTGATATGTGTGGAAGTCAACCTTATGGTTATTCCACTTAAGTATGTTTATGTCCCAAGTTACATTTATATGTTATGTGATATTATAAGGGTTTTATGGTAATCTTTTGGTTATAGAAGGGTATGTAATGAACTTTTTTTTCAGTGAAGAGTTTTTACTACATCGAAAAGGTGAAAAGTATTACTTTGATAAAGTATACATGGTTTACTTATTATTTGGAAAACTAACAGTTTTCATTATTTGTGTATCCCTTACTAAGAATTTTATGCTCATCCCATGTTTCTGAAATGTTTTTCATAGGACTTAACGTGGAATAGGTACAAGGATGGGATCAAGGGAAAGTCATGCAACCAAAAACATGGAACTGGACATGTCCCTTTTTAAGAGTTTTTATTTTATGGAAACTTAGAAAAAGTTTCTACTTTGTAATCTTTTGAGAAGTAATAGTTATGTCCTAATTATCTAAAACTCTAAACCTGAAAAGATCCTCAATGTGAATTATTCATTTAATTCAATATTAAGTAAGGTTTAAGGATGGGGCCTTATAGTTGGTATCAAAGATCGGTTTAGATAACTTAAAGGTTATGGTATTATTTAAGCATAAGTGACATGACCATAATGGTTAGGATTTCATAAATAGTCCTAGTTTTAGATAAAGTGAATGAGTAAGTATATCATAGTGTTTGTCTTCCTCTTTGGTATATTATGGTTTTGTTGATATACTCACACTGACCTTTTTGGTTTTAGTAAATTGCTAGATCTAGCAGGCACCAAAGTAACGGTGGATGTGAAGGAAACTGTGACAGTTTTCTAAGCGAGCAACTGAATGATATGGGAGCTGCAATGAGAACTCTTGTGTTTATCCTCAACCAACTATCTGGAGTCATGATTGACCACCTGAACCTTGGTGATTTCTATAAGGCGTCATATATGAGAGAAACAAATCCCTACGGAACTACATGTAATAATCATAAAGGTAAGTGTGTTAAAAAACCTATGCGTCATAGATTTGGAAAGAAACACCTAGGAAAATGTTTCAAAGGGAAAGAAATATGCTATAGATGTGGAAATGAAGGTCATAAAGCAGGAACCTGCCATGGAAAAAGGATGCATCCAGTTGAGTCGTGGACAGGGAAAGAAGTTCTTCTTGAGGGATCAATTGAATGTTTTAAATGTGGTGTGCATGGTCATTATGCAAACACATGTCCTATGAATATGTTTTGTGAATGGGATCACCAAGATCATACAAATACTCATTTACCAATACCTAATGCCATTCCGATTGGGGATGAAGAAACGGACAATGACCAGTCAAAGGTATGGATTATTTCTTGTCTTTTGTTTTCTATTTTGGAATCATAGGATATGATACATTATTTTATTTTTAGGAAAGAAGTATTTCAGAATATGTTGGAAGGTAATGTTTAATAGATCATGAATAATTTTGAATGAGTAAAAAGTCAACATATAACGGCTTCAAGAGTTATGGTGAAATTCTTAAGAGTATTAAGTGTATTTTGATGATGGGGTACATTAGAATAATTTTTATAGTATGTGTAACACAAATGTTTGATATATGAAAATTTTATTCAAAGAATAGTAATCTGTTCTTTTGTGGACATAGTTATAAAGAACCATTTGGGTTTATATGATCCTTACTGTCGAGGTAATTATGGGTTACTATATGTAATGATGGAAAGTGAAATTCATGAGATAAAATTGAGGATAAATTACATTATGGATATTTTTGAAGATTTTATCTCATTATTAGGTAATGTTTTAAGAATTATATAGTTTTGGAAAAAGGAAAACACACAGACTGTGTGACAACCCGTCGCGTCGGACAAGGCTGCGGGAATCAAACCCACAACCAAAGTGCAATGGGTATTTATCACCGGCCACTAGACTACGTGAAGTCCTTGGTTAGTTTGACTAATTCTTTTTAGTTAAATGATTTTATGAATTAAGAGTATGTTGATTTTGGGATATCTATGTAAATTTATTAACCTATCATGGAGGATATGTGATTAGGTTAATTACTTTTCAAAATGAGACTTTAGGAGCAACTGATGTTGTTTTGAGATAAATGTTACGATTTAACTTGGAAGACTATGTGACTAAATCCTTCAAATATATGGGTTTCAATCTTAGTTTTTTTTACTTTGAGGAATTTTATGGACAAATTTTTTATCGAATGGTTCTTATTGAACTTTGGGTTTTGTTGGACAAATTTTGGAGATTAAGAATAGATTTTCTTTTTATAAAGGGTTTTCCTTTTCTTGATTATATGATCTTGTACTAACCTTTTTGGTTTTGGTTTTGGTTAGAGTCTAAAGACATGAGAAGTGTATAGTTCTCTTTTGTGGATTAGGTGATTCTCTAGAAATTGATTATAGTACTCTTAATGTGAACAAGTCTTCCTAAATACCCATCTTTTGGAGAAAATATGAGTTTGATTAAGGAATCTAGTAAAAGTTGAAAGTCTACATGACAAGTAAGTATGTTTCATTATGATTTAGTTAAGCTCAAAAATAAATTCCTCCATAAAAAGTAACTTAAAAAAATGTTGTCTGTTAACTTTTCCTACCGGGGAATCAAATACCGTTTAACCCATCACAAGTTTGTGATTTTCTTATGGTTAACTTTCTCCTAGACATGTTTACTATCACTCTCCATCAGAACATGACCCTTTTTTTCCTCCATGTCCATATTTTCATACTTGGAATCCTAGTATGGGTTAACTCGGGTGACCTTTGTACTTTCCTTTCCTTATTTTAAAGTGATAGTTTAATTTACTCCTTTTCCGATGTGGGGCTTTCAATGAAGTATCCAAGCCCAATTTTAAAATTGCGAGGACGCAATTTCCAAAAGGGGGGAAGGATGTAACACCCCAGGTAAATAAAGAGTATAAAATTTTCACATTTATCCATATTTGTGATTAAAATATTAACATAACTTTAAAGGGGACGCTATGCTCGATGGCGTACCTAACACACAACAATGAGTTTCTTGGGAATCATACGTTGCACTCTAATAATAAAATAATATTATTTTAAATGGTAGTTAATGCCTAGCCGTTGTAATGGCGGGAATGAACAGAACTAACTACAAAATTATTATATATGTTTGTCAAATATATTTACTCTTTACAATAAATGTTAGAGGATTAAAAATGCGAACGAATCCAATTTTAAGCGTAGACAGTTTAATATTCTTTAAAAGGTCGATTAACCACTTTTTGATAGCGAACCTCTTTTAAATCCACTTTTTGACAATTTTATGTGTTATATTTGAAAAAATAAAATTATTCTTTAGAATCGGAACATCAAAATTTACATTGTGTAAATTTTTGGTATTTTTCTAATAAAGTTAATATTTTTTTAGTGAAAAAAATGATGAATTTTAATTCAAAACCTCCTTTTAATCTAATTTATTTATATGACTAGATTATCTTTCTAATTGGTTTTAATGTTTAAATATAATATATTTTTACCATTTAATCCAATGGTGGTCATTTTATTTAATACCACATTAAGGTTGGACATAAACAAGTGTCAATATTTTGAATGATATTGTTTCTTAAAAACATGTTATTTGTTTTAACAGTGGGGTTTATTTATGAAATTAATTAATGCAAATTCTATGTTATGAATTTGGTAAAATAGAAATCATTTTTTGAATTCATAATATCAAATATATCTTAGGGTGAATTTTTGGTATTTTTCTGAAAAACTTCAATTTTTTGATGAATAGTGAAACCATAAACTGGTGGTTACAAAATTTGAATTTTCATTTAAATGGGACTTTACCACTTCTGTGATTTGAATTTCAAAAAACCAATTTAAATGATTTTAATTGTTAGGTTAAATGTGGTTCAATGGGATGAAAATAATTTTTGATGAAAAGTAACTTTTATGTTTTATTAATCGCGATTAAAGGTAATTAGTGTGATTTTAGGTAAAAATGAAATTATAATAAAATGAAAATATATTGAAACTTGTCCTAACAATATCGGATGAGTTATGGCCGACCAAGACAACCCATGGATCGATTTTTGGTACCCCGTGGAGCCACTTGAGTCTGGTAATGACATTTATGCCTTTTATTTAAAGTTAAAATAAAAATATCACAAACATGATTTGTTTTTAATAAAACAATTTTTACACATGGTTATACAAGTCATAATTTTGAATATAAATAGTAAATTTAATGATAAAAATATTTCCTACATCATAGTATTTTTTTTATAATTTTTAGACATTAAATAAATTATAATATTTATGACATCATGATGATGCAGCAATGACCTCATTATTTAACGATTTAAATAAAATATAAAGATAATGCAACATCTAAGAACTAAACATGTCAAAAACCTATTGGATGGGTGGATTTAGAACCCTTATCACCTTATCCACAAAACACATTAATATGGGACCATTAAAATCCGAAAACCATTTGAAATTAAAGTAACATTTTATACTTTACCAAGAGTGCCCCTCCTCTCCTCTTACAAAAGGCCCCCACCTCTACCACATTACCCACACCTCTAAAGCCTTTGGATCGTCCAAGCTCTGATCATTTTGTCTATACACATCTCTATACTCATCCTATATGCCTTAACATAGGCAGGAAGCTCTTCAAGAAACCCTTTTGGTTCAAACTAAAGGGAGTTACCCAATTTTAAGGTAACGTCTTCACTTGTGCTATTTTGTTTTATTTTGCTTCTCCAACCCACTAAACACTTTTTATTAATTTATTTTGTAACAACTCCAGTGTCTTCAATATACTAGGATGTTGTTATAATAATTATTCGAGCTACACTTTCACACACCTTCATCTAATGGTTAAAGAACATACGGTTTCTCTGGATAGCGAATTTCTGGCTCACGAAATGATGATTGTTCAACACTCATATAACACCTTCAAATGTGGCCATTAAGATGAAATTATGTTTATATATGATATATAATATTTTTATGTTATACTTAAGCTTTTTTATTTTTCATTTGTGGCATACCTTTTTGGATTCCATTATGGGTATACGCGATATCTTCATTTTAGGAAGTGCGGACTACCGCCCCTCAAAGTGTTTTGATTCGTTAATGCCATATGTGGGACATATAAAAGATGGATTTAAAGTTATTATATATGATTTTATACTGGAATTATAATATACCTTTATATCATTATTTTCATCTTTCCATTAAATTATTAGATAGAAATGAAAGTAGCGTTCATGCGTACGTACGACTTACCGTCTCCATGAACGGTGCATTTCATTTCTTATCCACAAATGTAATGTACTACTATAAGTACATATAATGGATATATATGATGTATGACAAATATAATGAATGAATATAATTCTGGAATTAAAAATATACCCATCTCTCATTTAGTTTTATTTCCATTAATATGACATAGAATTGAAAGTAGCATTCATGCGTACGTACGACTTACCGTCTCCATGAACAGTGGATTTCATTTCTTACCTCTAAACTATTATGTAATATTATAAATAAATATATATGCTGGATATATATGTTTAATATGATATCCAAATAATTAATTTCATTCTGGATATAAAGAACCTTTGACCACACGAATAACATGTAATTGTAAGAAGTCCACTTTTGACTTAAGAACAAAATATCGACAAAACAAACAGTATTACCTTAAATGATTACATAATGTTTATAACATGTACATAATTGTTATAAAAGGAATAATTAACTTGAAAAATGTTCTTAAGCAAGTAGAAATTAACTCAAGTTTATTATTCAGGACGTTAAAGAACGATCGAGTCAAGTCGGACCCAAGGTAAGGGATCCTCCTCCTCTCTTTCTTTTTAAGTAAGTTCTTTTATGGCATTCCTTTTGAAGATCATATTTCTAGTTATTGTGATGTTATTTTATATTACTCTTACTGTAATTTTTATTTTCATATGATGATAGACCCTATCCTCTCCAATCAATCCATTTTGGATGTTTTGAGTGGCACCGTTAGGCTGCCGAATTTTCGTAAGAGATCTAACCTCTCTCTTTCTTTTTAAGTACTCTCTATTATGTCACTTATTTTTAGCTCCTCTTTGTTATGTTGGGGGATGTTATTTTATATTACTATTTCTATAAACATTATGTTAATATGATTGGATACCCTATTTGATATCATCAATCCATTTTTGTATGTTTTTTGTGCCGTCGTTAGGCTGGCGAGTTTTCGTAAGGGATTTTTCATCTAACTTTTATTCCCGTGATATTTATGCTACATTTTCCACAATATCCTTAGAGTGGTGTATGTTTTGCCCATTATTATACACTTTCTGTAATATAATTTCATTTATGGGTACTTACATATTCATTGTATGACCCTTCTTCAATGTGGTGTATGTTTCGAAAGTTACCCAAGTCGGTAAGGGAACTTTTTACCCTCCTCTTTTTAAAGAAGACTTCTTTTGTTATTTACATCTTATTATGTTGGGATATGTTATTATATATCCATATTGATGTAAATTTTATGTCCAAGTGATGAGATAACCTTTTATATAACATCAACTCATTTTCTGAATTTTGATGTGACGTCGTTAGGCTGTCGAATTTTTGCAAGGGAACTTTTAAACCCAATTTTGATTCTTTGGGATAAACATGTACTCTTTGAATATGTCATTCTATGAATATGTGTGAATAAAATCTAATCGTTTTACACTTAATATCCACTTATATTTGGTTTATTAGTTTGTCACACATAATTATGTAATTGATTTATCCTTAACCCAATTATACCATCTTTTTAATGGACATCGTCTTAATCCCCTTTCATTGAGGCATATTTCGTTTTATACACAACATTATTTTATACGGTGTATAAAACCCTTTGACTTTTACTTTTATACAAAATGAATCTTTTTCTACGAAGCGTTTTACTAAATGAAAAAAAGGAATGTTTTTAACCTATGCGGTGACAACGACCTTTTCCACCGCCACAAGTATTATTTGGTCTTTGGATTCCTCAACAAGTCATAATGTTTTTTAAGTTAAATAAATACCATATAATCTTTTATGTAGTTTTGGTATTGAAAATGGTTTTTATAATGGATTTATTATGTCAATATATTTATGTCATATATTGTGATCGGAATGTGGAAATGTTTTCCTTCCATTATGTTTATTTTATGTCTTATGATTTTATAATGGTACTTGGACATTTAAAGGGTGGTTACATGATAAACCATATAACGGGTGGTGCCATGAATACCAGGATGGGTGGTCACATTATAACCTCCAATGCATTGGTTATGGAAGTCGGTCATATGTCTATTCAATTAAGTATGTATGGAAGTTGTCTGAATGGCTATTCCATTAAGTTATATGTGTGAGAGTCGAACTTATGGTTATTACACTTAAGTATGTTTATGTCCCAAGTTACCTTTATAAGTTATGTGATCTTATAAGGGTTTTATGGTAATCGTTTGGTTACAAAAGGGTAAGTAATGAACATTTTTTCAGTGAAGAGTTTTTACTACATCGAAAAGGTGAAAATTATTACTTTGATAAAGTATAATTGGTTTACTTGTTGTTTGGAAAAATAACATTTTTCATTCTTTGTGTATCCCTTACTGAGCTTTTTATGCTCATCCCAAGTTTCTGAAATGTTTTTCACAGGACTTAACATGGAATAGGGTCAAGGATGGGATCAAGGGAAAGTCATGCAACCAAAAACATGGAAGTGGACATTTTTCTTTTTAAGAGTTTTTATTTTATGGAAACTTAGTAAAAGTTTCTACTTTGTAATATTTTGAGAAGTAATAGTTATTTCCTAAATCTCTAAAACTGTAAACCTGAAAAGATCCTCAATGTGAAATATTCATTTAATTCAATATTATGTAAGTTTTAAGGCCATGGCCTTATAAATATCCATTTGGAGGTGGTCTTAGGGTGGAACAATAAACCTTCTACTAGACCAAATGGGGACTCATGGAATTAGGTAATGTCAAATTGGTTTCATAAAAAGTTGGTCCTTGGGATTAGATTTGGAGTTGAGTGTCTCAATAGTTTTGGTTTTGGGAATCTTGGGAAAGTAGGTTCGATGTTCACAGGTCTAGTTGACAGTCCTGGACACTGGGATAATGTGTGGTAGCCGACACATTACTACACAATGTATCCAATAATATTTTACCAAACATAATTATTATGTTAAATTATTTTATATTATAGTTAGATAATTCTATGATTTTTAAATAAATCGTTACAGTCATGACTCGGTGGAATGGCATCCTTTTATCTGTGTTATTGATGTTTAATGGGGATGATGATTCCATCATGGAACAATTTCTATTGATGTGGGTTCTAAGATATCAGATTATTTTGTTAACCCAAATTATAGAATAAACACTAAGAAGATGGTACACTATAGACTCTATAATGCCGATATAGGTTTTGGGTACCTTATAGAGATATGAGGCATGGTTTATCCATTCTTAGAATTGGTAACTTACTTGGGGATATTTTGGTGCTTTGGTAAAGGTTCTATATATGGGATTTTAGTGTTTGGTACTAAAAATATATAAAGGGCCATAGTTTAAATTTTCTAACCCAAATAAACCAAACAGATCAAGAGTACCACATGCTCTCATGCACACCTCTCGCCTAAAATAATGTTCCGACTAGCAGTATGGTTTTGAATTGTGCAATGGGGAGACAATACCCTCAGTATTAGGAAGAAAACATTAGAATCATATTTAGAGAACGATAATTAAACAAGAGGGTGAAAAGTATCTATTTAATAACCATGTTATAATAGGTTGGCAGTCTAATAAAATAGAATTACAAAATGATATAACCCAATGAACCCCACTATGGGAGGTCAAACTAGATTATATGATATAAGAAAATAATAATAATGTAACTAAGATATCACTCCAGATTCTATCATAGTAATACCTTCAAACATTATTATTCTAATCCTAACTCTATATCTTTGGGCCCTTTACCATTATTGGATCCCTAATGATAAGGTTTTCTTGAATTCAGACATTCCCATGAAATGTGTAATTATGAACTTGGTAGGAAACCACAAATATTTCCTTAACATATGTTCTCATGCATAATAGGCTTATTCCATGATAATGTGTAAATGTGTACAGAATTAATAATAAAAGACATGTCAAGTGGATATGTTCTAACCAAGCCACCATGAACCTAGACCATACAAGTTTTGAATTCATGTTGGAAGAACAACTATAACATAAGTCATGATCATGGGTCATCCATAATGTCACAACACATATCCCCAAGTTTCAAAATGGAAATGAAGTTGTGGGTCTATTCATAAGGCAATCAAGTCCCGTATCTGTCAGAGGAAAAACCTAAATGCCATTATGCACCATCTCAATAAAGTACGAGTGATAAAATTATTATAACATCCCACTTCCATAGACCATACCATACTATCATGATACCCAATCCCTATGTCTCAGTCCATTATCTTAATTATCACAAGTAACACATACTCTCCCTATAAGGGCTTAATAATCCATGTAGATACACCATTCACTAACTACTAGATGAAAAAACACCACATGCTATAGAATCAAACACAACGTGGTATATAATGTATAGGAGAAAACATATAATGTCAAGAATTAATCTAATAATCCTTACACATGCATGTGATCAATATCAAACATGGTTCTCACAGTGCACACATGCACACACATGAGATCAAAAGTCAAGGAAATCTATCATAGGATAGAAAAACCAAATAAAATGACTAATAGAAAGTAAAACCCTTATACGAGGGATCTACATGGTAATTAACATCCTATCCATGTAAAATGATTCTAATAATAATAAAATCCCAAAACTGATACTAACATCATACCCAGAAACCAAATGGATCAGGCTTTCCTACTAATAATCCCTAGAAAAAAATTCAAAACACCAATCACTCACTATAAACTACATGGTTTATCCATAGTGGATGACCATATCCCCATCACATGTGAAGGATTGAGAAAAAATCAAGAATAATGGATCAAAAATAACTATAATGGGATATCAACTTTCCAAGAATTTCAAATAGTTGACCATATAATTTCAGGAATGAATACAAGGAATAAGGGGGAAAATGTGATCTTTGAGATTTCTTAGAGTCACCCAAAGATCAAGAGGAAATGTTAAAAAAATATATTGTTTGATGATAATTGATAATTTATTATAAAACCACATAAAATAGAAATTGTAGTGTAGTATATAGTGATACACCCCAATGGGGAAAACCATTAAGGAATATGGTGAAAAGGATATATCTACCCCATAGTGGTGCATTGTAAAAAGTGTGACTGGAATCTATGTCATTGTCAATGGTGAGATACTTTAAACCATGGATAGGAACTAAGGTGCAATGATCATCACTATGTTGTAGCCTATGATCCATCACAAAATCACTACACTATAAGCACCATCTACAATGAATAATTTCTAAATTTTGAAGAAATTCCAAACCTCCACCACCAAACCCCCACATAATATAAAATTATTTATGTTGCAGCTATACTAAATTGAATAAAACCATCAGAACTAATCACTATTTCATAGTTCATGAACCATCGCACAATCAAACCCGCCACAACACAAAATAAACAAAAAAAAATTAGAATCTGATTACATTTGAAAAAAAATTCATCAGCTCATATTTTTATATAAATCAAACATTATGTTAATCCTTAAAATACAATTGCATCACAAATACCACCCTCTAATGAATTCTAAAACAAAAACTGTTCCTTTATTATTTTTACTTGTACAATTCATGTAATTAAACCTGAAAATCATATTATTTCTCTAATGGATCCTACAGGATCCATCCATATCGGTATAAAACTCAAACAAGTGGAACTATCCTTCCCCATAACACATTATTAATCCCAACCCTAATCTGTACCAGTCCATTTACAAATAGTGCATATATTTCCAACTAAACACCCCTAAAGTCTATCTGACGAAGAGGCTTGGGCTCATTCATCCAAATATGAGACCTTAGAAACAAATTATTCAAACCTCCATTTCATTGATGAAGGTCATGTCTATGAGCTAGTATATATATACACATAGTGATATCAAATAGTAATACATACGACTTTAATTGATTTTAAATCCTCTGAAATTGATGATTTCTAATTCAACATGACCCGTGGAAGAAAAACATATCACACACAGTGAACTCCAATGGTCATCTCCTCTGGTCTTCATATGATCCTTGTATACTCGTAGTGGGAACTAACCACTTCCCGATCAACTAAAACCACTCATAGGTCTATTACACCATACCATTCCAAACAATAGCTATATCATGCTACATATAACAACACAACTAGGATAGATATATTCAACCATAAATTCAAAAAATTGTTTCTTTTGAATCAATGAATACAAAATATTAATTTATGAAAACATCATTAAGGATGGGTGATCATCCAATTATCCACCATACTCTAGAAAATTTACCTAATGTATATTATAAAATATTTTTATTTTCCTCTCTAATCTTACATTAATTTATTGATAATACACAATGTAAATTATTATCTAAGCCCCTAATCCTTCTTCAATCCCTTACAAAATAAAAATATAAAATGAACAAACCCATATGATACAATACTATTAGAAACTCCATAAAGAAAAATTCCACAAAGACATAAATATTTCATAACTCATCTATATAATAAGTCTCTTGGATTGTCAAGAAACTTTCCACATTCATCAACCAATCTACTCTAACCGAAATAACATATCAACATCTAACAGTCATGGGAAATATGATAACTAAATCTGTTTTCACCATGAACCATGTTTATATAGTAATAATAAGTGGATGATGAAAACCACACAGTCACTCATGCTCTACCTTGATCCTCAAACATGTTAGGAAATTTTAGATAAAAATTTCAATATCTATCTTCATTCCCAACCACTAGAATTGTCTTTGAAAATTTTGATACATATCTACCAATCATGGGAATACTCCTCATTAGGAGTCATGGGAGTCCCTCATTATAACTTCCACCATGGAAACAAGAACTACAACTACCCCATGAAGAACGATCATGATTTCACCATCTATCTACCATCATGGAACAAGGTTACATCAAGACAACCATTTCAACATCCCTAAGAATTTATAGTTTTTTTCTAACCAGACCATACCCAGTATACCAACAATGGCATGATAAACCAATTTATCTCATTACATCACCCCTAGACCCTCATATTCATACACCAACGATGCATCCAACAATTTCATCAACCATTATTCATCCTACAAAGGTCTCTATTTGAGGTATTGCGTTTTTCAAATGATAGAGTCTACAATGAACATACATTTCCTCAGAACATAATCCATATCAAAATACATTGTTTGGTGGTATTCCACCCAAATAAACTATTGAAGAATTATCTTCCACTAGGAGAAGATATAAAAAAGGTATCATTATCTATGTATATGAATAATCTCTCACAGAAGTGATAAAGGTAACGATACTTCAAAACATGGAACATAACATCCAAATTCTATTCATGAATTTTATAGTTCTTCATGACACTCATAGGCCATTACATACTATAACTAAATAAACAAAATTAATAAACTAACTCTCAAGGTATCACAATAACCCATAAATGTATTCTTATGTAATGGAAATGTCAAGATTAGAGATTTCATTAATCACCTATTCATCTCTATAAATTCCCATTAAAATGCTTATTTCATTAAAAAATTTCCACCTTCATCGTATTATATGTGATAGAAGCTAAAAAATGTTATAATTATAGTATGAACCATCTATAATATCCCACAACCAAAGGAATAGTTTTATCATATTCACATTTTTTGGGCATTCCAATGACATCACAACCTTGATCGTCTGCAGCTCCAAAGTAATATATACCTCAGAGATCTAATACCATATAACATATACCTCTTAGATACATAATTGATAGTTTGAGATCATGATATAGAGATGATGTTATATAAGTGTACTCATTAAAATATCCAGGTCTCCAGTGTGAATCTCTATGTCCTGTGAGTATATGAGGATATCATAAAAAACCCAAAAAAGGAATTGTGATATTGATGTAGAATCATGTTAATGAAACTAAAGAACAATATTGGTGAATTTTTAAATAGTAAATGAATTAAAATATACTAATACAGTCCATATAACATGATAGGTATTATATTTAAACTATTTTTCATTTCTAATTTATGGTTTTAAACTCCACCAATGTGTTATTTTATGTGAAATTACATTGTTTTTTAGAATTTATGGATGTTTTCAGCTTGAAATATAAAATTTCAAAAATAAGGAACTTTTAATTATTTTCAAAAGATTCCATATTCTAGTATAGTAGCTATATGGAACCTAACACTATCTTCTTTTATCATGTCATGACACTCAATTTTTCAGAGAGAAGTGTTATTGAAAACTAAAGTAGAATGAATAATTGACATTTAATACAATTTCATGTCATAAATTTTACTAATGAATTTTACCACACAAGAGAAGTCATAAAATCATTAAATGATGTGCATGACCAATACAGGTCATGTAACATCCTTACATGATGTGACTTTTTTCAGCCATTGTTTTTGGATAATATCATTCATAGATTCATGAAAACTATTGACTGAGCAATTACACATCATGTAATTCAATTAAATGTCATGTAACAATATAAATGCATAAAAATTTAATGATGATTTAGTCAAATGATAAAATTATATTTCCTATAAAATGCTCCCCTCGACCATATCTTAGAGATTGTCTCAGTCCAGTATGAGTAACACAACACCACTAACCATCTACCAGATGATCCAGAGACATTATTTATCATAGTGGAGATTGAGATGTTAATGAAGTGTGGTGAGTTGATGCTATAATAGAGATGATGAAGGCTAATAAATTGATTCACATCAAATCCCCACACAGTTTCGAATGACAAAAACCAACAAACACACTCTATTGAGGATCAATCTTTTTTAGGTCCACAAGGCAGAATACCCTGAGGGGGGGGGGGTGAATCGGGGTATGACTAATTTAAAATTAAAGCCTGTTCTGATCTTTTTTTACTGTTATGAAGAACACTCTTCTCTCTCTTTCCTGTTGCACAATATAAACAGAAAGTAAATCAAGCATAGGACACACCAATTTTAATTGGTTCACCGCTAAGGGCTACGTCCAAGGAGCATACGCCGACAGGTTGTCGGTCGTACCAAATTCCACTAAACTTCACTAGATTTGGATTACAAGGTTTGGGCTAGATCACTTCTATGCCTAGGATCACTGCCTTTAAAATGTTTAGGGTCATCTCACTGCTTTCCCAAGGGTCAATCCCTGTTTATCTCTCTCTAGCTCACTGCCGGTGGAGATGATCACCTTCTTTCTCTTCCTTTGCTCACTCCTCTAGAAGGAATCCACTCACTGTTTATAGACCTGTATGTCTCTTCATTTTCATGAAGTAATGTATCTTTATCATTATATAGATGCTCTGTTGAAGTCCAACTTTCACTCGTAGATGAATATCTCTTTACACCAAAGGTATCGGGCAAACTTCCATTTCCCACGAAGCACGAAAACACTGATGGGGAATCAACCATACTTGGCATGCAAGTCAAATATGGTGCCCAAGTATCAGTGCACAATTCATAACTGGCATGCAAGTCTTCCTCAACCACTTGCACGACACAAGCTTATTCAACTCCAAGCTTGCACGACTCACTTCCCTTTACGCCCAAACCAATATTGGCACGCAACTAAAAACAACCGCCCTTCTTCAAATATAGCGTGCAAGTCCCACTTGTGTGACACACCACCACTTGCGCGACCACCACACCTGCGCGATGGGAGCTCTAAATCTTCAAAGTGTTGAAATCCATTGAGGAATGAGGAGGGGAGGTCTAGTATTTATAGGCATTTTGAACACCCTGCGTGACGCCGCACAAGTCTACCCTCGGTGCAAAAGTCTATTCTCCTGAAATTCACTTGCGTGACCAAACCAATAACTTGCGCAACCCTATTTCCTTTGCCATATTTTGATCTTATGATCTTGAAAAACAATAGGCGCACAAGTTCTCAAGCATCCAACGCATCGGCATGCATGTCTCTTCACGGCGTGCAAGTCACCTACGTGACCACACCAATACTTGCGCGATCCTTATCCCTTTTACATATTTTGATGATCTGATCATAAAAAACATATGGCATGCAAGTTTACTATCCTCCAAGACCTCGGAATGCAAGTCCCTTTTCCAAAAAAAACTTTTCTTATTTTGATGATTTTCAGGCCCAAAAATTTGGCAAACACTAGAAAATGGTGCCACCTTGTATCTATTCTTTTTATGAAACCTCCAGATCATCCATTCCATTGTCAACGTTCTTGAATCAAACATGGATCGTTCAACACAGATCTTGAACTCCATATTCCACCATGAAATCCCTTTTGTCAACAAATTTGTATGTCATGGTTTTCATTGTCAACAATCACAACACTGATGTTCATTTTGTCAACAAACACAATCACCTAAAAAATAATTCAATAATGACTTGAGCGATTTTTTCCCAACAATATCCCCATTTGGGTTTTTTGACAACTCTTTCATAAAAAGATATATCATTAATTCTTCAGCCACCATTCACCTTTTGCGATTGTGATAGCGATCAAGGATTTACTCAACACCTACTCTAAGCCCACATGAGTAATGATCAGCGTGAGAAACAAGAGTAAATGAAAAGTTCATCAATGAATCACTTCAGCTCTGACATTCACTATTGACACCAATCTGATAACAATTTTTACCAGACTGATACCAATTTTTGGAAATCTTCTTACCACATTCCAACATCTCTCTTTTTCTTTTATCACGATCCTCAGCAGTCGTGATATCAATTCTTTGATCGATCACTTATATCATCATCAGATTTAATATGCTCCCCCTTTCTCATTGCTCTCCCCCTATCTGGTTGTTCCATTCTCATTTCTCTCCCCCTATCTAGCTGCTCCACCTATCAGCTTCTCCCCATATTATTCATGATTTCTCAAATTTCCACACTGTCTCCCCTTGAACAAACACTATTTTCTCCCCCTTAGTCAATGAACCTAAAGGACACTTCATTGTAGTATGTAATAGATTAGAGAACACATCAGCACATTAGGGAAACACACATCATACCATAGGGAGAGGGGGTGTGCCACATCCACACTCTTTCAAGTGCGGGGAGTTGACTGAACTCCCAGAGCCAGTCGATGCCTTTCAAATGCATCCTTGGGTAAGGCCTTTGTCCGAATGTCTCCAACCTCTAGCTTTGTAGGAACATACTCCAAATTCATGATTCCCTAATCAACCTTCTCCTTGATAAAATTATACTTTATCTCACTGTGATTTGTCCTTGAGTGATGGATGGGATTTTTGCTGAGATTTATAGCACATGAGTCATCACACTGGATTCCAATCGAAGAATTCACTTCAACTCCTATATCTTCAAGCTGCTGCTTCATCCATAATAACTATGTTCATGCTTGAGTTGCTGAAATATACTCAGCCTTCATGGTGCTCAATGAAATAAAATCATTTTTCTTGCTTAGCTAAGAAATACACAATCCACCGAGAGAGAATGCACCTCCTGACATTGATTTGCTGTCATCTGCTGATCCAGAACAGTCTGCATCAGTATATCCCAATAACTCTGTTTGAGATTTATCAGTATATTTCAATCCAAAATCCATTGTGCCTTGGATATATTGAAGTATTCTTCTCACTGCAAGCATGTGGATTTCCTTGGGATTACTCTGACATCTCGCTTCTTGGCATGTATCAAAAACAATATAAGGCCTTATTGTGGTCAATTACAACAAAATTCTAATAATTTACCTGTATTCTGTGATATTAACTCTCCTACCTATCCAATCTTTTGATAATTCCATCCGATTAGAAACCGGAGTCTTCATTTCCTTGTAATTCTCTATTCCAAACCTTCCTAGAACCTCCTTGGCATATTTAGATTGAGAAATTAATTTTCCATTCATTCCTTGTGTCACCTATAAACCAATGTAAAATGATAGATCTCCAATCATTGACATTTCAAACTCATTTTTCATGAATTCATAAAACTATCTGCACTGAGCTTCATCTGATACACCAAAAATTATGTCCTCAACATACACCAGCACCATAATCCTTTGATTTCTGTCATTGCTGAAATAGAGATTGTAATCAACTCCACCACGCTGGAAACCAAGATTTTTCAAGTACTGATCAAGCCTCGAGTACCATGCCCTTGGTTCTTGTTTCAGATCATACAACACCTTCTTCAGCCTGAAAAATTTGTTCTCATCATCCTGAATGAGAAAACCATCTGGCAGCTTAATATACACCATATCTTTTAGAACTCCATTTAAGAATGACGATTTTACATCCATCTGGAACACTTTGAACTTTCTTTGCACTGCTATGGACAAAAATAATCTGATTGTCTCCATCCTTGAAACCGGTGCAAATGTCTCATCAACATCCATTCCCTTTATCTGGGAGTATCCCTTGCACACTAGCAGTGATTAGTTCTGAATCACTGTTCTATCTTCATTCATCTTGTTGCGATAGACCCATTTAGTCTCGATAACATTCTTGTCTTCTAGCCTTGAAACAATCTCCCATGTCTGGTTCTTCTCAATCTGATCAAGCTCTTCATTTATAGCTTGAACCCAGTTTTCATCTTCAGCTGCATCGGAAATTTTTTTTAGCTCCACTTGAGATAAAGCAATGTTTACAGTAATGATTTCATTCATTGAGTCTGAAATGGACCTGTCTGATCACCAATGATATTCTTCCTGTCAATTTCAGCTCGACTCTTTGGCTTCCTTGCAGACACAGACTTGAGAGTTTCTTGTTCATCATCAGTATTTTCTTTTGAGTCAGCGTCTGCTACTTCTGCTCCCCCTATGTTTCTCACCTCATCATCACTTTCGTCCAAAAACTATTCACTAGGTTGTTGAGTATTCTGTTCATTTTCAACTATAGTGACATCATTTCTCTCAACAATTTTTCCCAGCCTCTTGTTGAAACATTTATATACTATACTTTTCCTTGAGTACCCAAGGAATATCCCCTCATCTCCTCGTGACTCAAACATCATGTGATTTTCTTTGTGGAGAATGAAGCACTTACTCCCAAAGATTTGAAAGTATTTCAGCATTGCATTCTTTCCGTACCACATTTCTTATGGATGCTTCCCTTCCTTCGGACACAACAGAGACCTTTTCGATATATTGACTGATGTCAAAACTGCTTCCTTCCAAAATTTCTCTGGTAGGTCCTTTTCAATAAGCATCATTCTAGCCATGTTGTTGACGATCCAATTTCTCCTCTCAACTACTCTATTCTGTTGGGGAGTTATCACTGATGAGACTTGATTCCTTATCCCGTGTTTCTAGAGATAGTTTTTGACTTGACTGTTTGTGAATTCCATACCATTATCTGTACAAAACTTTAGAATTTTCTGCCTAACAATCAGTTCAGACTCCCTCCTATACTGCTTCATACAACGAAACACCTCTTTCTTATGGGTAACAACAAATACCCAGGCCATTATGCTATAATCATCAATGAAAAGAACATAGTACCTTTTCCCATTTAAATCTCATGGTGAGATAGTTCCACATACATCAGCAAGCACCAATTCGAGTACTCTAGTTGATTTCTGTTCCTTTGTCTTGTATGTCTTTCTGATGATCATCCCTTGTTGGCAAGCATCACATGTATGAGTGTGATCACATGATAGTTTGGGAAGGTCTATAGAAGCATCACACTTTACCAGATCTTCCATGGATGGTTGGCATAGATGACCAAGTCGCTTATTCCACAACTAGTTTTCTTTTTTCTCTAGATAAAAGACACGTATCATTTCCCACACCTATAAGGTAAAGATTTCCCTTTGTCCTTTTCCCTGTAGAACAACTAATCTACCTTTTCCATTCACAATGCACATATTCTTGGTAAATCGAATAGAGTTCCTAGAGTCACATAGCTGACTGACACTAAGAAAGTTATGACTAAGACCCTCTACAACCAAGACATCAGTACGTCTCATTTATTTTCCACCAAACTTGGCTTTTCCTAAGACAACAATCTTCAGGCCTTCATCATTTCCAAATTTTACAACTCCTTCTTTGTCATATTTTATACCGGTAACAAGATCCTTGTTCTCAATCATGTGATATGTGCAACCACTATCAAGGATCCATATTCCTGAACGATCTGAAGATTAAAAGGCAACTTCTGCAACAACTGACTTTTCTTATTTCTTCTTCTTGGTCTATAATTTTTCCTTCACACTCAGCATAGATTGAGACTTCTATTCTTTCTCAGAGTATGATGGGCCAGCTTCATCTTGCAAAGCCGCAAATCTATTCGGCATTTTTAATTCACCTGTGGGTTTATTGATCTGCTGCTTGTGAACGTTTTGATTCTGCTTTGGCTCGTTTCTCTATATGGTCGATGTACAATACCTATCCATGTGTCCAAATTCTCCACACCAAAAACAGCGTCCTTCAAAATATGTTCTCGACAACCATTCTCTGTTTAGCTACCACCTCTGTTCTTGTTCCCTTTGATATCTCTTGGCTATGAAACAAACATACTGTGAATTTTCCATCTTCCCACAACAATAACACCAGATATATGGTGAATTCCTTTGTGGTACTTCATCACATAGAATTTCCCCTTGGTATCTTTGAATATTCTGATTCTGCTTTATGCCTAAATCAACCATCAATCTTGGGACTGGTGTTTGCAGTCTGACTTCAATTATCACAGATTTTTGTTTCTGATTAAGCCCTGAAACAACCTTAACTTCTGTGCTCAATTGTTACTTCTTCCCTGCTGAACTACTAGGCTAATCATTCATCTTTTTTGTCTTTGTAACAACCTACCTTCCTAGTAATGTGTTAGGAATCAAAGGTTTTTCCTTGTCTTTGACTTTTCTCCATAGACTGATAACTTCCTCTTCAAGCTCTTCGATACTCTTGATGTGATCTTTCAATTTTCCATTCAATCCATCGATATCCATTTTCTGTTCATCAATATGGAGCTTATTCTCATCAACCTTTTGTATGCACTCTGGACTTGAAGATTTTAGGTTTTCTATTTCCTTTACAAGGTCAGACTTCTCTTCTTCCTGTTGTTGCATGTAGAGTTTGGCATCATGTACCACCTTGTTGTCTTTTATTGTTTTCTCTCTCCAAATATCTATCTCTTCAAGAGCTTCTTCTAATTCATATTCCATGTCAACTCTACCTTCAACTTCTTCCTCTTCTTCTCTAACATCAGTTTCTTCTTTTATCTGAGAACAAATGACGACTGCTACCATGGAATTTTCCCCACAATCTTTGCAGTTTTCAATATCTTTATCCTCTTCTTCTTCAAACTTATTTGAACTTTAAAATTCCTGAGAAATAAGATTCTTCTTCTTGAAGTAATTTCTGTTGAATGTTTTCTTCCCTTTCACAAATTCTGAAGACTTATTCTTGGAAATTTCGACTTCATCATCATCATTATCATTATCTTGAAACTTCTTGGGGCACATTCCTACAAGATGACCAACCTTTCCACATTGAATGAATGATAGTGGAAGTTTCTCATTAAACTTTCCTTTTACACTTTGCAGATTTGAAGAAAGGAATGACATCACCTAATCTGTCTCTTCTTCCTCCAGAGAATCTTCAATAGTGAGCTTCTTCATAGACTTAAATTCCACCTCTTTGGATTTCCCCTTTTCCACAGTGTCGTTATCATCATTTCTCATTTCATATGAAATAAAAGTGTTGTGCAGGTTATCCAATGTCAGTCTTTCAGGTATTTATCTTCCAAAACAGAAACTTTTGGATTGAACCGAGGTGTATGTTTTCTCAAGATGCACTTTACAATTTCAATGTCCTCGTTAATCTCACCAAGACCGTGCATGTCTTCTACCACAGCATTAACCCTGTCAAAGAATGCATCAACATACTCATTCATGTTCATTCTCAGATCTTCATACTTGTTCCACAACACTTGCAGCTTTGCCTCTCTGACCTTTGTATCGCCTTCACAAATATTCAAAAGATTTTCCCACAAGGAATGTGATGTTTTTCATGAAATCACCTTTTTATAGATTGTTTTGGAAAGGGATCTCCCTATGTCATTGATTTCATTGGCATTATCATCCAACTCTCTATGCTCAACTTCTGAAAATACACCACTAGGAATATCAGCTGTGATACCATGCATAGCTGCTGAAAACACATCCATTCCAAAAGATCACAAATAGTGTTGCATTTGATTCTTCCATATCTGAAAATTGAATCCATTGAAGATCAGAATCCCTTTATGATTAGTGACCTCCATTTAGAGAAGAACTAGTATCAACCATTTGCTCTGATACCAATTGTTAGGTCTACAAGGCTGAATACCCTGAGAGGGGGGGTGAATCAGGGTATGACTAATTTAAAATTAAATCCAATTATGATCTCGTTTCACTGTTAAGAAAAACACTCTTCTCTCTCTTTCCTGTTGCACAATATAAAAAGAAAATAGAGAAAGCACAGGACACAAAAATTTTACTTGGTTCACTGCTAAGGGCTATGTCCAAGGAGTATACGCCGACAGGTTGTCAGTCGTACCAAATTCCACTAAACTTCACAACCTGTGGATTACAAGGATCGGGCTAGATCACTTCTATGCCCAAGCTCACTTCCATTACAATGTTTAGGGTCTGATCACAGCTTTCCCAAAGGTCACACCCTGTTTCTCTCTCTCTGGCTCACTGCCGGTGGAGAGGATCACCTTCTTTCTCTTCCTTTGCACACTGCACTGGAAGGAATCCACTCACAGTTTATAGACCTTTAGGTCTCTTCATTTTCATGAAGGATTTCATCTTTCTCTATATGTAGATGCTCTGTTGAAGTCTAACTTTCACCCATAGATGAATATCTCATGGCACCAAAGGTATCGGGTAAACATCCAGCTTCCACGCAGCACCAAAACACTGTTGGGAAATCAACCTTACTTGGCACGCAAGTCCAATCTGGCGCGCAAGTATCGGCATGAAAGTCACAACTGGTGTGCAAGTTTTGGTCAACCACTTGTGCGAAACAATATTTTCAACTCCAAACTTCCACGACTCACTACCCTTTACACCCAAACCAATATTGGCGCACAACTAACAATAATCTCCCTTCTTCGAATTTGGCGCGCAAGTCCCACTTGAGTGACACACCACCACTTGCACGACCACCACACCTGTGTGACGGGAGATCTGAATCTTCAAATTGTTGAACTCCTTTGAGAAATGAGGAGGGGTGGTCCAGTATTTATAGGAATTTTGAACACCCTACGTGAGCCCACGCAAGTCTACCCTCAGCGCGCAAGTGTCTTCTCCTGCAATTCACTTGCGCAACAAAACTAATAAACTACGTGACCCTCTTTCCATTTCCATATATTGATCTTCTGATCTTGAAAAACAATAGGCAGACAAGTTCACAAGCATCCAACGCATCGGAGCGCAAATATCTTCACGGCGCGCAAGTCACCTATGCGACCACACAAATACTCGCGTGATCCTTATCCCTTTGCCATATTTTGATGATCTGATCTTCAAAAACATATGTCGTGCAATTTTACTATCCTCCAAGACCTCGGCACGCAAGTCCCTTTGCCAAAAACATTTTTCTTTATTTGTCAATTTTCAAGCCCAAAAATTTGGCAAACACTGGAAAACAAAGCCACCTTGTATCTGTTATTTTTATGCCACCTCCATATCATCCATTCCTTTGTCGACATTCTTGAATCTAAAATGGACCGTTGACTATAGCTCTTGAACTCAACATTAAACCATGAAATCCCCTTTGTCAACAAATTTGTATGTCATGGTTTGCATTGTCAACAATCACAACACCGATGTTCACTTTGTCAACAAACACAATCACCTCAAAAATACTTCAATGATGCCTTGAGGCATTTTTTCCCAACAATCGTACTATTTAATTTATTTTTGAATTTATCTTGGACATATATTTTTGAATGAATTTGGTTGTTTTCTATATTTAATATATTTTAATCAAAATGTTTTTTATGGTTCATTGATCTATAAATTAAACTAATTTACTTCTCTATTTAAATTTCATCGATGAGGTCTTTTTGTTGGGCATAGTGGTTTCAATTAGGTTCAATTTTTTTAAGGTATTATTGTAATTGAATTAATTAAATAGTTTGGACAGAAATCATAAACATTTCTCAGTATGATGTCTACTAAATTTTAGTTTTCACCTGGGGGTCTATGGGGGTGAATTTTGAAATTCAATTGAGAAATATTTTTATACATAAAATAGGGGAGTTTCAAAGAGTTTCAAGATGTTCCATGACAACATTTTTAGTAATGATTTCAAACCAATTTTATTTTAATTCAAATTTATATCTTTCATTTCAATTTCATTTCACCTTATTTTTATTAATATTGAGTATTCAAAATTTTAATCAAATCCCAATTTTTCACTACTTTCTTAAACAAACCAAAAAAAATTGACAGTTAATCAACTAAAATTACAACCTCTTAAGAAGAAACCCATTGGTCACCACTATACTGAATTATAAGTGAAAAATATTGGTTTCAGATTTCATGAAAAAAATGATCACATAAAAAAACTAGTACACTATCTTAGAAATATCCACCTCTCTAACCAGAATATAGTTGTATCTTGAAAGAAGGTCAATATTGGAGAACCACTGGCCTCCCATTCATAGTTAAGACATGACACTAATCATTGGAAATAAGTATGTTGTATTTATGAACACCTAGTTATGCTTTATTTAGTACACACATAACCAAATACTACCATTTTCCATCCTATTGAATAAGACAAGACCATTCTAGGGAGGTGTTATTGGTCAGATACTTCCCATCACATCCAAATCTTCAATTTTTACCTTTGAATTCTTTGACCTAGACAGTTACATTAGATATGATAGGTTAGAATAGCTTCCAATCCTAGAATGAGTTCAATATAAAATCAAATACCCCAGTCAAGAGGGATTCCTATGATATCATCTAGATAGGAATCATATAAAAAGATAAATACATGATAATTGATAGGAATATTATATCTTGATATGAAGAAAGATAAATTCATTCTATATGGGCCTTAATAGGTAAAAACTGAATCAATTCCACACCTAATCTGCCACCTCCAATATTCCATTTGAAAATCAAAAAAAAAATCTCTCCCTAAGTTTTAGTAAAGTATACTCATCTTATGTATATGATGATGTGATCCTAATAAATAGTCCGCCTATCTATGATAAATATCACATCGATGATTGTTATCTCAAGAATCTGAAAAACCAATAGGTTTATAGAGCCATAAATTATTATTGTCAATTATGTAAATATATAGAGGTGATGAAATTTCTTCCCCAATGGTGTTTCAAGAGAGATAAAATCAGCAGATAAATTGACTAGAATGTCTATTCCAAAAACAACTTTAGATGATATCAATGAATGGGAAGATAATGTTTCATAAAAGAAAGAATATATTGTACATTAGATCCATGTTGTACATTAAGTAGATTATAGTCCCCCTAAATCATAAATTGGGAACTAATCCACCACATATACTCTACCTTCCTTAGATCCATAGGGTTTCTATAGAGGCCTATAGATTTCCAATGTCACTAATTTCTATGGGTTTTGAATCTTCTACTAAGGTCCTTTATCGGATTCTTGGGTCACTATTGGAATATTCCTCACATCCCTATGAAAAATAGTCTTTATTTATGAAAGGATAACTAATATTGATTCCACATATTACTACATTTATGACTCTTATTCTATGATTTTGTTTAAAAAAATGTGATAATACACACTTAATCAATATTTCGAACACATTGGACCAACACCTCCCATAGAGGGGACAAGAGAAAACAGTCTCTTCTCTAATTTTCAACCATTTCCCTAATGTTGCTCCATATACATACACATATTTTAATAAATTGACACACACGCTATAAGAAAATAATTTACACCAGATGATCCAAAACAGAAGGATGAATAGATATAAATCTATCCTCCTAATGGAATTTATTGATCATCATGGCTTTATAAAGAACCTCTAGGTAGTTCATTCGGTTAATGATTTTTATATGTTTATTCAACTTTGAAGAGAGGATAATATCAATATTTTAGGCCTTATTTCCCTCATTTGATAGTAAGGGATGAGTGAAGTTAAGACACTCTATAAAATGAGTTGAGTAGGAAGACACAAAAATTGGTCATTGGATAAATTATGTAAACTCTTGGGTGTGATATAACATTAGTGTGTATAAAAAACTCCTAAAGAAAGTATTAATTATGATCCTTCATGTAAGACCCTTTTATATTTCTATATAATTCATAAAACTCACCACCTCCTAGTGGGTATTTTATGTATAAGAGAATCCATCTTCACTAATCAGTAATTTTCATTTTCCACAAGATCGACGATCCCCTCAATAACATCAAACGAAACCCTAAAACAACAAGGTCCTACATTTCCATGAATTGTTGGCAGATGATAGAGAAGGATGTCCCAATCATAATTGACAATTTTCTTTGTGACTCATTTGCAATAAATAGGTAATATGTGGAAGACTCATTGTTGTATTATTTTAACCTTATTAAAATTGAAAGTAGGTATGTGGACATGATATTATGAATTATCCTGTATCCCCATAGGTGTAAAGAGTGTGTACTAATATATAGATAATATTTTATTTCTCACTAATTCCCACAAATAATAGTCTATATTAAGACATTATCTAATATTCCAATGAACTATTCAAGATCCTATAACATCTATCTAATGGTAATAACCACATAAATTAATAGAAACACATAGGGGATTTCAATAGAAATAAATATCCTTGGAGGCTACCGTTGACATTAAGGCATACACCTCCTAGAACTACCCAAGGCTTGAGCCTAGTTCTCATTACAGGTTCATTATCTATAATTATACATATATATAAACATCATGATAAATATCCGTTTATAAAAATATCAACCTAGGATATCATAAAATCTCAAGAACAGATACATACATTTAATTAAATGAACAACCTTAAATCAAAAGCATCAATTATGAATTATAAGGGATCATACATTTTTAGTCATGATAAAATTAAACTACCAAATATCACAAAATAAAACACTACAACATACTATAGATTACCTTAAAACTAAAAATCCACAACTACAACAATACTACCTATACCGATAACTCAGAGGCATATAACATAAAAGTAGTCCAAGAAATTATGTTACTCCACTACCTGAGTTACACATAGCCTAATTCCATTCAACCATTCCCTTAATATACTTAATAATGATGGTAAAAAAATTTCACTAATACAACATTGTAATTCCATGACATGAATACCACTGTATATTTTGGAGTTCCACATGGATTCATGTGTACCTCCTATTAAGCATGAGGTTGTTGACTAGGTGAGATGGTTGAAATGGGGGTAGTGCAGAGAATTTATCCTTAGTAAAAAGAACTAAAAATCATAATCATATCAAGATAAAGATATTAAATCAAGAATTCGTAGTGGATCTAAATAATAAAATTTCTATAATAGATGGAATGGGTGATAAAATAGAGTCATAAAATGAAATTAAATAATTATCCCTAAAATTTAAGTCCAAAGAGGAGTATAATTAAGAAACTAGAAACTAAATAAAGTCACTATGTTAACACTTCAACATCTTTCTGAGTACCAAAACTATCCATCATGCTCTAACTTTATAGCTCCCAAACATTAATCACTCTCCTTAAACCAAGTCATGGATCCTGAATTCTATTTGAATATTAATATACTCATACATGGAGTGATTATAAACCTAGTCGGATTACACCAATGCATCCCTAATAGAATCTCACATGTATAATATGTGTATGAAATGATTGATATTAATTGTCCATGTAAGTAAAAATCAACCCTATATCAAGTAGTCAGTATCTAACCAAGCACCCATGAATCTTGATTATTACTACTTTAGCTCAATTCTAACAAATAATCATATTTAATGTTATGATCAAAAGTCATCCATAAAGAAACCACATATATCCTAGGCATCCTGATGGATAACAGTCCTTGAGTCGGTCCATATGGTTTTCCATCCCTATGTATATCAAATGACGGGATTGATGGATACAATACACCATATATACCCCAGAGTTATCTACAATGTCATTGTATATCTCTATAAAAATGAGTTAGGACATAAGTTATGTCTATCCCAACATACGTTCTTTGTCTATTGTATACTTCATAAAATTTCACCCTTTCAACCCATTTTATATATTTCTAACCCACAATGGTTCACTTAAAATATACATGTAGAATAAAATCATCCATAGTCTATAATATCACACATAACATATCATAACACATATATATTCAAAAATATTATATCCAAGATTAATTTCGACATCAACACACACATGTGATAAATATAAAACATTGGTCTTATGGGTTAGACAAGAAATCACATGTGATTAGCAATTAAAATTGTTCTCATTGGATATACATAAAAAAAACATGTAGTAAATATCAATATATATCTTAATATAAGTGATATACATGGTATGAAACTTATAAACTCATGTGGGTATTTCCAATATCAATATTTTCTTAGAGATGGTATAAAAATAATCTCTACGAAACAAATGGAAGAAAACTACGTGCAAAAAGTATAGGGAACCAATTTCAAAACATTAGTCACTCACAATAAAATACAATTTTTATCAATAACCCATGAAAAAAAACTTTTATTGAGAGAATTATAGAGATATAACCCAATAATAATGTACAAAAATAACTATAATATGATATAAAATCCCCTTGTATTTGTAAGAGTTGATCCTCTAATGTCAGTAATTAATACAATGCATTGGAGTAATAAAATATATCTTAGAGAAAAACTAGATTCTCCAAAACATTTATTTGAATGTATTTATAGATAAAGGGTTAAAGGGTATTCTATAATTTATAGGGAAATTTAAATAAATAGGTATCAAGATGCAGCTCATAAGTTTAGGCCATAATGGGTACCAATTCAGTAAGGATTACCACCAAAATGTGATATACATGCTATTTTGATTCCTAGTTAATAGAATTACTATAATCCATGATGTGGTAAATGGTGATATCCGATAAAATTGGAAATGTCACTAATGTGTAATAGTCATCAGCAATCCATATCCTTCATGCCCTTAAAAAACACTATGCCATAACCACCCATAATAGAGAAAATATAAATCATTTGGTAGAATTTACTATACTCAACCTTCCAACCATTATATCATATAAAAAATCAAAAAAATTTCTATGTAAAACAACCAAAACCATCAAAATAGAACTCTATTCCATAGTTCCAGAACTATTCCACCATAATACCTGCCACAATGATAAATATAAACCACACTGTAGAATATGTATATATTGAAAACAATATTAACATCCCTCCTTCCCCTTTGAAAAAACCCAAACAAAACTCCTTAAAATCAAAGGGTGTCACAATCAACTACCATTCAATAGTTATTGATTAATCTACTTGGGTATGGGTTTTTACACCATTGAACTCCAAAATGTGTTTGTACCCTATATTATAGTGGATTGGTAATATACTAATAGGAAAAGAATTTGTCTACTATATATAGTGAATGGTGTTTTAAACCTGAATGAATGATTTAATCATGAATGTGATTTGGTAATCCCCATATATTTGTTTCTTGGGTTCATCATGGGAGAATTTAGTACTCCCACAGCTGATTTACATTTCTCAAATAGTTTTTAGTCCCCAATATACAATATAATGATTGTTTCTCCCCTATGATTAAATAGTCTTAAACTAACATTAATAGAAACACGGGTTCATCATTAAATAATGGATTTATTATAACATTGATCCTAATGATTATAGGTATCAATGTACTATAGAATAGTGAGTAGTCTAATATAAAACATGGTGTAGTTTGTGTAATTGTTCAGGTCCAAGTTTGACATGGTAGAAGGTAATGTTAATTTGTCCTATTGGAATGGTGAAAACCCCATGTATTAGGGTATGAGATCCAATATAAGTGGTTTAAATTTTCTTTGTTACCTATTAATATACTCTCACTGGTTTATGAGTCCCTCGCCACTATTTGATGACTAATTTGAGTTTGATTTACTGTGTCGTGTTTGTTTGTGAATTTTGACTGGAGAGTGAACCCCCATGATGAATAAATGATTATGGTTTGAATAATATATTGGTGTTTTTTTTAAAAAGATCGTGATTAAAATTATGATTTACTCCCCATTAAATTAATCTTTGGCTTAATGGGATTTATTGGACGTCCCCCCTCATGCATGTTAGGCATTCATTATTAGAGGTAGTGTCCAATGATTTATAGGAAGAAAAAAATGGATATTTATTGTGTTGAATATATTTTGGTATGATGTGTAAGATATATCTATCCACTACCACCCACAACACTTGTATATGGTACTCACATGAATCTAGGGTTTGGTTTTTAGAAATATGAACAGTTGGGATCAATAGATAGATTCATTCTGATAGTTCCTAGAATTGTATTAGAATAGATCTCATTCATTTTTCTCTTGCACTAATGTTTCCTTGACCATGTTCACGATATTATACAATTCTTTCAATGTTTGAATGGGAGATATTTATCCTAATGAAATGACTCTACAATACTTTTATGACTGGAGATTCTAAATAGAGGTCACTATGCACCCTAATTTATGATGTCAGTGAAAAACAATTTTGATAGTGAATATTTTTTATATGATTGTTCCACAAGGCAGTTAGTAATAGTGATGATATTGTTCATGAAAGATTATCACTCTTAGTCTATTTTTGGGATGATACATATATATATATATATATTGGGGTGAAATTGGTTCAATAATAAGGTTCTTGGTCCACATTAATTAGGATGTGAGATATAGAAGATGATCATCTCTAACACTCAATAAACTAAAACAAGTTGGTTCACTACATGGTTAGCATCTGTTTTTGAATCATATTTGTGTTCAAGGATATGTCCAATATCAATATAGGAGAGGATATTACTTCTCCATTAATATTTTCAAGGTTTTCCCGCCATTGTTATTTAAACATCTACAGTTATTTCTTCAATGTTCATGGGATGTAAGGATTGATATTTGGGAGATGTGAACTTTGATAGGATTATTGAAATAAAAGATTAATCAAGCCCAGTGCAAGTTTAACTTGTGTGGATTCTAATTTATCTTCCCATGTAGAAATATGGAGTCACTATGGACCGTTTGGTTTTCTATTTGTACTGTTAGAGTGTTTTACATAGTACTGAATCATCCAACTATTCCACAATTGATTCATTCTAGTTTTCATTGGTCTAATATACTCTAACATCATGGGCAAATATTATTTTACCATGGAGATTGTATGATAACTACATCTAGGGATACTGAGGAGAAAATATAGAGTTTATTTTATTATCTGGGTCTATACATATAGAGGATGGGCCTGAATGCGTAGTTCTCTATAAATTCCTTTACAGTCATCCTATTTATGTGTTATTGTATTTATAGGATATATTGTTTCAGTATTGATATTTAAAGAATATAAATGGATAAAAAATATTTTCCTTTTCTATGATACCAACATCATGAGATGGGGATTGTTATATTATAATATTTCTTATCAAGTATTAGGATATATAATTAGGTATACTATTGAATGGATTTATTTTGTCACATGAGTATTTGTATGTTGTTAATTTTAAGCTCTAAGTATAAATATCATATGAAATTAAATGGATTATAAAATATATAATTTTAATTGAGTATGAATTTTGTTCATGATTTTTTTATAAATGATCTCATCATATGATCAATGGTGACCTCATCCACTCATCTTGAAAACAGTGACGTGGGAGATTCCATGTTTTTAATGAAAATTGGTTCTGGGACCCTGTGATTTAGTATGACACTCTTATAAAATAAAATTATGAAATATTGTTATATTATTAGAATATATTTGTATGAATGTATTCTAGGTCACCAATTAAAAAATATAGATCTTGAAATCCTCAGAAAAAATTTATTGGTTTTTTAAATATATAAGATTGATATTGATGATTTGTGGTCTTGATTCATTTAAGGGTGAATTTTTGTCATAAAAATGCAGGGGGATATTCTTGTTGCTAAACTGTGATGCACCAAATATTACTTTCTAGAGGATAAAAGTTATTTAAGATGGAGAAGATGTAGAAATTTTGGTATTCAATGCAGAAGAGTTTTCTAAGTTTTGAGTACTAGAGCCTAAAATATTAAAAAAAGTTAAAATTTAATTCCCTATAGAAAATGGAAAAATATATTTAATGGTGTATTTATTAATCTCAAGAAGTGGTCATTACCATTGGGTTAGAATTTGGTGAGATTCAGATCTATTTGAATTTTTAAAAAAATTAATGAATATTCAGTAAATATAATATTTACCCCACACATGTGAAAATTAATTTCACCTCAATTGAGAATAATATTGAAAATTAAATTTTCGGGATGAGTCTGGGATGAGTGATTTTACCTATTGAAGGTATAAATTCTAACCAGGTTTCAAGTCCTGGGATGATCCCATTTTAGGCATTTATTATATTATTTATTTTATATTTCTAATCTATTCCCACGGTGGGGGGGAACTCCCTATATTGACAATGAGAAATCATGTTATATGGGTAGGTGGTTATGATCATTTCCCAAAAAGGATAATCAAGGTAAGATTGTGATACAGTGCGGATGTAGCATTGAGTAAAGGGGTGTAACCTCACAGAATTGGCAGTTCACAATGAGGATGGACACATTAATTCATTTTTTTTATAGTATATTTTTTATATAATGATGTTCTTAATTTGAGGTATTATTACTAGTATATTATAACTTGTGAGAGGATTCATTTATTAAAGGAACATGTATATTACAATTGTTTATAATGTTGTTATGATTAAAATCATGATCATATAAGATTTAGTGACAACACTCATGTTCAATAAATCACCCAGACATATTATGTATTTCCCTGAGTACATAAACCATTGTGAAACATGGTTTATGGATATATCTCCCATTTCACATACATGTAATATAGTGGTATACACCTTTTTGTGCTAAAGGGCATAACTTTATTCTAGTTATATGCCATGAGTTGTCCTTGGGTCCCAGATCCCATGTGGATGGAGTAATGAACATGAAGTTTGAGGTTACATGACTCATGTCCTATAAATATATTATATATAATACTCATGGTTTCAAAAATTTATAGATCATTTAAGAACATCATGAAAATAGAAACAACATTATGATATAACACTATCTATGATTCTCCCCCACCAAGAACCCCTCATATGCCATGAGTGAAGATGATTGTAACAAAATAATACCTCCTATAGTTGGAAACTAGATTGAAACTATCCCTAAGATTATAAAACAAAAACAAATTGGCCGAATTAACCTCAGTATCCTAGAAACACACAAGAAAAAACCACTAATGATCCCCATAATATAAGTAAAAAAGAGTTATTAAAATATTGATGTTGATTTTATAATGGAACTGTAAAGACCCGAACTTAACATACATTGAAATTACATTTCTTTTGTTGAATACTTAATACATGACAAAAAATAGATGCCCAAAGACCGTATTAGTTTAGTGTATTTTCAAACTCATAACATAATCTCTTAATCTTGGTGAAAGATCATTCACATATCCCATAAATATCTTCCCCTTAAGTTGTAATACATAAAACCTTTCTTTATATCCTTTTTAAAAACCTAAAAATGGTAAGATCAAATGCTCAGTAAGGTTAAACATGGAGAACATAAAAACAATCCATAATCATTTTAATGTAAAAACATGAACATAAAACATAAAAATCATTAGCAATGAAATAAATCATCGAAGAACATAAGGAATAGATCCTAAAGTAACATTAACCATGATAAAATAGAATGGGAATAAAACTTGTAATTGTGGTAAAACATTAAGCACATGTTATTATTTCCATAGTAGCCAAGGCATTGTTTCCAAGACTATCATAGTGGACAAAGTCCATTACTAAACCTGACATACTTGCCGTTCCAGCCCTGCATTACTAAACTAGATTTTAATTTCCGTTCTAGCCATGTTAATATCATGAGATATAAATCTTTACCCCATTAATTTGAGGGATATATAGTTCCCAACCATCACATAATAAAATAATTCTTTCGTGTGCCACAAAATAAACATAAATCATTCATCATAACCCAACAAATAAAATGGGTTTCATAAACATCATCCCATCATAACATTATCTATATAAAATAATGAATATCATTTCATCATAAACAAAATCAAACCATATAAATAATAGAGACATTATACTTGAAACAATACCATATTAAAGAATGCCATCTTATATGGAAAACAATCTCGATAAAACTCTAGAAATGAATTCTTGAGGAAAATATCTTTTCTTCTTCAAAATCATTTTCTTTTCTCAAAATTTCATTAAATTTTAAAAGAAATTATTTTTGTTGAAAATAATCATGAAATATTGTAGACTATTCTTCATAGAAATAAGGAGTTATGGAACCGTAAAAATGAATTCATATCATATAAGTTAAAAAACATCTGTCTCACACTTTTGCGAAAAAGTCAAAAAGTACCTCATATGGTAAAAAACGAAAGATTCCTTCCATACCATGTGGTAGAAGTCAAAAAGGGTAAAAATAACTTTAAACATACATGTAATAATATTAAACATTTTATGAAAACATTTTTAGAAAACATGGAAATGGATGATAAACATAACCCCAATAACTACTTACGAATAAACAATCTCAGATAAGAATGAAATTGGAATAATTATCCATTACCTTGGGTCTGATATGCTTTGTACATATCCAAACCTTCTTGTATAATGATTTAAATAATGTCATTGACTTATTACATAATCATATTAATTTTTATGACATCATATATGGTAATATTCTTATCTTCTTATTAGTAATATTCCATTTCAACTTATTATTCTGGTATTCATTGCTTTATGTTCTTATGCGTGTTTTTTCAAGTAAAATTTTATTCCTTTTTTTAGGTTATAGATACATCATTTTAAGAATGTTATTATTGTAATATATATCATATTTATTAATTATATTTATTTATATAATCCTTATTCAATTAAGATCATGTAGAACGAGTCACATCACATCGTAGAGACGGTAGACCGTATGCACACACGAGTGATGATATCATTCCCATGATTGTGGAAATGTATTGAAGTGTACGGTGTACAATATTTCATAATCAATATCACTTTAAAATAATCATATATAATTATTTCTTCCATCCTTATTCCCATCCAAGTATGTTAGTGATGAAATAAAAGATTACACCACACTGTGGAGACAGTAAGTCGTACATATGCACGCGTGGTGATTTCATTTTTTTCATAGGATGGATAGAAGATGGAATATGGTTGTTTCATATCCATAATAACATATCAGTATTGAAGTGATACTGGATTTATTACTTAATAATGAAACAACTCATATAGAGGAAGTAGAAAAAGAAATAAGTTTGAAAGAATCGGTAAAGGATATTACCTATTATTCGACGCGCCTCTTCTTAACCTCCTATTAGGGTGCTAAAGATGGTATTTGAAGAAGTCTAGGACCTCTAGTATGATTAAATAGAATTGGAGAAAAGAAATTTATAGGTTTTGGCTGAGCATTAAGGCTCAAAATATTGTGATGGGGAGTGGGAGGAGGTTCCTTTTTATAAGGGATGAGAGGGGCACTTTTGGAAACCTCTAAAATATTAATTTATAATAAACTCAAAAAACATAAAAACTACCAAATATGGATCAAATCCGAATATTAGTTGATATAGGTTTGAAATCTCATCATCCTATAAAATTTAGACAGGTAGGGAATTTATTTTAAACCTTATCAACTTGATTTATCCTTATATAATCTATTTAATTTTATTTGTGGTAATAATATTCTAAAATTTAAATTATTATAAATTATTATTTATGTGTTTTTAATTTTCCAAAATTGGATAAATTATTTCATTTTATACCATATAAATTTCAATTGATAATTTTTTAATATATTTGTGAAATTTAAACAATTTAATAATATGTCATTTTTTAAAAATAACAATAGTGTCAATTTTGACACTATTAATTTATTTGAATTTAAATAAAATACAAAAAAAGAATATATTCAATAAAAAATATTTAATAGGTTTCTAAAGTTTCATATTCATCTATTAAATTCGTTGAGAATATTAATTATTTCATATAATAGTTATTTTAATATTTTTAATACAATTTATTTGATATTTATCTTAATAAAATAATTACTACAACATTTTTGTATAATTATTTAATATACTAATTTATCAAATAAAAATTAAAAATAAAATATTATAAAAAATATAAATCTAATATATTTCAAAATAATAAATTTAATATAATTTATCATCTAAAACACTGATCTTTTAAAATGTTATGTTTATTAAGTTATGAAGGTGACAATATTGATATCATTGAAAATAAAATAATATAATTGTCATAATCGATTTTATAAGGCTCCATATGGTCCAAAATTAAATCTTTGGATGATTATGGTTTATATGTACACGACCAACAAGTTTGGGTCAGATATTGGGGCCTTTTATGGTTATTAGTTGTTTAATAAAAACTATATTATTATTATTTTCACTAAATTAATAATTTATACATCATTAATGTATAAGATATTAAGGTAATTATATATTTTGTAAAAATTACTAATAAATTACCATTAAAATGAAAAATAGTTTAGTTTCAAATGATTTTTTATAACCTAATTTATATTTGGTATAACTTTATATTAAAAATAATTTAATTATTAAAGTTTGAGTGAGACATATTTCACTTTCATTATAAAAAATAAATTGTAGGTCTTAATCACAAAAAGTTGGTTCTAATAGATACCATTTTGACCCAAGTATATCATAGTACTAAATATAATCAACCAATTTTATTAATACATGTGTTAGGGTAATTTTACAATATTATTTTTACCCTTAATTACTTAATTTAACTTTAACTATGGTAAATAAAATTTATCGTAGTTACTATTCATAATGTCTAAAAAATAAATGTCACCTATTAACATAATTTTGACCTATTGATTAAAATATGGAATCTATTTTTCCAAATTCATGACACAGATGTTGCAGTATTTAGTTTAAAATTAATCTCGCTTTTGAGATAACAAGTTTTAAATGTTAAAACATTGCAAAAGATTGAAATGTTTTTACGTATGAATTAAATATAATATTATTGATAATGAATTTAATTAAATTTAATTGTAAAAATATATTCTATTTAAACATTAAAACTATTCAATATTATAATTTAACCATATAAAGTATCTTGATGAAAAAAGTTGTTTTTAATTAAAATTTAGCTTCTTTTAACTATTCATCAAAATAAGAACATTATCATAAAAATATCCAAGCATTATCCAACATAAATTTTAATATCCTGATTTACAAGAATAATTTTATTTTGTAAAATTTAACTTATAATCTTGTTAAAAATTAGATTTAAAATGGGTGTTCCATCAGAAGGAGGAAAAAATGCATTTTTTGAAATATATTTATTTTACCCTAAAAAATTATTTTTTTCTCATAACATGATCTAGAAAATGTGTAAGATGAATGATAATGTTATAAAAATAAAAATTTAGTTAATATTATTCATAACAGCTAGTTCATAATAATACTATAGTAATATATCGTTTAGTGAACCTCGGTATTGCTTACAACACACGCTATTGAAGAAGGTCACTCTTACGTGTAATGCAATCCAAGTCAGGGCTGCATGTATTGAAAGCTTCCTTTGGTGTTTCATATAACATAATCAGAACATATTTAATTTATACATTAAACAAAATATATACTCAATGTTGCGTATAATAATTTCTACCAAAAGAACTTGAAATTGTGTGTAACACAGGCCAATAATATTATTTTGTACACGGAAAACTAATATGGTGTTGTGTATAGCACAAGATAATCATGGTGTAGTGTAAAATAGAAGATATAAAAGAAATTAAAAAGAATATATCTCATAAAATCTTGGGGTATTACATTCTACCCCCCTTAAAATGAATTTCACCCTTGAAATTTGTTGTGGTTATAAATGGTTTACTACTTGATAGCTTCATTCATCGAAACCCATATCATAAAATTGGACACTAAAACATCATTTTAAAAAGGAAGTTTATAATCATAATATTCACCCAAAGTAACTAATCATTGGGTTTCCACATAGGAAAACATAGGTGAAAACATGTATATGGAAGAGAAATCTAACGATCAACTTTTGATGAAGAGTGGTAGAGGACATGGCTATAAAAAAGACAAAAATCACAAAGCCAGAAATTTGTGATGATCTAAGGTATCATCTGAATCTTCAGATATGAGGGTACTAAGACAACATTTTTTTCTTTCAATATCATTTCCCTAATTTTTATGAAATCTTGAATAAGGATAAATACTAACTTGATTTCTTTCTAATATCATTGTTGGTCATTCCATGAACAATTTGCAATTCTTCTCTTATTTTAAGAAATTATGTTTATTTATCATTCATGAAGTATTAACAGATCATGAAATAGATTGATAGTTCATTCCATCTTTCTCTACCATAAAAATGGATTTCATAAGATATCAAATATACATAACTCCATCTATGGTGAGGTTAATGGTATATGGTTCCAAAAATGGACATATACTTCATCTATCATACCACATAATAAAATAAAAGTAATTTATACAAACCAATGAATTCATGTAGGCCAGTGGTACACGATAAAGGACTGTCACACTTTAGTGGTAGGTTCGATTCCCACATCCTTGACTGACGCGATGGGTTGTCTCCCGTCCTACGGGTTTTACTTTTTCTAAAACTATACAATTATAACATTTCATAAATAATATCAAAAAGTTCAAGCCTTAAAATATACTATCTGATGTATAACTTAATCCATTCTAATCTTTAGGTATATCTAAAATACTTATGTCCAATCTAATAGTATAATGAAAAAGATTACTAGAGTGGTCATCTACCAAGCATGTGAATACCATCATTTATCCCCCATATATCATAAAATATATCTTGTTGATCACATTCCAAACATGTGAATAGCTTAATCATGTATTTTATTACAACATTAATTACCATATAACCTTATTGAAAACATTAATGTTGTAAAAAGTTAACTCTTTCCACATTCCAAAATCCGAAAAATTCTTTATACTCAAACCATAATGTCACTTTGTCCATATATCAGTCATGAGCTTATTAATAATATCAAACATATTATTTTCTCTTTATCCCTTCATTATGCGCATATCATCTATTTTCCAAAAGTATTTCAAACACTTTTCATGGTTACCGGCACCATAAAATTATTGAAACCCACAATAAACCAATACATAGATATTCCAATATTCCATGATACTATAAATGTGATTCCACAACAGTATTGTGGGATCTCGTTACACAAACACTTAATCATTTAACCACATCGTTGTAATACTCAACATTTCCAATAGTGATCACATATGACTTCCCTTTGTCCATTTCTTTATGATGTTGTCGATGTCGATCACCATTAACTCTTGAATTAGGGCATTGGTGAGTATAATGTCTCATTTCCTTGTACTTGTAGCATTGAAATGTTGGTGCTACGTTTTCTATAGTCTTTTCTCTATTCACATTATTGGCTACCCTTTTTCCATTACCTCGACACTCATCTACTCAATGAACTTAATTTTGACAGTTAAAACATTTTATAATCCCTTTAAGAAAATCTCCACCATGCTTTTTTCCACACATTGATCATAAATAAAAATTCATCTTCTTTTCACCATTGTTTTGGGATTCTTCCTTAAACTCCACCATTCGTTTCTTTTCAAAACCATGATATAGATATGTAACACCAACTTCTAGTTCTTCCTTGATAGAACAATGCACAATTCTCTCATAGCTAACTAAGTCTCTTATAGCTAATTCCCTTAGATGACTAGGTTATAAGACACTAAAGAATCGATAAACTTTACTTTCAGGTTGGATGATAATGCCATATGCATACCTTGCATGCCTTGAAAAATTCACCTCGTATATACCAACAGATTCATAATCCTTTCACTTAAGCTCAAGGAACTCCTTCTAAACGGTAAACAACCAATATGGCTTTTTCATGTTCTGAATAATGAAGTATGGAAAATATCATTTCAATGGTACTGATCCATTGTTCACCAATAAGTGGATATGGGGACCCATTGAAAGAAGGTGGACATTTCCACATGAAGGACTCAATAGAATATTGTTCCTTTATCTTCTCATTTGGAAGTCCAAAATGATTTGTAGCTTGTGTATGTATATCAATAATATTTTTCACTACATATCCCATAACATTGGCTTTTTCAGGAGGACAATCATTGCAATATCCATTACATTGATCAACATAGTTCCTTCGGGGTTCTAGCCATCGTCTAAAACCCAAAAAGAATAGTGTGAGAGGAAAAAAGAATTCTAGGAAAACAATATAATAAATAGGGAGTACCTTCTATATATAATATCTTGGGTTTAATTTTATGATCGTTACTATAATTCTAGGACTATAACATATACTTATACTTATCATTAGGGACATCCCTAGACATACATTAGAAATATCTCTAGGGATCTCACTAATGTTTTCAAATCCTATTTTCTAAAGGTTAACTAAACCTCCCTCAAATACCAAATGTAAAGACCCATACATGACGTACATAGACATTACATTAATTTTTCGGAATACTTAATACATGACAAAAACAGACGCCCAAAGACAGTATTAGTTTAGTGTCTTTGGAAACTCATAACATAATCTTCTAATCATGGTGAATGATCTTCAACATCTCCCATAATGATATTCCTCTTATGTTTTCTTACCTAAGACATTTCATTATATCCTGTTGAAAAAAACATAAAAAGGGTGCGCTAAAATTATCAGTAAGGTTAAACATGGAGAATATAAAAACAATCCATAAACATTTGAACATAAAAAAATAATCATAAAACATCAAAATCTTGAGCAATGACAAAAATATTGGTAGTATATAAGGCATAGATCATAAAGATACATTAATCATGATAAAATAGAATTGGAAGAAAACATGTAATTGTGTAAAACCATTAAGCACATCTTATGATTTCCATAGTATCCAAGGCATTGTTTCCAAGACCATCATAGTAGACAAAGTCCATTACTAAACCGGGTTTACTTTCCATTCCTGCCCTGTATTACGGAACCAGATTTTACTTTCTATTCCATCCATGTCTATCACATGAGATATAAATCTTTACCCAATGCATTGGAGGGAGATATAGGTCCCACCCATCTCGTAATGAAATTATTCTTTCTTGTGCCACAAAATAAACATAAATCATTCATCATAACCCAACGAATAAAATGGGTTTCATAAACATCATCCAATCATAACATAATCCATATAAAACAATATATATCATTTCATCATAAAAAAAATAATACCATGTAAATAATAGAGTCATTATACTTGAAACATGACCATATTAAATAATGTCATCATGTATGTAAAATATTCTCGATAAAACACATGAAATGAATTATTGATGAAAATATCATTTCTTCTTCAAAATCATTTTCTTTTCTCAAAATACCAATAAATTTTAACAGAAAATATTGTTTTTGAAAATAATCATGAATTATTGTAGTGAATGATTCAATGAAATAAGGAGTTATTAAACAGTAAAAATCCATTCATGCCGTATAATCTAAAAATACATTATTCTCGTACATTTTCTGGAAAACTCAAAAAGTACCTCGTATGGTAAGAAATGAAAGATTACTTCCATACCATCTGGAATAAGTAAAAAAGGGTAAAAATGTCTTTAAATATATATGGAAAAATATTAAACATTTTATGAAAACATTTTTAGAAAGCATGGACATAGATGATAAACATAACCCCAGAAAGTACTTATGAATAAACAATCCCAGATAAGAAGGACATTGGAAAAATTATCCCTTACCTTATGTCTGATAAGCATTGTACATATTCAAAACTCTAGTATAATGATTTAAATAATGTTATTGACTTATTATAATATCATATTATTTTTTATGATAACATATATGGTCATATTCATATCTTCTTATTAGTAATATTTCATTGCTACTTGTAATTCACGTGTTCAATGCTTTATGTTCTTAAGTGTGTTTTGTGGAATAAATTAATATTCATATTTTTAGGTTATAGATACATCATTTACATAATTGTATTAGTGTAATATATTTCAAATTTATTCATTCTATTCATTTATATACTCCTTATTCAACTAAGATCATGTAGAATGAGTTTCATCACATCGTGGAGACGGTAGGTCGTACGTACGCATGAACGGTGATATCATTCCCAAGATTGTGGAATTGTATTGAAGTGTTTTTTGTATTATATTTCAGAATCAATATTAATTTAATATAATCATATATAATTATTTCTTCCATCGTCATACCCATCCTAGTATGTTAGTGATGAAATAAAAGATTACACCATAGCGTGGAGACGGTAAGTCGTACGTACACACACATGGTGATTTCATTTTTTTTATAGGATGGATAGAAGATAGAATATGGTTGTTTCATATTAATAATGAAACATTAGTATACAAGTGATAATAGAGTTATTATTTTATAATGAAACAACTCATATGGAGGAAGTAGAAGAAGAAATATGTTTGAAATAATCTGTAAAGGATATTACCTCTTCTTTAATGTGCCTCTTCTTAACCTCCTCTTAGGGTGAGAATGTTGGTCTTTGAAGAGGACCAAGACATCTAGTAGGTTTCTATTGGATTTTAGAATATAAATGGATAGGGTTTGGCCGATCTAGAAGTCTCAAAATGTTTTGAAGAGGAGAAGGAGGAGGTACATTTTTATAAGGGAGGAGAGGGGCACTTTTGGAAACCTCTAAAATATTAATTTATAATAAACTCAACCCCACTTAAAAACCATGAAAAATGAATCAAATAAGAATATTATATGAGATATGGTTGTAATCTCATCAACCAATAAAATTAAAAAATGTTGGGAATTTATTTTAATACTTATCAACTTTATTTCTCCTTATTTAATCAATTTAATTTTATTTGTGGTAATAATATTATAAATTTTGAATTTTTATAAATAATTACTTATGTGTTGTGAATTGTCTATAATTGGATGATTTATGATATTTTAGACCTTATGAATTACAATTTATAATTTTTAAATATTTTTGTGATTTTTAAACAATTTAATAATATGTCATTTTTATAAAATAACAATAGTGTCAATTCTGACACTATTCATTTATTTGAATTTAAGTAAAAGTCAGACAGAGAATATATTTGTACCAAAATTTTTAATAGGTTTCTAAAATGTCATATTTATATATAAAATTCGTGGAGAATATTAACTAGTTCATATAATATTTATTTTAATATTTTTAGAACCATTTATTTGATGTTTCTCTAAATAAAATAATTACTACCACGTTTTTTTATAATTATTTAATATAATAATTTGTTTCGTAAAAATTAAAAATGAAATATTATGATGAAGATAAATCTTGTATCTTTCATAAGAATAATTTTAATCAAATTTATCTTTAAAAAACCAAACTTTTAAAATGTTATGTTTATTAAATTATGAAGGTGACAACTTTGACATCATTTAAAATAAAAAAATATAAGTTTCATAATCACTTTTATACGGCTCAAAATGGTCGAAAATTCGATATTTGGATGCTTATATTTTATATTTACATGACCAGTATGTTGTTTTCAAGTATTTGTGCATTTTATGAGTATTATTAGTATAATAAAAACTATTTTATTGATTTTTCACTAAATAAATAATTTCTACATCATTAATGTATAAGATATTAAGGTAATTATATATTTTTAAAAAATTAAAAATAAATTACCATAATAAAGAAAACATTTATCATTCAAATGATAATTTATAACCAAATTTATATTCTGTATAACCTTATATTAAAAATAATTTAATTATTAAAGTTTAAGTGAGACATATTTCACATTCATTTAAAAAAAATAAATTAATGGTCTTAATCACATACAAGTGGGTTATAATAGATATAATTTTGACCCAAGTATATTTTACGACTAAATATAATCATCCAATTATATTAAGACATGTGTTAGGGTAATTTTATAATATTATTTTTACCCTTAATTACCTATTTTACCTTTAATTGTTGTAAATAAAACATACCATAGTTACTATTCATAATGTCTAAATAATTAAAGTATAATAATATCATAATTTGGACCTTCTGATTCTAAATATGGAATCCATTTTCTCAAATTCATGAAACATAATTTTTAGTATTTAATTTAAAATTAATCCCGCTGTTGAGAAAACGAGTTTTAAAAGTTAAAACATTGCAAAATATTGAAATGTTTTTACCAATTAATTAAATGTAAAATTAATGATAATGATTTGAATTATATATAATAATAAAAATATATTTTATATAAATTGAAAACCATTCAATATTATAATTTAACCATATAAATTATCTTGATGAAAAAAGTTGTTTTTAATTAAAATTTAGCATATTTTTACAAGTCATCAAAATATGAACTTTATCAAAAATATATCAAAAATTTATCAAACATAAATTTTTATATCCTTAATCACAATAATATATGTATTTTTAATATTTAACTTATAAAATCTTTAAAAATTACATTTAAAATGGGTGCCCCATCAAAAGGCGGAAAAACTGCATTTAAAAAAAATACTTATTTTACCTGAGAAATTTGATTTGTTCTCATACCATGATCTAGAAAATGTGTAAGATAAATGATAATGTTATAAAATTAAAATTTTAGTTAATAATATTAATAACATATAGTTTATAATAATATTATAATAATATGTCATTTAGTGAAACTCAGTGTTGCACACAACACATGCTATTGAGGACGGTCAGTCTTGTGTGTAATGCAAGCCAAGTCAGGGTTTGCGTGTAGTGAAAGATTCATTTGGTGTTTCATATAACATAATAAAATAATATTTCATTTATACATTAAAAAAAATCTATAATCAATGTTGCGTTGATTAATTTCTACCAAAATAACGTGAAATTTTGTGTAACACGAGACAAGAATATTGTTGTGAATATTGCAAACTAATACGGTGTTGCATATAGCACAAGCTAATCTTGGTGTAGCCTACAACAGAAGATATCAAAGATATTAAAAGGAATATATCCTATTAAATCTCGGGGTGTTCCAGGAACAATGTATCCATGTATACGAAAAACAAAAGAAAATTACAAGGATGTGACTCTGATGGAAGAAGAAATCTATTAACTAGTAATTACCATTTTTATCACTTAATCTCACATAGAAACATTGGAAACATATGTATATAAATATATGGAGTGATTATATAAGTATATATTATATGATTCTTCTCATAAAAACTCATACTATTTGGAATATGCATTCTAATGATGTAGTGATTAAATAATAAAAATAATAAGTATATAAACCCATTCAGTTATCTCGTAACATCACCAAAGTTAAATCACCTAATACTATATCCATTCCTAAAGACATTGTAACACCCTAGGTAAATAAAGAATATGACATTTTCATATTTATCCATATTTGTGAATAAAATATTAATATGACTTTAAAGGGGACGCTATGCTCGATGGCATACCCAACACGCAACAACGAGTTTCTTGGGAATCTTACGTTGCACTCTAATAATGAAATAATATTATTTTAAATGGTAGTTAACATGTAGCCGTTATGTTGGCGGGAATGTATATAAATAACTAAAATATGATTATATATGTTTTTAAATGTTTTTACATTTATCCAATAAAAGACAAAGGCTTAAAATACGGAAAGAATTTTCATTTTAGGCGTATATGCCCTAGTTTTCACTAAAGGTTCACTTATCGCCTTTTGATGGAGAACTGTCATTTAATATAGTTTTGTTTACTATTATACATCCTTTTGGACCAAATAAAACTCTTCTTAAGAATTGGGATATCATAATTTACTTTGTGTAAATTTTTGGTATCTTTCTGATAAAGTTCTTTTTTTTAAATGAATAGTGTAAAATGTTGTATTTTAAATCAAAACCACTTTTTAATCTAATTTATTTATATGATTAGATTATCTTTTGAATTGGTTTTAAAGTGAAATTATAATTTATTTTTACCATTAAATCCAATAGTGGTCTTTGGAATTAATTTCACTTTGAAATCAGACTTAAACCAGTGTCAATCATTTGATACTTATTATTTCATAAAAACACGCTATTTGCTATGACAGCGGGAATTAATTATTAAATTAATTAATGTGACTTATATGTTTATAATTTTGTAAAATAGACTTCATTTTTGAATTCGGAATATCAAATATAGCTTAGGGTGAATTTTTGGGATTTTTCTGAAAAACATCAATTTTTGTTGAATAGTGACACCACTAAGTGGTACTTATATAAACTGATTTTTCCGTTTAAATGAAATTTTTCCATCTTTGTGTTTTGAATTTCAAAAATCCGACAGACATGGTTTTCATTAAGAAGTAAAATGTGGTTCAATGGGATAAAAATAATTTTTTGGTGAATAGTAACTTATTAAGTTTTTAATCGCGATTAGAGGTAATTAGTGTAGTTTAAGGTAAAAATAATGCTTTAATAATATGAAATGAACTTGACACATGTCCTAACCTCATTGTATGTGTAATGGTCGACCGAGACAAGCCATGGGTCAACTTGGGGACTCCATGGAGCCACTTTGGTTGGGAAATGACATAAATAACTTTTTATTTAATGTAAAAGTAAAAATGACACAAACATGATATGTTTTACGAAAACAATTGTTACATGGGGTTATAAAGATCCGATTTTCGATTATAAATAGTCATTAGAAAGATAAAAAGATTTCCTACATCATAGTATTTTTTCTTTATAATTTTTAGACATTAAATAAATTAAATTATTTATGACATCATGGTGATGCAGCGATGACCTCATTATTTAACGATTTAAATAAAATGGAAAGATTATGTAAAATATACAACTTAAACATGAGAAAAAACCAATTGTATGAGTGGATTCCGAAGACATATCACCTTGTACACGAATTATATCAATGCGGGACCTTTTAAAACCGAAACACATTTTCAAATAAAGTAATATTTCTTTACTTTCCAAAAGTGCCCCTCCTCTCCTCTTATAAAAGGCCCCCACCTCTACCTCATTTCACACACTCCTCAAGCCTTTGGCTCGGACAACCCATGCCCATTTACTCTCTCCACATCCCTCTCCTCATCCTAGAGGATTCCCATTGGGCAGAATCCTTTCAAAGGAAGCCTTTAGGCTCAAATCAAAAGGAGTTAGACTTTTAAAGGTAATTCATTCTCTCATGTTCATTTGTTTTATTTTGCTTCTCCAACCCCCTAAAATCTTTTTATTTACTTATTTTGTAACAACACCAGTATCTTCAATATACTAGGATGTTGTTAAAATATTTATTTGAACTACACTCTCACACAACTACATCAAATGGTTAAAGATCATATTGTTTCTGTGGATGGTGAAATTCTGCCTCCCAAAACGATGATTGTTCAATACTCATTTAACACCTTCAAAGGTGGCCATTATGATGTCACTATTTTTATATATGATATATAATATGTTTATGTTTTCCTTATTCTTCTGTTTTTTTTTTCATTTTGGGCATACCTTTATGGCTTCCATTATGGGTAAACATGATATCTTCATTTAAGGAAGTGCGGACTACCGCCCCCTAAAAGTGATTCGATTCGTCAAATACCATATGTGGGACATATAAAGGATGGAACTATGATATTATATATGATATCATACTGGAATTATAATATACCTTTATATCATTATTATTCCATTATATAAAATACGAAATAGAAATGAAAGTGGCGTTCATGCGTACGTATGGCTTACTGTCTCCATGAACGGTGCATTTCATTTCTTACCTCTAAATGATTATGTAATATTATAAATACATGTATATGATGGATATATATAATATATATGATATCCAAATCAGGAATTTCATTCTGGATATAAATAACATTTTACCACACGCACAACATGTAATTGTAAGAAGTCCACTTTCGACTTAAGAACCAAATACCGACAAAATGAACATTATTAACTTAAATGATTACATAATATTTATAACATGTCAATAATTGATATAAAAGGAATAATGAACTTGGAAAAGGTTCTTAAGCAAGTATAAATTAACTCACGTTTATTATTCAGGACGTTAAAGAACGATCGAGTCAAGTCGGACCCGAGGTAAGGGATCCTACTCCTCTCTTTCTTTTTAAGTACACACTTTTATGTCATTCCTTTTAAAGCTCATATTTCTTGTTATTGGAATGATATTTTATATTATACTTACTGTAATTTTTAGGTTCATGTGAGGAGAGACCCTATTCTCTCTCATCAATCCATTTTGGATGTTTTGAGTGGCGCCGTTAGGCTGCCGAACGTTCGTAAGAGATCTAACCTCCCTCTTTCTTTTTAAGTACTCTTCTTTGTGTCACTTCTTTTAAGCTCCTCTTTGTTATGTTGGGGGATTTTCTTTTATATTAATATTTCTTTAAATTCTATTTTAATATTATGGGATACTCTATTTTATCTCATCAATCCATTTTGGAAGTTTTAAGTGGCGTCGTTAGGCTGCCGAGTTTTCGTAAGGTATTTTTCATCTCACTTTTATTTCCGTGAGATTTATGATACATTTGCCACAATTTACTTTGAGTGGTGTATGTACTGAACATTATTTTACTCATTGTGTAATATTCTTTCATTTATGAGTATTTACATCAATTATGTATTGTCCATCTTTCACGGGGCGTATGTTTTGAAAGATACCCAAGTCGGTAAGGGAACCTTTCACCCTCCTCTTTCTTAAAAGACTTCTTTTGTTGGGTCTTTTAATTTACATATTGTTATGTTGGGATATGTTCTCATATATCCTTATTGATGTAAATTTTATTTCCAAGTGATGAGATACACTTTTTATCTCTCATCAACTCATTTTGATGTGATGCCGTTAGGCTGTCAAGGGAACTTTTTAACCCAATTTCGATTTCTTTGGGTTCAACATGTAGTCATTGAATATTTCATCCATTGAATATGTGTGAATGACCTTTTATTGTTTTACACATAATATACACTTATATTGGGTGTATTTATATTTGTCACACATATTTTTGAGATTGATTTGTCCTTAATTTAAGGATACCTTCTTTATAAGGGATTTCATCACATTTTACATCTTTATTGAGACTTCATTGTTGTTATGCACCAATTAACTCTTATATGGTGTATATAATGTCCTTTGGAATATTATATCATGAATCCATTTATTGTCATGATATTATAAAGTTCTGATTAAATGTTATTCCTCAATTATTGTATTCAAGTGTCTCTAATTTTGGTAAAAACCCATTAACCAAAATATCACTCTAAATGTTTTAATGATTTGTTCTTATTAATATCCATGTTTTCAAAATGGTTTTAAGGATTTATTTATATGGATATTAATGGTTTAAAATTTTAAAATCTTTAAGGTGGTATGGTACACTTTGATTCAAAAATCTCTTTATTAAATGTTTTAAATGGTTTTGGAAATGGTTTCTTTTTGAACGGATTTGTAATTTTAATATACTAAAATGTTATATTGTGATTGACATGTGGAAATGTTATGTTTCCTTTATGAATGTTTTATGTGATACGTTTATGTTATGGTTCTTGGGAATTGTTATGAAAACGGGTGGTTCTGTGATAATGTAAGGGCGGGTGAGCCCAATATAGCTCTCCAATGCATTGGGTAACGCGAAGGAGTGAAACGTTAAGGTTTCTCCGAAGAGATTTAGGGAATATACTGTGATGGGTATTCCAAACGTAACCATGAAGGTTACTCCCTACGTAAGAATGTTATGAATGCCTCATGTTACCTTTTATGTCTTATGATTTCTATTATTTATTCATGATTTTATGAGGTAAGTTAAAGTGCCTATGTTTTATGGGTAAAGTATGATTTCATTCTTATGTATATATGAACTCATGTTACCTTTCCATATTTTTTTATAACCCTTACGAAGCTTTTTATGCTCATCCCAAGTTTTTGAAATGTTTTTCACAGGTCAAGGGAAAGGTATATGATGTGATGATAGTGTCAAGTATGTGTCAAGAAAGAATCCATGTTTTATTTTAAATATGTTTCCATTGATGGGAAAATGAATACTGTCTTTTATGTAACCACTTTGTTTTAAATGTGGAATGTAATGCAAGTTTCATGATCTAATTATCTAAAACTCTAAACCTGAAAAGATCCTCATTGTCTAATCTTGTAATAACTCAAGATTAAGTAAGGTTTAAGGTTGGGGCCTTATAGTTGGTATCAAAGGTCGGTTTAGATAAATTTAGAGGTTAGGGTATTCTTTAAGAATAAGTGACATTACCATAACGGTTAGGATTTCAGAAAGAGTCCTAGTTTTAGATAAAGTGAATGAGTAAGTATATCTTCATGTTTATCTTACTCATTAGTACATGATGGTTTTTTTGATATACTCACACTGACCTTTTTGGTTTTAGTAAATGGTTGGATCTAGATGGCACCAATGTAACAGTGGATGTGAAGGAAACTGTGACAGTTTTTTGAGAAAGAAACTGAATGATATGGGATCTGCAATGAGAACTCTTGTGATTATCCTCAACCAACTATCTGGAGTCATGATTGACCACCTAAACCTTGGAGATTTCTCTAAGGCATCAAATATGCAAGAAACAAATCCCTACGGAAGTACAGGTAATAATCATAAAGATAATTTTGTTCAAAAACCTATGTGTCAAAGATGTGGAAAGAAACACCTAGGAAAATGTTTCAAAGGGACAGAAATATGCTATAGATGTGGAAATGAAGGTCATAAAGCAAGAACCTGCCATTGAAAAAGGAAGCATCCAGTTGACTCGAGGAAAGGGAAAGAAGTTCTTTATGAGGGATCAATTGAATGTTTTAAATGTGGTGTTCATGGTCATTATGCAAACACATGTCCTATGAAGATGTTTCGTGAATGGGGTCACCAAGAGCGTACCAATATTCGTTTACCAATACCTAATGCCATTCCGATTGAGGATGAAGAAACTAACAATGACCAATCAAAGGTATGTACTATTTCATGACTATTGTTTTCCTATTTTGGAATCATAGGATATGATTCATGATTTTTTTTATAGGAAAGAGGTATTTCAGAATAAGTTGGAATGGAATGGATAATGGATCATGAAGAATGTTGAATGAGTAATATGTCAACACATAAGGGCTTCAAGAGTTATGGTGAAATTCTTAAGAGTATTAAGTCTCTTTTGATGATGGGGTTACATTAAAAGACTTTTTATATTATGTGTAACCCTGATGTTTAATATAGGCAAATTTTATCCACGTAATAGTTATCTTTTCTTTTGTGGACATAGTTATAAAGAACCATTTGGGTTTATATGATCCTTACTTTTGAGGTAATTATGGGTTACTATATGTTATGATTGAAGTGAATGTCATGAGATAAAATTGAGGTTAAATTATGTTATGGTTATTTTCTGATGATTTTAGCCCTTTTTGGGGAATGATTTGAGAATTATATAGTTTTGGAAAAAGGACAACACGTAGACCGTGTGACTACCCGTTGCGTCAGACAAAGCTGAGGGAATCGAACCCACAATCAAAGTGCAACTAGTATTTATCACCTACCACTGGACTACGTGAAGTCCCTGGTTAGTTTGACTGATTCTTTTTTTAAGAGTAAGTTTATTTTGGGTTATTTATGAAAATTATTAACCTATCATAGAAGATATGTGATTATGATAATTACTTTTCAATGCGAGACTTTAGGAGCGACTAATGTTGTTTGGAGATAAATGTTACGATTTAACATGGAAGACTATGTGTCTAAATCCTTCAAATATTTGGGTTTCAATCTTATATTGGTTTACTTTGATGAATTTTATGGACAAATTGTTTATCGGATGGTCATCGTTGATCTTTGGGTTTTGTTGGACAAATTTTGGAGATTAAGAATAGATTTTCTTTTTATAAGGGGTTATCATTTTCTGGATTATCCGATCTTGTACTAGCCTTTTTGGTTTTTGTTTTGGTTAAAGTCTAAAGACATGGGATGTATATATTTCTCTTTTGTGGATTATGTGATTCTCTAGATGTTTATTATAGTACTCTTAATGCGAACAAGTCTCCCTAAATACTCGTCTTTTGGAAAAAATATGAGTTTGATTAAGGAATCTAGTAAAAGTTGAAAGTCAACATGATAAGTGATTATGTTTCCTTATGAAAAAATTCCTCAATAAAAAGTAACTTAAAACAAAAATGTTTTCTATTAACTTTTCCTAATGGGGAACCCAACACCGTTTAACCCATCACAAGTTTGTGATTTTCTTATTGTTAACTTTCTCCTAAACATGTTTTCTATCACTCTCCATCAGAACATGACCCTATGTTTTCTCCTCCATGTCCCTGTTTTCCTACATGGAGTCCTTGTATGGGTTAACTATGGTGACCACTGTACTTATCTTTCTTTATTTTAAAGTGACTGTTTTACCGACTCTTGTTCCAATGTGGGACTTTAAAGGATGTTTCCAAGTGCAATTTTAAAATTGCGAGGACGCAATTCCCAAAAGGGGGGAAGGATGTAACACCCCAGGTAAATAAATAAAATGAAATTTTTATATTTATCCAAATTTTTGAATAAAATATTAATATGACTTTATAGGGGACATTATGCTCGATGGCATACCCAACACGGAACAACGAGTTTCTTGGGAATCTTACGTTGCACTCTAATAATGAAATAATATTATTTTAAATGGTAGTTAACATGTAGCCTTTGTGTTGGCAGGAATGGATAGATATAAATAAAATATGTTTATATATGTTTTTAAATGTTTTTACATTTATCCAATAAAATACAAAGGCTTAAAATATGGAAAGAATTCAATTTTAGGCGTATATGCCCTAGTTTTCACTAAAGGTTCACTTATCGCCTTTTGATGGAGAACTGTCATTAAATATAGTTTTGTTCACTATTATACATCCTTTTGGTCCAAATAAAACTTTTCTTAAGAATTGGGACATCAAAATTTACTTTGTGTAAATTTTTGGTATCTTTCCGATAAAGTTCTTTTTTTAAATGAATAGTGTAAAATATTGTATTTAAAATCAAAACCTCTTTTTAATATAATTTATTTATATGATTAGATTATCTTTTGAATTGGTTTTAAAGTGAAATTATAATATATTTTTACCATTAAATCCAATAGTGGTCATTGGAATTAATTTCACTTTGAAATCAGGCTTAACCCAGTGTCAATCTTTTGATACTTATTGTTTCATAAAAACATGCTATTTGCTCTGACAGCGGGAATTAATTATTAAATTAATTAATGTCACATATATGTTTTTAATTTTGTAAAATAGACTTCATTTTTGAATTCGGAATATCAAATATATCTTAGGGTGAATTTTTGGGATTTTTCTGAAAAACCTCAATTTTTGATGAATAGTGACACCACTAAGTGGTACTTATAAAAACTGATTTTTCCGTTTAAATGAAATTTTGCAATCTTTGTGTTTTGAAATTCAAAAATACGACATACATGGTTTTCATTAAGAAGTAAAATGTGGTTCAATGGGATAAAAATAATTTTTTGGTGAATATTAACTTATTAAGTTTTTAATCGCGATTAGAGGTAATTAGTGTAGTTTATGGTAAAAATAATGTTTTAATAATATGAAATGAACTTGACACATGTACTAACCTCATTAGATGTGTAATGTCCGACCATGAAAATCCATGGGTCATCATGGGGACCCCATGGAGCCACTTTGTTTGGGAAATGACATAAATAACATTTTATTTAATGTAAAAGTAAAAATGACACAAACATGATATGTTTTACGAAAACAATTTTTACATGGGGTTATAAAGATCATATTTTCGATTATAAATGATCATTGTATAGATAAAAAGATTTCCTACATCATAGTAGTTTTTTTTATAATTTTTAGACATTAAATAAATTAAATTATTTATGACATCATGATGATGCAGCGATGACCTCATTATTTAACGATTTAAATAAAATTGAAAGATAATGTAAAATCTACAACCTACACATGGCCAAAACCAATTAGATGAGTGGATTTAGAATAATTATCACCTTATCCACGAATTATATCAATTTGGGACCTTTTAAAACCGAAACACATTTTCAAATAAAGTAATATTTCTTTACTTTCCAAAAGTGCCCCTCCTCCCCTCTTATAAAAGGCCCCCACCTCTACCTCATTTCACACACTCCTCAAGCCTTTGGCTCGGCCAACCCCTGCCCATATACTCTCTCCACATACCTCTCCTAATCCTAGAGGATTAAATTTGGGCATAATCCTTTCAAAGGAAGCCTTTAGGCTCAAATCAAAAGGAGTAACACTTTTAAAGGTAATTCATTCTGTCATGTTCATTTGTTTTATTTTGCTTCTCCAACCACGTAAACTCTTTTTATTTACTTCTTTTGTAACAACACCAGTATCTTAAATATACTAGGATGTTTTTATAATATTTATTAGAGCTAAACTCTCACACAAATACATCAAATGGTTAAAGAACATACGGTTTCTGTGGATGACGAAATTCTGCCTCCCGAAACGATGATTGTTCAATACTCATTTAACACCTTCAAAGGTGGCCATTATGATGTCACTATTTTTATATATGATATATAATATGTTTATGTTTTCCTTAATCTCCTGATTTTTTCATTTTGGGCATACCTTTATGGTTTCCATTATTGTTAAACGCGATATCTTCATTTAAGGAAGTGCGGACTACCACCCCCTCAATGTGATTTGATTCGTTAAATACCATATGTGGGACGTATAAAGGATGGAACTATGATATTATATATTATATTATACTAGAATTATAATATACCTTTATATCATTATTATTCCATTCTATAAAATATGAAATATAAATGAAAGTAGCGTTCATGCGTACGTACGGCTTATCGTCTCCATGAACGGTGCATTTCATTTCTTACCTCTAAATGATTATGTTGTATTATAAATACATGTATATGCTGTATATATATAATATATATGATATAAAAATCAGTAATGTCATTATGGATATAAATAACCTTTGACCACACGAACAACATGTAATTGTAAGAAGTCCACTTTCGACTTAAGAACCAAATACCGACAAAATAAACATTATTAACTTAAATGATTACATAATGTTTATAACATGTCAATAATTGATATAAAAGGAATAATGAACTTGTAAAAGGTTATAAATCAAGTAGAAATTAACTCAAGTTTATTATTCAGGATTTTAAAGAACGATCGAGTCAAGTCGGACCCAAGGTAAGGGATCCTACTCCTCTCTTTCTTTTTAAGTACACACTTTTATGTCATTCCTTTTAAAGCTCATCTTTCTTGTTATTGGGATGATATTTTATATTAAAATTACTTTAATTTTTGTGTTCATGTGATGAGAGACCATATTCTCTCTCATCAATCCATTTTGGATGTTTTGAGTGGCGCCGTTAGGCTGCCAAACTTTCGTAAGAGATCTAACCTCTCTCTTTCTTTTTAAGTACTCTCCTTTGTGTCACTTCTTTTATGCTCCTCTTTGTTATATTGGGGGATTTTCTTTTATATTAATCTTTCTGTAAATTCTATTTTAATATTATGGGAAACTCAATTTTATCTCATCGATCCATTTTGGAAGTTTTAAGTGGCGCAGTTAGGCTGCCGAGTTTTCGTAAGGGATTTTTCATCTCACTTTTATTCCCGTGAGATTTATGATACATTTGCCACAATTTCCATTTAGTGGTGTATGTACTGACCATTATTTTACTCATTGAGTAATATTCTTTCATTTATGAGTATTTACATCAATGATGTATTTTCTTTCTTTCACGGGGCGTATGTTTTGAAAGATACCCAAGTCGGTAAGGGAACCTTTCACCCTCCTCTTTCTTAAAAGACTTCTTTTGTTGGGTCTTTTTATTTACATATTTTTATGTTGGGATATGTTCTCATATATCCTTATTGATGTAAAATTTATGTCCAATTGATGAGATACACTTTTTATCTCTCATCAACTCATTTTGATGTGATGCCGTTAGGCTGTCGAGGGAACTTTTTAACCCAATTTCAATTTCTTTGGGTTCAACATGTAGTCATTGAATATGTCATCCATTGAATATGTGTGAATGACCTTTTATTGTTTTACACTTAATATCCACTTATATAGGGTGTATTTATATTTGTCACACATATTTTTGAGATTTATTTGTCCTTAATTTAAGGATACATTCTTTATAAGGGATTTCATCACATTTTACATCTCTATTGAGACTTCATTGTTGTTATGAACCAATTCACTCTTATATGGTGTATATACTGTCCTTTGGAATATTATATCATGAATCCATTTATTCTCATGATATTATAAGGTTCTGATTAAATGTTATTCCTCAGTTATTGTATTCAAGTGTCTCTAATTTTGGTAAAAACCCTTTAACAAAAATATCACTTTAAATGTTTTAATGATTTTTTCTTATTAATATCCTTGTTTTCAAAATGGTTTTAAGGATTTATTTATATGGTTATTAATGGTTTAAAATTTTAAAATCTTAAAGGTGGGATGGGACACTTTGATTCAAAAATCTCTTTATTAAATGTTTTAAATGGTTTTGTAAATGGTTTCTTTTTGAACGGATTCGTTATTTCAATATACTAAAATGTTATATTGTGATTGACATGTGGAAATGTTATGTCTCCTTTATGAATGTTTTATGTGATATGTTTATGTTATGGTTCTTGGGAATTGTTATGAAAATGGGTAGTTCCGTGATAAACTAAGGGCGGGTGAGCCCGATATAGCTCTCCAATGCATTGGGTAACGCGAAGGAGTGAAACGTTAAGGTTTCTCTGAAGAGATTTAGGGAATATACTGTGATGGGTATTCCAAACGTAACCATGAAGGTTACTCCCTACGTAAGAATGTTATGAATGCCTCATGTTATCTTTTATGTCTTATGATTTCTATTATTTATTCATGATTTTATGAGGTAAGTTAAAGTGCCTATGTTTTATGGGTAAAGTATGATTTCATTCTTATGTATATATGAACTCATGTTACCTTTCCATATTTTTTTATAACCCTTACGAAGCTTTTTATGCTCATCCCAAGTTTTTGAAATGTTTTTCACAGGTCAAGGGAAAGGTATATGATGTGATGATAGTGTCAAGTATGTGTCAAGAAAGAATCCATGTTTTATTTTAAATATGTTTCCATTGATGGGAAAATGAATACTGTCTTTTATGTAACCACATTGTTTTAAATGTGGAATGTAATGCAAGTTTCATGATCTAATTATCTAAAACTCTAAACCTGAAAAGATCCTCAATGTCTAATCTTGTAATAACTCAAGATTAAGTAAGGTTTAAGGTTGGGGCCTTATAGTTGGTATCAAAGGTCGGTTTAGATAACTTTAGAGGTTAGGGTATTCTTTAAGAATAAGTGACATTACCATAACGGTTAGGATTTCAGAAAGAGTCCTAGTTTTAGATAAAGTGAATGAGTAAGTATATCTTCATGTTTATCTTACTCATTAGTACATGATGGTTTTTTTGATATACTCACACTGACCTTTTTGGTTTTAGTAAATGGTTGGATCTAGAAGGCACCAATGTAACAGTGGATGTGAAGGAAACTGTGACAGTTTTTTGAGAAAGAAACTGAATGATATGGGATCTGCAATGAGAACTCTTGTGATTATCCTCAACCAACTATCTGGAGTCATGATTGACCACCTAAACCTTGGAGATTTCTCTAAGGCATCAAATATGCAAGAAACAAATCCCTACGGAAGTACAGGTAATAATCATAAAGATAATTTTGTTCAAAAACCTATGTGTCAAAGATGTGGAAAGAAACACCTAGGAAAATGTTTCAAAGGGACAGAAATATGCTATAGATGTGGAAATGAAGGTCATAAAGCAAGAACCTGCCATTGAAAAAGGAAGCATCCAGTTGACTCGAGGAAAGGGAAAGAAGTTCTTTATGAGGGATCAATTGAATGTTTTAAATGTGGTGTTCATGGTCATTATGCAAACACATGTCCTATGAAGAAGTTTCGTGAATGGGGTCACCAAGAGCGTACCAATATTCGTTTACCAATACCTAATGCCATTCCGATTGAGGATGAAGAAACTAACAATGACCAATCAAAGGTATGTACTATTTCATGACTATTGTTTTCCTATTTTGGAATCATAGGATATGATTCATGATTTTTTTTATAGGAAAGAGGTATTTCGGAATAAGTTGGAATGGAATGGATAATGGATCATGAAGAATATTGAATGAGTAATATGTCAACACATAAGGGCTTCAAGAGTTATGGTGAAATTCTTAAGAGTATTAAGTCTCTTTTGATGATGGGGTTACATTAAAAGACTTTTTATATTATGTGTAACCCTGATGTTTAATATAGGCAAATTTTATCCACGTAATAGTTATCTTTTCTTTTGTGGACATAGTTATAAAGAACCATTTGGGTTTATATGATCCTTACTTTTGAGGTAATTATGGGTTACTATATGTTATGATTGAAGTGAATGTCATGAGATAAAATTGAGGTTAAATTATGTTATGGTTATTTTCTGATGATTTTAGCCCTTTTTGGGGAATGATTTGAGAATTATATAGTTTTGGAAAAAGGACAACACGTAGACCGTGTGACTACCCGTTGCGTCAGACAAAGCTGAGGGAATCGAACCCACAATCAAAGTGCAGCTAGTATTTATCACCTACCACTGGACTACGTGAAGTCCCTGGTTAGTTTGACTGATTATTTTTTTAAGAGTAAGTTTATTTTGGGTTATTTATGAAAATTATTAACCTATCATAGAAGATATGTGATTATGATAATTACTTTTCAATGCGAGACTTTAGGAGCGACTAATGTTGTTTGGAGATAAATGTTACGATTTAACATGGAAGACTATGTGTCTAAATCCTTCAAATATTTGGGTTTCAATCTTATATTGGTTTACTTTGATGAATTTTATGGACAAATTGTTTATCGGATGGTCATCGTTGATCTTTGGGTTTTGTTGGACAAATTTTGGAGATTAAGAATAGATTTTCTTTTTATAAGGGGTTATCCTTTTCTGGATTATCCGATCTTGTACTAGCCTTTTTGGTTTTTGTTTTGGTTAAAGTCTAAAGACATGGGATGTATATATTTCTCTTTTGTGGATTATGTGATTCTCTAGATGTTGATTATAGTACTCTTAATGCGAACAAGTCTCCCTAAATACTCGTCTTTTGGAAAAAATATGAGTTTGATTAAGGAATCTAGTAAAAGTTGAAAGTCAACATGATAAGTGATTATGTTTCCTTATGGAAAAATTCCTCAATAAAAAGTAACTTAAAACAAAAATGTTTTCTATTAACTTTTCCTAATGGGGAACCCAACACCGTTTAACCCATCACAAGTTTGTGATTTTCTTATTGTTAACTTTCTCCTAAACATGTTTTCTATCACTCTCCATCAGAACATGACCCTATGTTTTCTCCTCCATGTCCCTGTTTTCCTACATGGAGTCCTTGTGAGGATTAACTATGGTGACCACTGTACTTATCTTTCTTTATTTTAAAGTGACTGTTTTACCGACTCTTGTTCCAATGTGGGACTTTAAAGGATGTTTCCAAGTGCAATTTTAAAATTGCGAGGACGCAATTCCCAAAAGGGGGGAAGGATGTAACACCCCAGGTAAATAAATAAAATGAAATTTTTATATTTATCCAAATTTTTGAATAAAATATTAATATGACTTTATAGGGGACATTATGCTCGATGGCATACCCAACACGGAACAACGAGTTTCTTGGGAATCTTACGTTGCACTCTAATAATGAAATAATATTATTTTAAATGGTAGTTAACATGTAGCCTTTGTGTTGGCAGGAATGGATAGATATAAATAAAATTTGTTTATATATGTTTTTAAATGTTTTTACATTTATCCAATAAAATACAAAGGCTTAAAATATGGAAAGAATTCAATTTTAGGCGTATATGCCCTAGTTTTCACTAAAGGTTCACTTATCGCCTTTTGATGGAGAACTGTCATTAAATATAGTTTTGTTCACTATTATACATCCTTTTGGTCCAAATAAAACTTTTCTTAAGAATTGGGACATCAAAATTTACTTTGTGTAAATTTTTGGTATCTTTCCGATAAAGTTCTTTTTTTAAATGAATAGTGTAAAATGTTGTATTTAAAATCAAAACCTCTTTTTAATATAATTTATTTATATGATTAGATTATCTTTTGAATTGGTTTTAAAGTGAAATTATAATATATTTTTACCATTAAATCCAATAGTGGTCATTGGAATTAATTTCACTTTGAAATCAGGCTTAACCCAGTGTCAATCTTTTGATACTTATTGTTTCATAAAAACATGCTATTTGCTCTGACAGCGGGAATTAATTATTAAATTAATTAATGTCACATATATGTTTTTAATTTTGTAAAATAGACTTCATTTTTGAATTCGGAATATCAAATATAGCTTAGGGTGAATTTTTGGGATTTTTCTGAAAAACCTCAATTTTTGATGAATAGTGACACCACTAAGTGGTACTTATAAAAACTGATTTTTCCGTTTAAATGAAATTTTGCAATCTTTGTGTTTTTAAATTCAAAAATCCGACATACATGGTTTTCATTAAGAAGTAAAATGTGGTTCAATGGGATAAAAATAATTTTTTGGTGAATATTAACTTATTAAGTTTTTAATCGCGATTAGAGGTAATTAGTGTAGTTTATGGTAAAAATAATGTTTTAATAATATGAAATGAACTTGACACATGTACTAACCTCATTAGATGTGTAATTTCCGACCAAGAAAATCCATGGGTCATCATGGGGACCCCATGGAGCCACTTTGTTTGGGAAATGACATAAATAACTTTTTATTTAATGTAAAAGTAAAAATGACACAAACATGATATGTTTTACGAAAACAATTTTTACATGGGGTTATAAAGATCATATTTTCGATTATAAATGATCATTGTATAGATAAAAAGATTTCCTACATCATAGTAGTTTTTTTTATAATTTTTAGACATTAAATAAATTAAATTATTTATGACATCATGATGATGCAGCGATGACCTCATTATTTAACGATTTAAATAAAATTGAAAGATAATGTAAAATCTACAACCTACACATGGCCAAAACCAATTAGATGAGTGGATTTAGAATAATTATCACCTTATCCACGAATTATATCAATGTGGGACCTTTTAAAACCGAAACACATTTTCAAATAAAGTAATATTTCTTTACTTTCCAAAAGTGCCCCTCCTCCCCTCTTATAAAAGGCCCCCACCTCTACCTCATTTCACACACTCCTCAAGCCTTTGGCTCGGCCAAACCCTGCCCATATACTCTCTCCACATACCTCTCCTCATCCTAGAGGATTCAATTTGGGCATAATCCTTTCAAAGGAAGCCTTTAGGCTCAAATCAAAAGGAGTAACACTTTTAAAGGTAATTCATTCTGTCATGTTCATTTGTTTTATTTTGCTTCTCCAACCACGTAAACTCTTTTTATTTACTTCTTTTGTAACAACACCAGTATCTTAAATATACTAGGATGTTTTTATAATATTTATTAGAGCTAAACTCTCACACAAATACATCAAATGGTTAAAGAACATACGGTTTCTGTGGATGACGAAATTCTGCCTCCCGAAACGATGATTGTTCAATACTCATTTAACACCTTCAAAGGTGGCCATTATGATGTCAATATTTTTATATATGATATATAATATGTTTATGTGTTCCTTAATCTCCTGCTTTTTTCATTTTGGGCATACCTTTATGGTTTCCATTATTGTTAAACGCGATATCTTCATTTAAGGAAGTGCGGACTACCACCCCCTCAAAGTGATTTGATTCGTTAAATACCATATGTGGGACGTATAAAGGATGGAACTATGATATTATATATTATATTATACTAGAATTATAATATACCTTTATATCATTATTATTCCATTCTATAAAATATGAAATAGAAATGAAAGTAGCGTTCATGCGTACGTACGGCTTATCGTCTCCATGAACGGTGCATTTCATTTCTTACCTCTAAATGATTATGTTGTATTATAAATACATGTATATGCTGTATATATATAATATATATGATATAAAAATCAGGAATGTCATTATGGATATAAATAACCTTTGACCACACGAACAACATGTAATTGTAAGAAGTCCACTTTCGACTTAAGAACCAAATACCGACAAAATAAACATTATTAACTTAAATGATTACATAATGTTTATAACATGTCAATAATTGATATAAAAGGAATAATGAACTTGTAAAAGGTTATAAATCAAGTAGAAATTAACTCAAGTTTATTATTCAGGATTTTAAAGAACGATCGAGTCAAGTCGGACCCAAGGTAAGGGATCCTACTCCTCTCTTTCTTTTTAAGTACACACTTTTATGTCATTCCTTTTAAAGCTCATCTTTCTTGTTATTGGGATGATCTTTTATATTACAATTACTGTAATTTTTGTGTTCATGTGATGAGAGACCATATTCTCTCTCATCAATCCATTTTGGATGTTTTGAGTGGCGCCGTTAGGCTGCCAAACTTTCATAAGAGATCTAACCTCTCTCTTTCTTTTTAAGTACTCTCCTTTGTGTCACTTCTTTTATGCTCCTCTTTGTTATATTGGGGGATTTTATTTTATATTAATCTTGCTGTAAATTCTATTTTAATATTATGGGAAACTCAATTTTATCTCATCGATCCATTTTGGAAGTTTTAAGTGGCGCAGTTAGGCTGCCGAGTTTTCGTAAGGGATTTTTCATCTCACTTTTATTCCCGTGAGATTTATGATACATTTGCCACAATTTCCATTTAGTGGTGTATGTACTGACCATTATTTTACTCATTGAGTAATATTCTTTCATTTATTAGTATTTACATCAATGATGTATTTTCTTTCTTTCACGGGGCGTATGTTTTGAAAGATACCCAAGTCGGTAAGGGAACCTTTCACCCTCCTCTTTCTTAAAAGACTTCTTTTGTTGGGTCTTTTTATTTACATATTTTTATGTTGGGATATGTTCTCATATATCCTTATTGATGTAAAATTTATGTCCAATTGATGAGATACACTTTTTATCTCTCATCAACTCATTTTGATGTGATGCCGTTAGGCTGTCGAGGGAACTTTTTAACCCAATTTCAATTTCTTTGGGTTCAACATGTAGTCATTGAATATGTCATCCATTGAATATGTGTGAATGACCTTTTATTGTTTTACACTTAATATCCACTTATATTGGGTGTATTTATATTTGTCACACATATTTTTGAGATTTATTTGTCCTTAATTTAAGGATACATTCTTTATAAGGGATTTCATCACATTTTACATCTCTATTGAGACTTCATTGTTGTTATGAACCAATTCACTCTTATATGGTGTATATACTGTCCTTTGGAATATTATATCATGAATCCATTTATTCTCATGATATTATAAGGTTCTGATTAAATGTTATTCCTCAGTTATTGTATTCAAGTGTCTCTAATTTTGGTAAAAACCCTTTAACCAAAATATCACTTTAAATGTTTTAATGATTTTTTCTTATTAATATCCATGTTTTCAAAATGGTTTTAAGGATTTATTTATATGGTTATTAATGGTTTAAAATTTTAAAATATTCAAGGTGGGATGGGACACTTTGATTCAAAAATCTCTTTATTAAATGTTTTAAATGGTTTTGTAAATGGTTTCTTTTTGAACTTATTCGTTATTTCAATATACTAAAATGTTATATTGTGATTGACATGTGGAAATGTTATGTTTCCTTTATGAATGTTTTATGTGATATGTTTATGTTATGGTTCTTGGGAATTGTTATGAAAATGGGTAGTTCCGTGATAAACTAAGGGCGGGTGAGCCCGATATAGCTCTCCAATGCATTGGGTAACGCGAAGGAGTGAAACGTTAAGGTTTCTCTGAAGAGATTTAGGGAATATACTGTGATGGGTATTCCAAACTTAACCAAGAGGGTTACTCCCTACATAATAATTTTATGAATCCGTCAATGTACCTTTTATGTCTTATGATTTCTATGATTTATTCATGATTTTATTAGGTAAGTTAAAGTGCCTATGTTTTATGGGTAAAGTATGATTTCATTATTATGTATATATGAACTCATGTTTCCTTTCCATATTTTTTTATAACCCTTACTGAGCTTTTTATGCTCATCCCAAGTTTTTGAAATGTTTTTCACAGGTCAAGGGAAAGGTACATGATGTGATGATAGTGTCAAGGATGTGTTAAGAAAGAATCCATGTTTTATTTTAAATATGTTTCCATTGATGGGAAGAATGAATACTGTCTTTTATGTAACCACATTGTTTTAAATGTGGAATGTAATGCAAGTTTCATGATCTAATTATCTAAAACTCTAAACATGAAAAGATCGTCAATGTGTAATCTTGTAATAACTCAAGATTAAGTAATGTTTAAGGCTAGGGCCTTATAGACATGGTGTCAAATTAATATATGAAATAGTATCACTATACCCACCTCACTACTATTTTAATATTCTAATGACCTAATTCAAAAGATCATGCTCATCAATCCCTAATATATATATATTCATAATGACATATTCACATCCATAAACACATATAATATTACCATCTTGATAGGCTATCATAAAAATGAATTAAATCAAAAATATATCCCTCTCCTACCATAAAAAACCCCAATATGTATCTATTCATGACTCTCATCATCATAGGGTATCATGAACATGGGGGACAAAAATATTGTTCTATCATCTGACTATGAATGACCCCACCATGTAACTATATAAAAAATACCATCATTATTTTATACCCTGAATAACAAGGGCATTGATATTGTGTCTTCCTCCTACCATACACAACCCCACCATATATCATCATCAAAACCCTATAATTGAGTCATTTGTTGAATTGAAAAATATAAAATCCAGACAATATATATTTTATTGAAATTATTATATTGAGCTTTCACTTCTGAAAAAATATTAAGGCACATCATATAATGCTCAGTAGTCATCCGTAAATATCTTTAGCCTCCTGGATTTAGGGGAAATTACAAGGAACCAAAAATATATATTTGTCAGTAAGGTAATCCAACAAGGCTGGAGTGATTAAAAAATATTATGAAAATAAAATATATTGATATAATATCTACACATCATCCTAACTTAAGGTTTATTTTATAAATGAACACCATATGGGATAACAAGAATCATCACACCAATGATATATACTTTGAAAAATCCTTCAATAATAACCACATGAACCAACCTCATCTATTGATGAAAGATAATCATACAATAGTATGAATTTATCTATTTTATCAAATTATTCATTTTATTGTAAATCTAATATATTCAATCATCATTATATTGGTTATGCTATTAATTTACCTATAATCAATGGTCAGTCATTCAATAAATCACATTCTACTTCTATATTATCTTCAGTTTATATTTCATATTTACCCATATACTAAAATTTATTTATCAACAAAGTTCCCAATATTTATCATTTTCAAGTTAATTTCATATCTGAGATTAATTTATTTTGATTATATTTAATTCCATCAAGAATCTACAATATAACCATATAATTAAAATATTAAATTTACATTATACAAACCCAATTATAAAAGCACTATCAACCACACTGCATCTTCATAAGAAATAAAGAAAACCAAAACATAATCAGTACAACAAATCACATAGACATTAATTGAATTAATCAATCTCTCATACAAAATATGAATTTCATATTCAAACATCATCACTGTATATTCTATTTTTTAAGAATAACTATTATCTAACATACATTATTTAAAAATATATGAAGGTGAAATTCATTTCTATAATAGATTATAGAATCATCATAGTATTACACATCATTAAACAATATTTTTAACATTATAAAAAATAAGAAAATAATAAAACAATTCAAAATAACATCCTTAAGGAATCATTCTGTATTAGTTTAACCATTCATACAAGTAAATAAACAACAATAATAAAACATTTCCACCACCCACATTTTAATTCCATCCTAAATTCATTAACCAGTTATTAAAGGTTATTCAAACATATCAAATGTAGTGAAAAAATTATTTATTTCATAGCTGGAAACATGAAATCTGAATAGAATCATTAAATTTTTATCATTAATATATAATATGATAAAATCATTTTAAAATATGTTGGTTGCGATATTATATTTAATTTCTTAATTTTTGGTTCATTATCTATATTTATCTTAATACAATCTATAAACAAAATTATACAAGGAATTATTAATCCTGAATCGAAAAAAATTTAAATGCTAGTGTGTAAAATACATTACCTCAATTTGAAATTACCACGCACTATGTGGAATGTGGAAAAAAAACTAAAATAAAACACAAAAAGAATACATGGATATATGATGAAGTGTCCTCACAAACATACACATATTGAATCCATATGATAACAATAACAAATTCAATTAGCATGAAAATTAGAAACACTCTATAAATATAATACAGGAAGAAAACCATGAAAAATATAAAAAATAATTGTGGATAATGATATAATTTATCTTATTGAAGATAAGGAAACAATAAATCAAAAGGATGATCAAAAGTATCCAAGTATAAACATATGATCTTCAAGAGTTCGAGGGAAACATGTAAACTAATAAAGGATTTTAGAAAATTCATAAATTTATAAAGAAACTAGAAATTGTTAAATCAAAATTTGATAGGTCAGGGGAATTCCTAGATGTCGTTGAATCAAAGACACATTCAAAAATAACACATACAATATCTACCACCTATAACCATCAAATATCTTGATCAAAACATCATCAATGACATGAATCAAATGAATGATATATTTATTCCACGGTGATAAAACTTTGGTAGATATTCCTATAAAAATCAGAAAAACCCCAAACCAATCCATAAACAATTAGAGAAACATGTGGAAATAGTACCAAAGAATATAGAACAACAAAATAATTCATCCAGTGGTTTATATTTCAATAAATAAAACCATGATGCGATGACTAATAATGGAAAATTATAAAACTTTGCAATACTTTCTAGGTTATGATTGATTCACCCCACATCAGGAGGGAATCATATAAATGTGTAAACATGGAATCCCAAAATCCTTACATACTAAACCATAACCAATATATTAGAATTACATGTGAGACTCTATAACCAAACAAACAACACTAATATTGAAAGGAAGATTCCAACCAAATATAAGATGATTCCATACTCCTATAGAGCATTTTGAATGTTGCAATAAAAGTTTCAAATAATTAATCAACCCTAAGGTTACATCAAACCATCGTATAGAAAAAACATCACATACAACATTCAATTTATGATGTTAAACTAGTGGCCACACTATGACAAAAAACTATCAATTAAAATCACCGATTAACTCCACATTTAACCCTATATCCTTATCTCAACACCATAAACAAAAAAATATAAAGAAATAGATTGAAAATTCCAATTACATTAGATTATATATATAGAAATTATTATCATTATAATGATTCAAAAATAAATATGGGAAGAAACCAACTAAAAATAGGCATAAAAATCCCCCATAAATAACTCATATAAATGTGACTTTCCACTACCAAAACATGAAATCAAATCATGTAATAAAAACTGCAATCATAATAAAACATAATCAGTCGTTTGAATATAAAATTTTCCCATGTAAAATAAATTCCGAAAAACCCTAAGATATATATCTATGCAATAACATCCACCCAATCAAATTAAACTACCCCCAAAACCTAAGAAATGTATAAAAAATTAAGCAATAAAATTTTAACTCCCCTTAATTAGTAATGTCAATTTAAAAATTATACCACAAACCCACCACCCTCAATTAAATAAATTTATTGAAACCCAATCCCAACTTTAATAGGGGAATACCTAAATCCAAAAATCAACATTTGACACCTCTCATAGATAAATTGTTCAATAAAAGGGTCCCAAGATAAAAAATAATGATGAATGAGAATATAAATCACTCAATACTAATACTAAAAATCTATCTTAATCAAAAGAAATACACTCATATTGTAAATATAAGTTTATAAAAAAAATTCTAAGTATATTAATTCCAATAAAAATCACAGATTGTAAAAAAACCATCACTTATTTATATGAACAATAAAAATTAATTCATTAAAACTTATAAAATAAATGAATTTTAATTTAAAAAAGCACTAATAAGGGTAACTATAGCATATTCAAGAGAGAAAACATTAAACTAAAATTTTCAATATTGTTTAAAATGATTTGATTATAAAATGGATAATTTTACTAGATCAGAATATAAAAACACATATGTTTAAATAAATTCATAGATCAATAACAACAAAAATATAGTCACATTATAGTAAAAATAAATCACTTTACCTAAGCCCTGCATCATTAGAAATAATTATGATCTTAAAATATCGATCTACCACCATATTATAATGAAACAAAGTATTAAAAAGGGTTTTAGAATTAATAGAGATACACAACATCATAGATCAAAGTAAAACACAATCTTTACGAGTGGAATCTCATTTCTTTCCACTACATACTAGATATCCCCACAAATTGGGGTTCCGTTTTCATCCTTCTCTATAGCTAAATTTATTATTCTCTATAACCCTATAAGGATATCTCAACTCTAGTAATGAATTACATAGAAAACATTCCCCCCAACATTAAATCGGTTGTGTTATATAAAACTCAAAATTTCATGCACTCATTTTTTAACAAACTAAGATGTTTGAAAAATTGACTATCAACGAGTAGAGGGAAAACCAGACATAATGAAAAATGGATTCCACTTTCTATAAATCTAATAGATCCTACAAGTACTCATCCCTTTACACATGGGGAATAATGTGTTCTTGGACTGAGGTAATAAAATATTCACAAGAAACCCCTCTTGATGGGCCATGATTCTTCTTCCCCCACACTAGAGTAACCACATGAATCACACCCATATTTACAATAGATTATAATTAATCTTGAGTCTTTATAAATTCATATTAAATCAATAAAATCCATAACCTCATGATCTAACACTCTGCCAAGGAATATCGACACTCATATTCGATGAAATCACAAAAAAAAAATATTTGTCTAACGTCTCCTTTTTTCATATCTATGGTGAGCCAAAGTAATTATTTTCCGATTAAATTTCATCAAACCAAAAAAAATATTAAATAGGTTAGTTGAAAAAATTAATTCACACAATAATAGTGGAAAAAATATAGAAACTATATTAGAGAAAAAAATAATTATATAGAATAAAATTGAAAAACCAATTCATCCTTCATTTAATAAATACATCATATTCAAATGTCAAAACTAGTTCTTCTTATATCAAAAAAACTAAATCATTAATGCAAAAAAAAAACTATCCCTCGACCCATATTGTTTTCAAAGAAACACCATTATTCCCCCCAAAAATCATACCTAAAACAAAAAAAGAATAATAATCCATATTAATGAAATTACATTATTGATACAGAGTAAGGAAAAAATGAACATCTTGGCTTAAATTTATTCACATGAGAAATTCATTAATGTATCATAAAACAAACCATTGTTTTTAAACATGTAAACATTTCCATGAAACTGAAAATTTTATAACATCGTTAATTAAAAATAAAATTCAATTTAAAATTCCCAACATTACTGAAAACTAATTAAATGAAAAAACCTCTTAAATATTTCTTAAAAACAAGGCACCAAAAATAAATCCTCTATAAAACATTCTAATTAAAATTTTTAGGACCACTTTATAATATCACCACAAATTTTATAAAAATAAAATTATCTATTTTTTATTGATTAATATATCCAAAAAATAATATCATTGTTTCAGAATTTTAATTATTCATTTCAAATTAAGCATATGAAAAAAATTATAGAATATGGAATGTATTCTCAAAATTTAGCATCCTCAATTATAAAATGAATTTCAAGAATAATTTCATGAATAATAAAATAAAATCAGTTAACCAATGTGCCATGTTAATTTATCGCACATAATATGATATTAATCATTCAATTAAAATTTTATTTACTCATGAATAATAAGATATTAACAGCTTAGACATTTGATATTAAAAATTTAATATAATTTGTATTAGGATAATCGAAAACCACCCCGGAAATTTATGATACATAAAACATAATGAATAAAAACAATATTAAAAATTCTTATCATAATATCTTTCATATAAAATAATATAAATTTTCATATACTTTTATTATATATTTAATTTCAATCATGGGGTCCTAACATGTTCATTTTCAAAATTGAATCAATATTCACAACTTCAAAACATAGAAATATTGAACAGAACAAATCATGGTTAAAAAAATAGAAAGATGAAAAATTATTATTCATTTATATCTTATTTTATGTTACTAACAAATAAAATATTATAAAAATATCACCTTATTATACACTTATTTATAGCAAAAAAACAACTTTTTTTACATTGTAATGGAATCTACCATCCATTTAAATATAGTGAAAGTAATTCCTTATTAGTGTTATAAAATAAAACTACTCTTATAATAATTTAAAAAATAAACAAATATAAAATCAAAACCATATCATAATATATAGATTCATGAGTAAAAATAAATATTGATAATAGTTAACCCACAAAATGGATAATAAATACACTAGCAACAACATGAGAAGTAATAAGAAATAAAAGTGAGAACTCCAGTAATTTCCCTACATGACCCTAAATCCATGACATAGTTCACCCATGTGAAATAAATCCTTAATCTCAAAACATATATTTTTTACATAATAACATCTAGTCAACATCATTTTCATTCCTTTGAATCACCTAATCTCAAAAAAAGTAAAAATATTTATATTTCATGTATTGTACATTTGTTTTCACGCCACTATATACATTATCTCATGTAGCTTCTTTAATATTCTCAAGGTCCTTCAATAATATCATAGGTTACCCTAAACACATGTTCCATAGTCGGTCAAACTATCCACATCTTTTTTATCTTAATTGATATAGTTTACCTAGAAAACCATTCTAAACCTACATAGTTCTTAACTCAAAAATGATATCGTAAATAGTATCCAAATCATTGATTCTATGATTTAATTTCCCACCCATACTAGGTAACCCACATAGTATACTAGTAAGTACGTGTTTGTCCCTTCAAAATCGCCTCTAATAAACACATGTGTTTTACTGGATCAAAGGTAATACAAAAATGAGGAATTACCATCATAAACCTAGAACCATACATAAAACCCCACAATAAAATATATAATCTAAAATATAAACCAATATTCTACAATTCATGAAAATGATAATATCTATTAAATACTCCAAATAAAATACTCAAATGATACTTCTATGGAATTAACTCTCATAGAAACAAGAATCCTTCATCCAGTAAATGTAATCTAAGACATTGTATCCCATATTAAAAACATCAAAGTGATATATATATATATATGTATATATATGGGGTGTAAATACATGTCAACAAAGAAGGATCCTCTTAATGACCACACATAGAATTTGGAGATATCATGTTAATAACTTAGTAAATAAACAAAAAAACAACACCAAACATATGAAGGGAAGGTAACTCATAACCTCAACCTTTTTTACTCACCCATCATCACATCCAATTACACTAACATAATATCTATAGAATATAAAAGTAAGTTACCATGAAACCACTTTCTCATATTTTTTCCTCTCTCACTCCACATATAAATATGTCCAATTGTTCAACCCATTTTATATCCACGTTATCACATAACCCTTTACATAACCACATATCATATTCCCATCCTCATATGGTGTCATTAATATGAATAATATAAACCTTCTACACTCTACCAGTCATCTATGGCCATCACTATGTAACTATATCAAAAATCCAAACATAGTAAGCTATCATGAACATGAAGATTTCCAAACACCCATCATACTATAGAAAAAAACTCTTTCATGTAAATATTAAAAAACTCCCATCATAGTAGGGTGTCATGAACATGTGATAAATCAACCTCATTACATCCTCCTCCTGGGTTTGACCCCCACCACATATCATCATCATAAACACATAACATATAAAGCTAGTATATTATATAAAATAACCTGATGCCATAATCACCCATTTTCATATACCTAAATTTTACCATAACTACCCATTATAAAACTAATGGGAGTGTGTGGAAAAGAGGGAGTAGTCAACCATCTAGTCAATCACCATCTTGAATGTTTGGAAAAGAAAACAGAAATCATTTTATTGGCATCTTTATGTTTATTCAACAAGGGTGGGGTTTAAAAGAAATCACAATAAAATAGTATATGTGAATATATATATATATTATATTGAAAAATAACAATCTTGGTGTTTAAAAAAATCACTCTATAAGGGAATACAATAACCATATCACTATCAATATCTTATAACTGAAACTACTATAATAATTACAAAAAATCTATCCTCATCTACTGAAATAAAATAGTGTTAAATTAATTTTACATTTTTCATTTTCATCATATAATTCATTAATTTAAAATTTTAACTTTTTCCAACATCATGATATTAATTATTGCATTCAATTATATATTTAATAAATTTAATAAGCCACATTATATGTCATAGATTTTCTTAATTTCTAAATTATATTTATCTAGACTTTTAAAAATATTTAATCACAACCTCCCCAAAAATTTTCATTTTACATTATTTTCCCCATACTTATTTCATTTATTCTAACCATATTCTAGGTTATAGAGATACTAAAACACATCCCTTCAATATCTATAAATTTATTTCCATTCAATAAAAGATATTATTCCAACACTATAAAACCACACCAAAGCCCCCTAACTAGTAACAAAAGATCTCTAATTCATCTATAGTCTTGGTAAAAGTGACCATATAGACAATAAAAACCCGACAGACCTATAACAAAATTCACATGAATGGGATTTTTATAATAACACTTTTATGAAAAATACATATTTAATTTTGCAAAATAATAACCATAATTTCATAATTTCCTCATAAGATATTTTTTATTAGATTAATCCGATTATAATAGTTAAAATAATACCAATGATATATTCAAATGTTTTCCTGTTAGCACACATCAATAAAATATATTTAAAATAATAAGAAATAATAATCACTATAGTATGCCATGGAAAATAGATTCCATGATGAATCCTCCCATATCTGTTTGACCATTCATAATTTAACCAGAACACAATAAATTAGAAATATCTTCCATTATAATTTTATGATCATATTAATTTGATTAAAAAATAATTTATATTTATTTGGAAATATAAAATATATCAAAAAATTATCACAACATAGAGAATAAAATGTCAACAACTTGTTAGAATTCATAAGAAATATCAAATATTCTTTAAAATATGTTCAAATCACACTATTCTATTCAATTAAATTTTCCATAATTCATTATCATTAATTATGATAATCATTTCAATCACCAAAATATAACACTATTTATAAATAAACAATTATATATATAATTAGTACTTATTAAATCAAATACCTTGACAAATTTCTCTCAATCACTTTCTGGAATAATGAATACATTAAAATAAATATCCACCCAATGGATAATTAAAAACCATTATGTAGATTCTTGGACATAACCCTCATAGAATAAAAAATATAACAACATCAAAACATATCAATACTACATTGACAACCTTTCAATGAATTAAGGATAAGATAAAAACCATAATGAATATAATAAAATCATCATGGATTGTAAAGAGGTTTATATCTTTAAAAAAATAATAAAACATTTAAAAATGATTCTCGATGTTCCCTAATTGACACCACTGGAAACATATGTTTTGGTAGAAGTATGGGAAATAATAAAGGGTGTGAGATAAGGCACAAAATTATATTGAAATCATAAATTTTATGAATCTCAAAATGAACAACCATGTTCATGTTGTGATGGGGAAAATCAATCACACATATGAAAAATATAAAAGACATCACTTATCTTTTCTCCAAAAATATTTTTGAAATAACCATCATAATTCTAAGAATCCAATTATGTAAACAACCCAACAAAAGTGTTCATGTGGCATAATATGATCCTTTATATAAACATAGATCAATCCCAAACCATGCTATTAGACAATAGCATCATCCCAACCAAATGATACTGAGAAATAAAGAACTACAAATTTATCCAATCATGGATTCATTCCACTATCACTATTACCATGCATTGATGATCCCTCGTGGAAAAATAAACAAATATTCCATGAACCTTCACCTTATAAATAATTTATACATATAGGTGAACTCAAAACCCCCAAATATTTGTGTAACCTTACATAAGAATAACCGATGTGCTAACACATCCTAACCAACACCCCTCAGATAATAACCAATATTCTAACAAAAGACATCAAGGTTACAATCTATCATTAATCACACCTCATGTCACAACACAAGAACTACATTGCGACTCAACACATAAGAAATGATATGAAGGATAATAGAACAACTGTATCAAAAAAATAAATATTTATTATCTTACGCCTATGTCTATGATATAATAGATCTAATCTAAAATAAAATTATTATACAAATTTATATATAACTTATAATAAATTCTCAACCATTGTAACATATTTAAAACTAAAAAATTGACATTATAAAAACATTGGTATTGTTACAACCTTAGTACAAACTAAGGTAGTTTCCCTATGTGAACACATCATGCACACCATAGTGCATTTCATATAAATTTTCCTCAATGGTATTTTGTGTATTTCTTCCCCCAAGATCATGATTTGTTAAAATAGGTAATATATCTTAGTTTAATTCAATTTGGATTATAATTCTGAGTTCTAAAAAGAACCCATTAGATCAATGGGAATGACTGATAGGTGGGACAAATGAGTATTTTAAAATCACATTTTATGTTTCAAATGAAACAACCTTCACCACATATTAATGCAATTGAATAATATTGTATTTTAACATATTACCAGGAACTCAAAAAAAGGAAAAATATATTTATAAGGATTAGCTCTCAAAATCAGAGGGTTATTCTTTATTATTTTTTGATTAACTATATATTATATGGTTCACTGGTCTCGAAAAGGAAACTAAAATGAGATGGTCCTATCATTGAACTAATCCGAAAAAAATGTCCCTCAACAGAGTTTGTGTTCCCGAAAAATTTAGAATAATATGGGAATGTTTTTTTAAAATAAGACAGTCTTCCTAAACATGATACTTCCCCTTATTTATTTTTTAATGTGTGTTTTTCTTCTTATTATTATACAGTCCAATTATAATCTATATTATTATTCAAATTTCAAAATATTACATTGATAAACAATGAATATTTAAAATTAGTTCATATTATAGAACAAAAAAATATTTTTATAGAACAATAAATATTATCTATTATAGTAGAATCTATTTTCCCTCTCTAAATTTATATTTCAGATTAAATAAATAGATATAAAAAAACTATTAAAATTCTACAATCATAATATAATTCCTTTTCCCTATTCTTTATCATTCATTCAGAATCATTCCAATTCATCAATTGTTAACCACACATATTATATAGTTATCGTGTAGTTTGTTCATAACTTCTTTTCTCCTTCATGGAACTACCTACTCAATAGAGAATAATATTTTCTTTGTCATATTAAATAAATAAATCAATTTTGTGATTTTTTTTATCATTGAAATTCTAGTTTGTGAAAAATATGATATTATTGGAGTAATCTAGATTTCACAGTAGTAGATACCAAAATATATTATTTACAATTTTTTAATTCTCATGGATCATAAATATTTACATAATTTTGGAACCTTATATTGTAACACCCCAGGTATATAAAGAATATGACATTCTTATATTGATCCCTATTTGTGGAAAAAATTTCAATATTAATTTAAATGAAACTCTATGCTCGATGGCTTACCCAATACGCAACGACGAGTTCCTTTGAAATCTTACGTTGCACTCTAATAATAAAATAATATTATTTTCAATGGTAGTTAACGCCTAGCCGTTGTATTAACAGGAATGAATATAAATAACTATAATATGATTATATATTTTTGTTAAATGATTTTACTTTTATCCAATAAATTTTAGATTCTTAAAATAAAAATGAATCCAATCTTAAGCATTGAATACACAAGTATTTTTAAAAGATTGTTTTACTACTTTTTGATGGAAAACCATTTTTAAATCAAACTTTTGACAATTTTATAATCTCAATTTTTGAAAATAAACATTTTATTTATGATTGGGACATTGAAATTTACCTTGGGTTAATTTTTGGTATTTTTCTGACAATGTTCATTTTTCAATGAATAGTGAAAATACTGCATTTTACATCAAAACTGCTTTTTTATATAATTTAATTATATGGTTATATTATCTTTTTAATTAGTTTTAAAGTGTAATTGGAATATATTTTTACTATTTAATCCAATTATGGTCATTGGGATTAATTTCACTTTGGAATTAGGCATAAACAAGTGCCAAACTTTTTATAAATATTGTTTCTAAAAAACCCGCTATTTGTTTTGACAACAGGAAGTTTTTTTAAATTAATTATTTCAATTTATGTTTTTGGAATTTGGTATAATGGATTACATATTTGGAATCATAAGGTCCAAATTATATAATTAATACTCTTTTGTTTTTGGACATTATGAATAGTAACGACGGTAATTATCTTTAATTATCTTGATTAATGAGTAATCAGGTAGTAAAGGATAATAATATAATATCATAATAATACAAAATGACCACAACATGTTTCCTAAGTCTACTTTTTGTCTCATTTCCGACTATGGGATGCCTTGTTCCAATCTTGGGGGCCCCATGTAATCACTTTTGTGAGAGAGTGACATTTTATCTTTTTATTTTTAAAGAATGTTAAATGTAACAAAGAATGTATCACCTAAGTAAGATATTTTTAATTTTGCCTACATAAATTATATTTTAGACTATAAATATTCATTAGAAAGATAAAAATATTTAATACGTCATGATATTTTTTTTATAATTTTTAGACATTAAATTTATTAAATTATATATTACATCATGATGATGCAACGATTACCTCATTAATAAAGGATTTAAATAAAATGGAAAGAATATGTAAACTCTAAGACCTAGACATGTGAAAAACCTATTTGATGGGTGTATTTCGAACCCTTATCACCTTATGCTCGAAACACATCAATGTGGGACCATTAAAATCCGAAACTCATTTGAACATAAAGTTACATTTTATACCTTTCCAAGAGTGCGCCTCCTCTCCTCTTAGAAAAGGCCCACACCTCTACATCCATACCCACACTTCCAAAGCCATTTGCTCGGCCAAAAACTTCCCTTTTTATCTCTCCACATCCCTCTCTAACTCCTTGAAGCCTCACTTTGGGCAGATGTCTTCCCAAGGAAGCCTTTGAGATCAAACCAAAGGGAGTTACCCGATTTTAATGTAATGTCTTCACTTGTGTCCTTCTGTTTTATTTTTCTTCTCCAACCCCCTAAAATCATTATATTCATTTATGTTGTAACAAATAAAGTATCTTCAATATACTAGGATGTTGTTATAAGAAGGAATCAAGATACACTAACACACACCTACATCTAATGGTTAAAGAACATACTGTTTCCGTGGATGGCGAATTTCTACCTCCCGAAACGATGATTGTTCAACATTCTTCTAAAACCTTCAAAGGTGGCAATTAAGATGACACTATATTTATATATGATATATAATATTTTTATGTTTTAATTAAGCTTCTTTATTTTTCATTTATGGAGTACCTCTATGGTTTCCACTATGGGTAAACGCGATATCTTCATTTAAGGAAGTGCAGACTACTGCCCCTCAAAGTGATTTGATTCGTTAATACCATATGTGGTACATATAAAGGATATATTTAATGATATTATATATGATAACATACTGGAATTAATATACTATTATGTATTATTATGTTTTAATTCCATTAAATATGAAATAGAAATGGAAGTAGCGTTCATGCGTACGTACGGATTACCGTCTCCATGAACAGTACATTTCATTTCTTATCTCAAAATGTTATGTAATATTATCAGTACATATATATAATGGATATATATGTAATATATTACATCTGAATTATGGATATAATTCTGGAATTATAACATATATATATCTCTCTCTAATTTTTTTAATTCCATTAATATGACAAAAAATGAAAGTAACGTTCATGCGTATGTACGGCCTACCATCTCCATGAACAGTGCTTTTAGTTTTTATCTCAAAATGATATGGAATAGAATAAAATGAATATTTACTGGATATATATGATATTTTAATCATTAATACTATTCTGGAAATTATTTACTTATAACTACATGGGAAATCTTTTTTCAAACAAGATCATTTTTGACTCATGTACCAAACATCGGCAAAAACGTCTGATATGAACTAAAACTTATTATAAAATTATAATATGTGATATGAACTGAATAATAATCTCTAAAGTAGGTACATAGGCAATTATTAATTGACCAAAGTTTATTATTCAGGAATATAAAGAAACGAACAAGAGAAGTTGGACTTGAGGTAAGGGATCACACTCCTCTCTTTCTTTTTAAGTACACTCTTTTATTTCATTCCTTTTAAAGCTCATATTTCTTGATATTGAGATGTTATTTTATATTACTCTTACTGTAATTTTTATGTTCATATTATGAGAGACCCTATTCTCTCTCATCAATCCATTTTGGGAGTGTTTTGTGGCGTCGTTAGGCTGCCGAATCTTCAAAAGAGATCTAACCTCTCTCTTTCTTTTTAAATACTCTCCTTTGTGTCACTTCTGTTAAGAACCACTTTGTTATTTTGGGGGATGTTCTTTTAAATTCCTCTTTCTGTAAACATTATGTTAATATGATGATAGACCCTATTTGATCTCATCAATCCATTTTGGATGTTTTAAGTGTCGCCGTTATGCTGCTGAGTTTTCGTAAGGGATTTTTCATCTCACTTTTATTCCCATGAGATTTATGCTTCATTTGCCACAATTTCATTTTAGTGGTGTATGTACTGCCCATTATTTTACTCATTGTGTAATATTATTTCATTTATGAGTATTTACATCAATGTTGTAATTTCCTTCTTTCACGGGGTGCATGTCTCGAATGATACCCATGTCGGTAAGGGAACCATTCACCCTCCTCCTTTTGTAAAAGACTTCTTTTGTTATGTCTTTTAATTCACATAATATTATTATGGTATATGTTATTATATATCCTTATTGATTTAAATTTTATGTCCAAGTGATGAGATACCCTTTTTTTATCTCTCATCAACTCATTTTGATGTGATGCTGTTAGGCTGTCAAGGGAACTTCTTAACCCAATTTCGATTTCTTTGGGTTCAACATGTAGTTATTGAATATGTCATCCTTTGAATATGTGTGAATGACCTTTGATTATTTTACACATAATATCCACTTATATTTGGTGTATTCCTTTGTCACACATAATTATTTAATTGATTTATCCTTAATCCAAGGATACCGTCTTTGTATGGGACTTCGTCTCAATCTCCTTTCATTGAGGCATATTTTGTTTTATACACAACCTTCTATTATATGGTGTATAAACCTATTTGAATATTAAGTTTATTCAAAAGTAATATTTTTTATATGAAGCATTTACTAAACGACAAAACGGAATGTTTTTTTCGCACGTATGCGGCGACAACGACTTCTCCGCCGCCGTGACCATTATTTGAATTTCGGCTTCCTCTAGAAGCCATACCTTTTTTAAAAAAGAAAAATAAAAACCATGTTTTACTTTTCTCTTATTTTGGTATTGAAAATGGTTTTCATAATGTTTTTATATCAATGTGTTGTATTTATATCTTGTGATTGAATGGTGGAAATGTTATGTTTCCTTTATGCATGTTTTATGTGGTACGATTATGTTGAGGTTCTTGGGTATTATTATGAAGACGGGCGGTTCCTGGATAAACTAAGGGCGGGTGAGCCCGATATAACACGCCAATGCATTGGGTAATGCGAAGGAGTGAAACGTTAAGGTTTCTCCGAAGAGATTTAGGGAATATACTGTGGTGGGTATTCCAAACGTAACCAAGAGGGTTACTCCCTACGTAAGAATGTTATGAATGCCTCAAGTTACCTTTTATGTCTTATGATTTCTATGATTTATTCATGATTTTATGAGGTATGTTAAATTGCCTATGTTTTATGGGTAATGTATGATTTCATTCATATGTATATATGAACTCATGATTCCTTTCCATATTTTTATAACCCTTCCTGAGCTTTTTATGCTCATCCCACGTTTTTGAAATGTTTTTGACAGGTCAAGGGAAAGGTACATGATGTGATGATAGTGTCAAGGATGTGTCAAGAAAGAATCCCTGATTTATTTTAAATATCTTTCCGTTGATGGGAATAATGAATACTGTCTTTTATGTAACCACATTGTTTAAATGTGGAATGTATTTCAAGGTTCATGTTCTAATTATCTAAAACTCTAAACCTGAAAATATCCTCAATGTATAATCTTGTAATAACTCATGATTAAGTAATGTTTATGGCTGGGGCCTTATAGTTGGTATCAAATGTCGATTTAGATAACTTTAGAGGTTAGGGTATTCTTTAAGCATAAGTGACATTACCATATTGGCTAGGATTTTATAAAGTGTCATAGTTTTTAGATAAAGTGAATGAGTAAGTATATCTTAGTGTTTATCTTACTCATTAGTACGTGATGGTTATGTTGATATACTCACACTGACCATTTTGGTTTTAGTAAATGGCTAGATCTAGAAGGCACCAAAGTGACAATTGGTTTGAAGGAAACTGTGGTGGTTCTCTGATTAAGTGACTGGATAAAATGGGGTATTCAATGAGGAAACTCATGGTTGTTCTAAACAAACTATCAAGGACTCATGATCAACCACTTGAACCATGGTATATTCTATAATGCATCATGTACGAGATGACCAATCGATGTGGAATTTCAGGTAATAATTATAAAGGTAACCATTAGGGTTTATATAATCCTTACTTTTGAGGTAATTATGGGTTCTTATATGTTATTATGGAAAATGAAAGTCATGAGATAAACTTGAGGTTAAAATATGTTATGTTTTTTTTGAAGATTTTATCTCGTTTTGGGAAATGTTATGAGAATTATATAGTTTTGGAAAAAGGACAACACGCAGACCTTGTGACAACCCGTCGCATCGGACAAAGCTGCGGGAATCGAACCCACAACCAAAGTGCAACTGGTATTTATCACCTACCACTGGACTACATGAAGTCCCTTGTTAGTTTGACTGATTATTTTTTAGTTAGATGATTTTATGAATTAAGAGTAAGCTGATTTTGGGTTATTTATGAAAATGATTAACCCATCATGGAGGATATGTGATTAGGTTAATTAATTTTCAATACGATACTTTAGGAGAAACTAAGGTTGTTTGGAGATAAATGTTACGATTTAACATGGAAGACTATGTGACTAAATCCTTCAAATATTTGGGTTTAAATCTTAGATTGGTTTACAATGAAGAATTTTATGGACAAATTTTTTATCGGATGGTCCTCATTGAACTTTGGGTTTTGTTGGACAAATTATGGAGATTAAGCATAGATTTTCTTTTTTAAGGGTTATCCTTTTCTGGATTATCTGACCTTGTACAAACCTTTTTGGTTTTGGTTTTGGTTAAAGCCTAAAGACATGGGAAGTATATAGTTCTCTTTGGTGGATTAGGTGAATCTCTAGAAGTTTATTATAGTACTCTTAATGTGAACAAGTCTTCTTAAAATCTCGTCTTTTGGAGAAAATATGAGTTTGTATATGGAATATAATAAAAGTGGAAAGTCAACATGAGAAGTGATTATGTTTCCTTATGAATAAATTCCTCAATAAAAATTATCTTAAAACAAAAATGTTGTCTATTAAATTTTCCTACTGGGGAATCGAATACCGTTTAACCCATCACATGTTTGTGATTTTCTTATGGTTAACTTTCTCCTAGACATATTTACTATCACTCTCCATCAGAACATAACCCATTGTTTTTTCTTCCATGTCCATTTTTTCCTACATGGAATCCTAGTATTGGTTATCTTGGGTGACCTATGTACTTATCTTCCTTTATTTTAAAGTAAATGTTTTACCGACTCTTGTTCTGATGTGGGACGTTCAAGGATGATTCCAAGCTCAATTTTAAAATTTCGAGGACGCAATTCCCAAAAGGGGGGAAGGATGTAACACCCCAGGTAAATAAAAAATATGACATTCTTATATTTATCCCTATTTGTGGAAAAAATGTCAATATTAATTTAAATGGAACGCTATGCTTGATGGATTACCCAATACGCAACAACGAGTTCCTTTGAAATCTTACGTTGCACTCTAATAATAAAATAATATTATTTTAAATGGTAGTTAACGCCTAGTCGTTGTATTGACAGGAATGAATAGAAATAACTAAAATATGATTTTATATTTTTGTTAAATGTTTTTAGTTTTATCCAATAAATTTTAGAGGCTTAAAATACAAATGAATCCAATCTTAAGCATTGAATACACTAGTATTTTTAAAAGATTGTTTTACTACTTTTTGATGGAAAACCATTTTTAAATCAAAATTTGGATAATTTTATAAGCTATATTTTTTAAAATAAACATATTATTTATGATTGGGACATTTAAATTTACCTTGGGTTAATTTTTGGTATTTTTCTGATTATGTTCATTTTTCAGTGAATAGTGAATAATACTGCATTTTACATCAAAACTGCTTTCTCATATAATTTAATTATATGGTTATATTATCTTTTTAATTTGTTTTAAAGTGTAATTGGAATAAATTTTTACCATTTAATCCAATTATGGTCATTGGGATTAATTTCACATTGGAATTGGGCATAAACAATTGCCAATCCTTTCATAAATATTGTTTCTAAAAACCCCGCTATTTGTTTTGACAATGGGAAGTTTTTTTTAAATTAATTATTGAAATTTATGTGATTGGAATTTGGTAAAATTGATTACATATTTTGAATCATAAGGTACAAATTATGTAATTAAGAATCTTTTGTTTTTGGAAATTATGAATAGTAACGGCGGTAATTATCTTTAATTATCTTGATTAATGAGTAATCAGGTAGTTAAAGATAATAATATAATATCATAATAATAATAAATGACAACAAAATGTGTCCTAAGGCTACTGTTTGTCTCATGACCGACCATGGGATGCCTTGTTCCAATCTTTGGGGCCCCATGGAATCACTTTTGTGAGAGAGTGATTTTTTATCTTTTTATTTTTAAAGAATGTTTAATGTAACAAATAATGTATCACCTAAGTAAAATATTTTTAATTTTTTCTACATAAATTATATTTTGGACTATAAATATTCATTAGAAAGATAAAAAGATTTCGTACATCAGGATATTTTTTCTATAATTTTTAGACATTAAATTTATTAAATTATATATGACATCATGATGACGCAACGATTACCTCATTAATAAAAGATTTAAATAAAATGGAAAGATAATGTAAAATATTAGACCTAAACATGACAAAAACCTATTGGATGGGTTTATTTAGAACCCTCATCACCTTATCATCTAAACACATCAATCTGGGACCGTTAAAATTTGAAACTCATTTGAAAATAAAGTTACATTTTATACCTTTCCAAGAGTGCCCCTCCTCTCCTCTTATATAAGGCCCCCCAACTCTACCTCCTTACCCACACTTCCAAAGCCTTTGGCTCGGCCAACCACTACCTTTTTTGTCTCTACCAATCCCTATATAACTCCTTGAAGCCTTAATTTGGGCATAAGTATTCCCAAGGAAGCCTTTGAGCTCAAACCAAAGGGAGTTACCCGATTTTAAGATAATGTCTTCACTTGTGTCCTTTTGTTATATTTTTCTTCTCCAACCCCCTAAACTATTTTTATTAATTTATTTTGTAACAAATACAGTATCTTCAATATACTAGGATTTTTTTATAAGATGTATTAGAGCTACACTTACACACACCTACATTTAATGGTTAAAGAACATACTGTTTCCGTGGATGGCGAATTTCTGCCTCTAGAAACGATGATTATTGAACATTCTTCTAAAACCTTCAAAGGTGGCCATTAAGATGACACTATATTTATATGTGATATCTAATATGTTTATGTTTTACTTAATCTTCTGTATTTTTCATTTATGGCATACCTTTATGGTTTCCATTATGGATAAACGCGATATCTTCATTTAAGGAAGTGCGTACTACTGCCCCCTCAAAGTGATTTGATTCGTTAATAACATATGTGGTACGTATAAAGGATATATTTTAATGATATTATATATGATACCATAATGGAATTAAAATACTATTATGTATCATTATGTTTTAATTCCATTAAATATGAAATAGAAATGGAAGTAGTGTTCATGCGTACGTATGGCTTACCGTCTCCATGAACGGTACATTTCATTTCTTATCTCAAAATGCTATGTAATATTATGAGTACATATATATATAATGTATATATATGTAATATATTACATCTAAATTATGGATATCATTCTGGAATTATAACATATATATATCTCTCTCATTTTGATTTAATTCCATTAATATGACAAAAAATGAAAGTAGCATTCATGCGTACATACGGCCTACCGTCTCCATGAACGGTGTTTTTGATTTATTATCTCCAAATGATATGGAATAATATAAAATTAATATTTACTGGATATATATGATATTTTAATCATTAATACTATTCTGGAAATTATTTACTTATAACTACATGGGAAATCTTTTTTAAAACAAGTTCATTTTTGACTCATGTACCAAACATCGGAAAAAATGTCTGATATGAACTAACATTATAAAACAATTATTATAACATTATAATATGTGATATGAACATAATAATAATCTCTAAAGGTGGTACATAGGAAATTATTAATTGAACAATGTTTATTATTCAGGAATATAATGAAACGAACAAGACAAGTTGGACTTGAGGTAAGGGATCCTACTCCTCTCTTTCTTTTTAAGTACACTCTTTTATGTCATTCCTTTTAAAGCTCATATTTATTGATATTTAGATGTTCTTTTATATTACCTATACTGTAATTTTTATGTTCATATGTTGATAGACCCTATTCTCTCTCATCAATCCATTTTTGGAGTGTTGAGTGGCGCCGTTAGGCTGCCAAATTTTCAAAAGAGATCTAACCTCTCTCTTTCTTTTTAAGTACTATCCTTTTTGTCACTTATTTTAAGAACATCTTTGTTATGTTGGGGGATATTCTTTTATATTCCTATTTCTGTAAAAATTATGTTAATATGATGAGAGACCCTATTTGATCTCATTAATTCATTTTGGAAGTTTTACGTGGCGTCGTTAGGCTACCGAGTTTTCATAAGGGATTTTTCATCTCACTTTTATTCCAGTGAGATTTATGCTACATTTTCCACAATTTCCTTTTAGTGGTGTATGTACTGCCCATTATTTTACTCATTATGTAATATGATTTCATTTATGAGTATTTACATCAATGTTGTACTGCCCTTATTTCACGGGGTGCATGTCTCGAATGATACCCATATCGGTAAGGGAACCTTTCACCCTACTCTTTTTGTAAAAGACTTCTTTTGTTATGTCTTTTAATTCACATAATATTATGTTGGGATATGTTCTTCTATATCCATATTGATTTAAATTTTATGTCCAAGTGATGATATACCCTTTTTTTATCTCTCATCAACTCATTTTGATGTGACGCTGTTAGGCTGTCAAGGGAACTTCTTAACCCAATTTCGATTTCTTTGGGTTCAACATGTAGTTATTGAATATGTAATCCTTTGAATATGTGTGAATGACCTTTGATTATTTTACAATCAATATCAACTTATATTTGTTTTATTCCTTTGTCACACATAATTATGTAATTGATTTATCCTTAATCCAAGGATACCGTCTTTGTATGGTACTTCGTCTCAATCTCCTTTCGTTGAGGCATATTTTGTTTTATACACAACCTTATATTATACGGTGTATAAACCCCATTGACTTTTATGTTTATTCAAAAGGAATCTTTTTTATACGAAGCGTTTACTAAATTACAAAAGGGAATGTTTTAGTCGTACGTATGCGGCGACAATGACTTCTCCGCCGCCGTGACCATTATTTGAATTTCAGCTTCCTCTACAAGCCATACCTCTTTTAAAAAAGAAAAATAAAAACCATGTATTACTTTTCTTTTATTTTGGTATTGAAAATGGTTTTCATAATGTTTTTATATCAATGTTTTGTATTGATATCTTGTGATTGAAAGGTGGAAATGTTATGTTTCCTTTATGCATGATTTATGTGATACGATTTTGTTGAGGTTCTTGGGCATTATTATGAAAACAGGTGGTTCCATGATAAACTAAGGGCGGGTGATCCCGATATAGCTCTCCAATGCATTGGGTAACGCGAAGGAGTGAAACGTTAAGGATTCTCCGAAGAGATTTAGGGAATATACTGTGGTGGGTATTCCAAACGTAACCAAGAGGGTTACTCCCTACATAAGAATGTTATGAATGCCTCAAGTTACCTTTTATGTCTTATGATTTCTATGATTTATTCATGATTTGATAAGGAATGTTAAAGTGTCTATGTTTTATGGGTAAAGTATGATTTCATTCTTATGTATATATGAACTCATGTTTCCCTTCCATATTTTTATAACCCTTACTGAGCTTTTTATGCTCATCCAAAGTTTTTGAAATGTTTTTCACAGGTCAAGGGAAAGGTACATGATGTGATGATAGTTTCATGGATGTGTCAAGAAGGAATCCATGTTTTATTTTAAATATGTTTCCGTTGATGGTAAGAATTCATAATGTCTTTTATGTAACCACTTTGTTTAAATGTGGAATGTAATTCATGTTTCATGATCTAATTCTCTAAAACACTAAACCTGAAAAGATTCTCAATGTGTAATATTGTAATAACTCAAGATTAAGTAAGGTTTAAGACTGGGGCCTTATTTATATAGTATTGAAAAATATGAAACTCTAAAGAAATATGGTATTATGATCATTAATTTTTTTTTAAAACCATTAAATGATTCATCTATATATTAAAAAGTTATCTAATAACACAGAAAATCATTCGAAAAAACGTATTAGGAATAATAATCTACATTAATTTGTTGGGAAATAACCTTCTATAGTCTTATAAAGAACCTTATTAAGTATATCACAATATTTAAAAATTAACTTATCTTTTGAAATTATAGTTAAATAAATTGTAATAGACCTTGGGAACTATATTTTTTTTTTCCAATTTTGTGACATTCTTCCAAAATAAAAATCTTATAAAGATAACTATTCAACCATAAAAAAAATTGAGACTTCATGAAATTATTATTTTATCTTCTTTTTCTAATAATTATTTAATTTTACTCATTGATATTTTATGAATTTTTTTTGAATAAATTTCTTTTCTTCAATTTATTGTGTTACACACAACACTACGTTTTGAAAAAAAACTATTAAAAATTTAATTTATAATATAAATATGAACACTATAACTTAACCTTTAAATGTGGTAGTATGTTTATGAATAAAATCAGTTTAAATAGTTAGAAAAAAATTTATATAATGAAAACATATTGATATAAATATACATAACATTTTGTAATTTCTTAATATATTTCAGAAATACTATTATATAAAAAAATTAATATTTGTAAAAAATAATTAAACTCATAGTTTAGACTTTTTGAAAATTTATTTGAAAAGGTAAACATTATTTATTATATTTAAATTCTAACATTAAATTAGGCTAGATTTTTTAGAATTTTTAGAGAAGAATAAATTTTTAGTGGACTTTGACAAATATGTATTTTTTATTAAACCAAACCATGTTTATTTAAATAATTTACAAAATAGAATATTATAAAAAAATTATTTAAAAAATTAATTTGTAAAATTATATTTTAAATAACCCATATTATATCATTGGTACCAATTTCATATTTAATTTTAATATTAAATGATTTTATACTTATAAAAACATTTCACTTATGAAAAAACACATTCCATCATGACCTGTGGATTATTTTTAAATTAAAATATTACCTTTTTTAATGGAATTGGAAAAAATTATTCCCTCATTGGAATAAAATTAATATATATTATCATATAAGTTCAAGATAATATTATCATAATTAATAGTAAAAACAAGTACCATGGTTAATGTTAAAACAGGTTCACCAGGGGGTTAAACTAAAAATATATGTTGTAAAATGACCTAGAGTAATTTACTAAACCCAATTTATATAAATATTTCAACCTTATAACTTATTATTTTTGATAATTTCCCATTTTCGGTCATTATGGAATTTGATAAACATTGGTAGATTTTATTATTTTCAAAATTCAATGTGTTTCAACTCCCCCACTTATAAAAGGCCACCCTCTCTCCTCCCATATTCACATAAAAAAATATTTGGTTCTTCCAATATGTAAAAAAATATACTTCATAGTTTTATATAAAATTATATTATTTATTATTTTTATTAGGAAATCCACTTTGTATGGATATAGATATAAATATAAAGAGGTCCTATAAAAAAGAAGTTAAATTCTAAAACTTTTTTTTGGTTTATTTCGTCTTTAAACTACTTTATATATTATTCAACAATTATAATATAGTAAAATCATATTATAACATATACTTATATTAGATTACTGTAAATTAATCACCTTAATCTAACTCTACCTCCAAAATGTGGGAAATAAATAATAGATCGTGTTTGCAGCAGACTACCGCCTCACGAAGCCATGTTATTTGTTTTCCATCAACACCTCTCTCCATTGTATATAATGATATATTAAATTTTTAAATTTTTTAACTTATGATATTATAATATTTCTTTAATTAACATAGAACATAAAATTTATTACCCATACCTGTTGGGAAACAACAACAGTGCTCATGTGTACGACGGACAACCATCTCACGAACTGATTTGAAATTTTTCAAGTAGATTTTTATTATATTTGTAATAAGGATATAATAAATGAATATAAAATATATTTTCAATATATATATACATGTTTTACTATGATATCACATATTCTGTCTTGCTATCCATTCAGAGAGGCATACAATGACATTTTTTATATGTACGGTGGACTAGAACCTTGTAAAGCAATGTCATTCATTTTTTACATATTATTTAATGGAAGGTAATAAGGATAGATATAAATAAAAATGTGATACATATGAAAGAAAATTTATTATGTAAATTTAATATATTATTTTCTTTAATTATATTTTCAATTCCTAGATAAAATGGAAAAAAAATTCTTGCGTACGTATGACCTACTCTTCCCATGAATGGTGTATTTCATTTTATTTCTATAACTTTCATGGATAACTATATATTTAATGAATATTTATGATATTTATATTTTATAAAAACATAATACTATGGAAACATTATAAAATTAATAGTATGACTTGTTTCCATTAAACCTGATGATGCATATAATAATTGTTTCTAGTTATGTGAATGTAATTTGTATATATTTATTCAATATTGTTTATCATAATAATATTTATTATTTAATATGGTCAAAATAATATTTAAACATAATTAATTGTAAAAACAGTAAAAATTATTTACCATAGTTAAATTACGAATTGGTGTATTAGTGGTTAAAGTAAAACAATAAGTGTTAAAAATGAATAAAAAAATGTTAAAACCACATTGGATGATAATATTTCGACCATATATCTTATATGATAAATAATGGACCTTGTTTCAGCCTTTGGACATGAAAAATTACAATTACACCTTTTTATTTTCAAAATTTACAAATGTCTCACTCACCTCACTTATAAATAGACACCCCTCTCCTATCATATTCACACCTCCAGAAACATTTTATTTAGGCCAAAAAACAAAATAATATTCTTAATTCTATCATATAATATTATAATCCTTCATCTGGTAAATTTCTATTTATGAATCTTTTTTATGAATACCAATAGATGTTGTTTGAAGAAGAGGTAATGTCCCTAACATAGTTATTTATTTTATTTCTAACTCCACCTCATAAGTTTATTATAAAAAAATTTAATATATAACAAAATCATTATAAAAAATAAAAAAAAGTATATTATATTAATGGAATAACCTAAATCCTTCTCCTTTTCCATCAAATGTGTTGGTCGGAGTGGATACTCAAGAGGGGGGTGAATTTAGTTCGAACTAAAAATTCTGATAAAAATACTTCTCTTAAAATCCCCATATTTAAAAAAAGTTAAATTATAGTAAATTAATATAGTGTGTAAATGTTCAGTTAGTTTCTCAATGATTGATTAGGTATTATTTAATTTAATCTGAATATTAAATTTACTTTTGAAACTAACTTAATGGTTTACAATAAGTATAAACACTTGTTAATTTAACTATCGAAGTATTATTAAAATATATTATATTTCAAAGTAGTTAGCAGCAAAATATGAAATATATAGTATACTTATGACTTAAACTAAAAAGCATAGAAGATGTAACCGAGAGGTTCAGTCTCAAGCTGAGACTCAGTCCTCTCAACAATTTATATAAATTGATCCACACCCTGGATCGGGGTAAACAACAGTTCAAAAACTATTAATGTTCAAGGACCTCTAGCACAGTTCTACAGGGGAAAACAAACAACAGCTCACAGCTATCCAGGTCTTACTCGACCTCTACCACCAACCACAGTTGGATACAAGAGAGTTATAGAGTTTGAATGATGATTTTAGAATCCTCTATCTTATGTCAGAAGATATTGTGTGTGTAAAATAAACAGGATACACACACTGCTCAAAATTTAGATGAAAGAATCACTAAAGTAAGTGTGAATGAGTTTAGAAAAGCTTTAGTGATTGGCAGTGCAGCTCTGGACTCATTTGATTGGGCAGAAAATCTTCTGATTCCTTCTCTGGTTCTTGTTATGAAAAAAAGATTATTGTTTTCTTCCTTGGTTCTAGGTTCAGCTTATCAGCCTGAGTTCATGAAGTTTTTGTTGTAGTTCTTCACTCAAGATGCAGCTTGTGTTCTCCTCTAGAGAATAATTGCTTCGTGTATGCCCAGTGCTCTTGCAGTATGGATGTAACCTGGTGTGAATGCACCACATTTTAATTATGTTGAGCCCTTTTTCATTTTCACCCTTCGTGTTTAGTTCATTGTTTCTCGCTGTATGCACACCCCATATTCACTACTATCCAGCTAGGTATTTATCTTCCCTTTTGTAGCTTTCTGCACCAGCAAATGGGAATGATTACCTTTTCCATGGGTACTAGGTATGGTTCCCCGACATGGCAACAGAAATCATTAAATAACATTAACTGTATTAAAAACATCAAATGTAACAGCTAGCTTAATAAATAAATAGTATTGAGAATATAGAGTTTGACTGGTTGGTCAATCATTAGTAGACTATTGTTGGTAGACATGTTCAGTGGATTTTGTGTAACAGTGACCTTCCATCGGTAACTCTTTGAACTTGTATCGGTATCTCTTTGCATCAGTAGCTCCTGGTATCATTAACACTTGGTATCAGTAACTCCTTACTCAATTGGTAAATATAGGTATTGGAAGATCTATATACTGGTGACTTCATTCTATCGGTAGCTTCATTCTGTATCGGTAACTCTGTATATCGATCGCTCTTAGTCTATCAGTAGCTCTGGTTTATTGGTAGCTCTGATATATCGGTAGCTCTGGTCTATCGGTATCTCTTATCTATCGGTATCTCTTGTCAATCGGTAGCTCTTGCTTAGTTTCAGTGATTATGTGTATTGGTAGACTTATGCACATCTGTAGCTCCATTATGTACTGTCAGAACACTTGTTCTACTGATAGCTATCTTCATCAGGGACCTTGTTCTATTCTTACCGATAGATTTTTACAAATTGGTATCTCTGTACATATCAGTAGCTCTGCGTATCGGTGACTCTGTCTATTAGTAGACTAAGTGCCGATAGCTCTGTATCAGTAGCTATATGTAGATTAGTGACTACCACTTATCTGTTTTATGCAAAACATATCCAATTGGGTTAGAATTACTTCAAAACTCATACAAACATGGATAAAAATTGATTAACATGTCTCAAGTATTATTTTAATATTATTATCATATAGAATGTCATAAATTGAGTGAATTTTAATATAGATAAACATTAATTGGGATTATCAAAGTATTTGAAAACATAGTTCAGATTATCAAAACAGGTGAGGATAACAATCTCCCCCTTTTTGATAATCACAACTGATGATATTATAGTTTTTTTCAAAAAGTAGTTGTATCAATGGATATATCATTAAATGCAATTGTCTTAGAGAAAATAGTATAATGTATTAGAGGTAGAATTAAATGAAATTATATCAGATGGGAAAAGCATGGTAGCTCTTCATTAGATAATATTGCTCCCCCTTTGAGAATATTTCTCCCCCTTTGATACTTAGATAGATAATATTTCTCCCCCTTTATTATAATCAAAAAGTGGAAAATAATAAAAATAAGAGGAAAAAAATGAGAAAGAAAAGAAAGCCAATTGTATTAGATATTGAAAAAAGGTACATAGACAGAAAACAAAACACAAAGGATTCCTATCAAACCTCTTAGCCACCTATTCAATCCACATCCTTAATGTGAGATTTTCCCTTTGTATCAGAAGAGGATTCAGACTGTGTGGATGCTGGTGAAGGCTTAGGAATTCCGGAAATGATCACAGGAGGTTTAGCCACAAAAATTGTCAATGACCTACACTGAGGAGTTCTTTGAGTGATCAAAGGTGAAAGGATTCAAGTGGATTGGGATGGAGTCATCTGAACAGGAGAAGTATTAGAGGCAGAGGCAGGTAAAGCAGGAGGTACAATCACTGGCCTAGCATCGACATGCAGGAAAGGCATCGAATGATTTCTGTAATCCATAATTATTCCTCCTCCTCTCTCCATAGAAAATATGAAATCATCCTTGTTCTCCATGAATTTTCCCAAGGATGGAGTCAATTCCCTTATTTTGTTGACTTGTCTATGAAGGATTTATTGACAGGAGGTAACTCTAGGTTTTCCAACAGAAGTTTGAAGTGATTGTTGAGTTGATGCTTGGTGTAATCTTTTTGGAAATAGGAGTCCACCTTTTCTTTCACTTCTTTCTGAGTGTCAGAAGCTTCTCTCATATAGTCTTGGACTATGTTAATTATTTTTCTAGTTGAATATCTAGTAGAGATCACAACTTTTCTCAGGTCAGATGAGTCCACAGAGCCACTGGTTAAAGCTGTACCAAGCTCCTCCTTCCTCACAACTCGAATCTGATTCAAATCCACTGGGGGTTTAGAAGCAACAGAACCAACAGTGAAAGATATGGTTTCCTTGAAGTTTGGGGTCAACCCACTAATAAGATTTTGGACTTGGGAATCCTGGGTTTTAACATGATCATTCATGGAGGTTTTAAAACCTTCAAACACTGAAACCATATTGCTTACAACAATTTTGACATAGGCTAAGTCCTTATATGCTTGAGATTTTGAACTCATGTAAGAGTCTATAGAGATAACCGATTTTTTTACAGCTTTAACATCAGCTTCTAGTCTAGAAACATGAGTCTGGAAGTCTGTAACTTCTTCCACTATTTATGACACAAAGGATGACAAATTACATTTGAGAGAAAGTTCAAAAGATTTTTTCAAATTACTCATCTCTTTAACAAATCAGCGCATCAGATCAGCAATAGAAGCACTAAAGGACTCCTTCAGATGAACCTTTATGAATTCAATATTAGCCCTAGTCATCGTATTAGAAGGAGAAATCACAATAGGTGATCTTTCAGATGCTATGTTGGCCACTGATTCAGTCATAATCGATTGGATTGATGACACCAGTGAAGCTTCCATCTTCCTTTGCATCTTCCACAAAACATTACTTAAGCTCTTTCTTCAAAATATACAGGTCATGCATTCTGACCACATCTTCATGTAGCAACTCAGACTCCACATCATAAATGATTTTTTGTCTATTTATAGATGCCTCATTATCAGAATCAGGATAGTCTAATACACAAACTACAAAACCTGGGTCTTCTGCCCAGTCCTCAATCTCAACATCCACTGACACACTTCCAAACTTGGTTTGATGCTCCCCCACAATGGGTGCATTCCCATGAACAACAACAGCATTCCCAGTGGGTCTTTCTTCCAGAGGAGAATCTTCTACTATAAATTCTATCTCTATAACAGTAGGAGGGTCCTCTAGATTAGGCACCGCTTCTTCCATTTCTCCTACTACATCCTCACTAGGCACAACTAAGCTTCCAATTAATGGACTCGGATTTAAACAGACAGAATCAGAGGCTTTGTAATGCCCCGACCCCATGTACCCAGAGTCAGTGCATTATTACATAACATTGGCATGATCATAAGAAAGATCAAATCTCGAATGACCGATTGGTTTAGTAGCCTTGGAAATAGTAGATATATTCATAAAGTTTAACATTACATCATAAAGTGAAAAACTACAACAACAACATAATGTCTCCATAGTCCACACTATTATCCCCTCATAATATCTCTGCAGGTCATTCATAACTTACATCATCACATCCTAGGAAAAATAAAACATAGAAAAGGGGTGAGCTCAAATGCCCAGTAAGGATAACAATATAGCGGAAACATTAATAAATAAGAATAAACATTTAAGGTAATGTATAACTAAAACAAAAGCCTTTTAAACTTGAACTTAAATATAGTATGGAAAAAGTAAAATGAAATAATTCCATTTACTTATTCACATGGATATTCTACTAATAGAATAATCTCATGAAATATCAATAACCACTTTTATAATGATGTAATGCATAATGCCAGACTATCATAACCACATAGCCAAGGCCTCGTGCCAAGACTACAAATAATATTTTTACAAGGCCTTGTGCCAAGACACTAGTTTGTCTCATGAGACCTACCGATGCATCGAGGAGCTATAGCGGGCGCCACTCATCACATATTAAGTCCAATGCATTCTCATATGAAATGGTATAAACATAACATAAACATTTGTATTAAAACTAGCATACGAAATGTCAATAATTTCATCATAAAATATGCACGATATAAAAATAGCACATCCACAGTCAAAAATATCACAAAACCTTCAATACAATATAGAAGTTTTGTATCATAATAAATCAACTTAAAATAAGCGTAAAATCCATTAAAGGATGTTGACATAGATGAAATCAAAACTCTTTTTTGAGAAATATATCTTTCTATTTTGAAATCATTTAAGAGTCTTATATTTATGAAATAAAATATTTTCTTTTAAAATATTCTTATAATATTGTAAGGAATGCTTCGACAATTTTATAATGGCGGAAAATAACCGCACCCACCGTATAAGTTAAAAAAACATTCTTACCGTAATTCTGTCGAAAAGGTTAAAAGGAACCTTATTTAGAAAACGATGGAAATATTCCTTTATAAAACTCTTATAAAAAGTCAAACAAGGTTATAAATGACTATAACACATATACTTTTAAATAGTAAATTTTTTTTGAAATACATTTTTAAGAAACATGGATGTGGAAGATAAAGAGATCCCAGTAGATTATTACGTATAAACAACCACGGATAATGAAGAGATTGTGAAATAACCCTTACCTTGAAATTTTCCTTGGTTGAGGGTAGGTTAACCTCCTATATAATGGTGAAATAATTGTTATTAAATTATAAAAGAATCATATATATTAATATGATATCATATATGATCTTTTAACATTGATTTGTTAATAATATCTTAGAATTATTGTCGTTTCGGGTGTTAACTTACTCATTATATTTTATATGTTTTGTTACATAATCCATGTTTGTTATAGGTAGGTTGTATATTATTCATATCCTGAATGATATCAATTATGTAAAAATCATTTTTAAATCATAAAATGATAATTATACAAATGGATACGATGGAGAATGAATCTCATTGTGTTCGTGGAGACGGTAGTCCGTACGTACGCACGAGTGACAATATCATTCTTTTGATATTAAAATAATATATAAATGGATGTTATATCATATATAAAGAATCATTAACATGTTATATTTATTATTTACATGAGTTACACATCATTATTATACACATATAAATTATAATATATTGAATAACAATTACAACACGACGTGGAGATGGTAAGCCGTACGTACGCACGTATGGGGACATGTTATTCAAAGGGTGGATAGAATACTGAATATGGTTTTACCATATTTATAATAACATCACAGTATATATATGATACTGGAGTTATTATTTTATTATGGTAATAACAAAGGAAGAAGAAGTGGAATAAGAAAGGAACTTGGAAAAGGGTGGTGAAATCATTACCTCTTCCTCGGGTTCTTCCTTTTGATTTGATCAAAAGGGATCCTTAGGTTGGCTTTCTGATCAAAATAATGCCTCTAGGCTGTAGTGATGGAAGTTGGGAATGTATTTGGGCAGATTTTTGCCGAATCAAAAGGCTTTGAAGGTGTGAGTTAATGAGAAGGGGGAGTGCCCATTTATAAGATGGGTGAGAGGCACCTTTGGAAAAGCTAGAAATATTAGTTTATAATAAATACATATTCGGTTTCTAATGGCTCCAAAGTTGATTATTTAAATTTTATGGTGGTTAAGGGTCGAAAAAAACTCAACCAATGGAATTTAAACAGGTTTGGGTCATTATATTAACCTTATCTTTAAGTATTAACTCTAAGTTAATTAGTTTCACTTTTACAATGTCTCTTTGTATTTTTATATTATATGGTTAATAAACATACCATATAAATCCAAGAGACCCCCAAGTGGTCCATTAATGAGGAACCTATCATGGTATAAGTCTCTTGGCCGAACCTTAGATTTTTAGGAATTTAATATCAATTAATAATATAATATTTTCTTTAAAAACTCTTTTATGTCAATTTTGACACTATTCAATAGTTGATTTTTTTGAAACTCATAACAGAAAGATTACTTCGAAAACATTTTATTAAATCATTCCTAACATGTCATATGAACTTATAAAATTAGTTTAATTCATAAAAACTCTAAAATTATATATATTTGTGTATTTATAATATCAATTATTTAAATTTTTCACTATTATGGTAATTACTGCATCATCATTGTGTCATAAATAAATTAAATTATATAAAGTCAAAAAATTATAAATAAAATATAATTAAGTAGGAAATTTCTTTATCTTTCTAATTAATATTTATAGTCTAAAATACAACATATATAGCCTTATGTAAAAATTGATTTTTTAAACGATATATGCTTGTGTCATTTTTGTATTCATTTTAACTTAATTAAAATTAAGTGTCCCTATCACCTACAAGTGGCTCCATGGGGTCCCAAAATCGACCCAAAGATACCTATGGTCTATAATTTATCAACAAATAAGGGTAGAAAACGTTTTAGTGTAATTTAGTATTATTATAATATTATTTTTAACCCTTATTTACCGGATTTACCCTTAACCACGGTAAATAAAATATTTACCGCAGTAATTATTCAAAATTTCTAAAAATAAAAGTCACCTATTTACACAATTTGAATTTCCATATTACAAATATGGAATCAATTTTTCCAAATTCAGAACACAGAAGTGGCAGAAATTAATTTAAAATTAATTCCTGTTGTTAAAACAAAAAGCATGTTTTTGAGAGATAATAATTATCAAAAGTTTGACACTTGTTTATGTCTGGTTTAATTGTAAAGTTATGTACAATGACCAAAATTATATTAAATGGTAAAAATATATTCTAAATATACTTTAAAACCACTCAAATTCATAATTTATCACTAGTAATTATTTTGATTAAAAAAGTTGTTTTTAATTAAAATTTAGTAATTTTAACTATTCATCAAAATATTAAAGTTATCCGAAAAGTACCAGAATTTCACCTTAGGCTAAATTCGATATTCCAAATCCAAAAATGAAGTCCATTTTGAAATATAAAATATATTTAATTTCAAAAAGAAGGTATTACTATTCATAATGGCTAGTTTGATTGGTTATGGTGTGTTAGAACTCGGTGTTGCGTACAACACACGCTATCACATTATTCAAAGAGAAGCGTACCGTGGAAGCTTTGGGTGTTACATTCTCCCCTCCTTTAAATAATTTAATCCTCGAAATTTCTAGAATACTTATCTCATGAAAATAATCGGGTGGTTCTTCATCATAAGTTCCTCGGGTTCCCACGTTGCCTCTTCCATTTTATGGTTTCTCCACAAAAATTTTACCAGACGCGTCGTCCGGTTTCTCAGTACTTGTTCTCTCATATCAAGAATCCTGACGGGCTCTTCACAATAAGAAGGATCAGGTTCCAGTTATAACTCCTTGTAAGTGAGTACATGCGTTGGGTCAGACATGTATTTCCTCAACAGAGATTCGTGGAACACATCGTGAACTTTGGAGAGACTTGGCGGCATTGCCAATCGGTAAGCTACAACCCCAATTCGTTCTAGAATTTGGAAATATCCAATGTACCTGGGACTCAATTTACCTTTCTTACCAAAACGTATGAATCCCATCCATGGTCATACCTTCAGGAAATCATGATCATTGACTTGAAATTCCAAATCCTTCCTTTGATTATCGGCATAGCTCTTCTGCCTATTTTGAGCTGCTTTGATGTGATTTTGGATTACCTTAACCTTTTCCATCATTTCCTCCACCAGTTCTGGGCCTAAAAGTTTTCTTTCACCAACGCCATCCCAACAAGTTGGTGTACGACATCTCTTTCCATATAATGCTTCATATGGTGCCATCTGAATACTCGAATGGAAGCTATTGTTATAGGAAAATTCTACCATAGGTAAATATTGATCCCACATACCCTAAAAGTCATGTGAGAATGATCTCAACATGTCTTCTAAGGTTATAATAGTTCATTATGATTGTCCATCCATTTGAGGGTGGTAAGCAGTGCTCAAATGAAGTTCAGTATCCATGGATTTCTGAAGACTCTTCCAGAATCATGAAGTAAAACAGGGATCACGATCCGAAACAATCGATAGGGGATATCCATGAAGTCTCACAACTTCATTAATATATAGTCTTGCTAGACGTTCCAGTGGTAGATCTTCTCTTATAGCAAGAAAATGTGCTGACTTGGTAAGACGATCAACAATAACTGATGTTGCATCGTTCCTTCTATGAGTCTTTGGTAGTCCCTGGACAATGTCCATCATAATATTGTCCCATTTCCACTCTGGTATGGGAAGAGGTTGCATGACACCCCTCCAGGGTGTTGCCCTCCAGCTTTCACTTGTTGAAAAACCATACATCTTGACACAAAATCAGCAATCTCCCTCTTCATATTGTCCCACCAAAAATGTTCCTTAAAATCTCTATACATTTTGGTGATCCCAGGATGTATAGAGAAATTGGAATTATGAGCATCATCCAACAATTCCCTTTTTAGATCAGGTATATCAGGAACACAAAGTCTCTTCCCGAATTTCAAAATTCCATCTTCATACACAAAGTCTCTCAATCTCCCATCATTCACAGCTTTAATCTTATTTTGAAAATTTTCATCATCTTTCTGAGAACTCTTAATCCTTTCTAGTAAGGATGGTTTGGCAACCATTTGAAAAAGCATTGTTGTTTCACCTTCCCTGGTTATTCCCATGTCCATCTTCACTAGATCCATCAAAATTGGATCCCTTTCAATTCTCATCACATTCAAAACTCCATGTTCTTTTCTGCTCAAAGCATCTGCCACCTTGTTTGCTTTCCTTGGGTGGTAGTGCATCGTACAATCATAATCCTTGAGTAATTCAAGCCATCTCCTCTGCCTCATGTTGAGTTCTTTTTGTGAGAAAATATACTTCAAACTCTTGTGATCAGTATAAATCTCACATTTTTCACCATAGAGGTAGTGCCTCCATATCTTCAAAGAAAAGATCACCGCTGCTAACTCGAGATCATGAGTAGGATAGTTTTGTTCATGAATTTTCAACTATCGTGATGCATAGGCAATAAACCTATCATTCTGCATAAGGACACAACCAAGTCCTTTCATCGATGCATCACTATAAATAAAGAACCCATAATTACCTGATGGTAGAGTCAATATAAGAGAATTAACTAATCTTCTCTTTAGTTCATCGAAACATTCTTCACACTCTTTTGTCCAAACAAATTTAACCCCTTTACGTGTGAGCTTCGTTAATGGGATAGCCAATCGGGAACAATTATGGACGAAACGTCGATAATAACCTACTAAACCAATAAAACTACGTACCCCAGTTATACTCGTCGGTGCTGTCCATTCTTGGATTGCCCTGTTCATAGATGTATCAAAAAATATTCCATCTTTAGTGACAATATAGCCAAGAAAAGAAATATCTTGAAGCCTGAATTCACACTTGCTAAACTTCCCATATAATTCATGTCTTCTCAGAGTCTTCAAGATAATGCACAAGTGATTTTCATGATCTTCGTAGCTTTTGGAGTATACCAAGATATCATCAATAAATACCACCACAAATTCATCGAGATACTCATTGAAAACACTATTCATCAGATCCATGAATATAGAGGGTGCATTATTCAATCCAAAAGGCATTACAGTAAACTCGTAATGCCCATACCTGGTTCGAAATGCTGTCTTCGGAATATCATCCTTCTTCACACACAACTAATGGTATCCAGATCGAAGGTCAATCTTTGAAAAGTATTGAGCTCCATGCAGTTGGTCAAATAAATCATCAATGCGAGGTAGGGGATACTTGTTCTTTATTGTTATAGCATTGATCTCCCTGTAGTTGATACATAACCTCATAGATCTATCTTACTTTTTTAAAAAAATAATAGGGGCTCCCCATGGAGAAACACTAGGAATAATAAATCCCTTAATAACCAATTCCACTAGTTGTTTCTTTAGTTCAACTAATTCTACAGTGCCCATTCTATAAGGGGTCTTTGATATAGGCCTTGATCTAGGAATTAAATCAATGGAAAACTCAATTTCTAGTTCTGGAGGATGTCCAGGTAAATATTCCAGAAATACATCTACAAATTATTTCACAACAGGTACATCCTCTATTTGAACATTACTTTCCTCACCCACAGTCATTTCATTCTCTTCCTCCCCAATAATTGAATTTAGTTGAGCTACTGGGGGTGGATCTAAATAAGAATTTGGTGGTGACGATTCTTCCCTAAAGATATGGTGTTCCTTATCATCATCATCAAGAATCATAACCTCTTTCTTCTTACAATAAATCTTCGCATCATAGTCCGAAATCCAGTCCATACCGAGGATTATATCAAACTCAATCATAGGTATGACGATGATATCAGCAGGTAAAGAACAATTATGTGCTCTAATGGGGACTGACTCACAAAACATTGTTGCAATGATACTTCCCTTAAGAGTTTTAACTGACAACTCCCATGTTAAATGAAATTGGAAATATCTGATTTTCTAAGAAAACTGGGAAGATATGAATCAATGTGATGATCCAGAATCAAATAATGAATTTGCTAAACTTGAGGAAACCATTAAATTACCTGCCACCACGTCTTTCGGAGCTTCTACCTCAGTAGTATTGATAGCATAAGCTTGGCCTTGATCCCTTGGACTTTTCTGAGGTAAGTTCTCCATACGCTTAGGACATTCATTTGCATAGTGTCCCATCTCCCTACAATTTTAGCACTGAAAATTGGTAGCTTCCTTCTTCCCATTGCAATCATGAGCTTGGTGGCCCTTTTCACCACATTTGTAACAAACGCCCATTCCCTTCAAGCAAGTACCAAGGTGTTTCTTCCCACATTTATTACATGATGGATATTAAACCTTTCCATTCATCCCCTTATTTCCATTCCCAGATTGATCAGCAGGTCTCTTCTTCTCTTGCTCTACTTTAAAGTCATATTACTTAGAGAATTCCTTTTCAGTCATGATAGCACATGAGACAATGTCTTCGTATGATGAGATGGATTGTGATACTAATGCTCGATGGAGAAATGGTTTTAACCCATAGAAGAAATGATCAATATTACTTCTTGGGTTACGTATATAATCTCTAGCATACATTGCTAACCTTATAAAGTTAGTCTCATACTTTGTGACATTCTCATCCTCCTTTTGTCTCAGACTCAGAAATTTCCTTTCCATATCTACTCGATGGTCACGAGGAAAGTATTTTTCTAAAAACAGATCTTTGAACTCCCTCCATTCCATATTTGATACTTCATCATCATCCTTCGTGTTTTGAATCAATGACCACCATTGACCATTATCTCCAGTGAGGCGGTAAACTGCCATGATAACTTTTTCTCTTTCCCTACTCCCCAATACCTGAAATATTTTCTCTAAGGAATATATCCATTGCTCAGTTACTAAGGGATTTGTACTCCAATTGAAAGTTGGTGTTTTTTGCCTCGTGAATCGATCTAACATTGATCCTCCACGCTGCAGATCAGGGTGCTCAATACGGGTAAGGTTATTATTCATAACCTGAGTAAGTTGTCCTAGTATGGTGATTAGCTTATCGGCACCAGTTGCATCACTAGATCCACTATAATTATCTTGAGCAGGAGGAAAATCCCTACATGGATTGCATGCATTGATACAGTTTCCATTTCATCCACTAGGAGACATTTCTAAACAATGGCATAAACTAGATCAGTTTATGAATCAAAATCCATAATCCCGTACTTATAAAACACTTATCATAAATTGAACTATATATGGATATAATCCGTAATCATAAAAATGTATTCTTTGAGGAAGTATATACTTATAAACCCTTCATAATGATTTGTAAAGAAAATGAGAGTTATCCTAAGCATATCCCCCAGGAGTGTCGTAACCAAGAGTGCAACAAGGCCCGTTGTCGTGCACCAGTTCCGGTTCGAGTCTAGCTCAATGCGGTGTTTTCGGTTTTACCCCTAGGTACATCTGTGCCAGAGCCGCCTCTACCTGCTTGTATCAAGACATGGATGTATTGCTCGGAAAACTCACAAAATCTCTACAATACCAAAATTCTAGGAAGATCTTCTATACTAATCCTCAAAGTTCATCTTAGGTCTACGTTCTCTAATCAGAGTTTATCAAAATCTAGCTTCCAAGGTTTGTAATAAACTTCCTCTGATACCAACTGTAACGCCCCGACCCTAGCTACCCAGAGTCGGTGCATTATTACATAACATTGGCATGATCACAAGAAAGATCAAATCTTGAAAGACCGATTGGTTTAGTAGCCTTGGAAACACTAGATATATTCATAATGTTTTACATTACATCATAAAGTGAAGAACTACTACAACAACATAATGTATCCATAGTCCACACTATTATCCCCTCATAATATCCCTGCAGGTCATTCATAACATACTTCTTCACATCCTGGGAAAAATAAAACATAGAAAAGGGGTGATCTCAAATGCCCAGTAAGGATAACAATATTGCGGACACATTAATAAATAAGAATAAACATTTAAGGCAATGTATAACTAAAACAAAATCATTATAAACTTGAACTTCAACATAGTATGGAAAAAGTAAAATGAAATAATTCCATTTACTTATTCACATGGATATTCTACTAATCGAATAATCACAAGCAATATCAAAAACCACATTCATAATGATGGAATGCATAATGCCATACTATCATAACCACATAGCCAAGGCCTCGTTCCAAGACTACAAATAAGATTTTTTCAAGGACTTGTGCCAAGACACTAGTTTGTCTCATGAGACATACCGATGCATCGAGGAGCTATAGCGGGCTCCACCCGTCACATATTAAGTCCAATGCATTCCCATATGAAAAGGTTTAAACATAACATAAACATTCATATTAAAACTAGCATATGAAATGTCAATACTTTCATCATAAAATATAAACGGTAAAAAAATAGCACATCCACAGTCAAACATGTCACAAAACTTTCAATACAATATATAAGTTCTTTATCATAATAAATCAACTTAAAATAAGCGTAAAATCGATTAAAGGATGTTGACATAGATGAAATGAAAACTCTTTTTAGATAAATATCTATTTCTATTTTGAAATCATTTAAGAGTCTTATATTTATGAAATAAAACATTTACTTTGAAAATATTCTTATAAGCTTGGAAGGGAAGCTTCGATGATTTTATAATGGCAGAAAATAATGGCACCCACCGTATAAGTTAAAAAAACATTCTTACCTTAATTCTGTCGAAAAGGTTAAAAAGCACTTTGTTTGGAAAACGACGGAATGATTCCTTTATAAAACTCTTATAAAAAGTCAAAAAAGGTTATAAATGACTTTAACCCATATTCTTTTAAATAGTAAAAAAAAATTTGAAATTCATTTTTATGAAACATGGATGTGGAAGATAAAGAGATCATAGTAGATTATTACGTATAAACAACCTCGGATAACGAAAATATTGTGAAATAACCCTTACCTTGCACTTTTCCTTGGTTGAGGGTAGGTTAAACTCCTGTATAATGGTGAAATAATTGTTATTAAATTATAAAATAATCATATATATTAATATGATATCATATATGATCTTTTAACATTGATTTGTTAATAATATCTTAGAATTATCGTCATTTCGGGTGTTAACTTACTTATTTTCTTTTATATGTTTTGTTACATAATCCATGTTTGTCAGGGATAGGTTGTATATTATTCATATCCTGAATGATATCAAGTCCTTAAACATCATTTTTAAATCATAAAATGATAATTATACAAATGGATACGATGCAGAATGAATCTCATCGCGTTCGTGGAGACGGTATTCCGTACGTATGCACGAGCGACAATATCATTTATTTGATATTAAAATAATATATAAATGGATGTTATATCATATATAAAGAATCATTAACATGTTATATTTATTATTTACATGAGTTACACATCATTATTATACCCATCCAAATAATAATATATTGAATAACAATTACACCACAATGTGGAGACAGTAAGCCGTACGTACGCACGTATGGTGACATGTTATTCAAAGGGTGGATAGAATACTGAATATGGTTGTACCATATTTATAATAACATCACAGTATATATATGATACTGGAGTTATTATTTTATAATGGTAATAACAAAGGAAGAAGAAGTGGAAGAAGAAATGATCTTGGAAAAGGGTGGTGAAATCATTACCTCTTCCTCAGGTTCTTCCTTTTGATTTGATCAAAAGGGCTATTTAGGTTGGCTTTCTGATCAAACTAAGGCCTCTAGGTTGTAGGGATGGAAGTTGGGAGAGTATTTGGGCAGATTTCGGTAGAACCAAAAGGCTTTTAAGGTGTGATTTAATGAGAAGGGTGAGTGCCCTTTTATAAGAGGGGTGAGGGGCACCTTTGGAAAAGCTAGAAATATTAGTTTATAATAAATTCATATTATGTTTATAATGGCTCCAAAGTTGATTATTTAAATTTTAATGTGGGTATGGGTCTAAAATAACTCAACCAATAGAATTTATACGGGTTTGAGTCATTATATTAGCTTTATCGTTAAGTATTAACTCTATGTTAATTAGCTTCACTTTTACAATGTCTCTTTGTATTTTTATATTATATTGTTAATAAACATACCATATAAATCCAAGAGACCCCAAAGTGGTCCATTAATGATGAACCAATCATGATATAAGACTCTTTTCCTAACCTTATATTTTTAGAAATTTAATATTAATTAATCATATAATATTTGTTTTAAAAACTCTTTTATGTCAATTTTGACACTATTCAATAGTTGGTTTTTGTGAAACTCATAATAGAATGATTACTTCGAAAACATTAAATTAAATCATTCCTAACATGTCATATTAACTTAGAAAATTAGTGCAATTCATAAAAAGTCTCAAATTATTTTATTTGTGTATTTATAATATAAATTATTTTAATTTTTCACTATTATAGTAATTACTGCATCATGATTGTGTCATAAATAAATTAAATTATTTAAATTATAAAAATTATAAATAAAATATAATTATGTAGGAAATCTTTTTATCTGTCTAATGAATATTTATAGTCAAAAATCCAACATATATAACCCTATGTAAAAATTGTTTTTCTAAAATATATATTCTTGTGTCATTTTTGTATTGTTTTAACTTAATTAAAATTAAGTGTCCCTATCACCTACATGTGGCTCCGTGTGGTCCCAAAATCGACACAAAGATGCCTATGGTCGAACATGTATCAACCAATAAGGCTAGGTCACATTTTAGGGTAATTTATTATTATTATAATATTATTTTTAACCCTTATTTACCGGATTTACCCTTAACCATGTTAAATAAAATATTACCGCAGTAATTATTCAAAATGTATAAAAATAAAAGACACATATTTACAGAATTTGAACATCCTGATTCCAAATATAGAATCCATTTTTCCAAATTCAAAACACAGAAGTGGCAGGAATTAATTTAAAATTAATTCCCGTTGTTAATACAAAAAGAGTGTTTTTAAGAGATAATAATTATCAAAAGATTGACACTTGTTTATGTCTGGTTTAATTGTAAAGTTATGTAAAATGACCAAAATTATATTAAATGGTAAAAATATATTCTAAATATACTTTAAAACCACTAAAATTAATAATTTATCACTTTTAATTATTTTGATTAAAAAAGTTGTTTTTAATTAAAATTTAGTAATTTTCACTATTCATCAAAATATTAAAGTTATCCGGAAAGTACCAAAATATCACCTTAGGCTAAATTCGATATTCCAAATCCAAAAATGAATTCCATTTTAAAATATAAAATATATATAATTTCAAAAAGTAGGTATTAATATTCATAACGGCTAGTTTGATTGGTTTTGGTGTGTTAGAACTCGGTGTTGCATACAACACACGCTATCACATTATTCAAAAAGAAGCATACCGTGGAAGCTTGGGTTGTTACATGATTTAGATTCATTTTCCTTTTCTTCATTATGATCAGGGGCTGGCTGGTCATCCTCATCAGCAGGAGTCTCTCCTTCTATTAGAGTTTCCTTTCTTAAAGATACAATTTCATCAATGGGACTTGGAGGTAAGTCCAGATCACTTCCATCATCTATAGAAGTATTTTATTCATCAGTATCATCACTGTATTCATGTTCTTCTTCATCAGGTCCTAGAACTGGATCCCTCACATCCATAGGTCTTGAAGGATGATCCACATGATTAAATTTATCATATACCTTTTGGTCATCATTAACCCACTCTCCTCTCCATTGGTTCCAATTTATCTTCATGTATTTGCACACGGTTCTTGTGATACAGTAGTTATTACTTACTACCACTGTCTTATCTTGATACTCAACTATCCCTTTCAATTTGATCATCACAGAGATCAACTTGGAAAAGAATAGGGCATTAGTCTTTGATTTCTTTCTTGTCATGTCTTCCATTTGAATCATCAACAATTTGAATAGATTTACTTTTACACAATGTCTCAAGAGATGTATGAGATAGATATCCTAATATCATAAATTTGAAAAGTCTCCTCTCCTTGGTATTAAGACATTCTGAACAAATTTCAACAGCAATCTCTTCTCTCCATCCATTTCAGCAGCCACTACATGTCTTTGATTTCCATCACCGGTGAGCTCCTCCAAGGCAGTATCATAATCAAATATATCACATGTAGGTGGAATAGAATTCATAACATATCTAGATACACCTTCATGTGGAACTTTCAGGCATTCATCCCACTCAATGGATGAAAAAGACATCTCCTTTCCATTCACAGAAGATGTCATGTGGTTTTCATCTTCTGATTTCTCAAAGCTTACAAACTGATAAAATTGTTTCACTGGATTTGGATAGTAGGGGCCATTGTTGTTCAAAAAGTAATCTACCCACTTTTGATCATCTAGAACTTCAATCAGTAACAACTTTCTAGGATGCAACCATTCCACGCACAGCTCATTTTCAATCACATTAATTCTATTTTAACAATGAAGATTCACTGGTCGCTTACCTGACCTAGTTCAACCAACAATACCACTTTCTTCTGGATCGGAATTCTTATTCTTTGCTTTCGGCTCATCAGTGTCATCTCTGATGGTAGGAAGTTTGGTTTTTTCCATCACTGGTTCGAGGGATTTAGGTTTCTCGAGAGATTCAGGAGCTAAGGTTTAAGGGTAAGGGTTTGAGGCTCGATGGATTGAGAAGTAACTATGACTTAGTTTTTATCATTTAGGATTCATAAAATAAATAAATAAAATAAAATAAAGTAAAAATGATTTAGATTCTGGCAGCAGACAGAAGTTTAAAATAGCGCACTCATCAGTCGGGTCTATCAGTGAGAATTCCTATGAGTGAGGTTACATCGGTGAGGTTCATCGGTGAGGTATTACATCGGTGAGGTATAACATTGGTGAGGTATAACATCAATGAGGTAGAACATAAGTGAGGTATTCACATCGGTGAGGTATTAACATCGGTGAGGTACCTACCAATCAAGGTTAATCCTTCCTAACTCATGTCTAATGTAACTTAACCTATCTGAACTTAAAGGTTTGGTGAAAATTTCAGCAAATTGATGTTCAGTACCTATAAATTCAAGAGTAATATCACCGTTTTGGTAAGGATTTCTCAAGAAATGGTTCCTTACATCAATGTGTTTGGTCCTAGAGTGAGATATAGGGTTCTTAGAAATGTTTATTACACTAGTATTATCATAGTTGATTGAAACATGCTTAAAATCATATCCATATTCCAAAAGTGTGTGTTTCATCCACATAATTTGTGCACAGAAACTACCAGCAGCTATATACTTTGCTTCGACAGTGGACAAAGCTATAGAATTCCACTTCTTACTACACCAAGATACTAAGGATTTTCCTAATAAATGACATGTTCCAAATGTGTGTTTTCTATCAAACATTCAACCAGCAAAGTCAGCATTTGAATTACTCATTAACTCAAAGGATTGTCCTTTTGGGTAAAACAAACAAAAGTTTACATTGTTTTTAAGATACTTAAAAATTCATTTAACAGCAATTAAATGAGATTCTTTTGGATTATCTTGAAATATTTTACACACACACACACTAAACATAATATCTGGTCGACTATCAGTAAGGTAAAGTAAGATTCCAATCATACCTCTGTAATTGGTTTGATCCCCTAGTTTCCCAGTTTCATCTGCATCCAATTTAAAGAATGTACTCATAAAAGTATCACTTTCCTTAATACTATCCAAACCAAAACGTTTTAAAAGATACTTTGTATATATAATTTGATTCAAAATAATACCATTTTTATTTTGAAAAACTTGGAATCCATGAAAATATTTAAGTTCTCCCATTAAACTCATTTCTAATTCATTTTTCATACTCTTTCATAAATAAATACATAAAGAATGTTTAGAAGATCAAAAAATAATATCAACAACATAGATTTGTACTATTAAAACATATTTAGAAATTATTTGAACAAAAAGAGTTGGATAAGCAATCCCTTTAGTAAATCATTTTGAAATAGGAAAATTACTAAGAGTATCATACCAAGCTCTTGGAGCTTGTTTGAAACCATATAAAGCTTTATAATGTTTGAAAACGTGATTTGGAAAATGAGTATTAGTAATTCCAGGTGGTTGTTCAACAAAAACATCTTCAATAATAAAACTATTTAGAAAAGTACTTTTGAAAACCATTTGATATAACATGAAATTCAGATGAGAAGAATAGGCAAGTAAGATCCTAATGGCTTCTAATATGGCTATAGGTTCAATGTTTTCCTCATAGTCTATACCATCCTCTTGACTATATCCTTGTACAACTAGCCTAGCTTTATTTCTAATTATATTTCTAGATTCATCAAATTTGTTTTTAAAAACCCATTTAGTGCCTATTGTCAAAGTCTCGTTGGGTCTGTCAACTAATTCCCAGACATTGTTTCATTCAAATTGATTTAACTCTTCTTTCATAGCCATTACCCAAAATTCATCATCGATTGCATAATTGACATTTTAAGGTTCTATTTGTGAATGAAAAGATTGATATTCAACCTGGTTTCTTAGAGAATCTCTAGTCTGCTTCCCTTTATCAAGATTACCAACAACAGCATCTAAAGGATGATTATTTAGAATCCTAGTTGATCTAGTAATGGTAGGACTAGAAAATTTAGGTTCATCTATAGGTTCAGGTTCATTAGAAGTATATTCTATAATATGTTAAAACTGGATGTTTTTACAGCAGGTTCTTTAGATTTATCAATAAGGTCTAGAACAGTCAAATCATCTTCATGATTTTCAAGAGAATATTTAGGCTCATGTGGATCAGTTTCATCAAACATTATGTGAATATATTCTTCCACACATTTGGTTCTTTTATTAAAGACCCTATAGGATTTTCTAGTTAAATAATAACCTAGAAAAATTCCTTCATCACTCTTAGAATCAAACTTGTCCAGATTATCCTTTGTATTGAGAATAAAAACTTTGCAGCCATAGACTCTAAAGTAACTAACTTTGGGTTTCCTATTATTTCATGGTTCATATGGGGTCTTCTTGAGAACAGGTCTAACCAATACTCTATTAATAATATAACAAGCTGTATTCAGAGCTTCAGCCCAAAAATAAATAGGCAGGTCATACTCATTAAGCAAAGTTGTTTCTATTTCATGAAGGGTTCTATTTCTTATTTCTACTACACCATTTTTCTGAGGTGTCCTAGGAGCAGAAAGGTTATGACTATAGCCATTGTGTGTGAAATAAGATTCAAACTCTTGATTTTTAAACTCATGGCCATGATCACTTCTTTGGGTTTTAATCTTAAGTCCACTAAGTTCTCTACAGACATGGAGTATTTAACAAAGTAAGAACAAGATTCACTTTTGTGAGCTAACAATTTTAACCAAGTATATCTAGAAAAGTCATCTACTAAGACATATACATAGTGCTTCCAATTTAAACTAGAAACTCTTGAAGGTCCAAACAAGTCCATGTGAACCAACTTGAGAGGTTGGGAAGTTGAAACTTATTTCTTTGATTTAAAAGAAACTTTATGTTGCTTTCCCTTTTGACAGGAATTAAAAACTTTGTCATTTGGGAATTCAAGTTTAGGTAGGTCTCTAACCAAGTTATTCCTAGTTAAATTTCTAAGTGAATAGATGTTGTAGTGTACTAATCTTTTGATCCATAGCCAAGATTCTTTATGAAAATCATTTAAACAAGTAACATTTTTCTTAGCTAAAGAATTCAGATCAACAGAATAGCATTTTCATTTCTCAAAATAGAAAATACTAAAACATTTTTAGAGTTAAAAACATTACAGAAATCATTTTCAAACTTCACATTAAAGCCATCATCACATAATTGAGAGATACTAAACTGGTTATACTTAAGTCCATCAACAAATAAAACCTTAGAAATTAAAACTGAATCAATGTTACCAATCTGGCCAAGGCCGATGATTTTTCCTTTAGAATTATCACCAAAAGTGACATGGCCTCTGTCAAATTTGATTAGAATCTTGAAGCATGAATAATCTCCAGACATGAGCCTTGAACATCCATTATCCATGTGTCATACCTTCTTGTGAGAACTATTCAAACAGGTTTCCTACAAAATATGTTTAGATGGAAAATGGATTTGGTACCCAGATCATCTTGGGTCCAGAAAGGTTAGTAATCAAAGCTTTAGGTACCCAAAATTGTCTTATGGTTCTCATATAATTTACAGAATCAATATATATTTGAAGGATATACTTTATTTTATCTATAACCATATAAATAACAAGTTGAAGCATACGAATTTTTAGAATTTGAAGAAGCGTAATTTTGTCCAGATTTAGGAATAAATCATGTTTTAGTGAACTATCTTTTTTCAGGTTGGTATCCCAAAACAGTATTGTATTTTGTTGAAACATTCTTTCCTAAAATTTAAGTTAGAGTATCCTTTCCAATTTTGAATTTTTCTAAGTCCTTTCTAAGTTTTTCATTAGACATTTTCAGTTCTATATTTTTCTTTATCAGTTGATCATTATTTTCTTTTTCTATATCAAAGGCAGATTTAACATTGGTAGTGAGAGCATGTTGATTCTTTAATGACTTATATTTATTTTTAAGTTCATTACATGTTTCTTCTTGCATGTTACAATATTCAAACAATTCATCCTTAGATATATCTTTAGAATCAGAATCAAATTCTACATCATCTCCAGAATAATAGGAATTTAAAACAGCATTATCTAAGGTTACCTCAGATGTGTTGGTCATGAAACACATGATGGCACGATTCTTTTCAGAATCAGAAACTTCATATTCACTTGTGATGTCTCTTGAAGCACTCCAAGTAGCTTTCGTAGCTTTATTGTACTTATTTCCCTTATATTCATGTTTCTTATATAATTTTAATTTTGGAAAGTCATATTTGATGTGTCCTTTCCTCTTGCATTCATAGCAGAGTATATCATCTTCCTTATCAGATTTCTTCCAGTCCTTCTTCCACTTACCTCTATTGTTATACTTACCTTTGTAGTTTTATTATCTAACGAATTTCTTTTTCCTATAGAACTTCTTAAATCTCCTGGCTATTTGATCCATTTCAGCATCACTGTCTGATTATGAATCTTCACTTGTTGGACATTCAGTTTGTATTTAAACTTTTTCTTTGTCCTTTCCCTTTGAAGAAGTACACTTGAAAGCTACAGATTTTCTTTTAGATTCATCATATTTATCCTTATTCACCTTGATTTCATCCTCATACATCATTAATTTAACAATAATTTTTTTAATAGGGAGAGCACCAATATGACATGATTCTCTAATTGAAACAGAAGTTCCCCTCAATCGGTTTGGTAGACATCTCAAGATTCTCATGATTTATTCCTTTGGCGGAACAGCCTTTCCAAGAGAGCTCATAGTATTGACAATCTCGTTGAACCTGAGATACATGTCTGAAATAGGTTCATCTGTCTTAATTTTAAAATTATCATATTTAATAGTATATATATATAATATCATTTCTTTAACATTGGTTGTTCCTTCATGAGAAACACTGAAAGTATCCCATATTTCATAGGCAGTTTTGCAAGTAGATATTCTATTAAACACTTCATCTCATAAATCAAAATACAGAGAATTCATAGATTTATAATTATTATTGTAAGCATTCTTTGTAGGTTCATCCCAAGTAGTTCTTTCAATTTCTGGAATTTTATATTGTGACTCTATAGCAATCTTGATATCAAAACCCATACTTTCCAAATGAATTTTTATCTTATGTTTCCACTGGGCATAGTTTGTACCATTAAAGAAAGGTGGCATCTTAGTAGCAGAACCTTCTAGTCTATTATCCATAACTAGATTTTAGAGAATATATTAAATAGATAAAATTTGGAAGTAACAAAAATATAATATCTTTAAAGATGAAACTAAAATCACATTTTAAAAATAGAATGTTTTGGAAACTTTGAAAAACAAAAAAAACTCTGATACCAAATTTTGGTCAGAGTGGATACTCAGAACGGGGGTGAATTGAGTTCCAATTAAAATTTATGTTAAAAATATTTCTCTTAAAATCCCCCTATTTAAAAACAAAGTAAAATATAGTGAATTTATACAGAGTGTAAATGTTCAATTAGTTTATCAAAGATTTATTAGGTCTCAGTTAATTTAATATGAATATTAAATTGACTTTTGAAACTTACATACTGGTTTACAATAAGTATAAACACTTGCTAATTTAACTATCAAAGTTACATTAAAACAAATTATATTTCAAAGTAGTTAGCAGCAGAATATGAAATATATAGTATACTTATGACTTAAACTAAAAAGCACAGTAGATTTAACCAAGAGGTTCAGTCTCAAGAAGAGACTTAGTCCTCTCAACAATTTATATAAATTGATTCACACCTTGGATCGGGGTAAACAATAATTCATAAACGGTTTAGGTTCAAGGAACTCTACCACAGTACTACGTGAGAAAACAAACAACATCTCAAAGCTGTCCAGGTCTTACTCGACCTCTACCACTAACCATAGTGGGATTCAAGGGATTTATAGAGTTTGAATGAGGATTTTAGAATCCTAAAGCTTAGCTCCGGAGATAATTTGTGTGTAAAATAATTTGTATGCACACACTGCTCAAAATGTAGATGAAAGAATCACTAAAGTAAGTGTGAATGAGTTTAGAAAAGCATTAGTGATTGGCAGTGCAGATCTGGACTCGTTTGCTTGGTCAGAAAAGCTTCTGAGTCCTTATCTGGTTCTTGTTCGGAAAAACAGAGTATTGTTTTCTTCCTTGGATCCAGGTTCATCTTATCATCCTGAGTGCATGAAGTTTTTTTTGTATTTCTTCACTCAAGATGCAGCTTTTGTTCTCATCTAGAGAAGAATTGCTTCGTGTATGTCCAGTGCTCTTTCATTATGGATGTAGCCTTGTGTGAATGCACCATGTTTGAATGATGTTGAGCCCTTTTTCTTTTTCACCCTTCGTGTTTAGTTCCTTGATTCTTAGTGTATGCGCACCCAGTGTTCACTACTATCTAGCTAGGTCTTTATCTTCCCTTTTGTAGATTTCAGCATCAGAAAATAGGAATGATTACTTTTTGCATGGGTGCTAGGTACAGTTCCCTAACATGGAAACAGAAATCATTAAATAACATTAACTACATTAAAAACATAAAATGTAACTGTTATCTTAATTAATAAATATTATTGAGAGTATATAGTTTGACTGGTTGGTCAATCATTAGTAGCCTCCTATTGGTAGACGTGTTCGATGGATTTTGTGTAATAGTGACCTTCCATCGGTAGCTCTCTGAACTTGTAACGGTAGCTCTTTGCATCGGTAGCTATTGGTATCATTAACTCTTGGTATCAGTAACTCCTTACTCTATTGGTAACTGTTGGTATCGGTAGATCTATATACCGGTGACTTCATTCTATCGGCAACTTCGTTCTGTATCGGTAGCTCTGGATTATCGGTAGCTCTAGTCTATCGGTCGCTCTGGTCTATCTGTAGCTCTTGTCTATCAGTAGCTCTTGTCTATCGGTATCTCTTTCTTAGTTTCAGTGATTATGTGTATCGGTAGACTTATGCACATCGGTAACTCCATTCTATACAATCGGAAAACATGTTCTATTGATAGGTATCTACATCGATGACCTTGTTCTATGCTTATCAGTAGATTTGTACATATCGGTAGCTCTGTACATATCAGTAGCTCTGCCTATCAATGACTCTGTCTATCGGTAGACTAAGTAATGGTAGATCTGTATTAGTAGCTCTATGCAGATCAGTGACTAACACTTATCTATTTTATGCAAAACATATCCAATTGGGTTAGAATTACTTCAGAACACAAACAAACATGGATAAACATTTATTAACATATCTCAAGGATTATTTTAATGTTATTATTAGATAGAATGTCATAGATTGAGTGAATTATAATATAGATAAACATCAATTGGGATTATCAATGTATGTGGAAGCATAGTTGGGATTATCAAAATAGGTGAGGTCAACAAAATGGGTTATAAAATCAACAATCATGTGTACGAAGGACTCCCACCTGATGAACCAATGTCATTCATTTTTCCATTACCACATCTCAGGGATAAATATAATGATGGATTAAATTTTGATATTAAATTTTTATATTTTTATAACTATTTAACTATTATATAAAATGTACATTATTACCTTCAATGTTGTTGGAATATAAAAACTTCACATTTGTGTACTCTGGGCCACCGCCTCACAAAATGATGTGATTTGTTCATGATTTAAATGAAAGGTAAAAAAAATATATTATTAAAATATATTATATATATGATATAAAAACAATTATATCATTTTAATATGTTAATAACATTTTTTCATTTAATCCATTGACCAAATTGAAACAATGTTCATGCACACATATGACCAACCATCTCTCTGAAACATGTATTTAATTATATATATATATATATATATATATCTTTTATGGATTAATAAATATGAAAATATGAAAAATATATTCTAAATTTATATCATTATTAACAATTAGGATATGATTTAACTTTGATCAATGTAAGAGGGCCAAAAATAACAAAGCAAAACAGTCATGAAAAATAAAGCAGTTATTACTAAAACTATTACATTGACATGGAATTGTTAATAAACAGATAATGAAATGTCATAATTTAATTATATATGGTATTGCATATATATATATATATATGGTTCTAAAAATAATTTTTAATAAAATTATGTTTCATATAAAGTATATCTCAATGTGTACAAAGGATGTCATGACATACGGTATGAGATTTCCATCTTACTTTTTTAGTTCTCTTAGACACATTCCATATTTACCAAATACTTATTTTATGTTCTGTGTATACCACCAATGATTTTATTTTTTGTATATTATCTTAAAATTTATAGGGATTTAAATATCTTTTTTAGGATTTATCATTCATGGGATGTATAGTTCAAAAGTCAAAAAAGAGTTAAGGGAATTGTTTAACTCAAATTTCCTTCTTTGAGACATAAGTAATGTTATTCACCGGTATTCTTATATGAGGTGTATATACTACCCCATTGAAATTATAAATTATGAAAATAATTATTTTAATGATATTATAAGATTCATTTTATTTTATTCTTTCATCAGTATTATGATTCAAAGTTACTAAATGGGTAAGAGTTTTATGCTAGAAGCACAATGATTAATGAAATTGTTTATGATTATGACCCCAATGTCCAATATTATTATCAATCCATCAATTAACTCATTAAAATTATTGAAATTTTATTATTTCATGAGAATAAATTTTTTATTCTCCTTTTCTACTCTATATATAATAAATTTTTTAAATTAATTTCAATAAGAAAAATAGTCTTTACTTATCTCTTTGATCGAAAACCCATTTTCTTCTAAAAAAATATTTTCTAAAAAGGTTTTTGAACAATTTTTTTACATTCATAAAATTATATATTAAAATCAATTTTACACATATTTTAATTTTTATAATATTATTTTAAATTAATCAGGATATTTTTTTTCCAATGAAGTCTTATTTTATTTTTGAAATCTTTTGAATGGAATATTTGTTTTACATGTATAATATGTACATAATTTCTTACAATCATTAATTTATTCGAAATTTTTTTTGTTTGTTTTAATATTAATATAAAATTAGAAATAATTTGAAAAGTATTTATATTCTAAAACCCATTTTCAAAGAGGAAGGTATATTTTCAGTAGGAAATGTTTTAAATTATTTTTAATGATTCGATTATCGGTTTTGATGGTTCTTCTAAATGAAAAGGAATTAATTATTTAATGAATATTATTTTAAAAGTGTGATTTTAAAACTATATTAATTTTTCTAAGTGAAATAGTCCAAGTGATTTGGATAAATTTTTTACTATATAAGATGACATCCTTTGATGTCACATATGATTTACTATACATATGATCCTATGATACAATTTATATTTTTTGTTGGAAGGGTTTATGTTTTTGATGAAATGATTTTTATGAGACACATTTTTCTTTTATAGTTTAAACCATAAAAAAATTATTATTAATCCCAATTCATTTTTATGGTTTATGATTTGATTAACTGATCTTATAATAATGAATCCAATTTCTATTGTATAAGTAATGTTATGATGAAATGTTTATTAATCCCATTTAATTTAATGGGTTATAATATGATTAATATTTAATAATATTGTGGAAAAAATATTTGTGATTTAATTATGTAATGGGTGGGACATATATCTTTCTCTAATGCATAGGAAATTTTTTATATTTAATATAATAGAGAGGAATGGAATGGGGAGTGAAACTGGTTTAGCAAGGGACATTATCTACAATGATTATCCTAGGAGTGAACCATGACTACGAAAATGGTTTTGGGAGTGAACCCATTATAATATGATATACATGTAAATGATCCTTCACTATTATGAAAATGATTCTCTATGTTTTAATTTATTCCAAATTCTATATCTTATGCTAATGTTATTAAATAATGGTTCATGTTATTTAGTATTTTATTATTCATGTTTTATTAATTTATATGCTTTATTCCTTGTCTCAAGATTATGATCACTGATTTATATTGTATGGTTTTCAAATTTTAAGCAAATTTTGTCCCCTTACGATCATTTCATGATTTAGAAAACATTGATATCTGACTTTCATGCCATTATTGAAGATTTGATCTCAATATTTATTATATTTTATTTTCCCATGTTATGATGAAATGTTTTTTATGGCATGTTTGTTAAGAGTACTAAAGGGGGGGATATTTATGGGATATTTTTAAGATTATTGATCAAATTATAACATTTTGTACTGAGTCTCCAAATACACTAAACATTTTCGATCCTCGGTTGTGTGTTTGTGTAATAAATTGAATATTCATCTAAAAACATATAATATATATTTATCAGAAGTTCTAGTTGGTGCAAGAAGAATTTATTTATAAGATTATGTATCCATTGAAATATAGGATGAGATAAATTTAATTAAATGGTTATGAAAATATTAATTTAAGAGAACAAGCTAAGTTTTGGTAATTAAATAAGTGTGTTTTTCAAACCAATACATCCCTATGTGGATCCTAAATATGAACATGGTTCCATCATAGAGTTACCAAGTGGTAATAACTATAGAAAATTAATTTCGGGCTTGACTAAATCCTTTACTACTCCAAGAAAGTGGTTCATACTATGCAATAAGTTTTACACTCCAATGGGATATTCATTAATAAATCAGATTTTATTTATAAATTATCACAATGGATTTAAATATACGATGACCATATATCACCTATGTTATACATAATGTATATTTATTTGGATATACTATAAATTATTTTTAAGACATTTTGGTTTTCCATTATGATTAGTTTTTCACACACTATGCTTATTGGTTTTAGTCAGTGGGGGGAATAACAAAAATGGGTTATCACTAAATTTTACAAACAATTTTAGAGTGAGAATACAAATGTGATGATTAATGTCGTGAAGGATATTGTTATTATTCCAAATCATTTAACAGAAAACATGATTCATAATTCTTTAACCAACTCTCAAACTCACCATATAATAGAATGATAGAGTTTATAGGATGTTTAGTTAGTGGTGACATGAAGGAAAAAAGATTTTATTTCCTATATTCCTTGAATGTGGGAGGAATCATTATAAGAAATTTATAAAATGAATGATAGTATTTATTTTAGAGATAAGGAAACACAGTATGATGTTATTTAGTAAACATGAAAATATTAGTTAATGGAATGGATTGAAATATTGTTCTCTATAATCTATTATTAATAGATGAATGTTTTAAAAGTGGAAAGTATGGTAATTCTGTAAATTGATGTCCTAGGGAAAAATATAATGAATAAAATCAATAAGTTAGTACATTTAACGGTTATACTGCTCATGATGATGAAGTTACAATAAATTAGACATGAAACGTATGAGATATTTTAATTGTTTTTTTCCTCACATGAGATGCATGATTAAATTGAGTTTTATAATTGATAAATCATTATTCCTATTTATTATTTTATGAATAATTTATTATATAATAATATGTTGAAGCACACATAATGTTTTGGTAATTTAGTAAAATGGTAGAATTGTTTCTATATGGGAATTTAAGAAATATGTAATTTGAATACTGAAGTATATAATGATTATTCAGAATATGTTTTTCATAATGATTTTATATAATATATTGAATGGTTATTATATCCTAAAAAAGCTATTTAATAGAATGGTGATATTTTACCCAAAACAATATTAAGGGAAGATAAATAATAATATTTTCCTGATATTGAAATAATGATTTTTGTGTAATGATACAATAGATTTGAATAAGGTAAATTGAATAGAATTTATGACCTTATAAGTAATTAATTATTTTTGGAAAAGTGGATTTTGTTATTATTTAAAAAAATTTCAACATTATTGGATTTATAGATTATATTCAATGATATGTGGTTTTATTCCTGGAATGAGGAAATAAGTATGTTTTTATTAAAGGATCATGGTAATTTTAGTTATTATAAATTTTCATGATAATATATTATTATAATATTTAAATATTTGGTATGTGAAAATTAATAGAAAAATTATGATATATGAGGGATTAATGTTAATATGAATTTGATAAATATAGTGGAATTTATATAAATTTTACAGTTTTTAATGGTTATATGGTTTATAATTTATGGAATTGTTTAAGTTGAACTTCTGGTGAGGTTATAAGGAATGATGTATTATTACACCATATAATGATTAATTAACATTGGATATCCTATGATCACCATATTTCCTTTGATGATTACTAACGATATATAGAATTATGTTTCGTTTTTTTAGGGATCATATTATCTATTAGTGCTTCTGAAATGAGAAAATTCATCTCTTATAGTAAGAGATGAAGTGGAAATTGATTAAGGAAAAACCAAAGGATGTGATAGTCCTTATGAAATGAAATGAAATCCATTAAGTCAATATTTTAATGAAAATTACATATAATTTTCTAAATGATCATAAATTAAAATTTCAAACATCTACCTTCCTTTTTTGATGAATTGATAGTCTTTTCACCTCTCTTAGATTTATGGACTTGTGGTTGTTAACATTCATTGAACCATGTTAGCCATTATACTACATTAGTGTTGTGGTGTTATTTATATCTTATATCTTAATGTTTTAACTTCTCACATATGTTCTTATAAATGTAAACCTCATATGTTTTAATCAAGATAAACTTTTAAAATCCCTTTCTCTCTTTTAAATAGGAGGTTTTGTTAACCCTTTTTATAATGTGACTTTCCCACAATCGGATTTTCAAATCTTAATACATTCCATTCTGAGAACAAGTTCAAATTGCAGTGATGTAATTTATTTAAGGTGGGTAAAATTTAACAAACCTATAATTTAAAAACAACATTTTTCAAATTAATTTTATCATTTTGATAGCTTGTGTTATAAATAATGTTGAGTTTAATTGTAATGTGACAAACTCTAAATATTTTAAAATTTAACAGGATACTTATCCCCCATTCCATGTAATGGTGGGCATGAATAGGATTAACAGAATTTTAAAAATATATAGCTTACAAATGTAAAAATATTAAATTCATCGGTGACCAATTAATTTGAATAAAAAATAAATAACCATTTTAAAATAAAGGTTATCTTTTTCATGAAAACTATATATTGGATAACAAATATATTTGATCTTAATAAATTAATGTATCAACTTTTAGTGAATTATTTTAATTAAATTTATATATTATATATTTATTAAAAAAATAAATTTATTAATATTTATTACTAAAAAATAGATAGGAATATATACATTTTTTATGCATAAAAATATATTATAATAGGATGTTTTTTTTCCTTTTATAGACTTATTTTAGAATTATATATTTTCCAATATTGATAATTTTATTTTAAGAAATAAATATAATTTTTTATATAAACATAAAAAGTTATCTTAGGGTAAATTCATGATAATTCTTTAAGAAGATATATTTTTTGATTAATATAGAAGAATAATGGTTTGTATAATGAATTTTCATTTCATTGAAGGATTTCAAAAACAAAAAAAATAAATAAAAATGGTTTTAAAGGAATTTTTTTAATTAATTTATCTATGTTTCTAATTTTATTCTTTTTATTCATTTTTATATTGAATTTTTATATAAACTCTTTGAACTTTTCTACTTTTTTCCTTTGAAAAAAAACTTTCTCATCACGTTTGTGTGATTAATTTTAAATTAAATTTTGTCACATATGTGTATAGAATTTCAAAAATGTGATTTTATATTTGGAATGATAATAATTTATATTATCTTATATTTATAACATAAATTTTTATCAGAATGAATTGTAATCATAATTAAACATATTTTCCATGATTAAGGTAAAAATAGGCTTATATGGGGTTAAAAGAAAATGGAAAGGGTTCAAAATGACCGAAAATATTATAAAACCAATTTTATTATCATAGTTCAACACTATATCTTATATTTTGTATAATTTTCCATTTTATATCATTATGGAATGTGAAATATTTGGGTAAAAAAAATTCTTTTCAAATTTTACAAGTGTTCCACTCACATCCCTTATAGAAGGCCACCCCCTCTCCTCACAACATAACAATTCTGAAACCCTTTGGTTTAGAAATTAATTATCCAAAAACATTCTAAATTCAATAATATCATCTTACAATCCATAGATTTTTCATAAATCAATCCTAATAATCCTTTAGGTGCAATCCAAATTAAGTTCTTTTAAGAATAGGCAATGTCTCTAACCGAGTGTTTTATTTAATTTCTTCCTACACCTCCTTAAATTATTATTAAAAAATTATAATATATTATAAAATAAGTTTATAAAATATAAATAGAAGTTATTATGTTAATATAATAACCTTAATCCATATTTTTTTTCAACCAATGGTTTATGAAATCACTGTTCGTGTCAACAGGGGACTACCACCTTGAGAAATGATTTCTTTTTTTAGCATCAAAACCTCTCACAGATGGATATAAGGATGGTTAAATGTTTAAATAATATATTTATGATGTTATTATATTTATCTAAATATTTTATCACAGTTAATTACATACCATAAATTCTATCATAAAAAGTTAATATTGCTCATGTCTCTCGAATAGCACTGCCTTGCGAAGCGATGCACTTTGATAACACAATAATAGAATGTAATAAAATTATTTTAATGATAATTTTTTATATATATATCATAAAAATGATATTATAATGTTAATATTTTATTTAAATTTTTTCCTTTCAATTCCTTGAGAAAATGGAAACAATGGTCATTCTTACACACGACCTACAATCTCTATAAATGGTGTATTTGATTGTCTATCTCTAACTTGTAAGGATTACAATAAATTCGTATATAATAAATATTTGTTATAATTGCATAATTTTTAAAATTAAGGATATTATGGATTCATTATCGATGTTTTTGGATGACAAACTTAAATATAAAAATGAATGGAAAATAAAGCTTTTATTACCTAAAACATTAATCTAACATGGAATTGTTAATAAATAGGTAATAAAAGGCCATAAGTTAATTATATATGTAATGATATATATATATATATAATAATGGTTATATAAAGAATTTATAATAAAATTGTATTCCCAATACCAGATATTTTAATGTGTTTGAAGGATATTAAGACTTAGAGTAAGGTATTTATATCTACATTTTTACTTATATAAGGAGCATGAATTATTCACCACTGATTTCATTTATGTTTTGTGTATAATGACTGTAAATTTATTTTATGATTCTTATAATAATTTTTTATAACCCTTCTATGATCAATCTTTCAAGGGAATTATATTTCAAAATTTTCCAAAGGGGTATGGGAATTATTTTTTCTGAAATTACCTTCATTCATACATAACTTATGTTATGAACATATATTATTCTATGAGGTGTATATACATACCAATTTACATGTTATATCATGATATTAATAATTTTAATTAAGTTAAATCTTTCATTAAATTTAATTCTTTCATTATTATTACGATTCAATGTTACTAATGTGGTAGGAGGATTATGTTACAATCCCATCATTTATCACGATTATTTATTGTTATTAATTCCATTGAGGATATATTATGATATATATCTTAATAATATCATAAAGATTCTTCTAATTTGTTCTTTAATTATAATGATTTTCATCCCCTAATATTATTCAGTTTATGTACTCCAATGATCAAAAGATTGATTTTAAAAAAATTATCATTATTTATATCATTAGTCATATCAAAATTTTCTTTAGAAAACCATGTTTTAAAAAAACTGTTTTTTGAAATTATTTTAATAAAAAAAATTATTTATTAAATACCCTTAACACCAGATTGAATTTTACAAAAATGTTTTTGAGGGAATATTTTTGTTTCTTTTCAAACAATTTATATTTGGATTTGAACAAAAATTAAAAAAGAATATTTGTTTTAAAAATTATGACATGAATTTAATTTCAATATTTAATTAAGTTCATTGATGATTCCATTATTTTTGCCTGGTTATTTTCCAGTAAAATTATTTTCAAAATGTTTTATGTTTTAAAATGTGTTTTTATATGTGAGAAGGATATTATCAACAAAAATTGTTTTTAATGATTTTTAATGATTCTATTAATTATTTTCATGGTTATTTTCATTTATTGGTATTTCTAAAATATTTTATGAATTATTATTTTTAAATTTTTATTTTCATATAAATTTTATTTTCCTTTATAAATGTTCGATGTGATCTTTGATAATAATTTTCCACCCAAGAAGAAATCAGTTAATGATACTTATGCTTCATTGGGGATATGATTCAATCAAACCATTGTTATTTTTTCATCTAATTGTTTATGTTCATGATGATAAAATTTTTATGACCAAATTTCATCTTCCACTATTTATACCATGATAATTTTCTTAGGAAACCCACTTATTCTCCAAAGTGTTAAACTTTTATTAAATGATTTAATGATTGGGAAACCTATTTATTTTCCACATGATATGTTACCATTGAAAAGTTTATGAAACCCTTTTAATTTTATAAGTTAACATATAATGAATGTTCTATGATATTGTGAAAAAATGTTTGTGATTTTATTTAGATGGTTGTTGGGATATATATCTCTCTGAAATTAATTGGGAAAATATTTACTTCTGGTGATTTGGGAAGAACTGAAATGGGGGTGATCCTAGTTAATCAAGGGAATTTTCCACAATAATGGTCTAGGGATTGATAATTTACTACTAATATGCTTTAGGAAAGTGAACCCATTGCAAAATAATAGCTTTCAATCGATCTATGACTACTATGGAAATGACTCTATGATTATTGTTATGTCACAAGTCCATTTCATATGACAGTGGTATGCTCTCATGACTCATGTTCTTTGATTCCATTATGATTCATTAATTATAAATTGTCAATATTTTTGTCATTTATCAAAATTTTCATCTCTGAACTGAAGGGGTTGGTTTTGAAAATTCTGATCTCATGTTCCCATACATTATTCTAATGTCATTATTATGTGATTATTGATATCAATATTTCTTACCCTTATTGTGCATATTAGCTCACCCTTTCTTATGTTACATGTAACAACCCAATGTTTTATAAATTGAAAAATACCGTCATTTAATTATGTCATTTAATCACATTAAATCACAACCCAATAAACTAATAAGTAATTTGTTACCTTTAACATTATATTTTCTCTTCTGTGATTTGAATTTCGAAAATCTGACATATATGATTATGATCTGTAAGACGATTCGAGTCTGATAAGTCAAACATAATTTTTGGTGAATTGTATTCGACACTTATGAATAGTAACCTAATCTTATAAATAGTAATATTACCCTTATCAATTGTAAATTGTTCTAAATAATGATAAACACATCAAATAATGTATAAATAAAATTTAGGAATCTTATAATTGATAATACGACCATAATAAAAATAATGGTAAATTTTTATTTCGTAAATAATTGATTACAAATATTTAATTTATTTAAAATGAAAATTATTTTCCAAAATTTATTTATAAATTAAAACATTTATTCTACTTGTTTCAGGATAATTTTATAAAACCTTATATAACTTTTGAAAGCATTGTAATATAAGTTATAGTTTTAAAATTCGTATTTTTCAAGTAAATTATATTTTAAAATAAGAATTAAATTAATCATATTTAAAAAAATAATTTAAAAAAAAAGAGTTCATTTTTTTATTTTATATGTTTATAAATGGTTTGGTATAATTTTTTGGATTTTTATGAAATACATGAATTTTTGGTAAATAGTAAAATTCATTAATTTACCATATTAATTAAATAATAATTTTAAAACACTATTCCTGACATCATTATTGATGTAGGGACCCAAATATATAACCCACATGAAATTATGACTATTTTGGTCATGGAATCATCACTATTTCTAGTCTTGGGAGAAATTAATAAACTAAGGAATTCAATATTAAGAATACCCTCCTCCCCTCCAATATAAAAACCATCCACACTCCCCTCTTCACATCACTATTATCAATCTTTATTCCTTGACTAAGTTATACCAAAATCACTCCCCAAGATCCTCCCACACGTCCAACGACCCTTGGCATCCTCAAAAGACCAAATCCTCTCCCTTTGAGAGGATCTCGAAGGAGATAAACTCAAGAAGTAAATTCCTCTTTCTGATTCTTTTATTTTCTTTCAAATTCTTTTATTTAGTTGTTTCTTTACTCACCTCCCCTCAACAAAATGGTATGATAAATCCAGTAAAATACATGTAATGGAAGGATGTTATTCAAATTGTATAGTTTATCATAATATTTTCAGACACCTCCATTTATTCTATAAACAAAAATACTATATGAGATGTGTTTATTTATCACATTAAAGGATGACGAGTTTTCAATTTGAATTAACATATTCGTGATTTTTCATTAAAACATTTCAAAGGTTGAACAAGTTCATAATATATTTATTTTTTATTATGTGATTTTATGTAATCCTTTTTCCCACCTAATATATAATAATAATAAAAAAATACTCCATTAAGAGCAAAATCACCAAATTAATCCAAGTGTTTATCATTAATGTTTTATATAGTAATACAAATACACTCAAAGTAACCAAATTAAATTTACAACCATGTAACTTTCTAGATGTTCAATAATAATATATAACTCTAATTTTGAAAAATAATCATCATTTTACATAATTCTTCATTCATGAAAATAAGTTAACTGATCATAAATGCCATGAACACAAACGGACCCAAACAATGAAATTGAACCACATAACCCATAAAAAAGAACATGAATGAACATAAAAAGGTTATAAAAATTTATTTAAATATATAGTAGTTTATATAATTATTAATTTATGATATTATTTCTATTATTACGGTCTTTAATATCAAGCAATGAACACCATCAGACTTAAGGTGAAGGATCCTCTCCATTTCACATTTATTCAAGAATTTTCTCAACATTATGTAATTTTTCTGTAATTTATGATTATGAGGTATGATTTTTCACGTCCCCATAATATAATAATTATTTTAAATGTTATTATAACCCCCTTTCTCTCTCATAAATCCCTTTAATATACACATGATACCATGCCAATTATCCGTAAGGGAATCCACCAGAACCTCATTCGGTCTTTTGGATTGCCTTATCTTTTTTGACCAAAATGAAGTTATCATAAATTTAATGTGAATATTATAAATGTTTTTTATATTTACAAAATTCATTTCTCATGACCATTTCATCATTCTATTTTACAGATTTATTATTTTTTAATATATTTCCTCTTTAATACCTACAGATAGGCAAACGTCTTTTTAGGGAACTTCCCGAATTCTTACATTATTTCAAGTGCACTATATCTTCTGTTTTAATCCACCATTGTTTTTACAAAATTGGTATTTTCTATTAAAATAATCTTGGTCCATTTCTAGTTTTATATAAAGTATTTTTACCATTTCTATTTTAATGGCTCTATAATATTTACCTTAAAACCGCAAAAAAAAATTTAATGCGAAAATTTCATTAATACATTTCTTAAATGTTATAAATTATACATGACATCACTTACCATGATAGAATCTTATTTTTTATTATGAATTTCCATATATATTTTTGTTTATTCATGGACACTTTTATGAAATTCCCATTTGTTATGCTTAATGACATGATTATGGAACCCAATTATTTCTATGGGTAACCCTTATGTTTAGGTAAGATTTATTATGTATGATTATTTTTTGTGGAAAACATATTCCTAAAAGGTTATGATGGGTATGCCATTATTTCAATTCAATTATTTGGCTAAATTTGAGTCTAATGAGACATTATGTGTGACGTTCTTGGCGGTTAGCCTTGGCTTATGCTACCATGTGTGATGGTCTTGGCGGTAAGCCTTATCTTGTGTTACCATGTGAAACTGTCTAGGAGGTAGTCATTAACGAATGATAAATATATGATTTATGTTACAAATACTTTATTATGACTCCTTGTTTATAAAATTCCATGTTTATATTTTATGATTCCATATGTTACATGCCTTTTTCTATCATCATGCCTTTCCATCAATCTCATGTGCTAATGCTTTGTTCTTATTGTTATTCACTTACTAGGCTATTTAGCTCATACATTGGTTCATGTGTTCCAAAAGGTTCCCTATAAATATGTTTGAGAACAATGGAAGTTAGGAGATTAATTTTAATATTAAATAATGAAATGTTTTATTTAGTTCCATATTTTCATATTTATGTAACGAGTATTCAAATAAACTAGATATTACAATCATTAACTTGTACTCTAATGTTTTGTTGTGATTAAAATCATGTTATGTTAATTGTAAAATGTCGGGGTCACTATAGTTGGTATTAGAGGATGGTCTAGTTATTTTTTGAGATTAAGAATGAAACACATTTGTAAAAACCTTTTGAATGAGGCTATGTATAAGAAAACATCCCTATATTTTGGTTAGTATATAGTAAGTGGTTTATCATGTAAATACATACTTATCTTGATAAAAATGGGCAGAGGATGCTCTAGCACAGATGTATCTATGGGGAAAACGCAAAAACACTACATTGAGCTATATATGAATGGGAACTGGTGGAAAATAATGGTACTTGATACACTATTTTTTGACACTCTTATGGAATATACGTTATTCAATTCATGAGATAAGTGAAAGCCATTATTAAAGGGATAAAAAAAGATCCCATGAGAATATAAGATAAGAAATAGATCAAGGGTAACCTGGATTGACACATAGGGAATCACAAGATAAAATATAATTCTCCTTTATAAGTATGTCTTCATCTATTGGAAGTTTTCTATTTTCTATGATCAATAGCTAAGTATTAATGACCTTTAATTCTCTAATAATTTTCATAGTTAATGAAGGGAAATAGAAGAACATGTTCCAACAATCATTGTGATAGGGAATGTGAATATTTCCCTAATGGTATACCTGATATGATGAAAATGATTGCTCAAAACATTATAATAGTACATTCACAGCTGGCTGAACTTATAATTAATAACATGAATCATGTGTAATGCTATCCTTCTCTAATTATAGTGCATGTTTCCATTCAATTCTTCATGTGACAATATCCTCCCATGTTTAGTGGATAATCTGATCCCCTCCTCATAGAACGGTGGATTAACTCCATTGAAAATATATTATATAATATCTAGTAAACAGAAATAGAGAATTTCATACTATATGTTGATAATTCTGAGGGGGAATCTGATCAGTGGTGGACATTTATCAACAATATGAATCCCCAGGAAGAAATTGATTCTAGGAAATGGGAGGAATTCAAGAGAAATTTGTCCAGTTTGACCTCATGATTAAAAAAGTGATTAGAGAATCTCAGTGGTATCATGGTCCCAATGACAAGAAGAGGAAAGTAGAATCGCATATGGGTGGTCCCACAATTAACAACCATGGATGGATGATTCTCTATCATCCCACGTGTAAAAAATGTGGGAATAAGATTTTTGTGATTGTCTAAAGGGAACCAGTTAGTGATTCAAATGTAAAAATTTGGGACATGTGGCTAAAAAATACTGATGATATATGTAGAATATTGCTAATGTGGAAGAAGAAAGAAAGGTTTAGATCATCACTCTGCCTATAGTGCAGTTCAACATCTTTAAGTAGCATGATAATTATGTGAACAGTTTCCCGTATAGATGGTTGTTGGAGGAAATCATCAACAACCACCATGTCAACACATTAGGGATTATGAAATCACTACTATTGAAGTGGAGAAAGAAAATTATGTGGTGATAGGTATACTAATTATTCATTCAATAATAGAAAATTTACTACTTGATTATGGTTCTACACATTATTTTATATCTTTCATGTTTAGGAGAACTATTCAAAATACCACCTTAAAATTTGGAGGACGAGTTATCTGTGAGAACAAAGAATGAGGAAATTATTGCATCCATGGTTTATAACTCCTCCCAAGTTAATGTTTTTGGACTGAACCACCTTGAAATTATTGTCCAACTTCCTTTAGTGGAGTTAGACACTATATTGTTCTTGGATTGGATATCATTATAGAAAGACAAAATCAATAGTCGGGTAAGAGATAACACTCTTCACATATCAAAGCATCTTTCAATTCATTACAAGTGTATGGAGGACGGTGAATCTCCTTTAGAATCAGTGTCTCTTGTGTGGATATTAATTCTTTATGATCAATCATGTCTATATCAAATGAGTGTGACAAAATAGAGAATATTTCTTGAAGACCTGGCCATCATGAGGAATTACACTGATGTAATCCTTTAATAGTTTCCTAGTATTCCTCATTACCGAGAGGTTGAGTACTTAATTGAAATTATTCCTGGATATCTACCTATATCATATATACCTCATAGATTAGACACCTTAGAGTTGGAAGAGTTGAAAAAATAGTTACATATGAATCTAGAGAAGGGTTTTATATGCCATAGTGCTTCACCATGGGGTGTGCCAGTCCTCTTCGTTAAGAAGGATGATGAATCATTTCACCTCTAAATTTATTATCATAATCTCAAAAAAAATCCTGATAATGAACATGTATTCCCTACAACAAATAGATGATTGTTTTATCATCCTCATGGGGCCATTTACTTCTCTAAGGTGGACCTTCAGTTGAGATATCTCCAATTAAAGGTGAGGAAGGATGATAATCCTAAGACATCCTTTTCAATAATGTATGGATACTATGAGCTCATAATGATTCCCTATGGACTCCTTAATGATTTATATATGTTCATGGAATTAATGAATAGGGTCTTTAGTGATTACCTCTAAAAATATTTTACTCTTTATCGATGATATTCTGATATACTCCAAGAGAAAGAAGAAACATGGGGAGCATTTGAATACCACGTTAAAGACATTCAAAAGGGAGAAGATGTATGCAGAGTACATTAAATATAAGTTTTGGATAAAGTATGTTGCAATATTTTGGTATGTTTTCACCAGAAAATGTATATCTGTTGACCCTTCTATGAAAAAACTGATTGAAGAGTGTCCCAAGATGACATATGTAATGGAGATCCACAACATTCTGGGTCTATCCAAGTTTTATTAAAGATTTGTAAATAACTTATCATGATTTTCAAACCCAACGACAAAACTAACACAAAAGGGAGTGATATTTGTTTGAATTCAAGAATGTGAAGAAAATTTTATGGAGTTAAAAAGGTGGCTAATCACTACACCAATACTCACACACCCAACATGGAGAGAAATATTTGTGGTGAACAATGATTCATCATGGAAGGGATTAGGTTGTGTGCTGATTCAAAATGATAAAGTGGTAGCCTACACCTCATGTCATCTATACATGCATGAGAAAAATTATCCAACACATGATTTGGTATTGGAATCTTTGATCATTGTCTTAAAAACCTGGTGGAATTCTCTCTATGTGGAGAAGTGTGAGATATATACGTATCACAAGATTCTAAAATATATATTCCCACAAAAAGATCTTAATATTTTCTAGCGAAGATAGATAGTTCACATCAAGGATTATGACTGCTCATTAAACTACCATCCCGGTAAGTAAAATAAGGTAGAATATGCTCTATGTATAAAAGATTCTTCATCATTATCAATAATGAGAATTGAAAATGATCTGATCTTCCTTGATTTTTATTTGATGTAAATAGTAATCAATAGTGGAATAACATCATCAATCTTTTCTCAAGTAATTTCTCTACCATCCCTCTTGGAGAAAATAAAGGATTCCCAAAGAAATGATTTAGAAATTCTAAAAAGGGTGGAAGCTATCAGAAATGGGAAATAATTTATGTTCTAAATTTATAAGGATTGAGTCATAAGGATTGGGTCATGATTATTTTTACCATTTGATATAGAGATAAAAAAAAATATTTTCAATGATGCGCATAGATCAACCTTATCTATTCACCCAGGGAGCACAATGATGTATCGATATCTCTGAGAGAACATTTGGTGGGACAATTTGAAGAAGGATATTTTTTAGTATATATCACAGTACCTGGTAAGTCAACAATTCAAGGAAAAAATTTGGATGTCTAAGGGGATGAGGCAAACACTACCATACCAACATGGAAGTGGGATAACATCAATATGGACCTTTTCATTGGACATCAAGGACATCTAGAGGAAACAATGTTATATGGGTCATTATGGATCAACTTAAAAAGATTACTCACTTTATCATGATTCAAGAGGAATTTTCATTGGATCAACATGCATATATATATATATATATATCAAATAGGTGTTAAGGATTCATGGAGTAACACTATCTATTGTATCCGATCGAGATATGAGATTCTCCTTGAAGTTCAATAAAAGTATCCATCATTCTCTAAGAACTAAACAATACATCATTATGACCTATCATCCTCAAACTGATGGCCAATATAAGAAAACCATTTAGAAAATAGAATTTATGTTGAGAAAATCTTCTATTTACTTTAATAGAGGATGGTACGAACATCTCCCACTCAATTAATTATCTTACAACAATAGTTTCCACCTGATCATCTGAATGTCACTATCAAAGCCCCTTTTGAGAAAAGGTACAGAACAACAGTGTTTTGGGATGATTTCAGTGAGTGTAAGCTTCCCAGACTTGAAATGGATGAAGAAATAGTGGATAAGGTCAAAACTATTCAGAAGTACATCATAGAAACCCAATGTCAGCATAAAAGTTATTCATGTAGGACCCTGGGACACCCTAAGAGGGGAGGGTGAATCAGGTTGTAAACTATTTGTTTTAACAACAAGGATCTTGTTCCCACAATTGTAAGAACTCATTAAACCTGTAATAATGATGGAAATAGAATGAAAACCACCCAATGAAAAGAGTCCACACATCACTTTTACTTGGTTCACAACTAAGGGCGACGTCTAAGGAGCATACACCAACAGGTTTTTAGTCATACCTAATTCAAATAAACATCACTGGATGTGGATTACAAAGTTCTGGTATAGTCACTCTATTCCAGGCACACTGCCTTTACAAAAGATCAGAGATAGCTCACTGCATCCCTTGGGTCACTCCCGTTGACTCCCCCTGGTTCATTTCCTTTGGTGAAGTCACAGTCAGTTTTAAGAAATGAAGGTCTCTTCAATAGATTTGCTTTGAAGCCTTCACCACTAATCTACTTGAGAGTCTTCTTGAATCAAAGTCCTAAATTGATGCAAATGAAATCACTGAACCACTAAACTAGATTTTCAGAATGTTTAAGCTAGTTAAATTAATGATTGTGCACAACACCTACCCTTTTCGCACAAGATCTCAGCTTTGCAAGCAATATTTAGTTTTCGTGTGGAAAATTTTTCACAAAACAACCCCCTTTACGTGAAAACTTCACATTAATTTTTTTCCTCTACTTTTAAGTGCAACTCATCTTTTATTTGAAACATTTACTTTTTTATGCAACATCTAATTTTACGTGCACCGTCTTCATTTTCACGCAACTTAATCCTTTTCCCGTAACTCCTTTTTCAAGCAAGATTTATGCACATCAAAACTCAGATATTATCTATGTCTTTAATCTTACCAAATGAGGGGGTCACTTCTTATGTATTGGCATCACTGAAAACTATGCGCAAAACCCATCATATCACGCAAAACTCTCATTCTGTGCAAAATCCTTTTTTATATAAGAACCATTTTTTCCTACACATATCCATATTTATCGTGCACCTCATTCCCTTTCAATTTATCCTAATTCTAACCTAGAAGCACATTTTTCGCGAGAAAACCATCCTACATTCAATATTGCGTGCAAAACCAATTAAGGGTGTAATCCATGTTTTTCGTGGTCTACTCCAATATATCATGCAGCTCATGCCTTTGTCATTTTTATGTGATCTGATCCTGAAAATTTCTTACAAGAAATTGTCCAACCAACGTATCCTTTTGTGCACAAGTTATTTTTCTAAACACACATGTTCCCATTTCTCGATTTTCAGGCACAAAAATTTGGCCAATACTGGGAAATGACACCACCTTCAAAACTGTCGTCTTCTAGAACTGTATGAACACTTTACTGGAAAACATTTTGAACTTCCAATGAGGATTGACAAAAAACACAAACCATAATCAAATTCTTGCATAGATCGAGTATGGTTCCAACAATTAAGACAATCGTCGATGAGAACATGAGTTTAATGTTGGAAACATGGTATTTATATGCATATCTCCAGGGAAGAAGGATATGAGGTTTGGAAAGAAAGGAAAGATACGTCACAGGTAAATCATCCCCTTCTAGATCCATGATTGATTCATAGATCTGGCTTATCTACTGGATCTTCTATCTATAATATCAAATATACAAGATATCTTTCATGTATCCCTCTTACGGAAGTACATACCAAACTATTCACATTTACTCTCTTAGGAGGTGGTATAGTTGGAGAATTATATTTGTTATGAGGAGTATCTAATGAAGATCTTGGATCATAGAGATAATATTCAATCTAAGAAGGCTACTCACCTGGTCAATGTACTATGGAAGAACCATAAGAATGAAGAGGAAACATGGGAACTGGTGGAGGTAATGAAGGAAAAGAACCTGCACTTGTTTATGGAATAGAATGGAAAACAAAATTTCAAAGGAGAAATTTCATAAGGGGGGGATAATGTAACTACCCAATGTTTTATCAATGGAAAATTACCATCTTATAATTATTTAATATAATTACATGAAATCACTAAAAAATGAACTACTAAGAATTATGTGACCTTTTAACACAATATTGCTAATTTGGTAATTTGAATTTCAAAAATATGACATACATCATTATGATCAGTAATATTTTTTGAGTTCGATAGTACAAAATTATTTTTTGGTGAATAATAACCTAACCTTATGAATAGTAACCTACCCTTATTATATTTAATATGAACCTTATGATTGTTAAATTATATAAAATAATAGTAACATCATCTTGAAATGTTTAAACAATATTAAGGTATTTTATAAGTGATAATACCACCATAGTAAAAGTATTTGAATTTTTGTAAGTCAATAATAATTAATAAAAATTAATTAATTAATTAATTTTAATTTAAATGTATTTTGCTAATTTTTTTTTCATAAATTAACATTTTTAGGTATTCTGGTTTTAAGAGAATTTTATAAGAGCTCATGTAATTTTTGACTATTTTATAAAATTTTATACAATTTTAGAATATATAATTTTCAAGTAAATTATGATTATAATATAACATTAGATTAATAATATTTATAAAATTATTATTGAAAAATGGAGTTCATTTTTGGATCCTACAAGTTTAAAAAATGGTTAGAGTGAATTTTTATCATTTTTATGCAATATAAGAATTTTGGTGAATAGTAAAATACATTAATTTACCATATAAATACATTATAATTTCAATCCACTATTCCTGATATCATAAGTGTTGTATGAACCTAAATCTAGAGCACACATGCACTCATTACTATTTTTGGTCATAGAATCCTTTCTATTTCTAGTTTTGAGAGAAATTAAAAAACTAAGGAATTAAATATTAAGAAAACCCTCCTCCCCTCCACTATACCAACCACCCACACACCACTCTACTGTTAACTCCCATAATGCCTTATTACTTGCCTATGTTCTACCCAAATCACTACCCTACATCCTACCCTACATCCTACATCCCATGCTCAACTCAAAATACTAAATTCACTTCCCTTAAGAGGCTCTCAAAGGAGATAAACTCAAGAGGTAAAATCATATTTCTGATTCTATTATTTTCTTCCATGTTCTTTTTATTTCATTTTTATTTACTCACATAACATCAGCCAAATGATATGATAACTCATGTAAACTAAATTTAATATAATTATATTATTATAATGGGATAGTTTATCATAATCTCTCCATCCCCATTCTTTTTAATCTATAAATGAAAATACTATACAAGATGTGATGATTTATCGCTTTCGAGGACGAGGAGTTTTTAATTTTCAATACCATATTATTGACCAATCATGAAACCTTTTTAATGTTTTAATAATATCATAATATATATAATATCTATTTTGATGTTCTGGAATACCTTTTCTCACCTGATGTAAAATAATAATACAAAATAAATTAATTTTGGGAAAATTCTCTAAACTAATCCAAGTGTTTATCATTAATGGTTTATATAATAATTCAACTTCCCTCAATGAAACCAAATTAAATTTACAAACATGGTACATTATGTATGTTAAATAATAGAATATAAATCCAATTAGGGTAAACCATCCCCATTTTACATGATTCTCTAATCATGAAAATAAGTAAACCAATCGTACAGACCATGAAAACAAATGCACTCAATAAATGAAAGTGAACCACTTATCCCATAAAAATGGTCATGAATGAACATAAAAAGGTTATAATAAATTTTTTACATTTATAATATATTATTTAATTATTAATAAATGAACTTAATTTTATTATTTTGTTAATTAATATCAAGCAAAGAACACCACCATACTTAAGGTGATGGATCCACTATATTTAACTTTTATTCAAGAATTCCTTCTATGTTATGCCGTTTTCTGTGTAATACCTAATTATGGGGTATGATTTTTCACCTCTCCCATACATCCCCTATGTTGTGTAAGGGATGATAAACACCTCTCTCTCCCATTATTCACTATTAATTACACCTAATACCATGTTGATAATCCATAAGGGATTCCACTCGAACCTCCTTTTTTCCTTCAGATTTTCATATCATTTTTTACCTAAATGAATTTATCTTATATTTTAGGTGAATATTATAAATTCTATTTATATGAACCAAATTAATTAATCAATACCCTTTAATCATTATCTTTTCGGGATATACATGTTTTTAAGTGATTCCCTCTTCTATACCTCCTAATAAGCAAATCTGTTTTGAGGGAACTTCCCTAATTGTTACCTAATTTCATGTGCGCTATATATTATGTCTTAATCCACCCTTTTTTGTATAAAATTAATATTTTTTATGAAATCGTTATTTTTTTAATTCTGGTTTCTTTAAATTATTTTTCCCTTTCCTATTTTAATGGATCTATAGTATTTTCCTTAAAAACGCACAAAAATGTATTAATGCTAAAATTTCTTAAATACTCTTCTTACATGATTTCAATTATACATGTAATAACATACCAGGATAGATGCATATTTTACCTTATTAATGTCCATGTATATTATAGTTATTTATTCATGGTCACTTTTATGATACTCCCATTTGTTAAGCTTAATGACATGATTATGGTACCTGATTCATTCCATGGGTAACCATTTTGTTTATTCAAGATTGATTATATATGATTCTTTATGTGAAAAACATATTCATAAAACATTAATATGGGTGCTACTGGATAGATCTCCCATGTATTGTGTAATTTTTAGTCTCATGAGATTTTATATGCGACGGTCATGACAGTTATCCTTGGCTTGTGCTACCATGTTTAAGGGTCTGGGTGGTTAGCCTTGGCTTGGGCTACAATATTTGAGGGTCTGGGTGGTCGACCTTGGCTTGTGCTACCATGTTCCACGGTATTGGTGGTGAGCCTTGAATATTTGTAATGACATGATTTATGATACTTCTAAATTATTATGACTTCATGGTTATAAGATTTCATGATTACATTTTATGATTCCATATGTTAAAAACCTTTTTATATCATCAGGTCATGCAACCTATCCCATGTGCTACTGATTTGTTCTTATGGTTATTCCCTTACTGGGATATTTACCTCATCCCTTTTTTCATTTGTTCCCCAGGGTAACCTATTCAAATGTTTGAGAACAATGGAAGTTTGGATCTCAATTTGATTATTAAAGGAAGTTTTTTTATTTTGTTTCATGTTTTTAGTCTTATGTGTGTAGCCTTATAAGAAACTCAACTTTACGATCCTTAGCTTGTACATTGATGTATAATTATGCTTAAAATCATGAAATGTTATATTTAAAAGGCTTGGGTCACTATATTACCTTACCCATTGGTGTGAATAATATATTTGAGTAGATTATGTGTACATATAGTACTAATGAGAATATCTTTATGGGAGATGTTAAATATTATTCATCAAATTATTGAATTATTTATCTAGTCTCCAAATACACTAAACTATTATTTTCCTTAGTAATGTTTTTGGGTAATGTATTTAATATTTATATAAAATAATTTAATATTGTTATATGAATTTCCTAATTGTCTATATTATGTACTCAAGATTCTAAAAGAATGTTTTTAATGGAAACCAACTTCATTCCACTCTTCATTCAAAAACCAATTTTAATAAATATGATTGTATTCAATTATATTTTCCAAAAAAAATAATATTTTTTTTAAATTATCAATAATTTTTTTTGAATAAGTTCTTGTGATTGTTTGTGTTTTTACAAATATTTTTGAAAGGAATATTCACAATTTTTTCCTAATAAGTCCTATTTATTATTTACAAAAAATAAAAAATGAATCTTTGATGTAATGTGTATTGGATGAAAAAATCTTCTATTCTATATGAAGATTAGTTTTTTTCAATATTCTATTATATGTTTTTTTAATAAATTTCAATTAAAAAAATTAATGAATTGTTATGATTTTATGTTTTTTAAATTTTGTGTTCAATGTAGGTTATTTTCATCAAGATATAATGTAAATGATTTTCTTCCAAAATAATTTTCCATATATGATGAATTACATTGATGATACATAAGAATGATTGTGGATTTGATCCAATGATACAATATTTATTCTTTCTCAAGATGGGTTACGATTATGATTACAATATTTTTATGAATCTTGTTTCCTTCAACTAGTTATACAATGATAAAATGTTTATGAAACCATTTTTATTTTGACATAATATGATACGAGGAATGATTTATGTACTTTTTAAATAAATATATATAGACTTTTTGGTGTGTAGGACCTATAAATCCCTATAATTATTTGGGTAAATATGGATAACTCATGTGTAAATATGTTATGTGTGAACATGATTATATGTTTGTAATGTTATTCATGAATATAATTACATGTTCACAATGTTATGCCCAAACCTGATGTAATGATCACATTATTATGTGTGGACCAATATTTCATGTCCTTAAGGTTATGAATATACCAGGTTTCATGTCCATAAAATTATAAACTGGCCTGATTTCATGTACATAATGGATTGAGTGATCCTGTTTCTATAAGTATATCTTTATAATTTTATATTATTATGTGAATGAAAAAAATATTTGTCTTATTCCATGGATATTACCTCACAGCGTATATACTTCAATTCAATTAGGATTCAGGCCTATTAAACTACCATGATTTATTCTATGAACCAACTTTATGATATATGATATAGTGAATTCTTCTCAAATGTTAATATCATGTTCATATACCCTTATGTTAATTTTATTCTTTTGTGATCACTTATATCTCTAATGATTACACTTACTGAGAACCTGATCTCACCCTTTCTTATGTTTTATTTCCCTACGGTATAAATAAAGGATTTCTATATGATATTCCTAAGATGGGTTCTAGTTATGAAGATCATAGTTAGAGATGATCAATATTTTTTATAGAAAAATTATTAATCTTTCCATGTTTCTAAAAGGAAAAATACCATAATGATTTTAGGTTTGATAATTATATTATGTAGTGATTATAAATCCATTAATATGTTGTATTAATGTATGATATGTTTTGGTTCTGTATAGTTTGTATTGTAGTATGTATTAGTTAAAAATTAGAATCTATAATGAGAAAAAAATAGATCCCTAGTCACATGACCAAGAATATGTATACTAATACGTCTTCCATCAATACTAATGATACGTCGAGGTATAAGAAAATATCCATGAATTTTGGTGAATTATATACTAAGAGGTTTCCTAGAAATCATATCCCAATATAGATACTACAAGTGGATGTGGCTCTGGAATAGTTTCTTTTAGGGGTAATAACTCTAAAAAGGGTTCCTTGAGTAAGACTTGATGGTCACCTTATGCATGAAAAGTGGCCTCACCACACACCTGGTTTGAAACTCATGGAAGAAGGACTATTAATCTATCATTAACAATGAAGATAATTATAAAATAAATGTATGGTAGTATTTTGGTATCGTCATTAATCCTGAATATAATTTTGAATAATATATGTATGGATGAAAACAAAATATATAAATCAGGTTATCCAAAATGGAATTTTAATGTTATGAAGAAATTATTATATGTGCACTAGATGTGGAAATTGTTTCTAGAAACCTTATTTTTCTAGTGATAAGAAAATTAATATGAGGTTTATTGGAAGTTCCAATGATATTTATCATGGAGGGAAGAAAGTGTATCAAAATATAACATGTCAAAACTATTTGGAGGATCAAATAGGTGAGTTTCTAAATTTTACTATAAGGTGTTTCAAGTTTTAAAATCATTAAAATCAAGAAAATTAATTTTGATGTGGTCTGAAGTAAGTATAAAACGAAACGAATAGAGATATAGATAAATATAATACGCAACACATGGTCAAGTACTTAAATTTAATGAATCTTGAGAATTATTCTAGTGTGTGATAAATTTTGAAGGTAAATGATTGTAATAAAGTTTAGAAACCTCTTGATTCATGGAAGAAATAGTAGTCTCATGAGATCAATATTTTTGATAAGGGTATGATTATAACATGGGGAAAGGTACACTTACCATCCTCACTATAACTACTAATGTATTATTCGATTCTGGATGTTACCACTCATTTATAACTAAATAATTTTATAAGGGTATCACATTACCATTGAATGATTTGATATTAAATTAGAATTTATATCCTCAAATGGTATGATGATTGAATATAAAGTCTATAATTCTTCTCTATTTTTTGTTTTAGGGTATGTTATTCCTTAAATCCCTATTATTCTTCATCAAGTTATATTTGATATCATCTTAGAAATTAATTGTATTTCTCTACACAAATACCACAGAAATTAATTAAGAAGGGAAGTCATGTTTGATATTAAAAACCACACTATTATTGTCTCTCTATGCAATGATAAATAAATAAATCATATTAATATTGCGTCCATTGTTTGGGTCTTGATTACTATTAAACTAGGTGTATATCCTAGATGGATGGGGATATACTCAACATTAATGATATTTTTTATGTGCATGATTTTTTTGTTGTATTTTTAGAAGATAAGCCAAGTCATCAATCAATACATGAAGTTGAGTTCTTAATAGTCTTAATTTCATGTTCCAAACCTATTAAAAAGTCACCATATATATTGACCACCATTGAGTTGTAGGAATTGAATAAGAAACAACAGAAGAACCTTTAAAATGGATTCATTGATACATGTGTACCATCCAGTGGTTCACTTATATAATTTTTTAAAAAGAAAGATTGGTCAATGTGACATTGTACTGATTATGAGGAGTTGAATAAGTTCATGATCAATAAAATTATCCTCTACCTTGTATACATTACCAGTTTGATCTATTTCATGAATCTCAATACTTTTCCAACATTGACCACCATACAAGGAAACATCAATTGAGGGTGAAGAAGTGGGATATACCCAATACAGTGTTCCATAAATTGTACATAAACTATGGGTATATAACTATTCCACTTGTTATTAAAAATCACTCTTCTTTATTCAATAGTTTAATGAATAGAGTAATTAAATATTTCCTTGATCAGATTTTGGTACTCATTATATATCTGACATTACCATTATTTAGAGAGAGTGAGATGAAGAGCATATATATCACATGATAATTTTAACAAAGACCTTATGGAAGGAAAAAAATTACTTATAATTTAAAAATTTTGTATTTTGGAAATAACATGTTTTATTTTTGGGTTACATAATCTCAAAGAAGGGTATCTCCGTGAATTAATATATGTTAGAAGTTATTAATCATTTTCCAATAAAACCCATAGATATTGAGATCCATAGTATTATTGGTCTATTCATACATTATTGATGATTTTTGGATAATTAGTAATGACTAACTAAACTACATTCCATAAAAACATGGATGGGAGATACAATCATTTTGGAAGATGAATTAGATTGAATATTCATAGAACAAAATAGAATATTATGATGTTCACATGTTATTTTTACTAACCTACAGTGGAAGAGGGTTTGTAATATTGATGCATCCAAGAAGGAATTGGGATGATTTCTCAGGAAGAATGACATGTTTATATCATATATCTCAAAAAAATTGATTGTTCATGAGAAAAATTACCCAAACTAGTATTTGGAGTTACCTGTGGTAATTTCTACGTTAATCATTTAGATGAATTATCTTTATTGAAAAAGTATGATATATATACATATTAAAAATAATAAACATTATATACACACAAAATGAGGTAAATATGAAATAAGGAAGATGGTTATGTGAAATTAATGATTATTAATGGTGAATAAACTACATCCTTGGGAAAGCAAACACGATGGTTAATGATTTGTGAAAAATGGATCATGCTAGCGTAACTATTGTGTGGATCACAAAAGATCAAATGTTTATTGATTTTCAAAGGATATATCTTGAAATCAGGAAGGAGTAATAGAAATATTATATTTATCAATTTAATGTTTGACAATCTATCCATGTGATGATTAATGAGGCACGCAAGGAAAATGAAGAGCTGTAATAGAAGGTTAGAAATGAACATACAATTAAAATTCATCATGATCAGTTGATAAGGTTCACAAATTGTGTATTTGTTTTATCCACACCATATTAGAATACATAACTATTAGATGAATCTTATAGTTCTCTATTATTTATTCATCACATAAGTACAATGATGTATAGATATCTGAATGAGTATTCTTGGTGGAATGGAATGAAGAGATATAATAATGATTTTTTATCTATAAGAATAGTATGTTTATATGATAAGGCTAAGATAGAAAATTCTAAAATGAAATTTTACCCATTATCCATATAAAAATAGAAATTAGAAAACATTACCACAGATTTTTTCAATCGACTCCCCAAAACATTTGTGAGGCATAATGCTAAATGGGATATTGTGGATCTCCATGAAACGATCATACACTACAATGATGTTATAGAATATTTATCTTTATATTTGATTGAATGCATATATGTTAAGGAGGAGGTAATTTTTTCATGGAGTACCACATTCTCTTGTGTCTGATCTGGATCTGAGTATTACCGCAATGTTTAAGAAAATTATCCAGTAGGCCCTTGAGAAGAAATTGTGTCTCAAAACTATATATCATTCTAATATAGATGGTCATTTTAAATAAAAAAATTTAAACCCTAGAGTATATGTTGAGATATTATATGATGGATTTGAATGGTTATTGGGATCATCACCTTCCATTGTTTGAGTTCTCGTAAAACAATTTCATTTGATCTAGCTTTTAGATGTCTCATTATGATTCACTATAAATAAATGTGTATATAATTACAATTTTTTGAGATAAATTTTGAGAAATAAAAATATTTATACATTATATATCATTGGAAATTGAATAAAATGTTATAATCATTCCATAATAAAAAAGGGAGACATAATTATGAAATAATGTAATGTTTACAACCATCGATGCGATTTGGAATTCAAAATCACTGACAATGTGTTCATCATAATTTCCCAATTGAATATTGATATGATATTTGGGAATAAAATGAAACTAATCCCTAGGTGTGTTTTTACCATTTAAATTCTTGATCTTATCAATATGGTAGCCTATCGGTTGGCTCTTCCACCAAACCTCTTTCGTGTTCATGATGTGTTCTGTGTAAAGAACATACATGGCCATTTAATTTTAATGAACTCAGAGGTTTTAACACTATATAATGTGATTTATTATGAGGAAATATTTATGGTGATTATTGATCATATATATAATTTTCTGTGAAATAACACTACTCACTTGGTCAATGTTATGTGGGAAAGCCACCATCTCGAGTTAGCAATGTGGGATCTTGAGTATATAATGAGGAAGAAGTAACCACATTTTTTTGTACCAAAGTAAAAGATTTAAAAATAATAATTTAATTTCAAATGGGTCTTAGTTTTAATGATCAATATTTTATGAAATATTTTTTTATAATTAAATTTAATTTCTTTGATAGCTTGTGTTGTATAAAATACAGAGTTTTAAAGAACTGTAATATAATTTTTTTATTATTTTATACACATGAAAATAATAACACAGATGTTAAAAATGGTGATACTAAAAAGAATAATAAAATTCTATATATTAATAATAATATTTTCATAAAAATAATACATATTAATAAATAATTATTTTATTTTTGTTAAATTTTTAATATGTTACCAGAAAACTATTTTCTTGAAAAATGTTTTTATTGATTTTTGAGATCTAATAAAAAATTTATTAGTCAAAATAAAATAAAATATATTGGAAAAAATAAACATATTATTTTAAAGTACCTATAAATTTATCTTAGTCATATTTTTTGGAATTTTCTAAAAAGATTAAATTTCCATTTAATCATGAAAAATAATTTATTTTATTAAAAATCCACAGTTTAATTAAAATAATTTTAAAATACACAATTAATTATATATATTTAAATGTAAAATTAGATAAATTATACATATATTAATCAAACCATTGTCATTAAAATCGTTTTTCAGTTGGAATTTTAAATTAATAAATTTAATAGTTATGAACATTTTCTCTTTCAAACCCACTTCTTCATTTTCTAAGTGGATTTATTTTTATATTAAAATTTTACAATTATATGAAAAAAATATTAAACTGTATTCCATATTTATAATCATAATCATTATCATTATCTAATAATATTACATTAGTTTTTTCCATAATTAATAGTGAAAATTATAAAAATTATTTAAAATGACTAAAGTGAAAACAGGTTTAACAGTGGTTATACTAAAAAGAAAACATATACAATGACCTATATTCTATTAAAAAATAAATATAATGACTATATTGTAAAATTATCAGAAATAATGTTTTGTAATTATCCATTTTTTGATCCCTTTGGAAAGTGAATAATTTAGTTACACAATATTGTTTCCTAATATTATATGTTTTTCTTCTTCCCCATTTATGAAAGACCACCCCCTATCCTCCAATATAAAAACATCAAAAAACACTTTAGTTAATCCAATATCAACAAAAATATATTACGTAATTCTATATCAACTAACTAGAATCAATATTTCAATTAAAAACCCATCCTACTAATGCTCTAGAAAAAATCCAAAATATATTCTCCGAATAAGAGGTAAAATTAGTAAAAATCTATTTTAGTTTTTGTTTTCTTCCACAACATTAAAATATTAGTAAAATATGATAATATAATATCACTAGTATCTAAAATTTAATTATATTTTTTATGTTATTGGAATAACATTTATTTTTCTCCACACTCGTTAAATGGTAAACAAAACTATCCATCACGTGTAAACTGGCTAGCACCTCACGAATTGATGTTAGAAATTTTCCATCACCAAATATGATGGTTACATAAAAAAAATTAATATTTATATATAATATTTTTGATATATTTTTTTACATATATCATTATAATAACACATATACCTTCTTTCCTCCAAACCCATTAGGAAACAATAATGTCGCTCAAGTTTATGGAAGACTAACACATTAAATGATGGTAATAAAACCAATTTTATATTTAAATAAGGTTATAATATATGTAATACACCCAATCTAATATTCTTGAACAACTATATACACATTATCTAAATTAAGGAGACAAAAATTGTTTGTGATTCTCAAAAAACAATTCAAAATAATCAAAAGAATTATCATAAATATCTTATCTAATGATTTATCCTTACCCAAAATAACCAAATGAAACATATAACCATTTAATTTTTTTTATATTATTAATAAAATATAACTTCAATTTTGGATATATATTCCCATTTTACATGAACATCTTAACTCATATACAAATAATTTGATCATCAAAACCAAGAAGGAAAATGATCCTGAATGATAAAATTTTTCCTTATAACTCATAAAAAAGTCCATAAATGAACATAATAAAATTATAACATATAAAATATATGTAGAAAATTTTATTAATTAATTAAATTAATTAATTAATTTTATTATCAAGGACATTAATGTCAAATGCATATCACTTTCGAGCACAAGGTAAGGGTTTCTTTTGGAATATCCAATTTCTAATCGGGTTACACTATCTCTCACTTTACAACAATTTAATGATATATTATTTTTATACACCTACTCTATGACATATTATATGTTCCAACTTTATATAACCTAATCATTTAATCTTACATTTATGGGGAAATACATGTTTTACAAGTTTCCCTTCTTAATTCTTCCTGATAAGATAGCCTAATTAAAGGGAACTTCTCAATTTCATACCCATTATCATGTACCATCCATAATTTCTATTAATACCACATTTTTTTATAAAGTAAATAATTTTACCATGAAAATATTTATTTTTTATTACTGGTTTTATATGAACAATTATGAAAAATAAATATTATTTTCATCAAAAGATCTCTAGTTTTCAATGTAAAATGGGTTTTTCTCTCAAGAATTCATCAATGATTCTATTAGCGAATTTTTATATATTTAAAAAAATGATTAATATTATTATTAACTGGTAAAAATATCTTATGATTATCATCTACCATATTTTATTAAATGTTTTATGATCATTTTGACTATGGAGGTGTAATACTGATACCATTCACCCCACTACTTAGAAGGGTTATTCATTATGTTTACAGATCAGGGAATGATAGTTCACATTTATATTTTTTATATTTAAACCCATTAATATGATGAATTCATTGGACATATTATGTGATGTATGGTGCCTTCATTAACCCCTCTATTACTTAGTATGTCTTATGGGACATAATTGAAATGGATTTTGGCTGAGGCCTTCAGCTTTTATTTTTAGGTGCCTTGGACAAGGCCTCAATGATAGGTTTATGATTTATGAAATATGCAATCACACATTATGATACTTAATTTATTATATACGTAAATATTTTACTAGAACATTATCCATGGTTAGGCTTCATTCTCATGTAATTATTTTTATTTAATTATTTATTTAACAATAATTTTTTCCATATTATACTCAAATTTATGTTCTAATGACATGTCATATTAATAATTCAAAATGAATAGTTTTTAATTTTATCTTTCACTGTATTAATTAGCATTACTGATAATTTTATTTCACCCCTTTCTCATGTTTTATTTCCCCATGGATGCGAAGCTGTATATTATGAATAATTTCCAATGAAAATTTAAGAGTTTATGGATGTTTCTAGAAGAGCTTCGATGTTTTTTCCTTTTATGTTCTAATATAATATTTATGCATATATCTGGTTTTAAAAATATACTAATGTATTTGATCCTTCGGGATGTGAAATCATTGTTTATTATACCAATTTAATTATATAAGGCACCGACTATGGGTAACTAGGGTTGGGGTAGTTATATTTTAGTGTGAAGAAAGTTATCAATAAATATTTTATTTCAATGAAAATTAATATTAAATTCTCATGTCCATAAAATAGTATCCCATATTCACAAACCCTTATAATAATGGATACTTTATAAAATATTCTTCTCCCCCTTTATAAATTCATAATGTACATAACCTTAAATGGATTTTTGTTGTATTTTTCCCCACCTTTGACAAAAAAATCCAATTAGAAATACATGGGAGGGGAAAAATAATCTTACCTAATCCAAGAGAGAAATGTCCTTCAACACCCATTAGCGACATCAATTTTTTAATTGCATCATTCTGAAAAGGTTTAGTGAAAAAATACATTCTTTATTTATTATTATGAAAAAACTCTACATTTAATACATTATTTAGTATAATATATTTGTTGAATTAATATTTTATTTTAGTTTTATTTGTTCTTGAATGATAAAAATTAATTCTAGATAGATTCTTAACAATTTTATTTACAAATACCACAATAACTGCAAATTGAACTTCCTCCTTAAGATCTTTTAACTAAGTCCTCTTCCAAATCAGTTGGCTTTTTTCTTGATTGATATCCATATATTATATATTAGAAGTTATTAGGGTATTAATAATTTTCATTTATGATCCCACATACTCATCTTTAACCAAAAAAGAAATCTATATTTGATATAATCATTCTATAACAAATATTTCAAGGCCAGTCTATATCAGTTTATATAACTATATTTATTTTTTATTTCTGTTATACTATATCTCATAGTTATTTTTCTAATTATGAGATATTAAAATTATACTTTCTGATATGAATTGAGATATTATAGGTTTCAGTGTATGTGTTTCCTGCATTGTTACAATAATACAAACCTTTTAAAATAATGGGTCTGTCTTCCCCCAAATGATACAACCGTAAACCTGTTTTTAATTTCTTTTATTTTATTCTTCCTATCACACATATAAAATATAATGTCTATTCTTATTACTATTCATTTCAATAAAACATATATAATAATTTTACAGAACATAAAATATTATCTTATACAATATAGCAGATTTTACTTGTCATAATAAAATGTTAAAATAAAAAAATAGTGATATAATATCCATGATACTGATTTAAACCTTTTATCCTTTCTTTACCACTACTTATCACTTTATTAAAATTCAATATTTTCCCCCATTTTCAAAAATATATATTTCATCATGACCGTGCATATTTTTCATAACATGTTTTCTACTTCAAATTGCAACATCATCCTGCATTGGTGAACTATTTTCATCATTAAAAAGAATCAAAAACACCAATTTTTTTATATTTATGTCAATAAACAATCATGTTAAGAATCATATTATTTAATTAGAGTAATACATGTCACACAATAGTATATTTTAAAAATTATATTTTAACCAACATTATTTAACATGGAACTCAATAATTTTCTTTACTCAAGAACAATATGAGATAGGTAACCATAATACATACTTCCAACCTTATGATGTTTCATCTCAACATTATAAGTTTTTTTCAATAAGTATTATAATATGGGGAAATTACTTTTTACTATTTTATAATATATGTTTTGATGTTTGGATACAACCATATGATATCACATAATGAAACCTCAAAAAGATTATGAAAACATTATAATATTCAATTTGACTCTAAAATGAACTATATAAATATGTTAATAAACATTAAGAACTCCATTCCATTTAATATATTTCAAGACTCTTACCTAGATCAACCTTACAATGATGATTGGCCAACTAGAAGAATCATGTGTAGGGGTTATGACTTTACCATTTAATGTATGATTTATTATCAATATGAAACTTATTAAATATCACATGTACATTATTTTGTTTCATTAAAAAGAATTAATTATAAATCTATTTAACTATTAATTCATTCATATTACATCCCAAATACTCAAAAAATGTTCCAAAGTTCTCCAAAATTACCATAAATCGTTCACCTCCCATAAAAAATATTATAACATGGAAGTATGGCTATAATATATATACTGACAAAAAAATATATCTAAATAAACATATCCACTCTATTTTATTCAACCCTTCATATAAGTATGTAATACAAAATATTGGGGAAATTTATTTAGCATCATATTACAAAACATACTCCCCTATATATCACTACATTATATCATAAAATATCAATATCTTTATGAAATATCTGCTGGTCACCAAGGTCCTTATCACTAAAATTGGTGATTGGCTTGATTATTTGAGGTTTTATGTAAATCTTATCACCCATGATGAGAATAAAAATATCATGTATTTTATATAGATAAATTCCTAGGATTCTAATTACATATAGATTCATATAGGTATTTGGTAAAGGGATCCTTTCTTGTATTTGGAAGTTCATTGATTTGTAGAGACTATATGGAAGATGTTTTCATGGATGTGAAAATAGATGTTTGTGAAATTACTCAATGCTTCCCACATTATAGAATAAAAATTTTAAGAGGATTTTAGTTTAACATGAAACATATGGAAACTACCTCATTACCATGAACCCTAGAGTTTGGGTTAGCACATGTGGTCCAGATAGGGGGAGGGGTGTAAACTATTCCCTATGCAACCTTGTATTTTTAATGAAGGCCATCCTACAGTCATGATGGTAGATTTCCTCTCACTTCCATGTCTCATTATATGTACTCCACTAAATTAATAAGATTAGTTATGTTCATGAATTACATATGGAACCTCTAACTAGACCAAGAGTTCAAATTAATATAAGGTGATAGTGGAATAGAAATAGGATTTGGAACCCCTCAAACATATATTCAATTGATGTTGTAGATCGTACCTTATATTAATATAGTTATTAATCCCTAAAAAATGTGTTTTATTGGTCCTCAATTTATGATTATATTATTAGATCCTCTTTAAGGTGTGTTCCATCATGTTGGTTGATAGATTTAATACTCATACAAATATATGTGGGGAGAAGATCATCTATGACAAAGAATAATTTATTAATCCCGATTTTATAATGTGGGTTATGGATTTTATGGAAGGCAACTATACACTCTATGATTGATCTTATACTTCGATGAGTTGTGAGGTTCTACATAGGGGTTGGTAACTCTTTTTATCAGCTTATAAACTTTGGTGAGGAATAATCCCCACAATATGATTATGGTATGGTGTCATGATAGTTATATTTGTCAAACATTTTATATACTTAAGATATAATAGTTTGGTAACTACCTTAGTCATTTTATAAACTCGTATGAATCAGAAGTCCCCATATGTGATCCATTATTACTAGAATGAATTATTTTGCATGGGAATTGTGTGACTAGATTAGATAGTAGGGGAAAATTTCTAGATTGGTTTATATAGATTCTATTTCACTTTGTTGCTATAGTAAAACCATGATGTGTGACAAGGGACAAACCATTCTCTTTTTTTATCAACATTCATGCATATATACTTCACTGTACTCTGTTCAACTCGTTCTGGTGTTCAGATTATTATTACCCTCTATCATATGATTGGGAGGGGAACTCCACACAAAATATGGTATGAGAAAAATATTTTTGGTGTTAGTATCTCCCATGTCTAGTTTACATATTATTTAGTGAGGTGTGGGTCAACACATTGATAAAAATATCATTACAATAACCCTGTGGTGAGAGGTTCCAATAGACATTCTTTTTCACAAAGTGTTCTTCTATGAATAACTGTGTGCATGTGAGTTTGGTTGATTTCCCTAATTATTATTAAATATTTTATTTTAGTGAATTTTTTATGGATTGTGATGTGATGATATCCTCTTTAGTTTGGTATATTCCTAACTAGGTCATTGGGGTATAATGTGGGGATTTAGGTGGCATTCCAATCATGTTGATGAGATGTGTCTTGTTCTCTTGTGTCACTAATGAGTAAATAGGAGGATTTCTTGTCAATTAGGGTGTTTATTGGTAGAATACACATTTCATAAACCATGTATACAATCAATGGATTATTTTTACCATATATTAATGTGTTCGAGTTTACTAGGAGGTTATTCCATATCTTATTCCACTTCCTTTGTTTTCCCTTTGACTTGAATTGTGAGACTATCTTGTTCGACCCTTTCATGTAAGTTGACATTTAGCATATTTCCATTTGGATTCATGGGTGTACTAATTTCTATTTAATACCAAACCTATAATGATATCCATTTCTACACAAGTTTCATCTATGAATATAGTGCACATTATGATAATGATCTTAGTGGAGATGAGGCTCTTGGATCCATAGAATTTGTGTTCCTAGTAAAGTTCATTGCTAGAGATTTTTTTTCGTGATTGGTGTAGTTTGATAAATCATTCCTACGATATTGTGTTTTGTTTGTATATCATGATGTAGGGGCATTTATTTTTTCCATTTATCTAATAATTTGTTGTAAAAATCATTGGAATGTTTGGAATTTTTTTCATGCATGTTTTATTTTACTATGTTATTTATTTCCTATACAGGTATCATTTTTTGGATAGATAGATATTTATAATATTTATAGGATAAGTATCCATTTCCTGACCTATTTGAGATAGACTTGGTGTGGCACACTCATCATACAGCTAACCCAGGTGGGGACCTCATGGGTCGTATAATTTAGATAAATATGGTATATTCATCCATAAAACTATAACATGGAATATATCATGAACATATAATATTATTGGTGGAAGAATTAGGGAAAAATAAACTTTCAATAGCAGATAAAGGATCTTGAAGTTGATGATGTATCTATGGAGAAACATTCAATTCTTCATGATTCCAATAACCCTCTTATGTGGGGACATTCATAGGAATACCAGCTCTCCAACATTAAACTACAAATCTCAATTATAATTTTCATCATATATATTCCTTGAAAATATTTTTATTTAATATTCCACAAAAATTTATTGACTCATTCCTAACATATCTTGATAAATATATAGTTCTAATTGATTTAACTCTCTTACTTCATCTCATCTTATGGGTGTTCTACATCTATATCCTTACAGATACTCATATGGTTTCATTTAAATGATGGATTGGAAAATATTATTTTAGTATTACCCTACCAATGTAATATTATGTTTCTAAACACTATTATAATCTATCAAGTAGGATATTTGAGTATCTCCATGTTTTTTAATGGTACATTCAGTGTACCATAAATTTGAGGAAGATAATATGTACTCAATCTCATTCTTGTACCTAATTTATGATGAATACACCTCTATAATTTTGTAGTAAATATCATTTAATGATTAGATGAAATTTAAATTGGTACTCTACGTACCCCTTCAACCATATTTATGTATATTATTTAATTTTTAACGAGTTCTAAATATTTTCTTACAGAAAATATTTACACAAAATTAGTATGTTTTTCATCCAAAACCCAAATGCCCTTACAACATTTATTTATTTTGGGAATCCCTATAATTAAATACATTATGTGTTAACCATTTCCATATGGGTATGGGTAATGTTATCATGACCTCATTAGATATTATAATTTCAAGTTTAAATTTTTTTTGTAAACCGAGAATCTAGATATATACTAAAAAATATTCACTATCATGTTTCCCACAAAAAATTATCCTTACGATCTATATATTTCATTTTTCTTCTATTATGGATAAAGAAGTATCATGTATGTGTGAAATACCAATGTCATCACTATAATAAATAATAATATTATAACAACATCCACAAAAAACATAATCCCTTTTACTAGATCACTATATTGTAATACATAAAAATTTAAGCTCATTATGACATCAAAAAAACTATATAATGTATAATTATATAGGGCACTACTATAATATTTAATATTTTTGGATAAAAATATAAAAAATGAGAAATATATGAGATAAATTATTATTATAATGAAAATAATATGTAATGTAATATAAAAGAAATTGGAAATTATAATGTAATTTCCCAAATTGGGATCCACTGAATTGACCCCCCCCCCCCCCCCCCGAGATGGTTGGAAACATGGGTTGAAGTGCACCTCACTTTATGCTAGAGTATGCTGACTAGATGTATTTCTCGAATGATGGAGAAATGGGGAGATTATACCCTCATGCTCAGAGTATCACAATATAATAATATATAATGAACAAAAAAATGAATGCTATATAAACATATAGAAGTGGAAGATTACAATAATAACTATGAAATTGGCCATCACCCAAAATCCAACTATCCATGCATCTTCAGAAGAGACTACATAACTAAAGTTGCAACCATGAAGTCGGTGATACAAAAAAGTACATGAATAATGAAATTAAATAAAGAGAATCAAGGATATCTCCCAATGAATCATTATCTATGGCTTGGTTCTATGATCGTATATCCTACGTATAGGCATAATAACATAAGGATAATCTAGAGAACCTAGTCTTGTAAATATAAGGTTATTTCGGTTACACTAGTGTAATTCAGACTCAAACAGGGTGTGCAATATAATTAGTAGGCCACCACTAATGGTGTCTAATAAAATCCAGTCCATGAGTATAAAATAAAACCATATATTGGTATTATGAATAAATAAGTGTGCATGTATATAAAGGTGAACAAGAATAATGGTTGAAAATTTCTAGGCTTTGGTTCCCTACAAACACTAGGTAGACAACACCTACTTCTGCCTAATCCAAATGATATCTGACCATGTAACCAGATGTATTCATATATCTAGTCTATAAATTTATTGATGTGTAAATATGGACACTATAAATATTCATTACTCAGGGAGTAATGAAATCATCTGTGGGTAATTATATGTGTCACATAAGATGCCTTGTGATATCATGCACACATATCAAATTTAATTATGGACTGCATGACTGAGTATCATATGTATATAAATTCCATCCCTTAGTATCACAAGTATAGGGTAATTATTCTTGACTATGATATTTCAATGGAATTTATATCCATGTAAAATAATCATAGGAATTTTATTCCCATGTATCACAAATATAATGATTTTGTGGTAAAGTTGCACAATTCATGGGATTCCATGACTGATATAATAAGAATTAGGATTCTATTCATAAGTATCAAATGTAATGGGATTATATGATCTTGTGTCACCAATAATAGGGTTTTAAAATGAATTTAATATTAATGAATATTCCATGATTGTATGAATTCATGATTACAATTAATTCCACATATTAATTTACAACAGTCCCCCATGAATGTTCAAGCACCATAATGTATAAAACATCATGTCCAACCCTCATAAAAATTCCTTTAACTCTATATGTCATTTAAATTTCATGTAAAGAAGATCCATGTATTCACATTTGAATATCATGATTATAGCTTTCTGTGGTTCCTTTCCATTTAACACATCATTCAAATATTCCCATTTAAACATCCAATTTATCATATAAGATAGTGAACCTCATAGTTTTTTTATGATAAACATCATGTTCATTATTATCAAAAATCACTTAATTCCATTTAATCATCTGTTACATGAGTGATAAACCATCATACCTCAAATGGTGATCAGATGTTCAAGGAATTATAATCATTTAAATCATGAGTCATAATTTTTTAACTCTCCTAGACAAAGCGTAGGTCATCTTCATAATAGTATAAAAACAAATGTGTTTTTTTGGGATGTGGTTAACAACCTACAATGGTTCAATTAAAAACACAATGGTAATTAAACTCAATTTAATTTGATCCCACATTACCAACTTGACATTATAAGGGTGACACATGAGAGTTTTGATGAATGACATAATGAAATAGTTTATAAAGTAGTTATAAATTAAGGAAAAATCCATAGACCAACTACCATATACTACGGGAGTTCCACATGTCCATTATCATCGGCTAACACTAGATGAATCAAAGTAAATCATAATATATTAAAAATACCCTAAAATAGAGTGAATTAGCTCACATGAATATAACAATGAAGAAGGTGAGATAAAATTAGTTTGCGAGAAATAGGAGTGAAGAACCTACTGAGATATTTCCCTCATGAATGATAGAACATAAATCATAGGATATATGATGGAGTTCAAAATATACCTTAGATGGGGGATGAGGCACTTCTGACACCCTGGGCATCCCCCTTGTCATCTATAAATAATTTGAAGATCCCATATTAATACATTTATGAAAAAGGTAACAAAAATAATTCATGAAGTGTATCTGGTAAATGACCTGAACCAAATCCATGTTATGTAACAGGTACACATCATGAATGTCTTGGGTTAAACCTCCACACTCCCACAATATTTCATGTTCAAAAAACTATGATGGGAACATATGAGATTAATTCATGTTTTTTAAATAAATAATGTGAGTTTCCCAATACATCTTTTTTTAGTATCTTGACAATCCTTTCTCTAATTGATGTTCACCTAAACCCCCAGGAACTCCACCAAACCATATCTAGCATCAAGAAACCTCATTAATGGTTGTTCAAATCCTCATATGTTTAATTTTATTTTTGAAATTGAAAAAAAATTCTATCCTTCAAACGAATTTTGTCAAAACACTTAGAAGCTTCAACTAAGTTGAAATCATGAGATGTAAGAGGGGGCAGGATTTTAGATATTAGAATGAAGTGTAATTATAAGGGTTAATATTATTGTTACATGGTAATAGTGACCATTAAAATAGTTTCTTCTTAATATGGACCTTGTAATAGTAATGTATAACTTATACATGTATGTGTCTAAAAAAATATAAAATCCATTTCAAATTATATAATAAAAAATTATTAGTATTCTATATTGAATAATGAATATTAATATAATTATAAACAAGTGTTTTAGAATTAAAAAAAATATATATAATGTTTTTAATTTTTTCATGAAAAAAGAAGATCCAAAAATTAACTAAGAGTATTATTTTATTATTAAAATTAATATATGGAGAAAAGTAATTTTATATTGAGGATATTAATTTAGAAAAAAAAATCTTTTAAATCATCCAATGATAACTATTTCATAATTCTCTGGGAAAGTAAATTTTTTTAGAAAATTAAAAAAATATTATAAATATATATTGTAACTATTATGAAATCATTATTATTTTTTATAAATAATATAATTTACTTATTGAATTGTTTTGTTAATAAAAATTATTTTAATAAATTGATATCAATTTTTAAACCTATAATGCAATTTCAATAGTTAAAATGGATAATAAGGTCTGAAAAGAAATATTTTGCACAATAATGACATTTCAAGAAGAGAAGTAAATTTCAAATTTTGTTTTTGGTTATAAAAAGAAAGAAAGTAAAAAATAATGATTTAAATATCAAAACTCAGAAGTTAAAATATGGGTAAGCTAATAGTCCTTCAATTTCTGCAACCAATATTTCAAAAAGTCTAAGTCCCAAATATAATAAACAATTATCCTATATTTTTAGGAACACACACCCTTCATCCCATTATTATTCACCCCAATATCATTTATCAGGGTTTTCCTCCCATTTTAAACTGAAATATACTGTAAATGATGTTATTAAGTGTCTATGAAATTATTTATAAATATTTATTATTATTTTTTCAATGTAAATTTTTTTATACGTCATTATAATATTATATTTTATGTATTATAAATTATAGATCGTTATTATCACTCATTATACCTCCTTTGTAAGCTGTTATAATTTTCAAACATTCACACAATCATAAAATTTTTCATTAAAATATTTATGTATGTCTTTTATCTATAGTATTGTGAATAAATTATTTCTATGAGTCGGGATTTTTATAAAAACAATTGTCATTAATATGTTTCTGATGAAGCCTCTATCAGGTCTCAATTTTATTAATGTTATTTTGGAAGAGATTTTTCATTTCCATTAATGCTTGTCGACCTATAAGTCATTCCTTTATGAATATTTATATCATAAATAAAAATAAAATATATATGAAACATACTACATATTTTTAGATGGTATTTTTTTCAATCATTTATTTTCACTTCATATGTATCAACCTATTATAATCAATACCTATTTTTTATTTATATAATTTTACCATGAATATATGTGAATTGTTAATAATTTATAATTCCTTTTATGAGGATACATTCCATTATAATTTTTATATTATTAGGTTCTATGTCAATTCATATATATCCACCTAAGAGCCATATTATTCCATTTAATTAGTAAATAATAATATTATATATATCAATTATTTTTTTGTATAAACCTATTGATTAAATTTTCTATTTTTATGTTGAGGTCATTTGGAAAAAATATTACATGTGGTAATTTTCCACTATATTCATTTCATGGATTCATTGGAATTATTATGTGAGGGGTGTGTCTTAGAATTAAATAGATTTATGAATCCTATTATGGTATCATGATACTAAATATTTTGGTTATTAGGTGTATTCCTCATATATATATATATATGATATCATTAAATAAGACATTGATGGTATTTTTATAATGTATAGAAATATGTATTCCATCATTGTTGGGACATTTATTATTATCAATGTATTTTTTTTTCTTATTATGTAATATTCTAATATATTACACACAATGTTTCATTCATTATTAAATTATCAGATTATTTATTCATACTATATAGTTATTATTATATTTATTCTATGATATATTCCACTATATGTTATGCCTTACTAAGTGTATTTAATCACCACTATATTTTATCTCTAATTTCCCCACGAACCCTTGAATGTTACTATATGTCATATAAGGATTATAAATGATAAAAAATAATGTTTTTATGTATCCATATGATTTATATTTTGATTTCAATGTAATGTATTGTTCTATTATGTATCTAGTTTTCTAATAATACATTACTACTAAATCATATGTGTTGTTATCTATTTATTATATATCATTGAAATAAAATTAATACATTTTCTAAGGTAATGGATTTAACGTGTTACAGATGGAATCAATCAAAATTTATTATAATCCATAAGAACTAGATTTTTAAGAACAAAATTAGAGAAGACTACCCTACTAAAAACCCTAAGGATATTTTACATATATTTCTAGATTATATGGAACTAATTTTTAATTAATGAATTGAAAAAATATAAATTTGTTTAAAATTTGTTCTATTAATCATAAAATTATTAATATTTAGTTAATATTTAGAAATGTAACTTAATTAAAAGAATGAAAATAAAATAAATACTCATAATTAATGTAGATATTCCAATCCAAATAAAATTAAAGAAGATAGTGTTGATGTTGATAAGATTATATTTTTATTAATATATTCAACTCATGTTGTGATAAATATCCTTTATTATATAGAACATCCTCTTTGAGATACCCAAGGTATATTAATGTTTGATTATTCAACGAGAAAACAAAATTGAGCCTTTAATGGAAGCATTAATCCATTAATGGCAGAGAAATGGATCATATCATTACAGACCATATTACTTGATTTAGGACACAATGAAAAAGGGAATGTGAACATGGTTTCACATCATATGAGATGAGATATTGATATGTGGTGGTATCTTATTTAATTCTCCACGAATATGGAATAAATTGAAAGAATGACGCAAAATTCTATTAATGTAATTTTCATTAATAATAATCATCATCACAATAAAATAGATAGAATGGATTTCAATTCATAATTTTAAGAAAACAATGAGTGGGAAATTATTCCTAAGTATGAAGTTAACTTTATAGGGTTAGTGATAAATGTTGTGGATAATTTATACAATCCTAAAATAAAGTATGATATCTTCATTGATGTATAAAATCCATGTCCTAGATAGGAATTTGTATCTCAAAAATTTTCCACTTATAATATGACAGTGACATGTTCCATAAAGAAATATAATGGGATTTTAAATATTATATATTAAATTTAAATATATTGAAGAATATGAAAATTAAGATCCATAAAGTTTTATTTATGGATAATAGAAAAAAAAAGAGATTTATGGAATTTACAACATGTAGTAACTATATAATGTAACACTGTAGGTAATTTATTGATGATAATAATAGATAATCATCACTTTGAAGGAGTACATTAGTATTATAAAAATTTAAATGGGAAAATTCAGATGAATAAGTAACCCCTTCATGAATATTTCGTCATTTCTGGCAACATAAAATTATAATGAAATTAGAATCATTTGTGGCACCAATGTGGAAATTCATTACTATCGAATTAAATATTCATGGATAAGAAAACCATGATAAATAATTTTTAAAATAATCTATGGAATTATGATAACATAAATCACAAATTTTAATTTAAAAAATCATAATTATAACCTATCATGGTTTTGGAAAATATTTGTGGAAGGTAATCATTTTTTGAAGGCGTGACAATTATCCATCATGCTGTTATGAGATTATTTTACCTAGAAACAAATATTTGACAATTTATTCTAGGATGTATTTTATAATTTTATATGTATATATAACTTAAAAAATCATTAAAGGGTGGATAAATATGAAGAAATCATTTATATCAAAGAGTTATTTCCTTCAAGGACATGAGCATCAAATGAAAGATCACATCATTTGGGAAGATATTCATTTATATGAGAATTCGAAGGAAGTCCCCAAAGGTACCTCTATATTTCATTCTAGAGAGAAGGGGATGTTCCCTCATGAAATAACTTCTTGATAATTCTCCCCTTTCTTATGGCTATCTCATGGAATCCCATTAAATGTATTTTATGAAGGGCTCATGTGAAAAAAAATTGTAAAAAGAAACTCACATAAGTCCTCCTTGAACCAGAATACATGAAAACCCAAACATTATTATAAAATACCCCTACAAAAGGAACTAAAATTTTAGATGAAATCATGGATCACTAATTTTTTTATAATCCCTTTCACAATGGCCTATTATGGTGAAATATTTGACCCATGGTGAGGTATATTTAGAAGAACCCATGAAAAGGATGTTTGGGCTTATATTGGACCCATTTCTTTCTCAATGTTACAAACCTATGTTGAATAATATCTATTGACCACATGAACATCCATTCTCCAAGTTAAATCCATCAAAAACCCATTCCATAATGAAATCCTCCATGGAATCTTGATATACATGATTATGTTGTACCCACTAAGTTTACACCCTAAAAATAGTATTCATTTCAAAATTGAAGTTTCTTGGTTTTCCTACCAAATTTATAGGACACTAATGGGTTTTAAATACATGTATTCCCATGACAATGAGGTTCCCTATTAGTATTCTATTAGTAAAACCTATCTCGAGTCAAGATGCCAATCACAACTATCCCATAACAAGAATCTTGACAGTTGTAGTAACCAATGACCCACTTTGGTCTAATTAATGATCCAATCACATGTTGGAATCATTATATATTTAATACCAAACATCTTACTCATTTATCATCCCATCCCCAGTCTAATAAATGATCCATATTTCACAAAATATTATTCTAATTTTATGTAATCCCCAAAAGAATCCATAACTTGAGTTATCTTCCAGGTTTAAACATATATGCCTCTTGTTAGCTATAATAACTAACCACACCATATCATGTTTTGTAATCAATATAATATAAAGACTTGAATAGGTCTCCCATGAATATAACTGATAGAGTCGCCTATTTCATCCTTTCATAACAGAGATAACCTTACCATGTTATGTTAAACATCATGGGATAGTTATAAAATATGAATTTAAATTTAGTATCTCAAACTATGTCAGATTTTATTCACATCCAAAAAAATAAATATGATTACTCTATATGGCTCAATAAAAAAGACCTGTTTTTCATAGATGTGTAACCATAAAATTCACAGCATAGTTTTCAGAAGAATATAATTAAATTAAACTTAATTTAGTTATGGTTTAATGACAACAAATGTTACCAGCATTTCCCTTAACACATGACTTTAAAAGGTATGATGTATCTTTTTATATAGCTCTCAAATATATGATTTATGATTCCCTTTATATGTATACTTATGTAACCTCTCACATGGTATAGATCAAAACTACCCAAAAATTGTGGGTACCGTAGATGTTGATAAACCATTTATTTTACAGAATTATGGGTCAAAATCATAGTATAACCAAACATGAAATCAAATATATAGGTCCTTTGGAAAATTTATTTTTTCACAACAACACATGTTTTTTATGGTAACTGTTATAGAGGTAAGACATCGTAAAATTATCATTGTGAGGGATTCATGAACATTCTTGTACCATATAAGAGAGTATAGTTATTGGAATTAATACCATTGTTGGATAAGTAAGCCTCTCTTCCATTCAACCATTGTACTGCCTAATGGGTTGATGGTAGCTATAAATGACCACATACCTTTGGAAATAAGGTCTTCACTGACTCAAAATATTGTGGGTGTGGGGATGTTAGAAACTATATTTTGAAAGGGATATAAAATTTTATTTATGTTTGAATGTATTGTTCATCAATCTCATGAGTGTAAGGTAATGCAATAATCTATTAATTTCCAATGATTTAATTAAATGGGTTTTGGATGCAAATCAAATCAATGCTCCAAATTCCAATTAATATACTAATGAAGAGTCCAATAGATAAAGGAAAAAATTATAAAATCACAATAGTAGAATTTTTTAATGGAAATTATGGAATAGTATGTATGATAAGACTTATTAATATATATATATATATATAATCATTTCATTAGGATTTGAACATTTTTATTACAGTGATATTATGGTTTGGGTGTGTTATTTTAGGAAAATTTATTTCAGGATACAAAAGGTTTATACTTCAAAATTATAAAATTTTGACTTTTATGACATAAAAGTTCAGTTATATGTAAATATATATATATAAGAAAACCAAAATCCACGATGTAAAACATATTTAGGTAGTAAGAGTCAAATAATTAATTGAAACATGAATGTTTTGGAATGTCACTCATGCTATAAAAAACTCAGGGATCAAGGACCCTAAAATTTTCATTCAATCCATAAATAAAAGATATATAAAATATCCAAAGACTTGTTTGTTTTAATTTATTGAGTATATTCATGACTTACTACATAAAAGTGTTATGGAGAGATAAAATAAATAATACATACAACATAAATGTTTTTTATAGAGTATGGTGATGTAGCCTGTATATATATATTCTAGGTGTTAGACATTTTCCAAGGGATTTTACCTTTTCCCTATTTTTTTCATTATATCCCATTGTTTTTTATTTTATTTTTTGGATTTGTAATATGGTTCAGTTTTAACTTGTTTTGATTTCTTTTTTCAATGTGGGTTGCTTCCTTTCTTCTTCAACCAACATGATATAATAATTATTTCTATTACTTTCAAGGTTTGTTTCCAACATACATTCATTAAAATACTATTTCAATTGATTTTAGTGATTATTATGTGAAATGAAGTTCTTCTTCAATTTCATTTATTATTAACATGTTTAATTCCATTATCTCCAGGCTTGGATAACCTGCTTATGGTTAGGGATAGTGAGTAGGGGTAGCAGTTTTTTAATGAATTTATAAATTAAGATGAGGGCAATTTATTAGGTTATAATATATTATTATAATAAAATAATTTTCCATTTTATATCATGATCTAGAGCAGGATAATATAAGGTAAATATCCCAATATAATTATAATAAACGGGAGTCAGATGAATAATTTGTTATTTTCTTCTTTTTTAGTTTCACCAAATGCATCAAACATGGAAACCACATCTAGACTAAAGACTGTATTCCAATATGGTTAGATCCAAATCATTGGACAATTTCTTAATTGGTGATTCTTGAATAGCTACATGGTCAATTCAAATAGAAAATACCTTGTTATATTAAGGTATGACTATATTTTACGCTCTTAAAAATTGATACTGAACCACTCTAACAATATTAAAAGTATATGACAATTTATATATCTTGAAAACCAACCTCTTATAATCCCATGAGTATTCCACTTCTATGTAAAAATTTATTGGTTCCAATCCTTTTTCATTTCTTATTTTTTTTACCTGAAAATCCTCTATTTTACATACCATTGCAGTAGTTTTAGTTGGGTTAATATAAATATCTAATTTTATAATGCATATATAGTATCAAAGGAACTACACATGATAGTTTATTTTTATCATCATTATTAAGGAAAAGGAATTCAGTTTTATATAGTGACCTTTGGCATGAATGTTTGATTTCCCTAAACCTATTCCATTTCCCATTTTTATTTCCCACACTCACACATGGATTAGTATCTTTATCCTTGTTAAATTTTATGTGCATGACCTGACCCCATGTAACTCATTCAATATGCATAGGCCATTATGAACCTCCTAAGATTAAACCCAATATAGAGAGGTATAATTTTCATGTCTTCATTGAAACATGGTCAAACCAAACTATATTATGGATCCAAATATAGGGAATTCTCAATATGTCCATCTTGAACTATAGGGAGTGAACCCCTTATTGGAGAACACCATAATGAACTATGTATTGCCATCTATTCGTGGTATTGTGACCAGAATTGTTTGTCCCCAATATTGGAACAAAAATTTGAATTCAAACAATGAATCACTCATATGATTAAAAACCTTGGAAAATTCAAAATCATTTTGAGGGAAGATCCGCATGAACATATTTCATGCTTCATAGATGTCTATGAAAACATTAAAAATCAAGGTGTATATTCAGACACTATCAGGCCTAGGTTATTTCCCTTCTCCATGCATAATGGTTCCAAGTATTAGATTAAAATCCATGATCCAATGTCTATTACATCTTTGGATGGTTTATCTAAGAAATTTATTGACATGTACTATTTGGTCATGTGTAATTATAAGCTATATAATGATATAAAAAAAAATCACAAGAGAAAATGGATAATCAATATAAGGGGATTTGGACTATTTTTAATGATTGAACTAATAGTAACTTCATTAGAAACATGATTTCTAGTTATAGATTAAATCCTTTATTCAGGTCTAACAACTTCCTATATAAACCATTTTATATTTCACCTATTATGGTGGACTTATGCTTATGACACTATAAGTTAGGAAATCACATTATGACAAAGCTTGTCATAATTCAATTCATTTGAATGAGTGACCAAGGGCCACCTCAGATGGTGTAAACCATTTTGAGGAAACCAAACTCCTTGAAGTTTAGTTTGAATCCCTTATAATGATGTTATAAAATATTTGACTTCTTTCTACACCACCACACCAACCTACTCATGTTATGGAGATTAAAACATCATAAATGTGTGGAATAGCACACCTATCATGATTATCACATAGTTATTGGTAGATAAAAAATGTCAGGATAAAAATTAAGATAATTAAAATTAATAATCTCAATAGTTTCAATAACCTCAAAAATTTCAAACACCATTTTACAAATATAGACCATATCAATAAGAACAAACCAATCATAGAACACTTGGGTAACCCCCACATAACTAGGCTCCTCAACCACAACACCCTTTCAATGAAAAATGTCACGACCCGTCCCCCGATACCCACACCATGACTACCCCGATCCCACATTCTCTGAAGAAGGGGTTGGTGACTAGCACCAAAAAGGTGTATCTCTATAACGGGAAGTCATTGATTTTAAACATTTACAAAAAAAAAACAATCCATGAACAAAACTAGAAGCATCCACAAAGTAATATTTTGTAGTAAATAGTGTACTGAAATTAAAGGGGACCAGAATACAAGCCCAACTAAAATGTAAAAGTACAACTAAAAAGATAAAACATTCCATGGATTATCCACCAGGGATCCTACCCAAAGTGTAGGTACAAATCGTGTCCACAGAAATCGACGTCGGCCCATCTCCTCCGTGTACCGCCTGATCATGGATCCCACAAGTCTCATCCTAGCTGCTCGTCGTCTGCACAAGACACAACAAGGTACGGGTGAGCATGTGTAGGGGTGACTATAACAATACTCAGTAGGGATCCCGAGACCCCCGAAAGTCTCCTAGATTTCTACAAAGGAAATACCAAAAAGCAAGACCTCAATCACAATGAACAAAGAAGTCCTCAACTATACATAGGTATATTTCCATACATAAATCTTTTTTACCAAAATATACTCATCTCTTACATGGGGAGACACAAGGACACAACCATTAATCCATTTTCACAATTGATCCATGAGGGAAGTATACAAAAAAGGTAACACCACGAAGGTAAATGTACCACAAATGTACCACCAAAAAGGTAACACCACGAAGGTAAAAGTACCACAAGGGTAACACTATAAAGGTAACACCACTAAGGTAAAGTACCACAACAGTAACACCACAATGGTAACACCACGAAGGTAAAATTACTACAATGGTAACACCACTAAGGTAACACCACGAAGGTAAAGTACAAAAAAGGTAACACCCCGAATGTAACACCACTCAGGTAACACCCTGAAGGTAAATATACCAAAAACGAAAGGATTCATCTCACACCAGGCATATAACTTAAGTAAAGATGTACAGATGATTAGTCGTAATTATAGATAATCTTATTCTATCAAGAGTTACTGCTGTGGACCCACACAAGATTGGTATGAGCTGACCCACATATGATCTTTGTGCGCTGACCCAAATAGGATCTGACCCAAACATGATCAGTATGTGCTGACCCAAATATGATCATTGAGCACTGAACCACACATGTTGAATTGGTACTGACCCACATAGGATCATTATTCATTCTTTAGGTCACAACCATCCATGAGATTCCCGAACTAAGAACTCTTTATTCTAAGAGGATCTACTCCTCAAGTGATTTTTCATACCTCAACATCCATGATATTCCTTGAAGAAGTATCCCAATGTACCACCATGTCATAAGGGATCCAATGTGATAGATGATGCATCAATCAGATGGACAGAGTGTGAGATATGGGTTGTTTTTTAAAAAGCGCCATGTTGGATTCAAGTCGGATCCAACCCAGGTGGCATGTCAAAATCTAAAAAAACTCACTTATAGTATCTCAAAATTATCTCCTTGTCACTATGGTCCTTATTCCACTAACGGCATATCAGTCAGAGGTTCGGTCTGTTAGTTACTTCTCTTTCCCTGAAATAGGGTGGTTATCCCATCGTGGTATATCTCGGCTCGGTCGAGAAAAAAAATATGCCAAAGGGACCGCTTCCCAAAAGGGGCCCCAATGCCACTGATGGCATGTCAACCAGACATCTGGTTCATCAGTTATGTGTGTTTCTTTATTCGTGTACAGGTTGGGTTTGGGCCCGATCCAACTTGGTCAGAACAGCCTGACACAATGGGTCCTGGGGTCTACCTTACATCACATGGGTCCGACCCACAATGGGTCGGCCTAGTTTGCTGGTTTTAGCCCATCGGGGTCGGACCAGTTTGGTTCGTAGTTAACCCGACCTACCGGATGGGGATCGGCCCATCCGCGCCAGCCCACCGGGCAACAGGTATGGCCTGGAATGCCGGTGGATCTAGCCAGGTTCACCATACCCCAATGGCTCGGTCTTCTAGAAAGCGGACTACCTGACTTGCGGGCCCTGTGGTTGTGTGGCTATTTTTCACAACTAGTTAGGAAAAACACCACCACATTAAAGGGTCGGTCGTTTGACTAACCATGTTCCACAAATGTAGCACACCACGAGCCACGCCGCACCCTCCTATCACGGCCTGCTGGTCGCGACTTCTTCCACCAGTGGCGCTTGGTGGCATCGAACTTGTCCCATGTGGATGAATTGGGCCAACCGCCCTTGGCCGCTACAGCGCATGACGGTGTGCTTCATTCCACCACTAAGGATAAGTCACCGCAGGTCTCCTCCACCCACCGCCTACAGCCGCCGACTTGGCGCTCCAGTTGTTTCTTCTATGGGTCATCGTACATGCTCTGGTGTCTATTTTTGTTATCGTTTGCACCTATATCTCTCCAGTGCACCCTCCATCATTGTGTGACCCACTATTTCTTATTTCCATCAAATTGAAAGTTTTTCCCCAAATTTCACATCAAGAACAAAGTGGTGGAGGGTCCGAGGCTTGTTTGTTTTGCCAAATCCCTATACTTATAGGTGATACCAAGCGGTATATGATTTAATTCATCATGGAGAATTTCAAAATAAACCCCCTACCTCATGATATTTAGAGAACATCCGTGTTTGGGGAAGAGTCTGTGTCCTTAATTTAGTGGCACTCGTCACCACCTGCTAGAACTGATTCTATCATCTAAGTGGTTGGTGTCTCTATACATTACCACAACATCATCACTTGGAGAATACTATCCAATACTCCTCCCCAAGAATCATATAAATATGAGACTATGAAGGTTTGTAATTCACGTGGAATTAATTGGGTTCAATTAATTAAGATATCTTCGTAATACTAATGGTGCTATTACAAAAAATTGATGAGTCATGCCATTTAATGGCTTGACCCGTCGTTGGTCCCGCCATCACTTCTTTTCAATTGGAGGAAAAGAAAAAAGGAAATAAAATAACATTGTTATTTTATTATTCTTTTAAATTTCTAAAATCTAAATTTATCTCCTGACCTTCCACAATTGAAGTGAAGCCTTCCTTTAGAAAATCCTAGTGCTATGGATTTAGCGGTGCCCTCTGATTTTTAATCCAAGTGCCAGTTCAAAAGTTAGAATGTGCCACTCCCGTGTTTTCTGAATGTACCTTAAAAAATTTTCAATTAGTTTTTAACATTCACATAGACCCACGTTGATCTAGGCTAGGCTCTACCTAAGGAGAACACACCCCAAAAAACTAAATGGTACTCTCATATTCTCAATTCGAGTTATCATTTAGATGTTATGGATTTTAACAGTAAAATAATTGTTTATAAATTATTATTTTTTCAAAAATTAACTTCCATAGTTGGCACGCGCTTGACAATGTTAGTATATTCCTAAAGGAAGCATACACTCACAAGCTCAACGGTGGTCTCAGATTTTTATTCTGAGTCACCATTATTGAGTAATAAGAATTTCAAAAATAAAATAACTTTATTTAATTATTTTATTTATGGTTATGCAATTTTTGGGTTTCCCCACCAGTGGCCTGTGTTGACTAAAATTAAGTCATGTCTAGGGTAAAACTACTATTATAATGCAATGATGTTCTTATATTTCTAATCTGGGTAACCATTGGAATGTTATTCCATTTTTTCAGGAAAACTTCTCATGCATGCTAATTAAATCTTAACAAAATATCGACAGATCATTCCAAGCACTCCGAGCCTCAGAATCATGTTCTATTTGATTTTGCGACCTCGAAATGATCCTAAATAACTTTAAAATAATTTATGTAATTTCTGGGTCTTTACATTCTCCTCACCTTAGGTACTTTCATCCCAAAAAGTCAAAATAATGGAAAATAAAAAAAATGAGGGTACTGAGCAAGAATATAAGCCTCCTGCTCCCATGTGCTCTCCTAGAAGTTCCCATTCTATAGAAAAATCGTACTATAGGGATCTTCCATCCACAATGAACTCACTTCTATCGATTCTATATCTCCACCTAAAACTCTGTAAAAGTTGCCCCATCATCGATGCCCAGCTCACCCCAATCGGTATATGTGATGGATCATCCATGTACTTCTTTAGCTATGACTAATGGGAAAATTATCCACCTGGTGCATGTGTGGGAGAATATACATATGGTACACCACCTTACCTACTCTGATGAGGATCTAGAATGGTTTGATATACCTCAGAGATAGCTTGTCACCCCTGCCGAGTCTCGGTTATCCTCATTGGGTTGAGACCTGTAAGTAGAAATGGAATCTCTCCTTGATCACCAAGGGTCTACATCTCCTGTCGGAATAAGACTTATGTCTACTCTATGTAGTCTTCTCTTTCTAACAATTGAGGCATCGTGATAGAATCTCTGCCACTGAATTTTTCATCCCTACCCACCAGAACTGATGCTAGAGGTCCTGGAACATCGTCGCTACTCCAGGATGTACCGCTAAAGGAGATTTATGGATCTTCCTCAACGCCTCCTCCAACAGCATCCCTGGTACCATGGTGTGTCCTCTTAAGATAACGATGTTCTCCCCACCTTCATAAAATCCTTTAGGAGACTGTCCTGAGGACATCTGAGCACGTTGGGCCACGCATTCAACATCCCCAAGAAATGCCTCATAAACTGGCTGATGATTTATGGGAGTGACCATCATATACTGGAGGTAAGCTTCTCTATCATTATCCATTAAGGATATCTACAGCATGAATAGCTTCTCTAAAACCTCACTCAGCAATTGTAGATGAGACCTCCTACTGAGTGTTTTTGCTACCACATTCCCCTTCCCATGAGTATATTCTATCTCAAATTCATTATCCTAGATGAAATTTATCCATCCTTGTTGTCTCATGTTCAGGTCCTTTTGTGGTAATATATACATGAGACTCATGTGATCATATTAAACATTATATCATTCACCAAACAAGTAATGACGCTATATCATCAGCACAATGAACACTGCTACTAACTCCAGGTCATGGGTAGCATAGTTATGATCGTGCTATCTCAACTGTTGTGAGCCATAGGTGATCACAACCTTAAAATCCCGTAAAATCTCTTCAAACATTTCCCGGTCCATAGAAAAGGCCCCCCCTTCCTTGTCAAAGATGACAAGGGTGATGATACCCTAGAAACGTCTGGTACAGATCTCTGGTATTAGTCAGCCAAAGGAGAATTCCCTCTCCCTTCGGCGAGGTAGTTTGGGAAACATTTTTTTAAAGATGTCCCCACACTCTGCCACTAATATTGGGTACTCAAAACTAAAAACTCCTACTTCCGTGATGGTAAGGCTGACCGACTCAAGATTTATTTGTTTCATCCTCCTATGCATGAGATTATCATTTACTACTTGGGTTTACTTTTTCCCCAACCAAGGAAAACCCCATTCCAATGTTGTAGATATACTACATCCATTTTTCCTAAAATAGTCAATCTGAATATGAACTATGCGTGTCTAGTCCATCCCCTAACTAATGTCGTATGGCCTCGATGCTTCCACCAAGAGTTCGAACATAAAATCTCTCCTCAAGGGTCATATCAGGCAGTTTTCATAAGCTTGATTATCATGTATCCTCTCAAATGTATCTCCACATGTAAGTGTCAAGTCATTAGTATAACCAGAAACTCATGATCGTTAACTAGATTTGAAGAAATAAGGAATGATTGGTACCTACTAATTTTTATACGCCATCTAGTAGTAGACACAATCTGTAACTCGAATCATATATAGAGCCCTTGGGTTACACTCCTTGACCACATGTAGCTACTCTCTTTCCCGGTCCTCCAGTTCCCGGAGCCTTACGGGGACCTTATTAGGATGACTGTTATAACATGTCAAAATGTATACCACCTAGTTCAGCTCTTCTAGATCCACTTCCATGCCTTCTTCTCCACAGATTCATCTTTCACTATCACTTCATCTTACAGAAACATTTTACATGTCCATGTCTCTAATATTGGCGTTGGTTTCCTTATTCCCTACAGCTAACAATCACTGGATGTATCCACTCATCCAAAGATAATTCAACCAAAAAGGTACTCTCTATAACCCTAACATAATAAGGAATTCATAGAGGAATAGTTCTAGATCAAATTTTTTTAAACACACCTCACTCGGAGGTCCAAGCTTGGAAGCACTGACTGTACTATATTCAATGAGTACCTGGGATAGTTGGTATGCCTTAATGAATACTCAGCTATCGACAGGTCATTCTACTGAAGTTGTAAATGATCTTGGGAACACTCACCTATTAACTTTTTTGGGAATGAGACCCCATTCTTTGAGGAAGTTTATTAGTATTTTTCATAGAAAAGTAACCTCTTCACAAGATCAGGGTAATCTAAACCATATCATCATACTGCTGAGCCACATAAAAGGCTCTCTACTAAGACCACCATCTGATCGAATCATTCTCTGGCTATATGAAAACTCATAAAAATCCTCATGACAGTCCTTAGCCACATTTGAGTCAGGCTCGCCTTGGTTCTTGAGGGCTATCTGATGCTGAAACACATGTAAGGCACTAAGCCTATATGTGTCCTCTACCAGAGCCACCAGTTGTAACTACTAACCAATATTCAATGATATAGTTGGTACAGTACCTAAAGGTACCATCTTGAGAAACGTTCCATGTATCGAAGCCTCATCACCATGCGGACCATCCTCATGGCCATGAACTAATAAGAACTAGTAGCTATGATCACCATCTAATATATTAGTGTCCCAACTAGGTGGAAAACTCTAGTCACATCCCCCAACCAGTTCTCAGCTTATTGGGGACCTGTCTCACCTCGAAACCTCCGAGGTATCTACAACTGGAACCTGTGCGATGCATTCAATCGGCGTACTTGGTCAACTAGTAGCATCTGTTGTTGATCCATACAGGATCTCTAGAATGCTGATCCACACAGGATCACTCAGTGGGCCATCATCATCTACTCTCATGGGAATAATAGCTAGATATTTATGCGGAAACATCCTGATAAAGAACAGGTGCATGATGATCATTAAATTTTACCTGTTGAGTAAACTCCAATGAATCAAAGGAAAAACATTTCAAAAACAAATGAAATAAGTGTTTTCGTGCATTGAGTCGGAAATTAAAATTTCGGGTCCTGGTGTATTAATATCTCGGTCGCCGCACCAACATAGGATTACCCAAACTAAAAACCACACTAATAACACATTACACTATTGAAAAAATGAAATGATCAGAGTCTTTATTCTTTAGTAGAACTGAATTTTCTGAAACCACTTTGTCATGACCCATCCCCCGGGGCCCACGTCGTGACTACCTCATGCCCTTATTCTCTAAGGAAGGGGTTACTAACTAGCTGATAAAGGAGTAAACCTATAATGGGAAGGCATATTATTTAAACCTGTATAAACCCACAATCCAAGAACACAACAAGAAGCATCCATGAAGTAAACTGGTGTTGTAAAATGTGTACTGAATGTAAAGGGGTCTGGAATACAAGCCCCACTAAAAAGAGAAAAAAAATCTCGGATCATACACTGAAGATCCTACCTAAAGGGTGGGTAATGATCATCTCCTTATAACTTCACATCTTCCCATCTTCTCCGTGAACCACCTGCTCCTAGCTCCCTCAAGTTTCATCCTAGCTTCTCATCATCTACACAAGACACAACAAGTTTTGGGTGAAGCCCGTGTAGGGGTGAGTATAATAACACTCAATAGGGACCCCAAAACCCCCAATGGTCTCCTAGAGTTCCACAAAGGAAATACCATAGATAAAGACCTCAATCAAAAAGAACGATGTAGTTATCAAATCTATTTAGGTATATTTCCATACATATACCTATGTTATGAAAATATACTCATCTCTGACATGAGGAAACACGAGGTCCCAAATTTTACGCCATTTTTACAATTCATCCACAAGAGACGTATTCCACAAAGGTAAAACCATAAAGGTAACACCATGATGGTAAAAGTACCACAAATGTAACACCACAAAGGTAACACCAGAATGTAAAAGTACCATAAGGGTAACACCACGAAGGTAACACCGCAAAGGTAAAGTACCTGAATGGTAACACCAGGAAGGTAACATAATGAAGTTAAAAGTGCCACAAATTCTAGATCACATAGAAAATGTACCACAAAGGTAACACCATGAAGTTATCACCACGAAGATAAAAGTATCACATAGTTAGGGACTCACCTCAAATAGGGTATATAACTTAAGTACTGAAGTACATATGATTATTCATAAATCTAGATCTTATTCCATTGAGAGGCTCTACTACTATCCCCCACAGGATCAATATGCACTGACCCACACATGATCCTTGAGCACTAACCCACACTAGATCAGTATTCACTAAACCACATAGATTCGTTGTTTTTTGACCAACACAAGATCAATAGATACTGACCCACATTGGATCACTATTCATTCTTCACGTCACAAACTACCATGAGATTCCCGCACTAAGAATTCTTGATTCTGGGAGGATCCACTCTTCAAGTCTTCATTCATACCTCATCCACCACAAAAATCCATGAATAATTATTTTAAAATTACCTCAATGTCATAATGGTTCCAACGCAATAGATGATGTGTCGATCAGATGCCCAGTCTATGAGATATAGAAACATTTGTAAAAAAGGCCCAGTTGGATTCATATCTGATACAAATCAGGTCGCATGTCAACCTCTGATAAAACACCCATAGAGTATCTCAAAAGGACCACATTTTCCCTAGGGTCCTTATTCCATAGTTGGCACCTCAATCGGATGCCAGGTCTATTAGTTACATCCCTTTCTGTATAGCAGGGGGTGATGACACCTTGGCCTAGCCCAGATCGGTGGGGCCCATCGAAATATACCAAAGAGAGTAAATCCCAAAAGGTGTCCCAATGGAACTGATGGCATGTCAACTAGACACCGGGTTTGTTAGTTACGGGCGTTTCTTTATTCGTGTACCGGATGGGTCTGGGCTCGATCCGACTCGGTTAGACCAGCCCTGGCGCAAAGGGTCCTGAGGTCTACCTAAACCCAAAAGGGTTCATCCCACTACGGTTTGGCCTAGTTCATAGGTTCAGTGTAATTGTGGTTGTCCTGGTTCGGTTCACAGGCCCGGGACGTGGTTTTCCCAGCTACCTGGTGGGGCTCAGCCCACCCCCGTTAGCCCACCAGGCTGCAGGTCTGGCCTATCCCCCTAACAGGTCTGACCCTACCCTCTGGTGAGTCCCACCCGCATAGACAGACCGTTTCTTCATTGTCCACCAGAAGGAGGGACACCTCACTTACATGCCCCATAGTTGCGGGGCCATTTTGCCAAACATGTGGGGCGCTGCCCCACCGCATTAACCAGTGCACCATTTGGATGAACAGGTTTCGCCAATGCAGCATGGTGTGGCCCGCACTGCACCCTCCTACAATGGCATGTTGGCCACAACTACTTCTTCCAGCATCGCCTGTAGGAACCTCCCTTGTCCCACATGTCCGGTTAGGGTCGACCTCCCTGGGCCTCCGTGACGCATGACGACACGCTGCTTTCCACCGCACACATTCGGTCGTCGCGAGTCTTCTCTAGCTGCCACTGACATGGCACGTTGGTAGTTTCTTTCACGGGTCATCGTACCTACTCTGGTGTTTGTTATTAGTTCCATCTGCACATACGGCTCTCTTGTGCTAACACCATCATAGCGTGACCCACTATTTCGCATTTCCATCAATATGGAAATTGTTTCCCAATGATCACATCATGAATGAAGCAGTGGAGGGTTCAGGCCTTTTTCGTTTGGCTTGCGCCCTCTAAGTTAAGGTGATAGCAAGTTTGAGGGATTTAATTCATCAAGGAAAACATCAAAATAATCCCCTACCTCATGATCATTATAGAACATACGTGTTTGAGGATGAGTCAGTTTTCGTCGTTTGGTGGTGCTGAACACCGCCTGCTGGAACTGGTTTTGTACTCTAAGTGGTTGGTGTCGCAGTACTTTGTCTGAGCTTAGTCGCTTGGTGCAGTCGTACCAATATTCATCCCCAGGCTCCATAAAAATAGGATAGGGGGAGTGAGAGTAAAACAAATGTAATTAATGATGTTCAATTAATTAAGTAACATTCTTAATTTGAACTGTGTTGTGACAAAGAATTGAGGAGTCAAGCCATTTAATGGCTTGACACACCGTTGGTCCCTCCACCACTGCTTGTTTGTTGGAGGAAAAGAAAGAAAAGAAATAAAATAACATTATTATTTAATTATTCTATTAAATTTACATAATCTAACCTCTTGATTTACTACGATCGATGTGACGCCTCCCATATGTGAATCCTAGCACTGCGTATTCAACAGTGCCCTCAGATTTTTAATACTTGAACGAGTTCAAAAAATAGAAAACATTGTTCATGCATTTACTGAATATATATTAAAAAACGTTCAAAAATTATTAACATTCACCCTCGAACCACATTGGTTGAGTTTAGGATCTTCTTAAGGAGAACTCTCCCCAAAAAACTCAACAATAATATCAGATTTTCAATCTGAGTTACCATTTTGATGTTAGGGATTTTATCAATAAATTAATTGTGACATAATTGTTTTATCTACAGCAAATAACTAACTTCCAAAATTTTCATGGGTTGACTAATGTTAGTATCTTCATAAAGAAATGATACCCTCACATGTTTATCAGTAGTATCAGATTTTTAATCCAAGTAACCATTTGTGAGTTATATTCATTTAAAAAATAAAATAACTTTATTTAATTATTTTATTTATGCTTATTACATTTTAGTGATTTATCATCGATGGCCTACTCAAACTTAACTTAAGTCATGCTTAAGGTAAACCCAATGTCATAAACTAAATGGTTCCCTCAAATTTCTTGATATAGGCACCCATTTAAGAGTTATTCAACTTTTTGAAGAAAACTTCTCAACCGTTCTAATTAAAGCTTAATAAAATTTTGACGGATCATTCCAGGCACTCCGGCCCTCGGAATCGCGTGCTGTCAAATTTATCATTCCTCAAAATAATCCAAATTAATTAAAAACATATATATGTAATCTCCAGGTCTTTACAAAAAATATTTCCTCCTTTGGATTAGTAGTTTCAACTTCCTAGTCATATAAAATTTCAAAAATACTCACCTAGACACCCAAACATCCCTCTTCAATAATAAAATTCTAAAATTTACTCATTGAATTTTTTCAAAAAAACATTCCATTGAAAAAAAACTCATGTAAAAAAGATAAAAATTCCTTGGGATTCAATTTATAAACATGATAACCAAGAATCATATAACTCTATAAATCTATGAGACAATTTACTAGTTACACTACTATGTAATATTGAGACACACCCAAGATAATGGGTTGAGTATATATTTTATTAAAGTAGAATGTGATATACATTCAACAACCATGAAAAGGATATGTAAATAGGATTGAATAACATGAATCATTCGTGATAGTAATCAACAAAGACAATAACAGGGGAACTCACATAGTTGGTATATAGTAAAATATAGAATTAGGGAGATTTGAAAAATCCTAAGTTAAAGAGAAGTTTATAAATGAAGATGACTATGTTGCACCACCACTACAAACCCCCTCCATTTCTAGTGAGACGGGACAAGGATTGATAGAGTTTCATTATAATAAATTTTTTGATATGTTTTTAAAACACAAAATCAATATTCATGTTGTTGAATTCATTGCCCAGATGCTTTTTTATGGTAAATTCTTAAAGGTGATTAACCTAATAATGGGAAATTGAATAATTTAGAGTTATTCCCTTGAATGAATAATTTACCATATATTTTGAAATATATTATCCCACCAATGATGAGATATCATTCTAGTTTTCTAGTCCTATACACTATAGAACCACATAATTTTGGAAAATCCTAATGTGGTATGCAAAAATGTTTAAATCTCATGGTATTGATAGTCTTAAATAAATTTGGGCATGAGGACCTAAAATTTATACTTGTATCACTTAGGATCAGCAATTGATTCATCATGTATCCTTAGATACATATCAATGTTTTATTAGTTATGTTTTTAATCTTTATTTTCCCCACTAAATTTATGATCATCGTTATGGAGGTACCTAGATATTTCCCCGTAATTCTAGGACAACCATTTCATGCATCCAAAATATATTTAATAAATTTGAACCTAGGTTGATGGATCACCATACTAAACTATGAACAGGTAATGTTTGATATAGTATAAGCTTCTATGAAAAGTGTAAACTCATTTAATTGTTAATACAATTTTATGACAGATGAAAAAGATGATTTCATGTTATTGAAGATGAAAGGGTTTCTATTTATCCTCATTAAGATGATAGTCATGTATATGAGGATATAACATATATTTAACCTATAATGAGAGATTCTTAACTATATTTAACACATTTAGTTATTAAGCCACCAACATCATAATGGATTACTCTTTTGATCACACTAAACCCTAATTTTTAGAGACCTATGAATCGTTTATGGTAATCATTATATCACAAATGAATCCGGAAAAAGAATAAAAAAATATGAATGTTCTTAATATGGAAAAAATCAATATATTCATGTGAGGAAAATATTAATGGGGTCGACATCATAATATATATTATTATATTTATATTAGAGGAAGGCTCAAAAAAATTAAAACCTAATATGTGAATCACATAACCAATTATAGAAGTAAATAAAAAGGATACATTGAATATCATCACCACTAGTATTGTTTATTATATCTCTTATCAAATACGGGTGAGCCTACTATAGGTAGTACCAATGAAGAGAGGATAGACATCAATTAAAAATAATTTAAATGACTTAATCCCATATAAGACCATTACATGAAGACATTCTGGTGTCTGCTATAGAAATATCATTACAACATCATGGAAATACCATATCCTTCTCCCATTCATGCATCATATGTTTGAGAGACTATCTATGCTTTAATTATATTGGTTCCTAGATTGATATTCTATATTAAATCAAATCCTCTTGGATGCATATGTTTTTTTGGAAATACACAATTATATTTTCATTCTAAACCATAAAATATCGACTAATATAATTTGAAATGTGTAATGAGTCAAAAACAAGAGCATGGTTTATGAAATAAAATCATTCATGATTTGAAGAATTTTTTTTAAAAAAAATTCATTGATGATTTTTTCATATATTTATGATCATTCGATTTATGTATTGGTAATTTGGATCTTGTGTTGCAATACTGTGAATTAAAATTTCTAGTGTTGAATTCATAGAAATTCAATTTTAATGCTAAAAGAGTCAGAGAATTCGGGAATACAATTTAATATCATGGTATGAAATTTGATGCAATGAAAATCAATGTAAAAAAAAAGATAAATGAACCCACAACTATAAAGAGTATAATGAGTTTTTTAGTCCATTTGGGGTTCCATCATCTCATTGATAAGACATTACACATACAACTAGACCACGAACTCATATAATGTCTATGTATTTTAAAAATTAATTCTATAAATAATTTTGATGGTCCTTTTATTCTCTGAAGAATAAAAGTGTGGATTCTTCTATAAATTTATCTCCAGGGCATGATAATGACATTGAGATAATGTGTGATTTTAGTGACATAATTATAGGTAATTTTTAGGATATATGGTTTGACATCCATTTTTCCCATTTATTATTCTAGACATACAATAACTGAATCTCAAATAAATTATTTTACCACACAAAGAGAACATCTAGACGATTTTTTTAAATTTTTTAATTTACTGTAAACCTTGTGCTCTTTAGAGTTGTGGATTACAATGACCATAAAGTATTAATAAAACTTATGAGTTAAAATAATATCAAAAAATGATTTATATGTTGAGTACTTCTACAAAGAGAGTTTAAAATATTCATCAAATACATTAATGGTACTTGAAATATTATAATAAAACGTCAATCTAGACATTATATAGTTATTAGATTGGATGATGAAGAGCTAATAAATATCAACGAATTCACTAATGATACACACTTCAATATGAATACACAATAATGACCATGATTTCTTTACAGAAGAAAATATCTTTCCACTAAAACCATCTACCCACACTTCTTCTATCAATAAAGAAATATGTTTCTATAATATATGTCACTCTACTATTGGAATAAACTTATATTTTTCAATTTTTATTTTTATGGTTTAATTGGATGCTAAATTAAAATGGAGGAAATTAAACATGTGATTATATTATTTTATACATCATTTATTGGGTTAAATCATGGTTTAGTGCATGCTATGGACAAAACTCTTTAGAGAGGGTTCTTTTTAACCTTACTCCATTGAGATGTAATATGTATTTTATAAACCATTAATCAATATCAGTGAATAAGAACGATTAATAAATTTAATTAAAAGATAAAGAATGATAATCTAGAAGAAAAAATAAACAAAATATTGAAAATTAATTTTATGGTAGCATTTTTGATTTCTCATGGGGAGTTACATATCATTGTCTCTATGTAATGTTTTTCAGAGTGGCTTGAAGCAAAATCATCTACAATTGAAATAGACAAGCTGTCAATGCAGTTAATAAATAGAAACATATTTTCATGATTTGGATTACCCATATTATGAACTGGTGATTTTCAATCACACATCAATAATACATCATTAAATGGGATTCTTGAAAATTATGGGATTAGATACATCACTAAAAATATGTACCACCCCTAATCTGGAAGGTAGGTCAAATTATCCAATCAGGGTATTAAGAAAATTACATAAAAGTTATTAGATACAAATAAGATGGACTATAGTATTAAACTATATTTAAGACATTGGGTATATTTAATGGGTTAAAAACTCAAATTGGAACAACTCCATTTAAACCATTCTAATGAAAACATAGTGATTTTCTAGTATAATTAGAACATTCCTCATACTAGGTAACTAAATATTTTACGATGATACAAAAAAAGATAGATAGTTTATAATGGTGAATTAGGAAGTGATATAGGAAATCATAAGGGGAACCGATGAGAATTACAAAATTTATATGGAGAAAGCATGGGAATGGCCTGACTAATGCCCCAGAAAATATGTTTTCACACCGTAGAGAAAATGCAATGTTTTTCAATTCCCATTCGAAATTACTCCTTGGTGAACAAAATTAATGATTTTTTGGTAAAATTTAAGTCATTAAAGTATTACCATATGGAAATATAGAGTTTTAATGTGGAAACCAACCACCCATTAATTCTAATAGAGAGTGATTTAAAATTTTCCAACATCCATTTCAAGAACTATGTTTTATGTATGAAAAATTTACATGATTTAGTAAAATGTGTAGCTCTCAGCTTAAATGAAGCACCAACAAGGATCAATACTAGGTTTATTCTCATTATTTAGGTTAGGATCATTGAAAATAATTTTTATCACTATCCAAAAACTAGTTCTGAGTTTTATCATTAAAAATAATTAGAAATAAAATTCTACTTTTCATCGTAAAATCTCATAGTTTTAAAAAATAATTTTTTTAAAAATACTTATTCCATGAATGGTATATTTCCACTATATGTTTCATGGAATGATTAAAAAATATATATCTAGGGTTTATAGCCATTTCCTTTCCTCCCTTATCCCTTCCCTAGATCTTGTATCATGCTCTTTACTATTAAGTTCTTCAGCTACACCATGTTCATGCATCCCCTTATTCCACACCTTCCTATATTCTAATACACTCCGTCAATAATTCTACCATGGTCTAAATAAATGTTACAAGATTATATTCCTAAAATAGAATGAGATAGGGGAAACAACCTCCCAATGACTGATATTTTACTTTAGTGTAAACTACCCCTTTCTGTTTTCCACCACCAGGAGTAGATCACTATACACCTTCCTTTATATCCGGTTGGGGTTTTCTAACTTACTCCCAATGCTCACACGGTTCTTTTTTGACTACCAATATTATAAAATTCCCATGTTTTTTGGACACACAACATCAAATACTATACGTATATTTTTTTCAAAAATACAATAAGGACCAAGAAGACATTAGACATATCCATTCTAAAGAAATTTATTATTGATGAGGATGTTATGGAAGCCATAAAATAAATACATCACTCGAACATTGTCGATGTGGATGAGGAGACACATTTGGAGATCTTCCTAGATTTCTTGACCGTGTTTGTGTTCAATGTCATCCACGTTACCATCAAAATATGAAATTAATATTTGGAGATTATGATATGTGAATTTTTAGATGGCTAGGATTTTTATTCATCCATGAATGATCAACCTCCCACTTATGGTACAACTCACCTCGATTATAAATAAAACTGATACACTAATGGGCTAGGTGATGATAAGTCATGACCCCAAACACATTCATGATACACAAATAATGATTTTCACCCATCTGAATTATGATTACCTTAGTAAATTCAACCATGATTTAGCCTATTAATTTTTAGGACAAGCAGACTCCCATGGGACCATCACATGGAAAAAGTTAGCCATTATATCCATGGACATGGGAACTCTCAAGGTGAACACAGAACACTATTTTTCATTTTTTACAAGTGTTAAGTCATAATGAAACATCGAAATCAAATGGGTGGATTATTTATCACTCATCTGGAGTTGAACCTGGACATATTAGAAAACTCTAATCCACTCTCATCTTAAGGCCTGATGTAGGTCATGGATCTCAACATGGCCCATAAGAAGAGGTTTCCGCTGATCATGGGAAATAAATATGATTCGGATCTTGAGTACATTGAGGCCACAATAGAGTCCACTTCTATAGATACATCAACTGATAAATCCATTCCTACAGATCAACCCTCATTTTTCGGACCAGATATATCATTTTCTTCTCAGTATACCCATGTTAATTCAGATATATGGGATGTAGTCTTTATCCACTATAGCTTTCTCTAGTGAATTATGTTAAAGTAGATGTAGATATTCAATAATTTTGGTATCACTTTCCCTGATCCTTTTTAGTTCCCTTAATCTATTTCACCCCCATCGGCATCATCCAGTCACCCCCACCCTCCCCACACTAATCTAAAATCCAAATAAGATCCCACCTCATCAACTAAAGAACCATTGACAACCTAGTTCTTATTTAATCATGATATCACTGACCATACTACCCAATAATATGTTATGGTAGAGTATAATAGATATGGAAAGGGAACTTCTCTTCTGGTTATGTCGAACATTTCATTAATTAAAATTATAATCAGACCGATGACCTCAGCATATATCATCCCCACAATTACTCATGTGTTGATAATGCCTTCTCCTAGAACTTTGGTAATTTTTACAGTGTTTTGGCCACCTACCCACACCATTATTGTTTATATTGACAAGGTATGGTAGATACATATCCCTATATTTTGGGAGAGTGATACTAATTCTTCCATTATAGGTTCATCCTACTCTTCTTAGTTTGTCTTCTATGTACCATCCACTATTTTTCTCATTTTCATGGTGCATTCTATATTAATTATTTTCCCAAAAAATAATTTATATCATTTACATTATATAATTAATGGGATAATATTTTTTTTAAAATGGTGTTCTTATTTTTTTTCATTTATACTTGTGAATCTAGGTGCAATGTCTACATCATAGGCTTCTTCTATTAATTATAATGGACCTTGTAGGATACCCATTTTCCTTACCCATGAGGTATTTCCTCATGTAGCTATGATAAAATGACCATCCTAAGATATTAATCTATTCCCAGTGAAGATGATCTAGTTATCTCATGAGAGAAATGATTAGGTTGTGTATGATGATTTTAATGCGCCCATAAGGACATTCAAGTTAGAGAAAACTACCTCGAGTTCATGAATGAGGATTAAGACTCTTATACAGATGGAATGATCTAATTGATATTTATCCATCCATCTGGAAGATGAGATTGTTGTTAGACATTTATGGGAGGCATCCCATATAATAAACTATTGAATTTTACTTTACTCTATGAGGACTTCTTCTTTTATTTATAGGATATCTTAATTAATTTTTTTAGGTAAATAGATTTTATTCTGATACATTCTCTTTTATATTAGATTATATCAATTAATTAATACTATGTAAACCAACCAATTTATAACATGAATTTTGGTTATATTTTGTGATTTAATCATTTATCTTATATAATTATGCCTTCCTTATAAAAATACTCCAGGTTTCCCAGTTTCACAAGAACATCTAGTATTATCTACAGTAGAGTGATATTTCTTACATGGATCTCTCAATTCCATACACTTATTTAATTATTTTCATTCTAGTTTGTTATTTTTTAACTTTATATATCTCCCACATCACTTCCCCACATACTGTAGAAATAATTTTATTTTTTTCACAGAGGTACATTCATTATTTATACTACATTTACTCTCAAATTTATACCTAATCTCATTAGATAAATAGAATTCTTTTATTAGAAATGTTCTCTAAATTGAAATCTCATTCCACCCATGTAAATAATTGAGAATCTTTAGATATAAATTTTAAAAAGATATTATTTATTTCTACAGAGTTTTATTATGATTAACGAGTCGGGTAACATAATATTAATACAAAATTCAAGGAGGTGTTTTTTAATTTGTGAATTATTTGTTATAATACCCTAAGTAATATTTTATTTTATATGTGTTTGTATTTCTGATAGGACTCTGAAAACATGTTTTCACATTCCTTTCTAAGTATTATTCTTGAGAGATATATGGGGTATATAGACCAATTAGAAGATTCACTATAATCTTATCAATACTATGTCTAAATTTATACACTATTAAAATAATTTATGGAATTTTTATTTTTTATCCATTAATCATAATACCCATTTTTTAGTTATTTTTTAGAAAATCCTAGAGAATATAGGTATGACCATGTTAGGATGGATCCGAGTTAAAATCCCATTATATACCTTCATACCCAACCTTTTTGTATGGTTGAATAATTTCACATGAACAAGTGTTTTGGAACAGTCGTTACTACTACGAACAAGGTGATTGTTAATAAAGATATATGTGATGAAATTTTATGATGATCATGGTGATTTATTTAATAGGTAAATTTGATATAATTTCATTTTTATCATGTTTCTAATAAATAATTGTTGTGTTTTAGGGGGTTCAAATCACCATTACTAGACCAATGAAACACATGGTGGATCTTTTGTGGTTAGGTGTTGTATGTGGGATATGTCTTAAAGATAACATTAAAAAAATAAAATTTAATAAACATGAAACATTCATTTCACATTTATTGAACATCCATAGAAAATCCATGAGGTTTTTGAAGTTTATTTATAATAATTTATAGAGGACGTTCTTCATTACAGTATACCTTATTATCATGAATTATAATTTATAATTTACCCCTTTTGATTTTTAATTTTTAGGATCTACCAACGTACCCATAACCTCAATGTTATTTGAACAATAATAAAACAGACCTATTGATTAATTGTGTTATTTTTCTTTATAGAGTGGAGATGTTAAGAATGAAGTATTTATATATTTAAGAAGAATAATTTTGGGGTTTATTAAAACTATATTTTTTTTTACAATTAGTAATGAGGAAAAAATTCATAGTGTTAAATTGTAACATGGGTATAACATCTATAAAACTATTTTAAAATGAAAATTAATCGCCTTAGGGACTTGGTTATGGAATTCAACAATGATTCAAGATGGATCTTTTCTATAGGGATAATATTGGACTACTATAATTATCAAATAACCCTTTGATTTTTTCGAAGCGGTAATTTAAATTTACTGTGAAAAAACTTTCACATTGAAAGCATTATTGAGATGAACTTTAATTGAGGGAAGGTAATTGATCATGTGTGGGGGGGGGGATTTTAAAAGCTCAATTCATATATATATATATATATATAAATCATTACATTGGTCATTGAAAATTTTATGTACATTAACACTGCGTTTTATTGTTTTTTTCTTGGAATTTTGAAATGAGGTTGGATTAGTATGGCTACTAAAAATGTCTGCAAATTTACCATTTTCACACTACAAAAATTCAACAATAGTATAAACACATTGACACAGGCCATCTAAAAAATAATCCTTAAAATCTAGTCAAGAAATAAAAGTTTTGGAATAAAGTACATATAATGTAATATTTTGACTTATTATATAAATCTTTATTCCCTCAAGACCCTATACATTTCTTTATTGTAGTAAATCACAATGACATAGAAGAATCACAAGAAATAAAGAATAATTTATGTTTTTAATTCAACGTGTATGTAGTAAATGATCTAGGATAAGATAAAATAATTAATACTTATGGAATTAATGTTTTTTACATCATAAGGTTAGGTGGGATATATATATTCTGGGAACTCAAATTTTTAAATATGCTTAACCATTTTCTTTACTTTTACAATATTTTTCATTTATTATCCTTTTGTTTTGATTCAATGGTTTAAATTGTGCTTTTTTAATATGCTTTTTTCATATCTCTAATTTTCTGTGGGTTTCTACCTTTACTCAACTACTACAATACAATCATTTTTTCTTCTACTATCATGGTTCATTTATTTATTACATCAATTAAACTTCCATTTTAATTTTGTTAGTTGATTATTATGAAGAATATACGAATGATTCAATTGAATTTATTATTTTCATGTTAAATAATATATTTTTCTCACATAGATATCCTACATTTGGCTTGGTATGGAGAGTAGGGGTAGTTGTTGTTTAATTAATTGTTTTATCAAAGCTGTGTTAATTCACTGGAAAAGAATTTTATTTGATAATAAAAAAATATTCCATTCCATTTCTTGTGCCATATTGGTATTTTATAATACAAGTATACCAATATAATTAGAATAGACCAATATAGGTCCAACAATTTGATATGTTTTTACAAAAAAAACTAATATTTTTTGAAATATGTTTTTTTGATAAACTTACTTCCATTGATAGATTGTGTTACAGTCAAAACTATTTTTAATTAACCACAAAAAATTATTATTATTATTTAAATTAAACAGTTATTATACAGACATTAAATTGTTTACATTAATTGTAATAACCACATTTTAAAATTTTATTATAAAATTTATATATAAATAATATTGCTGATATAAAATTTTAGTTGTTTATTATGCTTCAATAAACCATTTCAAAAAAATGTCTCATATTTATTCAATGAATATATATTAAAATAAATTCTTGTATCATTAAATAAAATTATTTAAAAAATGTAACATCATTATTGGAATCAACTTTTCAAAATTATTTTTGGCTGAATTTTTTTCCTTGATTATTAATTATTCGATGAGTACAAGAAAAATATAGTTCTTATAGAAATCATACTTTTTCATTAAAGAATTTATAAGGTTCCATTTCATTAAAAAGGTTACAAAATTTATAATTGATAAATTAATTTAAATTTTATCTAATATAGGTCATTGGAATCTATTTTTATTGAATACTATCATATAAAATTAGAAAACATTAGGAAAAATATTTTGAAAACTGTATTTTCATCGTGTCTATAAGATTAATCAAGGAAATAAATTCTACCATTTATATTACTTAAATATGATAAATTGGATTACATATTTTTAATAATATAATTGTTTTTTATATAAAAATTTTAAATTATTTTATTTTCTTAATGATTAAAAATGATAATAAAAATTAATTATCCAGATTATGGGTAAAATTGGGTCTTGGTCATTAGATACGTTTGTATTTAAAATAATCTTCAATAGACATATTATTTTTATTTTAAAAAATTGATCTCATATTTATAATTTCTGTTTATTGATTAAATAACATGCATTATTTTATATTTAATATTAATCGATAAATTAGAGTGGTAAATAAAAATATACATGTTATGATGGTGAAAAAATAAATTGTGAAATTATTCCATCCTAAAAGATTAGGAATAAAGAAATTGAATTTTTTTTCATTGTATGGGGGAGGTTTCAATTGACTATATAATCTATGTAAAACAATATTTTATAATTTTGGAGGCACATGGGGTAATAGTTACTTCGCATTACTAGATTGTTTTCTGTATTTACCAAAATGATATCCACCACCATTATAAAAGGCTACATATTTCTCTCACTTCTTCACAACAGTTAAGATATTTTTCACAAAACACCTCCCCAGAATCCTTATAAAACATCATTATATGTGTTTTATATCTTATATTCATCCAAATTTTCCATCCCTAGGGTCCTTAATATGACATCCAAAGGGTGTTGTTCTAAGAGAAGGTTATTTTAATTAATAAAATCATTATTAATAATTATACTATTACCTACATTATTCTAGTTATATAAATTCTAATATAATAAAAAATAAACTAAATTATACTGATATGTTATTAATTTTATGTAATATCATATATATTTATCCTCTTCCATCATTTAAAAAATGGAACCTTTGATCATGTGTTTAGTAGACTACCACCTCACAAACTAAAGATATTCATTTTCCATCACCACCTTTCATGGATACATGTATTAATGGGTTTATTTAATATATATGGTATTTATTAAATTACTATACATTAGTAATTATAATATCACATATATATTTTTACATTTCATTTTGTGGGAATATGATAACATTGCCCATTCTTATGGTGGACTAGAGACATGCGAAGTGATCTGACTCATTATTCACATACACATTATATTGAATATAATAAGAATAGGTCTACTGAAAAAATGTGATATATATGAAATAATTGTTATTATGAATTTGTAATATATTGTTTACCTTAAATTTTTTTTCATCCATCGTTAAAATGAAAATAATATTCATACATACATATGGGTTACCCTTCCCATGAATTTTGTATTTAATTTAATCTGTATACCTTTTATAGAATACTATAAATTTATTATAATAAGTATATATTATATTAATATAATAGTTAACATTATTGATATTAATATACTATGATCAATGAAAATTTATCAAAAATACACATCAAAAAAACCTAAAAAATAAATATGTTATTACCCACAATAAAATTTTAACAATGAAATGTTATCAAACATACAATAAAAGGTCAAAAGTAAATCATATATGGTATGATATATATAATAATGGATCCTTAATTGATCTATAACAAATAATTATTTATTATATACGAGGTTTGAATGTATACGAATGAATTTGAGACATAAGGTAATCAATCTCTCTCTAACTTTTAATTTCTATGAGAAATATTCTATATTCACCTTATGTTTATTTTAGGTTATGTATATACTGCCCATGAATATTTTTTATGATGATTATCCAAAATATTATGCTTATTTAGATTTATATTTTAGTATATCAATTTCAAACAGTTTTTTGTTCTTATGCTAACAAAGTGGTAAGGGATTTTTGTCTCATTTTTCCTTTTTAAATACAAATGTTTTGTTATTCACCTATTATATTTTTTGAGCTGTATATACTTTTACATTTTCATTTTATATCATTTATCTAATTATATTGAATATTTTTAAAGATATATTTGGTTTCACTCATTAATGGCATTATGATTCAAAAGATACCAACATTTTAATGGTTTTTTGTTATAATATCACCGATTTTTAGGATTATTCATGATTATGTTTATGATGATGAAAACTTATGATCTAAATCTAAAGAATTAAATTTATTATATTATCCTCTAGTAATTTATATATTATTAGTTTTTTCATTCCATTTTCATATTTTATAGGATTAATGATTCCAAAATATTTCTTTTATAAAAATTCATGTTAATTTCTCCCATTAGTAGAAGAAACGTTTTCTTCCATATCATGTATTTTTAAAAATATTTTATTTTTTTACATTTTAAAATGAATTTATTGAAGACTATTTTCCTAATTTCTAATTTTCAGTAAATTTTTTAAAATAATATTCATTTAGTTTTTAGAAAAAGGAAACTTTGGATATTCTGGAAAATGTGAAAGGAATCATTTCTTCAATGTTTACAGTATGAACAAAATTACCTTCCATTATAATATCTATTTTCATTGATGAATATTTTTTAAAAGGATATTTTCAAATAATAGAATTTCCAAAAAAAGAATTCCACATCATTATATTTAAAAAGTGATTTTCAAAATAGAATAGTTTATTATCCCCATGATTTGTTATATATAATATTTAAATAATACTTTATATGTTTAAATGTTTATTTTCAATGATTATTATTTTTGAACTATTTTACATCTTAAAAACATTTATTTCCCATGTGAAAATGTCACTTTACTCATGAAATGAATATGATAATCATTAACTATTTTTTATGATTGAATGTTTATTTTCAAGTAATATTGTTATGAAAAGGTTATATGTTTTTGAAATATATTTTCCAAGCTATAATATATTTTTCCTCAAGAAATTATCTAGGTTGTATTTAAAAATAATTTCTTATATATGATGATATCCCTTGATGTTACAGACATTTTATTTAGGTATTTGATCCTTGGATATCATTTTTATTATTTCCATGAATGGTTTATGTTTATGATGAAAATAATTTTATGAAACCAGTTACTCTTTCCATGGATTTTGATATGATGAAATAATGAAATGAATATAAAACCTATTTACTTTCTAGAGGATATACTATGATGAAATATTTATAAAACCCAATAAATTTCATTGGTTCTGATATGATGAATGTTTTATGATATTGTGGTTCACATATATATGACTCTTCATTATGTGTAATGTGGGACCTATATCTTCCTCGAATGAATTTTGTAATTATTTATATCACATGTGATAATAACCTGAAACATGTATTTAGGCATGATCCAAAATGGGAAATATGTTGATGGGCTTGATTGATAATTGTAATTGGGCTAATGGGATTAATCCACAATGGGAAATAAGTGATGATTAATGATCCACTATGTTTGATGGTATTGTAAGTAAAACATTACAAATGAAATGGTTTATATACATATGTTGGTGCCATAATTTTGTGAAATGTGATTTTGGTTCATGAATTTTGATGATTTGAATCTTTTTTTAATCATGTTTTATGGAAAGATAATTCTTTTTTTAATGACTCATATTTATTATTTATGACCGGTTATTTATGAACATTATAAGTTATTTTCATGATCTCATTCTATTATATTTATATTATGCTTCTATATAATCATATAACGATACATTCCATGATTTACCTTTTGGATAATCTATTCACAATAAATATTATTTTTCCTTTCCCCTTGTTATGAATAATATTTCAAATTAAGGAATTTTTTGGATGATTAAAAAGTGGGAGATATTTATGGGATTTGTTGAATGCCCTTCACTAAATAATAATATAGTTTAGCTATAATCCATAGGCACAAAACTATTTTTCACCATATAATTTTATTTATGAAATGTATTGAATATATATATCTAAAAATATTTGATATTTATATAGGAATGGCTTGTGTCATTATGGTCAGTATTATGGGAAATTTCTAGCTGTCTATAATAAACTAGAATAAAAAAATGAGTGATATACCTAGACATACATATTCATATATGTCTAGGAATTTTTATAATTATACGTATAAGGATGAGTTAACATATAGGACTATGTCCCAAAATTTTGGTAATGGATATTTTGAGTGGTTTCTAAGAAATTTCATCCATGTATGCATTCTCGATGTGGATGTGGCTCTAACACAAAGTACACATGGGGTAATAAATCCAAAAGGTAGTATTGAGATGGACATAATAACAACTCAGTCAATTGAGTCAAACCATACTGCAAACCTAGTTTGACACTGCTGGGGTATATTGATTTGAAATTAAAAAACCATTAATGAGCCATCATGATGAATTTAAATACATTATGACTGGAATGTCCTAGGATAAACCTATATTGTCCTAATTTGAAATTAATTTTTCATTATTTAAGAATATTATAAGCTATTTATCGTAATTATTTAGTTTCTCACTATGATTTTTATAACTCATACTATTCTATGTGGTTTTTATCAATGGATAGATCATAGAGTAATAATGTTGACAATAAATAGGAAGGAAGTTTCAATGATTATAAGAAACCAAATATGATGATGACTATCGAGAATGATATTGTGATTAATATTAATTATCTATCATGATATATGATTAAAAATGTGAAATTTTATGATAATGATAATTTTTCAATTTGGAATAAAATGTAATGTTATAAAAGTTCACATATTGGAGAATATATAAGAAATAATATTCAACTTATAAACTGTCTATATGGTGGGAAGAAGAACCTAGAATAAGATATCAAATGGAGGGGGAGATGTTTTCTATGTGTAAATTATGGCCATAGAGAAATTATTTTCCATGTAATTAAACATTTTATATATGGGGAGCATGGAAATAATCTGAGTGAATATACCATAATAAAGAATATCACCTAAGACATAGAAAGAATTATTCTATTTAAAAAATTTATGTGAACAGATTGAAGTGTGTTTGTATTTGGATTCATAAATATTTTTGTAAATATTTTTCAACAATGGTATTGTAATTAAAATAATTAGGAAAAATCTAATGATTATGTTAATTTTGGAATCATTTATATCTGTATTTATTATTGAATTATGATTTATGGGTACCATCATGTGATTTTTTAAGGTTGATAATATACTAAAATAATTAGACACCAATTTGATGGTTTTCTATGACGGTTTTTATAAATATTAAGGATATTTTGGGTGACATTTATGGAAATTAAACCCTTTGGATTTGTATATGTTCTAGTGAGAATGTTATTTTATGAGGAATGGATTTAAATTTTATAGAAATAATATTAATGGTATTAGTAACCATTTGGATTTATATTATGTGTTAGGTTGAGATAATTGTGGTCATTACAGTAATTTTATTAATATAGTTTTCAAAAATGATAAACCTCATTCCAGGTGACAACTTATCATATCCAGAAAGGTGGCAGAGCTTGAATTCCCAATACGAGGATGACAAGGGTATATTGACTACCACTAGAATATATGAATGAAAATTTACATTGTGAAAGATAATGTATATATTCTCGAGTATGTCTCAAAATTTATTTTTATGTCATAAAATTAATTTAGTGTGACAAAAGTATAAGGGGATGTCACCAAAATTACACATACAATAATGGAAATGCTAAAACCTGGCCATGTATTTTTTTTCAGACACCCCAAAACAACTAATGGGTATAATACTGTATGGGTTTTGATTAATATCATTTATACATCAGTATAATTTTATATTATAAAGGATATCTATATGTAGATCATTATTCTAGGATATAGGTTATAGAAGTGCTAAGGTTTCCTAGATAACCAAAATCTTTTGTGACCAATTGAGATCTATGTATAACCAAGATGTCCTATAAACGTTTTCAATATGCTCAAGATATAAAGATAATTTTTACCACCATGTATTATCGTAAAATATATTTTATGTTTAAGGGAACAATTAAACCCCTAGATGATATATTGAGATCATTTTATAGTGATTTTAAAGGGGTTGGGATCAACCACTTTTTCTATTTGAGTCTTTGTATAACAATAAATTTAACATGATTATTGAGATGGATCCTTATGTAGCCTTTTATTGAAATTATTTTATAAATCAAATGTTTTTAGATCAAGATGAATAAATAAAGTTGGTGGGACCAAATCTAGTAGAATATTTATTATAGAAGGTTAGATCTATATAGAAACACATAATAGCATCACAAAATTTGATAAAATTTGATAATGATAATCAATATCATGATTTAAAATTTTAATATGGTTACAATGAGTTTCTAATAATTTATCCATGGATGAAGCTAATTATATTTCAAATAAAGGAAAAACTAAGACCTCAGAACATTTCACCCTTTGAAATTATTTAGAATATTTGGACTATTTCTTATCTCTTAGTGCTTCATATCAACCTCCCTCATGTTCACGATGTGTTCCATGTATCTCTCTTGAATAATTTCATGGAAAATAAATCAAATGTTTTTAATTTAGAGGTCAAACCGCAGTATAATGATATTTTTTATAAGGAACATCATGTAGTTATCCTATATTTCATAAATAATATTATTATAAATAAGTTGACTTACCTAATAAATATTTTGTAGTGAAACCACCTGCTATAAGAAGCTACATGTGACATTGAGAATGTAATAGGATAGAAGAATACTTTGTTTTTATGTCAATGTGATGTAATTTTGACAAATAAATTCATTCTATGTTAGGTAATATGTAACAAACTAGTATTTTAAGAAATATTTTTTGGAATATATTTATTTTTCATGACATCTTGAATTATATGCAACACCGAGTTTTGACAAAGCATGAAATAATATTAATATTATTTTGTAAATGTGACAAACATTACCCCTAAAATAAACATGGAGGAATTAATAAGAACAAAAAACTTTTTAAACCTAAGTATAATGTTATAATATAAAGATATCATTTTGAAATAGGAATAAATATTTTTTTATTAAAGGAATTATATGCTTTGACATTACCTTTTCTCAAAAAAATTATTTTATTGGTTTTGTGAAAAAAAGGAAAAAATGTTTTTTGAAAAAAAATAATCTTTTTGAAATCAATGTGTCAAAATTATATTTGGAATAATGTTTGGGGTTTTTCGAAATGATTAATATTTTTTTGAATAGTAAAAAATACTAATTTCTAGTGAAAACACCCTTTTTGTTTAATGAAATGACAGGGGTTCATATTATTTTATTGTGCCAAAAATTAAAAATGAGATAAAATAAATTTTAATTATTCTAATAGGGATATTTGGAATTGATTTCATATTTAATTATAATATATATTATTTTCAATCATTTGAAAATGTTATCTTTGGAAATCCATATTTTCAACGCTTGTATGATATTATTCTTAAATTAAATTCTTCGAAATATATTAATCTAATTGAATAAAATATATTAAATATTTGTAATATGAATAATTTATTTTATATAATAATTTAAAATGAAAAAAATATTATTTACTATGATTAAGGTTAAAATGGTGTTTGGTTCTTTACATGCTATTGTATTAAGATTAGTTTTCCAAAACATTGGATTTTTATTTAATAAATTGAATTTGAAATATAAGAATACGGTTTCTAAATAATTTAATACAGATCATTTTAATTTAATTCATAACGGATAAATTAACTAGGTATAGAAAATGATACAAGTTACGATGGTAAAAATAAAATGCCAAAATTATGAAAAAATAATGTCTAATTAATTACCTATATAAAAAATATTGTTTTTATAGTGTATAAGTTTTTAGAGCATATAATAAATAAATTCCATTATTTAACAATGTTGGATTCACTTGGGGTGATATTTAATTCATATTATAGAAATGTTTTGGGTATTTTCAAAAATTTCCACTCCTCACCCATTATAAAATACTACCACCTCCCCTCACTTATTCACAGTTAATAAGTCCATTGGCATTAAAAAACAACCAAAATTACTCCCCAAAAACAAAATAAATTCTATATAGATTATTATTATCCCAAAATACCAATCATAGTTTCCTTAAAAAGGGATCCAAGGGGGTTTTTCTAAGATAAAGTAATTGGCTTCCCTAAACATTTTCTTTTTAATTCTTATATTACTACCTTCATCAATGTTATATTAATTCCAATATAATTTCACCCTTTTATAATATATAATAATATTTTATTATTTATATAGTGTAACATATATTCATATCCTCTTCCATTTAATGGAAAATTAAATAGCTAATTTTGTGTATGTCAGACTATCCACGTGCAAATTGATGTAATTTTTGTATCACCACCTCCCACATATGGATATAATGATTTATTTAATGTTTATATATGAAATTTATGAAATATATATACGTATTTAATTATAATTTCATATATAACTTCTTACTTTAAATTATATTTGAATATGATAACGTTTCTCATGTGTATGGTGAAATATAACCTCATGAATTGATTTGACTCAATCATCACTTACACTTTAAATGGAAGGTAATAATGATGGGTTTAAAGAAAATTTGTGTTATGTATGAAATAAATATTATTATTTATCTTTTATGTATTATTTCCCTTTCTTCCTTTCTAATTCATTGTTAAAATAGAAACAACGTTCATGCATACGTATGACCTACCATCCCCATTAATAATGTATTCTATTTTCTATCTCTATCTTCTATGGATTACTCTAATTAAAAATATACCACATATATAACATATTTATATTATTTTATACATTCATGAGATGATTTATCCACGATCAAATTAATAGTATCAAAAATTCAAAAAGAAAACATACATTAAAAATATTTTTTAACCGAAACGTGGTATTAATAAGTAATTTTTGATAAACATGTAATAAAATTTATTAACTAAATCATAAATGGTATCGTATATATATATGTGTGTGTGTTTGTGTGTGTTGTTCAATAATATATTTAAAATAATCCTATTTTTTGTACAAGAGGATCAAATAGTTACAAAGTATGTTGAGACATAAGGTAAGGTATTTCGTTCTCACTATTATTTTCCTTAAGACACATGCCATATTCTTGGTGTGTTTATTTTATCCGGATTATAGAATCCCCATGAATGTGTATTATAATTGTTATACATAAAATAATGGTGATTTTTATAACCATTTTGGATCTCCAATTCATGGGGTATATAGATAAAAATACTAATGTAGTAATAGATTGTTTTCGCAATTTTCCTTCATTAGTACATATGTTATGTTCTGAACCTATAATATTTTTTGAGTTGTTTATACTTATTTTTTTTCATGTTATATCAGGAATATCTTTAAATCCTTTTTATTTGAAGTTTAATATAATTATATTTTTTAATTGGGCTTATGATTCAAAACATAATAAAGTAGTAGTGGTTTTATGTTACCATCTCATTGATTATCTAGGTAGTTTGTGATTATGTTTCTTATGATGAATTTTTTTGATTAACCTCTCAAGATGCTCATTTATTTTCCCCTTGCATGGAAATTTCATTATAATAAAAGTTTTACCTTAAATTTTATTTCTTAAATTATTAATGATATCAGTAAAATGATTTTAAGAAAATCCATCTTTATTAATATCTACCATGGAAAACCCATTTTTTGTTATGTATCCATATATTCTCTAATTTTGTTTCAAAAATGTTTTATAGTTCTCTAAATTATTAATTTAGTACATTTTCACCAATATTTTACTGTTTACAACAAAAAATATAAAAAGAATATTCATAGCATTTTTTAAAAAAATCATGTTTGTCATTTATTTAAAATATGAAAGGAATCAAAATTTCAATGTATATGGCATGAATGAAATTTACCTCCATCATGAGAAGTATTTACTAAAGCTTATATTATCAGTTTTTTTTGCTATTTTCAAAGAACATTATTTTCAAATTTTTGTGTGTGTTTTAGTTTAAAAAAGATATTTTGAATGTGAAAAGAATATTTCCCTGAGAAATGTTTCAAAAAATACATAAATCATCTTTAATAGGTTTCAAATATTAATTTTAATGAAAATATTTTGAAATATTTTGATGATTTCAAAAGATATTTTCAAATCAAAAAGGTTATTTTCCTCAAAAAATGTATTAAATTATTTTTAAGTTTTCATTTATAATTTTCTTTTTTTATTTTCAAATAAATGGTTTATGAAAATGTTTTATGTTTTTAAAAAAAAAATTTAAAAGAAATCGAAATTTTCTTCAATAAATTATCCAAATTAACTTCTAAAAAAATTTGAAAAAATGATTACATCATTTGATGTTACTCATGATTTACTAAGGATATTAAAAAACTATATCATTCTAATTAATTATATGAATGGTTTATGTTTATGATGATAAGAGGTTTCTGAAACCCGTTAAATTTTCCATGATTTATGTTTTGATGAAATAATGAAACATTTATGAAATTTGTTTATTTTATACTGTTTAGGATATGATTAAATATTTAATAAACTCATTTTATTTCATTGATTATAAAATTCTGAATGTTTTATAATCTTTTGTCATATAAATACTCTAATTTTTATTATTTTATGGTTGGGAACTATTTGTACATCCAATGAATTGGTTAATGATTTATATCTCATGAGATATCATTGGAAAACAAGTCAATGATCTTGATCTACAATGAATAATTGGTTGATGGATTGATCCATAGTGACATACATCCTGATAGGTTTGATCCACAACGGGATATATGTGATGAGGCCTGATCCACAATGTTTTCTTATCTTGGTAATTATAAGTGAAAAAATGAAATGTTTTTATACATATTTTGGTGACAAACTTGTATGAAATTTGATTTTATTTCTTGAATTATGATGTTTCTGTAGTTTTAGGAAACTTTTCTTTTTGAATGATAATTATTTATTCCATGACTCATTTTTATGATCTATGATTGGTTGGGTATGAACATTGTATGATACGATCATTATATAATACCGTAATTCATACCTTAGGCAATCACATGATCTTAGAATGTTACCTTCAATTTTTTCACCTATAGAGTGTTTGAGCTCAACCTTTCTTATGTTTCCTTTCCCCATATTATGATAAAATGTTTCAAATAGGGTATTATTATATAGAGTACAAAGGGGGAATATAGTTACGCGTGATGTTAATGATCCTTCACTAAATAAGATGATTGATACCTAGTCTTTATAGGCACTAAACCATTATTGTCCTAAGGAATACATATTTTAAATATTATTTAATATCAATATAATAATATATGATTTTTATTTCTGATAATCTTGGGTTATTACGTTTACAATTTTTCTAATTCAAATAACGAATCTATATTGGAAAACACATGTAGAAAAAAGAGTGTTTGTAAATCTCTTTATATCCAGATTACTAAAAGAATGATAAATTTGTTTCAATCAATGAACTACATAGTATAATCCAATAGACCTTCCCTTGTTATATTTATGAGTATATTTTTATAGGATTCCAAAAATTGATATGGAACCCTTCATCCATTAATTAATGTTAAGCCCAATCTACATAGATTAAAATCCATATTCTTAGATTTTCCTAGGGAATCCAATTTCTAGTTACCAATCAGTTTCCACCATCTGAATAAGAGATTCATCTTGGACATACACAATTCGTTGTACCATTATACTTGTTCTTGATTGGTGAATATAAATTTCAAATATGATCAAACCCTTACAGAATCAATTATGTTATGATGGATGGTCAAGGTACTTTGTAATAGTTGGTTCCCTAGACCCAACTACGATTCACTATTGATTTCCATATCATGTGTACAATTAGTTGTTCATGATGTAGTATTACAATTATATTGTATATATTTACGCATACACTATATAATGGTAATGTCTGTGGTTTATTGTCATGTAGAGAGGCTATAGCTTACCCTAGTCAAAAATGAGAACCTTGAGACGGTATGACATTGATCATAAATATATGTTGTATGGTCTTGATACATCTTACTATCTAGACGTAGTAGATGATTCACTATTAGGTTTTTAGGGCCCATACTCATTGAGACTTCTTCCCATGATGTTTTCACTTGGTGATCTCCAATAGTGAGCTCATGGGTATAGACTCACCAATTGGAACACCACATGTTTTCAGTGTCATTGGTTGTTCTTATCTATGTACATGATTATTGGTCTCTAGACTTGAGATCATTACCAGTGTGTACCATTTTATTGTGTACATTGATGCAAGGAAATAACCATGGTATTAAAATTGTGGTAGGTTATCTTTTGTTGTGTGCATTGTTGTTGGAATGTCACTAGTTGAATGGTCAGTAATGGATTTGTCACTTCCATGTTTAGGAATTTTTATATCTTTGGACTTATTGATCAAGATGGTGATACCTTCATATGTCATCGGCCAAATAATTTGAATGTTAAATCCATCCGGAAAGATTGAAAAATAATAAAACAAGAAAAGGATGATGACATGAGTATGCATCCTTCTTTATGAGATATTTAAAGGCAATGAGATTATAGTACATAGTCAGTGTTCCTATGTTGGTTGTCATTGCTATAAAATACCATCTCTCTTTTGGGGGTAATGATGGGTTTCCAGAATCCACTCTTGGTTTGTGGAGTTTAGTCAATGTTATTCAGATATGGGCCTAAAGTGTCACAAACAATAGGGTATTCAAAAATTCTCCCTATATAGATGAATAGGTATATGGAAATGGTGGCCCCTACCACATGGATTGAGTGTTGTCCAAAGTATCAATCACCAATAAATAAATAAATTCCTTATTATTCAACTTATGAATAATTTAGATTGAATTTTTTTAATTTACTTACAAGTTATGTAAATACGAGAGAAATATTAATCGAATGAATATTATTTTAATATTCCAGATTTGATTAATATTAAGTGGGATAGCATGTGGAGTTAAATGGCGTTGTTTTTATCATGAAATATATTATATATATATATATATTACAAATATGTGATAAAATAATAAATAATATTGACACAGTTACATTTGACATAATTGTTTATTAAGTTGTTGTTGAAATAAATGGGGTTCACAGAACCCAACCAGGGATTTTTCAACACCACTATAAATAGAGGTGGGGATCTCACTCCATTTAATTATTCATTCATTTCGTTGACTAAAAAATGAGAGCATATCCCTACCACCACTCTCTAGAGAGAGAAGCAGTTGATCCAATAGCATGGATCTAGTTCTCCCTCAACCATCAAAGGGTTCTTTATGCGGTGATCATCAGGACCAAGATGGGATTGTCAAATTGCCACGCTGGAACCCAGAATTCAATGATCGGTGCTCCAACATATTTTTGAAGCATTTTTGGACGATATATAGGGATCCTTCATTGGATTCTTCATACAACAATCGCTAGTTATCACTAGCTTTCAAGAACGCCTTCAGATCGAGAACGATGTTTTTTTTAGTTTAATTTTCTTCTCTTTATCATTTATGTGAAATCATAGGACCGTATTGGAGCTTGGATCGTCGGTGGTGGCAATGTCCATCATCCCAACGATGAATGTTTTTAAAAATCTTTGGCCCACTAAAATAAGTTATGATACCCATATCCTTTTAGTGCCATTAGAGTGATCACAAATATTTTATGAGGCTATAAAAATGTTGTTGCATTAATATTAAGTAGAGGGTCTACAATAAGTCACAATGGTTTAAACCACACATTTATCTGATTGTGAATGACCATGTTATGTTCATTTAAATTTCAAGATTGGATTGATTTTGCAGTTTGATCTCAGGTATTAATTGTTTTTAATTGTTTATGATATTCGGCATTGATTTGGTTTCCCCTAAAACCTAAATAGGGATTATAATTATTATTATTAACTAATAATAATTATCATTATAAATTTTTAATAATAATTAATTTTTTATAATTATTATAATAATAATAATTATTTTAATAATAATTATTATTATTGATGGTTAATATTTAGCCTTTCAATATTTAGGGTGAGACGTTGACTAAAAATAAAAAAAGGGAGGAGGATTTAAAAATAGAAAAGTTAGAAGAAATTTGTTTAAAAAAATGATGACGCCCATTATTAAAAATGGTGGCTGTCTAAAAAATCATAAAATAGAGGAGGGTCTGCGGTGGACCCATGATGTCACCATCCTTGAGACGATAGTCGTGTCCACCATGGCCGGATTCCTTAGCTCGTGGATGGTGTCGCCGCCTACCTCCTGTCCACTGTCATAGCCCCAACCTCTTGGCACCCTCACCCCCACCTTCCACCCTCGACCGCCCTGGGATCCCTCCTCCCCCACCGCGACTTCGACATTAGACTACCCTACCTCCTCCCCTCTGTGTTTGCTGAGCATGTCTCCTTGCGCCACTCGGCCCTCCTAGCCTCCGAACTACCATAGCAGCACGGTGCAACCGCCACTCTCCTCTGCTTCTTCCCACAGTAGCCTCTGGCCTCCAGCATAAGTGCAGCGCGGCCGCTGCCCTCATCAAGGCCCTGGCAATAACACAGCCCCTCTTGCACGGCTCGTCCTTCCAATAGATGATGACATTGTTCTCCCTGCTACACATATCTATGTTTAACCTTCACCCTAGTCTCCATCACACATTGTTTCCTTGCACCAACAGCTTACCATCATCACCCAAGATCTATCATCATGATTTGGTCCTAACACCCCTGTTCAAGAATTCAAAATCCTCAAAGTAAGACCTAATAGATCTGCCAAACCATGATTGTGTTTGGGCAGACCAGCCTTGCCCACATAAGCCAATCATGGTCTCTACCAGACCCATATAGGTTCGGCGCAACCCATAATGGGTCAGAGTGAGTTATTGAGATTCGGGATGCAATTAAATTTATTAATTTATAATTAGATTAATTAATTAATTAATTTTTTTAAAAATAAATACATTTTAATGACCAAAAAATTCAATTCAATTTTATTATTAAATTGAATTAAGTTAAATTAATTTTGTTTTTATATTAAATTTAAATTAATTATAAGACCGTTATATAATTATATTATTTTAATTATTTCATTCATTTAATTTAATTCATAACTATCATAATTATTTAATGCAATTTAATTTTTATCATGGATTATATTACCCACGTACTGGTATTGAGCACTGACCCATGTATGTTTATTTTTATTTAATTAATTATTTTATGTGTGTGTGATTTTTGTAATTAATTTAATAAAGGATTGCATATCGTCTTTGTCAGTAAAAATGTATAAGGGCCTACACTCCCTACATTTACACGAGGTATAATCATACTGCTACCCCCCTTGAATATGTGTGAGTTGTTTTATACTTCAGAAGAAGATGATGTAAGACGTTATGTGGACCTATCATAGATGTGTTGGTACTCATATACATGACATAAACCCTTACAAGATGAGGTGATACATCATATATGAAGCAGATATACAATACGGGGGTGTGCTGTATCTAGGGTCATGCTACGACTCACGCAGGAATCCACTAGGTTGTTTAGATTCTCAAGACCAATCGGGTAGTAGTTTACCATTGTGAATTTATTTATAATTTTATGTATTTATAAACAGTAGGATAAATTAAAATAATTAATAAGTAAGTGCATAATGAAGCAACATATGTTTTTCAATTAATGTTTATTTGTGAGCATGACAACATAAATGAAAAATATTAATTAAAATGGATTGCATTTGTTGAGGGAAAAACAAAAAACCCTTAAAGATATTTTATGTCACCACAACCTTCCATCATTCATGTTTGAACAAAACTAGGTGTTTGAGGTTCTATTCATGCCATTGATGAAGGTGCCTCATACTACTGGGGAGTTTTTATTGTAGTGGTGGGTAGACTTAACTAAAAGTATATCCAAGAAATATCTATTACTAGAATATTTTAATTTTAGTGGTGTGTATTGAGTAAATGAGGTTAAAATTTTAGAAGGTGGGACTTCACACAATAGATTATGGAACTACGAGTTAATGCAGTTGACCAGCCAAAATCTTACCTTGAACCCTATGAGTAGTGGGGTGGCAAAAGCTTGTTGGCTACGAGGGAGGTTTCAAGATCTTTTCCACTAGAATACTCAAACGATAGAGTATTTCAATTCTAGTATAGAGGGATCCTAGAAATCAATAATTTAGTGGGATACGTTTAATGTTTAAATTAATCAGTAATGCCACATTCGACAATCAAAATAAAAAGTTATAATCTTCTAAAGTTTATTTTAAGAGAATGTAAACAAATACCAGTAGTGAAAATTGTGATAAATATTGGACAATGTTAATTTCCAAACAATCATCAATTTCAAATCTAGTACAGCCGCTGGAACATAATATTATTATATCTGAATTTCATGGTTCACGTGTCCCAACCTGTTTGGCCATATCAGGAAGTGAGAGTATGAAAATGATCACAGGAGATCATTAATCAAGATTATGATGGTCATATCCTCATGTTATCATCAATGTATGATGTTAGATGTGGGCACTACATTATGACATTGATGATGTTACATTTATTATCATCTCCAAATTGTTTAGAAGGAGAAATCTATAATAGAATTGAAGGTGATGATTGCAATCCCTTTTTTAAAAGTGACATAATGTTCATAATAATTCATGTCATCCTATTCTTATTTCTTTTATACACAATTAATCGTGTTTGGTTTAAGGATAAAAACTAATGGTATAGAGTAAGTGCTTAATTACCATTAAGATAAAATTCCCAAAGTAATAAGAATATTAAAGAAAGTACCATCATTTGTACATAGGGAGAATAGATTGAATGACAAGGGGAAAAAGACTATGAAAAGTTACGCCAATGCCACCTTCATGATGTACTCCAATTAAAAGGGGCTGGTTATTTAAGAGGATTTTATTTTCATCACATTTTTTAAAACAAATTATGGAATTTTAAAAACACAATGAACTGAAATACTAGAAACAAGTACTCGCAACTCATTTAGGTATATTCATCAATGTAAATTTATGTTTCTAACATATTCCGTGGGTATTGAATACAATATACCAATAATATATGTGTATTTAAATATAGTAACCATGTAAGTATAAGAACATTATAAGATGTAAAGTTTCTTCTCCAAGTAATCGAGAAAGGGTGATTTCTATGTTAGCGGTGAGAAACACATAGCTTCTATTTGCCGAGCGAATGATTCTAGAAGAGAAATTTATTATGTATGACCAAAAAATTTATATGACATGCCCTTTGTTCATAATGAGACATTATTCCATGTGTATGAATGAATGTTTTTTGTGATGTAACATACTCCACAAATAGTTTATACATATTTGAATCAAAGGTAATACATGATGAATATAAAATGTAAGACATACCCAGTTGTGGTAATATAATTCTTTATCATGTAAAACCAAAAGAGGATTTCAAGAATATACCTTCTGTGTTATTTAAGCTCAGAACAATTAAACCCCTTTGGAATTAAAAACATATTTGGTTTAGAAAAAGAAACCATTGGAAAAAAATCTATACCAGAAATCATCAAGAGTTAGTTTTGCAATAGAGTGTGAATTATTCCAAATGAAAGATATAGGTAAATATACTTCATAAGATTGCTTTTATATTTTAAGTAATATGATAGTGATGTAAGTGCATGGTCAGATGATATGAGTTTCTTCATATTCAAATGCCATAGAATATCTTGTCTATGCAATCGTTGGTCATGATGATGTAGTGTCGGGTAATTCTTAAATGCACATTACCTTATCCATGTCACAGTATTCCTATTTATATGGAGGATCGATGATAAAGTCTTAAATGTATGCATATATCAACAATATGTAGTAAGGATCAATTCTGAAACACACATTTTAAACATCAATATAATTGTACATGTAGTTTCAATGTTACAACATGAAATAACTCTCATCATACATAAAAATATGCTATCCAAATAATTGAATACACCCCTAACCAATATTCCAACTAAAATGAAAAATGGATGTCATATAACCCATAGTATGACGAAAATTCATTATGTCATAGGACATGTGTTGATGATGTGAAGCATTTGTTAAGGGAAAAAATAAACATGCATCAAGAAAAACACATGGTGGATCTAGGTAATTATCCTCACAATTTCTTATTATAATATATACATTCCTATGATATAAAATATGTAGTTACATATTAGAATAAATTTTTTTATAAGGGTGGAAATATTTATTAGAGATTGTGGGATAATGACTAACTTAGGTTTATTCAATGATTTAGTTGTGAAAATGGTTGGCATAGGAAAAAGTTCCACATATGATCATGGAACAAGCATGTTTCAAAGACACATACTGCATAAGAAGGTTAAAACCATTGTGATGGTTTTATGAACGCCACAGCTGGTGATAAATTATTCATTGATAATAATAATTCTTACAAGTAAGAGATATAATGAAATTAAATAATATTGAAATGAAAAATTAAAATGCTGTAATAGATTACATGTATCAAATTGAAAAGGGGATTATAAATAGAATATTATGGTGGGTATTCATATGAGTTGATAAATGGTTAGTACCAGCACAGTACCAATAAGGATAAATTGGTTATTCCAATTTGGTATTCCAAAATCCATTAAACTTTTACTAGTCATAGCTGACCTCTATGATGATTAAATTGTTCATTGGATGTCATGATGATCATTCATGGAAGGTGTCTATATGATGCAACCAGAAATAGATGATGACACAATCAAATGCTAGTGAAGGTTTCAAGTTAGTGAAATACAATTTGATATTAATGTAAGAAAATAGATATTAGACCATTTATTTTGAATGAATCTTTTCCTTCTATCTACTATTAGTTAGTGGGAGTGCCAATGTTTTTATGAGAAATGTTTTAAGAAATATATAGAAAACATATATTGAATTTACAGTTATATAAGATAAGATGAATGTAATTCTGAATTTATTGACTTAATGTAGCAACTTAAATTAGAGGGAATTGGATTTTTCAATGTAGATATAACTGTTGATTGGACCTATTCAATCGTACATAAAGTGACATTGTATTGAAAAATACATGTTGGAAAAATTCATGTTCCGAATTGTTTTAAATGTCACATGGATTAATCTCTTCAGGTTGACATGTTCAAAATAAGAGAATAGATTAATGTTGTGATTTGAGTACCATACGCTTCACTGATGGATCAATCATGTATTACATGTTATCTATACTAATTGATATTTATAGGGTATACTTGATAGTTGGATGGTATCATTTACATCCAGGAGAACTGTGCGTGAATTAGTCATAACTATCATCTTGTACTTCAAAAAATACAACTGATATATACATGGCAAGTGGATAAGAATGAATAAAATTTATGGGGTGACACAAACAAGTAATCCTTAAATCAATTTGATCTAATATCTTTGTTATGATAAAGTGATGATCGATTCAATATCATAAAATATAAGGGTATCCATACCTACAAACACTGGGTATATTGAAGCTTCTATGGTAGCTATGAAGCCATTATCAATTGATATGATTTGTTCTAGTTCTTAGAAATTCACCTAGTGAGAAATGTATTATCATAATGTAAATTATAAAATTCCTTTTAACTAGTTTTTCACATTATTATAATGGTTAAAAGTGATATACTCAGGGATACCTTATCTGGAGAAGTTTTACTCAAGGAGATGAGGTTGCATACAAAAAATATGCCGTACGGTGAAATCATGGAAGGCCAAGTAGTTAAAGCCATAACTCAGTAGAAGAACAATCTTTATCAAGTGAGTAACTAATAAGATTAGTTAGAAAGATGGCTTTAGTTCATGTGGGAGTGATGAAATATTGGTTGCCCATGACAAAACTATGAATTACTTATTATTAAATTATCTTGTGTATTGTTAGTTATAAATTATGTATTATTAACATTATAGTGTTGATATTTCTATGTCCACTATTTAATGGTAATGTCCATAAATCAATTTTTATGTCGAGAGGTTATAGAAGATCTATGTTTATAATGAGATCCTTGGATACTATGAAATTAAAAATAAATATATGTTCTATGTTCCAGATACATCATACTGACTAGACATAGTTGATGATTGACTATCAGGTGTGGGGTTCTTATAAGCATTGATACTTCTTCTCATGAAGTTTCCACTTGGTGATATCTAGTAGTGAGTTCATGAGGACAAACCCACTAATATAAACAACACATATATTGAGATTAATTAGTCATTATTATCTATAGACATGTATATTCATCTCCTGACTTGAGATCATTATCAGTGTGTACTATTTGATAGTGTACATTGATGTAAGGAAAACACATGTTTTTTAAATCATGGGGAGGTAGATAGTGTTGTGTGCATTGTTGGAGGTATGAAATTGGATGAATGGTCAAGAAATGATTTTTCGCTTCTATGTTTAGGACATTGTGCATATAAGGGATGGATGGAAAAAATGGTGATAACTTCATAAGTCTTTGGCATAATCAGTAGAAGGGTAAATAATTTGGGAAATATTATCAAATAATAATGAATGAAAAGGACAATGACACAAGTGGGCATCATGCTTTATGATATATTAAAAAGAAAATAGATTATAGTACACGGTCAGTTTTTATAGGTTGGTTGTTGTTTCTATTACAATCCTTATCTATTTAGAGGACATGATGGGTTACTAGGCTTTTCTCTTGGCCTGTGGATTTTTTTCACTACTATTGAGATAAGGTCCTAGAGGTTTACACACAATAGTGTTTTCAAGAATGCACCCTAATCAGTGATTATGTATTTGGACATGGCGACCCCTACCACGAGGTCTGAGTGTTATCCAAAGTATCGATCACTGATAATTAAATAGAGTCATTGTTATTCACGTTATGAATAATTAGGTAAGAATTTATTTAATGTATTTACATGTATGGAAAATAAAATAAAAATATTAATTGAAGGAATATTATTTTATTATTCATTGCTCGTTTAATATTATGTAGGATATCTAGTCAAGTTAAATGGCTCGATTTTATTCACATAATATATTTAATATATATTATAGGTATTTGATAAACTAACAAATAATATTGATGAATTTTAGTTCATTAGAATATATTATTTAGTGAATTTTCAAATAAATGGGGGTTGGGGAAGCCAACTAGGAATTTTTCCACACAACAATAAATTATGGGGAGTCCCTCTCTACATGTAGCTATTTATTCATTTAATGGAATGAAAAATGAGATCCTCTCTCTTCTATCACTTCATAGATAGAGAAAAAGTATATCTAAGAGAATGGATCAAGATCTCCCCCAAGCATTGAAGGAATCCTAATACAGTGATCATTGGGACGTCAAAGGCATCATATGATTTACATGCTAGCAACTGTAATTCAAAAATTTCTGCTCCCGAAAATTTTTGAAGTCCTTGTCAGCAATCTAGTGGGATGCTTCTATAGATTATTCATGAAACGATCACTAGCGATGAGTTACAGTTGATCTTGACTTCATATCTGTAATGGAAGGTTTTTCATTTTAATTTTTTGCTCTGAATAATTTACGCTAGATCCTCAGACCTTACTGAGGCTTAGATCACCGGTGATGACAAGATATGTCATCCCATTTATGGAGAATTTTAAAATCTCCTCAACCCACCGTCTTCCATTGTAGGCCACAAAACCATTCACTTTGATTATAAACTCAAGTTTGGATAATATATTATTTTATTGAAGATATTCACACCTTTTTGTCTTTAATGTTGGTTATGAAAATTAATTTGTTCCCTGATGTATAATGTAATGAATTGTATGTCAATATTCCATGTACAAATCTATAGTAATTCAAGTATAATATTTTTACACAATTAAATTTAATAGATGTTATTTTTTTCTAATCATGGTTCTTATAATAATGACTAATAATGAAGTAATCATTGGTTTATAATTTTTATAAATGTAAAATGAAATAATATATTATAAAGAGAATAAAATTACCCCCTTTCAGGTGGGAATAAAATTCACTATTCTTATAAAAGATAATCCATATACTTGGAACCACTTCCTATGCCTCATGATGGTGAATTCATTAAACAATATTAAATAATGACATATATAGATCTACTAATAACGGAGGATATATATATTTTATGAATTTATATTAAAGTATTCATTATATAAACTACTTATATATTAACCTAATCATTAATTTTTATTATTTATTATCCTTATGACTAATGTAACAAAATATTTATGCCACCATTTATAATTGTTCAAATGGAATTGGTGGAATTATAAAATATGATAATAGAGTTTTTTATAATAGATCCATATTCTTTGTATTTTATATCTGGGAGAAACTACACTATTTATAAAGAATAAAGATGCATATAATATTTTTTTTCATACAATATAGAGAAATAATTTCAATTATAATTAATAAAATTTATCTTTAACATTAATTTGAATATATTTTTTTTTTGAACATTATGGGGCCCAATTATTATAAAGGATTGATATATCCTATGATTATCGTCAATTAAATGTCTTTAATGATGATATTTTGAATACAAATTATTATGTAAGTTAAATGAATTATGATTTATTTTATTTTACATTCGGGTATACAAATTCACCCACAATATTTATAAATATAATAAATACAGTTATTAGTGATTATATTAATGAATTTGTAGTTATTTTCCTTGATTATATCTTGGTAAACACTATTTTATAAGAATACCATGAATATAATTTACAAATAATTATTGATACCACTAGAGAGAAGGATCTATATGCTAAATTCAGTAAGTATATAGTTTAGTTTCAACAATTTTACTTTTTTATGAATATTTCCTCCAAAGATAGAATAATGGTTGATACCTCAAATAATAAGGTTGTTAATGACTCATATGTACTAAGAACTATGTGTAATGTTTCATAGTATAACAAGAACTAAATAATGACATAATCATACAATGGGATTTATGAAACCTCTACCAATACCAATATGTCTTGTTGGAATTTATTCTAAAATTTCTATGACATCATAGTGGAATTATGTTATCTGTGTAATTATGGGTCCTCGTTATATGTTTTCAAATTTAATAGAAACAAGGTGGGATATAACCCTTGAATTTCTGGAATTGATAAATATCAATAATGGTGTTAGTTATTATAGTTTCACTTTATTATCTTTATTTAATATTTACCTCTATTTCACATTAAAATATTGAAATTTCATTCAGAAATATTTTGACATGGAGATATATGTGAGAATCTTAAATAATACCCTAACTAATGGGTGGTATGACAGGACCATCCAATGAATAGAGGATATATTGAGACAATGAGCACATGAAGTACAACTAACACAGGTCAGGTATGATCCATTTGTATATTTCACAGAAAATTTAAAACATTTAACCAATCATAGAAATTTTATAGTATGAATAATTTTATGGGAAATGATATCATTCTTAAACCAACAAAGATGAAGTTGGGTAAAGGGGTTAGTATGTGTATAAACCATTGAGGATGGTACTAAAACTGTGTGAGAAATCCAGAATCATAAAAATATATATCAATGAATATATAATAGCTATGTTGATAATCATTTGATGGAATTAGAATTTGAGGTAGGGTAACATGTATTCATGAATGTGTCATTATGTAAGGGAGAAATTTATTTTTGTATTGTGAGGAATCTATGTACAATCTATATTGGTCTTTTTGAGATTTTATAGAGAAATTGACATCTGGATAAGTACATGGATTTTCAACAAAACCACTCTAAAATGAATTATGTATTTAATATCTTGTTGATGAGGATGTATATGTAAGTCACAATATAAATACTCAGAAATTAGAAAATAGTGGTTGATACAAAATTTCCCTATAAATATTTTATTTTGTAGATTCTCAACACTTGATAGAAAATGTTAACAAATTAAATTACCAATCTTGTGTATGAAATATTTAGTAATTACATAATATATGTAAAAATGTGGGATCTTGTGGATGAAATGAGGTTGAAATAGAAATATTCGTTCCATGGTAGTTGTATATCTGAAATTTCAAGGTTTAAATTATTTAAAGGGGGTTAATGTCATGATACATAAAATTAATAAATAATATTATTATTACATTATCCATCATAAATAATATTTTCTTTGGTTACATTTTCGTATTAAAATTCATACTCCAAAAATACACTCACTATAATGCCCACATGTAATTCTACATACCAAATGAATAATGTAATAAACCATTGAAAAGGTGATCGTTTGAATAGTAAGCAAACAATATGATTGTCTCAATAGTAATGATTCCATTTTATATACATTTGTATAATAAAATAAATAAAACCATATTTCAATAATATAAATAATATTTTTTAATAATTTATATTAATCAATGAATAGTTTTATTTTTATTCACATCTTTTCGAATGAGAAGAAAATTAATTAGAAATTAATTTTTAAATTTTTAGTGTAAAAATATATTTTTTTTATAACAGTAAAGAAGTTATGTAATTATTATAATTATAATATATATATATAATGAAATTAATAAAAAATAATTTTTATTTGGAATCCACAAATTAAAATTAGCCGATTGTGAATTATTCTTATGTTCATGAGGTATAAAATTTTTTTGTAAATAGAAAATATGGCATGTATATACTATAACTAGATTGACTTAATTATGATCTATGAATATTGTAATGATTAATATAAGTAAATCTTATACAAAATATAAGTAATTTTATTAATATAATGTATTTTAATGATTTAAAATCAATTTCCCAATCTAAAATGGAATTTTCAATGTCTAAATTAGAAATTATGATATTAAAAATAATATTTTTTTTAAAAAAAAAATCATATATACATGGACAAGTAATTTTTGAATGGGGATTTATTTTTTCAGAAGAATAAATTAGCTTACCATTAATTACATCTTCAAACACATGGGCCAAAACTATGTGTAAGGAAATTCGTTTCTATTTTAAAATTTTTATATTTTATATGTATGTGTCCAAAAAGTAATAAATTTTTTTAAATCATTAGATATGAATAGCCACCTATCCCATATTCCTCATCACACCAAAATCATTGGGTATGGTTACACTCTTATTTTTATTCTCAATAATCCATCCAATGTCTTCTTACTGTTATATGGTGTTCATTCCTAAATTTTAAGAAGCTACTTTTTAATGTAATTGTTCTTAATCTCTTATCATTCGTTATTTGTTTAATCCAATCCAATTACATTTCAATTTAATGTTATATTTTATTAGTCCTCACTTCTATAAATTCCTAATTATATTATCAATGATATATCACTATTACCTCCCACCATACCACCTTCTTAAGCTGTTATATTGCTTAATGATTAGAATTTTCTAATACTACATTATCACATTCCCTTTGTTCGTCCTTTATTTGTGTTTTTAATGATTTAATATTTCTAATTGGTGGTATTTTTATAAAAAATAATGATTTTGATGTATTTGGTGGGTTATCTATCACGTCACAAGTATATAAAATTTGACTTTAGCACAAGTTCAAATTTTCCATCAATGCACAGTGACCTAGAAATATTCTACTAGTATAATTTTATATCCCAAACACATATCAAATATATGTGATACATACAAAAATTTTATATAGGGCATTTCAATCAATAATTTAGTTAGTCTCTTACTATATCAAACTATTTTATTTAATTTCAATTTCATATTGATATTCTTATATCTTGAAAATATCATACATTCTTACCTCGTTATAATTCATTAGAGAATTTAATTTTCCTTATCACTGTGGATATATATACTTTCTATGTTCATTTTTAGATATTTACAAATATATTTATATTATTCAAATGAATTTGGAAAATAATTATGATTATATATATATATATATATCAATTATTTGGAAATGAAAAATTATCGATTAATAATGCATTATTATGTTTGAATTTATTTTGGTATGATAAGTATTTCCTATAAATTATCTTTAAATGATAGATGAATTTGATTATAGTATGATAGGATGAAACCAGATTTATATAATTCATAGAAACCCAAACCTGCACTCCTATATCTGGTTCTAAAAATTCATTCTTTAAACACTTGGTTTAATACCAAGTGAGATTATCCAATATAAAAATACTTTTATTTTTTATCAATGCCGTAAGATAAATATTATATCACACAATGACCAATTAATTCAAATAAAGTATGTTTTAGTGATTTTGAAAACTAGCTACAAAATAAAATTATTCTATAATTCCTATGATGATTTCACCATAATTGAACAACACAAGTCTACATTATAGGCACCTCAATGTTCATACTCAAAATCATAACCTAGGGAATAGAAACATTGTAAAGTATAAGATTAAATTATAATTAATGAAAACATATATCAATATGTAATAATGGGGATGATAATTATTATTTGTGAAATCGTGAGATAGGAGAATTAGAATATTAAAAATAAAATTAATCAATAAGAGTTTTCCATAACCCATGATAAAAGGATATATGATTTAAAATGAACAAACATGTACCATTTAATACAACTATAAAATAATAATACATTCTATGAAGCACAGCAACAATTATATAACAATATTACATTTCATAGAAACATTTCAAAAAAATGTATTATAGTAGAATAAGAGAACATGTAATCATAATATTTTGAGAATTTCCATGAAGGGATTCAAATTATGTTGTGATCAAAAAAAATAAAGGATCACCCTTTATATTTTGATCTTAATTAGTGAACCCTCAGACTTTATATTGTGAGTGTAATCCAATAAGGCTCTCTTTATATGTTGTGAGCATAATCCATGAAGGATGAGCCATTATATGAGCCAAAATATGAGTATTTCCATATAGAATTATATTATGAAATATAACACCATAAAACATTTATTAGAGGATTATATAAGACCCCACCCATCAATCATATGTACATACGTGTGCTATATGAAATAAATCATTTCCTTTTCAATCATCACATAAATATCTTAAGAAAAATAAATTATTTTCATGATAACGTTCATTGAAATTTTCATAAGTAATATAATGAATAATTTTTTATTTTATCATAATAATATATCTGAACTGTAACATAAGGGATGAAAATGGAATTTGAAATAGATATAATATACCATTTGTAAAATTATTGGATAAATAAATTTGCCAAAAATGAATAAATATCTATTTTTGAAAATCATGAAATCACCATAAAAATATATTATTTAAAGTGAATCATGTTAGTCTTGGTAAAAAATTTTAAATATTACCATTTAAATCAAAAAAGGGTATCATAAAATAATTTTTGTATATAATGATTATATCATGTCTATTAAATGAGATGATATAAATAAATTGCAGATTATTTCTTAGAAACCCATGATTTAACAATATTTTATAAAATGAAATGATACTTTTAAAAATAAAACATTAGCTTTTGAAAAGTATAATAATATTTACATTTCATTTCAAAAACATATAGATTTATAATAATTTACAACACCATATTAATATAAGTAAATGTATCTTTATAAAGAATAATTATCATTCAAAGGGAGAAACCATGAAATATGTTTACGAAAATGAGTTTACCATACCCCTAAAAGAAATGATATATCTCACTTTAAAGATTCATCTTGAAAAGTTTGATGTGGAATAATTTTAAAAATGTTAATTTTAAAAGTAATTATCATTAATTTAGATATGATAATTATATAAACTTTTCAGAAGAATTTTTTAGGAGAATATATAACAAAAATCATGAAAGAAAAAACATATTTAATACATTAAAATTAATTTTTTTGAAAACTAACATCCTAAAAAGTGATAATAAATCATCCTTTTGAAAATAGTAAAAGTAAAATTTCACTTAGGATAATAAATAACTAGGTTTTACAATATAAAAGAGATGATTACTGAGAATTTAATATATGAAAAAGTAGGGGAAGCAGTTGTTCAAGATGATGTGATTTATTCTAAAAAATGATATACATTTTGAGTAATAAATTCATCAATGTAAAATAATATAATTAAAAAATAATTATTCCCATAGTGGAATAAAAATTTCCTTGAAATAAAACCTTCGAGTGGGAGAAACCAATATTATAAGAAACATGTTTAATATGATGTATTATAACTCAACAAAGGGAGTTGAGTTAATGAAAACACATAAAACATTGCTAAATTTTGAACTAAAAGATTATGAAATACAAAATATTAGATGGATGTGTAAATCCATTAAATTGAATTAAAATTATAGAAATAAGGAATAAATTTACACTAAAAACAAAAGTAAAATAAAATATCCAACTTATAAATAAATTTTGATATGTTTTTAAATATTTAATAGTTCCATAAAAAATACATTTCATGTTTTGTTTATCTAAATAATCTATGATACTCCATTATTTGATTTCTTAAACCACGAAAACTGTAATATTATATATAAATATATATATTGAATACACATAAATGATATTAATGAGGAATCCGTATTTTTGATGAGGAACCCCTTATCCCGAAATTATGGGGTAATTTTTTTTAGTTCCATAGAGAGAAATATATTTCTAGAAGAGAACACATATAAAATATGAATTATGAAACTTATTCCATGAATTCAATTAAAATTACTTATAAAATAATTTTATACGAATATGGAAGCTATAATTCATGAAACTAGGAGTATCATTGAGAGTTTAATCTTGGTTTGGGATTAACATTGGGGACATGCCTTATTTAAGAAAGTCTAATAAAACATTACAAAGGAGTTCAAGAAAATGAGTTATAAGTACACTGAAATGGTAGTTTAATTTAAATTTTATACGGTATTAGGATAAAATTAATCATCTTTTATGTATGGGGCTCATGATTTATCCCTATAATTCAAATAAAGGAAATTGAGTTATAAAAAAACATATATCGTCATTATATTTTTAATTAAAAACCCATGAAATGTAGAACATGAGATGGATTTATAAATCAATTATATTTCATGGAAAATTATTATTTTATAAATATTGGGGTAATATATACACCACAAATGGAAAAAAAAAGTGGTGAATACGCTTCATGTCTCAATTATGTGAAATCAAGATGCACAATTCATTATATTAAATCTCACTTAGTTAAACATTCTCTATCCTTCTGAATTAGAAGAAAAACAATATTAATCAAATATTTTAATACCATATTCATACCTATAAAATATTGTACACATAATTTATAATTATTCCTTACAATAATATTACTTAGTAATATTTTACTTTCAACATCAGATGTTATGAATTTTTATAGTTTTTTTGTACAAGATTTGTAATGATAGTGTCATTTCATGTTTATAGAATCAATTTTGATCATGATTGGACCATTATTATCATTGTGATGGTATTTTTATAATGATTTATAATTTTCTTATTCCATTTTAAAAGTAATTTTTATGACTCACGATGATGATGTTTGTGGTGAGCTTGTTTTGGTGAATTTTGTGACAAATATTAGAATTAATAATATGCTGAATAATAATTTAATATTTTTAGAGCTATATGAAAAATATTATTTGATCATTATTTTATAATAATAATAGTTTTTATATTTTAGATTCATCAACAAAATAAATTTATAGCGTTGTTAAAGTACATCGTTAAACTTACCAAAACAGGAACAACCTATAATGTTTGGGTATGTATGGTTGATAAATTGATTATTTTTTTGGAATATAATTATATGAAAACAATAATGATACTAATTAGATGGTATTAATTTGTACAATCATAATTAAAGATAATTTTGTTTATTAAAAAAATTCTAGATGTATGATGAATTAATCTTATTTCATGGAGGTGTTACTTCCCACATATGCATGCGTAACATGTTTATTTACATTGAATGATAATGATGTGGGAATTTGTTTTTATTTAAAAAATATTTATAAATTTTAAACATAATATTAGTCACTATATTCATCCTTTTAACTATCTATGTAAGGATGTTTGGAGATACTAGTTCACATCAATTATATAAGTTATAGTCAACATGTAACAGAAGGGAAGTTTTTTTACAAATGGTTGGGGGGAAGGTAGAAAATTGATATTACATTATTATGAAAAGAATTTGAGAATATTATTAATAATAATGTTATAATAATTTCATGAATATAATAAATTTTTAGTGGTAAAAGAAACAATTAATTGAGTGTTCATGTTTGCTAACATTACCACTACCATATGATATCCTATCTTGGGTAACATAGTAAAGATCTTTAGAATGGTATTTTTGGAAGGAAAATGATTTTATTATGAATGGAATATGGTAAGGAGATAACAGGGTACACTTTTTTTTGTATATGTGGTTCATTTTAAATGTTGGATAAATGTGGTGGAACTGATCTCCATTTAGAAGTGAAGAAAAAAATCATTTTTGTAAATATCTATGAAATTTTCCACAATGGGATGACACAATTCAAGTGTAAATGACTAAAAATGTGGAAAGTAATTAAGTTGTTTATATATATTCATATCAATTTAAACCATTAGTTTTACAAATTATTATTATTATTTTTTCATATCGTTCACCACTAGATACTTATATTTTACCAATTTGGTTTTTACCATGGTAACTAGTTTTTACACACTAATTTGTACATCATTAAAAACATAAGGAAACCCATCATACAAAATTATGATGTTATGAAAGAAAATTTAATCTCCAGAAAAATATTTCAATATCTAAATACTATAATATTATATTTTAAGTTAAAATATTCGACATATACAAAACCTATTTTATTGAGAAATTTTATTTTTAAAATAAAGAGTGAAAAATCTTATAGAGCATTAATTACCAAATAAATGAGTGATAAGATAACTTTATATATGTGTTAACATCATATCAAATCCATTATATATAATATATAATTATAATTTATTATATATAAATTTATTAATCAATAATAATATAAATCATTGAATATAATACTTTCATAATTATTTTTTCCATTTATTTGATTCAAAGTAATAATAGTTTTACGCTAAAGATAATCATGAAATTATTTCATAATATTAATATAATGAAATAAAATACTAAAGAAATTTTCTAATATTTTATTTCTACAAGTGATAAATACCAATTTTCAATATAATTGAATAAATATAATTTCTAGAATAAAATACTTGTTATGATTCAAAAAGGTTAAACATCAACATAGTTTTTTATTTTATTTTAAAATTATAAATATAAAATTATCATCAAAAAAATTGTTTCAAAATCAATTTTTTCATTCTTGTAATATTATAATTTCATATAATTCACTGTAATAGAAATTTTTTTATTTCTCAATATTCACTTAATAATCAATTACATGTGAAAATTATAAAAAAATAACCCTAAGGTAAATTTGAAATAATGATCTAAAAAATTATGTTATTTTTTTTAAAAAAACAAGTGCTACATTTTATTAATTTATCTTTTAAATAGAAATATAATATGAAAACATATCTTGGTTGAAAAAAAAATCATAAAATATTAATTGTTTATAATCCAATTTTGGTAAAATTTCCAATTGATTACAATAGATTTATTTATAATAGGTTTTACTATTCATATTTTATTAAGAAATTATTCTAAAAAGTTATGGATAATTTTACTTCAAGTTTGGATGTGGATTAAGTTATTCAACAATGTATTAATTTTGTGAAAAATATATAATAAAATAAAGGGGTATTACATAGTCCCATGAGGCATCAATATGTATCATGAGAGAGAATATCATGGTTATTTAGTGTATTACTTACCCATTTATTTATGATTTGTTTTTATGAGGCATTAACAGTATGGTTATGATATCCATAATTATATATTTCATCACAGTGATATCAATTATTTTTATCCTTTTGCTAACTTAATGTCATGTTATCCATTTATATAATATGCTCAATTTATCAATTTTTATGTTAGTATATTATTATTTATTCATGAAATATTATTTATTATATGTTCTTACTAAGATGGATTTTTTTGTATGTTATCCCTTACTGAGCATATATGATCACCCCATTATTTTTTCTCCCATTTTCATAGGAAATGATGTAGATTGCTATAAGTTACATAAGGATATCTATAGAGTAAAACATTTCATGTACTTTGAGGATATATATTAATTTTTTTAATGTATCGAAATGTTAATTTATGTATCTAGTTTTCTGAGACTACGTGACTATTAGATTTTTTTATTTTGATTTATTTATTTTTTTATAAATTGTAATGAAATGTATAAAAACTCTAATGTAATATAGTATTGGTGTTGGATTTGTTATCAAATTTATTTTAATAGAAACCATATGAACAAATTTTAAAATATCATAGTTTTAGAACAAAAACTAATGGAAAAATGTTAGGTTGTTCTCGACATATTTCGATAATATGTGGTGGGTATTGGTAACAAATATATATAAAATATAAACTATTATTTATGTAATTTCCAAACCCTAGTTACCCAGAGTCGGTGCATTATTACATAACATTGGCATGATCAGAAGCTATCAAAATCTTGAATGATTGATCAGTTTAGAAGCCTTGTAAGTACTATATACATTCATAAGTTTTACATTACATTATAAAATGAAAAACAAGAACAAAATTGTCTCCATTGAAAAAATTCATCCCTTATACTATCCTTAAAGGTCATTCATAATATACTTCTTTGAATCCTAGAAAAATAAAACATAGAATGATGTGAGCACAGATGCTCAGAAAGGATAACAATATAGTGGAATATTTTAAGAATAAGCAAAAAAAATGAAGCAAATTTATAAGACTAAAATAAAATCATTTTAAAAATAAACTACATCATAATATAGAAAAGTTAAATCATATAATACCATTTACTTATTCACATGGATATTCTACAAGTCAAATAATCACATGTAATATCAATAGCCAATTTCATAATGTTGGAATGTATGATCCTAGATTTCATAACCACATAGTCATGGCCTTGTTCCAAGACTAAAAATAAGATTGTGTTAAGGCCTTGTGCCAAGACACTAGATTGTCTCATGATACCTGCCGATGTATCGAAGAGCTATAGAGGGCTCCAACCACCACTTACTAAGTCCAATGCATTCCTCATATGAAAAGGTTTAAACATAACATAAGCATTCATATTTAAAATAGCAAATGAAATGTCAATACATTATCCATAGACCATGAATGGATTAAAGATAACACATACACAATCAAACATATCACAAAACATTCGATATAATATGTAAGATTTCTATCATAATACATCAGCTTAAAGAATCAAAAAATCCAACAAAAGATGTTGGCATAGATGGAATCAAAAAATTTTGTAGAAAAATATCTATTTCTATTTTGAAATCATTTAAAAGTGATATAATTATAAAATAAGACATTTAATTTGAAAATATTATTATAATCTTGTATGGGAAGCTTCGACTATGTTATAATGGCACAAAATAGCCGCACCCGCCGTATAAGATAAAAAAATACATTCTTAAATTAATTTTGGCTAGAAGGTCATAAAGTACCATGTTTTGAAAATGATGGAATGATTACTTTAAAAAAATATGTTGGAAAATAATGGTATAAATTAATTTAACCCATATACTTTACATAATAAATTTTTTTTTAATTTCATTTTTCATAAAACATGGATGTGGATGATAAAGAGGTCCTAGTAGATACATACGTATTTACAACCTCAGATAAGTAAATAAATTGTAGAATTAACCCTTACCTTCAACATTTACTTATTTGATGGTATGTTAACCTCATATATAATAGGTAAAACATTGTTTTTAAGTTATAAAAGAACTATATACATAAATATGATATCATATACGATCCTATAATTTTTGTTTGTTAATAATATCTTAGTAGTATCATCGTATCGGGTGCTAACTGATTCATTTTACTTTATATGCTTAGTTACATGAGACATGTTTGTTATGGATATAATGTATTTAATTCATATACAGAGTGATACTATGTTAATAGAAATTATTTTTAATCATAAAATGAAAATTATTCTTGAATGATTACGATGAGGAATTAATCTCATCGTGTTCATGGAGATGGTAATCCGTACGTATGCACAAGAAAAAATAACATTATATAGATGGTGAAATAGTATTTAATTGGATAATATATCATATATACAGAATAATTTGCATGATATATTTTTTTATTTACATTATTTATACTCATTATTAATCCCATCCAAATAATGAAGTGTTTGAATAACAGACTACACCATGACGTGGAGATGGTATGTCGTACGTACGCAGGTATGGTGACTTTGTCATTAATAGGATGGATAAATTAATAAATTTGGTTGTACCATTTTTATAATAACATAACAGTATGTATAAGGTACTCGAGTTTTTATTTTTTATGGAAACAACAAAGAATGAGTAAGTTGAAGAAGAAAAGAACATGAAAGAGGGTGGTGAAATTGTTATCTCTTTTTCAGGTGTTTCCTTTTGAGTTGATCAGAAGGGCTCTTCAAGTTGGCTTTATGATCAATGTAATGCCTCTCAGATTTAGGCTGGATAGTTTAGAGGATATTTTGGAAGGGGTTTGCCAAGCCAAATGGCTTTGGAGGTTTGAAATTAGGAGAAGTGGAAGTACCCTTTTATAAGAGAAGTGAGGGTTACTTTAGAAAAGATTGAAATATTATTATAAAATAAAATCATTTTAGATTTATAGTGGCTCAAAAATGATTTATTTCTAGGATAAGGTGGGTATGGGTCAAAAACCTCTCATCCAATAGGTTTTAGAGAGGTTTAGGTTACTATATTAAACTTATATTTTAGATTTAACTCTAAGTTAAATAGTTTGTCATTTACCATGTCTCTTTTAATTTTTATATTATAAGGTTAATAAACATACTATAAAAAACCAAGAGAACCCCAAGTGGTTCAGTATTAATATATATAACCTTATTTAAGTCTTTTGTCTGACCATTATATTTTTAGGAATATTATATCAATTAATAATATAGTATTTGATTTAAAAAATCAATTATGTAAATTTTGACACTATTTATTATTTTATTTTTTTTTGAAATCCATAAAATCATTATCACATAGAATAAAGTTTATTTAATCAACCATAACATATCATATTAACCTAAAAAATTTGTGGAATTCATCAGAAGTCTCAATTTACATTTATTAGGATACTTTTAATATCAATTATTTTAATATTTCATTATTAAAATAATTAATACATCATCATTGTGTCATAAATTAATTAAATTACATAATGAAAAAAAAATTATAAATAAAATAACATCATTTAGGAAATTTTTTTTTCTTTCTATTGAATATTTATAGTCGAATTAATATTGTGTTTAACCAAATTTTAAAAATGTTTTAGTTATTAATCTTTGAATTTAACTCATTTAACCCTTCTTTAAATAAAACAATAATAAATGTCCTAATATAATCCAAGTGGACCAAAGAGGGTCATATTTTATTCCTAAGGTTGTGTTTGGTTGAATTAAAATTATTCAATAGAATTAAGACATGTGTTTGGATAAATATAAAATCATTTTTTCCCTTAACTACCATATTTACTTTTAACTCTGGTAAATAAAAGTCAAATGTTACTATTCACCAAAAATTATTTTCATCATATCGAAACCCATTTTACTTACTAATGTCAACCATATCTCTCAGATTTTTTAAATTCAACTCATAGAAGCTGTAAAATTATATTTTATACAAATTTTAAATTGATCTTAGAGGGTGGGTTAAAGAGGGTAAAAAGTTCAATAATATTTTATATATCTAAAATTATTATAAAATGACTCCAATGAATTACATTCAACATATATAGGTATTATTTATCTATTTTTACTTAAAATAAATTATAATAACATAAAAACTACTTAAATTGAATTTTAGTTTTAAACAATAACACAATGTTTTTCTCTATTCATAAAAAATTTAATGTTTTAAGAAAAATATAAAAAATCCACCCTAAGCTAATTTCAATATTCTGAATTCAAAAATGTTGTTTATTTTGAAAAATAAAATATATAAAATTTCAATAAGAGGGTATTACTATTCATAACATCTAGTTTGATTGCTTGTGTAGTTTTAATACTCCAACTTACGTACAATGCAAGCTACTGCATTATTCAAAGGGAAACGTACCCTTGAAGCTTGGGGTGTTACATTCTCCCCTCATTAAAATAATTTCGTCCTAAAAAATTCTATAATATTACTACATAAAATGATATGGGTGGTTCTTCATCATAAGGTCCTCGAGTTCCCATGTTTTCACTTCCATCTTATGCTTTCCTTATAGAAATTTTACCCCACAAGTCATCCGGTTTCTCAGCACTTGTTCTCCAGTATCAAGAATCTTGATAGGCTATTCACAGTAAGACAGATCAGATTCCAGTTCAATTTTCTCATATGTGAGTACATGCATTTGGTCCAACATATATTTTCTCAACAGTGATAAGTGGAACACATCATTAACATTAGAGAGACATGGAGGAATTTCGAAATAATAAAACACAACTCTAATTCGTTCTAAAATTTTGAATGGTCTTATTTACTTGGGACTCAATTTACCCTTCTTACTAAATCATATTACACCCTTCCATAGAGATACCATCAATAAAACATGATCTCCAACATGAAATTCCAAATCCTTTCACTGATTATCGGTATAGCTCTTTTTTCTACTTTGAGCTGCATTGATGTGTGTTTGGATAATAATCACCTTTTCATTGTTTCCTCAACATGTTTAGGGCCTTGATATTTATTTCACCAACATCATCCCAACAAGTTTGTGTGTGACATCTCTTTCCATATAATGCTTCATATGGTGCCATCTGAATTTTTAAATAGAAGATAATGTTAGAAAAAAATTATACCATAGGTAAATATTGACCCCACATACCTTGAAATTCAAGTGAGAAAGATCTCAAAATGTATTCTAAGGTTATAATTGTCTATTCTAATTGTCCATTAGTTTGAGGGTGGTAGGAAGTGCTGAAACCATGTTCAGTAACCATGGAATCTGATGAATTTTCCAAAATATTGATGTAAAATGGGGATCTTGATCAGAAAAAATCTATAGGGGTATACCATGGTGTCTTACAACATCATTAATAAATAATCGTTATAGAATTTCATGTGGTAAATCTTCTCATATAGCAGGAAAATGTGCTGACTTGGTATGACGATCAATAATGACCCATGTTACATCATTCCTTCTAGGAGTCATTGGTAGCCACCTGACAAAGTCCATCATAATATTATCCCATTTCCGCACAGGTATGGGAATAGGTTGCATTACTCTTCCAGGATGTTGCCTTCAATATTTAAATTTTTTACAAACCAAACCTCTTGATAAAAAATCAGCAATCTTCCTCTTCATGTTGTCCCACCAAAAATATTCCTTTCAATCTCTATACATCTTGGTGCTCCCAGGGTGTATAGAGAAATTGGAGCTATGAGCATCAAAAAACAATTCCCTATTTAGATCTGGTATATTGGGAACACAATGCCTCTTCCCAAATTTGAAAATTCCATCTTTATATATGAAATCACACAATCTCCCATCATTTACATATTTAATATTCTTTTCAAGCTCCTCGTCATTATTCTAAGAAATTTTTAGACTTTCTAGTAATGATGGTTTGGAAACCCTTTGAAAAAGTATTGATGTTTCACCTTCCATGGTTATTACCATGTCTATCTTCACTAGATCAATGAATATAGTGTCCCTTTTAACTATCATATTGTTTAAAAATCCATGATCCTTTCAGATCAAAGAATATGACACTTTATTTTCCTTCCCCGGGTGGTAGTGTATTGTACAATAATAATCCTTGAGTAGTTTAAGCCATCTCCTTTTCCACATGTTGAGTTTTTTTGTAAGAAAATATAAATCAAACTCTTTTGATCAGAATAAATCACAAATTTTTCAGCATAGAGATATTGTCTCTATATCTTCATAGAAAGGATTATAGATGATAACACAAGATCATGAGTTAGATGGTTTTGCTCATAAATTTCTAGCTGTCTTGATTCATATGAAATAACTCTATTATTCTTCATAAGGACACAACCAAATCCTTTCATTGAAGCATCACTATAAATAAAAAACCCATTGTTCCCTGGTGGTAGAGTCAAGATAGGTATATTGACTAATCTTCTCTTCAGTTCTTCAAAACATTATTCACAGTATTTTTTTCAAAAAAATTTAACCCCTTTACGTTTGATCTTGGTTAATGGGTTAGACTATTAGGAAAAATTTTGGATGAAACATTGATAATAACCTGCTAAACAAAAAAAATGTGTACCTCGGTTATACTCGTCGGTGTTGACCAATATTGGATTCCCATGGTCTTTGAAGGATCAATAGAGATTCCATCATTAGGGAAAATATGTCTATGAAATGAAATCTCTTGAATCTATAATCCACACTTGCTAAACGTCTTATATAATTCATTTCTTCTAAGAATTTTTAAAAAAGTGGGTAAGTGATTTTCGTGATCATTGTATCTTTTTTAGTATAACAAGATATCATAAATTAATAGCACTAAAAATTCATCAATATTTTCAATGAAAACACAATTCATTAAATTTGAGAAGACAGAGGGTGAATTAGTCAATCCAAAAGGCATTACTATAAACACGTAATGTGTTTACCTAGTTCGAAATATTGTTTTTAGAATGTCTTCCTTCTTCACACACAATTGATGATATCTAGATCGAAGGTAAATCTTTGAAAGATAATTAGATCTATGAAGTTGACCAAATAAATCATCAATGCATGGTAAGGGATACTTGTTATTTATTTTTATAACAATGATCTCCCTGTAGTCAATGAACTGCCTCATAAATCTGTCTTTCTTCTTAACCAAAATTACAGAGGATCCCCATGAAGAAACATTAGGGGGAATAAATCCCTTATTACTCAATTCTTCTAGTTTTTTATTTAGTTACATTAATTCCACTATGTTTATTCTATAAGGGGTCTTTGATATGGACCTCTAACCCGGAATTAAATCAACAAAAAACACAATTTTTTGTTCTGAATATTGTCCAGGTAAATCCTCTAGAAACAAATCAACATATTCTTCCAAAATAGGTATGTCATCTATTCGAACATTCTTTTCTTCACCCATTATTATTTCATTCTCTTCTTCCTTATAATATAATTTAGTAGAGCTACTAGGGGTGAATCTAGATAAGAATCGGGCGGTGAAGTTTCTTCTCTAAAGATAAGGTACTTTTTATCATCATCGAAAATTGTAACCTCATTCTTCTTAAAATAAATTTTTGTATCATGTTTCAAAAGCAAATCCATTCCAAGGATTATATAAAATTCAATAATGGGTATGACGATGAGATCAGAATGTAAATAACATTTATATGCCCTAAGGGGAACTAATTCACAAAACATTGTTGTGTTTATACTTCCCTTAAGAGTTTTGACAGACAACTCCCTTGTTAAGTCAAATTGAAAATATCTAATTTTCTTAGAAAACTGGGAAGATATGAAACAATGCGATGATCCAGAATCAAATAAACCATTAGCTAAACTTGAGGAAACCATTAAATTACATTCCACCACATCTTTCAGAGCTTCAACATCAGCAGTAGTGAACGCATAAGCTTGTCCTTGCTCTCTTGGAATTTTCTGAGGAACGTTCCCTTGGTGCATTGGACAGTCTTTTGCATAATATCCCTTTTATCTAATATTGTATAATTCAACATTGATAACCTCTTTCTTTCCCTTGAAATCATGATCTTGGTGGCCTTTTTCACCACATTTGAAACAGACTCTCATTCCCTTCAGGCAAGTATCGGGGTGTTTATTCCCACATTTACCACAATATGGATATTTATCTTTTCCCTTCTTCCACTTATTTTCATTTATAGAGTGATCAATAGATCACTTATTCTCTTTCATTTCTTTGAAGTCTTTAATTCTTAGGGAATTCCATTTTTGTCTTTATAGCGCATTAGACAATATCTTTATATGATGAGAAGGACTGTGAGACTAATGATCGATGGAGAAATGGTTTTAACCCATAAAATAATTGATCAATATTACTCGTTTGGTTACAAATATAATATGCACATGCCTTGCTATCCTTGAAATGTTAGCCTCATACTTTGCAACATTCTCATCCTCCTTTTGCCTCAGACTCAAAAATTGTCTTTTCATATCCGATCGATGGTCAGGATGAAATTATTTTTCTATGAAAACTTATTTAAACACCCTCCATTACATGTTTTATACTTCTTCATCTTTCTTTGTGTTTTGTATTAATTACCACCCTTAATATTCATCTCCCATAAGGTGATAAACTTCCATGACAACTTTTTCCCTTTCGCTTCTACCCATATCATGTAATATATTCTTTGAGAAACTTATCCATTTCTCAGATACTAATGGATTTGTATTCCTATTAAATTTTGGTGGTTGTTTCTTCATGAAGTGGGGTAATGTTGGTCCTCCGCATTGTGGATCGGGGTGCTCTATATGGGTAAGGATATTATTCATAACCTAAGTTTGTTGTCAGAGTATGGTGATAAGCTGATCATAACTAGTTGCATCACCTGCTCAACTATAGTTATCTTGAGTAGGAGGGAAATACCTATATAGATTACATTCATTGATATGGTTTTCATTCCTTCCACTAGGAATCATTTCTTAATAATGGCATACAACAGATTAGTTTATGAATCGCAATACATAATTCCAAACTTGTAAAACACTTTAAAAAAATTGAACAATTTATAGATATAATCCATAATTATAAAAAAATGGTTTCATTGATTTGGTTTAAACACTTAAATCCTTCACAATGGTTTGTAAAGAAAATGTTAATTATCCAAGGCATATCACATGAAAGTGTAGTAACCAAGAGTGCAGAAAGGCCCATTTTTGTGTACCCGGATACATTGGGTCAAGCCAGAAACTCCTTGTCAGATTTTTCACTCCTAGGTACATCTGTGCCAGAGCCGCCTCTACCTGCTCGTATCCAGATTGGGCTATATTGCATATAAAATACACAAAATCTCTACATTACCCAAATTCTTTGAATTTATTATATACCAATCCACAATGTCTATCTCAGGGTAATGTTCTCAAATCAAAGTTAATATTAATATAGTTTCCAAGGATCATAATAAACATCCTCTAATACCAACTGTAATGCCCCAAACCTCGTTACCTAGACTCGGTGCATTATTACATAACATGAGCATGATCACAAGGGATCAAAACCAGGAAATTAAACATAAAAAGGGGTGATCTCAAGAAGCACTTTAAGGGTAAATAAGGGAGACATGTAAGAATAAATAGGAGCATAAGTTTTTAGAATGTTTTCATAAAAATAGAAGAGCATACCCTACATATCAAAGATCATAACATGAATAATGGAATTAAGATTGATAATTTATATGACATGAATCATAATGAAATAATGATAATAAGACATGAAATAATAACATAGGAACAAAAATGGAAGTGTGGTATACACATAAGAATATAAAATGATTTCTATAGTAGCAAAGGCATCACATCCAAGACCATCTTATTAGTGTGAGTTCACTCTCCATACCATCTCGTAAGTCATGGTTCACTCTCATGGACATCTTATTTGTAGGATTTTACTCGACGTACCATATTGGTAGTCATTTATAACTCCCACGACCATATTAGTAGTAATTTACATTTTCTATACCATCTTATTATATCTCATGAGATATAAATCTTTACCCAATAAATTGGAGGGAGATATAGGTCCCACCCATCTCATATTAATATCAATCATACATCTTCCACAAAACACAAAATAGTCATATCATAACCCATGAATTGTATTGGTAATTAAAAATATGTAATCATATCATAACATGTGGAAAGATATAGGTTCTCTAATAATTTAATAATTAACATAACCCATGAAAATTAAATGGTTTTCAATGTTATATAACCAGTGAATGTGAAACATGTTTCATTAACTTCATGCATTCAATTCATAATCCATTAATAGATAAAATACAAATGATAAAATTGAACTATTTCCCCATAAAGGTATGATTTACACCAATAGATTATAAATTACATGGGAAATTATTTTAAAATTTATATTAAAACCATTTCTTGAGTAAAATATCATTTCTTCTTTCTGAATTTTTTTTATAACATAAATCCTTTTGAAAACCATTTTCATTGAAAATATATATGAAATGATAAATTGGGATATTTTAAAAATATAAAAATATTAAAAATATTTTTCCATGAAAATATTCTTCAAGGATCATTTGAAATCATTTTTCAAAACATTTTAAAATACATGGTTTTTTTAACATATTATAATTATGAAGAAAAGATAGATAAATTCATATTTTAATTAAATACATTATATCAAGTAATAAAGAGTATAAAATTGTTTCTAACACCTATTTATATCTTTAAAAAATATATGATATGGAAACTATTTAGTATTCTTGAGATATGGATCAAAATATTTCATCAATGTAAGCATAAACGTAAACAATGATGAAAAGCGATGAGATTGTCTCAATAAACTTTTATAACATGGTAAATAGGGATCATAACCACCATGTAAGAAAATGAAATTACATGAATATGAAAATATCATTAAAAGAATTATATTAATTATATATCATGTAATAGTTAAGTACATACACCTCAAAAAAATAGTTATGTGCATATCAATACAAGAGTCTCAAAGAAAGAAAATTAGGACAAAACATTTTTTACGGATTTGGTTACTTTTGAAACATATTCCTGATAAATGAATGATCATAAAAAGGATATATTAATACAAATAAATTTATGTATAACATACATTTAATACAATTATGGAATGTAAATACATCACAAAAATGAAGGAGTGGTGAACATTTCATGTATCTCATGTGAATAAAAAAGTGAGATGAAATATCATTTCCTTGTATCTTGTATCTCCTCAAACTCGTACAATAATCTTGTATATTAAATATTAGTTTATTATAAATCTTTTATTGAATAATATTCTTATAAAATTAACTATATATGGTTTTATTATGATATTAAAATACATACATTTTAACAATATTATGTAATCGTTACACTTCATGTAATATGTATTTTGTTTTCTACATGTGTCTTAATTTGTTATATCATTGTTAATTAAAATTATACCATGATTCAAGAATGTAAAAAACATATATAAGTATCATTAATATCATGTATATTTATATTATTATATTCTAAATAATAAATAATTATGAAATTGTATACATCATTCATGGAGACGGTAAGCCGTACAAATGCATGTACACTATTTCTATTTTAATTTTCGTATTAAAAGAATGAATTAAAATGTAATAATTTTTATATGTATTTAATAAAATTATATTATAATAATAATGTTATATATAACATATATGTTCACGAAACCATCCCTAAATACATCAATGTAGTGACTGAATCAATCAAACCAATTTGAGAGGGCGGTAGTCCACACTTCCTCAAAAGAAATTATCATAATTACACCACATATAAAGAAAAAATATATTTTTAAATCTAATAGAATATTTTAAAAAAATTATTAATATAATTTATGAAATATATAAATATATTCCCCATAATAATTTATATCATGAGAGGTAGTAATGGAAAAATTAACAATCATCATTTTGTGAGGCGGTAGTTTGTTTCCCACATAAACCATATGTTCAATATCTATTAGATTGAGGTGTGGATAAGTTTAGGTTTATTATTTATCATAAAAAACCGAATAAATTTAGTACACTTGTGTTTTCTTAAAATATTGAAACCAAGATAATTCAGTGGGTGTAAAAAACTTAATGGAAATGAGCTTTAGAGAAGACGTTACCAATTAATCGGGTAACTCATTTGGGTTTGTGCCAAAAGGATTCCTTGAGTTGCCTTCTTCCAAAGGGAGGGCTTCAATGAATAAGGTAGAGAGTTTTGTAGGTTATTTTATTAGAGTTTTTGTGAGATAAGAACATTGAGAGGTGTGGAGTAGTGGGTATAGGTGTTTTTATTTTATAAGGAAGAGAAAGAAAATAATTGACATTTTTTAATACAAGTTAGGTATTCCCATGTTTTTACCTAACAAAATTTATAAAAACCCATAAAAAGTAAATAATTTATGTTTCATGTCCTATTTATTTCCATACAATGGGGTTTGTAATTGTTTTTTGGTTTTTTGTTGTGTTTTATATTTAAGGACTACTACATTATTAACCTAATTTTTTTTTTCTAAACTAATGTAATAAAATTTAAAAAATTTCACTAATATTTCTTGTAAAAATAATAGTTTAAATTATTATAAACTATAAATTATAATGATTATATATATGGAATCCATTTTTCTAAATTATAATCCCCAATGTGGTAGAAATTAATTTAAAATTTATCCCATTGTCGGGGTGACAATGAGGGTTTCTAAAGTAAAAATGGTCAAATGTTTGCTATGATTTTATATCCAATGGAAATGTTAAATTGGTTCTAATGACCAAAATTGGATTAATTGATAAAAATATTAACCAAATAAATTGTTAAACCAATTAAAAATATAATTTAACAATATTAATAAATTAAATTAAAAAGTAGTTTCGAATTAAAATATTGTATTATTCACTATTCATCAAAAAAGAAGATTGTTAGAGAAATCACAAAAATTCATCATATGATTATTTTTTCATTATAAATTAAAAAATTAACTCTATTTAATCAATTTAAACTTATAAAATTGACATAAATTAATATTATTATTTTTCACATAAGGACGTTAGAAGAGGTTCATTCGAGAGAACGATATTTTTAAACATATAAGAAAATTACAAAAAAGAGTATCTTTTATTATCAATATGTTATATTTAAATAAAACTTTTATAAAATATATTTGAAAAGTATTTATTAATATTTATAACACTATGTTTAATGACTAGATTATAATTATCTCATTTAGATAATTATCATAATAAATGATGTTTTGTAGAAACATCGGGGTAGCAAGTAACATATGCCAAATCAGTGTTTCATGTAAGATTTGAAAATTGATGTTTCATGTATTTTATTCCAATTAGATTCTATGTTAATGTAAGGTTTTATTTTTTATATATAAATATATAAATTAAAATTTAATTTTTTCAAAAAAAAAGTCTATAGAAACAATGGGTGTTACATTCTACCCACCTTAAAATGAATTTCTCCCTCCAAATTCATCACTCAGATGAAAAAATGAGGGTACATAAGCGTCATCATATCCTAAAGATCCCACATAGGTTACTTTAAATGGTGATTTCTACTCTATACATTGACTGGGTAAGTGGTCTTCTATTGTACTCCTGTCTCTGATTGGTCTAGAATTTTGTTAGGTTTTTCCCCATAAGAAAGATCCAACCCCAATGTTATGGACTCTATGATTTATAAATGTGAAGGGTTATTTATGTACTTCATTAGGAGATATATATTGAACAAAAAATGGAATTTAGAGATATTTGGAGAAATATCATTGCAATAGGTTTCCATCCCAAAACGATCAAAAATCTCAAATGGACCAATATACCCATGACATAGATTCCCTTTATTTTGGAATCACATAACATTCATCCAGGGTGATATTCAAAGAAAAACCTTTTAACTATCTTCAAATTATAGACAATGCCTATGATTATCAGCATAACATTTTGGCTGACATCTTGCTTCATTGACTTGCTACTTAATGGTTCTATCTTCCTCGACTATTTCTTCCGTGATCTCAGGTCGCAAGAAAATTAATTCTCCAACCTCATCCAAACACATTGGAGCTATACATTTCTTCCCAAAAAGGGATACATAAATTTACATCAAAATGTTTTATTAAAATCTATTATTGTATAAAAAATAAACTAAAGGAAGGTGTTGGTCCCAATAACCTTTGAAATTTAACGAACACGATCCCAATATACCCTATAGGGTTTGAATTATTCTTTCAGGTTGACCTAATGTCTGAGGATGATTTGTAGTTCTAAAACAGAATTATGTATCATTTTCCAATTGAATTATTTGAAAGAACATTAAGGTAAACCATGAATCCCAATATGATATAATAGAATGCGGTAATCCATGCAAGCTTAACCCTTCTATAATGTATATCCTAGAAATATAATCCAATGTAAAATCTTCTATGATAGTAATGATGTGTACTGACTTAGTATGGTGATCAACTAAAACCCATGTATCATTAAACCATTTACAGGTTTTGGGTATTCCAATAAAACAATCCATCGTTAGATTCTCCCATTTCAATTCATGTATGGGAAATGGATGAAACATCCCTTTAGACTTTATACTTTCAGCCATAACATACAGGCATAACAAACACCATGATACACACTTCATGATATGTCATTACATTCCAACCCGACATAAGTATTCCTTCATGTACATATATATCATTATATATCCATGATGAATAGAGAATGAATAAATATGAGCTTCCTCTAACAAGTCCTTCAAATTAGGAATGGAAGGATCATATACACAGTTACCGAACCTTATCATTCCTTCCTAATCAAGGATAATATTAGGAATATTATTGACATTATTTTTTATTTCTTCATCTTCCTTCAACACCTCCTTAATCATTTAATGGATATAGTGTTGAACATTCATTTGAGAAAGATAATATTTTCCCTCTCCTTCAATATTTTTAGATCTATACTTTGTAAATATAGAAATATTGAATCTTTTGTGATCCCCATCATGGATAACCAAGAATGATCTTTTCAACTGAAAGAATCAACCATGTTATCCTATTTCTAAGGTTGGTGATGTATTGAGCAATGATAATTATTTTTCAACTCCAACAATATTTTTTAGATAATGTCCAACTCTTTATGTGTGAATATATATTTTTGATTTTTATGATCAGTATATTTATCAAACTTGTATCCATAAAGATAATTCCACCATATCATTAATGAAAATAATACCATTACAAACTCCAAATCATGAGTTTCTTAATTTTGATAAAGAAACCCCGACTTCCATAATGTATAAGAGATAACCATGTTATTATACATAATAACACATCCCAATCCCATTGTGGATCTATCACTATAGATTAGAAACCCTTATCTAGTATAGGGTAATGTAAGAATATGTTCACTAAACAAACATCTCTTTAGTTCCTTGAAATTTTCTCCACATTCATCTATCTAGAGGAACATGACACCCATCTGAGTTATCTTGGTCATTGGATTAGATAGTCATGATAAATTCTCCAAATTCCACCGATAATATCTAGATAAACCAAGAATGTTGTGGATCTTTGTCACTGAGGTTGGTCTAGGCCAGCATTCAGTAGCCTCCATCATTGATGGATATAATACTATACCATGTATTGGCATTTTTTGACCAAAAATTAATCATTTTGAAGCCTAAATTCACACTTTGTAAATATTTCATAATGATTTTCCTTCCTTCGGGTCCTCAGTACAATTCTCAAGTTTTCTTCAAGCTCTTACTTTCCCTTTTAGTAGATAATAATATGATCTATAAAGAATAACCCAAACATATCAAGGTAATCTATATAGATGATATTTATTTAATCCATGAAGATAGTAAGTGAATTAGTAAGGCCAAAAGGAATCATAATATATTCATAGTGAATACACCTTGAACAGAATTCTATCTTGGGTATATCTTTTTTCTTGAACCTAAATTTATGATATTCAGAACAAAGGTTAATCCTGAAAAATTATTGAGCTCTGCATAGTTGATAAAATAATTAATTAATGCAGGGAAGATGGTTCTTGTTCTTGATTTTTATGTTTTTTCAACTCCAAATAATCAATGCATTGTTTCCTTGATCAATCGTTATTTTAAAAAAAATCTGATGCACCCTAAGGTCAAACACTTGCCTAAATGAATCCCATATAAAGGTTTTCGTGTAGTTCCCTCTTTAATTCTTAAAACTAAATCAGGAACATTATATAATTTATCTTTGAAATTAGGGTTGAACCAGGTATGGGTTCAATTGAGAACTAAACATCACATTTTGGTAGAAGGCTATGCATGTTATCGAGAAAGAAATCCACAAAATTACTAATAATGTGCATATCATTGATGCCAGTCTTCTCCCTATCCATTTGAGATAAACAACCCTTTTGAATGGGAATTAAGTCCCATACAGTAGATGTAATATCCACAGAATGTTCATGATTATCATCACATTTATGGATGATCATAGGAGTGTTTAAAAATATCAAAAGTAACATACTTTCCATGAAAATTCTTGTGATATTTTTGTAGATATAGACAATCCATGCCTTATATAACATCAAATTCAACAAAATAAATAATGTTATGATTTCTAGGAAGCACTTTACAAAAAACATCAACTAAAGAGGAATCATAGTCTTGGGATTAATTCATCATACTATTTGGGGTTTGCATTGCTAATTCTATATATAATTGTTTTGAAGGAATCTTAGTACCCCTAAAAAAAATGGTAGAAACAAAATAGTGGGTGGATATAGAATAACATATGACATTATCAGTTCAACAAAGAATGTTATGTGTATCATTCACCACATATTTATATCATCACTGATCAGAAATAGTGATTACAAGATATTTCCATTTGTCCCTCGGCTAAGGAGGTTGCGGTTGTCGATCATCATCACCATACATTGGGTTTGTTATATGGGTTTCATAATTCTTATTATCCATAACATTGTTGAATTGAATCAAGGGTGTTGAATTAATTTCATATATTCCCCATTACCATTTTGAGCTAACTTATTCACATCACAACAGCAATGAATTTTTTAGTGACCTTTCTTTTTATACGTAAAAATTTTATTATACCCCTTAAGGAAATTTCCTTAAAGATTCTACCCACAATAGAGAACAAAAGAAAGATCATCTTCTTTTCTTAAATGATTTTTTATTTTCATTTAAACTCAATATTAATCTTCTTGTAAAAACAATTAGATTAATATTTGACTCTAACCGCTATTTCAAAACTAATTTCACAATTCACAATCTCTTCATAGCTAATAAAGTATCTTATTGGCAATACCCTTATAAGACATGCCTTTAAGCCACTGAAGAACCTATCGACATTACTTTTAGGTTGTATGATAACTCCTAATGTAATCCTAAAAAGTCTTATGAAATTAGCCTCATATGATGAAAAATATTCTTCATCCATTTGATTCAACTCTAGGAACAATTTCTCATTCTTGGTATGATGATTTTGGGGGATTTAAATATTGAAAAATATGTTCTGGAAATAGTCCCAATCTATGAATTAAATATAATATTGCTACCTCATATTCTTTATTAGATTCCAACACCAATCTTCTTCTCCTTATAACTAATACATAGTCAGAATGAATTTCTTATGCTCTAAACACTGAAGAACAAAAAATATCATTTTAGTAGTACTGATCCATTGTTATGAAATAAGTGTATTAGAAGACCCTCTGAATAAAGTTGGATGTTGCCTCATTAAATACTCAATAGAATATTGTACCCCCGTTTGATAATTTATAATCCCACCATGATTCATAGCTTTAGAAAATTTTGTGTGAATAGCAATGAGGTTTTTCATTCCTTCTCGATAGAATGAAGTTGCTCAGGAGGAAAATTGCTGCATTTTTTTTTCAAAATCACTGTTAATGTGGTTCCTTTGAGTTCTAACTTTTGACTAAAACATAAAACATAGGGTATGAAATAATTATCATAATGAAGAACCACAATATTTTGAAAAATAACATATAGTATTTCTATCTTATGACACCATTTTTAATTTTTGACATATTAAATTTACACTAGGATATTCATTTCCAACTTATATTTAAATCTTTCACAATGGTTCATGAATAGTTTGCAAATTACAGAAGCATATCCCCCATTAGTGTCAAATTAGATGTACATCAATTCCAGTTATTATGTACTAGATTACCCTATGTAATGTTGGGAACATATTTTTAGAGTTTTTACTCTTAGGTACATATGTTCAAGAGAAACATCCACTTTTAGTATCAAGGAAGGGATGCATTTCAAGGAAACCATTATCTCTATCCCTCAAAAATATTCCAGGAAACTTTCCTATACATTACTAAATTCTTTGACTTATCCTTAGAGTCATACATTGGATTTTCACTAAATTTATCAAATACAATATTCCAAAGGATAACTATACCTTTTATCTGATACAAACTATATAGACCATTTATTTTTTAAAAATATTTACAAATATTTTTCATAATAAATACACATTATTCAAATAGAATCCCAATGATTGTAATTGTATAGCGCCTTTTGAAACATGTAAATATAAAAACAGGTACATAAATGAGGTAAATCATCTATAACTAGGTTCTTATGGATTAAAACCAATCTTAGACACCTAAAACACAAAAAATATCATCAAAACATAGGGGAACGGAAACTGAAAAATGGGTGAGCTCAGAAACCCAATATGGGTAAACTAGGGAGGAATTTAGGAATATACATGAACATAAGGGTATGATAACATGATCATAAAAAATTAAACATCATACCCTAGATATAAAAGATCATAACATGTATCCTAGCATAAATATTGGATATTCGTCAGATAATAATCAAAATGATATAATGATTATATGAACTGGTACATAAATGAGTTACACCATCTCTAACTAGGTTCTTATTGACTAAAATGCTTCTTAGATGCCTCAAACCTAAAAAATATCATCATAAAATGGGGGAAAGGAAATAAAAAAGGGGGTGAGCTTAGATTTCGAATAATGGTAACTTTGGGAGGCATTTATGCATAAAAATGAACATAAAGGTATGAGAAAATAATAATAAAAAAGAAGATCATACCCTATATATAAAATATCATTACAGAAATCATGGAATAAATATTGTATGTTCATGAGACAAGAATCAAAATGAAATAAATATCATTGGCCATGGAAGTGTAACATAGGAATAAAACCTGGAATTGTGGAAGACACATTAGTATATAGTATGACTTTTATAGTAGCCCAAGAATTTATGCCAAAAAGTACATGGTAGTATGGTTTTACTCCCAATAACATCTTGGTAGTCATGGTTCACTCCCATGGTCATCTTAGTAGCACGAGTTCACCCCTCATACCATATTAGTAGTCATGGATCACTCCCATTTCTATCTTAGCAGTCAAGGTTTCTTCCCAAGACTAACTTAGTCTATTTCATTTGATATAAATCATTACCCAATTCATTGTATGGAGATATAGGTCCCACCCATCTCATTGTGAAATCATTCACACATGCCCAGAAGATCATAAATAGTAATATCAAAACACAATAAATTAAATGGGTATTATCCAAATGTAATAAAATAATAACCTATGGATAGATATTGGTTTCAGAATAATTATATCATATATAAATTCCATGAAAAGGGGAAGGTTTCAAAAGCATATGACCCATGAAAGGGAAAAATTATTCCTAAAGATCATTACATCATAACATAATCTATTCAGAGAAATAATATGATTGGAAGAATTGAATAATTTCACCATAAATGAATTAGTAACACCAATGGATGTTATCTTGTACTAGAAATAATTTTTAATGGTCTTTTAAAAGCATTTGTTGAGGAAAATATCATTTCTTCTTCAAAAAAATGGATTTTATAATGTAAAAACTCATGAAAAACAAGGAAATTAGATTTTAAAACATATAAAGGAACATTTTAAAGCAATAAAACATTTTTAAAATAAATCTTCCTATAAAAATGATATTTAATTATCTTTTGATAACTTTTGTGATAAAATTGTTTTTTAACACATGAGAATTCGGATCGAAGTGAGAGAAAAACGATCAGGTTTTACTTAAAAACATTATCTTATGTACCAAAGACTCTAAAAAGTGGTTCCAACACATGATTCTATCTTTAATAAATAGTGTAGAAGGAATATAATGAGTATTTGTGAGGTATGTATGAAAATATTATACCAAATGAAGCATAAATGATATCAATCTCGAAAAGTGATGAGATTTTCTCAATAAACTCTATAACTTGGTAACATGGGATCATACTATACATGTAAGAAAATGGAATTACATGTATATAAAAGTATCATTAAAATAATGGTATTCGTGATATAACATGTAAAATTAATATTATATTTCCCTTGAAAAAGAGTTTAGGTTCATAAAAAACATGAGTCTCAAAGAAGGCAAATTGAGATAAATTTTTTTTACCGATTTAGTAACTTTTAAATCTTAAAACCATTTAATAAATTCTCGTAAATTTATATTTTAATAAAAATAAATTTTTATAAAATATAAATATAAAAAATCATGTGTATTAAATACAGCAGAAAATGTATGGAGTGGTGAACATATCATGTATCTCATGGGAATAAAAAGTGAAATGAAATCCACTTACCATGTGTATTGACTCTCTTTGTAGTAATAAAAAATTCCTATATAATAAATATAACATTATAATAATATTTCAAAGAAGAATATTATTATACATAATACCATATATGTTTTCATTATGACCTTATATTACCCTCTTGTTAACAATCCTATGTTATGGTTTCACTTCAAGTAATATTCACTTTGTTCTTTGCATGTGTATTTATTTGTTATATCGTTCATCCTTATAATTATATCAGGATTCAAGAATGTAAATAATTATATAAATATAATTAATAACCATTATATAAATAATTTAATAATCTATAGAATAAATATATACGAAACGGAATACAACGATCATTGAAAGGGTAAGCTGTACGTACGCATGAACATTGTTTTCATATTAATTGTCGTAGTGAAAGAAAGAATGAATAATAAATACTATTTTATATGCATATAATATCATTAAATTATCATTACAATGTTTTACACATCATATAATTTTTCTAATACAATCATAAATACATTCAATGTAGTGTTTGAATGAATCACACAGCTTTTAAGGGTAGTAGTCCACACTTCCTCAAATGAAATTATGGTAATTACACAAAAAGGAAAAAGAATGTTCTGACTCGAAATATAAAAAATTAATATTAAATAAATAATAAATATAATATATAAAATAAATAGATACAATTTCTATAATAATTTCAACCATGAGAAAAGGTAATGGAGAAATGAACCATCATTGGTTAGTGAGGTAGTTGTTCATCGTACACGTAAAAAGTACGTTCGGTATCAATTATATAGAAGTGTGTGTAAGTGTTGATTGAACCCTTAGAATAAATATCCTAGTATATTAATGATACTGGTATTTTCATAATATAATTTAATAAATATAGTGGAGGTGGTGAAGAATGAATATAAAGGAAATGATCTTGAGAAAAGACGTTACCTCTTAATCAAGTAACTTCTTTTGGTTTTTTCCAAAAGGATTCCTTGAGTTTCCTTATTCCTAAAAGAATGATTATAAGAGGAAGATAAATAAGATGAGAGATTATTTTAGAAGTGTTTTTCAGATCCATGGGGATTGATAGGTGTGATTAAGTGGGTAGATGTGGGGGATTTTTATAGGGATGGGAAAGGACACACCTAGCATTTTTGAATACAAGTTAGGTTTAACCACATTTTTACCTAAACAATTCATAAAAAATCATTTTATATCAAGAATATAAATTTCATGGCTGATTAATGGTCTAAATTTGGTGTTGGAAATGTTTCTTGGTTATTTTAGGTCTTATATTTAAGGGTTAGTACTTTATTAACCTAATATTTCTATTAACTAACGTAATTAATTTTAATCACATTCACTAATCATTTTGTTCAAAAACAAATTTTACCTTATCAGAAATTATAAATTATTATAATTTTAAATATATAATCCATTTTCACAAATTCAAATCACATATTTGGGAGAAAGTAATTTGAAAATAGTCATGCATTCAGGTCGAAAATGCAGGTTTTTAATATAAAAGGATCAAAAGATTGCTATGATTTCATATCCAATTTCAATGTGAAATTGGTTCCAATGATCAAAATTGGATTAATTGGTAAAAATATTCTCTAAATAATATATTAATATAATTAAAAATATAATATATCATTACAAATAAATAAAATAAAAAATTATTTTTGAGTTAAAATATGATATTCTTCACTATAAATCTAAAAATGGTCTTTTTTAACCAAAATAGAAAAAATTCACCCATAGAAAGTTTGAATATTATAAATTCAAAAATTAATTCTTTATTATGAAATTAAATATATAAATTTCTATTAAATAAATTTTAATATTTTTCATAGATGGACATTAAAAGCGGTTTATTTCAAAAAACCGTATTTTTAAACATTGATGGACATAACTGAAAATCATATCTTTTATTATGAATATGTTTTATTTGAAAAAATATTTATAAAATATATTTGAAAATTATTTATTACTATTAATATAACAATTTTTAATATCTAGGTTATAATTATCTCATTTAAATAATTATAATAACAAAATGATGTTTCCTAGAAACGACAGTATTGTGTGTAACGTACTTAATGATGGTGTTGCGTATAAAATATGCCATGTTGGTGTTGCAGGTATTGTAAACTGATTTGGTTATCCGTGAAATAAATTTTTGACTTATTTTATTAAAATATATAAATAAAAAACTATATAATTTAAAAAAAGATCCACAAAAACACAAGGTATTACAGAATGAAAGAGGGGATCAAAAACCTTACAAAACCTCTTGAAAAAAACATGAGATATTAACATGGGTTGAAAAACAAGTGCATAAACTATAGAAAAATACTGAATCAACCACATTTTGTGCATAAGGGTGAAAATATACAAACAACATCTAGTATACCATACTCAACTTGTAGATCAAATCCCATAGTAACCCCAATTATGCACCCATGTATTCTGTCTTGTCTAAACAATGACACCCTAAAAGGATGAATATAATAATGTTCTCACTCTCTATCTTCAATTATGGGGCCTCCAAATCAATTAGGATTATAATAACAACAGTCATCCAACCACAAATGATCTAGGAACACTAGAACAACATAAAAATCCATCCAAAAGAAAAAGGGAGGGGGATATTCCACAATAAAAATTAAGAAATCTAAAACCTGAATTCAATACATCCACAATTATAATCCCAAAAGGGGATTGAACAACTATATTCTAAATCTAAAAGATGAGGATCTCAAAATCAATATTTCAACCATCAATTTTATGGTCCCTCCCACAACACATCAATTAAAGGATCACACCTGATACCACTTCCAAAATCCCAACATACATTTTTTAGATAACCCAAATAGACTATACATAACCACACTGTTAGATAAATAAGTAAATAGAGATTATCTTGTCCTGTAAAAACACAGTGTAAGAACACAATATATATTTTCTTCCCATAGGAAATTACCTTTTCTCTATTATATATCTTATCCTAATTTTGTTCCATATATAGAAGGTTAACCTTTTTATAACCATGATTTCTTTTCACATTATCTTGAACTAGGGAGTCACCACTACAATTTTCATAGACTAGAAAACTTCCATCCCAATAGTATCGTTGAAAATTTCTTGAAAATATTTCAATCCTGCTGTACTTATAGATGAAAAAAATATTATTGAAGGACACCTTTGAAGAATAAATCATTCTCAATATATATAATGATTAAATTTTTAAAAAGGTGAAAACATCAAAAAGTGGGTGAGTTACAACCTCATTGATCATACGTCTTGTTAGTGTGCCACAATCTCAAAATTATTTAACACTTTCAAACCCACATGTAAGAACTAGAAAAAAACTACATCCTGATGTTCCATTTAGAAGTAACATCACATATAAAAATGGGTACTATCAAATCCCACTAGAATCAGATAAAACCTATAATAAAGAACTCAATGTATAGCACATATGATTTTATAGTTTTCCAAATATAATTTAGGATTATCTTAATATCTTCCAACACTTACACTACTTAAAATAACCCTTGAACAACAATTATAGAAGGACTATTTAGATTCAATAAGTCAAAAATAGGGTCTGAAGTCAAGGAAGATTTTAAATCCAACACTCTACTCAGAGTTTGGGAATGAATTATAAATAAAGAAACAATTTTGAAAATTTTAGGAGGCATAATATAAATAACAAGAGACGTAGAAAACATCAATTCATTCACCAATGAATAAAAAATGTCTTCTTTCATAAACAGGTAATCAATCCAGATAATAATACATCCAATAATGAATACAAAATTCAAAACATGAAAAGAATCTTTTAATTTGAAACATCCTTTTTCACTAAAGAAAATTAAAATTACCCTCCCCAATGTTTTTAATCAAAAATCAATCCATAACATTAGTATAAAAAAATTCCTTGAAAAAACACACCCCCATTTTACCAATAAGTCTAGTCACAAAACAATTCCTTTCAAAATTATATTCTATTTTTGGAATCCATTCTTCAAAAAATTATCATCAACTTAATTTCCTTTATAAAAAATCATCCAAACATGTTTTTTTTGGAAAAAATATCACATTATAAAAAATATTTCTTTTAAAAAAATTTCAGAATCCACTTATCCAATTATTTTAAAAGACTACCATAGTAAATAAAAATTCTATAACATCCATTTATCTTCAAAAAAAATGTTTCAATAACCAGAGTAAAAAAGTCAATAAACAAGATTTAAAAAAGTATTATAAGAACCAAATCTATAAAGTGCATGAAGTCACTCATAAATCCAACACCTCAATTTAAAATCACCATTTGATAAATCTATGGTCAATATGATACAAAAAACGTTAGCTTGGAATGAATTATTTCTTGTCAAACATTGTCTACATATGTTGGTAAACCTTTTTCTAGTTACATAACACACATTTAAAAGGAGGTAGACTCAACCACTAGATAACCACATGGTTTTCATAGATGTGAGAGATAACAAAATAACTCATTTTTTACTTCATTTTTACCCAAAAATCATGTAGTGACCCCCAACATCAAATGCAAACTCATATGAGATCAATAAAAATTAAATTTGAATCAAAATAAACTAAAAAAATATTTTAATCTCAATTCAAAATAATTATTTTTCTATAATCTTGAGCCTATGGATGAGAAAGAGATAAAAATAATCTCTCCCCCTTACCTATAAACTATATCTATTTTCTTCCAAGAAGTCTCCAAATAAAAAATGATACATCAGATGCATAATATATTTAAAAATTACATTCCTCACATAAATTTTTAAAATGAATCAGACCATGCTACGACTAAACCTGTAACCCAACACAACCCACCAAATGGGTTGATGTGCATTCCTAATCCACATGAGATAGAAACATGTTCCTTCAAAACAAAGTAATCTCATTGTGAATGAGTTATAACAGTATATATATATATAGTGGAATAAATAAAAACAAGATCCAAATTTAAAAAGACCATCCAAATAGGTCAAAACCTACTAGAATGAAATGACCCATCTATATAAATATTAAAATAAATCAATAAATAGACAAGTTAATACAGGGAAGTGGATACAACACTATCTAAAAAAAATTAAATAACAATCCATCTCTAGATGAGACTAAACAATATCCATGAAACCTTTTATTGATTTCTATAACACAACTCACAAATTTTTGTCCACAAGGAAAGACATATGGATCCAACTGTTGTCTTGGAACTATGAATATATAGGTGTGAGATATATTTCCAAATATAACAACAAACCCCACCGAAACAATGAAATTTGTATCATAGTGAAATTCATAAATACTATTTTGAAAATACATCTTCAATATAAGCTTCTCACATATATCTTATAAAAAACACCAAAATATATAATCTTAGATCCAAAACAATAAATTGTATTCCTAAAACAAATTAAAAATTCTTTGAAAACAATAACCCTATCCTGTATTATTTTAAAAAATGAACACCTGTTATAATTTCTCATAAATAACTGTATTATTTTATTTAAATGACACCATAACTTCACAAACTCCCACCAGATGTATCCAATATTAAAATCACAAAAAATATGATATTAACTTTGAAAACACATGATTTATAATTTAAATGGAAAATATTTTTTTCAATACTTTTTTTGAATAAAAATTATCCAAAGAAATGACCCAACACACACACACATCACACATAAAAACTTTAACCAAATATAACAGGAAAACAACAAGTATAAACATGAAATGACACCATAAGAATATAATTAGGGGAAATGATAAAAAATTAACTATATTAGAATACACTATATTAAAATTTACCATGAAATAGAATTTATTCATTGGATACACCATGACATTCCTAAAAAATAAAACATTTAATTCTATATGATTATACCAACCTAAAAATAATCTACGAAAAACTATAAATGTTCAATGCACAATTAATCCAATAATCCCAAAAAAATTTCATTATCATCAAAACATATCTAATCATTATATTCGTAGAATGGGCATAGGTTCATTAGTAGAATGTAAACTAAATTGAATAACAATTTAGGTATCCCAATTTGTAATGAGGCTCACATGACCACTGGTGGAAGTAAGATGAAAATAATGAATTTACAAGTATATCGCACATGGAACAAGAAAAGATAACCCTAACTTATTCCACCTAACATTGTATATCCTCATATATAACAAAAACTGTGAAAAAATAATCATATTAGTAGAGAAAAAGATAATCACATAGTGATCAAGAATCCTCATAAGAGATAAACAAAACTTGGGGAGATCATGGGGTTTGTTTTAAAACCTCCATTTAAAACCCATGTTTCCAAACATTAATTTTTCACCATAACAAGGCCCATGATTTCATGTCCTTTCCCCATTTATTAAAAATAATTCCAAATACCATTTTTGAAAATCATTAAAGTCACCTACACATTAAGAATATTTCATATCCACTCCTACAACATGGGTCGTTGTAATTAAAATCAAATAAAAGGCCATAGTAAATCCATTCCATCAAAACATAAAGTTTCAATCAAGTAATTCATTTAAGATAAAACAAAATGCCCATTTTAAACTACCATTTTAAATCTATTTAAGATCCCCTTTATAAATCACGTGGATTTAAACACCACAATTCAAAAATAAAATACCAATAAAACATAGTTTCCTCAAATAAAAACCATAACTTGGTCAAAATACAATACATAACCTGAGACCATTTTAAAATACATATATTTATTTCACAAAAATTTATCACCTTTAAATGTTCCATTCAAATAAGAAAACATGTAATTTAAAAGAAACTCCACATATAAGAAGTAAGAAACACAATAAAATGATTTTAAAACATCACATGGATATAAAATATCTTTATATATAAAATGAAAATGAATTTATTAATCAAAAAAATATTTTGAATATAAAAAATATAAAAATTATATAGAAACACCAACATAAAATACCTAGGAATCATTGAAAAACATGTCACCCTCAGTTTGGATCCCCCTAATGGGAATATAAATGGAATATAATGACCCCAAAAAACCCAATATTAGGTCCATCATGAACTATATAATAGGCCACAAGGGATCCATGGTCAATGGCATAATCAAAAAACAAGAGAAAAGACTCGGAGATGTAAGAAAGAGGGAATGAGGAGAAGAAATAGATTAAATTGTTTGGAAATCAACAATGATAGAGAAAGAATCAAATTAAGAGTATGATAGAGATACTAATAAGGCTCCCAAGGGTCTGATGATGAAATTATGAGTAAATAGTGTTGAACACCCTAAAATTCAAATAGATAATTTGATGAAATTTTCAAAAACAATACACTTTTTCATGCCTTGTGATTTTGCCGAAATATTTTCCGAAAAATGTCCCAATATTTTACATCCCACTACTTAGAGACTAGGATCCCTCATAGTTTGGGAGAATGGATTTCAAAACCATACACCAACCATGTTCCAAGATTTAACTTGACAAAGTAGGCCACATGGTTAATCCTTTGGAACCATATTTTTTTTATAAAACTGGGTGCCTCACCTCAAACACACCCAAAACCTTGTACAGTTTCTAGTGATCTCCACAATATTTTTCAAACTCAAGGAAATCCTTGAAAACTGGATCTTTCAAAATGTTTGGACCACATATACGAGTACCAAATGGGTTCTCTTAATTGTTCAAGTGAACCATCCTTTTACAAAGATTCCACAAAAACATAAAATTTGACACCAAAACTAATAGAAAATAAAAATTAGAGAATAAAACAAAAAATGATATAAAAATAACAAAACCATGAATTGGGTGTGTCAGATATATAAAATTTGAATTTTAAATTTAAATTTAAACATTAAAATTCTATCAACTACTATAATACTCTTCACAAAATAGCACACATCTTACTCATAAAAATATGAAATATATCAAGGCCATTGTGGCATGACTACATGTGTTATGGAGATATATATCTATTTTACTCAAATTGAAATTCTATACATTTTATGAAAAACTAATTCATGTTTGGAACAATATTTTCTCTTTAAAATAGCATGATGAAATAAAATCATATATTATCATCATGGATATATGATATTCTGTCTTCTATAGGATTTCTAAATCATGTGATAAAATTAGTTTCACATTGAAACCATTATTCAACCACTACTTGAAGAAAAATTACACTTTGTGATATTAAATACATTGTTTAATATCTTAAGAAACAACACATTTAATTTTCATCAAAATCACTTTATCTTCCACAAATAATTCTTCTATAACAACCTTTTAAATTTTCATAATATATTTTATCAAATATCCATGATGTTTTTTAAAATACAAACTTTTACAAAGTCTAGAACCCTTTATATATAAAAAATAACTCTTACGTTATCTTCGAATGACACTAATGAATATTACAAATGACTCTTAATTTTAATAAATTTATCATATTTTCAAAAAACCTGCATCTAGTTATCTATTAAGTTTCAATAAAAAATATTTTAATGTATTTTAGTTCTATTAGAGTATTTTCCTGAATCATTAGTTTTTCACCTAGAATGGCCCATACCGATGAGTAATATTACTCATTTGTATTAAAATTGTTTTTGAGATAACTCTTATATATCAGATGAATTGACTCTATGTATTCTAAGGGCCTTAAAAAGTAATAAAATTTCAATGACATAGTATACTGACTATTATGAGTGGATAAAAAGGGCTATTGAGTATAAATGATGATTTTTATCCTTTTTAAATATTTTATATAGACCAATCTTGTGAATTGATAAAAAATTATCTTACATATTGTGGAAATTTTCATTTTTCGTTGAAAATATAAAAATCATTAAAAAACCTTGTTTAATTCTATAAAATATAAAACTCCTCTATTTATCTATGGTACAACTCAAATTTTCCAAATATACACCAAATAGAATGAAAACCTAATCTAATTATTGTTTGAAAAAAATTATGATTTACAAATAGTATAAAACATATAAAACATGTAAAATTATTCAACTATATAATCATTATTTTATAGAAAAACACAACATACTAAAGTATATATCATTAACTATATATATAATCAATGTACCTATCTTTTTGAAGCCTTCCCTAGGATGAAACTACATCTAATTTCAATAACTACATAATGGGTTCAAAAATTTCCCCAAGTCATATCTCAGTATCAACATTTTCCCCCTTTATATTTCTTATCTCATTGATGGTTACTAAAATACTTTTAATCACATCACACATATAAATGGATTATTATTAAATAATTCTATACTTGTGTGAGTGAAACTAGTGTATGAAATAAGAATATTAAATAATAATACCATGATTTCCATAATAGTGACTTACATTAACTTTTATAAAATGTTTTATACCACACCATTGAAACTAAGAATCCACTCCATATTTTATTTCACGTGATATAACTATTCATTAAACTTGTGTATAAAAAGTTGATCCATACATTCTGACTAAAAAAATATTAATAGTCCATACAAATATAAAAATTATTTCATAACATTTTTTAAAACATCTTCTAGATGAAATCCCCTCTTAAATAACAGATCACTCCCCCTTAAGCTGACACTTACACAATTAGGTATTTACTGTTATATGATTTCCCCCCTATGAGTAAACACACCATGGGATAAATATGAATTAACTTATGTTACATTTTTTTAGGACTCGACCATAAACATAACTTTTTCAAGTGGTTTTGAACTAAAATTCACTTTCATGGAAATTTTAATTGTGGAGTCTGAGATAATTATGAAAAATCCGTACAAAGTAGACCCAAACATTAAATATGGAAAATTATACTCTATATAAACCTTTTCCACTAAAGGAATCATTTTATAAATAAAAATGACTTCTTTTCATGAAACATCTTTAATTCATTAATAATGACTTCTTCTTTGTCCTTAATAACATTATAACGTATGAATAATATTTTAAAACATGAAATGATCATAAAATTCATAGTTTGGGACATAAAATAAGGAAAATATTTGTTGACTGATAAACATTTCAACACATGAATATTTTATCATAATGTAATATTTTCTCCCTTAATAAGATGTAAATACTTTTCTTTAGAAATAATATTATGAAATAACATTTTTGAAAACTGAATATTACCATAAGCCACACATAAATGATAGAAAAAACAAACATTTAACTTGTTATATAATTATAAATAAATGGAATAATCATTCAATAGACTTCTATATATGTCACTATTACAAATGGAATAGTCATTTGATCGACTTTCACACCAAATTAATATGAGGTTATAATGTTACCAATCATCCTTCCTTTATCACATAACTACCAGTATTTTCTTTTTCAAATAACCACACATCAAATTACAAGGTACCATTATATAGTCATAACACATAATAGATATTTATTATCAACATTTCACTAATAAAATTTCATTTTCAATCACAATAAATATTTTAAATACATTTAAATAATCAATCCATTTTCCAAATAAATTTAAATATCAAAATACCCAAAAAAGAAATAAAGGGATTGATATTCATTTTTAAAAAATAAATATCTTTCTAGGAATAAATATATAATATAATGGTCATGGTTGTGGTGAAGTTATTATCATCTTAATTGTTAAAAAAGAACATTCCTTTTGTCATTTGTCAAAATATTCCATATAAAACACGTGAAAATATTCCTTTTAAACATCATTTAATTAAATGAAAATTAGATAGAATATTTCTTTTTTAATTAATTTAACAAGAATTTAAATAAATATATAAAATAATATCAAAAATATTGGGATGGAAAAGAATATTTGATATTTAAATCTTCAAACATTTGATGTGTCACGTGCCACATTGATCATTAAAATCATAATCTTCATGAAAGAATAATTTTTACAAATTAATAAAAAACATGAGAAAAGATAAAATATGGATATTAAATGTATTAATATAAATATATATACACCTTATAAAATAGTAAAGGTTCATTGGATCATGAAATGCCTTAAAGAAAGGAGATTGAGAAGAAATCCCTTTCCTCAATTCTGATTCATCATGTATGTTCCTTATATTCCTGAATAATAAACAAAAGTTCATTATTTACAAACATTATAACCATTTTTGGGCTTATTATTTATTTTTTATCACTTATTTTCTTATTATAAAAAATATTTAATTATTTAAGTTCATGTCAGATGTTTTGTTGATATTAGATACTTGATTCAAAAATAAATATATTACTTTGTCAATACTCAAATTTGTCATTAGTACATCATCTACAGAATAATATTCAACTCGTGATTTTCATTTTTATCCATGAATTATAATTTTAAATCAATCCATTAATTATGGTCATGAAAAAGGAACAATGTTATAATCATGGAGACTATATGTCATACTTATTGGTGACTAACGTTTCCCTTTTTCATTAATCATAATAGAAAGAAGTAAAGTATTATTTTATCAACCTAAAATTATAATAATTCCATTTATATAATATTAATAATTTATATATACTTATATATACAATTCATCTAATGTGGTGGTTAAAAATTATTCACATCACTTCGTGGCGGTGATAGTTTGCACGTGCGCATAAATGCCATTATCATTTTTATGTTAATGGAACGAAAATCCAAAAAGTGATATATTTTCCTATTATAATGATCAATATCTCATTAATATCATATAAAAATACTAATTCCATCGTTATAACCCATATTATGAGATGGTAATGTAAAATTACTTATATCAGTTCGTAGAGGTGATCATTCATAGGTACACACGAATTATTAATCCTTTTCTTGTTTGATAGAAGTGGAGAGAGATTTAGGTGATGATATAAACAGAATTACATATCATTATATTGAGTATACATGATTTATTATTTCATACTAATTTAAAAATATTTTTTGGAATATGGAGAATAAATAAAATAAAAACACATCATTAAAAATGATACCTCTTCTTCGAATGATATCGATTGACTAAAACCTTAACACCTAAAATGAGAGAGTTATGCATAGTATAATGACTTTAGAATGTGGGAATGAATTATAGGAATATATTAGGTCATATATTGTCTGAAAAATTGGTTTCTATGTGTTATGATAAGGGAATATTTAAAACTTTTTATATGAGGGTGAAGGGGCATTCTTAGAGTACTTCAAATTATAACAAAAAAATAAGAGAATTATAGATCAGAATACCTAAAAATGTCCCATAAATAAATCTTAGATGATATTTTAGACAATATTATATCTACTTAATTTAATTAAACATTTTTTTTAAATATTTTATTAATAATTTAAATAAAAAATATATCATTATTGTCATATTTAATAGTACACATTTAATTTGAATTCGAATAAATAAATACATAGTGGTAATTATAATATAATGATTTCAAATATCTATAATATGTCTTACAGATTTTTAATTTCATTAGACACATTAAATCATCCAAATATATCAAAATTAATATTTTTAATATATATTTTTTTATGTTCATGAAATAAATATTATATTATCATTGAAGATGAATTTAAGGTAATTAAATCAATTAACAAACCAACATTAGAATATTCAATGAAAAAATTATTATATTAAAAATAGAGATTTCTATTCATTCATAGGTAGAATGTTTCTCTATGTGGTAACATAAGGCAAATAAAATACAAATTGAGTGATATGCTGTAACTATCATATATTTAAATAACATATAAATTATTTCCATGTATACGTGTCAATTAAACAACCAAAAATACATTATAATGCTATAAGGGTCTAATTTTCTTAATCCAAAATTTTTTTTACATGTTTTATTTTATTTTTTATCCTTGTATTTTCGTTTTAACTTTTATTTTACCATTTTAACTCATATTGTGTTATCATGTAATTAAGACTTTATGGGTTAATATAATTTCCATAACATACCAAAATACTAATAAATGAGTAATTTATGACATTTTGGGACTTATAAAAAATATTTTGGATGAATGATGGACATTTTTTGAATTTTATATCATTAAATTAAATATTATTTGTTTTAAGATATCAATTATAACAATATTTAACTATTAATTACATGAATTCTTTAAAATTTAATAAAAATCTATATCTTATCAAAATTTCTATTACCTATTCCATAACATATCAATATCATCCATGAAGTTACTGTATGGATTAATTTATATGATAATATATTTATTTTAATATTTTTAAAGTCATTTATTTGGTTCTTCCATTAATGAGGAAATTACTGAATCATTAGTTTGTCACAATTTAATTTAGCTATTTCATCCCAAAAAATTATAATTAAATTACCAAATTCTAGGTAAACATTATATAATTATAAAAAATATTTATAGTAGAAGATATCTCATTAATAATTATATATAGAGAATGTAATATTTATTAATAAATTTCTATGTCATCTTTTTTATTTTCATTATAATAAAATACTATAAATGGAATAAAGTCATCCATGGGTCTCTAAGTGGATATAACATCGTCCAAAGGTAGCTTTTTGTTAAAAATAACTCATAAAATGATATTATTACAAGTGTTAGGATACTTTTGAAGTATTTAAAATTTTATTATAACTGTTAATTACCCAATTTACCCCTAACTATGGTAATAAAAGTTCATACAAATTTTAAGATTCCATTTTTAAAAAAATTATTTTAATCCTATTAGATCATAAATATCACACTTATTACAATTGTGTATTTCCATTTTTCAAAATTCAAAACATAGATTAGTATTAACTTAATTTAAAGTAAATTTCCAAATGGATTGATTAATAGAGGTTTTAAAGTAAAAACAACAAATGTTTGAAATGTTTTTCACTACTTGAAAATAGACATATAACCATAGATTTTGAAAAACCATGGGTATAGGTTAGTATACTATACATATACACATGGATTTCCAAAAACATGGGTATAGGTCACATATACCCACGGTTTCACCAAAACCCGTGGGTATAGTTTTTTTTGATGACCTATACCCACGATTTTCCAAAACCGTGGGGGAAAATCCACTTATGCCAATGATTTTGGAAAAACCATTGGTATGTGGTTTTTTTGTATATATATACCCATGGTTTGGTAAAATCATGTGTATAGGTTTCCCACATTATAACGGCTAGAAAAATTAGCGGGACAAAGAAACAATAATGGTGAGAATACCTATACCAATAGTTTCCCTCCTATACCCATGGTTTGAATTAATATATTTAAGTAGATAAAAATAATAAAACATAAGATCCATGTAGATTGGTTGGTGAGTTGATTCTTGTTAATGCCGGTGGTTTCAGGAACGAATTTGGTTGGACACATTTTATCCTAATATAGTGCGAGAGAATAATATATTAAAATAAGTGTTGATAGACTATACATCATGCGATTTATCTTGTATAGTTAGTCACTGGATTGTTCTATGGCCAGACGTGGGTTTGAAACCCAACGCTATCATTTTTACTAATAATGAAAAATATTAATATGTTTTGCAATATATAGGTATTTGTTAACATTATTTTTTTAGGTGAAGTGGTGAGTAATGGAGTTTTTTATGTGGAGGTCAATGGTTCTAAACCCACTAGAAATGTTTTCTTAAAATAGATGGTTACTATTAATATAAAAACATTAGCAGATATATATTAATATTAGAAATTCAAGCAGGTTAAATAGACTTTTGTTCGGTGAGAAAAGTTCATGTCGTGAGATCAATTATCAGCTCTTGTTTTTTCAATATATTAAAAATGATGGTTTTTAGACCATGGGTAGTAGGCTGTCACATGGTGGAAAAATGTAATGAAACGATAGATATATCATTTCTCATGGTTTAAAAACACGTGGGTTTAGGCTATGGACCTATCCCGATGCCTTGATTTCCCACGGTTTCCCAAACCACATGTATAGACTATACCCATGGTTATAGGGGGCTATACCCATGGTTTTGAACTATCGGTATAAGTCATTTTTTCAGTAGTGTTTATACCAAATTTCAACATGAAATTGATTAAAATGACCTAAATAGGAATAAGTACTAAAAACATTATATAATTATAATTTAAATCTAAAAATATATATAATTTTACACTATAAATAAAATTTATGTAATAATTGTTTTTACTTAACATGCATTATTTTTACCATTCATCAAAAAACAAATCTTATTACTAAAATACTGAAATTAGTAAAAAGTAAATTTTTATAAAATTATTTCAATGAAAAAATCTAGTTTTTTCATATAAAACTAAAAAAAATTAGATTAAAAGATTTAAAATAGGTGCTCCATCAAAAGGCAACAAAATGGTATTTTTTGAAAAATAATTCGTTTTTATGTAAAATTGATTTAGTTCTTATATCGCATCTAGAAAACACAGTATATAAATTTTAAATATTATATTGAATATATTACAAATATATTTCATTAATATAATCAATAAACTTTTGTTTTTTTATTTATTCATATAAACCACACATTTTTCAATTTATTTTGATTTTCAAAAAAAAACATTTCATTTTATTTTAAAAAATGTTTTACATTTATTTAAAAATATTTTTTTTCAAAATAATTAATTATATATAAATTTGTAATTTTTTTATTATTTAGTTATTACTATTCTTTCCTGGTATTCTAACAACTATTTTTTGATAGAAACAATAAAATTTAATCAATTGTTCTCTTAAGCTTGATGTGGTGTATCATTTACATTGTAGAACATATAGTTTCCTTTAAAAAACCAGAGATATTACATTCCACAACCCCTTTAATAAATATTATCCTCAAAATATAACATTGGGACAAAAAACTATTGGGTGAATTTTCATAATACCTTTATTGAAATCATACATGGGGAAAAGGATTAATAACACTTCCACATAAAAAAATAAGGGGAACTATGAAGGTCACAAAAGAGATCATATAATAGGTTTCCATATATGAAAATCATAGAAAGGAAAGAGAAATATAACTCAAAAATACTAGTAGAGAGTGACATAGAACATGATCAAAAGAATATTAACCATCACAAAGCCATAAATGTGTAATGGGTAAAAATACCATTAATAAAAATAATCAGATATTGTTTTTATTTACAGAATAATATCCTAGAGTTAGGGAACTAAATTTCTTCCTAAACTAATAACAAATAGAAATATACATACTTGAAAAGAATAGCATCATAAATTAATCAAATTTCCCCGCAAACTCATATTTTTCTCCAAATCAAGAATATTTAAGATGAATTTTCCATGCCTAAAGCACTAGAATATTCTTCTAGAGAATCACATAATCCAAAAAATATTAACTATATATTTTTCTTCTCCATAATCATTGAACAAAACCAAAAATATTAGTGCATGATAAGATAATTTTACCAAAAATAATAATCCATAATGATGATAGACCACTTCAATCTATAAAATTTAAAATTAAAACCCAAAAAAACCTAGACCATTAAATATATAAGAATTCATAAAACTCCTCCTAATTTTCCTATCTAATAGTGAAACCCCAAATTCAGAATTATTTGATAATATACCATTCAAAGATGAATTTAATCATTTTCCTACAAATAACATCGAGCAGTCTTAATGTCTCAAAACAAATATATAATTTCTAAAATCCTATAAACCCCATGATATTATAATTATGTATATAAATAACTAGAATAAACACTGGTCCATAATAAAATAATACATTCTTCCAAAATATAATTCAAACTTGATTCCTCAATAAAATAACATAGTATTTTATTTACCTTGATCTAATTCCCAAAATAGTGATTGTCTTCCTAATGAACATTTATCACCTAATCCACAAATAGATTTTCCAACATGAATAAAATCTTATTCTCGAAATAAACTCATTATCCATACAAATAATCAATAAAATTAGACATTTATATTTATATTAACTTTGAATTTATAGAGGCTCGTGGTAGGTGATTCACCCTTTTATCCCTTTGGTTGTTGGTTTGGAACTCACATCCTTTCTGGACATGATTTGTTTTCACCCATCATGTGTGTTTTAATTTTTGAAAAATTATATTTTTCATATAAAATTATATAACATATATTAAATTAATAAAAAATAATTATAAAATGTTTTAACATCAATGGTTATCTTATATATTTCATTTTTCATCCAAAAATGTAACAACCCCTAGTTAACTGGAAATAAAATGCCTACAAAAAATACAATTATTCCCCTAAAAATTTCATAACATGAATAAAAAAGGGCTTCTAAGTCATTAATGTTATGATTATCCTTGAAATTACCAACCCATGATGATATCCATCTCTCTTAAGAAAAAATCATAGTCTCCAATGTATTCAAAACCATCATCACATACAAACTAGAAAGACCTGACATTAAACAAAACATATTCTAGAGGTTTGGAACATGAATTCACTTTCGAGATATTTTTAGTTTATAGTTTTAGAAAATTACAAAAAACTCCTAAAAAGTAGTCCCATATATTACATGTGTACAAATATACTCAGTATTCTTTGATTCCACCAATGGAATCCATTTTTAAATAAATCTTGACTTTTATTCAAGACACAAAATCAATTCATTCATCATGATATATTCATTGTCCTTAAAAACATTAAGACCATTAAAAACATTTTAAAACATGAAATGAGCACAAAAAAAATCCACAATGGACCTAAAATAATCAAACTATAAGTCCATTGATAAATATTAAAAACCATGAAAAAATTATCGTAATTTATTAATTTTCACCCTTAATTAGTATTTAATAATTTATATTGAAAATAATCTCATTAATCACCATTTATGAAATCCTATTATTACCATAAAAACATAAATAATTAATATAAAATACATAAAGGTAACATGGAAAATTATTATACATAAAGGGAATAAACAATCTATTAACCTCCATACATGTCACTCTTATAAATAGAATATCCATATGAATGACTTCCATACCCAATACAAAAATGGTTATAACATAACCATCCATCCTTGATTAATCAATTAACCACCCATGTTTGGTTAATAACATAACCACCCATCAAATATCCATGTACCATTATATAATCATAACATAGAATGGATTCCAATTCTCAAAATTTCAATCTCAAAATTTCATTTTCAATCACAAGAAATCATTTCTATATTTTTAAATAATCATTTCCTTTTAAAATTAATTTTCAAAAAAAACTATAACTAGAAAAAGAAATTATGGGGTGTATTTTCCATTTAAAAACATGAAGGCTTATAGATGTATCCATATAAAAAATAATTGTCAAGGTGGCAGATAAGTTTTTGATGTCTTAAACAATAAAAAAGTACATATCTTTTGTAATTTGTCAAAATGATCTGTCTAAAACACATAAAAAATATTACTTTGGAAAACCATTGAATAAAATTAAAAAAAGAGATAAAATTTCCTTTTAAAATACATTTATATCTATAAATAAAATTTGTATATATTATCAAGAATATTGACATGGATAAAAAGAATTGATAATTAAGTCATTAGACACTCAAAGTGTCTCATACCACTCAGAACATTGTAATCATAATATATTTTAAATAATAAATTTTCAAAAATATTAAAAAACAAGATTATACATAATATATGGATATAAAATGACTTAGTATATATATATACACCTTATAAAATAATAAAGGTGTGCATCAATATGAAATGCCTCAATTAAAAGAAATTGAGACGAAATCACTTACCTCGATTTTGATTCGCCTAGTCTGTTATTTATCTTCCTAAATAATAAAATTATGTTAATCACTTACCTAAAATTAAACCATTTTAATTTTTTTATTAATTTTATATCACTTATTTTATTTTTATAAAAATTTATTTATTATTTATGTTTATGTCAAACGTTTTGTCGATATTCACTACTTGAGTCCAAATGAATTTGGTATGATTTCAGTATTTAAAGTTGTGATAATTAAATCATATATATGAATAATAATATTGACATGATTTTTATTTTTATATATAAATTATACTTTTAAATAAAAATATTAGGTATGGATATGAAAAATAAACTATGTTATAATCATGGAGACGGTAAATCCTACAAACACAAGAGTCACCATCCAATTTTTCATCAATCGATACGGAATGATGGTAAGTATTATATTACCTCTCCATAATTATCATAAAACCCTAGATATCATATTAATCATTTAAATATACTTATATATATATTACATTTGTGATGTGGTTATTAAAAATGAATCACATCACTTTGTGTAGGTGATAGTTCATAAATACGCGTGAATGATGTTATCAAATTTATGTGCATAGATATGTGATAAAATAATGATAGATTATCCAATTAAAATTTTAAATATTTCATTTATATAATATATAAGAAATTTTTTCTATCATTATAACAATTCTTATGATATGGGCATGGAAGACTAATTATATTTGTTAGTGCAGGTGACAGTTCACACATCCACAAGAATGATTATTTATTTTCCCATTTAATGGATGTAATGATTGATTCATGAGATGATATTAACATAATAAAATTTTAGTATATGGTGGATAATGAATTTATTATTTTATAATGCTTGAATATTATTTTATGGTAGATTAAGAATAAATAAAATAAAAACATTTAACTAAAAACAATACCACTTACTCAGATAATATCTTTTGATTGAAACATTAACACCTCTAAAGAAGATATTATACATGATATAATTCCTCCAGAATTTAGGGATAGATTATATAATGTTATTAGGTATGATATTTCTTGAACCAAGTAGGTTTTTATGTCTCAATAAATGAGAATAATAAGAATCCTTTTGTCATAGAGGGAAGGAGTATTCTTGGAATTCTTTAATATATTAAAATATAAAAACACCATTCCATATCGAAATACATTGAAATGGCCCATAACTGAAAATTTGAATACATTTTAGGTAATATACTATATCATTGTGATTATTTAACTTTATTTGTATTTTTTAATAAGTTAATAATAAATTAATTCAAAAAGATATCATCATTGTAATATTTAATAATTTTAATTTTATTTTACATCAATTACATCAATAAATATTGGTAATTGGAATCTAATTCATTCAATCATCTATAATATATCTATTATATTATATAAATTAATTATACACATCAACACATTCAATATATATAAAAATTATTATTTTATATATCAATTATTTTGTATTTATGTTCATTAAATAAATATGGTTTTAGAATTGAAGAAGCATTTAAGCTAATTATATATTTTATAAAAATTAAAAATTAAATTATATAATCATTAATTTTAAATATGATAAAAATAGTCATTTATATTAATTATTATCTTGATTTTGTACCAATATAGAGAAATAAAAGACATTAAATACAAATAGAGTTATATTGTGTAACTATATTTGATTTAAATAATATATAGTTTATTTTCATGTAAATTTTCCCATTAAATAGCAAACAAACAATTATTCTACTATATTATCTTAAAACTATTTCATTTCCATTGTTATATTTTTATTTTTTTATCCCACTCTAATTGGATTTGAAACTCGATTCAAATTCTCAATGAAGAGCATCATTTAATAGTATCATAAATAAATCACCTAGGAAATAATTCACTACTCTTACACATGAGAAATGTTTAAACTAATATGTACCCAATTTCTTGAATAAATTGCATATCAAACAACTTCTTCATTTTTAAATATAATTTCTCACAAACAACTTCTTTATTTTTAACATAAACGATATCATCTACCTAGATTATAATAATAAATTATATATTTTAACCTTAATTGATTTAGGGATTCCTTTAAAATAATCCTTTCATGAATATAAATTTCTTGGAGAAAGTATTTAACCAGGAATTCCACATCCTAACAGTGTATTTTGACCTTGAAAAAACCTTCTTTAATCGATAAAACTATATATTTTCATCACCAAGTAAGAAACTATCTCCTTTCTCAATGTATTGATCATATTCTAATTATTCATTGAGTAACGTAGATATGAAATCAATTTTGAAAATATTTTATCATTTATATGCTCTAATAAAAAGAAATATCCTAATGCTCTCAAGCCTAAAGACCAGTGAAACATTCGCATCAAAGTCAAATATTTTGTGTTATCCTGACCTTGAAATAATTAATAAACTAATTAATTTTTCTATTATATTTCATATCCTTGATTATTTTCCCCTTAATTTATCATTTTTCGAATATATTTTTTTCCTTTTCCTCTTGCATGGTTTTTTCATATTTATCAAAAACTATTCCAAAATAGTATATATGTGTTTTTATATTTAATTGACATATTTTGAACACTTGGTGCATGGTTTTCCTGTTAATGTGACTAAAATATTATGGTGAGCCATGGTCAATCCATTGAGGATGAAACAGTTAGAACATGTTTTCACAAATAGTATTTTCAAATCATGTAGCCTATCATTTCCATCAAAAATGGAATTTAACATTCCACCCTTACACTATTTTAATCCAATTTTCCTCATCCGGTAACTCCTTCAAATTTTATGACCCTATAATCACCCTCATCTTTAATATACACTCTGACCATTAGTGATTACATTATATTTATTCATGTTTGGAGGTTAGTTATTCATTGTAATATTTTGTAGGATCTTTCCCCTCCAGCATTTCATCATTTTCTTTTTCCCCTATTTTTGTTCTGGTGTCCTAAGACTGGTGTTCGATTGATTTTTAATTTGGTATTTAAAATTTTTATCATTTTTTCGAGACATTAATACCTATTTGTACATTGATAATGAATATTAAAAATCCATTTTGTGAAATTTAGTTTTCTCTTATCATTTTCCATGCATAATTTCTTAAATATAAACCCATCGATTTCTTTCATGTCTTATCCCTCATTTCAAACTATTTTAAATTAACTAGAATATTTTCCATTATTATTTAGGAAAGTGTATTTTCCATGGTTATTGAATTTTTATGATGGGTATTTCTCATTTTTTTTATAATAGTAAACTTTTCATATAAAGTGATTGTTGATATGTTTTATAAGATTATTTTAAAAAATGATGAAATTTTAAAGAGATTATTAATGTTTTAATATGAAATGGTTTTTTATAGAAGAGAACATGGACTATGTTTTAATATTCTTAAGTATTCAAGGTTTTAATAAATTTAAGTATAATTTTAAAGTGATTTATAATGTATATTTTGATGGTTTAATTTCATCAACTTGGGTGATGTCTTGGAAAAACAATTGGGGTTATTGTAGGAATATTTTTAAATTTAAAGGGAGAGATACATATAATGTGTGAGACATTATCTTGTCGCCCTAATTATTCATTGATAGGATTAATAACCATTTGGGTTATTTTTTTACTCGATATTTGTATGATATGGAAAGGAATATTTTTTGAGAGGTTCTAAAGGCTATGGTGAGATTTATTTTTTGTGATTTCAATGAATGTTATAATTATATCATATTTTTTCTAAATCTATTAATTTATATCATTGGAACCCTAGGTACTATGTGGGAGATCTAGATTATTTCTCCACTCGTTATGATTAAATGTTAGTTTTCACCATAGGTATGATTGTGTTCTACTAGTGGTAACATCATAGTGTGATCACGATTGTATATTGGGTTTGAGTGTAGAGAATTTCACCTAGGGATAACTAAATTTTTATTAGCTATTATATTATCATGGTCTAATATGATTTCACACTAAATCCTATTATGTTACATATGATGCCTTTTTATTTTTAATGGTTCGATTTGAGGATTTCAACAACATACTTTGACTGAATAATCTTCTATTTTTATGACATAGAGGAACCATTTGAGTTATCATGTTTACATTTTTCATCATGATTTATTGGTGAATACTCAGTCCATATATTTCATGTGTATTACATAATCCTTTTAAAATTTGTGTAAACAACATTTTTGTTAAAATTTGTAAAGAATGGGAAAATGTTTTGGTTTTTATAAATGTGGAAGTCCAAAATCTATAATTTTTTAAAATTTTTTAAATTTTTATTCTACCCCTTATTAGAAAGGGGTCGTTGATATGGTGATTCACATTGATTTAATTAGAAATTTTTTTAGGAGACATGTTATTTTATTTTGAATAATTTTTTTTTATACTTGTATATGTATTTAAATAATGTATAAAAATTGATTTTTGATAAAATTTAATGCATGGCGTATCAAGAGAATAAATAGTATCCATTTGTGCTCAAAATTATTATGTTATAGGTTTATATCTGGGATGGGATGTACCTTGTGTTTATCTCGTGGGTTTCGATTCAAGCATGTTGGTGGTGACAATGAAAAGTGATAGACATGATTTGAGGTGATAGGTTGGGGGTTTTTATAATATTTTTGTTTTATTTTATTTCATAAATGTGTTATTTCAAGTCATCATCTCTCACATGACACATTTATAGATTAAGTTTTTTTCTATTAATTTGATTTAAACTTTCTAGAGGTGATTTATAATTTCACACTAAATTCTATAGGATTATTTAGTTATGTAATATTTAATATTATTAATTTATATAACCGCTTTTATGTTATTTCATATTTTTCATGTTTTTGGTCATCTGAAAAACAATATTTGTATACCTATTATTCATGTGTTATTACTTAAATAATTTTTCTACTATGAAAAAATAATTCACAATAAATGTCCCTTGATTCCAAGGCATTCATTACTAGCCCACGGTGATCGAGAAATCTTTTTGGTCCAAGTAGTAGATCAACTCATGTAATAATTCAGTGGTCGTTAATTCATGTTCATTGAAAATAATATCCATTAATTGAACCATAATTATTTTCTTGGTTTATGAGAAATAATTTTCTTTTCAGGGATGTTCCTTATTTGAAAAGGGAATAGGATAGTTGGGAATCACGGGGTAAATCATTAGTCAGATCTTGATCATAAAAATTCATAACGATATGTCAGTTTCATGGGGTATTTTAGATATTTTTATTTATTTTTTATTCATTATTTAATTCTTATTTGAGAAATATTATATTATATTGGTTATATATTACCCATGGAGGTGTTTCATACAATGTTGTATACATTTATTAATGGAATTCCATATATGAGGGAATAAAATCATAATTATTTAATGTAGTCATATAAAAACCAAGGATTTCTTTGGTTATTTATGAACATTATAATTTATATAATCTCACATTTAATATACCTTTATAATTCATAAATCTTAATTTTATAGTTTTTATATATCGATCACACACCATAACTTTTGGGAAAACACATTTGAAATAAGGGTTTTATGTATATAGAACTTAATAATATAAATTTTTATATTTTAACATTATTAAATATTTATTATCTTTGACCGTTTTTAATATTACATTATAAATTATTAAATAATGTGTTCAAGAAATAATATATTTTGATACGATGAAACCCTAACAATACTTTTTGAAAATATATCATTTCTGCAATGAAAATACATTTTATGTATTTAATTTAATTTAAAATAAATAATACTTGAATAAATATTATTATGAACTTATATTTCTTAAATATAAATGTTAATATTGTTTTAGGATGTCAAATTTAATTTTATTAAGGTGCATAAAACAATTATTGTAAAAAAACCCTTATTTATTAACAAATGGGTTCTTTTGAATCAAAAATATAAAATATCCTATTTTTAAAATTAGTTTTGTAAAATAGGTTTTATTTTTGAAATCATCTCATCAAAATTATTCAATGGTGAATTTTTCATATTTTTTTGAATCATTCAATTTTTTTGGTCAAAAATAAATATTGTATAAATATACCATATATATTATTACATAATAAACTAGTATCAATGATATAATATATAAAATAAGTTGTATTCCAAAAAAATTACATTTTCCATTTAAAATAATGTTTATTTAATTTATTTTATTAATATTATAATCTCTTAATGAATCCTTAAAAAAATATTATATCTTAAAGTTTTAGAATAAATTATATATAAACATGAATCACATCCACCCAAATTAGGGTAATATATTTATTATATAGGTTTGGTAAATTATTAAATAATGAAATTTTCTTTTATTTGGAATAAATAATATGAAAAACAAGGTATTGTTTATGGTTTAAATTAATTTTTCCTTCAGAGTACAAAACCTATGTTTAGAAATTAATAATAATTTCCCATTTATTTTGGTATATAAACCCACCCAAACTCCTTCTAATTTTTACTAAAAATAATTGGAGAAAAAATTTACTCTTCCCTTTAGTTTTTATATCCTTCCCAAGGTTACTCCTTGCCTTTAATAAACTCCCTTTACTAATTTAGATGTTCCCTCTTAAGGTATTGATCCTATCATTTCCTCATTATAAAATAACCTTCTCAAAAATAGTTTTTTTATTCTTCATATAAGTTTTAACTCATCCATTATAATATAAATATTATTTATAATTGATGAGAGACCCCTTTTCAATCATTTAACTATTCTATGAATTATTATATACCCTTATAATGATGCCAAAGTTATCCAATGAAATTTCATGTCAAACATTTTTTATTGAACTGTTGTACTCATTTCCACACAATGGTATTATCATAGATGTAATTTCAATTTTTTTATTTGTGATTTACATTTACTCAACCAATTATTATTAACAATGGGGTTAATATTGTTGAAATACATCCTTATATTACACTATATATGTGGAACACTTATGCATGTACATGAAAAAGAAGCGACAGGTTGGCTCAAAATTAAATCTCTCTCCAATGTGTTGGGTAATGTCTTTATATCATGATATGACATATATATTTCATGGGAGGATATCCTTAGTACTATATATTATTATTTCTCAGTTTTTGGCCTTGACATATGTTTCTGTATTCATGTATTTTGTTGTTAACACATTCTCATGTAGGATTAATATTATTATCATATATTATTCTTTGATATTAATGTTTATAATTCACAACAATTTTATTCCTTATTGATATTATTATTTTCTTACATATATTAAATTCTTTATTTTATTCTTTTATTATTTCCATAATAGGCTTCATATAACACCCATATTTTAAATATATCCCCAATTTGCCCCGTGCAGTTTTAAAAGACCATTGGATTTTTATGAGCACATTAAGGAGTTTTGAATAATTTAATTATATCCATGTTCAGGTTATTGTGTTATTTACATAATTTAGTAAAGAAAATAGGCCTCATGATATTCATGTATTGTATTATGTTTTTTTATTTAATAAATCATGAAATTATGTTTTTTAAAATATGGGTTTCCAAAGTCAGTATCATTGGAATAATATTTTTATTTGGTTAATTTGATTAGAAACTCAAAGTGAATGTTTTAGAGATAATACTATAAATAATAATAAGTCAATAATATTGGTAAACTATAGAGTATGTGGTTTCCTAGAAAATACATTGTAACAACCCAAAATTTCAAGATACTCTTCTCTTTCAATAATGCAATAGCTTGCATTGTAAGCAAGTTTGAGATTCTAACACACCACGACCAATAAAAATAGCCATTATGAATAATAATACCCACTTCTATAAATTATATATATTTTATATTTCAAAACGGACTTCATTTTTGGATTTTGAATATCTAAATTATCCTAAGATGAATTTTTTGTATTTTTCTGAGAACTTCCAATTTTTTATGAATAGTGAAAAATACTTAAAAACAACTTTTTTAATCAAAATAATTTATAGGGGAAAATTTTACTATTGAGTGGTTTTAAAGTATAATTAGAATAAATTTTTACCATTTTATCCAATGGTTTTCATTAGAATTAATTTCACTTTGAAATTGGACATAAACAATTGTCAGTCTTTTGATATATATTGTTTATTAAAAACACGGTATTTGTTGTGACAGCGGGAATTAATTATAAAATTAATTAATGAAACTTATATGTTTGGAATTTTGTAAAATATACATCATTATTGAATTCATAAAATCAATTATATCTTAGGGTGAAATTTTGGCATTGTTCTGAAAAACTTCAATTTTTGATGAATAGTGGAACCACTAAGTGGTAGTTAAAAAAACTGATTTTTCGTTTAAATGAAACATTACCACTTCTGTGATTTGATTTTCAAAAATCCGACATACATGGTTTTCATTAGAAATTAAAATGTGGTTCAATGGGATTAAAATAATTTTTGGTGAATAGTAACTTTTAAGATTAATTAATCGCAATTAAAGGTAATTAGTGAAATTTACGGTAAAAATGATATTATAAAAATATGAAAATACCCTTACACTTTTCCTACATTTATTGGATGAGTCATGGCCGACCACGAAAATTCATGTGTCAACTTGGGGACCCTATGGAGCCACTTGGGTTAGAAAATGACATTAATAACTTTTTATTTAAAGTAAAAATAAAATTGTCACAAACATGTGTTGTTTTAATAAAACAATTATTAAATGGGGTTATATAAGTTAACTTTTTTGCTATAAATATTCATTGGAAATCTAAAAATATTTCTTACATCATGGTATTTTTTTTTATAATTTTTAGACATTAAATAAATTAATTTTTTAATGACACAATGATGATGGAGCGATTACTTCATTAATTAATGATTTAAATAAAATGAAAAGATAATGTAAAATATAATGCATAAATTTGTCAAAAACCTTTTGGATGAGCATATTTAGAACCCTTATCACCTTATCCTTGAACTATATCATTGTGGTACTTTTAGAATCCGAAAAGTATTTCATAATAATGTAACATTTCAATCATTCCAGGAGTTCCCCTCCTCTACTCTTATAAAAGGCCCCCACCACTACCACTTTATTCACACCCTCCAAGCCATTTGGTTCGTCCAACCTCTGCCCCAATACTCTCTAAACTTCCATATATTACTCCTAGAAGCCTCACTTTGGGCAGAAGTCTTCCCAAAGAAGCTTTTGGCTCAAATCAAAAAAAGTTACCCGATTTTAAGGTAATGTCTTCTCTTATGTTGTTTTGTTTTATATTGCTTCTCCAACCCCCTAAACTCTTTTTATTATTATTTTTTGTAACAAAACCAGTATATTCAATATACATGGATGTTTTTATGAGAATTATTTTATTTAAAATTACGCACACCTTCTTCTAATGGTTAAAGAACATACTGTTTCTGTGGGTGGCGAATTACTGCCTCACGAAACGATGATTGTTCAATCTTTTTTTAACACCTCTCATGGTGGCCATTATGATGACAATATTTTTATATATGATATATATTATGTTTTTTTCATTATGATTATTTATTTTTCATTTATGGCATACCTTTATGAATTCCATTATGGGTAAACGCGATAATTTCATTTTTGGAAGTGCAGACTACCGCCCCCTCAAAGTGATTTGAATCGTTAACGCCATATGTAGGATGTATAAAGGATGGACTAAATGGTATTATAAATTATATTATACTGTAATTATAATATACATTTATATAATTATTATTTAATTCCATTTAATATGAAATATAAATGAAAGTAGCGTTCATGCTTATGTACGGCTTACCATCTCCATGAACGGTGAATTTTATTTCTTACCTATAAATGTTATGTAATATTATAAATGAATATGTATACTGGATATATATGATATATATGATATCTACATCATGAATATAATTCTATATATAATGGATATTTTACCACATGAACAACATGTAATTATAAGAAGTTTATTTTTCACTCAAGTCCCAAAGATCAAAAAAATGACCGTTATTAACTTAAATAATTACATAATGATCATAACATGGTAATAAGTGATATAAAAAGAAATAATGAACTTGAAAAAAATTTCTTAAGAAAGTATAAATTAACTCTAGTTTATTATTCATGAGATTAAAGAATGACCGAGTCGAGTCGTACATGAGGTAAGGGAACTTCATAACCCAATTTATGTTCTTTGGGTTAATCTCCTACTTTCAAATTATGTTATGATATTATTATGTCCTATCTGGTATTATACTTTATTTTATGTGTAAATATAGTGAATACACATAATATAACTATTTTATTTAGAAAATATTCTTTGTAAGGGACTTCATCTCAACCTCCTTTCATTGAGGAATATTTTGTTTTATTCACAACTTTATTTTATACAGTGTATAAACCTCTTTGATTTTTTTTTTCAAAAGGAATCTTTTTATATGAAGCGTTTTACTGAATGAAAAAATGGAATGTTTTTTTGTCATACGTATGCGGTGTCAACGACTTCTCCTCCGCCGTGACCATTATTTGAGTTTCAGCTTCCTCTATAGTCATAACATTTTTTTAAATGAAAAAATACATTGTTTTAATTTTTCTTTATTTTGGTATTGAAAATGGTTTTGAAAGTGTTTTTATTATATCAATGTGTTGTATTGATATCTTGTGATTGAAATGTGGAAATTTTTAGTTTCCTTTATGAATGTTTTATGTGATACGATTATGTTATGGTTTATGATATGTTTAAACCTATTCATATGAGGAATGCATTGGACTTAATAAGTGACGGGTGGAGACCGCTATAGCTCCTCGATGAATCAGCAAGTATCATGAGCCAAACTAGTGTCTTGGCACGAGTCCTTGACAAAATATTGTTTGTAGTCTTGGCTCAAGGCCTTGGATACATGGTTATGATAGTCTGGAATTATGCATTCCATCATTATAAAAGTGGTTATTGATATTTCATGTGATTATTTGACCAGTAGAATATCCCCGTGAAGAAGTAAATGGAATTATCTAATTTTACTTTTACCATATTATGTTGAAGTTCAAGTTTAAAATGCTTTTTTAGTCATACATTTCCTTAAATGTTTATGTTTATTTATGAAAGATTCTGCTATATTTTTATCCTTACCGATCATCTGAGATCTCCCCTTTCAATGTTTTATTTTTCCGAGGATGTGAAGAAATATTTTATGACTGGCCTACAGGGACAATCTGAAGGGGATAGAAGTGTGGACTATGGATAATATGTTATATTGATTTTTCACTTTATGATGTATTGTATGACTTATGAATGTATCTAGTTTTTTCATGGCTACTAAACTAATCGGTCTTTCGAGACTTGATCTTTTTTGATCATGACAATGTTACGCAATAACGCACTGAATCTGTGTAACTGGGGTCAGGGCGTTACAGTTGGTATTAGAGGCAGTTTAGTACTATCCTTGGATTCTAGATTTAGATAAACTATGATTATAGCACATAGACCTAATATAGACATTGACGATTAGTATAGAAGAACTTCCTATAATTTTGGTATTATAGAGATTTTGTGAGTTTTCTGAGCAATACATCCCTATCTGGATACGAGCAGGTAGAGGCGGATCTGGCATAGATGTACCTATGAGTAAAACCTGAAAAAACCACTTTGAGCTAGACTCGAACGAGAACTGGTGCACGACAACGGGCCTTGTTACACTCTTGGTTACGACACTCTCGGGGGGTATGCTTAGGATAATTCAAATTTTCGTTACAAACCATTATTAAGGGTTTATGAGTATATACATTGTCAAGGAAATTTTTTTAATGATTATGGGTTATATCCATAAACTGTTCAATTTATGTTAAGTTTTTTACAACTATGGAATTATGTATTTTGATTCATAAACTAATCTAGTTTATGACATTGTTTAGAAATGACACCTAGTGGAAAGAATGGAAACTGTATCAATACACGCACTCCATGTAGCAATTTCCCTCCTACTCAAGATAATTATAATGGAGCTGGTGATACAACTGGTGCGGATAAGCTTATCACCATACTGGGACAACTCACTCAAGATATGAATAATAACCTTACTCGTACGGAGCACCCTGATCCGCAATGTGGAGGATCAATGTTAGACCTCTTCATGAGGCAACAACCACCAACATTCAATGGAATTACAAATCCCTTAGTAGCTGAGCAATGGATAAATTCCTTAGATAAAATATTCCATGCCTTGGGGAGTAGTGAAAGGTAATAGGTTATCATAGCATTTTACCACCTCACTGGAGATGCTGATCAATGGTGGTCGCTGATTCAAAAAAAAGGAAGATGAAGAAGTATCAAGTATGGAATGGAGGGAGTTCAAATATCTTTTCATAGAAAAATATTTTCCCCATGACCATCGAGCAGATATGGAAATGCAATTTCTGAGTCTGAGACAAATGGAGGATGAGAATGTCGCAAAGAATGAGGCCAACTTTACAAGGTTAGTGAGGTATGCTACAGATTATAAACGTAACCCAAGAAGTAAGATTGATCGTTTCTTTGATGGGTTAAAACCGTTTCTCCGTCGAGCCTTAGTCTCACAATTTTTTTCATCGTACGAAGATATTGTCTCATGTGGTATCAAGACAGAAAAGGAATTCTCTAAATCTTATGACAATAAAGTAAAGAAAGAGAAGAAGAGAACGGTGGAACAAGAGACAGATAAAGGGGAAAAGGGAAAGAATGATTTTACATTATGTGATAATTGTGGGATGAATCACCCCGGTACTTGCCAAATATGAATGGGAGTTTGTTATAAATGTTGAGAAAAAGGTCACCAAGATCGTGATTGCAAGGGAAAGAAAGAGGCTATCAATGTTTAAGGCTACAATTGTAGGGAAATGGGGCATTATGAAAATGATTTTCCTAAGCATCAGGGAAACATACCTCAGAAAAGGCCAAGGGATTAAGGACAATTACATGTTGTTACTACAGTTGATGTGGAATAATTAATCTATTGGTTCTTTTGGACTCAAGGATTATATTCTAGTTATAAGGATAATGTGATATATATATATAAGGATTTTACTACAGTACTTGTTGTTTTCATTAAGGATTTAATATGATAAAGGTAATCATATTTTTAGTATCTGAAAATAAGAGAAACTTTACTTTGTTTGGAGAATCTGATGTTACAATTGATTTTGGAATTTAGAGACCTTTTAGAGAAAGTCTGGATAGAGGTATTTTGGATAACTATAACTTTGTAATGAATTAAGTTGAACTTTTTATAGTATTGTTTATGGTTATAAAATTTCTGAAGATTATTTTTTGGAATATTATAATACTATACTTTTAGGAAAAGGACAACCTGTAGGGTGGGGGATAACCCGTCGTGTCGGATAAAGATGCAGGAATCGAACATACAACCATAGAGTGATAGGCCTTTATTACCTACCACTAGCCTACAGGAAGTCCCTGGTTATTACAAAATTGTTTTCCTAACTTAAATGGTATTTGTTAATATTTGGAACCTTGTACGATTAGGATAAATAAAATAATTTTGAGTTCTATTATCTTTTTGAGTGAAAGATGGGTTTGTGGTAAACATTTATTAATGAATGAATGTCTACATGACAAGTGTGTATATTTCCTTCTGTTCTTAGTAAATCTCCTAAATAAATTCCTCAACTATATTAAAGGTAACTTAAAACAAAAACATTGTCAGTTAACTTTTCCTACTGGGGAATCAATGATCGTTTAACCAATCATATGTTTGTGATTTTCTAGTAGTTGACTTTCTCCTAATCATGCTTTCTACAACTCTCCATCATACCTTGATGGTTTTTTTCCTCCATATTCATATTTTCATATAATCCTAGTATGGGCTGTCGCGGGCTACCTTTGTACTTCTCTTTCTTTCTTTTAATGTTATATTTTTATAAACCCTATTTCTGATGTGGGTTTTCCACAAAGGTATTTTTTATTTTCAACATTTTATTTTCAAAAAAAATTTCAAATTGCGATGATGCAATTTATTGAAGGAGTGGAGAATGTAAGACCCCAAGCTTTCACGATACGCTTCTCTTTCAATAATGCAATAGCTTTCATTGTATGCAAATTCGAGATTCTAACACACCACGACCAATCAAAATTGCCATTATGAATAATAATACCATCTTTTTGAAATAATATATATTTTATATTTTAAAATGGAATTAATTTTTGGATTTAAAATATCGAAATTATCCTACGTTGAATTTTTGGTATTTTTCTGAGAATTTCCAATTTTTTATGAATAGTGAAAAATACTAAAAAACAAATTTTTTAATAAAAATAATTTATAGTGATAAATTATACAATTTAGTGGTTTTAAAGTATAATTAGAATATATTTTTACCATTTTATCTAATGATGTTAATTATATTTAATTTCACATTGAAATTGGACAAAAACAATTGTCAATCTTTTGATATATATTGTTTCTTAAAAACACGCTATTTGTTGTGACAACTAGAATTAATTATAAAATTAATTAATGCAACTTAAATGTTTGAAATTTTTTAAAATAGAAATCATTTTTGAATTCAGAATATCAATTATATATTAGGGTGATATTTTGGCATTGTTCTGAAAAACATCAATTTTTGATGAATAGTGAAACCACTAAGTGGTAGTTAAAAAAATTATTTTCATTTAAATGAATGTAACACCCCAAGCTTCTACGGTATGCTTCTCTTTGAATAATGTGATAGCGTGTGTTGTACGCAACACCGAGTTCTAACACACCATAACCAATCAAACTAGCCGCTATGAATATTAATACCTACTTTTTGAAATTATATATATTTTATTTTTTAAAATGGACTTCATTTTTGGATTCGGAATATCGAATTTAGCATAAGGTGAAATTTTGGAACTTTTTGGATAACTTTAATATTCTGATGAATATTGAAAATTACTAAATTTTAATTAAAAACAACTTTTTAAACAAAATAAATAATAGTGATAAATTATAAATTTGAGAGGTTTTAAATTATATTTAGAATATATTTTTACCATTTAATACAATTTTGTTCATTGGACATAAATTTACAACTAAACCGGACATAAACAAGTGTCAATCTTTTGATAGTTATTATCTCTTAAAAACACACTTTTTTGTTTTAACAATGGGAATTAATTTTAAATTAATTTCTGCCACTTTTGTGTTTTGAATTTGGAAAAATGGATTCCATATTTGGAATCAGTATGTCCAAATTTTTAAAATAGGTAACTTTTATTTTTAGACATTTTGAATAATTACTGCGGTAAATATTTTATTTTTCCATGGTTAAGGGTAAATCCGGTAAATAAGGGTTAAAAAATAATATTATAATAATACTAAATTACCCTAAAACATGTCCTAGACTTATTGGTTGATACATGTTCGACCATATGCATCTTTGGGTCGATTTTGGGACCCCATGGAGCCACTTGTAGGTGATAGAGACACTTAATTTTAATTAAGTTAAAATAAGTACAAAAATGACATAAGCATATATCTTTTAGAAAAACAATTTTTACATAGGGTTATATATGTTGTATTTTCGACTATAAATATTCATTAGAAAGATAAATATATTTCCTACATAATTATATTTTATTTATAATTTTTATACTTTAAATAATTTAATTTCTTTATGACACAATGATGATGCAGTAAATACCATAATAGTGAAAAATTAAAATAATTGATATTATAAATACAGAAATAAATATAATTTGAGACGTTTTATGAATTAAACTAATTTTCTAAGTTAATATTACATGTTATAAATTATTTAATTAAATTTGTTCGAAGTAATCATTCTGTTATAAGTTTCAAAAAAATCAACTATTGAATAGTGTTAAAATTGACAAAAAAGTGTTTTTAAAACAAATATTATATTATTAATGGATATTAAATTCATAAAAATCTAAGGGTCAGCCAAGAGACTTATATCATGATAGGTGTATAATTAAAGGACCACTTTGGGGTCTCTTGGATGTATATAGTAAGTTTATTAACCATATAATATAAAAATACAAAGAGACATTGCAAAAGTGAAACTAATTAACATAGAGTTAATACTTAAAGATAAGGTTAATATAAGTACCCAAACCTATCTAAATTATATTTTTGAGTTGTTTTCGACCCCTCCCCACATTAATATTTAAATAATAAACTTTGGAGCCATTAGAAACCGATTATGAATTTATAATAAATTAATATTTCTAGCTTTTCCAAAGGTTCCCCTCACCCCTCTTAAAGAAGGGAACTCCTCCTTCTCATTTCATTACACCTGAAAAGCCTTTTGGATCGGCCAAACTCTGCCCAAATACTCTCCAAAATTCCCTCACTACAACCTAGAGGCCTTATTTTTCTCATCAAGCCAACCTAAGGATCCCTTTTGATCAAATTAAAAGGAAGAACCCGAAGAAGAGGTAATGATTTCACCACCCTTTTCCATGTTCCTTTCTTCTTCCACTTATTCATTCTTTGTTATTACCATTCTAAAAAAATAACTCCATTATCTTATATATTCTGTGATGTTATTATAAATATGGTACAACCATATTCAGTATTCTATCCACCCTTTGAAGAACATGTCACCATACGTGTGTACGTATGGCTTACCGTCTCCAAGCCGTTGTGTAATTTTTATTCAATATATTATTATTTGGATGGGTATAATAATGATGTGTAACTCATGTAAATAATTAATATAACATGATAATGATTATGTATATATGATATACTATCAAATTATATATTATTTTAATATCAAAAGAATGATATTGTCGCTCGTGCATACGTACAGACTACCATCTACACGAACGCAATGAGATTCATTATCCATCGTATCCATTCAAGTATAATTATCATTTGCTGATTTAAAAATGATTTTTAAGGACTTGATATCATTCTGGATATGAATAATATACAACCTATCCATTACAAACATGGCTTACGTAAGAAAACATATAAAATAAAACAAGTAAGTTAACACCCGAAACAACGATAATACTAAGATATTATTAACAAAGCAATGTTAAAAGATCATATATGATATCATATAAATGCATATGATTCTTGTATAATTTAATAACAATTATTTCAATGTTATATAGGAGTTTAACCTACCCTAACCAAGGAAAAGTACAAGGTAAGGGTTATTTCACAATCTCTTCATTATCCGAGGTTGTTTATACGTAATAATCTACTGGGATCTTTTTATCATCCACATCCATGTTTCTAAATACTGTATTTAAAAACATTTTTACTATTTAGAATAATATGGGTTAAAGTAATTTATACCCTTTTTTGACTTTTTATAAGAGTTTTATAAAGGAATCTTTCCTTCGTTTTCCAAACAAGGTTCTTTTAACCTTTTCGACAGAATTAAGGTAAGAATGTTTTTTTAACTTATACAACGGGTGCGGTTATTTTCCGCCGTTATAAAATCGTTGAAGTTTCCCTTACAAGCTTAAAAGAATATTTTCATGGAAAATGTTTTATTTTATAAATATATGACTCTTTAATGATTTCAATAATAGAATGGGATATTTCTCTAAAAAGAGTTTTGATTTCATCTATGTCAATATCCTTTGATGGATTTTACGCTTATTTGAAGTTGATTTATTGTGATACAAAACTTCTATATTGTATTGAAGGTTTTGTGATATTTTTGACTGTGAATGTGCTATTTCTATACCATTAATAGTTTATGGTGAAAGTATTGACATTTCGTATGCTAGTTTTAATACGAATGTTAATGTTATGTTTAAACCTTTTCATATGGGAATGTATTGGACTTAATATGTGACGGGTGGAGCCCGCTATAGCTCATCGATGCATCGGTAGGTCTCATGAGACAAACTAGTGTCTTGGCACTAGGCCTAGACAAAATCTTATTTTTAGTCTTGGCACGAGGCCTTGGCTATGTGGTTATGATAGTCTGGCATTATGCATTCCATCATTATGAAAGTGATTATTGATATTGCATGTGATTATTCGATTACTAGAATATCCATGTGAATAAGTAAATGGTATTATTTCATTTTACTTTTTCCATACCATGTTGAAGTTCAAGTTTAAAAGGATTTTGATTTAGTTATACATTGCATTAAATGTTTATGATTATTTTTGAATGTTTACGCTTTATTGTTATCCTTACAGGGTATTTGAGCTCACTCTTTTTCTATGTTTTATTTTTTCCCAGGATGTGAAGAAGTAAGATATGAATGACCTACAGGGATAGTATGTGGGGATATGAGTGTGGAATATGGAGACTATGTTGTCGTAGTAGTTTTTCACTTTATGATGTAATGTAAAACATTATGAATATATCTAGTGTTTCCAAGGCTACTAAACCAATCCGTCTTTTGAGGTTTGATCTTTCTTGTGATCATGCCAATGTTATGTAATAATGCACCGACTCTGGGTAACTAGGGTCGGGGCGTTACAGTTGGTATCAGAGGAAGTTTAATACATACCGTGGAAGTTAGATTTTGATAATCTCTGATTAGAGCACGTAGACCTAAGATGAACTTTGAGGATTAGTATAGAAGAACTTCCTGGAATTTTGGTATTGTAGAGATTTTGTGAGTTTTCCGAGCAATACATCCCTGTCTGGATACAAGCAGGTAGAGGCGCCTCTGGCATAGATGTACCTAGGGGTAAAACCCAAAAACACCACTTTGAGCTAGACTCGAACAGGAACTGGTGCATGACAATGGGCCTTGCTGCACTCATGGTTACGACACTCCTGGGGGATATACTTAGGATAACTCTAATTTTCTTTACAAATAATTATGAAGGGTTTATGAGTATATACTTCCTTAAATAAAACATTCTTATGATTATGGATTATATCTATAAATAGTTCAATTTATGTTAAGTGTTTTGTAAGTATGGTATTATGTATTTTGATTCATAAACTGATCTAGTTTATACCATTGTTTAGAAATGGCCCCTAGTGGAAGAAATGGAAACAGTATCAATGCACGCAATCCATGTAGGGATTTCCCTTCTGCTCAAGATAATTATAGTGGAGCTGGTGATGCAACTGGTGTCGATCAGCTAATCACCATACTATGACAACTTACTCAGGTTATGAATAATAACCTTACCCGTATGGAGCACCCTGATCCACAGTGTGGAGGATCAATGTTAGATCGATTCCTGAGGCAACAACCACCAACGTTCAATGGGACTACAAATCCCTTAGTATCTGAGCAATGGATAAATTCCCTAGAGAAAATATTTTAGGCTTTGGGGAGTTGTGAAAGGGAAAAAGTTATCATGGCAGTTTACCGCCTCACTGGAGATTCTGATCAATGGTGGTCATTGATTCAAAACACGAAGGAAGATGATGAGGTATCAAATATTAAATGGACAGAGTTAAAATATCTATTTTTAGAATAATACTTTTCTCGCGACCATCGAGCAGATATGGAATGGAAATTTCTGAGTCTGAGACAAAAGGAGGATAATAATGTCACAAAGTATGAGGATAACTTTACAACGTTAGCAAGGTATGTTGGAGATTATATACGTAACCCAAGAAGTAAAATTGATCGTCGTCTTTGATGGGTTAAAACCATTTCTCCATCGAGAATTAGTATCACAATCCTTCTCGTCATATGGAGACATTGTCTCATGTGCTATCAAGACCGAAAAGAAATTCTCTAAGTCTTATGAAATTGAAGAAAAGAAAGAGAAGAAGATACATTCTGATCAATCTGGGAATGGAAATAAGGGGAAGAATGGAACGATTGAATATCTATCCTGTGGTAAATGTGGGATGAAACACCCCGATACTTGCTTCAAGGGAATGGGAGTCTCTTACAAGTGTGGTGAAAAAGGCCACCAAGCTCGTGATTGCAAGGGTAAGAATTAAGCTACCAATGTTTAGTGCTACAATTGTAGGGAGATGGGACATTATGCAAATGAATGTCCTAAGAGTCAGGAGAACTTACATCAGAAAAGGCCAAGGGATCAAGGCCAAGCTTATGCTATCACTACTGCTGAGGTAGAAGCTCCGAAAGACGTGGTGGTAGGTAATTTAGTGGTTTCCTCAAGTTTAGAAAATGCATTTTTTGATTCTAGATCATCGCATTGTTTCATATCTTCCCAGTTTGCTACAAAAATTAGATATTTCCAATTTCATTTAACAAGGGAGTTGTCAGTTAAAACTCTTAAGGGAAGTATCTTTGCAACAATGTTTTGTGAATCAGTCCCCATTAAAGCACATAAATGTCCTTTATCTGTTGATATCGTCATCATACCTATGATTGAGTTTGATATAATCCTCGGTGTGGACTGGCTTTCGGACTATGATGCGAAGATTTATTGTAAGAAGAAAGAGGTTTCGATTCTTGATGATGATGATAAGGAACACCTTATCTTTAGAGCAAAATCGTCACCAATTAATTCTAATTTATATCTACCCCTAGTAGCTCAACTAAATTCAAGTATTGGGGAGGAAGAGAATGAAATAACTGTGGGTGAGGAAAAGAATGTTAAAATAGAGGATGTACCTATTGTGAAAGAATTTGTAGATGTATTTCCGGAAGATTTACCTGGACATCCTCCAGAACGAGAAGTTGAGTTTTCCATTGATTTAATTCTTGGATCAAGGCCTATATCAAAGACCCCTTATTGTATGGCCACTGTAGAATTAGTTTAACTAAAGAAAAAACTAGAGGAATTGAGTAATAAGGGATTTATTCACCCTAGTGTTTCTCCATGGGGAGCCCCTGTTCATTTTGTTAAAAAAAGACGGATCTATGAGGTTATGTATCGACTTCAGGGATATCAATGCTATAACAATAAAGAACAAGTATCCTCTACCACGCATTGATGATTTATTTGACCAACTGCATGTAGCTCAATACTTTTCAAAGATTGACCTTCAATATGGATACTATCAGTTGTGTGTGAAGAAGGAAGACATTCTGAAGACAGCATTTCGAACCAGGTACGGGCATTACGAGTTTACCGTAATGCCTTTTGGATTGACTAATGCACCCTCTGTATTCATGGATCTGATGAATATTGTTTTCAAGGAGTATCTCGATGAATTTTTGGTGGTATTTATTGATGATATCTAAGTATACTCCAAAAGCTACAAAGATCATGAAAATCACTTGCGCATTATCTTGAAGACTCTGAGAAGGCATGAATTATATGGGAAGTTTATCAAGTGTGAATTCTGGCTTCAGGAGATTTCTTTTCTTGGCCATATTGTCTCAAATGATGGAATCTCTGGTGATCCTTCTAAGACCAAGGAAATCCAAGAATGGATAGCACCTGTGAGTATAATTGAGTTACGTAGTTTTATTGGTTTGCAGGTTATTATCGACGATTCGTCCATAATTTTGCCCGATTGGCTAACCCATTAACGAAGATCACATGTAATGGGGTTAAATTTGTTTAGAAAAAAGAGTGTGAAGAATGTTTCAATGAACTGAAGAGAAGATTAGTCAATGCTCTTATATTGACTCTACCATCGGGGAATGATGGGTTTGTTATTTAAAGTGATGCATCGAAGAAAGGACTTGGTTGTGTCCTTTTGCAGAATGATAGGGTTATTTCCTATGAATTACGACAGTTGAAAATTAATGAACAAAACTATCCTACTCATGATCTCATGTTAGCAGCTGTAATCTTTTCTTTGAAGATATGGAAGGCACTACCTCTATGATGAAAAATGTGAGATTTATACTGATCACAAGAGTTTAAAGTATATTTTTTTCACAAAAATTACTCAACATGAGGCAAAGGAGATGGCTTTAATTACTCAAGGATTATGATTGCACGTTACACTACCACCTGGGGAAGGCAAACAATGTGGCAGATGCTTTGAGCAGAAAAGATCATGGAGTTTTGAACAATATGAGAATCGAAAGGGATCCAATTTTCATGGATCTAGTGATGATGGACATGGGAATAACCAGGGAAGGTGAAACATCAATGCTTTTTCAAATGGTTGCCAAACCATCTTTACTAGAAAGGATTAAGAGTTCTCAGACCGATGATGAATAATTTCAAAAGAAGATTAAAGCTGTGAATGATGGGAGATCGAGAGACCCTGTGTATAAAGATGGAATTTTGAAATTTGGGAAGAGACTTTTTGATCCCGATATACCTGATCTAAAAAGGGAATTGCTGGATGATGCTCATAGTTCCAATTTCTCTATACATCCTGGGAGCACCAAAATGTATAGAGATTTGAAGGAACATTTTTTGTGGGACAACATGAAGAGGGATATTACTGATTTTGTGTCAAGATGTATGGTTTGTCAACAAGTGAAAGCTGGAAGGCAACAGCCTGGTGGAGTCATGCAACCTCTTCCCATACCGGAGTGGAAATGGGACAATATTACGATAGACTTTGTAATGGGACTACCAAATACTCGTAGAAGGAACGATGAAATATGGGTTATTGTTGATCATTTTACCAAGCCAGCACATTTTCTTGCTATAAGAGAAGATCTACCCCTAGAACTTCTAGAAAGACTATATATTAATGAAGTTGTGAGACTTCATGGAGTACCCCTATCGATTGTTTCTGACCGTGATCCCCATTTTACTTCAATATTCTGGAAATGTCTTCTGAAATCCCTAGATACTGAAATTCATTTGAGCACTGCTTACCACCCTCAGACAGATGGACAATCAGAAAGAACTATTCAAACCTTAGAAGACATGTTGAGATCCTGCTCACTTGGCTTTCTAGGTATGTGGGATCAATATTTAACTCTGGTAGAATTTTCCAAAAGCAATAGCTTCCATTCGAGTATACAGATGGCACCATATGAAGTGTTATACGGAAAGAGATGTCGCACACCAACCTGTTGGGATGACATTTGTGAAAGAAAACTTGTAGGTCTAGAATTGTTGGAGGAAACGATGTAAAAGGTGAAGGTAATCCAAAATCACATCAAAGCAGCTCAAAGTAGGCAGAAGAACTATGCCGATAATAGAATGAAGGATTTGGAATTTCAAGTCGGTGATCATGTTTTCCTGAAGGTATCTCCATGGAAGGGAGTCATAAGTTTTGGTAAGAAAGGTAAATTGAGTCCCTGGTACATCAGACCTTTCGAAATTCTAGAACAAATTGGGGATGTAGCTTACAGATTGGCAATGCCGCCATGTCTCTCCAAAGTTTACGATGTGTTCCACGTATCTTTGTTGAGGAAATACATGCCTGACCCAATGCATGTACTAACCCATGAGGAATTAGAACTGGAACCCGATCTGTCTTATTGCGAAGAGCCCATCAGGATTCTTGATACGAGAGAACATGTACTGAGAAACTGGACAACGTGTCTGGTAAAAGTTTTGTGGAGAAACCATAAGATGGAAGGGGCAACGTGGGAACCCGAGGAACTTATGATGAAGAACCACCCGAGTCTATTCATGTGATAAGTATTCTAGAAATTTCGTGGATGAAATTATTTTAAGGAGGGGAGAATGTATCACCCCAAGCTTCTACGGTACGTTTCTCTTTGAATAATGTGATAGCGTGTGTTGTACGTAACACTGAGTTCTAACACACCATAACCAATCAAAATAGCCATTATGAATAGTAATACATACTTTTTGAAATTATATATATTTTATTTTTTTAAATGGACTTCATTTTTGGATTCTGAATATAGAATTTATCCTAAGGTGAAATTTTAGTACTTTTCGGATAACATTAATATTTTAATGAATAGTGAAAATTAATAAATTTTAATTAAAAACAACATTTTTAATCAAAATTATTAATAGTGATAAATTATAAATTTGAGAGGTTTTAAAGTATATTTAGAATATATTTTTACCATTTAATACCATGTTGGTCATCGGACATAATTTTACAATTAAACCGGACATAAACATGTGTCAATCTTTTGATAGTTATTATCTCTTAAAAACACGCTTTTTGTTTTAACAACGGGAATTAATTTTAAATTAATTTCTGCCACTTCTGTATTTTGAATTTGGAAAAATTGATTCCATATTTGGAATTAGGATGTTCAAATTGTGTATATAGATAACTTTTATTTTTAGACATTTTGAATAATTCTTGTGGTAAATATTTTATTTACCATGGTTAAGGGTAAATCTGGTAAATAATGGTTAAAAATTTATATTATAATAATACTAAATTATCCTAAAACGTGTCCTAGATTTATTGGTTGATACATGTTCGACCATAGCCATCTTTGGGTCGATTTTGGGACCCCATGGAGCCACTTGTAGGAGATAGAGACACTTAATTTTAATTAAGTTAAAATAAGTACAAAAATGACATAAGCATATATCTTTTAGAAAAACAATTTTTACATAGGGTTATATATGTTATATTTTCGACTATAAATATTCATTATAAAGATAAAAATATTTCCTACATAATTATATTTTATTTATAATTTTTAGACTTTAAATAATTTAATTTATTTATGACATAATGATGATAAAGTAATTAGCATAATAGTGAAAAATTAAAATAATTGATATGATAAATACACAAATAAATATAATTTGAGCCTTTATATGAATTAAAATAATTTTCTAAGTTAATATGACATGTTATAAGTTATTTAATTAAAATATTTCGAAGTAATCATTCTATTATGTGTTTTAAAAAAATCAACTATTGAATATTGTCAAAATTTACATAATAGAGTTTTAAAAAAAACTATTATATTATTAATTGATATTAAATTCCTAAAAATCTAAGGTTCGTCCAAGAGACTTATATCATGATAGGTGTATCCTTAATAGACCACTTGGGGGTCTTTCGGATGTATATAGTATGTTGAATAACCACATAATATAAAAATACAAAGAGATATTGTAAAAGTGAAACTAATTAACATAGAGTTAATACTTAAAGATAAGGTTAATATAAGTACCCAAACCTATATAAATTATATTGGTTGAGTTTTTTGCGACCCATACCCACATTAAAATTTAAATAATCAACTTTTGAGCCATTAGAAACCGAATATTAATTTATTATAAATTAATATTTCTAGCTTTTCCAAAGGTGCCCCTCACCCCTCTTAAAGAAGGGAACTCCTCCTTCTCATTTATTCACACCTTAAAAGCCTTTTGGTTCGTCCAAACTCTACCCAAATACTCTTCCAACATCCCTAAATACAACCTAGAGGCCTTAGTTTGATCATAAAGCCATCCTATGGAGCCCTTTTGATCAAATCAAAAGGAAGAACCCGAAGAAGATGTAATAATTTCACCACCCTTTTCCAAGTTCCTTTCTTCTTCCACTTCTTCTTTCTTTTTTATTACCATTATAAAATAATAACTCCAGTATCTTATATATACTGTGATGTTATTATAAATATGGTACAACCATATTCAGTATTCTATCCACCCTTTGAATAACATGTCACCATACGTGTGTACGTACAGCTTACCGTCTCCATGTCGTGGTGTAATTGCTATTCAATATATTATTATTTGGATTGGTATAATAATTATGTGTAACTCATGTAAATAATAAATATAACATGATAATTATTCTTTATATATGATATACTATCAAATTATATATTATTTTAATATCAAAATAATGATATTGTCGCTCGTGTGTACGTACGGACTACCGTCTCCACGAACGCGATGAGATTCATTCTCCATCGTATCCATTCAAGTATAATTATCATTTTCATATTTAAAAACAATGTCTAAGGACTTGATATCATTCTGGATATGAATAATATACAACCTATCCATTAAAAACATTTCTTATGTAACAAAACATATAAAAGAAAACGAGTAAGTTAACACCTGAAACAACGATAATAATAAGATATTATTAAAAAAGAAATGTTAAAAGATCATATATGATGTCATATGAATTCATTTGATTCTTGTATAATTTAATAACCATTGTTTCACTATTATTCAGGAGGTTAACCTACCCCAACCATGGAAAAGTACAAGGTAAGGGTTATTTCACAATCGGTTCATTATCTGAGGTTGTTTATACGTAATAATCTACTGGGATCCCTTTATCATCCACATCCATGTTTCTAAAAAATGTATTTAAAAACATTTTTACTATTTAACAGAATATGGGTTAAAGTCATTTATAACCTTTTTTGACTTTTTATAAGAGTTTTATAAAGGAATATTCCGTCATTTTCCAAACAATGTTCTTTTAACCTTTTCGACATAATTAAGGTAAGAATGTTTCTTTAACTTATATGGCAGGTGCGGTTATTTTCCACCGTTATAAAATCATTGAAGCTTCCCTTACAAGCTTATAAGAATATTTTAAAAGAAAATGTTTTATTTTTTAAATATATGACTCTTAAATGATTTCAAAAATAGAAAGAGATATTTCTCTAAAAAGAGTTTTGATTTCATCTATGACAACATCCTTTGATGGATTTTACATTTATTTGAAGTTGATTTATTGTGATACAAGACTTCTATATTGTATTGAAGGTTTTGTGATATGTTTGACTGTGGATGTGCTATTTTTATACCATTCACAGTTTATGGTGAAATTATTGACATTTCGTAGGCTAGTTTTAATATGAATGTTTATGTTATGTTTAAACCTTTTCATATGGGAATGCATTGGACTTAATATGTGACGGGTGGAGCCCGCTATAGCTCCTCGATGCATCGGTAGGTCTCATGAGACAAACTAGTGTCTTGGAAATAGGCCTTGACAGAATCTTATTTGTAGTCTTGGCACGAGGCATTGGCTATGTGGTTATGACAGTCTGGAATTATGCATTCCATCATTAAAAAAGTGGTTATTGATATTGCATGTGATTATTCGATTAATAGAATATCCATGTGAATAAGTAAATGGTATTATTTCATTTTACTTTTTCCATACCATGTTGAAGTTCAAGTTTAAAAGGCTTTTGTTTTAGTTATGCATTGCCTTAAATGTTTATTCTTATTTTTGAAAGTTTCTGCTTTATTGTTATCCTTACTGGGCATTTGAGCTCACCCCTTTTCAATGTTTTATTGTTCCCAGGATATGAAGAAGTAAGTTATGAATGACCTGCAGGGATAGTGTGTGGGGATATGAGTGTGGAATATGGATAATATGTTGTTTTATTAGTTTTTCACTTTATTGTGTAATGTAAAACTTTATGAATATATCTAGTGTTTCCAAGGCTACTAAACCAAACGGTCTTTCGAGGTATAATCTTTCTTGTGATCATGCCACTGTTATGTAATAATGCACCGACTCAGGGTAACTGGGGTCGGGGCGTTACAATGAAACATTACCACTTCTATGATTTGATTTTCAAAAATCCAACATACATGGATTTCATGAAAAAGTAAAATGTGGTTCAATGTGATTAAAATAATTTTTGGTCAATGGTATCTTTTAAGTTTAATTAATCGCTATTAAAGGTAATTAGTGAAATTTAAGGTAAAAATGATATTATAACAAAATTAAAATACCCTTACACTATTCCTACACTTAATGGATGAGTCATGGCCGACCAAGAAAATCCATGGGTCAACTTGGGGACCCCATGGAGCCACTTGGGTAAGAAAATGACATTAATAACTTTTTATTTAAAGTAAAAATAAAATTGTCACAAACCAGTGTTGTTTTAATATAACAATTATTACATGGGTTTATATAAGATAACTATTTGAATATAAATATTCATTGGAAATATAAAAAAATTTCCTACATCATGGTAATTTTTTTATAATTTTTAGACATTAAATAAATTAAATTTTTTATGACACAATGACAATGCAGCGATTACCTCATTAATTAATGATTTAAATAAAATGAAAAGATAATGTAAACTTTAAGGCGTAAATTTTTCACAAACCTATTTTATGAGAATATTTAGAACCATTATCACCTTATCCTCGAAATATATCATTGTGGGACCTTTATAATCTGAAAAGCATTTCATAATAATGTAACATTTCAATAATTCCAAGAGTTCCCCTCCTCTCCTCATATAAAAGGCCCCCACCACTACCACATTATTCACACCGTCCAATCCATTTGGCTTGGCCAACCTCTACCCAAATACTCTCTCAACATCCCTATCTTACTCCTATAATCCTCACTTTGGGAAGAAGTCTTCCCAAGGAAGCCTTTGTCTCAAATCGAAAAGAGTTACCCGATTTTAAGGTAATGTCTTCTTTTATGTTATTTTGTTTTATATTGCTTCTCCAACCCTTTAAACTATTTTTATTATTTTATTTTTTTACAACACCAGTATCCTCAATATACTTGGATTTTTTTATGAGAAGAATTTTATTTACACTTACACACACCTTCGTCTAATGGTTAAAGAACATACTGTTTATGTGGGTGGCGAATTACTACCTCACGTAACGAAGATTGTTCAATATTTTTTTAACACCTCTCATGGTGGCCATTATGATGACACTATTTTTATATATGATAAATATTATGTTTTCCCCCCTTATGATTATTTATTTTTAATTTATGGCATACCTTTATTATTTACATCATGGGTAAATGCGATAATTTTATTTTTAGAAGTGCGGACTACCGCCCCCTCAAAGTGATTTGAATCGTTAATGCCATATGTTGGATGTATAAATGATGGATTAAATGGTATTATACATTATATTATACAATAATTATAATATACCTTTATATCATTATTATTTCATTCCATTTAATACGAAATAGAAATGAAAGTAGCGTTCATGCGTACGTACGCCTTACCGTCTCCATAAACGGTGCATTTCATTTCTTACATCTAAATGTTATGTAATTTTATAAATGAATATATATACTGGATATATATGATAAATAATATATCTAAATCATGAATATAATTCTGGATATAATGGATATTTTACCACATGAACAACTTGTAATTATAAGAACTTTATTTTAGACTCAAGTACCAAAGATCGACAAAACGACTGTTATTAACATAAATAATTACATAATGTTTATAACATGGTAATAAGTGATATAAAAGGAATAATTAACTTGAAAAAAATTTCTTAAGCAAGAAGAAATTAACTCTAGTTTATTATTCAGGAGATTAAAGAACGATCGAGTCAAGTCGGACATGAGGTAAGGGATCTTCTTAACCCAATTTATGTTCTTTGGGTTAATCTCTTACTTTCAAATTATGTCATGATATTATTATGTCATATCTGTTATTTATACTTTATATATGTGTAAATATAGTGAATACACATAATATATCTATTTTATTTAAAAAATGATCTTTGTAAGGGACTTCGTCTCAACCTCCTTTCATTGAGGCATATTTTGTTTTATACACAACTTTCTTTTATATGGTGTATAAACCCCTTTGACTTTTATGTTTTTTTCAAAAGGAATATTTTTATACGAAGTGTTTTACTAAACGACAAAATGGAATGTTTTTTTGTCATACGTATGTAGTATCAATGACTTCTCCACCGCCATGACCATTATTTGAGTTTCGGCTTCCTCTACAAGCCATAACTTTTTTTTAAATGAAAAATAAATACAACGTTTTAATTTTTCTTTTATTTTGGTATTGAAAATAGTTTTGAAAGTGTTTTTATTATATCAATATGTTGTATTGATATTTTGTAATTGAAATGTGGATATGTTATGTTTCCTTTATGCGTGTTTTATGTGATACGATTTTGTTATGGTTTATGATATGTTTAAACCTATTCATCTGGGGAATGCATTGGACTTAATAAGTGAAGGCTGGAGCCCGATATAGCTCCTCGATGCATCGGCAGGTCTCATGAGACAAACTAGTGTCTTGGCAGGAGGCCTTGACAAAATATTATTTGTAGTCTTGGCATGAGGCCTTGGCTACGTTGTTATGATAGTCTGGCATTATGCATTCCGTCATTATGAAAGTGTTTATTGATATTGCATGTGATTATTCGACCAGTAGAATATCCATGTGAAGATGTAAATGGAAATATCTCATTTTACATTTTCTATATTATGTGGAAGTTCAAGTTTAAAATTCTTTTTTAGTCATACATTGCCTTAAATGTTTATGTTTATTTATAAAAGCTTCCTCTATATTGTTATCCTTACTGAGCATCTGAGCTCGCCCATTTCAATGTTTTATATTTCCCAGGATGTGAAGAAATATTTTATGACTGATCTACACGGACAGTCTGAAGGGGATAAAAGTGTCGACTATAGAGACTATGTTATTGTGATTTTTTTACTTTATAATGTTATGTAGGACTTATGAATGTATCTAATTTTTCCAAGGATACAAAACTAATCGGGATTTCGAGACTTGATCTTTTGTGATCTTGCCAATGTTATGCAATAATGCATCGACTCTGGGTAACACGGGTCGGGGCATTACATACATTCCTTTCTAGGCAATACAAGTGTTTGTAGACCTTGAAATTCTCTTTCAATGATTAATATCCATAAAAAGGTCTCATTGGGTTTTGAATCATTCATTACCTAGTGCATGAAAACATTCATTTATAAACACAATATTTGATAATATTAGGGGATATTATTTGGTATATTCATAATCTATTTATGAACCATATGAAAAATACCAATATTACCATAAGAGCATATATTTGTAAATAGATTATGGATTGAATCATAGAAATTCATAGGTTAAAAAATATATAAAATTTATGATATATGACATTAATGATAATGTTTTACCATTTATGTGTTTGATAGTTTTAAAATTATCATCCCAATTCCTATTTTTGATGATTTAATTGATTAGATCATGTATCAAATAGTGAATGTAAGGGTTATCGCTCTTTAATAAAATTCCACTTTCTTATGTGGGTATGGTTCTATGAATAAATTTTTATCATTCTTGTTTTTCAGAACATTGAAAATACCACCATAAAATGTATAAGTCATGTTATATGGGGACACATAATATTGGTAATTGTTTTATTAAAATTTTACAATGAATCCCCTATAAAAATTTGTGTCCTAAATTTCCCAAAAAATAATTTAATACTTACTAAAGAAAAAATAGATGAAATTTTAGGTATGATTTATAATTAATTATATAAATCCAACAAAAAATGTCAATAGAAGGAAATGAACCTTCATATCATGAATCATCTTCCAATTCTATAAAAATAAATTTTGGAGGATCAATATAATTTGGTCTTATAATCTAAAATATGGATATTATTTCTAAATGTACAAATATATGTTGATAAAATTATTGAGACTAATAAAAGTTAATCCGTGAATACACACCCATTATGATGGAGTACACTAAGGTGTTTTACAATAAATTTTATAGTCTTCCACGTAGCCAAGAGAATGACTTCCCAAATCATCTTACAACTAGATAATTTCTAGTATCTGAGAAAATTTATGGAATGGAAACTGTTGAATTTAACGAGCTATAGAAAAAACTATAATAGAATCTATATATTGTATTCATTTTTACATGTTCTTCACCATGAGGTGGACTAGTCCTCTTCATTAAGAAGAAGTATGGGTCAACACACCACAATATTTACTGTCACAAGATCAAAAAAATAATGATATAGAACAAGTATCTCTACAAAATATTTATGACTGACTCAAGTATCTATGTGGAGCATAATATTTCACTAAGGTGGATCTTTGGTCAGGGTATTACCATGTATTGTAAAATAATAAGGATATTCCCATGATTTTTTTCATATAAGGTACGGGCACTCAGTGTTCATAGTGATTCCATTTGCACTCATTAATACTAAAATAATCTTTATTGAATTGATGAATAGTGTCTTTGGGGATTACCATGAAAAATTTGTGGTTGTATTTATATATTTTATTCCTATATACTCCAAAAGTATAGAGGGATATAAGGAGCAATTAAATATCATACTGAAGACATTGTTAAAGGAAACATTATTTCCAAAGTACAATAAATGTAGGGTTCGGATAGTGAATTTAACATAACTAAGGAATCCCATCACAAGGAATAAGATATCTATGTTTCCATAAATTAACCAAAAAAATATAATTATGGCACATACCAAACTCTATGATATAAATACATAGTTTCCTTGGATTATTTGGGTACTATACTCGATTTGTGAGAAAATTCACCTAATTTTTAATACCAATAACCAAGACAACATAGAATATGGTGGTATTTTTTGGAATGATGAATGTAATGAAATATTTAATGAGATGAGGAAGATGCTTATAACTACACATATGCTCGCATTACACCCCAGTGGGGAATTATATTTTATCAATAGTGATGCATCCAAATACAATTTGGTTTTTTTACTCATTCATGATGAAGAAGTTATAGCATATGGTTCCTTCTAATTAATGATACGCTAGCTGAACTACCCTACTCAGGATCTATAATTATCTACAATAATGTAACCATTAATGATTTGACGACAGTATCACTAATGTCAAAAGATTCACACATATAAGGATCATAAAATCCTCAAGTATATATTTACACTAAAGGAGCATAATTATCACAAATTAATATTATCAGAGATGATAATGGACTATGAATTTTAAATCCATTATCATCCTGGAAAGGTGAACAATGTGGAAACATATCTATCTAAAAAGGATTGTGTAACCCTACCCGTGATAAGGATTATAATGGATCCAATCTTCATGGAAACGAAAATTATGGACATGAGAATAATAAAAAGATTTTTATCTTACCTTTATCAAATAAATTCTTAGCCATCCATTCATTATTGGATCAAGGTGTCCAATAATGATGATGATGTACAATAGTAAATGTTTTCTAATATTTTAGACTTCAAATTTTCTAATGATTCAGTAATAATATTTGAATTCATGATATGTATCTCATACAACTCATAAATGAAGAAGGAATATCTATATGATTTGCCTATATAACCTTTCTTTATTCGTATATGACTCTATAGGTTGTGTAGATATTTTAATCAAAACATATGGCAGGATAAACTGATGTTGTAGTTTTCATAATTTTTTATGATAAATCACTTTATTCAAAAAATTAATTTATAAAAAAATAATTCCAAGGTTATGATGTAGTAATTACACATACATGTATGAAAATGGGAAAAGAAATCCATGTATTTTGTCATAGGAAACCCATGGGAACCAAAATTAAATAATGTCATCTGGGCTATCATCAATTTTCTTCAAATTCAACACATATCATTTCTATCATGGATGAATTCTATCTTGACCAACATTCTAACATATAAATACATGATGTGGTAATAATTCCAGGAGGTAGACTCCCTATTACATTTTACTGAGATCTATGGTTTAACACAAGTTTTTTCAGAAGACTTTAGAAAGCATTGGATATAAAATTAATCTTTAATACTACTTATCTCCCTTATAAGGATGGTCATTCTGATATAAAAATAAAACCTATAAAGTATATGTTTAGATAATGTTAAATAGATTTCAAAGGTTATTGGGATCAATCCCTTCCCCTAATAGAGTTCTAATATAATAATATCTTCAGCTCTTGAATTCAAATGGATCCTTATGAGACTTTGTATGGGAATATCTCAACACTCCGAAATGATGAGATGATGTTGGAGGAAAAAACCATATGGGACCCAATATTATCTAATAAATGATATGGATTTATCAAAACATTTATCATCATATGAAATCCAAACAAATTGAAAAGAAAATATATAAAGAAAATCATTAATAAGACCTAGAGTTTGATGTTAGAGAGAAATTGTTCCTTTATATATCACAATGGAATAATGTCATGCCATTTCAAATGAATGGAATGATTAATCCATGATACATAAGACCGTTTTATATCCTTGATCACATATAGTTTGTGGCCTATCAGCTACAACACACAACAATCCTATCTCAATTACATGATGTATTTTATATATCCATATTGAGGAAGTACATAACAGACCCCACATATGTCCTGAATCCAATGATGGTACCATGAAAGAATGATAATTTAAATGACGTGTATCTTGTGATGATGTGAGAATGTAGATATAAGATTATTGGTATTACGAAAACTCACATTATGATGTTTTTATTTTGAAACAAGATGTTTGAGGAAGTAATATGGGAACTAGAAGGGGATATGATGCCAAAATACCCTAATCTATTTTAAAAAATGGAATTAGAATTCTATGGGTGAAATGTTGGAAGGGGAAAGAATGTAACAAACCCATAATTAATATATTTAATTCACTTTTTAATGATTAATTTAATTATTATGTAATTTGGTTATAGAAAACACATTCATAGGTTTAGTTATTTTGTTACAGTTATATGGTATATCCAAACAAATCTAGAAGAATGTTAAGAATCATAACCATTGATATTATATCACCTATAAAATTCTCTTATTATTAGCATATATTAAAGGATAAAATAAATTATAATGAACATTGTAAAAGTAAATGATGACCTTGACTAGTATGATTGTTCCCTATGAATACTTTTTATGAATGCTTTTTAGGGAGGTAGAATAATTGGGATATTCCCTTGACCAAAACAAAATCAAATTTCATAATGTAAAGAACTGGTGATACCTTTTATTAGATTACTTCAATCTTATTAGTGGCATATCCCAAACCATGTTTTCCAAACCACCCTAAAAAAGTGTCACTACCACACACCATACCCTTAATGCATACACTGGTGTTATAAGGGGTTATGTATATAGACACAAAAAGTATGATTTTTTTAAAATATAAATTATATTTAACCACTTTTATTATTACATTTTAAATGAATAAATACTGAGTTTGATAAAAAATATATTTTGATATGATGAAATGAAAAAATTTATTTTTTTGAAATATATCTTATTAATCATGACCAACTTTTTTATAAATTCAATAATTTTTTAAATAAATGATATTTTTTTTAAATAAAAGTGATAATATAATTTTACAAATTGAAAAATAATTTCTACAGGGGTCAGAAAACTATTGTTTTGAAAAATCTTGTTTTCAATAAATAGTATTTTTTCATATAAAAGTGAAAAATATTATATTTAAAGAATAATTTTCTTTGAAAATAAATATTATTTACAAAATCAGGTCTTCAAAATTACCTATCTCAAATTTTTATATATTTTCTAAGATAGTCAATTTTTTCGGTAAAAATTAAATATCGTATAAATATATGATATGTATTATGTTATCATAAAATAACCAAAGTGATATAATAAATACTATAAAAAGTATCCCATGTAAGAATCATGGTTTCATATTATAATAATGTGTTTTTATGTTATTTTATTAATTTCATAATCCCTTAATAAATCCTCCAATCCAATATTTTATTTTAAGGTTTTAAAATAATATATTTATAAACAATACTCACATAAACATACAAAAGGGAATTATTTTATTTATTTATGTTCTTGAAATTATAATATATTGAAATAAAATTCTATTTTTTATAAATCAATATTAAAACCTAAGGTATGGTTTCTGTTTTTTATTAATTTTTCATATATAGTCCAAAAACATTGTTTTGAAGTTAATGAATAATTCGTTTATCTTTTGATATATAAATCCACCAATCATCCAATTTCTCTTCACTCAAAACCGAGTAATCATTAATTTAATTTCCCCCTCACATTTGATATCCATAAAAAGGTTCCCCATGCTCATAATGAGGTCTTACCGAGCTTTTATAAGTTCCCTCTCTATATAATGGGTCCCCTCCTCTCTGCATTATTATAGGGAAGTCATTAAATTATGCCTTTTATTATCCAATTTTCCAGTTAGGATATTTTTTCCCACATCCGACTTGTTGTATTTATGATTTACATGTTTTGATTATGATTTTACAACCTGGGGTCCACTCAATGGTTTTCCGAGCATGTGGGACACATGGGTTCAAGCACGCTTCCCCATATTCTCGAAGCATCTAACAATAAGCAAGGGCCTAGGGTGTGCATGTATAGATACTATTCTCTCATGTAATAATGGAGAAAAGTGAATTTAGATATTTAAAATTAATGGATTAAAATTTCAGAATCACAATAAAAAATAGTTAACTCGGTTCAAGCAGACATAAACAACCAAAAAATACATAACAATACTCAAAAGACTGAAACTATATCATATTCAAAATTTTAATTTTCGGTCATGATTCTAAACACCTAAAATATATGTATTCATGGAAGCTTGAAATTCATTATATAAAAATAATAAAAAAGAATCAAAAAATTATCCAACATACCAATCATTGGATTAGTCATCTACTACCAAGATCCATCCAAAACAAGCAAGCATGTTAGCCTTCCAATGTGATACGCTTACCCTAATCAACACATAAAAACATATAATGTTACAATGTACCAATAATTACCCAGATAGTGTATGAGATAAATTTCATTCGGCCACCACCAATGGATTCTATTAAATCTAGTCTATGAATATAAACTAAAACATTGTGCAGTTCTCTATATAAAAGTAATGTAGTACAAATAAATAACTCATACCTACTACAGAAACAGCTGGTGTCTGGACATGTAATTATTTAATTATTATTTTCTATTTTATAATTAGTAGATAACAGTTAAATAGTGTAAATGATATTTCCCAATGTAATAATAATGATAAAGAAGGATCTCAGGTGTATCCAAGGAAACCTTAACCTCAGGGGATGGCCAACTCATAGTAGTAATTCATGAAGTCTTCAAGATAAAGGGTCGAAGATCAATCAAATGATAAACCTACAATAAATTCAACTAAAAATGATTCAAAATGATCCCATGAATATTTTCTATTGTAATCATAATCTATGGATGACTTGGCCTAGTGGGTTGAATCTCTAGTCCCACATGTCTAATAAAATCAAGATGGATCGAAGGAATGTATCTAGGGAATCATAATATACAAAAATATTTTTAGGGGATCATATAAAATCATATTTGACCAACATTAGTAGACATGAACCATTTTCTATGGTGGTTTTCTTCCTTGACAGTTGGATCCTTGAATCAGAATGGTGTCCTCTATGTTCTCAATGTATTCCCTTGGGAATCCAAGTCCAGCTCAAGTATGATCCTTCTAATAAAAGAATAATGGTCCATATGAAACATGCACCTTATTTATATATCATTATTTAATTTAATTCCATGTAATGATCATTCTACTAAACAAACTATTTGGTTCATTCTGTTAAATTTTACCATCGCTAAAGCAATAATCAAGGACATGTAACCATTTATCAATTTAATTACATACTCATTTTATTAGATTCATTTTCTTACCATTCATAAGTCATCACAATGTGGGTTAATGAAAATCATCCAATTTAATTTAAATTTAGTCATTTATTATGTTCATTTAATTTCTTTTTTGAATCATAATAAGGTAAATTGGGACACAGAACCAATTTAATTTATATAAGTCATGTTCATGTGATATCTATAATGAATTTTGCATTTAATAATCACATAATGAATTTATAACACTTACCTTTTCGTGGTCAGGACCAATATCACCTGAATAGAATCATAGATAGAACTGCATGGATCACCATATAATAGAATATAGAAGCATCTTACTTTGGTTGGTCTATTTTGGGGTCACAACATTTAATGATGAGATGAACATATATGGAATGTGATATAGAACATGAGTTCAACAACTATAAGTATGGAATCATAATTATAGAAGTGATTCCCAGTGATACCATCATGTTTAGAGTAATTAAAGTTTATAAAATGGTGAATTACTGAGGGATGATTCAGAGAACACCTACCTAGAGTCTGTAAAACACACATAATCTAGTATGAGTCCTTAGTATTACCAATATTGGAAGAAGATAAAAAATTAGACTAATTCACAAAAAATGTGGCATATAATCCTACATCAAAATGTCATCATTGAAAAGAATAGAAACAATTAACTGGGCTTATTTAATATTTTACATACTGAGAGGAATCCAACGTGATGATCAGTTCATGAATTAGATTCAAGAAGAATAAATTCAAAAAATGCTTAGCTGATAGAGTCATGAGTACTTCTAATGGGTGTATGAAAGGGTTTCTTATCCATTTGAGGATAAAAAATATAAGGCTGGGGATAAATAAAACATAAGGGTAAATAAACTTTTTACCCAAAAATTACTAGGTCATATTGTTTGGTCACATAGTTTTCTAAACTGTTCTCCAACCGTGTGAAGACTCTTGTATTAAGACGAATCCTTATTGATTTTTTCACATAGTTTAAAAACCATGTTCCAACCATTCTATTTATCATTTACAAAAGTCTCATACCATTTATATGGGGTGATAACCTAGTTTCATGGTTAGTTAAGACAACGCACCATGTACTTCCCTCTAAAATGATGCACATGGATCGGAGAAATCATACTGGATAGGCTGTATTGTTTATACTAATTGTTCGACCAAGTTCATTTTTCTACCGTTTGGGGGTATGAGTTTCAAAAAAGCACCACAACACCCGAAACACATATAACCTCATTTATAATACATAAAATATCTAAGATAAATAATTATAATGAAATTTAAAGGATCCATACATCATAGAAAACCCAAGGTTTTATGGTCTTCCCCTTATAAAAGATTTTGACAATGAGTTCACCTTCCATTGTAAGGGAAAACTACTTTATAAAATTTCATAATAATGAGAAAATAAATCATCCTCCCACTCCCTATTCTCACCTTATACTTGGTTGTGCTAACATAGAACCTGCACTAAAGAGATAGACTGACCTTAGAGAGCCTTCGTGATTCATTCAATTATGAATACATAATACTCCTCAAAATAAGACTCAAAATCCAATTAAATATACCCATGATCAAAATTATTAGATAGGATTTCAGGTTAATGGTGATGTTTTGAAATGTGGAAGACATCATGCATGGAATGGTACCTATGAGGTAATAGAAACCGATAGGGAACTGACCTGACTATATCAAATATATAAAATGGGCAGACATATTGTGGTGACATCTTATCTTTCCTCTGAATCCATTTATTCACATGCATAGGTGATACATGTTCGGAAAAAAATCTCCGTCCTTGAACTCCATAGATTATCAATTTATATTGACATTTTTTTCTTGAATGAATAGAAGATATATGCTTCTTGATTTTCTAAACATACATCGAAGACTCCAAAAGAAGACAAGGACCATTTAGCATTGCATATCTAGCCACAACCTAGTACAAGGTTGGATGGAATGACCTACCATATAATTACTTATACGGATCCATATAAATCATCCCCTGAATTATATTATTGTAGGTGAACTAGATGAGTGGTTATGTTGGTGAAAATAGGTACTCCAGAGCACCTGTATACCGCTAGCTCTCTATAACCCATTTTAGAACCATGATATGAAATAATAACACCTATCCAAAATGAGAGTATGATGAACCTGATTTAGACTTATAATCTCATAAACATAAATTCTATCAATATCATCAACTAATAATGTCTCCTAGATAAGATGAAAGTTGGATACTTTAGTTTGTTGATCCATGACTACCTAAATCATGTCACTGACACTAGGTGACCTCGGTATACTGATTAAAAAATCCATTTAGACAACATAAAATTTCTATTACAAGAATTTTAATTACTAAAATAAGTAAACATGGTGTTGTTTCTCCTCCTTCAACCACTGAAAAGTGGAAAAACTCATAATAAAAACTAATATTAGAGGTTTCATACTAGGAAAACAACACCAGATATGCATATCATGGTACATCTTGGAGGTGAATGGATGAACATCCATCTATGAAGAGTGTGACCCTTTCTTCAGTTCATCTATCATGTCTATAGATATCATGATACAGAAATGAGTACATAGGATGTCATCTCTATCAATAGACAAATTCAATGGAGGGTCCCAACCTGAAATACTCTCTAAGAGAACCAAGCCACCAGGATTTGATAAAGTTCATATCTTCTCCCTATCAAGGGGTGAGTAGGTAACATCTAATTCCATAATACCCCCCTCATGAAATCCATGAAACTCCAGATGTATCTCATAAAATAGGTACATCAGTTTCAATTCATCTCTATCTTATTGTATGGAATGTGCTAGGTTCTCTGGCTCCAAACATCAACCACAACATTTCCTTTTCGAGGAATATAGGAATGATCAATGTGACATACTGGATGTATACGACCCGTGTTCACTATTTGAGATTCAATTAATTCTATATAAAGATATATTGAAGGCACTTGTGGTCTGTATACACCACAAAGCTCTCAAGGCATGGAAAACTACTAATGCACATGTTCATGTGACAGGTAGATAAATTCATGATGTTTCCACATCCAAGGCTCAAATGAAATGAGTATATCCTATTACATTAGTAGTGAATATATAATGATGACTAAATCTTTACATTACACTATAAATCCTCTTCTATGATCTAGGATAATCAAAATTGGTGCTTATGTAATTATTCCATTTATATGTTGAAAGGCCTTCTCACACCAATTAGACCATATGAACATTAAAACCATATTTATAAGACTATTAATATATGTATAATGTTGTGGAAATTCATGTACACTATACCAGTAATATAGCTCCAACCTTTAGGAAAATTATATCTGAAACACATTAATAGGATGCCCCTGGATACCATAGCACTCACCATCCTGAGGTTAAATAATACTTCTGATTCCATGATTATAAGACCCAAGAAGTGAACTTTATCATACCATAAACTTCACTGAGCATTCATAGATTATTAATGACACTCTATGTGTGTATTCAAAATGATCTGAAAATGTTTATAATAGTAACTACGATTATGAGAATACACTAAGATATCTTCCCCAAATACCATGACTATTAAATACAAATAGGGTTGAAAAACTCTATTAAACATGTAAATGATTTTTTTTTAAATTTTTTGATGACCCAATTACTTAATAATATACTCATATAGACCATAACAACTTCGGAAAGTTGAATGTGGGAATAATGAAGTCTTGAATTGCACTTGATGATAGCCTAATCTCAGGTTGATCTTTGAGAAGACCCTAGATACTATGATCCAGTAAAATAGATAATCTATTTGATCTAATGGATACCAATTCATACCAATTAGATGTTTTAACCATTGGTAATCCATGCATAAACAAAGGGCCCTATCATCCTTTTTTGAAAATCATGTGTAAACCCATAGAAGTAATTTTAGTTTTGATAAAACCATTTGATTTTAAATCCTCACACTGTATTTTGATATAATTTAGCTCAGTAGGTGACATTATAAATGGAGGAATATATTCTGGAGATTCTCATTGAATAATATCATTCACAAACACTATATCTATATTGAGAAGTAAGACAAAAAATTAATTAGGAAAAACATCAACGAAACGATCTACCAAGGGTTGAAAATATAAAAAATAAATTCCTTGTACCTACATGAATATAATAGAAATCTAGGAAGTCCCCCCCCCACTACACCCTCCATGATCTAGTCTGGCTCTATTAGCCTCTAAATTCCACTAACCTTTACAATGAAAATTCCCATCCTCTAGGGATGTAAACGACACCCTATTGTGATAGTAGTGTACATAGGTGTGATATGGTAGCAACAAATACATACTGAGAATGACATAAAAGCATGCAATATTTGAGATAAAGAGGTCCCATATTGTTGTATTATTTGTTATATTAAATTTAATTTCACTTCATTAGTGTATGGAAACTTAATTCACTCCTGATTGTGTTTCTAGGTTCATCAACACACAAAAGTACAGAATCTCCATCTGGATACATTACATTGTAAATAGATAGATAAATGTGTGGGATTAACCTCTATCAAATAAATAAAATACAATAATAGAATCTTCTAGAAAGGGACATCGTACAGTCGATGATTCTAAACTCTAGTCCTTGGGTATTAGTTTTAAAGAATTTGTATAGCATGATCTACAATCATATCCTACAGCTAGAATACTCTGAGTGGTTTCTATCCATTGGCACAAATAGTATAAAATTGGGATATGGTGTCCAGCACCACCTTCTTTCCAAATAATATCAGTGATACTCCTACATCCTTCCTAACATGGAAAAACTAATCATGAGGCTAATGGTGGATTTGGTGCATATTCTATTCCACTCAAACTGTGTGGAAATATTCTATAGAAAATTTGATTTTTTCTAATACAACTACAAGTGTGGAACAAAAAAGGGTATTTATCACACTAGGGATTCAGATTACATTTCCATCCACACTGATGGAATATAAAATATATTCCATTGTAGATACATTCCTCACCACTACTCCGATGAGAACCCTTGAGGCTATTCATCCTACAACAAGAATAACTACTTACCTACCTAGGAACTGAACTCTTACGACTTGTACTATCATCTTCTATTAGATTTCACTTAGTGATATGATCCTGAATGATTATCTCAAAAAAAATGTAGGTAGTTGAAATACATTCAACTATGAGTGGAAGTCATACATGAGGCCACCCTCGAAAAATTTCAATTACAACATATTATCACCAATAAATGTTGTCAAAGGAATAAGACTCAGTAAAACATGATGAATAATATATAATTGATATATTACCCTACTTAAGGTGAATGGACTCTTATTCTTGGTTATATCTCAATGTATTAGGGAAAAATATATATGTATGTATATTTATATCTCATCCCATACAATGTCTTTATGATGAAAACCCTAAGTAATCACATCTAATAAGTGCATGGTGGAATCATTCAGCATGTAGGTGGAAAACTTAAACATAATCTCTGGAGACAACTACAAATGATAGAAGATAAAAAGAATGGCCTCTATCCAACACTTTGTACCCTATGGATTGCCATACCTTGAAAATATTATAGGATGTTTCTATTCGGACACACATGTCAGAGATTTCATAGTGAGTGAAAGTCATAGAGAACCATTCATGGGCTACATAAGACATATAAAGAACTCTCAAAACAGAGTATTAGTTCCTAGTTTGGTTATATCATGTTTTCCTCATATCGAACATCTAAATGTATCAATGTGGGTCAGGTACCACAACCTCCAATGTTTTATTGTTGTCACCCTCTTCGTATAGAACTAGAGGAATTTATCAGGGAATATATTTATAAATTATATGTAACATATCAGAACAATATTGTAAATGGTTAGACTCACTATATGAATATTACCATAAGAAAAAGGGATCACTAATCAAGGTATACTACCCCAACTACCATCTTATAATGCCAGAGTGTTGGTAAGTGTTCATGTTTAATTTATATGGGTTCTAGTTGGTGAAGGGTATACTTACCCTTCATCATCATTTACTGGTGACAAATTTATTTGATAATTTATTATTTACATTACAATTAGGTATTTTCTTATTTACATATATCAAATATCAATTAAAGGGATCATCATTCCATGTTAATAAAGGCCTATAAACAATATAAATGAATGTGAAACCCTTATAGTTTATAATTAGCTCTATTACATTAAAACTCAAAATATAACATGTTATAAATGATGGAACAACATGTTTAGTTATTCATTCCAATTCACAAGGGTCTATACACCTCATTGATTTAAATTTGTATTCAATTAATCACATCTAAATCACATGTCAGGTAACCATAGGTAGATAAATAATTGACTGAATGGCCCAAAGGCCAATGTTTTTATTTATTTTGGATAAGCCCCTTTTAAAGGTAAAGGGGGGAAACCAGTACTTTAGAGACATAAGGACATTAACAAGATTTGAAAAATAAAAGGGTTCCAATCTAGATCCAGACTACAAGAATGTGTATCAAATATAATAAGAAATAAAAATATTTTATATTGATGGTAAATCATTAAATAATAAATACTCATACCCAATAGTATATATTGGAATAATATGAATAAATATAAAAACTATGGCTCACTCAATAATCATAGTAAACATAATAAATGAAAGTATCGAGATGAACCAATATTATATTGAATATGTGTAGCTTAAGAATTCAAGATACCTTTAATGATGCATGTAACAATTATTCATTCCATAGCACTACAAGGTAAAATATGAATATGTATGTAAAAATTTCATAATTGAAGCTCTTCACCCAATGGTGGAAGTATATCAACTGTAAAAGGCAAGAACAAAGAAAAAATTTCCCATCCCCATGAAACTTTGTATTTACCCTGATTGTGGGTAATCTAATCCCAAGCACGACGCATGATAATCTTTCCAAATGTTCCTAATATCATATCTATATTCCCAAAAAATAAGAACAAAAAATAAAAACCCTCTGATAAAACGTTGAATCATCCCAACCCAGGTTCCACTCAATGGTTCCTCGAGCTAGTTTATGACATTTCCTCAAGCGCAACTCCCAGTAATCTAGAGAAAATTGACTAGAAGAAAGGGAATTGGTGTGTTCATGGGGTGAAAATATACTCATTTAAAAATGAATAAAATTGGATGTATATATATAATTAATATGAACAACAATAGTGGAATAAAAATAAAATATTGATAACTCAACAAAAGAAGACATAAACAACCTAACAACATATAATAATACTCAAAACATTGAAACAAAATCATATGTAAATTGTTAATATCATTTCATGTTTCAAAAAAATTGGCTAATATGTTTATATATAAATAGGTGATAAATTATATAAAAAATAATAAAATAGAATCTAAAAACATTCTAGCATCTAGAGCACTGCCTCGATCATCTACTAACAAGATCTATCTGAAGAAAGTAAGAAAGTCAAGTGTCCAAAATGGTATGATTCCCCTTATCAACAATACAAATAATATAACTACGTACCAATAGTTGTTAATATAAGGTGTGAGAAAAATCTATTTAGGGAACCACCAATGATGTTTATACAATCTAGTATTTTAATTTAAACTGAAATAGTGTGTATGAATATATATATAATTAATGTAGTAAAAATAAATAATTCAGACATGCTTCAGCAATAGTAGTTGTTTAGAAATGTAATAATTTAATTAATTATGATATGGTTTATAATAAGGATATAATTTATAAACAGTTACATTGATAGTGATAGATTCTATACTAATGATAAAAGGGGATCCAAGGTGTATCCAAGGCATCCTTGACCACTGGGAACAACCAACTCTTTGTAGTAACTCATGAAGTCTTAAAGATAAGGTCTCTGAGTGTAATAAAATGGGAAAATACAAAATAAATCCACTATAAATGATTATAACCTTTTCCATGTAGTTAATTCATTGTAATCTCAAGATATAAATTATTAGTCCCACTTGTGGGGGAATCCATGGAGGCACGTGTTAGAAGTCATCAATCTGAATCCAAATGAGGGTATCTGTTGCATCCTAATATCTAGAAAGATAGTTAAGAGAACCCTATAGAATCATTTTTGGAATCTTCTAGAACACAAAGACCTTGTTATAAGGTTGGAATATCTCATGGAATTATGCTTCTTGAATCATAAGGCCTTTATCTATGTTCTCAAGACATTCCCTTCATAATCCATGTCTTGATCATGTTTGACCACTTTTATAATGACAAATAAGTCCATATGAAATTATAACATTATAAATTAATAAAAATATAATTTAGTTTCATGTAATAATAATTCCATAAAATAATTCATTTCATTTTTTTGTTACCATTTACTATCAAGATATGGGTAATCACATACATCAAACCATTAATCACTTTATTTATGTAATATGTATTTTAGGATTATTATGTTAAATTTAATTAGTCATGAAAATTTGGGATAATTACATACAAATAATGTCATTTTTGGTCCCTAGATGTTAGAAAAAAATTTCAGGATGTGTTTATTAATTTATAATAGGATAAAAACACATCAGAATAAGAGTTTGAGGAAGAATGTGAGGAAAAGAAATCCATGAAGAAAACATCTCTCTAAGGACCCCCGATCCATGAAGCTTTCCACAAATGGGAATAGTTCATTGGAAGGAATGGAGCCAAAAACACCCAAAAACTAATAAAATTCACTTTTGGGTACATACAGTTATTATCTCCTCACAAATGAACCATCCTTGAAAATTATATTGATCACTGGGTGAGGCAGTACCATCAACTCCAACAAATGGAACAAAGTAATTTTTGTGGCTAGGTAAGGATATACTCATATTTAATGGACTCCCCCTACATACTAATTCATTCATGGGATTCCATAGGATAAGGCTCATGGCCCATTATAGATGACTGACAATGTCTTTACCCGATACCCTTCATCTTATATAAATAGACCTAGAGGGGACACAAAAAAAGTATGAGTGGGGGAATGTAGGAGAGGAAAAAAATCATTATAAGAAGAGAGGAATTAATCCAAAAGAATAAGAAGACCCCTTTGATGATTTCCAATAGGTAAAACCCACAAAAAAAGTATTAACAAAAAATATTAAAACATGTGGTGTTCAACAAACCAAAAAACCTCTATGGACACAATCCCATATTGGGAAAACTGATGGCCCCTCTACGGATATTCATCCCTCATAGAAAAGTGCTATATGGAAGGAACCCCAATAGACCTAGAGAAATTCTACATGGGAGGAACTCATATCCATGTAGCAAACCACTATACAAGTGAAACATAGATAAAAAACATTACGCTACATAGAAATAACCCATGTCTGCATAGCATACATCCATGTGGACAGTCCCCTTACCTTCATAACAATATGGTACATAGCAGAACAATCATCTCACGTAAGAATAAACTATGCATAATGGGAAATCCTAGGGTGTTCTACCCTCTCTATCTCACAATTCTCTTTTACCATATCATTAGACTCCATGTTCTCCCCTCTGCATACTAGTCTACTTGCATTAGGATATGGCCCTTCCAAAAAAACCTAACATGTATGGTGAGATAATAGAGTATATCACCATGTACATTAATGTTAACATACCCATGGTATATAGAGTTATGTGGAATACCCTAGAAATAGGGTAGACGCCCGGAATGAAATTGGGCTTACATTCCCATGGTAACCCCGTTCTTGACCAAGGGATGCTCATGTGAACCTCCCAATAATTAGTGAAAATAGATGGGATCAAAATTTCATTTCCATTTTTCAAGAATGTATATCATTTTACCAGAAAAAATTCGTTGGGAACACTTCCTTTTGTGACACCCTAGACATTATTGCGGAAGGTGACACATTTTATCCTCCTCACCTCTATACAATAAGTATCTGGATAGATCAACTAATGTGACTATCGTGGATATGAAAACAATAGAGTATATGGGAATACTAAAAGCCAATTTCTCTATCCCTTTTGGCTCTAGCACCATCCATCAATAGGCAGGGTGAGATCATGTGATCATTAGATCTACCTCAACCACTTATTTCTCTCATTGAGCATGAATCACGTGGGCTTATATGATAGTGATGATTATGAAATCCATAGGATCTCAAACTCAAATGAGCCTAATACACAATATAATTCCAAAAAACACACTTCAACCATCAAAGGAACTTATTCCAAATGATGTTGCACCAAGATGAGAGATTCCATGAGTATGCCCCCAAAATGTCACTCTAAATAGGTTGCTTCCATGTGTAATTCCCAATAATTCCCCTAGTTAAATGGGACTTCATTAATGTTTAAGTCCTAGTCTATCAAAACTATGTTGGGTTTGATTCCCATCTAACTAGGATATAAAGGATGATTCTCAGATGTCAAAACCCAATATCCACATTCATCGTGATTTCTTCTGGACTATATCCCTGGTACGATCATGCCCCTACCTAGGAGACTAAATCTTATCCGGGAACCCTTGGGCTGCATCAACATAAGTCTTGGACTATAATTTACCAGGAACCCATCATCTGGATGACCATTCCACATGATATTAAGCTTTATTGTTGGGTCCTATTCACAAAACATTAAAATGTGATGTTCATACTTATGCATCACTAAAATACATGGGTTATGATTCATCTCATGAGGATACATTGGATGCCCATCTTGTGGGTTCAATCCTAACATCAAATCCACTCTCATATCTCCAAGATGATGAAAAACTCCATAGATCCCCAATATGGCACATAAACCAAGTTTCACCCTAGTATGACCTGAGGATCCATGATCTATCCAAAAATGGTAACATTGATGGAGAATGATGGATACATAAAGATCACTCAATTGATTGAGAACGTTAGATACAAATAGATGATTCATTACCCATGCATAGTCATAATGGATCATTACCTCAAGGTAATCTTTAATATACACATTTTTGAAGGAACCAAGGATTCATGAACATATCTGAAATCATTAAGAGAGTCCAGAAACAATAAATAGCTCCCCTCATAAGGTTTTTATGATTCCAACATCCTATTCTGTAGACCAATGTGAGATCGCATGTGTTGTTGGAAAAGTTACCCAACAAGAACCTAACATAGGAAATTCAGTCCTTGAATAATGAATATGAGAACAATTGGGTGTTTCAGACTCCATGGAAAAACCAATTAGAGGCCATTCAAATAACTTGTCTCCAATGATAGTGATTACACACCATTAACCCCCAAACAATCAATATCTTCAATGAAATAAAAATGGAGAATCCAACATGATTCATTAACTAAGGTGGGGGTGTTACAATACTTTTGGAATAGTTCACACACAAAGTTGATGACGTTCAAGTGAGACCGTAAATTACGCATGTGTTTAGGTAATGATACATTTAAAAGGCTTTATTTTTTTGTTCCACATACCTTGTAGGTACCCTTCATAGCTTCCCTCAATATAATGGTATCTTAGATGCTTTAAAAGACATGTGAATCAATGACCACACTGGCAGTCAGTTCCTTCTTGAGGATGAGGAATCCATCACAAACTAAATATATTCAATGGTGGGTCCTAAAAGCACAGATTAATGATTAATACTAGAAGGGTACTATCCCATTCCTAGAGGGAGCTAAGTAGCCCCTCCAAGCCATGAAGCCCCACCAGTCTTCTGTCCAGAAATTATTGTTGGTCCAGAACTCGACGGATCCAGTAGCCATCTACAAACTGGTTTAGGAGTGTATACCCTGAATAAGAAATGAGTTCCTCACATACCATTGGTAGTCTAATGAAGTCATCAAAAGAAATTTCATCCATACAGAACAAGAGTCTCTCCCAAGATCCCCTTCCAAAATACATCTGCACCAATGATGTGCATACCAACATCCTCATTATCAAATGGATATTGCCTTGTGGGCTTCCATTGAAATAATGTAGATCGAGGTCCCAATGTTAGTCCATAGCGGTAGATGACCCAATAATAAAGGGAATACTATCATCCTTATTCTTACTGGTGAAGCATGCCATATAAATATGATGTTTATCCATGAACATGTATATATTAATACTCACCTCCATGAAACCCATCGTACAAATAAGTTGGAACACTATGGGAAAATGTATGTCCCTGCCAATGAAACATAATTCCACCACACAAATATGGAAACGGGGCATGCACAGATATATATTCCATCCCTATAACATGAATCCCATCAAAAAATTATAGTAGTAAACTATATGTAGACACACATTCGTTATGAGGCACAAGAATCATGTCATTCAAATAGGTAAGTAACTAGAAACAACCATATATATATATCATTGTCAATGAATTTGAATCCCATCATTATAATATGATGGAAACTTATGAGAGTGAAAAAAGTTATATGTCTCCAATATGATTCACACTAGTAAAATATGGTGGAAAAAATATATTTAGAGTCAAATTATTATGGATTCATGTCATCCCCATCATTCTAATAGGTTTTTAAACAAGAATACCGAAATGCGTTCTCCCAAATGTGATGATTTTCAGTTAAATATGAAAAAAAACAAAGAAATATTCCAGCGTATCCATGATATAAATATTGGAAAGACTCATTCATATTCCCCAAAACATGAGAAATGTTAGTACCCACTACCATGAAAGAGTGGAAATAATAATTCACATATTCATTCTTGGACATTGGAATCAAAAAAATTCACATTATAACCAAGGAAGTCTCTTAGGGCATCTCAGAAATGATAGAGGATTAGAAAAATATTCAAAACAATATCTCACAGAAATGTCTAGATGTAATCCCATAGCCATAAATAACAATCATTGGGGCCCAAAATCCCACCTCCCCATGTGGGGTAAGTAATACACACAATATGGTGGTCACTATGGATCAAACATGCATCCCTTCTCCCATTCATGAGGGTCATCTAAAATATTATATGAAAAATGGACTATTGGATTAGGAAAAAAAATTATTTCAACATGGGGAAACAGGTCCACTATACTGGACACTCTAGTGTAGGCATGTATCCTTTCCAAAACAAATGATTCTCACTAATATATCCTAGTTGCAGTGCAGGATCCACTCGAGTATGATCTCATATGTGATGGTCATTACCCACATCATGTGGCCCTAGTTGACCGCAATAAAGTTCCTATGAATGAACTGCACCAAAGGATAATGGAAAATGAAGATAAGATTCATGACCCTATACTATTAGAATATGGAATTCTTGAGGCTATTGAACAATAATATCATTCAGCTAAGGATCCTACCAAAATTTTACCAAATTACAAAATTGGAAGTAGTAGCTTTGAAGGTACTGCCTATAACATTATTTCCAATAGCCTTGGAAATCCTACCCAAATCACATACCCTGAAGGATTACTTAATTGAAAAGAAATGATTGATCATGATATCCATTCTTATGATTAATGCCCTAGTAACCCTCCTCACTTCCTGAAGATTGATTAGTAAGAAGGTTCTCCCATTTATGTCAACCTCTATGATGGTCCCCCCAAGGGTATACACTATAGGAATCCTCTTTACTGCTAGACATAAATTTTTTATATTAATCCTTTCCATTTTGGTACAAAATGAATTGATCCTCCCTCTAGTGATGTGTTATTATTTAAATAAGGTCCTACCTTGATTTATTCTACACTAATGGTCCTCCCTATGGTATAAAATGAAATAAATAACCATACAATCATACATAAATCTATGACGATATTATTCACCATAACAACATCTTCTATTAAGTTCCTTCCTGCAGTCATGTTCCAAAATCTACCATAAGGTCCTCCAATTAACAAATAAAAAAGAAAAATGTCAGGACATCCTATGATCAAAGTTTATGGACCATCATTCTACCTATAATCAATCCATTATGGATATCAGGATTTCCCTCCATTTAGGAGACAACCAGAATAGGTTTATGTAAATCATCACTAAATACCCTTAACAGGATATGAACCTCAAGTACCCTTAGAACCAGGACATCAATTCCCACCCCTCGTTGTCCCATTCCAATCCTATGTTCAATAGAGCATGCATAAATGCATTATCAATACAATACAATAATTAGATTATCTATTTTAAGTCATAGAGGAGTGGTGTGCACTGGTACATCCAGTATGAAAACATTTCCCCAATTGGTTGAGTGACATGCTCCCACCACCAAATTTAGGGAGCCCAACATTTATAATATTTTGTCGGTCAAGTGATTTAGAACAACATATAACACAATATGAATCTTATAATGATCCCATGAAGGAAAAAAAGATAAAAAATAATTAGTGATGCATATATGATTCATATGGACACTAAATGGTTCAGTCTTTGTGTGGTACACTAGTTTTCCATCTTGGTCGATAGTATGATGAGATGATTTTCATCGAAAATTAATTTTTTTGATCATCTCAATGTTTCAAAATAAAAAATACATATACCTATATAAATGAAAATAGCTGTAGAATGAGAGATTCTCAGACTCTATTACTATAGAGATATGGATAAACTATAAGATGTGAAATGAATGATGCACATCCTGATGAAGTATAAAAGTAGGTTTTGGGAATTCTAAACCATTGACCAATGAATGAAAAAATCCATACAATTGATTTGCCTCATTTTTTGGGTAACTCCATTGGTCTCGATAAAGAGAGTGGGAAGAGATGAAGTGACATATGTCATACATAATCCAACCCATACAGCTGCTCTAGCTCTAAGACATTCACCATATCATGAAACGCTTAGGGGAATCAATAGAAACCCCTGACTCTCAATGATTATTTCTAGGGTCGAAGGTGAATTCAATTCAAGGAACAGAGTAATTAAGTTAACAAGTTCCAAAATGATCAAGTCTATGGCTATTTTGTAGCCACTATTAACATTAATTTACTTTGACTTCTCGAACTATGAAGGTATGAAGAGGTGGGTATCGATAAAATGAAAAATTATTTTCCCTTTCATTGGATAATGAAACACAATAGTCATCCCTTAATCATCTTCAAAGAGCTATTGTTGAAACTGATAGATTTTGGGCATATAAAACTCAGACCACCACCATCACATGTGGCATATGTTTCCACTGCTAATAGTGAGGATGTAGTTGAGTGGTGAGACGTTTTTATTAGTATAGATAAAACGTTTTATAGTTATTTTAATAAAAATAATGTTAACTAAAGTCATGGTATGCTTCTAGAACAATTTAAATGACCAACTATTCCCCCAACTACTCATGCTACTATGCAATTGACATCCTCACCCCCACCACCCTCCAAGATCAGATTTTCTAAAAATAAGTATTACATGAAAGGTAGAGAGAATGTGCAAGAGGTCAAGACTACATCAAGACCAAATTCATATTTGACCCTCTTAGATTTAATTCCATCAGATCTGAAATAATGGCCACTTCCCCACCAAACAGAATCACAAAAAATAATCCTTAAGAATGATTCGCCATTTAATGTGAATTTGATCTTAATCACAATTAATTTCATTCAATTATTTTGACACCTTAATAACTGAGGAGTGTGGCTATGATATCGAGTTCCCGAAACCTAATTAGGGAGTTGGAGGAAGAAGACGTAGGATTTGGGATACTAATAAAGGTGAAACAATGGAAGAAGTAAAAATTCAATCTGTAGTCCTATTCAAACCATCAATATTGCTGAAAATCAAAGAATATCCCTTAAGTAGACCCAAAAAGAATAGGAGAACCCCCATATACCTATCATAATCAAATCTAACCCAATTATTCTTGAACATCCATTAGAAGATGAACTTGTGTCTAATCACTCTTGGAATGTATGCAGAGCTTCCTAGCCCAAAACACCGATAAATGGAACACCTCTATATACATTCCTAATATCCAATCCATTGTCATCTAATACTCAATCCCCTAATGTGGTTGTGAATAATCATTCTAACACTTGGAATCCCCAATCTATAGAATATAAACATTATATTCTGAAACAGTTGTCCTCAGAACTGGCCATATTGTCAATCATTGATGCCACATGTTTTTAATGAGACCTTAGGGAAGCTCTTAGTGAATCCATGAAGAACCCAAATGAGTTTGAAGTTGATGTAGCCTCAACTATGTTTTATCATAAAGATACTGATTCAAAACAATTATAGGTAGTTATCACATTCACAAATCAAGATGAAGAGTCCATTATACAGGGGCACATAATACCCATTAATGTGCCCGAAAGGATAAATTATGTCAATGTCCAAAAAGTATTCATTGATAATGGGTGTGGTGTTAATCTCGTTGAAGTCTAAACACTTTGTTGTCTAGGAAATAATGAAAATAATCTACCACCTTTATCTTTAACTCTATAATTCTATGAAAACGATTAAAAAATTATATTATTCCAAATCATGCTCAAATCCCTATTTGGGGACATCATGGCTAACTCATATTTTTTGGACGTTCAAAAAAACATGGCCTTCAATATCTTATTTGGAACACCTGGTTTAACCCACATGCAAAAATTCCCTCCTCATACTATTTATTCTTCAAATGTTGCATAAAAATAAGAATTGGGACATTATATGCTGATAAGGACATGTTCGAATCCCACGAGTCACAAGATATCAATGTGTAATTCTATCATGGGGAAGGGAAACAACCCTTGATTTATGGTGTTGAATGGGACGCTTCCCCAAACATCAAGGAAATGATTTTGACTGATCCCTTTAGGATTATCAGTGATGAATATGTATTAATGATCATCCATATCAAGAAAATTCATCCAAATTTAAACTCATGTTCAGAAGTCCTAATGATTTCAATCATAACAACTGAGTCATACAGTGTTTAAAAGTATGTTAACCTCCAAGATAGTATTTATTCATCGAATGGAAAGTCCCTAAATCCATCCCCAGAGACCCAAAATATGAATTCCTCACCAATTGTGGTAGAAGGGAAAATCTCACCACTTAATGCAGATAGAGACACTCCTCTATCCTCTTCTACATACTCCAGAAAAAATCCCCTACTGCTAGCTGGGTATGAATTAGTTGCTTCATCATCTATATAATAAGATCTCGAATCTTCTCCTAACTCCGGAGAACACATCCCAAGAATTTATTCCCAGGAGTAACAAGAGGTAGAAGATGAATATGAGGTTGAAGAAGAGGATGGGGGCCTTAGGGATTCCCATTCAATATTCTAAGAAGCTGTGTCTCCCACTATCAATGAACTTAGGGAAATAAATATTTGTACATATGAAGATCTGTAACCAACCTAGATTATAAAAATAATGTATTATTTTGAAAAATAATTATACAAATCCATCCTAATGCAACATCGATATATGTTTTCTAGAAACTACACATAAATTATAGGCCTTGATCTTGAGGAGTCCACTCATCCTATAGGGTTGTGGGAGGATCACTAGGGTTGTAAACTAGTAGCCATATAGAGGCACCTGACACATGATTCCACAATTGAGGTATAAATTTACTCATTAGAGATAAATTCAATCAAAAAGTCCAATACCCCAACTAATTTTCCAAAATTTTCCCTTTCCAAACGAATAACTGACAAACTAGAGTCTTCATCGATCTCAATGATCATAATCTGAACTATCTAAATGATTATTTCCCAGTCCTGATCACATATCTACTAATCAATCCAACCATCATATATCAGTCTCTCCCCTTTAAGGAAGTTTATTCATGATAAAATAAAATATGAATAGTGTAAAAAGATTAATAATCCAATGCATTTAAATCCCTTAGGGATTATTTTGTTATTGGGTTTTTGCCTTTGGTTTAAGAATATCAATGTTACATATCAACATTCTATGAATCACATCATCAAACCCTTCCTTGGGAAGGTAATGTAATGGTATATATTCATGATATGGTGGCTAAAACTCCACAACACTCATACCACCTATTAAATATTAAAATCATATTCAACAAATTATTGTATCATAGCCTAAAATGATCATCTAGAAATTTGATTTTAGAGTAACCTCATTGATGTTTCTCTTATTCATTGTATTCCATCATGGCATTAAATTAATCACCAAGAAGACAAAGGTTATCCTTAACATGTAACATCCTTGAAACCGAAAAATGTTGTGGGGAAATCAAAGACAATTATCCTACATTAGATTCTTCATAGCCAACCATGCAAGAAAATTTCTTTGCATAACCATTTTGATGAAAAAAATGGTTACACACTAATGGAATGATGATTGTTAGGCAGCGTTCAATAGTATTAAGAGGTATTTTTTATGATAACTAGTAATAATGCAAATTCTTGATGGATGAAAACACGTTTTCAATGTAACGACCTTGGATTGCTCACTAGTTGAATTTCTTGCATAGAAGAATGACACCGATAGTGAGAAAAACATTTACTATCTTAGTCGAACCCTGATCAATGTTGAGACTAATTATTTAAATATCAAGAAGATCTATCTAGGGATCATATTTTCAGACCAAAATTGAGGAACTACCTACATACCCATAAAGTCTATTTTATCTTGGGAAGCAACCCACTCAAGTACATCCTCAACCATCTAATTTTGATTGGGCATCTGTCATAGTGGGTTTTCATCTTGTAGCAGTTCGATGTTTATTATATTCCTTAGAAGTCAATCAATGGATATGTGTTGGAGGATTTTATAGATCAGGATTCTTTAGCGTAGATGACTTCATTGGGCACTAAACTACCAAATGAAGTGGTTTTCTTTGTTCAAGATGGCCCCCAGATAAAAAATTCAATTTGAGAGTGCATCTTGAATCCTGATAGGAAAGAAGATGAAAGACCCTAAGATCAACAAAGTGGATATGGGATTCATAATCATGTATCCAGCAATGGAAGTTCTACCTTACCCCATCCAACCATTCGTGTGGTGCATGATCAATGAGGAAGAATATTAATATCTCATCGTAGGGACATATCTTCCATGTCATGTACATGAAAATAAATTAAATATTAAATGATATTTTTATGTAGTAATAATGCATTTTTATGGTGATTACTCTATAAAATTTTAACATCCAATACCTAAACAACCTCCCGAATAGTTCTATTGGGTTTGGGTGTCACTATCCTTTGGTGAACCACCATGAATTGCAAAGGCTTCTGACTAGCAGCATGTGTGTAAATATGTATAGTGGGGAGGAAATACCCTATAGGAGTAGAAAATATACTGGTCTGAGTATAATTATAACACATGAAGTGGAAATAAATGACACATCATACTTTAACCAAAACCTTCGAGTCAAAACACATACAATATCAAATAAAAATAGTGGAATCGATATAGAAACAACTAAATCGTAATGTAAATAGAACTGTATGCTAGAAATACACTTATAATTACTAAAAGAAACCAAGCATGCATCCATAGCAGGTCATATATATCAATATAAATAATTAGTTCCCATAACTAAACACTATAAATACATATAAAATAATCATGTCGATGAAGAAAAAGAAACTAAAAAAGAGTAAAACTCTAGCTTGGCAAGGCCACAAGGTCCATACCAATATCAATTCCAAATATTAATATGATCCAGCTCCTAAGGCTAGTCCCTTAACTGTACATAAAACCATAAAATCAACTTGCATACTAAAGGGCCCATGTATGGGGTGAGATATATCTCAGTAGAATATCACCCAATGGTGTGTAGATAGCACAAGTGTTTAAACAGATATGCATCTCTATGTATTGTAAAAAGTGGGATGCATATAAAAAAATACAACCTCCATGGGTGCTCAGCACCCACCGGGGAGTGTCACCTACTTTGTACAATACTAGATTCTCAAAAGCAAAGAGAGTCCATAGATCATGGACCATGGTACCCCAGTAGTCATGAAGTGTAGGTGAACTCTCAACTTCCACCACAATCATGTATCCTAACTCCACATTCATCTTGACACATCGTGTATGAATATACCGATGTCTCGAAGGTACACCAAAACAAAAGTAACCCGGTCTATGGTCCCCTACACGAAATCTCATGTCAGACCATGAGATAGAAACTACATGAAAAGTGATTTCTATACAAAAATAATTATCTAGGTCCAGAACATTAATCATGGTGAGCCTAATCCCCAACCTGATAGCCTAATCGCTATCCACCAAAGGCTCCTCAACTTCCATGTGTCTTTTTGCAGCAAGCCCCACCAAGCCATAATTGCATAAATCATAACTATCAATAGCCTCTACCCTCACAATTGGTCAAAAATACCTCATAATTAAGTCTACATGTTTTAACATCACTGAATTGTCACTTTCTCCATTGCTGGTGAGTGGAAATCACCCAAAAAAAGAACCCAATCTACACCATCACTGTAACCTCGTTCTCTTATGACCATGTTGCTCAAATATGATATCCATACCATCCAAGTATCTTGGCCTCTACCCAACATGACAGTCACACTGCCTCAAACCGACACACATTCTTGTGGTCAAAACCTTCAAAGAAAATCTGGGACAAGCCCAACTAGGGATCATAATCACTCAATCCTGATGGCCATCCCATCCCAACTTCAGGTTAATCCCATAAAACCCCAAGGGTCTCATCATCTGTAATATCAAGAATTACATATATATAACACATTAATATCTTTAAACAAGTAATGATATTTATTGAAATTGAATTATATTAGCTAAAATTTATAACATAGCACCATTGAGGACTTAAATTCCTCTAAATAGTTCTTTAAAACATAAACAATTTAAACATAGAGGTTTAAAATAGAACAGAATAATTATAACCATTTTGGAACCACCATCCAAAATAACGCAATGAGGAATTACGTCTTGCCACGAATTGATCCAGGAATCTTGGTATGGGGTATGGCTAATGGAATCCGATTGGTATAATAATCAATTCAATATATAAAACAGTTATTACATGGCCTTTCTCAAAATACCCAAAGACGTGCCAAAGGCCATGCCACCCAAAAGTCTCCAAGAAACAAAAAAAGGTATGAACGATTTACCTTGTACTCATATGAGTCACTGCATCCTAAAAGGACCACTAATTATGCATAGAACTGAGTATATCTATAAAAACCATAAATTATCAACCTTTGATAACTTCGTTGAGAGAATAAATCATGATGAAGTACATAAGTATAATCGAGAGAATATCCTAGGGATTCAAATTCATCATACAATGATTGAATATGGGATAGGATGAAGAAACAAAAAGGACATTTTCAACTAACCCTAATGTTCGAGAACCAGCAGTGGTGGGTTCTATCAAAGATATGAAGTCTAGGATAAAACCCATTTTAACAAAAAAAAATTACACGGCATGTACTTAGATATACACGCCCTGTATATGGGTGATTTTTTCATTTTCATTAACTTCCATTTGATTAAAAAATTTCTTCCTATAATGATTACAAAGTGTTTATTGATAATACACAACATGTACTTGGGAGGTCCTATCCTCCATCCCGACATCTCTACATGCCATGTAAGGATATCACACATGACCACACTACCCAACATGTACTTTGGATTATATGGTGTGTAACACTAAGTCATGTCATGTGACTGGTTTAAGCGAGTACTTTTCATGTTCTTCCCCTATTCTCTTAAATCATTCCTAAATAAAAATAACTCATACCTCAAAGGAATAAAATGGTTCTTACAAACAACCCCTATTAATGAAATCCATCCAAAAATTTCCCTTCCAAGGGTAGTGAATAAACTTTTTAGAATAATTATGGCCCAATGCTAAAATCCAAAAAATTCCCATCGACCTATTTTCGGACCCATGGTCCTCCCAAGATGCATCGTCACCCCTTCACCTCATCAGGTGCTCCAATGTCTCCTCTGACACCCAATCATACCCCACACCACATCAGTGTCTTCCTTGCACCCATGGAACCCATGGAATAATGAATATTGGCATCCCATGGGTGCTCAAAATAAAACTAGTTCCTTGCAACTCAATCAAAAACTACATCCTTGATGCCTTGATGCACCAGGAACCTCAATTAACATACATCCCATGGATGTCTAGATGCCCAAGGAACCTCAAAACATGCATCCAACAATGCTCATGATAAAAGGTATCTCATATAAATATATAATCATGAACCTAAGATGGTTCCAAACCATAGACTACCATTTGGTTTGTCCATATAAATATTTTTAACCACATGCAATCAAAATGAAAATTCCTCAACATTCCATACCAAAAAGAAGAAAAAAACTATGGAAATGCCTGCATCGTACCACTAACTGTCATTGGCTCACTAACTGGTTCTTCCACTAGTAGCTCCATGACATGAACCTTTCCCGACACACGGTTTCCTGAAGGCTGACCTCCCTACATTGCAACACCAATAATTGTCTGCTAACCCCATGTCTTTGTCCCACTATCTCAGCCACATCATCTGCATATAACAGAACCTCGACTACCCTTACCTTATACCGATCCTGACCAGATTTCTGAAGACAATGTCTGCTCTGTCTCTACCTACCACAAGTCTTATAAGGATTCCTGCAGATCATCACAATAATCCAAACCTATCCACATTCCTGGAACTCAATTGGATGCCTATAATAATGACTCGGGACATTACCTAGTTTCCCACACTGAAAGAAAACCATAGTTGAACAATAACGAGGTGGTGTAGTTGAGTTCTTATCATAACCGCCCTATAAAAACTATTCCAAACATCATTTCATGTGGTCTGAAACATCATCTAAATCCACCCGCCTTCATAGTTGTGACATGTCTATCTAGTTTTTCTCGGTTATGAGCACCTAATTCACAACCTTTGAAAATAAGTCTATCCTAAAGATATATTCCGACCCACGGTTGGTTTGTTGTTTTCCATCTTTGAAGAACCTTTCCCTCGATGTGTCAGTTCATAACATACCTGCTGCACTGTGAGATAGCTCATTGAAAGTATTTTCATAGTCCATGAATGAAATTTCACCCTGCTGAGAGATAAAGAACTCATGAGATATCTATTCCCTCAGCGTATCCAGAAAAAAGTGCTTGAAAAATCAATCCTCAATTTATTTCTTGGACAGTACCTCATGTCTATGAGCCTAAAACTATGCATCCCAAGTGCTATTTGTCAGTCCTCTCATCATATAGATCTCTAGCTTGACCCTCCACCCCGGAGGTGTCTTGAGATACTCAAAGAACATCTCCTTGATTTCTCTCCATTTTTTAGCCACTAGTGGACCTCCCTCACCATTAAAAGGTGGTGAATGCAGTGATTGGAACTATTTAGTAAGGTAATCCATATATGGCTCTGTTCCCTAAGAAACTCTATTAATGACCTGTAAAACAAATACCAGACTAGATCAGAGATGGTCATAGAGCCATAACATGAATTCTATCAAACCAATTTGTGGCCCTGCCTACACTGGATCCTAAACATGATCATATCCCTAGGCCTATACATGTAGATCATGCTCAACCTACCAATCATGGGACTGAAACTGATCGTGCTCTTGTGGTACTATACGATCACCCACATGACGATACATCAATCCATGTGGGAGGAACCCATTGAATACCAAAAATGCTGAGAAATCCCACATATATAATGATATATATAACGCAAATAGGGAAAGAAGTAAAGAGGATGATCATAAAAACTACCATTTACTCTCCCATATCTCATCCATGCCCACGACATCCTAGCCACATGGCCTCTATGCCCACCCTAAATAGAGCCAAATATCATTATAACCATGGGCCTCGCCCATCATGACCACCATGGTTTTCTCAACCTGACCACCCAGTGGCCTAGTCCTGGTGATAAAAATCACCTCATCTAAAGTATGTGCCTGCTCGTATAATAGCCAGACCAATTAACATGCCACATATAATTTTACATATATAAACAATGGCATATCATACTGCATAAACAACGAAATTCTATCAGTTATTTCACCTTTTTCACATGGAAATTGTCATATTATTCACATGGAATTATCACTTCAGAAGGCATACATGCATATATGAAATTTAAATAGCTTAAAAGGTTTACTATCCAAATCCAAACAACCATTCCAATCCATACTAGGCCAATGTACAATTCTTCCTTACAACAAAGAGTCAAGGGTAATATATCATAATCAATACACATAACAAACCACGTGATCCACAAATGTAGAAATCATAAAAACTATAATATGATAAAAAGAAAAATAAAAATTCCCACCCAATGTAACTCAATCCATGCATCTTACATGGGGATGTGGGAACCCAAGAATGAGTTTTAAATCTAGTTCCAGCAACAAATTATCATTAATATACCATAATTAATAATAGTAATACTAAGAAAATGGACCAAAGAAACTCCTCTAATACCACTTCATAACATCACAAATCGGAATAGCCACCAGAACATTTCTATTGGGCAATGTTTTCCTTACCTTAGGCGTATATCCATAAATTCAAAAGGCTGCTGACTAGTAGTGAGGATTTAAAAAGATATAGTGAAGAGGCTATACCTTCTGGGAATAGATAACACACTGGTTCGAGTATAATAATAACACATGCAGTAGAAATAAATGCCTTAGCAGACTCGAACAAGACCTATAGAGTGGAAAAAAATCTAATATAATATAAAAATTGTGGAAGTGATATATAAACAACTGTAGAGTAAAGTTAACAGAACAACATGCCAAAAATAACATTTACTCAGTAAAACAATCCATTCATGCCTCCATAGCAGTTCATACAAATAAATATACAAAAGGTAGCCATACCATTGTAGCTAAAAACAAAATAATCTTGTTGATGCTAAAAAGGAAACTAGACAAAAGTAAAACTCCTACTAGACATGACCTCATGGTCCATACCAATCTCCATGGAAAATATTACTATGATCAAGCTCTAGTGGTCAGTCCCTTACATGTACATAATACCAAAAATTCTACCCACATGTCGAAGGGCCCATGTAGGGTGTGAGGAGAACCTTAGTATGATATAACCCAATACTACATACCTAGCATAGGTTTTTAAAAAATCATGCATGTATACGTAAGATAAATAGTTCTATATAGGTAAATAAACAAAAACTCCACTAGTGATCAGCAGCTACCAAGGAGTGTCACCTACTTCCCCCAACACCATAATATTAGAAGAAAAGAGAGTCCTTGGCCCATTTCCCAAGGTATACCTATAGTTAAAAATCCCAAGTGCACCTTTAGGTTCAACCTCAATCATGTATCTTGGAACCATGTTCCTCCGGAAACCTCATGTCTTAATGTACCGATGTCCTAAAGGCATTCCCAAAAAATGTAAACCTATCCATATACTCCTACTCAAAAGTTCACTTCATCCCATGTCATAAGAACCAGAAGAACAAAATTTTATTCCCTTAAATAGATAAATATCCCTAAAACCTAAATCATGATGATCCTCAGCCCCCAACATGATAGCAACATCACTATCCACCTAAGGATCCTCACCTTCCATGTGGATTTCTACAGCAAGAATCCAAAAAAGATAATTACATGAACAACAACTATCAAGGGCCTCTACCCAGATGAATGGTCAAAAACACCTCATCACAAAAGTCTACCTGTCTGCACATGACTCAATTTGGGATTGGGCCATATTTACTGAGTGATAATCACGAAAATAAGAACCTAATCCACACCATATCAAGAACATAATACCACTAAGATGATGTTTCTCAAATCTGATTTCCATACCATATACGTATTGTATGGCATTCCAAACTTGGCAGTCAAAAAATATTATACCAACATCCTTGATGCCCAATCCCATGGTCAAAACCACCAATGAAAATACTAGATAAGCCCAACTAGTAATCACAATCACTCAATCCCAATGGCCATTCCATCACAACCTCGGGTCATGGCCATCATAACCCCATGGGTCTCAACATAATTAATATGAATCATTAGATATATATATATATATATAATCAAACAATTGGAATATGTAATTCAATTGATTCTGAATGAATTACACTAGAAACAGTTATAACATACTTTCACAAAGTTTTTGAATAACTCTAAAGAGTTTATTTAAACTTAAAAAATTTAATCATACATGTATTAGACTAAATAAAACAAATATAACCATTTTTTCACCCCTGCTGAAATAACCCAATGAACAATGAACCCTCACCCGACCTCACTCATGCAACCCAGTGATGGGCATGCCCAATATAATCCCACAGGTCTAACAATTATTTTTATATGTATTAGTAGTTATAATGGGGTATCTCTCTGAATACTCGAATATGCGACAAAGGCCACACCACCCAAAGCCTGTAAAAACACAAAAAAATGTATGAACCGCCTACCTCATACTCGTATAAGCCTCCTTATCCAAATTCATCTCCTAATTCATCCTACAACATAGTAAATATACAATATGACCATAAATGATCAACAATCTATAACCTAATTGAGAGAATAAACCACACTAATAGCTCAAGAGGAATCGAGAGAACACCACAGAGATTCTAATGCATCATATGGCATTTGAATTGGGTTTAGAATAAGGAAAAATTAAGGAAATATTCTTCTAGTGCTGTTGTTCAAGAACTAGTAGAGGTGGGTTCTGTCAGGGAGAAGAAAACAAGGATAATACCCATTTTAGAAAAAAAAGTACACAATGTGTAGTTATATATACCCTACGTGTATATGGGTGATTTTCACATTTTCACTGGATTCCTTTCCATGCCATAACGATGTATTTATGGCATGATTACATGGCATGTGTGTATATGTACATGGCATGAACGTGGATCATCCTCTCTTCCTTTCCAACATCCCTACACGACATGTATGGCCATCACACACATCCACACTACATGGAATGTACATAGGATTACATAGTGTGTAACCCTAATCCATGACTTGTGATAGGTTTTATCCAGTACATGGAATGTTTTCCCCTTTTCTCTCAAAACATACAAAAAAAATAAACTCATACCTCCATGGATGAACCAGTTTCCTAAAATATTATAAGTGCTTATCCCCCTTCTAAACATCATCAGAGGACTAATGGAATAATTCCATTGGGGGAAACCATTACCTCATGACCCCAGATCAAAAAATGCATAGGTCGATGAATTAAAGAACTAATCCATAGCCTCTTATGATCCATAACAAGATTAAATGGTCATCATAATTACTCATCATCGAGTGGGCTCACAATTTTTTCTACAAATCATGGAAGAAATAAATGATACTATCCCCTTGGACCTTATGGTCCTACCACTACATAGTTGACACCAACTACCAAACACCTTTAGATGGGATAGATCCCCCAATATAATGCCAGGAGTGAGAAAATATAAAGATAAGAAATTAACGTTTTTCATGTGTGACATCATGTTGCAGCAAATGGTCCTTTATAAGAAGATCCTTTATATGGTCTTTCTCAGGTGCAATAATAAAGAGGAGGAAACTACTATTATGAATGAATTTCACTCGGAAGAATATGGTGCCCACTAGTTATAATCCATATTCTCCAGTAAAATTCAAATGCTTTTCTACCTATACCCCACTATAATGTTGGACTATACAACATTTAGAAAAAACTTACATTCCTTCTTGGTACATTACAATTTCCTCCCCTAACCCCTAGAGTTACATGACAAATCTAATTACTCATGTAATTTTTCCATATGGGGAATAGACATTATAAGATAAAATCCTCCCACTATGTCCAAAAAATTAAACTATATTATCACAAAAACCAACATGTTTTCAAGATGGGTAAAATATATACTACTCAATGGGGTTGTGGTAAGAAATATTTTCAGATTTGGGAATTACAAAATAATGAATAGATTTGGTTCCCCTCACAAAATAATAATGGACAATGACAACAATTATTGTTATGATGAGTTTGAGAAACTATATCAAAAGTATAATATAAAGTCCAACATTTTATCTCATTACCATGTTGTTGATAGTGGAAAGATAGTGGCCTTTAACAAAACCCTATAAAATTTACTCTAAGTGATGGATGATATGTAGAATCATGGAAAGATCCACCATGATTTGTGGGATTATTGGATTATGAACCTCCCTACTACATAAGAAACCCCATACACCATAGTGTATGGGATATAAGAAGTCTTTACCATATACGTTCAACTACCCTCACTCCAAATTTCCATATGTGACCATCTATTCATAGACGGACAATCCCTAAAGTAGCTTGAAGAATTAAAGAGACGTTAATACCATATATTGCATAACATCCACCATTTCATGGTACAAGAAAACCATATTTCACTATATGTTTTAAAAAAAACATTTCCTTCAGTCATTAATTGAAGGAGATATGGTTTTTGTTATCAAGACTCTAAGGATACTCAGATGTAAACATGAAAAGTTGGAGTATGCATGAGAGGAACCTCATGAAATACATAAAATATATTATAATGGGGATTATTTCTTGATCTTGATGGATGGATAAATAATAACCACTCCAATCAATGAAAGGTTCCTGAAGAAATATTTCATGTATCCAGAAGATGAATTCATCATGATTGCACAATGACAAACCACATGGAGCATGAAATCCTGATTATGTGATGATAAACTACATGGTGGATCATCCCAGTGGCATTAAATTATACTATGCAATAGCTCAATTCTATTCCACATGATGTTAAACATCATAGGAACCATCGTTTCAACTAATGATTTGCCATATATGAGATAGATCTGTGTGATAGAAAGAGGAAACACCCATCTTTCCCCATAGGGGGTCAAATCCATATAGGGATTCTCTTCATCAAGAACTATATACATCTTGATTCCCATTAATGTGAGATACATAAAAACACCAAGATTTCATACCCCCAATATTGAATCCCCTATAAAATAAATGTTCTCCTCCTTATATATGAACCTAACTGATGTAGGGAATTGTATCCCCAAATTATATACTGATTGATTTATTCGTACACCGGATATGTAAAAGTACCTAGATTTTACATCCTGATCTAACTAATGAAAAAATTGAAAAATATTCCCCCTCTTCATTTGTGTTAGGCCTATAAGGAAAATACCAATAAAATAACTTTGTATAGCTTGATTCCTATATTTATAGGATATATTGTGACACATGGATTCTATATCTTGGTGTAGCCACTAAAAACAAAAAACTCCCCTCCCTACATATGGGTTAGACCTACACAGGGGGATATCATTATGAATTATGTGTGGATTGATTCATATTCATTGGGATATACAGTGATGCACAAACATCATGTCATAGACCCAATTGAAAGAAAATAAATGATATTTCAGTCCCAAGCATACAAACTAGATCAATACATGGGACTCCCATGTAGGGCCTTTTAATAGGCCCATCCCTTGAAAAATTCCTTACTCTCTTCATATGATTCAGATCTGCACAGGGAGTTTTCTCAAAAACTATGTGTAGCTTGATTCTTTCTCTGAAAAGATATGTAATGATGCCTTGGAATAATGTCATTGTACCATCTATGGGTAAAAACAATATGCCCCCATTTTTTATGTAAAAACAATGGTCTATACATGAATCCTCAGGTTTGAGTTCCTGAATCAGGGTTTTATCAATGAAACATAAGTGACCCCCAACTTATGAGTCATATATATAGGTAATTTAAATGTCTATGGTGCGTCATGGTAAGAATTTTTTTTGACGTTCCCTGACAAATCTGTTCCATTAATCAAACATTGTGCCTTGGAAGTTTCATATCATCATAAACCAGCATAGATATCGGAAATAGAGGTCAGTTTCATGGGGACACCTTTGTTTGACTATTGAAAATATTCCCTAGTTGGGCCTGCATATGTTTCCTACAAAAAAGGTCCTTCAACCAAATGAGAATTCATACTCATGAGAGGAATTTTATATCAACATACTGCATAATTGTTTCTATGCCCCATATCATTTCTCTTAATGTGATAATACCTAGGTTCATGGATTAAAAATTCCCCCCTGACATTCAGGTTATATTTTAACATCTCAACATGATTAGCCTCCAGTTACACATGATCCATGTGTTAAATGGTCCATGTTGTATAGCCTTAAACTACATAACCCCATGTCAACCTTATGATATTACATTAAACATAATGGAAAATTTCCTAGTGGCATGGAACTAAAATTCATGTTATTAGGAATTACATTTGGCTTGATTCCTATTAACTTTGGATATATAGTGACACCCAAATGTTCAGTCATGGGTCTAGCATTAAAAAAATAAAAAAAAGATCTTTCCATGTGCACATGTCAATCTTGGATGGGGGAAACATCCCAGAACAATGTCAATATTTCTCTACTCTCCAATACATTATCCAAATTTTCATAGGAGGGACTACTATGATCAAAACCTAACTTTCGAGCATTAAATTAATGTAATATTTACCTTTCTTATACAAATGATTTATTTCATGTGTGGGGGAAGTCCATAAATAATTGCGGTATGATTTCTTCCCTTGTAGGATGTCTATTGATACTCTGGTCTTCAACATTGGGTCCAACTACATCCTCCAAACCCAAATAAAGATTAAGTGTCTTCCCTATTCATGAGTTTGACTTGCATGGGGAACCTAATAATTCTTACACAATGAATAAATTTCTACCCATTCATAAAAAATATAGATATCAAATTCCCCATTCCTATTCGAGAACATCCATTCAAAACCCTTACTATATGTCCAAATTTTTCAGAATCCTCATAACCCTTCTGAACCATCAGAAATGTATGGCCTGTGTTTTGAGGAATTTTTGTTTGACTATGCACAATATACCCTAGTTGGATATATATAAAATTACAACAAATAGTTTCTATCAACGAATGATATATTTTTCTAAAAGAGAGGATTTTCCTACCTCTATATTCCCTAATGAATTTTACATCCCACGTCACTCTTGGGATTCAGAACTTCCAAACTAAAGTATACAAACATATCTTCCAAACACCATGAAAATGATAGATCATTCTTAGTAAGATAAAAATGATGATGGGGAATCTTTTACCCCTCATCAACATAATTTTATCTTAAATTTTAAAACACAAATTTCTAGGTAGTAAGACAATAAACTACATAACCCATGTCTTAGATGTATGATGCCCAAATGTACCACACATAAATCATCTTATAGACAATAAAAATTCATATTGGAGTAGTTTTCTATACATAATGGAATCCAATATGGATTTAGTTTTTATTTTCAGACATCATTCCCTCAAAAGGTCACCCATTATAGTGCTACAAGAACAATTCCAATTTCCAAAAATTACATAGCCATCTGAAATACAAGGTCACTTCCAAGGGAATTTTATTTTGAGTATGAAGAATATTTCCCATTTGGCTCGTCATAGGTTTCCCAAAAAAATGTGCCATCTAAACCATAGAATAATTCATCCTTGGGAGAGGTTTTCCTAACATTGTATGCCACAACAATATCGTGTGGGAAGCCTTTAATAAAGTTACCCCTCGTGTACTTGACCCATATCAAATTTTGTATTCAGAAATCACAAAACTAGGGGAAATAAAATTCCTCCAGTCATGTTTGGTGAATATTGAGACATTACCACACAGTGAACTATATTGGAGTCCTCTCCCCACAATTAATTTTCAATGTTGTTTGACCTAAAAGATAAGTTGTGGTAGTCTGATTTTCAAGATGACAATATTACCATGAAAAGAGACACAAATATCACTCAGACTAAAAATGGGTAAATATAATCCTAGTAAAAACTGAGTATTATCTCTCTAGGTCTATGAATTTAATGGTTCCTAAAAATTAAGAGAAACCAACAATTAAATAGGAAAAATCTTGTTTAGTCAAAACCCTTAAAATGAGGGACTAAGAAAAAGTCATGTTATACCTGCTAAACCCGCACATCCATGGAAATAATAAAAAAGTATGGAGATAAAAGAAAATAAAAACAATTTTTAATGTATTTAATGTAATCCTAGAAACAATTATACTATTCTCCCTAAGACCCTCTTATTAGGAAAAATATAGAACATTATTTGAACATTGAAAGTTCTTTATCCTAAATTTTTATTGAAATTGATATTTGGTGGTGATTATATATCTATTTCAGCAAATTATAATCAATTGGTATTTCTGAACATGATAAAGGAGGCATCTCTGAAAACAATATCGGATTAATGCATCTGTAGAAGCAAGATACTGAGAAATATGGCTAGGAAGGATGCCAATTAGAACAACTGGTCATCATTATAAAGGATCATTTATTCCCATTAATTGAATTTACCCTCTTTTATAATGGGATAATAGGCACTCATCCACCACCGGGTTTAAATGGTTGGTAGAGTCCTAATCATCCAAACATGGGGATCTTTCCCACTTTGTGTAGGGAAAGAATTAATCCAATCATAATCTGGGATGACTTTTACTGTATGCGGATACAATATCAAAAGGTAATTTTTCATCATAATGAATTTCATGGAATGATGAGGAGTCCTCTTCTCATCCTGCATGGAAGAATATGGTTTCATTAATTCTTCGAACATATCATTAACAATGTGAACCCCCTAAATCAGTCGAATGTCCCAAAGGCTAATGTAGATATCCACATGGACCAAGTGGAAGGTGTTGGTTTCAAACCTCCACCTTCTCAACAACTATGGGATAATATTTTGATTTTTGTGGATATATGTATTTGAAACCCATACCAACTCGTATATCCCCACTACCTGAAACTAGTATTAAATTCCTAGCGACTACTATGGATCCAAAAAGGCCACCCTAAGGACGATGCTCCCATTTTTATATCCAATGCTATTTCTCATTCTACATGGTGCTCCAAGTAATGACATGATAGTAATGGATTTATTAATATGACCCCACAAGGTTTCCTCCAATGGTCATAGAGCATAATTCAAAATATATATGTCAGTAAGGGTATCTTAGATAAATGAACCCTTGGTGAAATATTGTCCTACAGAATATTTTTGTTTCTAAATATCTAGACAGCAGGTTGATTTTTGATCATATATCTGGGATCACTATGTTGGATGGATATCCAAATTCATAATGGCGGGAAATTTCTGATACTGGATACACTCATTAACCAGCACTATGAAATTCTACATGGAGCTAATGAAGTGTGTTGAGGATGATGGATATTTTCAATAGAATATATCTGGGATTTCCACTTTCAACAATTAGTCGTGAGAGAAGCTATCACGACCGATGATGAATCAGTATTAGAAAAAACCTATGTAGGGTCCACAATATTGTATTTATTGTGATTTAGAATGAAATTAATTAAATTTATACAAAAATATACAAATATGAAACATGTGATAGGGTTTCTATGAACTATCAGTATGCAATGGTACTAGCCCATGACCCATCAGTTCGTGAAGGCGCAGCCTCTGGAGTATTGGACAATGAATCATATTTTCATGGAAAGTTACATATGCAATGTGTTTCCCACTATATGAATGATTGAAAATTATTTCTAGTGGTAAAATATTTCCATTCACAGTGGATGAATATTAGTTCTTAGAAAAATCCATCCACAAAGGGGAATGTTTTTTGGAATAAGTAAGCATTTGAGAGAGCTTAAGAGTGAACCATGTTTATTGAGAGATATTATTATATAAAAATGAGTTGAGAAACTATTTATAGTCTTGGTATCTTCTAGGGGGTCCACTTCCATACTAAAAATCAATCCAAATAAGACTGCTTTCTATATCGTAATGGAGTCCTCTTTTTCTCGATTGGAACCCATTTTGAAGGGGGGAATTTTTTATGCACTAAATTTTCATAAAATAATGTGAATATGAGTCCATAAAATTGGAAAAGGATAATAAAATCATAATAATATTTCAAGGATGAATGTTTGGAATGTAAATACATGATATGAAAATCACTATATAGACCACTACTCCGCATTGCACTCCACCACTCCATGAAGATGGATGAAAACGAGAATAGTTCATAGGAAGGGATGAAGCCAATTGTTCACACAAGCAAATAAAAGCCATTTTTAGTTAGAGGTAGTGATTTTCTATCTATAAATAAACCATCATCATGATCTTTATAATTCACTTGCTGAAGTTGTATCATTGGCTCCCACAAATGAAATGAAGCCATTCATGGGGCTAGGCAGGAATATATGTGACCACAAAGGACACCCCTACTAACTATGTCCTTTTTTTCTCCAACAAATGAAGGTTTGCGTCCCAATATGGATTACTAACCATGTTGATACATGGTCCCTTTATTCGTCAATAAAAAAACCCTCAGGTAGACACAAAATGAATGAGTGAGAGAGAAAATAGGATAAACGAATTCTCAAGATAATAAAAGCTAAATCGAGGAACCTAAATAAGTGGATCCCTTCGATAATTTCTAGTAGGTAAAACCTTCTACATAACAGTAAAGAGGAAATAACAAAACTTGTGGTGGTATGAGAAACAAAAAAGACACTCTGCAGATACAACCCCTCAGGGCATTAAACTGATGGCCCCTCTACATATAGGTATCCCTCATAAGGAAAGATTTATACTTGAGAAAACATAAATTGTGTAGTGAAACAATACATAATAATAAATTAGATGCATATAGAAATTTGATATGTGAGAAGAACCTGGACCCATGATGCATTACACTAAAAAGATAGAACCAATGGTTTGTAAATAGTAGTGTTTCATAGATGGTCCCATTTCCCACATAGGAACATTCAACACGATGGATCGTAATCCTAGATAAGAACCTTCTATGTAGAATGTGGAATCTTAGGATCATTACCCCATCCATATTTCACCTTTCTCTTTCATCATATAATAAGTCCCTATATTGGACCCTCTGTGAACCAATCTACTAGATTCAAGCTAAGGCCAATTCCAATTCTATATGAAACATATGATTAGATCTAATGGTATATCATCTGGTACTTTCATGATTACATTCCAATGGTTATTAAAGTTGCATGGACAAACCTTGAAATATGGTATACCCCTAGAATGACCTCTGGTTTTCATTCTAATGGTAACCTTTATCTCAAACATGGGGTCCACACAGGAACCTTTCCAATCTAGAAATAAATAGATTGGATTAGTCATCCCTTTTTATTTTTTGGGAATTGAGATCCATTCCATCATAACCAATTCAGTGGTCACTCATCCTAATGCGACACCATAACCATTAATGTTGGATGCAACAATTTTTCACCCCTTTGACTCTTCTCAATAAGTATTAGTAAAGATAAAAAATAGTACTATCCTCTGTATGATAACAGTAGAGGATACTAGCACTATAAAATCCCTTTTCTCCCCCCTTTGGTCTCTAGGACCATTCATCCATGGACAGGGTGAGACCATGTGATCCAAAAATCTAATACTTCCTCATGTATCCAACATCGATCATGTCCCACATGGGCCTCTATGTTAGTCCACATTAGGGCATCATCACGATCCCAAACCTCAAATGGGCCTCCTAGATTATGAAAATTCAAAAAAATACTTTAACATTCAATTGGTCATATAAACAATGAAGCAGAACTGACATGAATGATTTATTTCATATGCCCCAACAATGTCCCTCCAAATGTACACATTCCATATATAATCCCTAATCTTTCCCCCAGTTAAATTTTCCTACTTTAATGTTTAATTTTTAGTCCTACCAAACAATATGGGAATCGTTTCTAAACTAATTTGGAAAAGTGGGAAGTCTCTCTATGGTAAAAACCTAACATCTGTATTCATCATTATTTCCTCCTGTCGAAATTCCCAGTATAATCATGCCCCTACCCACGATATTAGATATATCTTCGGGGGGCCCTTGGTCCACCTCGGTATATGTCCTAAACATCGCTGACTTGAAAACCATATTCAATATTTCCTTTTCACATGGTGTTTAACTATATTGTTGGGTCCTCATCACATGAACTTATAAGGTGATGTGTCCAGTTATGCAACACAATACTAGGTGGATTCATATTTCACCCACGAGGATACATAGGAAGCTCAAATAATTGGTTCAATCACAACATAAATAAACTAATGTGTACCCTGGTTGATGATGACAACCACATAACCCCACTATACTACTTTAAACAAATTTCTCACTAGTAAATGACCTAAGGATCTATGATATATCCAAAAAAGTGTAACATTGGTGGAGAACCATGAATATATACAGATCCCTCCATTGATGGAGGAACTCATATACATACATTGATTCTGAACCCATGCATAGGCATAAATGACCATTACCTTAGGGTAATCCAAAATATACAAATTTGGAAATGAACTAAGGATTTTTGAACATATCTTAAATCTATAAGTGAGTTACAGAATTGGAAATAGTTTCCCCCAAAATGGGGTAATGATTTTTTACTTCCCATCCACTAGACAAATTCTAGTTCTCGTGTTATTTTGGGAACATCACCAATGAGTGCATGCCTTTGGAATGTAGGCTCATTATTCATGGATATGATTTCCATTTGGAGTTTCTATCTCCATGAACAAATCCCATTGAATAACATTTGAATATCTTTTTCCAAACACCAGTGAATACACACCATTTAACCCCTTTTTATAAATCATACCTAACGATGGGTTTATATTCATTTTTGAGGGAAACATTCATTTAATTACTGTTATTTATAATATCACACTATTTTATTTTATTAATTATAATAAGGTAAATTTGAATATTAAACAAATTTAATTAATATAAGTAAAAAATTTGTTATATCAATATTATTATTTCTAATTAATAATTAATTAATTAATTTACAACACTTAAATTATCATGTTGAAGTATAATAACACCTTAAAATAGCCACAGATATACCCACATGAGACACCAAGGTTTAAAATAAAGAAACACCCTTCTAGGGTTGGTCGAAATTGGGCTCATAACATCCAAAGATGTGATGAAAAAATATGAAAACATCTACAGACCATTATTTCAATGATTATAATCATGGTATATTAATTCAATATGTGGCGTATCGTGATAACGATATGCACACAATGTTGACAGTTTATATAATGACGTGATATTGAAGGATGAATCAAAGAATTACTACCTCAATATTATAGTACAATCCTCATTATTTGTCAACCCTTAGTTTATCCAGGATCAGGTGAAAATAGAAGAACTTATCAACACCCTAAAAATAGGCCATATGATCCTGCATCAAAAAGTATCATCGAGGGGAAGAAAAATTAAGAACAAAGGCTAAGAAATGTGTCACCAAATGAGAGGAAGCCTATGTGATTATAAAATCACATATTAGAGTTATGTCGATAAAATAAGACAAAATCCTAGATGATGGATGATTGAGATATTCTTGGGGTGGAATAAAGGCCCTCATTTCCTCTAGAAGATAAAAAAATATTTTACAGTTTAAAATGAATTTATTAGAAAAATGTTATACATTTCCAAAAATTATTGGCTCCCACAATTTGGATACATGGTTTACCAAATAGTCTTCCAACCATGAAAACATATTTTTCTTATTGGGGATCCCACGTATTTGAATAAACCATACACCAATAGTGCTTTTTGGTTCTACTAAATTAGGTAGGCTATCTACATGGATGTGTGGCCATTAGAACATTGTTAGGGGAGACCATGTGCCTTTCTATACTTTCTAAAACTCACAAAAATTATAGGATAAACCATATAGGATGTTCATTATGTTTTCTACAAACCTAGAGGCCCAGATTGTTCTTCCAATGGCTGGGGTTCTAAGATTTGAAAAATCCCCAACCACCTGTGAAAGTTCAGTGGCCCCATTTGATATCTATAAAATTTACATGATAAATAATTACACTTATATTTAATATATCTTTTCTTTATATGAAAAAAATTTCAGACAATGAGAGACACAATACACTCTCATTTAATGCTTCTAAGAATCTTTATATTTCACTGTTTTTCAGTTGAAATCATCTTATGAATTTCCATGCCATACATTTTTGTAGTGAAAACCCATTCTCATTTAAACTAACTTTTTTTAACCTAGTTGTAACATTACATAATTGATGAGGGAATTACATTTATATAACCCACAATCCTTAATTAGGGGGTTAAATGTGATGAATGTAATCCTCATGCTGTATGATATATATGAAACACCTATAAATGGTGTTGATTTCAATGTGACTGGGGGGACAAAAATTATGTATCCATATGATGTATTAAGAAAATTTATTATATAATAACATTAAATTTATTGTGGGAAGGAAGTTATCAAAATAATTCCACGTTATAATTTATTAGAGATTATCCTTGAATTAGGTTTATGATCACATGTTCTTTGTTGTTGACACATCAACATTATACATCAATGTCATCATCTTATATCATGTTTTTTATTCATGATTATAATTCTCACAACATTGATTTCTAGAAGATATTAATATTTACTAACATGTTTTACATTCATTATTTTGTGATTTTATTATTCACATACTTTTCATTATAGAGATCCCCAATCTTATGTATGTCCCCAGGTCATCCCACAAAGGTTTAGAAGTCCAATTTTTTTATTATAATGTTATGGAAATTTTAATAGTTTAATTGTATCTATAATCATGTTATTGTTCTATGTACCTAATTTACCAAACACACTAGGCCTATATATATTTTGGGATTTTATCAAGTGCATCTTTTATTTAATAAATCTTGAGATGACGTTTATTAAAATATCAGTGGATATATTTGATGAGTTGTTATAGAGATTTCATGAGTTTTGGGTTGAATGTGGATGAGGATTCAGGGTTTAATAGTTATCCCACACCATCTGGTAAACCATGAAGATATCATTTAGTAAGGCTCTATGGTCTTCATATAGCCCAACGTAAGGATGGTGCAGAATCCAAAAAACCATTTGGTTAAAATAGTAACAACCACTCATCTCTCACACTAAAAAACCAAAACCCACCCACCCACACACACGTCCATATATATATATATATATATGTATATTACCCCAAGTGAGTAAAAATTACTTCAAATGTAATTTCAATGAAATGTAAATGAATGGGAGATGGGTTTTATGGTTTTTGATTTTACAGGAGTAAATTAATGTAATATGTTGTGTTATATTTTTCATCTATTTTCCATTGAAGGTATTTCAATAATGGAAAGGAAAATTGTATCATCTATGGGATTTTAAAATTTTTTTTGAATAATTTTTGTCATTATTAAGTGTTTTAAGGAGAGATTTATTTACTTACAAAATTTTAAAAAATAAATTTTCTTTCAATGAAATGGTTTATTGTACACAAAATATATAATTTGTTTTAATTTTAGTATTTGTTTAAGATTTTTTAAATTAATAAGAATATCTTAGAGTGTTTCGTTCAATACTGGTAATTTTTTAAAATTAAAAACAAGTGGTTTTGAATATATAAATGTATTAAAATTTTTTATCTCGGCCCTGAGTATGGTTTGTAAAATAATTTATTAACCTTCATGGATAGTTTAGTGATAATATTTTAAGCTTCCATTAATGTTTTTTATAAACCTTTAATATTAATTAATATGTGGTGTTAATTATATAATATTTTGAAAATGAATTTGACTTGGTTTTTTAAATTAGAGGGTGTGTTATTATGTGAGTTGTTTATGTTTTATGTTTTTTAAAATGTGATTTAAAAATATTTAGAGCCCTTTTAGTTGTGATTAGATAAATTGTTGATTTAAATATAAAATTTAGAAAATTATTAAATATGAAGTGCTAGTTGAATTATTTTTCAAGGTTTATTTATTTTTCAAAATGAGTCTCCAATTATTCATTATATATAAATGGTTTATGAATAATTAGTTTGTGGTGTAATCATTTGATATATTAATGTGTTCAAAATTATCTTTTTTTTCTTTAGGATATTTAATGTGAATTGAAAAACATGAATTCGTAGGATTCATGTTTGCTTTTTTTAATGCTTGTCCCATGAAAGGATTCGGTTAAGGGTAGAACATCTGTACCTATGATTGAGCCTTAGGTTGCATCCATTAATTATATAAGCATGAGTATTTAAATTTTTCATAAATTATATTATTATAAAATAGTTAAAGTATTATGTGGTTCAAGGTTTTGGAAGAGAAATGTTTTTCTATTTTTATGTTTAAACGTATTGGTTTTAGAGATGTTATTTATTTTAAGGATAATATATTATGTATATATTCTTTTTGAGTTTCTATGATTATTTATTATGTATGTTTATTTTTTTATGATTTTACCTTAGTTTTGGTTTTAACTTCTTGGATTTCATATGGTGTCATCATGGTATTGAGATATTGTTTTTAGAGGGGTGAATATGGGATGTTTTGGGTGTCTGTTAGGTTAACATAGATGAGTGTTCATCCTAGTTCATGTTACACTTTGGATAATGTTATTCTTTTTTATGGGGTCTATCTATAGTCTATTAGGATTCCCCAGACCATTACTCCCTAATATGGTGATCATAAACTCACACATTATATATTTTCTTTGATATTATCTATAAAATACTTATTATAACTATCCTTAATTATAAAATAATTAACTATTATTGAATCTCTTAAATCTAATAGATATTTTCACGTTTAGAGATGTAGAGAATTAGGAAACATCCTAAACTAATAAAGACCATCTATTTATTAAATAATGGATATCAATTTCAATTATATATCAGAATTCTCATAGTCCATAATGAGTCCTAAAATTCTCCCAAAAAACTATTTCACATGTGATATCCTTATAAACATGTCACATGTACTACATTTATTCATTACATGGGGAGTCAAATCCTATGAAATTGTTAACCCTAAAAATTAGTATGGGGATCATATAAATGAATAAATCATGTCATAACCATGGAATTAATATTATAGAAAGAATATTTAAATAATTTTTTATTTATTTTCATTATGAAACAAAGATAAATCTATATAAATGAAAATATATGACAAAAGGGATATCAATTATAATGATCTCATAACAATGGAATTTATAACACTGGAAATTAAAAAAAACTAATTCTAAGGCCTTTTCCTTTGATATTTTCTTTTATTTGAAACCAAATATAAGACATGTTTCTAGATTGATTATTAATTCACAAAATAACTACACTTTGTTTGTCTCATTTGATGTTTCAATGCATTGAGGGGATATATAAATCTAGGCCCCAACCATACCGTAATTTAACTAAATTCATTAAACAAAAGTGTAAAAAAAGATTCTTTCTAATACCTAAGGATCCTTTTACTGAATAAAAAATGGTTATCCATATAATTTATAATATGGTACAACAATACACGTTTTACTAGAGTTATTATTAAATAATCCACATGTTTTTCAATACGTGCAAAATTTTTAATAAACAGGAAAATATGATCATAACCTATCATGAGAAAGATGTTGTATGGTCATTCAATAATTAGTGAAATTAACAATAATCATATTTATTCTTTAAAGAACATAAAAAATTCCCATACCTCTCCCCCAATCAATGAAATAACATTTTTATAAGTGAAAATAATCCAACAATAATTATGTAAAAATGTAATGTTTATATCATATAGTTAAATGATTATAAGACTAATTCATTTCTAGATTAACAAGATCATAAGTATTTTGTTGATGGGTTTTAAATGTTATAAAATAACATAATCATAGTATGAAAAATGAAACATAGAAGTATATTAAAATATTTGAAAAACATCCTTGATAAATGAATTCATTAAATGATAAGGCAAAAGAAGGGATTAATATTTGAATTGTAAGATATGACGAGTTCAATCCCCCAAATGGTAACACATAAATATTTGATTAAAATTTGTGAAACATTAACCCCATTAGTGTAATTCCTTTATAAAAAAGGAATAGAAAATGAAAATAGACAATAGATTTTAGGAAAATAAATTAATCAATGAATTAAATAAAAAGTACATGTCTCATTAAAAGATAATTTTTGATAAGATAATTTGAAATCCTTGAAAAAATTTTACATTTTAATAGAATCTCCAATAATGGAGCCTAAAAAATACACAATTTTATCTTTTAGGAAAGAGGATAAGATTACAAAATATGTAAAATTTAAAGGAAACAACATTTTATTACTTTCAAAAATAACATTATTTAAAACTCAAAATTTTAAGAAGAGTAACAAATAAATATTTTTATGAAAGCATAAATTTTAACAAATAGGATTATAAAATTACATATAATAATATTATTTGGTGAAATAACGTAATAATTAAAATATTAAACATCAAAATAAAAATTATAACTCAATGAACGACGATTTAACTTAAAAATATCTCTTATAAGAAAAATACTAAATGACATTTTGGAAATTTGGAAAGATATATATAGGGTAAAAATTTAATAAATTATATAATAATACATAATATAATAAAATTGAAAATGTACCCAAATTATATGTTTAATTGAATAATAAATTTTTATGAATGAAAATTGAGTTATTAACGACTCTTATGAATTTGGAAATAGTTCAATCAAAATAAATTTTAAGAAAATAAAATTATATGGTTTAGTTTATCCAATTAATTAAAAGGATAAAATTTATAATAATTTAATTAGATAATAAATCAATAGAATGCTATATAATGGAAACATGGCGTATACCATGTATAATGTCTCAAGGATCATAATTCAGACCGAGAATACCCTTATGGCTAGTAAATGTTTTTTAATTAAAACCCCATGAAATAGACTTATTATTGAAGAACATTGATTATTATGATTAAATGGTATTTCATGATATGATATCTCATATAGTTTGTATATAACTGAAAAAGTAAAAAATATTTAACAATACCAATCTTATCTCAATAGGAGAAATTTCAGATGAATACCCTTACCTCGATCCTGACTCGTTATGAAAATGAACTAAAAATACACAATATTAAAAAATATTTTCATTTAATTCATACTTAAGAATATTATCCATTATTATAAACATTTATAATAATCATTTATACTTATTCTATATAGAAATATTAATTATTTTTTACCTATTTTCAATATAGGGTGAAAGAAATATTTAACACATTGAATTAGTTTCATTAAAATTATATTGGTACCTATTTTTTTAAAATATCCATCATTCATAAAAAATATATGATATGATTATAGATGTCACTTTTTAGTTTATAATGATATAATTTATTTCCATGGTAATTTGGGTCTCAATCCATGAAGATGAAATCAATATTGATCATGTTTTGATGATTCTTAATTAATGGAAGATGTTTTCTCAATTAAGGAGTTCAATGTATATATAACCTTAACATAAACAAAAAACAGTATTTATATATTTATATCTATAAATATATTTTCGTATTCATTTATGATATAATTGAATTGTTTTGTTCAATTTTTTCATTAATCCTTCCAAAACATGAACCTACAACGGTTAATGGATTATTTTGAGCTGGTTTAGTGGTATTATTATTATAATAGATGCCTAATGATATTTTATATATTTATTATTGTGGTATTTAAGAATTGAAAAGAAGTATATATAGATTATTATTAGTATTTATACATTTAATAGAATAAATAGATCATTAACAACATTGTTTTTTATTTTATATGATTAAATTAATTACAATCATCGGTTGATCATATAATTAATATGTTATCCAATTTATCACAATGGAATATTAATGATATTATAAACATAATATTTTTCCATTAATACCATCATCATGACAATCCATGTAAATAAGTTATTAAAGTTAAAATGTAAATCAATTTTTCTATGGATATAGTAGTCCAACCATATATATTATTGGTTATTTCAGGGATAATATAGTAAAATTATTTGTATTAACTCTCTTGGAACCTATAAAGTGAAAAAACTACTATCAATATAATCTTAAAAAAGGCTAATAGTTGGTTAAAACAATAAGATAAAATAAAAAATATAGTCTAAACTAATCCAAATTTTTTGGATGATATTATTTTGACACATACACATAATTGCATCAAAGTGTATTATTTTTGAGCCATTTTTTTCATTTAAAATTAATTTATATTAATTTTATAAATTAAGTAATTGAAATAGTACCACTCCCTAAACTTAAAAAAGTGCACATCTTATACTATATTCATCAAACATAAAAATAATTTTTGGCTAATAAATTCCACCAAATTAAATTCCTTAAATCCCTCCACATGTTCTAAAGGCCTTTACATGACAATAAAAAAAGGTATACTTTCTTTGTAAACTATAAGTTATTATTTGAAGAAGAGGTATAGTTCATAACTATGTGTATTTATATTATTTCTTCTTATAACTCCATAGAACATTATTTAAAAATACATAAATAAAATAATTATATTACATATGTTAATATTTTTTATATATAATTTAAAACCAATATCTATGTCATCTTCCATCAAATGGGAATCAAACCTACCATTCATGTGGACAATGAACTTCCACCTAATGAACCAATCTAATTTTAATTCAAATAACCACCTATCACAAATATTTATAATGATGAATTTATTATAGACATATTATATTCATTAATAAATTATAATTTTTAAAAGTATCATATCATATATTTTCTTACCCTTCCATTCACTAAAAAGTGACAATATTGTTCATGACCATATGTGAACTATAACCTACTCGAAGATTTTTTATCCATTTTTCATCACAACATTACATAGATAGTATATATAATTATATTTCATTAAGTAATTTTGAATTTATTATATAATGATATTTCTTTAAAGATAAAATAACACTTTTTTTTATTTCCATAATGATCATTGATTAAATTGAAACATTACTCATGCGTACATATGACCTACCATCTCAATGATGGTAATATCATTTATTTCACTTCATAATAATTCATTGTTGATTTTAAAAGTACAATTTGTGACAATTAAATCATGATTATTATCATAGATATGATGTAATAATTACCTATATGACCATAGCTTTTCCACTGAAGTTATTATTGTTATATGAGTAGAATATCATCAAAAAATACAATGTGATGTTAATTGATTATGTAATTGACTATAACATGGTAATAAAAGAAATAAGAAATAGGAAAAATATTCCTATAAAGTAAATAAAATAACATAAGATTATTATTTTTGATGATAATGAACATATGTTATGAATCAGACTCTAAGTAAATGGCACTTTACTTTAAACACATAATTTTTAATATTATAATGATTTATTTTCTAAATAATTTTATTCAATCACTGTATTCATATATTATTTTATGGATGAATTATTATTGAAATAAATAAATTATAATGGAGATTTTATATCACATTTTAATTATTTTAGTGATTTTTAAAAGGAATATTTTAATTAATTTTATATAGAACTTTTTTACAGAAATGACAAAAATATTGTTCTGTATTACATATACAGTAAATTTTTTTCCATATCCATAACTATTATTTGATGTTTAACCTTATTTAATATATTTACCTTTCTCATGAATGAAAATGGTTCTATTTGTTTTTTTAGGTACATTCAAATAGTGTATAAATTGAGTAGATATTTCAATTTCTAAAAATATTTTCTTAATGGAGGATTTTTTTAGTGCATCAGTAAAAAATGAAAGGTTTTTTTCTTATGTTATTATTCTTGGGAATTTATTATAATGACTGGTATATATGTTATAAGCCAATGGTTTTTTGTTCAGTTTACATCGAAGGATTGGTAGATCTATTATAAATCAAAGATAGGTGGGCCCATTATAAACCTCCAAATAATTGGGTAGAAATTATGATGGATGTTGACATTATTGGTTACACCGCTTGTATAAGATAATCTAAGGGTGATCTAAAAATTATTTTCCAAGTTAACATTATGAATTATTTATGATATTTATAGATTTATATTTAAGTATAATGATTTCACTTGATATGATTATTATCCTTTATATAAAAGAACTTATATGCAACATCTTAACTGTGGGAATTATAAATTTTTAATAAAATTTCATTAGATTATAATTATTTCCTTGACTTATATATGAGTTTTATTATTTCCGTTATGATTTATAATGAAATGATTTACAAAAATATTTGGGAAGAAAAGTTGATTTTGTATGTAAGTAGATTTTTATTATTAATTTCTATGTTTATTTTTGAAAAGCGGAAAGTTAATAATTATTAATGAAGTAAAATATTTCTTTTATTCTTTTAATGTCCCTTTATAAAAATTTGGCTTCATACACTATTTAAATATTTTTTAATGGTTTCAAAGGGTTATTATGGATAAGGATGAGGTCAATATAAACCATTAATGATATAACATGAAAACAAAACATTTTATATAATAAAATTTCTATTTTAGGAGAAAATTGTTATTAAGAGGAAATTTCGAAAATTTTATGTTTAATTTAATTACTTATTGTTTGTGGCTTAATATTAAGAACATTCTAAACCATTAAGATCCTGACATGTTATAGAATCAAATCAGTACATAAACCTCAATATTATGTTACATTTAAGGTCAGATCACTATAGAGTATTATTATAAAATTAGAATTGTGGTATTATTTTATGTCCATTAGTGTGATGTATAAAAATATGAAATAATAATAAATATATAAAAATTTATACAAGTACCTTACTCTCAAATATGAGATCACCATCATCTTATCATTCTTATTTTAAAAAATTAAAGTAATGATAATTGGTTTTTGATAATATAATTAATATTTTTTCCAATTTAACCAAAAATAATACTAATATAATCGTAAACATCGTATTTTTTTTATAATACTATACTATTGACAATCCATGTCAAGCGGTGATAAATAGAAAATTAAAATCAATCATTTTGTGAGGGAAGTAAGCCAAAAGTATACATAATTGATGATTTAGTTTTCTATATAATGGTAAAAGTGGGTAATATGATTTTTTATTGAGGAATGAATTCATGATATAAATATAATAATCATTTAGTAAATTCACCTTTTATACCATCCTGGAATTTTGGTGTAGGAAAACAAATCACGTTGCTTTGTGGAGGGGGTATTGTACAAAATGCATGAGTGGTGATTTTTTGTTATTTGAATAGTGATAAGGTGTGTAAATTTTAAATACATAGGAAAATAAAAATAATAATATTAACAATAATGATTCCATTACATATGTATTTAATTTTTATAATTGTGAATGAGAAATATAAATGGAAGAGGTTATGTAAATATTATTACTAGTGTTGAGCGCATTGAGATTTATTTTCAAGATCCCTTTGGAAATGGATGGATTGGTCTAATAAATTGTAAAAAAAAAGATCATGATAGTGAATGATTATTCCTAGGTAAGTAAAAAAGTTTATTTTTCATAAGTAATAATAATATAAATAGATCCCTGGAGGGGTGGCGGGTTCCCCCTTAAATTATAGGTGATTATGAAATTTTATTAAATATTTCAACATTATATAAAAGATTCATAGATTAAACATGTAATGTTTCTCTAAAATATGAAATAATTGGGTGGAAGATATTTATAGTAAATAAAAACAACATCTAATCAAATATAGATATTTTTATCATTTTATCTCTTTACCCTTTGAATTATATGTCTTAGTATTTTGTCTTTTACCGCGATAAACAGATTTTACCTAATGTAACAAATCATTTATGACCAAAAATAATGTGGTCCTTATTATATAATTTTAACTATTTTATTATGAATATTATATATCATTATTTTTATCCAATTTATCAAAGTGATTAAAATTAAATTTAAGTTAATAAACTTTTATGAATAGAAAAAAATTCTTAAAAAAATATTACTTATGATTTAAAATAAGATATAAGGTTTTGAATATTAAAAGTGAAAATTATAATTTTATTAATTCACATATAATATAAACAATTGATCTAAGAAAAAGGTTTTGTTATCTTATAATTCATACTTATACACCAATAAAGTCTTTTTATTTCTAAAAAATATCATTCTTTAGTATTCAGCTAAAAAAAATTTAATCCAAAACATATTAAAATTATATTGTTGTACATAATACAAAAATAAAGTTAATTTTATAAATTTAAATTTCTATATTATGAAAAATAAATATTCAACTAAAATCACAATATATAGTGGAAAAAAATATTCATATAAAAAATATCCTTTTAAAATATTAACTATTCCTTGTTATTATTTTTTATAAATTACTAAATAATTTATTGGTAATATATTTTATATATAATGATTATATTTTAATTAAAAAATAATCATAGTATAATTATTTTATCTAAATAAAAAAAATTTAGAAAATTTTATTTCTAAATATAAAATTTTTTTCTCAGTATTTTAGTTATGCTAATTGAATGTCACTTATATGAAAAGTAGCCTTAATTATTCTTGGATAACTAGTTCAACAAATTCTACTTATTGGGGAATGAAATTTGTTGAAGTGTGTTTTTGATATCATGAGATGTCATGGTTTTGGGTAACCTTTCCATGTGACCAGTATATGTTCATCGATTTCAAGATTTTTTTGTTGGATTGGTATGTTCTTATTTTATTTTCGAAAGTGATCAAGGCTATTATTGGACACTATTATTTGGTATAATTTTATAGGATAATTTTTTTTATTTTTGGTTTTCTGAGTGTTTTATAACTCTATATATAATAAAGAGATTACCTGTTGTTTTCAACATTTTTGAGAAACACAAAATTGTTGGGAGACAAATGTGGGGAATTCATTTCTTTATAGTATTTTTAGGTGATATTACAATGGAGGGATCTATGTTATGCTTAGGTGTTTCATTGAATATGTATTGTTTGCTTCAGTTATGGACTTGAGGATCCTCAAGATAAGTTTATACCTTGTTTTTATTTATTTATTTGTGTCTTTGACTCCCACAAAATATAGTTATAAAAGAGGGAGTATAAACCCAAACATTTCTTTTATAAAATTTTCTATCAAATTATTTCTAGTGAAACATAGATTTATGGTGGGGAGAATTGTGGATCACCAACCATAAAATTTTTAGTTAATATTTATATATTTTTATCATTATTTTCCTTACTTTTCAAGAGCTTTATATTTAATTTTTCTAAAAAAATATTTATTTTTGAGTTGAAAAGGTTTTACTCTATTAGAAAAAACCATTAGGAAATCATAATTGTGTATTTATAGTTTTAAATATGATTTTTTCTTACTTTTTTCATGGTTTTTCTTATTATGTGGCGAAAACATGTATTATTATCAGTTCAGACCAAATTATGCTCACACAAGTTTTTTACACTTTGGTTCACTATAAGAAAAACCCACACTTATTTTCTAGGTCTATTAAAAAGAATAATGTAGCATTCCTCCCCTACTATATTTCAACTTAAATTTACTCTGTTACTCTATAATTTATCTTCAATGACCCTAGTTGATACCCCTTACTCAATTTCAAAAAATTTCTATAGTAATTCAATTATATTTCTTCAAGATTAAGAGTTTTTATACATAGTATTCCCCTTTAAATGTATTCATCTCATGATAATTTAAATTTTCATTATTTTAATTTCCTATTTTATTATTGACCCATAGTTGGGGTATGATCTATTTTTACCAATGGATTTCAGTGTTTTAGTGTTTTATTAGGACTTATAGTCCACATTATACCATGATAATGAGGATCTATAATTATATTTTTGAAATTTGTTTATTTCATGTAGTTTCATCAATGTTTTATTCTTTAAATTTAATCCCCCTAATATATTTCAATTTTTGACATTATTTTCACTATTTTAAAAAATAATGATGTTCTATAATGAATATTTTTTTGAGAAAGTTGTATTTTCTTGGTTTTTTATTAGTATAAAGTTTATTCCTTATTTTTTGATACTCAAAACTATTTTCATCAGAAGGTATTGTTTAAATATCAGTTTTCCTTCTTACGAATAAAATGAATCAACTAAATTAGTAGGATGACATGTGTTTTTAAATTTAATTTTTCATGAGAGGAAATAAATTTTCCTTAGATAAATTTTTTTGTATATATTCTTGGTTTTCTTGAAAATAAATTGTAATTTTAAATTTTATTTCCAAAGGATTTGATAATGTCTAGTTTTCAACAACTATGGTGATGTATTTATATTCCACGTTATGTTTATATATACCAAATTGAAATTATAAATAGATATGTACTTTGTGTGTGTGAGACACTCTCTTTTCCCATTTTTAATCATTTTTCAGATAATATTAAATTTATGGTTATTTGGTTTTACAATATATATGAATAAAATATAAGGGTTTGTTCTTTGTGATATCTTTTAAGCTTGGTTTACATTTATTATTATGTTCCATTAGTGCATATGATTCTTATTTCTTATTGTTTATCACCTCTATTGAGTTATGTCAAGGTAACCCTAGTTAAAATGTGGGAGAAATCATTGAGTGATCTACTAACATAAATTAAAAACTAGATATTTCCAAAAGTATAATTGTGTTCTATAGGGGGTTACCACTAGTTAGGACCAAAATGTAAGATATGTTTGAGTGAAGTAATTTTCAGCTATGGTCGACTGATTATAGATTATGTGTTTTATAATGCAGGTGTAATTTCACTCTTTCATATCCAATTATAGATTAATTATTGGTTTTGGTTGTATGCTTTTATTTCTCATTGATTTCAGTTTGAGAATCTTTATAAAAAATAGTGAGTGTGACTGACTTGATTCATAGTTTTGGGTTGTAGAGGAATATTTTATTCTTTTTTTTGTTATTTTACCATAAAAAATCAATGTATATACCTACATTCTCATTTAATTTATGATTTATCTTCTTATTGTTTAAATAATTTAGTTTAAATTCGTTTTCATGATTCTTTTGATGTACACTATATCATATTTATGGATAATGATTTTTTGTTGTTTTTTTCATTCTTAGTTTATGTTATATTTAATTTTTTTTAATAATTTTCATTTTTACAAAAAAAAACTAAATTAATATTAGGATCATTTGGGTGGAATTCATTGACTAATTATTCTTTCAGGAAAAAATCATTCCCTAAAACAGTCCCTTGATGCCTATGCACTAATAACCAACCCATGGGGATCAGAAAATATCTTTATCCATAATTTTTAATTGACACATGTACTGGTTCAATAGTATTCTAGGATGGTCAATTAAATCTTAAACCTATGAATACCATTTTCAATCATGTCTTACCTAACTAATTACTACATAATCCCTTTATTTAGATTATTCTAAAACTCCCACTTTGTTCCAATAATATTTTTTTATGATGGATTTCATACCAAAACTAATGTATCATTTTCCTAGATATAATTTATTTTTTAATTCATATAATAAATCCACTCTTTCGGATCTAAGAAAACTCTCACATCTCATTGTTCAATAGTAATATATAAGGTGGTGTGTGTTATTGTCCTCAGAAGTCATCTAGTCTATGAATGTCTTCCTTATTCTCTAAGGATAATTTTTTAAACATGAACCTACTTTCTCATCCTTGTATAAGATAAGATATATTGATATTCATTATTTGAAATAGTTTAATCATTATCATATTTTTCAGTAAATCTATACACTATTTTTTTAGAAACCTCACACTACTCAAAAAATAAACTTCTTCATCATAACTAATTGAATTTTCTTCTTGATGTGACATTTATTTCATTTTGTTAAAAGACATTTACAGATGGAATATATATAATATTAAAAATCTATTAATTATAATGATGATATTCTCTTCCATTCGGATCATATGTGAGGAATATATTGTTAGCTCCCAACCATTAAAAGATCAAAATATCTGAACCATTCACATAGATTATAAATTATCTTACAAACACCATTAAATATTTCAAACATGAGGATGTTTTATAAAAATTATCATATTGTGACGTATATTATTTTTTTCAATATAAAAAATTCATTTGAATATGAATTCTTCTTTAAATTTCATGTCAACAAAATTATATATATGTATCATGATCAATTAATATTTTCAAACCATATCCTCAAAAATTATAATCATTAATTCATAATATAGTTTTGAAAAATATATATTAAATTGAGGTCATATTAAATACCATGATTCTCAAGATAATCAGTATATATTTCATGGGTATATTCAGCTTTATTATATAGATAGATCTATTTCGATGAGATACCACATTCCTTTTCAACACTTAAAAAATTATTGTTCATTTATTGAACCTTTAACATAAGATTGTTGAACATAATACATATTATATTACTGAATTCATATATATATAATATAAGATAATTATATTTATTTTTATATTTATTTTTCAATGGATCATAAGTGTCTTAATTAATAAGTCCAATGTATGAGATGTTTTGATCTCAAATTTCTTTGTGAAAAAATAAAACATTTCCCCATTTTCACATATTGGAAAATCTATTTTCTCTCTATCTAGTCAATAAATGAATATCATGATAGTTATATCAATAAGAAATAATTATCATGTCATTTATTAGATGATATCCAATCCTTTAATGTCACATTTGATTTTCCTCTTTTAAACATGGGTAGAATGAATTTTAAAAAATAGAAACCTTGAAAAAGATTCCATTTATTTTATGTCCTCATGTCAATACACATCCATCATCCAACATCTTCCTTCACAACACATCATTCTGAAATACTAGATCATTTCCAAAATCAATGAGTTGAGATTTAGTTTATAAATTTTATTTCAACACATAAACATATAATGTGTTATTAGAATTTATCTTATCAATTCAAATAATTATTTATCTAAATCCTTTTATTTTAAGTTTGTTGACATTTAACGAAGTCACTATGAATATCATAAAAATTTAATTTTTATTTGAGATAATTAAATATATTTCCATGTGTGTATAAAATTCATTATCAAGAATCATAATAAATATAGGTTTTGTTACATTATGTGAAATTTCAATAACAAAATATATATCTTTTAATTTTTAATTTTTATTCTAAGACATTCAATAATGGAACTTGATTCTCAACTCAGTGGGAAGAATGATGATATATTATTTTATAGAGTGATCATGTTGGTCACATATTCTATAAACATCCACTAATGGTTTGAAATTTTTCACAAATTTTAGTCCATAATATTCTAGTTTCCTCTATATCTTCTTAAATTCATTGGGTTGAATCCTACTCAATAATTTCCTCCAAAATAATTAATTCTTATTAAATATGATAAATTAAACCAAAAACAATTTATTTGTTCCCTAAACAATTATGTTTCCAAAATTACCTATAAAATTTATATTTATATCTAAAAAAGTTTTCTAAATTCTAAAACATTTATGTATTCCTTCTTTTGACAATAAATTTATAATTTTTTTTCAAAAAAAAATTCCAAGATAACCAAAAAATGTTATTATTTCTAAAATATTTTGTCAGTTTTATCAAATCTGTATTTTTTTGTATTTTTTATTTTTAATTTATTGTTCCCATAGTGTCAATATATATTTTAATCACATAATATTTAAATAAACTATACATTATTCAAATTATAATTTTAATAATATTCTTCAAAAACACATTCAAGATAATATTCAACTATTAAATGTAATAGTTTTTCATCAACCTAATATTCATAATTATTCAATACCATGCCACTATCAATAGTATTATTAATTAATATATCAATCAATTTCCTAATATGAGTCAAAATGATGGATTTTTACTTATTTGGTTCCATTTTAGTAATAATTCAATTCAGTAGGATAGTTTAAAAATAAATATTTATAATTTTAACTCTCTCTTACATTTCTAATTTTAATGAAATCTCTTTATAAAAAACTTATTCCATTCATCAATTTGTTTCAATAACTTGGATTCTTAATCAACATGAAATAAACATTATTTCATGAAGATTTATTGTCCTTATATTAATTAACGATCTACTTATCCAACTTTGAGATCATTAAAAGATGTTACTTGAGTTCTCTCTTTGGTATGCAATATATTAATATTTCTCTTTGACATTTATTAACATTACATTATTCAGACTTAAACACATCCTAATTCACATTATCAATATGTTTTTTATCAATATTATTAGATGTCTCCACTTCCTCTTCATCATTAAAATTTTCATCATACCCAAATGTAGATATGAAATATCTCTTTTGAAATTGTTAAAAGGAAATAAATGTACCCTTTGAAGAAAATATTAAATTGTAAAATTATGTGTCATTCTTCATTAAATAACATTTGGTTTTTTCAATCTCATCATCATTATACATAGATTATATCAATTTTCACAATTTAATGAAAATATCTAATATATACAAACATGAAACACATTAGTTTTATCATTCCCTTAATGTTTCATTTTCCACCTCTCAGAGATCTTTAAATTTGTGAAATTTAATTTTAAAATGGCACTTTAATATCTTCATCTACATGGAAGTATTCTTCATCAAAAAAACTTCTTTATTATAATTACTGTGTCTTTCCTTTTTAAAATAAATTTTTATACAATCCTTGTTCATTTCCCTGAAAACCCTAACTATAAAAAATGGAAATCAACAGCAATTTAAAGCCACATGTACAAAAAATGTTACTAATTTTTGATTTAACTGTGTTTTTATAGAAATATGGATACATTATCCATGTTTTATCCACATATTAAAACATGGTTAATTCTTAATTTAGCCTTTTCATTATTATAATTTATATTATTTTAGCCTGGTTTTGTAACCACAGTTAAAAACATTATTATATTTTATGTTAACTATGGTTTCATAGAAACGTGGCTACTTTACCCATGTTTATTTAACCACGTTTTAAAACATGTATAACATAAAAGTAAATTGATTTATTAATTTATATGTTAATGACATAGAAATTTATAAGATAACAAATATATTAATTTATATAAATAATATAATGATATATGTTAATTTATAATAACTTGTATATACATTAAGAGCTTCATAATAAAATAGTACAACCTATATATTATTCTAAATATAAATATGTAACTACACACACACAAATATTTATGAAAATATAAAAAATAAATATTAATATATCTTAAAGAAATATTAATTTACACCTAAATGAATATATATATATATATATATTAATTTATATATTAATAAGAAATGAAATATATATTAATTTACAAAACGATATAAAAATTCTGATAAAAATATATATTAATATATAACAATATATATGTGAAATCATATATAAATATATAATCACATATATAATAACAAATATATATATGCCTCATAATATAATATATTAATATATGATATAATATATATAATATTATAATGAAATATATATATATATATGTAACATATAATTATAAATATATAAGTATTTATATTAATATATATATCATAAAATCTATATTTTTAATAACATAATTAAGGAATAAAATATAATAACACATATATTATTATATAATTACACACATATATATATAATGTAATAACATATATTTTAATGTATAATAACATATAATTTAATTAATATGTAAATATTAAATATATATATATATTAACATATAATGACATATATATATATATAATATGATAACATATATTTTAATTTATAATTGAATATATATAAAATATATACTAAAATATCGAGTATATTATTATATATTATATACATGATTTCATTAATAGCATATATATTAATATATAATAACATATAATAACATATATGTTCATATATGAAAAATATATTAATATATAAAAAATATTTATGAAATTATAAGATAATATATATAAACATATAAGATAATATATATATATATATATAATAACATATATAAATAAATATAATGATATGTATATTAATTTATCTACCATTATATAATGAATATTTTAATTTCTATATAATGTCTTTTATAGAATGATTGTATTATCAAACCTTAGTCCAGATTAATTTTTTGATAGTTATTTCACTAACTCGATATCGATTTTTTGATGTGAAATAATTATAGAGACCCTTATTTTTTATACATTAGCATTATATAACATTTGCAGAATACATAAAAAATAATACAAAAATATTCTCAAAGTTTGTAATAGTCCAGTGACTTTGGAAACATGGAAAACATAAACACTATTATATAAGTGAGAAACCTTATGTATGAACCTGAATCTTCCATTTTGCTATGTTTTCCTTTTCGGGTCGATTTTGAGAAAAAGAGAAATTTTTGGAAATTTTTGAAGTACATGCCATGTACTTTATGAGTACACGTCGTGTACTCAGTTGCCGCAAGTATCCCTGTGCTGGTCGTGTAATGGCCACACACATGACTATGTGGGGGTGACATAGAGACCGCCTAATGTAAAGTACAGTAACAGCAAGTACACATTGTGTACTTACAAAGTACACACCGTGTATTTTTTTCATTAAATGTATCGGGGTCGCGTCTAATCATTAGAAAGTCCTTCTTCTCGACCTAGTTCATCCGAGAGAACCTATACAGTCGTGATCTTCCATGGAGGCCCCGACTGAGCATCTGATCTCTGATTCGACCGCCATAGATTGCATTGAGATCATCCTAGTAAGCTCTTACTTTTTCTTGAGATTCGTTTCACGATTCCTCATTGTTCTTAAGTTAGCCTTGGTTGAATGTTTTGAGAATTTTTTTAGATCTACCATGTTCTTGGGTGATTCTATCCTTGAGGTTCACGTATAGAGATCTCCCAACACTGAGGTAGGTGGTTTGTGCCTTTTTGTTGAAGGTCTTTAACCAATATGTGCAAATTTGTTCAATACCCTTGGATGGGGTGTTGCGTGTTTATTGTTTTAGACATTTTAATTTCCAGCTATGCTTGTGTTCTTGTGTAGAGGTTAATTGATTGTGAATATGGTTGATTGTTATACTTTGGAAGTGGTTTCCCATTCAGGTTATATTTATTTCCATTTGGTCATGTTTATCTTGCATGAATGCCTTATTGTTTTTCCCATTTCTAGTTTTGTAGGATGGTGTAAGTTGTATTTTGAAATACTGTTATGATGTAGACTGTTTAGCCAAGTAGTACTTGAAGATTACCTTGGTCATATTACATCACTATGCCCAATTGATTTACACAGGGTCCTGAGAACCTTATGTAGTTGACTATAAGGGGAATTGACTATGAGTGCTTCCTCAAAGAGTCGTTAATCACTTTTGGCTATAAGGAGAATTGACTGTGAGAGCTTATTTAGAGAGTCGTTAATCACTTTTTTCTATGAGGGTAATTGACTGCGAGTGTTTCCTCAAAGATTCTTTATTTATATTAGACTATAAGGGGAATTGGATGTGAGTGATTCCTCAGAGAGTCTTTGTTATATCCTTGTAATTTGAACCAGAGGGGATAGGCTGTAATTACTTCCCATAGGGTTACCTATTTGTGTTTAAATGATTTGATTAGCCGTTTCATTGTATAATAAATTGAATACATTGAAAATATGGATTCATACTGCTGATTACTTTCTTGTTCACTGCTTCCTTTTACTTATTACTTTCCATATATTCATGGACTATTATGAACAAATGTTATGGTGGTTTCCTACTAGTATTTATTCTCACACCCATGTTGGGCCATGATTTTGGGCCCAAACAGATTATATTGATGCAGGTATATATAAGGGAAAACACCCTTCCACTCTAGGTACATGACTACTTTGGAGAAGGAGAACGTGGGACCAAGCTGAGGCTTCTGATACTGAGGATATGTTATCTTTCTTTATTTTGTAATTTGTTTTAGAAATGTTTTTATTCCAGCATTGTGATGTGTTTGGATATTTTACTATACATATGTATCTTGAATCAACCTTATATATGTGTGTGTGCTCCAGTTTATTACTGCCATTTCTCCATAGTTCACTTTGGTGTGATTATTAATGGTTCCTTTACTGCCATTTGTTTACATCCATTGTGTTACTCTGCCAATGAGGACATAGTTACCCCACTATCAGATTCTAGTCCCTCTCTAGTAGTTGTCAGCCTCTGGCATTTGGGGAAGTGCACTTTTGGCCATGTGATCAACCGAGTATGGGGCATCTCTGGGTGGCTTTCAGAACCGGGACATTATAAAGTGGTATCAGAGGAACTCTTTTCTTCTTGACTTACTATTTTGATTCATTAGCTAGGGATAGGACATAATAGGTTCATGGTAATGAGTTGTGCATAGGAGTATCTAACTAATGTATAGGGAAAGGCCAATCTACCACGTTTATCAAAATTTTTATGGTTTTGCAATTTACTGTTGCTTTTATTTTCACCATTGGGTGACTCATATGTATTAGTATGTTATTGTTGACATTATTGAGATTCTATTTCAGTTGAAACCTGATGATATATGGGTATTTCATCTCATGCATCATATAGGTACTTTATAGAAATCACATGTCATGCATACTTTCCATGCCATTTAGGGGGCATTAGTGATTGCATGTTGTTATGACAGATGTTGTGCTAGATATGCATGTTTTTGTGAAAGATTCCTTGATAGAATACATCTAGTTTGATAGGGTATTTTTTTTGGAGGTTTTTCTTGAATGAACACCAAACATTGGTTCTTGAGGTGTTATGGGACCTTAGGGATCAGAATCTTTCACATTGGTGTTCGTTTCAGGGTTTTCTGGGATCTGGAGTAGTTTTTAGTCTTACTGTATGAAAAAACCTGGAATACACGTTGTGTAGTTATGAATAAAATCCATGTGTTCTTATGTTCTGAAAAAACAAACAATTTTTCTTTAGTACTTGTCGTGTACCATATGTACACGTCCTGTAGTCTATAACACTTTCATAGTTTGTGTTGGCAGAGACCCGGGATAGAGATATCTTTGGGTGAACATGTTGTGTTCCATCTATACATGACGTGTTGTGTTGACCTTGTGTCCAATCGTGTGAATAACAACTCGGATGTATAAAAACATAAGCAATACATGCCATGTTAGTTCTGAACACGTTGTGTAGTGTAATACAGGTATCTGGCCGTGTCACAAACAACACAGGTCTGTTGTGTCTTTTCTAGTACACACCATGTCCGTTTGGAACATGCTATGTAGTGTAATCCTGGAAACAAGCCATGTATCTAAAAATACAGGTCAGTGAAGTTCTTCTAGTATACGTTGTGTCTTGAACTAACATGTTGCTTATTCTTGGGTAAGGAGAACCTTGTGGCCTAGACATGTAGATGGACTCTGTAAGGGGAAGAGAATTTAAGTACACACAGTGTGTTAGGACAACACACCATGTTTTTGGGGTGTTACAGGACCAGTTCTGGAAAAAGTACATGCCCATGTGAAAGGCTTAAGGGAACACGTCATTTAGTAATTATACACACCATGTAGTATTTTTATGAAAAACATGAATGCTTTATTTCTTCTGTTTTCTTCTTATTCTTTTAGTTTTTAGTCCTTGATTTTTGTCTTGTTCTAATGTGTGTGTCTGACCTTATAGAGTCATGCCATAGAGACGTACAAAGGCCTTATGCAAGTTGCCACATGGAGATCAAACACCAGACAATGCTCATCTGGGACTTCCATTAGATTCTCCAGTCAGGCCAGTCTTGGAACTGACCGCTATTCCTGACACTGGTGCTGATACATAGTTCAGGGAGGGCTTTATTAGGATGATACAGACCCTTTATGGAGCACTTCATCCTTCCCCATCGATGGAAGATCTAACGCGTGTTTTCCAGCATCAGTATCCTCCCACCTTCATAGAAGAAGGAGGACCTCAGGATACAGAGTCATAGAAAGAAGAAATGTTGACGATCTTCAAACATCGGGAGATACCTCCAGAGAGGAGGGTGAAGATCGCTACGTACATGCTTCAAAACATCACCAAGAGGTGGTGGGATGTGATCTCACAGGTGGGACGCCAGCAAGTCATGTCATGGGATGAGTGTCAGCACATCTTCTATGAATACTTCTACCCAGAGGCATTCAGGGCTGAATGAGAATGAGTGTCTATGATTTTGGTGGAAGGTTCTCCTTCAGTTTTAGAGTATTCCTCTCATTTCATCTATCTGTAGTACTTTACACCCTTTATATGGTGATATGAGTTGTTCCTTGCATGGAAGATTGAGGATGGTCTCATGAAGGATATCCAATATCATGTAAACATCTTCAGGTTGACTTCGATATCTTCTATAGTTATCTAGGAACTGATCACCGAGTGAAATCTGAGGGATTCTGGAGCTGTGTTCCTGGGTGGTTTGGCATCCAGAGTTAGTTCTCCACCAGCAGATAGTACGAAGCATCATAGAGAGACTCCACAAGTAGGTATATGTAGGATGGATGAATCCTCTGCTTTCTTAGTGGTGTGATACTAGTGAGAGAAGAGCCGACATACGAGGCCACAATGCCCAAGGGACCAAGTGGAGTGCAGATCATGTGTTAATAAGGGTCATCTTAAGAATTTCAGTCATTTATTTTCACCAACAATTTGAGAAGAGAGTTCTTATATGACTCCTCGTTTAAGAGCAACACTACCAGTTCCTAACCATTTTGGGAACCGGTTTTTTTCCACCTGTTCAGGCCGTGGTGGAGATCGTGACCATGGTAGCCAGTCTCCTAGTTTTCAGTGACATTAGATAAGATCAACATAAAGTGTTCTGGAAGGGTCACAAGGTCAGGGTATGTGACATACTTTTTTAGTGGAGCAGACCCACCAAGATCAGGATCCCATACCTTCTGTAGTGCGAGGTACGATCTTAGGTTCCTCAGTTTAAGAATTTTCTATTTTTGATATAGGGTCTTCCCATAGCTTAATATCTATTACTTTTGTGGAGAGACTTGGTAAATTTATATTTTTCTATACTGATATCTTGATTCTAGGAACTTAGATTGGGACTAGAACAGATAGAGTGCTTCAGTGTAAGGACTACCCTCTCTTGGTTGATCGGTGTCACTTTTTATTGGACCTCTCTATTCTAGAGATGATGGTCTATGATGTCATTCTTAGAATGGACTGGTTAGTTTCCTTCCAGGAAGTCAACAACTATTATCATCGTAGGGTGATTTTAACATCACTAGAAGGAAGTCATTTCCTTCATAAGTGTGAATGGGAAGTCCAGACGAGTAGTGTAGGACCCGAGCATCATGGGTTGGGAGGGGATACAACCCAGATTGCTAGTCTATATCTAGATGGCTAGGGGACATCATAGTTAGACTTTGCTCCAACGATGAATTGCTTTAGGGATGTCTTTCCAGAGGACTTTACAGGTTTTCCTCTAGAGAGAGAGGTGTAATTTTCTTTTGACCTCATTCTAGGAGCGATATCCTTGTTCAGTCCTCCTTATACAATGGCTACACCAGAGTTATAGGAGCTCAATAAGTGGGCGGAGGAGTTGCAAGAAAATAGTTTCATCTGACCCAGTACTTCTCCGTGGGGTCTGCCTGTCCTATTTGCAAAGAAGGCAGATGGTACCCTCTGGATTTCTGTGGATTATCAGAAGTTTAACCAATTGATGGTTAAGAACAGATATTCCTTGATGAGAATTGATGATCTATTTGGTAAAATTTTATTATCCTGGGTGTTCTTTAAGATTTAATTGAGATCCAATTATCATAAATTGAGTGTTAGACCATCTGATATACCTCTTACAACATTCCGTAGTAGGTATGGTCTATAAAAGTATATGGTTATGCCATTTGGTCTCATGAACACACCTGCAGTCTTCATGACACCGATGAACTGATTGTTCCATCCATACATTGATTATTTTGTGGGTGTCTTCGTGGACAATATCGTGGTGTACTCTCACACTTGACATGAACATGCTACCCATCTTGATATCATTCTGATTATACTGAGATGGAATCAGTTGTATGTTAAGCCCTCAAAATGAACTTTTGAATGGATGAGATTCACATCTTGGGTCATGTTATCTCAGATTCAATAGTATCATTTGACCTAGAGAAAGTGATTGCAATAGTTTCCTATGAGAAGACGAAGAACATCTTTGATGTAAAATATTTTCTATGGATGGATGGTTACTACAAACATTTCATAAAAAACTTTTTACACTTAGCAACACCACTGAATTATTTAACAAAGAAGGGTGCATGGTTTTCAAGGTCAGATTCTTGTGAGTCATCCATTCAGGAGATAAAAGAGAGATTGACATCAGCACTGATACTAGCATTTCTAGAGCTGGGAAAGAGATATACTGTTTACTGTGATTCTTCGGGTATCGGGCTAGTTGATGTGCTTATGCAGGGGGAAGGAGTCGTCACGTATGGGTCTTGACAGTTGAGGCCACATGCGAGAAATTACCAGACACATGATCTCGAGTTGGCGGTAGTTGTTCATGCCTTACGTTGTTGGAGACATTATTTTTCGGGAGAGCATTTTGTGGTTTTCATGGACCACAAAAACCTCAAGTAAATCGTCACTCACCGTGACCTGAATCTGAGACAACGCAGGTGGGTTGAGTACCTTTAGTCTTTTAACGTCGAGTTTTCCTATACACCTAGGAAAGGCAATGAAGTGGCTAATGTGCTGAGTAGGAGGACTCAGATACAAGCAATTTTGGAGGCCAGCTGTGAGTGGCAGCTTATGGAACTATTCTCTGAGTTGAATTTGGAGGTGCATGACAGACATGGGTAGACATTTCTTTCGCCTGTTGCTGTTACCTCTACTCTACATGATCGAGTGTGAATGATGAAACTATCAGATTATGAGGGCCTAATCATATGAGAAAGTGTTCCAGAAGAGGGCCCTATTCTTGGCTGGACCATTCTCAAGGAGGAGATCTTGCATTTATAGGGGAGCATATGGGTTCCAACAGATATTGGTAAGGAGATGATGTGGGACATTCATTCCTCAGTTTGGGCAGTTCATCCTGTTGTCACCAAGATGTATCGTAATCTACACTGTCAGTATTGATGGCCTGGTATGATAGAGATGTTACTGTTTTCATCATGAAGCATTCCACCTATCAGCAGGTGAAGGTGGAGTATCAATGATGAATATAGATTTTTTAGCTGGTACCCATTCCTGAGTGGAAGTGGAATGATGTCATGATAGATTACGTGACAGGGTTGCTGAGGTCACCATGAGGGAATGATGTAGTATGAGTTGTCATTGACATACTCACAAAGGATGCTCACGTCTTACCGATCAAGGATACCTTCAATGTTTCTGAGCTGGGGCAGTTGTACATTCGAGAGATTGTGCGCTTACATAGAGTTCCACTTTCCATTGTTTTAGACAATGATTCATGTTTTAATTCTCATGTCAGGTTGGGGCTTCAGAAGGTGTTGGGTATACATGTAATTTTTAGTACAACATACCATCCACAGATAGATGGCCAGTCCGAGTGTACAATTTAGGTGATTGAGGACATGCAACGAGCATTCATTCTAGATTTCGGTGGTTCTTGGGAGAAGCACATACTTCTTGTGGAGTTTTCCTACAATAATAGTTTTCGTGCAACTCATCAGATGGCACATTATGAGGTTTTGTGTGGTAGGACATTCCGATCACCCTTCTATTGGCTAGAGGAAGGAGAGGCCGCTATGCTGGGACCTCGTCTTGTTTAAAAGACCAAAAAGCAGATAGATTTGATTCATAATGGGATAGATACTGTATATTCTGGACATAAATCATATACTGATCATCAGAGATAACCTCTGGAGTTCGAGGTCAGGGATGAGGTTTTTCTGCATGCCACACTAAGGTTGGGGCACAGAAGGATAAGGAGACAAGGTAAGATTTAGCTGAGGTACATCGGGCCATTTGAGGTGTTAGAGAGAGTTCTGTCGGTTGCCTAACGATTATAGTTACCTCAGAAGTATCGGTATAGGCACGATGTCTTCAATGTTTCTCATCTTCAACGTTAATTCTCAGACTCATATCATGTCTTCTAAACCAAGGAGGTTGAGTTGGAAGTGGATGCATCTTTTGAGGGGCATCCTATCTGGATTGGTGATCAATGTACGAAGGTTCTCTATGGCTGGTCTATTCCTCTGGTATGAGTGCTATGGCAGCACAGGCGAGTACATGATGATACGTGGGAGTGGGAGGCAGATGTACATTCACATTGGCTATAGCTGTTCGGGGTTTCTTTTTCTACACCACCTTTCTAGGGAAATTCGAGGACAAATTTCATTAATGGGGGATGTTTTTTAGAACCTGGATCTTCCTTTAAGGTATGTTTTCCATTTCTTTTTTGTTTTGAAGGAATATTTGAATTTTTGGAAACTTTTAAAGTACATGCCGTGTACTTTATGTGTACACGCCGTGTACTCGGTTGCTGAATAGAGAAGTGTTCTGACCGCCTAATGTCCGCACACATGGTCGTGTGGGGGTTACCAAGAGACTACCTAAATAAGAGTACAAAAATAGAAAGTAAACGTTGTGTATTTACTTTTTTTCATAAAACTTATTGGGGTCCCATATAATCTTCATAAAGGCCTTTTTCTCAACATAGTTCGTCCGAGAGAACCCATATGGCCATAATCTTTCTCTAAGCCCCCAATCGAGCATCTGATCTCTGATTCGACCACTGCCAATTGCATTGGGATCACCTCAGTAAGCTCTTACTTCTACTAGAGCTTTGTTTCATGATTCCATCTCTTTCTCATGTTATCCCTGATTGAATGTTTTTTGCGTTTTTGTATATCTACTATGTTCTTGGGAGATTCAGGGTTTTAGGTTCATGTATGGCGATCTCCTAACCCTGAGGTAGGTGGTTTGTGCCTTTCTGTTTAAATTCGTTGAGTTATATGTTCAAATTTGTTCAATAACCTTGGACGGGGTATTGTGAGATTACTGTTTTAGCCCTGTTAATTTCCTGCCCTTCTTGTGTTCTTGTGTACAGGTTAATTGAATGTTAATAGGTTGATTATTATGATTTCTAAGTGGTTTCCCATGGATGTTTTGTTTATAACTGTTTAGTACTATTTGTACTGTTAGGATACCTTGTTTTCTTCCCCATGTCTAGTCTTTTAGGATGGTGTAAATTGTATTATGACATGTTGTTATACTGTATACTATTTACCCAATTAGTACATGAGGGTTACAATGGTCGTATTGCATCACTATGCTTGATTGATTTAAACAAGGCCATGAGAACCTAGTGTAGTTGATTATAAGGGGAATCGATTGTGAGTGCTCCCTCAGAGAGATGTTAATCACTATTGACTATAAGGGTAATTGGCAATGAGGGCTTCCTCAGAGAGTCTTTAATCACATTTGGCTATGAGGGGAATTGACAGTGAGTACTTCCTCCGAGATTCTTTATTTATATTAGAATATAAGGGGAATTTACTATGAGTGCTTTCTCAGAGAGTCTTTGTTATATCATTATAATTTGAACTAGAGGGGATAAGTTGTGAGTACTTCCCATGGGGTTACCTACTTCTTTTTACCTGCTTTGATTAGCTATTTCCAGGTATATGAAATTGAATGCATTGAAATAGTGGATTTTTTTACATCTAAGTACTTTCTTGTTCACTACTTCCTTTTACTTATTACCTTCCATATATGCACTTACCGTTAGGAACAAATATTCTGGTGGTTATCTACCAGGATTTAGTCTCACACCCTATTTACGAAATGATTTTGGGCCTAAACAGATTATATTTTTGCAGGTTTAGATATGGGAAAACACCCTTCTAATTCATGTACTTGACTGCTTTAGAAATGGAGAACATGGGACTGAGATGAGGCTTGTGATGCGGAGGAGCTGTTATCTATCTTTCTTATTTTACTTTTGTTTAGTAATATTTTTATTCTAGCATTATATTGTGTTTGGACATTTTCCTATACATATGTATCATGCATAAACCTTATTTATATGTGTGTGCTGCAGTTTATTATTGTCAGTCTTCTGCAGTTCACTTTTTCATGATTATTACTTCTTCCGTTATAGCCATTTGTTTTCTTCCATTGTATTACTCTGCATATGAGGGAATAGTTTCCCCACTATTACACCAATGGCCCTCCCAACCAGTTGGCAGACTTTTTTGTTTGGGAAAATGCGCTTGAGGCTATGTGACCAACCGGGTACGGGGACCCTCTAGGTGGCTTCCGAAACCGGGATATTACACCTTACCTCCTACAAGGTTGTCTTTAACATGAACACTTAATTAAAACATCAAACATAATACATATCTTCATATCATCATGAAGGAAATATTAAAATGGGTGAGCTCGAATTCCCATTATGGGTAAACTAGGGACATATGTAAGAATAATCATGAGAAGAAGGGTATGAGATAATGACCTTTAGAATAGAAGATCATACCCAACATATCAAAGATCATATACATGAATCATGGAATTAACCAAGGGAGTTCATAAGACAAGAATTGTATGGAAATAAAAAACATAATCTATGAAATCATATAATATTAATAAAACAAGAAATTGGGGCTAACACATAAGAGTATTATATGTTGTTCACAGTAGCAATGAAATTGTTGCTGATAATATCTTATTTAGGAATGTCCATTATTGAATCATGCTCACACCTCATTCTTGGACAGTTTTAATTAACCGAGTTCACACCTCATTCCATCTATGTGTTAATAAACTGAGTTCACTGCTCTTTCGAACCCATTATTATGGAACTGAGTTCATATCTTTTTCAGGCCCTATAATACTGAACTGAGTTCATTTCTCTTTCCAACCATGTCTATCTCAGGAAATATAAATCTTTACCAAATTAATTGTAGGAAGATATATATGCCACCCATATCATAAAAAATAATATAAACATGTTCCATAAGATCATAAATAATCATATCATAAGATCTAAGTTGAAATTGGTATTATAAATTTGTAATGTTATAATAACTTGTGAAAAAGATACATGATTCATAATCATTTCAAAAAAATAATAACCTGTGAAAGGTAAACATATTTTATAGATATATAAACCATGATATAGAGATGGGTTTCATATACATATAACAAATTAAAGGGAATTGTTTTTCATAAACATATAACTCATAAAAGGGATAAAGATATAATAAGCATATAACCCATGACAGATAAATGGATTTCATAAAAAAATAACCCATGAAAGAGAAATGATTTTCATGAAGATATAACCCATGAAAGAGAAACAGGTTTCATAAAGACTACGATATTAATAATAACTCATTATATAAATGAATATGAATGGAATCTTTAAATATTTTCTTATAAAGGAATGAGAAACATCAATTTATGTAATATTATAAGGAAAATAATTTTGGAATATATTTTAGAAAAGTTTCTTAAGGGAAATAAAATTTCTTCTCCAAAAATGGATTTTTAATATATAACACCATTAGGAAATAATTTTCATAGAAAATACATTGAAAACATATAATGAATACCTAAAAACATTTTGTAAATATTTTTCCTTGAAAACATGTAAAATAATCATAAACAAATCTAGAAACACTTTTCGTTGAAAATTTATAATATAAGATTCCATGATTTAAAAAAATAACTTTTAATACATTATGAAAACATAAAATGAAATATTGATAACATTTTGTGAACAATTTCTTTGAAAATTTCTTTGGAAACATATAAAGATATATTGAAAACATTTTGAAAATCACTTTCCTTGAAAACATATGAAATAATCCTAAATACATTATGAAAAACCATTTGATTGAAAAAACATTCAAAAACACTTAAATAAAAATTATCTTTTTAAACACGAAATTGATGAATCATTTAAATTATGATAGGTAAATACGTACATGTCATTAGGGGTAAAAAGATCAATCCATTTTCATAGAATGTTGGATGAAAAATTCCTTGGTCAAAAAGAGAATAGAATATTTATTTTAAAAAATTGTTAAAAAACATAAAATGTAATCATTTAATTAATATTTTATTGGAAAACATTATAATATTCTTTGAAAACTTTTTTAGATAATATGGTTTTGAAGGAACACATATTTTCAACCATAGAGAGTGTAATGTCAGGCTTTCTTATAAACACACTCTTAACTATTTTTTATCACAAAGAGTGTAATAATGGTTACACCACATTAGTATATGATGAATAGAAATATGAGATGAAATTTAATTAATATTATTTATATATTTATCATAATATTTCATCAAAGGAATCATAAACATAAACAATCTAGATAATCAAAGATATTGTTTCAATAAACTTTTACCACTCGATAGCTTTTAACCATTATCACCATGTACAAAAATGGGATTACATGATGAAAAAATATAATTAAAATAATTTTATTTATGATATTACAAGAATAATATAATTATATAAATCCTCAAAAAATAATTTTGGTGCATAACCAAACATCAATCTCAAATAATGAAAATTGAGACAAAACAATTTTACTTATTTGGTAAATTTTGAAATGTAAAAACCATCCAATAATTATCATCGAATTTCTATGAAAATAAAAAATAAATTTAAATATAATAATAATTTAATAGATCCATGTTTATTATATATACCACATAAAAGGAGTGGTAGGTGAATAAAGCATGCATCTCACAGAAACAAATTGAGATGAAATCCCCGTATATTGTATCTTGAATCACGACAAACTCATTCAAACCACATGAATAATAAATATAATTTCATTATAAACCATTTATAGAACCATATTATTATATCTATTTCCATATATGGTTTTACTACGACCTGACATTACTCTCTTGTGATCCATCTTATGTTACGCTTTCACTTTGGATAATACTCACTTTTCTCTTCACATGGGTAATAATTTGTTATATCATAGGTCCTTATAATAATATAATGATTATATAATGTAAATAATGATGTAAATATAATATATATCTAGTATATTTGTATTCTAGTAATCTATATTATATATAATTATGAAATGGAATACACTATTCACGGAAACAGTAAATCTTGCGTACGCATGAATGTTATATCCATTTTTCTTGTCATATTGGAAGAAGTAAACAAAATGACATATATTTATATAAACAATATCATTAAATTATATTTTAAATATTATATATATCATATAATTTTTCTAAAATCATCCTTAATAAATTTCATGTATTGTATGGATGAATCACATCGCGTTGAGTGGTGGTAGTCCACAATTTGTCAATTAAAAATAACATATTTACACCAATGGGAAAGTAAAAAAATATTTGATGTAAAAGTAATAAATAATAATAATGAAAAAATAAATATAATATATGAAAATTATAAACATATTTTTCATCAAAATATCTACCAGGATAGTTAGTAATGGAAAAAACGAAGAATCCTCATTTAGTGAGGCAGTAGTTCTTCTTACACATAAACAGTATGTTTGTTACCCACTAGGTGGTGGTCAGTATATGTTTAGGATGAAACCATAGAATAAAAAGATACTATTATATTTATGATATTGGTATTTTTAAATAATAATGGAATAAAGAGAGTGGAGGGGGGAGAATAAAAATAAGAGAGAGGATCTTTGGAGAAGGCATTACCTAAAAACTGGGTATGTTCTTTTGGTTTATGACAAAAGGATTCATTGGAAGACATTATGACTAATTAAAGTCATAAAGTATGAATTGATGGATTTTTTAAAGTGTTTAGGGTAAATATTTTCTGGTCTTATGTGGTTTGAGATTTCTAAAGGAGAGGCAGAGGTGGTGACATTTATAGAGAAGGAAAAGTATAGACTTTGAATTTTTTAAAACAAGTTAGGTATACCAATATTTTTACGTGAATAAGTTATAAAAAATGAATAAATTTCAATAATTAAATTTTAATTTCCGAGTAATTTCTATAAAATTTTTTTTGGACAAGTTTCTATGTCGTTTTGGGTGCAACGTTTAAGGATTATTTCTTAGTTAAGATTAATTTAATCATAATCGATGTATTCAATTTTAAATAAATTCACTAATATATTTGGTAGAAAAATAGGTTTAAATTCTTATAATTTCTACTGATTCAAAACATGGTGTCCATTTTTCAATATTCTAAACACCAAAGTGGCATAAATTAATTTCAAATTTTTCCCGCTGACTGGACGATACTGCAAGTTTTTAAAGTAAAAATGATAAAATGTTTTCTATTATTTAATATCAAATTTTAATTAGAAATTGGTTCTAATGAGATATATTGGATTAATTTATTATTATATAATATCATTATACATTTTAATAAATTTAAAATTTAATTTATACTTATAAATATATTATATTAAAAATTAGTTTTGAACTAAAATTCAGTATTTTTCACTCTTAATTAAAAAATTAAACTTTACAGAAAAATTCCCAAAAAATTACCCAAACCTAATTATTATGTTACTATTTTAAATATGAAGTTTATTTTGATAGATTAAATTTAAAAATGTTCCCAAAATTTGATTTTAAATGGGTCTTCCATTAAATGGTGGTAAACATATCATAATAAAAATATTGGTTCTTAAGCAAAATTTTTTGATTATTCTTATCTGTGTCTATAAAATATATCAAATGGATATAAAATATATTTTATTACATATAAAACATATATATATTACATTAATATCATGAACTAATTAATATAAATTATGATGGTAAAATAGCACCGAGACCAAATTATTATTTTCCATTATATTCAAGCGATTTTCTTTTATAATTATTTCGTATCATATTAATTCATATTATATTTTTTAAAACCCAATATTTTCAAATAGTAATTAATTTTATTCATATTCTCTAATTAAAATTATAGGATATATAATTAAAATATTCTTCAGTAAACTCTGTTGTCCTTATTATGCAAGCCATCGAGGAAAGTCATTGTTGTGAATAACGCAAGCTAACCTTGGTGTTCCATTTATAGCAAGATAACTTAGGTTTCCATGTAGGGAACTATTAACTATGTGTAACATATAATTCAAGAAACAAATATCTCATTAATATGAAATAAACTATTATCAGTGCTTCATGAATTGAAAAACATCAAAGAGGTTAAATTAATTTAGAAATAATAATTCACAATATATCAGTGCACTATATTCTTCCCCATTAAAATGAAATTCACCATCAAAATTCATCTTGGTTATTATAGGGTTAAAACTTGAGAGTCTCATTAATAGAAACCTACATTATAAAAATGAATAATAAAACATTCCTTAAATGGGATTGTTTGCACAATAATGGTTACCCAAAAAAACTTGTAACTAGGTTTCCACATAGAATAAAATAGGTTATAAGTGAAAATTAAACAAGGATGAAGAGAAAAAATATTTATTGAGATTGGTTGAGGTCATACATAACAAACAAGTGGATGATCAAATTAAATTTTAGGTCCTCAAAGTTATAAATATACGATGATTTAAAGGCCAGCGGTTCAACAAAAATTTAGGTATTAGAAAAAAATATTTTTATCATGATCCTAATGTTGAGAAATTGTATTATTGATCATTAATATAATGAATTATACATAATTTTTATATATGTATAAACAAAAATTCATTATTTTGTTTTTATTTTGACCATTTATAATTCATCCATTACCTCAAGAAATGGATTTCTAGAAATGAACAATGATACCTTAAGTATTAAAATATAGATTTAGCCGATATTAGGGCCCATTAAAGAATATCTAGTATAACTACTTGTATCTTCTTAATATTATAAATCAAAATTGTTAATAAATTAATATTTAGACATATAAATTAACTGTACTGGTTCATCATTAATTTATATTCATCAAAAATCATTACACATTAAATAGGACATCATAGAGGCTGGTAGTTGGTGTGAAACCCTTCCTGTCCTTTGACCATAGGTTCTAGACCTTAGACAATACAAGACTTGGTGGGTTGTCACCCTACCTACATGATTAACTTTTCTATAACTATACTTCCCAAATAAATAATATATACATCCTTGAATAAGGTCAATCACTAAATTGAATTTTAACCAAGGTTTTCAATAAAAACGCAGTGTATAAATAGTTCCTCCAAACCATAACCTGAACATTTCATGAATGGTTATCAGTATAACCCATATAAAGTTGAAAATCCAAAACATTGGAAATAATGACAAAAAATTAGAATATCATAGATTCACAAATATATCACAAAGTCAACATTAGTTTTCACATTACAATCAAGTTAATACCCCCATCAAATATTCTCCTAAAACATGTTAATAAAATGAATTAGAGTTAATAATTATTGAAAACCTAGATTGTTTTATTCAAATTATATTGGGTTTATTCTATAATCCCAAAAATGTTGTAAACTTTATCAATGATAGCATAAATAACCTATCAAGAAGTCCTTAATTAGTTCCATATTTATTAGTATCTTCTAATTTACTTATTCATATCCATCAAATTAATATCTAAACCATAGTATCATAACCTCATGAATATATTAAGGGTTATCATTCCCTTAATCCTATTTTTTTGATCACCTTTCTATTCCATCGAAAAAATTCAATATATTTGTGATAATCATTAGAAAAATAATATTAACATGACAATCCTTATATATTTCACCAATAATATTACATAATTATTGAAACCAAATACATAAAAACTTATATTATTCCACTTAATAATTATTCCATTAACAAGGATACTTCATCCTATTACACAATATCTCTGTCCATTCATATTTCATCTTTAGTCTCTAATCATCCTCAATGAAACCATTTCTCACACAACCTTACTAGTTGCCTTTTGGAGATATCATCTAATCACATTGAGTTTCATATTGATTATTTAATCCACACATAAAATAATTATCCTTCGACGATATATTAGGGAGGCCAATATTCTCATCTATTTCATTAACCATACTCTTCATCTTTTCCTTGCATTTAGTTTCATTGTTTCATTCTTTTTGAAGTCAAAACATGTTCTTGTTCTCTTAGACATTAAGATAGGTTATTATTTCCACATTCTGGTCATAAAGGAAACCGAATATTCTTTTTCCATGGTCTCTATTACCCAAAATCCCATCAAACACCTTCCTTCATCTCCATGGTGAACTCGATATTTGGATAAGGTACATATTGATAATCATGTTCTTTGAAAAATAATTAGGCATTATCACAACATCTTTTAATCCACGGATCTTCCCTCATGACTCCTCATTAGAAAATCATCCATCATAGTTAAAATTATTCTAGTTTCTTCTATTTACTACCATTCACTAATACCAGATGTATAATGTGAGCTTTTTCTATAATAGTAGATAACCAAAAGGTCATGAAATGACTTACTTATAAGATGTCTAAATCAGGAATCATTCTTTAATCTATGATACACTAGGTTAATAATTTTTCATTCCTATCCAAATTATATATAAATCCCTCAAGATGGTTTAAAAAGTGTTTGGTGAATTCTGAAACCATATCCTCAAGTAGTTTCAAACATGGTGTGCATCATGGCTCATTGTCATGTACCAGATTACCTCGAGTTAGGCCCAGAACATCCTGTCAAATTTCTTACCCTTAGGTGCATCAGTTCCAGATATAAATCCACTTTAATATCCAGATAAGTATGAGTTTCTATGAAACCAATAACTATATCATTTCAAAAATTATAGTACATTTTCTAAAACATTAAATCATCATTATAGTTATCCTTAGATACATCCATAGACATATCGTTAAAAATAAACCTATTTATCTCAATAAATATTTATCATACTAGTTTGTAATGGTCAATTAAACCATTTCTATGATACAATCTATAGAGACCCTTGACTTTGAATCATTAAAATTACAAAAAAATTTCTAAATACATAAACATTATTCAAAATACAATCCCAAAGATCGTAATAATATAGTTCCTTTGGAAACATGTAAAACACAATTTATTATACAAAATTGATCTACATTATCTCCCACAAAGTTCTTCTTGACTTGAAACCATATTGGAAACATCAAAAATAATACACATATTCATATCATGGGGAATAAAATATAATAATCATTGATATGAATTGCTCAATAAGTGTATACAATAGAGATTTGTAAGTATAATCATGAACATAGGGGTATGAGAACAATATAATATAAGAAGAAGATCATATCCTACATATCAATGGTCATATAAATAAATCCTGGAATAGATCTCTGAATTTAATTATACATGAATCACATGAAAATAAAGAAAATATAAAATGATATCACAACTTAAGAATAAAACAAGAAATTAGAGAAAATACATAATCATATAATATGATCTCCATATTCTCCCTGGTGTTGCTGCTAATAACACCTTAATGTATAATTTCTGTTTCTAAACTAGGTTCACACCCCGTTCTAGTCCTATATTATAGAAATGAGTTCACTCCTCATTCTAGCCTTATATTACTAAACCGAGTTCACTCCACGCCCTGTATTACAGAACCAAGTCAATTTCTTATTCCAACCCTGTAATACTGAACTGAGTTTATTTCTCATTCTAGTAATTTCTATCTCATGTGATATAAAAATTTTCCAATTTTGTGGGAGGGAGATATAGGTCCCAACCTATCATAATGAAATCTTAAATAAATGTGTGAAAAGATCACAAATAATCATATTTTAACCCATTAAGAGAAATTATTATTATAAACATTTAATCATATAATAATAGGTAGAAAATGATATATGATTTACACTCATTTCATCAAAATAATAACCTTTGAAAGATGAATGGATTTCATAGACATATAACATGAGAAATATAAATGAGTTTAATAAAAATATATAACCTATGAAATAAAAATGAGTTTCATAAACATATAACTCGTAAAATGCAAACACTTTCAATATTATATAACCCCTAAAACATAAATTGGTTTTATAGTCTTATAACCCACGAATGATAAATTGGTTTCATAAACATATAACTCATAAAAGAGAAATGGGTTTCATAAAGACCAAAAAATCATGAAAAACCATTCTAATAAATAATATTATTAGATCCATTAGATTATTTCTTATAATGAAATGACTAACATCAATAAATGTAATTGTATATGAAAAATAATTTTTGAATATATTCAAAAATATTTCTGGATAAAATATCCATTCTTCATTGAAAATATATTTTTAATACATAAAACCATTTGAAAATCATTTTAATTGAAAGCACAATTATAAATAATAAATAATACATGAAATAATTTTGAAAACCTTTTCCATTGTATCATAAAAATTCATATTTAAAACTTTTTTCCTTAAAAACATTCAGAATAAATTTTCAAAAATTTCGAAACATTTTTCATTGAAAAAATTATGAAATAAGATTCAATACATTTTACAAATAACTCAATTTGAAAAAAATATAAAAACAATTAAATAAATATTGAATATATTTTGAAAACCATTTATTTGAATTTAATATTGAATACTTATAATGAATTATTTATAACATTTTGAAAATGATTTTCCTTTAAATCTTATAAAAGAATATTGAAGACATTTGGGAACCTATTTCACTTAAAAAAACATTTTTAAAATTAACCTTTTACACATGAAAAATAATTATCATAGAAATGATGGGGGTAAATCCATACATGTTATACTCGGTAAACAAATATTATTTTTGAATGACAAAAATGCTAGATAATTGGCTTGTTCAAAAAAAGGCAAGAATATTCCATTGAAAAAATAAGTAAAAGATAAAAAATGGTAAAAAATTATTTTAAATATTATTGGATAATATTATTATTTTATTCTATTTTTTTAAACATGGTTTAGAAGAAACACAGATTTCTGACCGAAGAGATGGTAATGTTGGGCTTTCCTAAAAACAGATTCTTATCTATATTATGTTATAAAGAGAGGAATAATGGTTCCAAAACATGAGTATATAATGAATATAAAAATAAAAATAATATTATTTAATATTCTTTAGTGATGTTTCATTGTATTTTAATTAAATTAAGCATAAACATAATCAATCTCTATAACAGATGAGGGTTTTTTAAATTTACTTTTACCACCTGGTATCATTGGACCATTCTGATAATGTAAGAAAATGTTATTAAAATAAGCATAAAAAATTATTAAAATAATAATATTCATTATATAACCTTTATATTTTATCTATATACACCTTCAAAAAAATTATTAGTATAACAAAACCTGAGTCTGAAAGAAGGCAGATTGAGACAAAACTATTTTTTCTGATTTGGTATTTTTGAAACATAAATGAAATGATACAAATATCATATATTGGATAGGTAAATACCAAGAAATTTAAATACAATAATTAATATATACATACATTTTTATTACTCACACCACAAAAAATAATGGTAAGTTAATAAATCATGCATAACACGAAAATAAAAAGTGAGCTGAAATACCCTTACCTTGTATCTTGACTCTCATTGTACTCTATTAAACCACCATAATATTTAATAAATATTTATTATAAAACTATAAAGAAACATATTCTTATATATAATAACATATTTTTTTTATTATTACCTTATATTAGCTTCTTTCTAACCATCCTATGTAAATATTTCACTTTAGATAACACTCTCTTTGTTCTTTTTCTATTTCATAATTTGTTATATATTTTTTGCTTTTAATTATATAATGATTCCACAATTTAAAACATGAAATAAATTCCATTTATAAACACTATATTATTATTATAATAATATATCTAATATATAATTATGAAATGGAATACATTGTTCATGGATACATTTACTTGTATGTACGCATTGATGTTGTTCCCATTTCTTTTGGCAGATTGAAATAATGAATTAAAGTTAGATATATATATATATATTATATCATTAAATTATAATTATAATTGTATATATATATATCATATAATTTTACCAATATCACTCTTAATACATTCTATTTAGTGTGTGAATGAATGACATCACTTTGAGGGTGTGGTAGTCAGAACATCCTTAAATGAATATATCGTATTTACACCAAATGGAAAGTAAAAAAGATATCTATTTTAAAATGAATAATGAATTTTAAAAAATATAATATATGACATATAAAGTCATATTTTATATCATAATTTCACCCATGAGAGGTAGTAAAGGGAAAAATGAACAATCATTGTTTAATGGGATGATAGTTTTTGGTACACATAATTAGTTTGTTCATTTCACATTTGATGGAGTGTGAGTAAGTTTAGGATCAAAATGTTTTAAAAAAATTAATATTATATATAGGATTTTTTTTTAAAATAATAGAATAAATTCATTTTATGGGGTAAATAATGAAAATAATAGAATGGAGCTTGAGAGATGGTGTTACATCTTAATCGGGAAACTCTTTTTGGTTTGTGTCAAAAGGCTTCCTTGAAAGTATATATTCCCAAAACGTAATATTAAATGAGTAATTAATTTATTTTATAATATCTATTTTGAAGATTTATTTTTATCCTATTTGTGTTGAATGGTGTGATGTATATGGAGAGGTGGTGTCCTTATTTAGGGAAAGTGAAGTACACAGTTGTAATTTCTGAAAACAGGTTAGGTGTACCGACATTTTTACTAAATAAATTTCATACCAAAAAATCCAATCCAAATAATTTAAGGTTATTAGACGAATTATTTCTATATAATAAGTGCAGGAAAAGTTTACATGTCATTTGGGTTATTAAATTTGAGCCTTAGTCATTAGTTATGCATACTTTTACCTTAATTGATGTAATTAATTTTAATTACTTTCACTTATACTTTTTGTAAAAAATTAAATTTAAATTATTAAAAATAATAATTTATTCTAATTCAAAATATATAATACATTATTCCAAATTACATTCACAAAATTGTAATAAATATGGTTAATAGTAATCCCATTAATATAATGATACTGTGGTTTTTTAATGAAAAAATGATCAAAAGTGTGCCCTATTTTTATACCCAATTTCAATGTAAAATTAGTTCAAATGAACTCAATTGGTTTAATATATAATACTATTATCTAATTATACTTTTAAACTAATTTAATATATATCTTTCCTGGAAAATAAATTATATGAAAAAGTAGTTTTGAACAAAAATTCCGTATTTTTCACTATACATTAAAAAATAAAACTTCACAGAAAAATACAAAAAAATATAATCAAACCTAATTTATATCTTCCAATTTCAAATATTAAGTTTATTATTACATATAAAATATATTAATGTTCTTAAAATTAGATGTAATATAGATTATCCATTAATAAATGATACAAATTCCTTAATAAAAATATTGGGTTTTATGAAAAACATTTGTGGTTGTTCATATAATTTTTCTAAAAACTCTATTTAATGGATATCAAAAATAGTTTATTTACTATATAAAATTAATATTATATTAATATCACACACTAATTATTTTATTTTATTATTTTAAAACAACTATGAGACCAATTAATATTATCATTTATTTTCAACAAGTTTTTATTTTAAATAATTATTATCCAATAAATTCATTTTATATTTGATTAAACCATATATTTTCATAAATTAATAATTAATATTCCTAACCTCTAAACAATATTATATGTTATATAATAATTTTTTTCGGTAAACTCAATCTTTCGTATTATAGAAACAATTTAGGAAAGTCATTGTTTCATATAGTGAAAGCTATCCTCAGTGTTCTGTCTAGATATACAATAAATTTATTTTTCATATAGGGCATGATTAACTTTTTGTTTCTTATAAACAAATACATATATAGTTATATAATATAAAATGAACTATTTTCACTATTTTTTGAATTAAAAAATATCAATAAGGTTAAAATAATTTGAAAATATATAATTCACCTAATATTAAGGTGTATCAATAATTACAATATAAATGAATTGTGAATTTTTTTCACTCACATGGTAACAATGGAGGGGATATGATATTTGGAGGTAAATAATAAATCTATATTAGGAGGGATATACAATCCAAATTGGGATGGTTGGGTGGGAACTCAATAAGGCATGTGTGAGATTTTAAGTAACACTTGAGTGGTGAGAAATTGGCATTGCCACATAAAATATCTATTGGGCGGTGGGACAAGTTAGTTTTAGAGGTATTGGAACATTGAAAGTAAATTAAGGTTGTGATCTCATGAAAAAAATTATATGTGGGCAAAAAATAAACCATCTTATTATGTTAAAATAAAATAAAATAAAATGTTTGAAAATGATCGATTAAGAGTCGACGACTCATACCACTCGAAAAATATTTATTCATAATGTCTAGAACAGATACAATGGGAATAAATATCACACTGGGTGGTTATGATTCCACCTTGAACTTGGAGTGATCCCACTACATGATAGAAAATCATCGAATCAATAACACCCAAAGGTACAAGATGTGGAAAAATGAAAAAGCATATCCAATAAGGACAAAAACTACTAGCATGGAACAAAGGACCAATGTAAAAGAACAAGAATGAGGCCTAATGAAATAAGGGTTTTTGAAAACCCTAACTACCCCCAAAAAATTCAATCTATGCCTCATAAACCTAGTATTGTATAATTAGTACCCTTACATTCAATTAATGATGTTTTTATCCTCTATTTTAACACTAATACTCCATGGATTCCACATAGGGAATCATCCACTTTCCAAAAACCACTCATCCTTATGAAACTTATCTACAAGACCACATCTCTATTGATATACAGGATAATCTGGGATATTTTTCTTCAACATCCCACACAATAAAAATGGGACATACCCTCACATATAAATTTAATAACCCTCAATGTGTTACCTCCCCTACAGAAGAAATCACCATTCCCTGCATAAAATGGGGGTATCTACACAAGAAACCATGGATTTCCTTCTAATTGAGTAGGGGACATATATCACATGACTCATTTCACCAATTAAACCTAAACTAATTTGTGAGAATTCATGATTATCAACCCTCATCTCAATAGAATGACACCTGTGTCCACAATATGCGACTTATCTCTACCATCACCTCATGTCCACATGTCAAATGATGTTATGCACAACCAATAATGGCCTTCCAGTTCTCTATGGAATTGATATCTCTATCAACCCCTTCCTTGGCATATGGATAATATGTGGGTTCACAACATCATGTATCATTACTCAATTTTGGAGATCATATATAGCTCTCAACCGGTGATTTATAGGTATAAGATACATTATAGCATGCAATCGTTATCCTCTTGTGAGATTCATATTTATTTACGACCCCTGCTACTTGGAGATGGGGTTCACCTCCACCCATGTTCTTTATCAACTGAATATATCAATCCAATACCACTATATAAAAATTAATATAACCCCTTATCATTGAAAATATGGTCACAAATATTTCATTTACCTATAGTCAAGCCAGTTTAATATACCATTACATTATGTAACATCATTTGAAAAAATAATTAGTATCTACATTATCCATATTTAAAAATGTGAACAATGTAAATCTCATGACTAAATATTATTCATCTTATAAGTTTTCTATTCCTAAATTCATAGGTTATTAATGGACAAGGTGATATATCAAGAAAGCATGTGAAATTTACATTGGGTTGTATGAGAATGTGAAATTGGGAGGGTTAGATGGGAAAAAATTTGGATGCACAATGGATTAAGGGGAACTCAAGAGGGTCATTTGAAATCATGAACTGGATTCAAGGATAATGAAATTCGTATTGTAGGGATCCTAGAATTGTGTGTGTGAGATGAAATCTCGGGAAAAACATGTGGAAAAAGTTAAACTGTCAAGTTAAATAAATAAATAAAATTAATTTTAACCCATGTTTCTAAAAAATAGTTATGTTATTTCCATTTATGTGGGTTTATAAATATAGGCATGTAATCTTAATTTACTGTTACACCATTTAAATAATTTTTTACAACACCTGAAGAAATATATTATCTATGTTTATAAACATGGATAATTTAAAAAATGAGACAATATCATGTTATTCTTATAGTGGATTACATTTTTCATTTCATAATAACATATAATTATATGAAAATTTCCTAACTGAAGTGTTTGTAGATCACAATACTTGATTACAAAACACTTTTTCAAACATCCCATTTGTAATAATATGATATTTTCATGAAAAATATAGAATCTTATAAGTTATCAAAAAACCAATTATAGATCCAAAGATTTCATTATCTCAATGCAAAAATTCATATATTATTTAATGACCATACTTCTTGAGTTCTTCATAATTCATCTACCAATCCATTAGTTTAGATTGTGTCCCATTCCTATGTAATTCATAAATATTTTATAAAAAATATAAATTTCCTCTTTCGATCATTTTAAATTTAACATTAATAAAATCATTTTGTAAAATATATGATAAACATTCCTTTTGATCATGATAATTTTTATCCATATTCATCTACCAACATTTTCTGAAAAAAAATATTTTAATAATTGGGAATAAAACTAGTATGGTTTTGCACTAAATAATCATGAATGATAAATAACCAATAGGGAAATATTTTATCTTTTATATGTAAAACATTTTATCATCATATTTGTGAATATTATTGTGGTTCAATGGATCAAAATTTTATATTTTATATAATAGAAAATCAAAAATATAAACATTTTAAATAGTATTACTATATCCCTTCAGTCTAATAACAGTTAGTCATATTTAAAGGGAACATGGAATTCATACAAATAAAACCTAACCCACTATATTAGTAATAATATATGGCGAGGGGAGTGAATTAGTGGACTCAATTCCTTTTAACTTTTCTATATTAAAACAACCTATGTAAAAATTTAAATTGAACTCTTGATCATAGTTACAAAATCTAACGAACCCTTGTAGTTGTCACAATAGACATTATAAGGTTTTCTTCCAAGAATTAGTATCTAATATATTGGATGATCATGTAACCACTTGTGATTATAATTTCCACTACTATCATCATATGCATTACAAATGAGTATATTTTATCCTATAACATATTTTTTCTCATATGTATCTCATTTTTATAATATTATCTCACACAAATATAGATATATAGTCTATTTTTAACAAAAATATTTTATGGGACAAGATTACACTTTTTTCGAGTTGTTTTGTGGTTTTTTTTCATCTCCTTCATATTCCTTTTCTCCTTTCACAATAAAAATTACAACCATCATTTCCTAATTTACTCTCTATAAATCTCAATATAATTTTTTTATTTAAGTTCTAAAAAAATATTTTTACTGTAATTGTCAATTTATTTCATTCAAGTAGTAGAAACAATATTCATGTTCAAATGCAACATTTGAATTCACATTTGAACATTGAAATTTATGTTTCTAAATTTCTCTCACAACATGCCAAAATAATTTCCTCCAACAAGATATCCTTATTGCGGTGTGGTTGACTGCTTCTCAAAACAAACCATTATGTCTCCTTAAATAGTGTGAAGCTTTATACTCATGAAAACTGATCATAGTGCAAGGATTTTTAGTTCATCTCTAAGTATTCTACATCATGGAGAAATAATATTCCTCTTAGTGAAACCATTATTCTTTCATTGGTTGAATCACAATTCCCCTTTATGACATTTTAATTATTAATTGACTTCTTCAACATCATTATATATAATTTTCTCCAAATTATCTCTAACTTCTAATTTTTTTCAAATATCTACATAGTTTTGAATAATTTTTTCTTTTGGTTGTATCCTGAAACATTTTTACATCTATAGTTTTTGTATATCCAAGACCCTAACATTATTGGAAAAATGACACTTAAATAATCTTAGAATGAATATTATATATACTATAGATGAATCATAAATTTGAGGAATTGACTACCCTTTATAAGTACATTTATCAAATTGAATCTAATATTTCAATTGAACTACCTTTACATAATATAGTGATACGTAATGACCAGTCTATATTTATAGTCTAGTCCATATAATAGTACCTATATATAAGTAAATATACACCATATCATTCCCATTTCCAATGAGATGAATCTTTTTTATTATAATATTAAAATTTACATACACATGGTTCATTGGAAGAGTTAGAAAATTTTAATTTTGATCCATCATAATATCTATTACAGACTAAGAAAATAGTAGTCATGCATATAAATGATGGTTCTCATTCTTTTTGAATTTTTCCTATTATACTCCAAGATATAAACATATGTATTGAATAAAAAATAAACATACATATTATGGACTAATCCGTCGATTATTGAAAGTATTCTCAATTATACAACACTTCCAAATTTATATAACAGTATTTAAAATTACTCCAGATCTATTCCAAATACATCCAATATTTTCAAAATAACTATCATGTAATAGAAAAATAATTATCTAATGTCAGTTTGAATATAATTTATACATTGATAATATAATCCCACACATAAATTGTATCTAGTTCATTATTTCACTAAAACTTTTATGGGAATATACCACATGCATGTGTATATTTCCTAAACTATATATCTAAAAAACATCTCAGATTCTTGAAACCATTCCAAGGACACAAAAAAGTTATATTTTAGTAACATTTTTATAAAAAAATATTCTGAATAAAATTCATGTTCATAATAAATATGTTATTAAGTAGTGGTCGAAAATTTAGGGATTAATAATCTTTTTAGAAACAATAATCATTGTAATGATTTACCTCCAAAAAAATAGAGAATATAGAGTCAGAACAATGAATATTATAAATATATTATGGAAGTTAACACATGTTATGAAAATTAAAATTTCTTATATATAAAAACATGTTGAGAAAAAAATAATTTAAAAATGATAGACTATTTAATGTGAAAACAACCACTATCTTATTTTATAACCATTAATCCCTTAGTGTTAAAGAAAAATATCATGTTTTTATTGAAAATGTATTTTCCTTCGGTATATAGTGGAAAGGAGAATTTTATCACGGTTATATATTGTCTATGGAATTATGAAGATCAATTATCAAGGATCATTAATAATAATATAATGGAGTGTGAAACTGAAATGATGGAGTGGAATACATATAAATTTATTTTCCTTGAGAAGTTTTTATACACTGAGTAAAGACTTAACATTAAATGAAAATTCATAAATTTATGAAAAAAGTTGGTACAAATTGTTCTTGTGTATAATGATAATATTTTGAGGATAAAGACGCACATTGTAGATAATTGATGTAATCCTAACAAATATAAATACTTTATTTAATGGATTAAATCTAACTAATACTATTGTATTAGTATCTGAAATTGTTTACCCATATGAGTTGATAGTGGATATCTCTATCAATATAGTGAATGCATTTTCAATTTAATATATTTTTAAAATAAAGGTATAAAAGAAGATGAAATATGATTGCCTTATAGAGAGGAATATGAATATTGACAATAGGGTAATGATAGAATTTTATACATGTAATAATTATTGAAAAAAATCCATATGGTTTTTAGGTATTTAGTTTAATTTTAAATCCAATGTGGAGATAATGGCCTTAAAGCTCGTGATTTAATATGAAAGAGAAAATAAAATAATAGAATTTTATTAATTGAATGGTTTTTGGACAAAATTATATTAATTACACGATACCTCAATCAAATCTACCTCAAATTATACAAAGAGAGAAAGGATGAGATTATTCCAAAATAACATTAGAATTTGAATCCTTAAAAGATGGCATAGTAGGTACATTGGTCAAAAACTGCTAGTTAACAAACACATTATTTCATTTTAAATCTAAAAAATATTTTATATCTTACAATATTAATAATAACATTCAATCGTCCCATGATACAATATGCAATTGGTTTTTGGTCAAAAATATTAATAGAAATAACATAATGATGAATGTAAATTTGTATGCTTGAATTAAAATGAATGGATTTAATTTATTTAGTTGTAACAATATTTTCTATAAAATTATAATTTTTTACATATTCAATGAGATGTAATGGATCTCAATGAATTATGGATGAAATTATTATCGATGGAATTATAAGAGTAGGTTTCCTAGAACCTACTAATTATACTTTTATTACAAAAATATATTAAGTATTAAATATTAAATTAAACATCTTGTTACCTATTGTTCAATGTTTTTCATTAAATAAATGTAATAATGTCCTAGAATATTTGTATAAATGACAAGGTTGTAGGATTTTTCTACTATAATGAGAACTGTGAAGTGAAGTGACAATTTTTTTAATATAGTTATGCAGTTGGATGACATACTATAATGTGACATTGTGTATATTAACCGTCAGGTGTGAGTATAGGTAAGCAGGTGGGACTTCTTCTCAATAATTTATCACCTGGTAATCTCCATGATGGAGGATCATTAGAATAGACCCACTAGTAGGAATTATAACGGTTTTGGTGTCATCAGATATTCCTATATACAAGTGTGTTTAATTGTCCATAGAATTTAATATTATCATTAATATATTTAATGACTTAGACAATATTTTTTACTGATGAAAACCTCATTCCTATATATTATTGGAGAGTGGGGAATGTTGGGTCTGTCATGAATGAAATTTTATGAATGGAAAAGTCAAGGAATGGTTTCTCCCTTCAATTATTACAGAAGATGATATCTCAACCCATAAATTGAAATAGAACTATCACCCTAAATTTTGGGGCCACAGTGAAATGGAAAGTTTATTTCTGTTAATCAATGAATGATGTACTGAGAATATAGGTTGATTACACCATCATGAAACCAGCATGGTGAGTTATTTTGACATACGGATTATATTACATAGATATCATTCATATGTGGCTTTCACCGTTGAAACGTTATATTCATTTTATGGGATACCTTGACCTTTTCCTAGTCAGTAATCTTGGACTTTAGGCAAGCCAACCTAATTCCAATGATAAATAATCCTATAGGTTCACTCAATAAGTCTTTATAATTGTCCCGATTAAATTCTATTTGGATTTAATTAATTGAATAAATATTATTCTAAATACTAATGAATAATTTTATTCAAGTTATATTGACCATATAAATAAAATAAATATTTATTCTCAGGATAGTGAATAAAATATATATTTTTTATCGAATAATTAAAAAATATTTATAACATTGATTGAGGATAAAATATGTATTTAAAAGAATAAAATATTTATCTGGGTGTTCAATAAATGTAAGAGGAGTTCCAATGGACCAACAATGTGTCCAGTGATAAAATAATTATTTATGAGTTGGTAAATATTTTTATCCATTTTACGTAAGTTGGCACAATAAATAATAATACTATTAATATTATTATTTGGTATATTGAGATTTCATTAATGATCATCATTATATTTAATGTCTGTTATGCAATAAATTTTTTTAACTGAAATTCAAACTCTATAAATAGATGACTATGTTTATTTTGTAAATAATTAAAAATCAATTCTATGTTTGGGGATAGATAATTTTTATGCATAACGAATTCATCCTTGAAATCTCCTCTTATCTCCCTCTTGAGAATTGTAAACCCATGTAATAATTTCTTCAAGACCAAAGAACGATCAATAAAGAATGAACAATGCTATACATACAATTATATGTACTAATAATTGAAGGGAGAGTGGAATTTCTCAGAGACCATTTGAGCATGTGTGGATCACAGCTAGAGGAATGCTAACCTTGGATCCTCACGAATGTAATGTGGGAAATATGGAAGGGCATTTTTTGATGATCAAAAATCATTAACGAAGAAATTTCGAAAACCTATTTATTTACTTCATCCTATATAAAATAGACTAATTATAAATTTTGTGTGCAAGATCCTTTCTATTAGTGTTAGGTAATGATTATTAAAAGATATTTTCATATATCACCCTCCACCATAATTCTTTTATTGTTCATGTAACCAACAAGTGGTATTAGAGTGATCACATTTAAATTTATAATTATTTATTTTATTTTTGATCTATGAGAAATAGTGTTTAGATATTCATTTGATGTTATTCTTTATTTAATCATATTTGAATTAAAATGTAATCAACATATACATCATGTTCATTTAGTGTTTCATTTTCTTATATATTTAATAAAAAATGATAATTGATCAATGATTCTATTGGGAAGTACCAAATCTTGGGTCAGTATAGTCGGGTTATATGAAATTAAGTGGGAGAACATGCCATATACCCATGTACATTGTATCTAGATGAGTAAAGTAATTAAAAAAAATCATGTTCTTTTTTTGAAAACTGTCTCTGGATCTTGCCAACCTAGCATGTAGCAAGGGAATATTGTGTGTGTACCTGGAATGTACACACTATGAAGTGTGGATGAGATAATATAATGAAATCCAAGGTTTGTGACTTGGATATACCGAAAATGAGGTACATGGTTTATAGCTAGATGTACACACTATGTTGTCTCCAATTAATTGAAAAAATTAATATTTCATTAAATTGGAAAATCACAGCATTAAAACCATATTTTATTTATTGGAAAACCATTGTGTGTTTGAAAATTTAAAAATGGTTATAAATAAGTTTAAATGCTCAATTAATTTACAATAATATATATGTCATTATTGGTTCTGATGTTAATTTTCCATGATTGAAAATTTATTATTATCTTAAATTAATTTTGTATAATAATAAATATGGAAGTAAATTAATTAATTATTTAATTATTTAATAAAATATCATTCATCTTAATAATAATGAATGAATAAACAAATTAATTCTACATAGTTACTTATTACATATCCGGTGCATGTATGACTGATCATGAGCTGGAACAAGTCCTACATATGTGTTTGAATTTATTTAATTTAAAATTTTTCATGGTCTTACAATTATTTAATATAATATTTAAATATGGTTACTGTTTCATCCCTCCTTCCATTATTATGTAGGACCTGTCTATCCATGGATATTTATAAAATTCCTTTTAAACATTCATTTTGTTCCCCTCACCTGTGTGTGAATAATAAATATTTCAAATTAATGGATCATCCCAATTCATGTAGAGATGGTTCAATATTGAACCATAATGGAACAAACTCAGTGATACATAGGTGAATATGTGGATTTTTGTAGCTCATGCCAAGCCTTCATATAGAGTTATTTTCCCTAGATCCTAGGTTGATTTAATGTCCGCTCATTAAACAAACCATTATATAAACTCATGATCATGTCATTTATTTATTTATTTATCTTATGTTTAATGCATTAAAATTATATTTATTTAAGAAAGGGTGTGATCATATAAATGAAAAAATATGAAAAGACAAAATTATTATATAACTTGATTATTCATAAATTTAATATCCAAAGAAGGTTTATTAATTATGTACACATCCACATAAATATTATCAAGATATTTAAAGGATAAACCAAGATAAAAATAACATATAATTGAATAAAATCCCTTAATCTAATATTAAGTCATACTAAGCCTTCTGTTACTTCATTAGGAAAAGAACTCAATAGAACTATGTGTTTGACCAACCCTTATTAGGACACATACATTTATAATGGGAGTTCTTATGAAGGTTTTAGGTTTAATTAACCATGGTACATCAATAGGATTATCACATGTTAGGCTTGGTGTATTTTTAGGCATTTTTTGAGAAAATCCAATTCAGGATTTCTTGATTATGGGAGTCTAGTCAATGGATCAAGGAGGAAAAAACCTGCAGTTTTAAAGGATCTCCCTACCCAAATACCTACAAAATATATGAGCACCCTTTTTAGGGGAAATGATAAGGGTAATTTGGTTCCCTTCAACTAAAATGTTTGAGCAACTAATAATCCCATGTTCCACAATGAGATCCATGGGGACATGATAAAATAGTGGGGAATTTCATAAAATCAATTAATTTATTATTTCGCACAAAATTTCTAATCAGGCAATGTAATACTAATATTCCATTTTAATTGAATATTAAAATGAAAATATATTCATCCACAATAACCCTATGATATATTGGACAAATATAATCACCTCACTAGATGTAACTTTGATGTGTGGCTTAGATGCATTCAGGTTGTTATGTTCTATGAATGGGAATCTTATGTGCTACAATCCTCAATGCATGATCTGTCTTATCAAGTGGAGAGTGATGCTAAGTTCATTGTATAAAAAAAATATGAACCACATGGTCAGTGATCAATTTTTTTTGATTTTATTTATGTCTTGCAATATCAAGAAGATTCATGAAAACATGTAATCATATAGCATGAATTATCACATTTGTGGTCTTTAATAGGAGAACTCAAGACATGAATAATTTGACATTTCTAATTCACTCTTTTGGAGTATGCTTGGAGAGGGTTCCCCATAATGGCCTCATGTACTAAAGCTCAATGTATTTATTGAGCGCCTAGAGGTTCTAGGATTCGATGTCCTCGAATAATAGCACATCAATCTCATTGAAACATCACTACCTCATATATATTTTCCAGTTTTGTTGTGAAATTTAATTTGAACTAGACTGAGAAGTCTCTTTATATCTTCTTACCCCCCTCTCTATGTAAATAATGATATGGTGCATGGAATGTCAAATATCATTATGGCGATCAAGACAATGGGGAATGTAAAGAGATTTATTCCCAAAGCTTCTTCATTCCCTTTCAAGAAGAACACGACCAAATGAGACATAAGAGAATAAGATATTTTCTGTTTCAGATTTGGATAGAAGGGCCATTAGAAAAAACTGTACCTAGAAACAAATATAGCGGAAGCTTCAGGTGTGATTATTATCGAGTGAGATTTATCTATTTTAAAAAAATATAAGATCCATCTTGTGAATATAATATATGAATTCAATTACAGGAACCCTTCATATTCGTAAAAATTGACTCTAGGGAGATAGATCTATAAGATGCCAACATTACTAAACATATTGATGTAGTTATTGGGGACTACCATCTCTCATTGTTTTCCAAAATGAACATGGTTTTAAGGGGACATTATTTTGTTCTTTAAGATACTAAATACATGATTTCTAGATTTTTACTAGATATATATGGGTTCATTTCCAAATTTGGTAATAAATGATTCTCCATTTATAGAGATTTCATTTTTTTGGTAAGTCCCAATTATATAATGGTATTTCTGGGTTGGATTATATGAACCATGTAATGGTAATCAATAATGATTTTACGTCCCATGACTAATACCACACCCAACATCAGCATCACTAGCTACATCATGTAAATGAAAAACACTTCAAAAACGTACATGAATATGGATTTGTATATTTTTTCAAACTAAAACCACTTGGTGTAAGTCAGTCATGTTTACAGAAAAAAATGAACAAAACCACATTTAGTGGGAAAGGTGAAAGTGATAAATAGCTTCTTGAACTTGTTTATAACACTGTGTGTGTACTATTTTCAATTGAAGCAAGAGGTGTGTACTCATAATTTATAACTTGTAATTCTAATTTTAGTAGATGTTAATATATTTACATAATGGCGCATAAGTCATATTTATTCGATAAATTCAAGAAATACAAGAATGATGTTGAGAACCATATTGGAAGGAATATTAAGAGACATTTCATAGACCATAGTAAAGAATATATTAATCCAGAATTCATTAATTACCTACTGATGCTTGGGATCCTCTCCCAACTCATTACTCCTGACACGCCTTAGTGAAATGGTGTAATAAAAAGGTTGATCTTCACCTTGATGGACATGGAGAAGTAAATTATGTGCCTTGTGAGTCTTCCATTATCCTTTTTCAGATATTCATTAAAAACAATGACACACATATTAAACCATGTACCAAATTAATCGATAAATGTTATTACATATGATATTTTGAGCTGATGAAAAATTGTGTTATCAAATTTACATTTGTGGGGAAGAAAATTTATTGGCAAATAATCTTTAGGTAACATACTTTCTCTTAGAGGAACAAAGTGTACCTTTATAGGATACCCTAAGGAAAAAAGGGGATATTTCATATACATTCCCTCATAAAAAAGGTTATTATTTAAATATATTCTTTATTTCATTAAGATGGATAATATCTCTAAAATATATATTTGGAGGGAGAAAAACATTGATGAAGAAGAGGCTCGTGACACAAAAGAGTTGGAATATGATCACATTCCACAAAGACCATGGAAGGAGAAACTATTTCAGAGAAAAAAGTACTACATAGGTGTACAAAATATGATTGAGAACCAAAATGGTATGTTTTTATAGATATTGATAATGGGGACTCATTATTTGTTGATAATAATTACCCTCTTACCTGCAAGGTTGTAGTAAGTAGAACAGACTGTTCAAATATGTAAGAATCCATGTATTGTAAAATGGATTACATGTACCAAAACCATGTCTAGATTTTGGTCGTTCCTATCGTGGATGTAAATATATTTGGTTACAAATGGGTTTTCATGAAGAAAGATGATGTGGAAGGAAAAATTTTAATCTATAAGGTAAGACTGGTTGCAAAAGGGATTAAACTGGGTGAAGGAATTAACCCTGATGAATCATTTTTATCAGTTTCCATGATGAAATCCATTATAATTGCACATGACATTGTGCCTTTACAAGGATATGATATTTATCAAATATATTTCAGAACATTATTCCATAATATGAACCTTTAAGAATAAGTTTACATGACACAACCTGAAGGGTTTGTGACTCCAAAGGATTACACTAAGATATGAATGAATCAAAAAATCATTTATGGATTATATCATTCATTCATTCCATGTAACATTCATTGTTATAAATCTATAATATATTTTTTCTTTGAAAAGAATGAATGTTATCATTGTTTAAATGCAAGATTTAGTGGGAGTGCATTTGATTTATTAATAGTATATGATGATGATATTTTACTTATTGGAAATGAAATACTCGTCTTACAATATATTATTGTGTGGTTGAATAAATGATTTTCAATTAAATACATGGGGGATGAAGCATATATTCTTAGGCTCAAGATCCACTATGATATATTCAATTGGTTAGTTTTCATATGTCAATGTAAATACATAGAAATGATACTGAAGAGATTCAATATAGATTATTCCAATAGGAGATTGTTTCTATCATTACAAGGCATTTATATTTATATGAAAATGTTTCCTCACACCCATTAGGAATAAAATAGAATAAACAGGATACCATATGCATCAATGATTGGGTAACTCATGTATGATGTGACATGTACTAGGATATATTTCACCAATTCATTATGTGTGGTAAGATGATATCATGCTAATTTTGGTGACATCCATTGGATTGGAGTCAAGACTATATTTGGATTCTTCAGGTGTACTAATGATATATTCATGGTTTATAGAGGATTTTTGGAGCTAGTAATTCAAGGATATGAAGATGGTAGTTTCGAAACTGATCATGATTACATGAAGTCATAAATGTGATAAATATTCACTTTAAGTGGGGGTGTTTTTGAGCTGCAAGATCTCAAATCATACCATGGTTGTAGATTCTATAGTAGATTCCTAGTGTAATGAAGCATCTAAGGTTTCTAAAGAAGTTTTTGTGATGATCAATATCTTCCATGATCATTATGTGGTACCCAGATGGTATGATACCATCATACTATATTGTAATAATAATGTAGTGGTGAATCTTACAAAAGAGTTAGGGTTACATATGCAGATGAAGCACATACTTTATAAGAATCATCTCATGAGGTATTTTTTTCATTTAATTTAGGTTGTAGTGAAAAAAAACTCATGTAATGAAATGTGGAAGACCCCAAGACCAAATCCTTGACTTGGATAAAACATGATTATCATGAGAGGTCCAGTGAACTGAAATTCATAGGCAATTGGCTCTAGTCCAACTGGGAGTTTGTTAGAGTTTGTGTCATTTAACCAACTAGTTATACATTGATAAAATTAATATTTGATGTATTAAATATTAAAATAAAAATATTATACTATATATTTCATTATTTTTCAAGTCTTTAATGTACTAATGTCCTAGATTATTTATTGCATCGATATGGTCATGGTAGTTCCCCGCAATGATGAGAACCATGATGTTTTATGAAAATATTCCAAATATGGTTCTATGGTTCGATAACATACTATTATGGGACACATAGTATATTAACCATCAGTTGTGAGTAATCGTAAGAATATGAATCTTCTTCTAAAAGATATCACACATGGTAATCTATAATATGGGAGACTATAAGAAGATACCCACCAATATTAATTCTACATGGTTTGGTGTTATATAAAATTCTGATCTGGAAACATTGGTAAAGGTTATTAGTAATTAAGATTATCACTAATTCATGTCACGACTCACTCACAAAGATTTTCTAAATAAAATAGTCATGCCATATGTTGGCGGGATGTTGGTTACATTGCGTGCATCATGAATGACATGTAATTAATAGATAAAAAAGGAAGGATTTATCCCTTCCATCTTTATGGATGTTGATATCTCATCCTTTTGACTGACATAGAGCCATATTCATAAATTCCAATGGAATGGTGTAATTATGTGTTTATTTTAGTTAGTAAAATATTCATGAATCAAGTATATATGTTGATGAATCTGTCATGCAACCCGGTTGATGAGATATTGTGACAAAGGGTTTATATTACACAGTAACCATTCATATGTCATTTTTGTTGTTGTTACTTTATGATCATTATCATGGGTGCCTTAAATAGTTTTTAGATATTAATATTGGACATTGTAAATTCCCACCTAATGCCAACAATAATGAATTGTAGAGGGTTAGAAAGTAATTGTTTTTGTCAGTCTCAATTATAATCAATTAGAATTTTATTAATTTAATAAATATTATTATCTAGACTGAGGAATAATTTTATTCAAGTTATATTGATCGCAAAAATTGAATAAATATTTATTCACTAGATATTAAAGAAAATATATTAATTTATTTAATTTAATATTTAATAAATATTCATTTACTATTTTGTGAATAAAATATTTATATAGGAGAATGTATATTTATTTGTGTGTTCAATAAATCCAAAACGATTTTGAATAGAAAAATACCATGTCAGTGATAAAATAATTACTTAAGAGTTAGAAAATATTATTTAACAATTTTTTGCAAGTTTGCACACCACAAAATAATAATAATAATATTAGTAAATGTAATATGATTTCATTGATGGCTATAATTATCTTTAATTTATGTTATGAAATTAAAATTTTAAACTGAAATCCCATCACTATAAATAGATGGTTATGCCTATTGTGTAAAGCATTCAAAACGAATTATAATATTTCGAATAGATAATTGTTGAAAAACAAAATTTCCTCTCTACTCCTACTCCTATCTCCCTCTTAAGAATGAGAAACCCTTGAGAGAATTTATTTAATGATAAAGAATTAATTTTCAAGAATGAACAATGCAAGAAATTTGTTTCATAATACTAGCACCTAGGGAACGAGTGGAATTTCTCGGAGAGCATTTGGGAACATGTGGAACACCACTAGAGTGATTCAACCCTTGGATCCTCACAAAAACAATGAAGGAAATCTAAAAGGATATTTTGGAAGAATCTGCAATCATCAATGAAGAATGTTCGTTTGATAAGGTATTTGTTTATTTCAAAATTAATGAATTTTATTATAAAATTGATGTTCAATAACTTTAATCTTTGTTTCATGCAATGATTATTAAAAGAAATTTTAATGTATCTCCCTCCACTAGAACATTTCCGCTGCACCTAAAACCAATAAGAATAAGATTATAACATTTGAAGATATAATAGAATTTGTTTTAGGGGAAAAATATTATTTCTATATTTGTTTTCCAACCACCTCCTTTAGAAAATCATAATGAAATCACTACATAATATAAAACAATGAATTGTATTAATAGAATATAACATTAATGTATTATGAAACAGTATATTAATTTATTTCCTAAATAATTACATAGTCATCCCGGATCAAGAATTGTACACCTATATTGAAATAATGCATAATAAAAAACCAAAATAAATACCTCCCCCATGATTGGATACAAGAGAGTTAGTATAAATAAAGAAAAAACAATAATATTTTTTTTCTAAGTGATTTATATATAAAATTTATCACCAGAGGGATTAACTAGCCTATTTGGGAAGAAGAATGATGTATTTATGTGGGTTTTAATTGAAAATAGAAAATAATATTCAATTATTACTAAGAACAAGCATATTTACCTCAAATTAATTATTTTTATCATATTCTATAGGCTCACTAAATCTCAAATAGTATTCATTTTTATAGTTAAAATAAATTTATATTCAATAAGGATGATATAACAAAGTTGTATTTTTACATGAGCTAGTGTAATTATGAGTTCACTATATTTTTTTTATAGGAAAAACAACGCACCCTCTATGTTTTGGATCAAATTAGTGTATTATTCATGGATTATATATATAATTGTTTATTATTTTATTATATATTGATATATTTTATGTGCTTAGAGGGTCATGAGGACCATTTATATATTATTTTGGAGACTCCGTGAGATAAATAGAAATATTATAAATCCAATAATTGTATATTCTGGCTTCAAAAAGTATAGTTTTTGAATATTATCTCCAAAAAATGTAATATTGGTTGAACTTTTAGTTATGAAGGTTGTTAAATAATGAACCACAATAAAAAACATAATAATGAAATGTACTTTTTTTTATCTTAACTACTTACTAAAAAATGTTATTGAATGTTTGTCCGAATTATCTAATATTTTAACCATGTTGTCACATAAATTTCTCAGATTATTTGAAATAACACCCCTATATAACCTCCAATATTTTTGTTTTAAAGATAATTTTGAACCCCCAAATATCACCTCCAATAGCCCTCGGGTTGGATACTATCACTGAGCATTTCTATCAAACCTATTATTGGAATTAAACTAATGAATTATGAGGCTAATTAAAAATCAACCACCAATAAACACCATATATATTATCCCCAATCCTAAGCAATGATCGCATGATAATTAGATAAAACCTAAATAACAACACAATAAGAATAACCCCTAATATCTAATATAATAACAAAAATATAATTATCCTAAAATAATAATTGAACGGTCTTGAAAAAGACCTCACAAAAATTTAAAAGTGGTTAGAACTAATCATAATTAAATATAATAATAATTATAATAAATTTTATATCCATGTGAGATATATCTTTCAGTGTAGATATGCATGAAATAAAAATATCATGGAATATATAAAATTATAAATAGAGATTAAATGTTATAAAATCCAATGTTTTAATAATATAATAGTTTATAATTATCTCTTGTGTTACCACCTTAATGATTCTTATGTGATCAATATTCAAAGGAATAATCAAATGAGGTTAGAGATAGGATACCTGGTTCATTATTATTATTCATCAGGTCTAGAAAAAATAATAAATGGATCACATGAATAACATCATAATAATTTCAGTTGAAATAAATATGAAATCATTCTATATGATTGTGTTAACATTCATATAAAAAATACTACCATATCAACAAAGCTATCAAATAATTATAAAAAATTTCTATGATATTATCTAAACTAATGATAGAAAAAATTAGGTATTTTTAGGTCTATTCATCGGATAAAAAGACTAATATCACTACCAATGTGAACATATCACAACCATCATACCACTAAATCATAGACTCAATGACTTATGATATACCCTCGAGTCATTATATCCCAAAACCAAGGAAAAACCCTAAACAATCACAGTCCAGTGGAAATCTGTGCATGTTATAAACTTATTCCATGAAATCCCTTAATGAATGCACTTGTATGTACCCTAATCCATTATATCCTGTATATGTGAAGTATCAAAAAAACACATACCAAAATATAAAGAAACATACAACCAAAAAAATAGGAACACAAAAATAAACAAATAATATAAAAGTATATCCAACATCAAAATACATAATAGAAATCAATATTATTGAAATTATTGAAAAAGTAACCTCAATAATTCATGAAATAATAATTAAATCAATATATAATTATGTCACTACTAAATATTATTATAAGAATCATGAATTAAATAACATAAGACTCAAACTCTCGGATTCGATCCAAAAATATTTTTTATTTTTTTCAGCTATTTAACTGAGTTATATATAGCATGAATTGTTTTTAGTGTATAGAACTAAAGAATGAGGGAAACAATTATTACACATTAGAGTTTTGTAAAATATTCTACAACAACTATCAAAAATCACAAGATAAAAATTCTTAAAGAAAACCAAACACCATCAATCTTTAACCCATAACTAGTCTTATAAAAACCCATTTTTAAAATGTAGGGTGAACTCAGAAATAACTCTATAAGGGGATCTAAAACCATGATAAAAATATTTTCCCACTAAATAGTATGAAAACTGTTTTCAATAAATAAAATTTTAATATAAAATACAAAAAAATATATAATAATAAATCTTCTGAACAACGAATCTAGGGTTTCAATGATAAATCCATAAGACTACATTTAAAAAAATTAATGATATCTCACATTGAAATTAAATTTTATTAAAAATATAAAGATTTAAATTAATAATATATTTCTTATTGAGAACATTAATTATGTCACATTGATATTAATATGTATTTTAGGAATGTAAACATTCTTTAAAAACATTTGTGTAAACTATGGGGCCACTAAATATGATGAAAATCACTATTTAAGAAACACACCCCTTCTGGTTATGGGTTTAGTCTCTATTCCTCATTTTCATAACCAATATCCCCATCCCAAATAGTTTATATGAATTATTTTTTAGTTATTTCCTTTACCATTTATAATCCATTAAAATAACATTCAGAAAACAACACAAATGATTTTCAATGTGGAAGAAACTTTATATCTCTTTAACATTTGAAAGTGCTATTTTTAAAAAATTCCATTCTTTTAGGGAGGTTATGATAAATCATTAATGTTTAAGCATTACATGAAAATGATTCATGCAAAGGAAGAAATGAAACTATCCAAATAAAATTCATAAAAGCTATTGAATGTCAATGATAACAATATATCACGTTTATACTTATAATCATAATAAAATTTAAAAAATTAAATTTTTATAGATAAAATGATATTCATTATCACAGGAAAATCAACCATGAAATTAATATTTAATGATTCAGTATGTAAAGATTTATATGATTTAAAAATATTAATTCATTAAGAAATTATTTCAATCCAATTAACAGTACATATTCCTTTAAAAATAGTTTTTTATAAAAGTTAATTTCATTTGTAATAAGAGTTTTTGATTCAAATAAAATTTTATAAACCATAAATTAATATTTTAAAGTGAATTATCCCATAACATAGACTACAAACCAAATTTCACTAGAATTTTCCTATTTTTAACTGCGTCGACCCACCTTCATTGATGACTATACTCACTCTCACACTATCACTACAACAAAACTATTTTATTTTTAATTGGGAATATGGTATAGTGTTGGTAGATACTGACACTAAAGGAATAAATCTTATTTATAAGCTTATATGTTTAAAAATACATTTAATTATTTATTTAATTTATTTATTATGTTTATATTAAACATTATTTAGGAATAAATCCAAATAGCGGTGGATTTATCCACACATTTTTATTTCCATCATAGAAAATTGATATGTTGTTCTTACTGTGTCTTCATCAGTTTTTCCATTATAATAAATATTAATCAGCATTATTTATCATATGTATATATATATATATTCTATTTTAAACATTTTTTTAGTTTCCTTAACCATTAATCAACATAAATAAATAACATATACACATATATATATTTTAATTTTTTTCCATTCCTTAACTCTTAATAAACATTATATATATAACATATATATTTTTCAATATATAAATATAATATAGATATCCTAATGTATATATATCTTACCTTATATCTGTCAATGTCTCTTTGTGTGTGTATATATATATATATTATTTCCTTCTATCCCTTTCACATCACACACCTTTGGTATATATATTTAATTTTTCTTATCATTTAATAGTATCATTCATATGTGCGTGCATATATATATATATATCCCTCATCCAAACTATATACATATATTATATATATTATATACATTCACCATTTTAAAATAGTTTGAATATATATACAACACTTTCGGTTTTTATTCCCTTCCTACTACCTTGGTGCAAAATTCATTCCCTAAAATGATGTTTCCTTTTTGCACCACATGCCAATGCCTCGTATCACTCTCCATTATTTTAAAATTCCACTCTTCTCATGCACCAGATATATATATATATATTCATATAATTATGATTATAAAATTAACCTCTTATATATTAATATATATATACAACCAATTTATGCATATATATACTACACACACACACACACACATATATATATATTTATATGTATAAATATATTATATATCATTTTATAAATCATTTTTTATATTCATTGTCATTAATTTTTTTAATCAATTAAACATACAAAGAGATATATATATATATATATATAGAAATATATATATGTAAATATACACATATGTTTATTATTTTAATTTACTACATATATGTATTAACATATTTTCTATATACACATTTATATATTCTTAAATATTTATAATTAGATATAATAATACAATTTTTTTCAAACCAAATTTTAAATTTTACATATCTTGTCATAAATTATTTTCATATTGGACACTATGTATATAATATCGTGTAAAATATTATATAAATTGAATTATAGAAACATTATTTTATGTGTCAGGGTATATTAATTTCAAATGACCTTTTTATATTTCAAGAATAATTGTTGACATTAAAATATTTTTAGTTTCACAAATTATATTTAAAACAAACACACACACACACACATATATATAATCAAAGATAAATTATCATGATAAATAAAATAATAATTTTTAGTACAAACTTATACAAATTATTTAATATATATTAATATTATTTACCCTGTCAATTTGGTATTTTTGAAAACATGGGTCGTTACAATGATAATAATATGATACCTATTAATTAATTTTTTAATAAATACGTTAATAATTAAGATACGACCACATAATTAAATAACTAATAAATCAGAATATCATATTCTTAAATCATGTAAAATTAACTTAATGAAACATCTTAAATTGGACTACCTATAAAGAATCATTAGCGTAGAAATAACCTCTTAATGGTCTTTACAATAAATATAATTAATGGAATTGAGAATATTATTTTCATAATTATTGATATCATTTTAAACTAATCTAACCATTAGAATATATATACTCCAATAATGTAATATTTTCGGTTCTATAAGCACTAAAATTAAAAATCATAAAACATTACTCACGTCATTTTATAATATATTTGTATTTTTCATATATCACTAATATCTTTATGCTACTTTCAAATTTTTTATAGTATACATCAGTGGACTATGCATGTTAAATTCTAAAAAAATCATTTTAACCTACAACCTATTTACGAAAAATATCATTCTTAATAATTAATTATTGATTTAGTGTATGCAAAATTAATAAATAAAACATTTCAATTTCTCAGTGAATCATTTCATTATTATTCCAGATTCTCTTTCTAATTTATCATCCAATTCACTTTGCGTTTCCCATGAGATATCACATTACAGAAGCCCACATGAATCATATAATTTGTATTGAAGTTGTAATAATGATTATATAAATATTAGTAAATAATAAATGATGGAAAACATAAAAATTTTATGATGTAAAAATAAATAATATAGGAAATAAATTATTTCATAAATGATATAAGAAAAGTGCAGATGTTTCTCTATCTTAAAGAATATTTTCATTTTCATGTCAGAAGGGTCAGAATAGACCAATTGCACACCATTAAGAATGTTCCATCCACATTTTTGAATTCTTTCCACATCATCTATCCACAAATACATCTACTACAATCTATCATACCAACCCGAGCCAACCTAACACATCACCTAGGAAATACCTCTACAATTCTAGAAGTGTGTTCCTAATCATCAGGTTATTTAAAAAATCACCAGAGTACCAACATAGATAACTTTGAAAATGATTTAACCCTAAATTAAAAACATAACATATCTCATGTATAAAAACAATACAAGAGTACATCTTGTAGGGATAATAAAATTTACACATACATGATATATATAACAATGAAAATCCATAAAGATTAACTTATAAAACAATCCAAAACTGTGTCTCCATGTGACCATCCATCACTACTACCACAACCAATAATGATATAAACATAAAAAAAATATAATTTATCATGATACATGACACTCTTCCATATACCTTGATCCTATAAAATAATTTTTGCATATTCCCAAAGTTATATACCTGGTCGGAGGAAAACTACCAGTATGATACCATCATGAATCTATGCAATGTATATCACTATGTAGCTATTAGATAAATCTTGTAAATAAAAACAAGTATTATAAGTAATTTACTGAGAAACAATTTCTCAATAGAAACCTTTCGTTTCTTTTAAATCAATCCATATTCAAATCCACATGAATGTTAAAATAAATATAATATAAAAATAGTTGGAAATAATCATAACTGTTAATGAAAATTCATAAGCAAAGCATGTTAGAATCATTGCTTGAAACTTGATCATCATGAATAATACTAATCACAAATAACAAACGGTCTCTTTCATATGGGAATATGTAATTAGGGAATGAAATGAACACTATATAAGAATATTATGAATGTTAATGATATAGAGTGTTTTAATTGTATGTCAATATCATAACCATAATCCATAGTGGTTCTACCCTCACTATGGTTTTCATATGTTCTTAACCTGATTCACACATAGATCCCTTGTGTTTTGTTCCATAAAAAATCATGTTAAGCATGATCATAATTTTATAAAATAATTTTAAAATAAAGTCATTACAACTCCCATTCATAAAAATTAATTTTCGAGTAAAAATTTCCATTGAGGTGCACCATAGAACACATGCTGTGTGTAATTATATTTTAAAGAAAATACAATTTTAAACAATTTTCTATACTATAAAACAAATCCCTCATATATATGAAACCAGTAATGATAATAATACATAGTAATGTAAAAAATAACCATAATGTGTTCCATTAGAATGCACCATAGTATTGAGAAATGTACCTTTCCAACAGATGAAAAATATTCACCTTAAAAAATGGGGACTATAAATAAAGATACAAAATCATCACAACCCAAGATACCTAAGAAAAATCATAAATTACCTATTGTACTCCCTAGATATGGTTATCATTACTAATTTGGGTTATACCAAATCAAGTGGATGTGAGATCAAAAGTAGGTCAAAAGAAAATTGTTGGAATTTAAATGATATTCACTTATACCTTGATGATATCCACAAATATATATATAAAATCACAAAGAAACCAAAGGGATAAAATAATAGACTTTAAATTAAATGATGGGTCAAAATAATGTGGGATTTATCTGAAATTTGATAGAATAAAACTATGTGTATGGGAAAATTTTTCAAATTTTAATATGGTCATATAAGTCACACTATTTGGCTCCACAATTAGACAACGTTTTTTCCGAAATCGAAATCACTATTTATAATTAAAAACCAATGTGCACAATATCCTAGGAATAGACACAAGGTCATAAAAGTTATGAAAACAGTTTTTCATGGAATCTAACATGATTAGACTAACTATTCCAAAATAATGAAAGATTATACTATACCTTGTAGATCCATATCGCAGGTTTACCACATTATTAGAACATACAATGCACAAAATTTTTACTTTGTATATTTCTCCAAAAAATATAAAATATTAACCCCCAACTAAAAAAATCCATTAGTAGCACATGATATACAAAATAGTATCAAAATAATCCATACATGTTACTAAGAAATTGTTACAATTTTCCCCACTATGAAATATTATATACCTATAAAGAATATATTAATATTTACTGACAAATAGATCAGTACACTACTACATCATCAATAAATATTGCTCCCACATCTCACTGGTTAAATATCTGCACCTCAAAAATAATTTGTGAAATTGAATCTTTTAACCATGAAAAACTTTATACTAATGATGAATAATCTAAACTAGTTACTCAACCAATGAGGTTTCTTGATAAAGATAAAGATCATCCCATTATATGACAATAGAAGGGTGTGTTTAACACCTCATTATATTGGAAACTTTAGAAAATAGGTTTTCATTATGTGATGATAGATAGAATGTACAACTAGTATTCAACAATTACAAGTTGTTATTTGATCCCAAAAGGGCCAATAATTCCTAGTGTTATCCTACCATGTCTCTCTTATGATGATATCCCAATGGAGAATATACCTCCATAAAAACCTAATCACCATAATAAAACTACAATGGCTGATGAAAAGTGTAATCATCTGATTTTGGGTAACTCTCTTCTATCTCAAACCTATATTGGATTAGCTATGAATTTTTTTACCTCTATTTACCAAGTCTTGGTTCAACCAAAGACTGATCTCTTATCTCTTCCCCACATAAATGGTTTTTATATGGATTAACATAAATTTAATTTAATATTATCATATAAATTGATTATTAATATTCTTTTTCTGGTGAACATGACTAGGGGTGGATACTTTTCCCATCAAAATTTTAGTTCTACAGTAGATACATAAAGAATATATTCATGAAATTTAATTTATTTCATAGTTTCTCCCAAAACTAGAAATTGAATTTTTGTTATTTACATTCAATAGGAAACCATCACCTCAGGAAATCCATTACAAAACCAAGATTTAAATCATTAATCAATGTCTAAAAAATGGAACAAGTCACTCCATAGAGATTCATGTTCTCTCAAACGTATAAACGTTTGGGATCTTACTCAATTATCATCTTCATAATATAAATGAAAGGATTTTATTTCTTGATTTGATTGAAAATAATAGAAATCACATTCCTCAACATGGATTCCATGGTAAACTGAAAATGAAGTCAGTGGATATCCCATCCCACTTCTATACTAGAATGGGAATAGTATGTAAGAAATCGGCAGGTATTTAGTGTTCTTCTATAATCTTCTGGTAGGTGACACAAAATGATATTATGTTTATAATAAACATCATCATTCCTAACTACAAATTTTACATCATAAAAATGATAATTCTTGGTGATCTCACGGTGGATAGAAAAACAAGATCGATCCCCACAATAAGGGTTCCACTTCCTCAAAGTTATTAGAACAATCAGTCTAACATGGAAATAGAAGACACCTTCTTGAGACCAAGACCATTCACTTGAGGTCTCCCAACCATAATGGATTTTAATACAACAAAAAAAGCGGTGTATTTTTCTTATTCAATATGAACTAAATATTAAAATATGAAATAATGTTTAATATAGATTAAACACTCCCTCTCATCATCTTTTCAACATCCAAATACATCTCAATGAATAGACACATCGAATACCACTCTTTCACTAATTCCATCAATGATTGATTCTGTAACATCCTACTTATGAACCTTTATTTTATGTGTTGGGAATCCTAATACAGTCTTCTCCATGTGTTTCCTTAAAAAATACTCATTTCCCTTGTTTAAATTATTATCCTTTGATATAAATGATCTAGTATACCTTTATTCAATTTGGGATAGGTCCTCATCGACAATGTAAACCCCATGAGGTGTGCCTATGGGATTTCCCCTTCATATTGTTACACATTATGTGACCAAACCATATTCTATATGGTATTGGTATGACACATAAATGTAATGAAAAACATAAATCTACTGATAATTGAGTGGTACAACCACATCACGTGTTTTAATGGAGTCAATGGCTACACCCCTGCCAATGTGATATTTTAATAGTTTGTGAATCATATTTGACCCCTTATGATCTATGACCCAATAGAATGGTGTCACTTATACTTTTGTTACATTGAAAGGGAATTTATTATACATGTAAAACATGATAATGGAATCCCTTATACTTGTGATACATAAGTATGTAATCTAGTAGCCCTATGATACTCTGGCAAGGAGTCCCATACACCTATGATACTCGGCCATTGAGTCCATTATATTTGGATTACACAATATTTTTTTCCCACATACACGTGATATGCGGGAAGGGTGACCCTTATAACTATAATATATAGGCATGAGGACTATTATGATCAAGGATACTTGGACATGGTATCCATTATCACTTTATTAGACTATAGTTACAACACATGGACACATGAGTTTCTCTATGGGTCGTAGATAACACTATGCATGCATTCATATGTCTATAAATGTTATTAAGTATATAGTTCATATATATAAATAAAATCATGTAATCTTATATGTATATATTAATGATGAAATTAGGCCATTGTTTATCCAAGTATGGGTGGAAGCATGTATTGTCAGCATGGTCTCCTTTAGGAATAAGAGTCGATCCTTTATAGCTTTCTTACTAATTTACCATTATTGTATCAAAACACTTCTTAGATTATATACACTATATGGATATATCAAGAAACCATTGGTGGTGTAACATTGAGTATATATCAAGTCGTGTTAGGGTCATTTTTCTGATCATGGATAGACATTATTGATGCAGGTAGGTAAAGGAGAAAGTGATTTTTTATTCTTAATTTATTATTTCATGGGATTGAGATAACATATGACTGAGTTGTGTCTTGTGATTCTATATGGAGTTAGTATTTTGGTCTCTTTTTTTATTTTTATATATAAATATATATATGTATGTGAGCCTAATAAAATTTTTATCTATTTAATTTTATTAGAATCATGAAATTACTTCATTTTTTATATTTTACTAGATGTTGTTATTAATGGCTGGTTATTTGATCTAGATTATTTTTCATATATTGTTTGTTGATATCATGTTTAGACTATTTATTCATTTATTATACTATTTTCATAATCTAATTATGATGGTATATTCTTTATAATATACCACCATAGACATTCGTTGGTATTTGGAATCCTCTGGTGTACAGGGACGCACTCTTGAGTCTATGTGACCAACTAGTTTGGGGTATGTATTAGTGGCTTCTAGTTCAAGACATTTCTAATTGGTATAATATATTTCTTTTTTATGTGCATTTTTTGTGATGGTATAAAGGTAACTTGGATGAGTTATAATTTCATTATGAGACCGTACATGGTAGTAGCTATCCCATATATAGAGAAAAGATAAATTTTTATGGATGGGAATTGCTATGTTGGATTCTTTAAAACATAGTCAATTTTATTTCACTATTAGGTGGTGCACATGATATGTGATGTTATTTATTATTATTGATTATAATTCTCTTTTTACCTTATCCATGTCGGGAAATGATTTTTTGACTCATGAATCATTATAAGAACCTTGATATACACATGTTATGCATTATAACATGCTATATAGTTATATATCATTACATGTATTGATAATTATTTCTATGAGCCTCATGACTACTATTAATTCAATTTTAAAAATATCCTTAAAGGGTAATAAGAAAAATATTTTTTACTTAAAGTGCCTTTCAAAACATCATAGTTTTTCTTACATAGCTTGATGGGGATACATTGAGTAATAAATTATGGCATGTTGGGTCATGGACCAGTAGTTTCTAGGGTTAGAAGGTGTTTATATCTAGGCTTAAATGGACACCAATTTTATTTTTATAATGAGTGTGGGACTTCATATATTGGAAATTTTATTCTACATAATTTAAACATTAAGAATAACAAAATATATAAATAAATTAAAACTAAAATGAATTTAAATTCTAAATTTAATTGTCAGCAATATATAGGGATGAAAATTATAGCTACTGTATGTTTCCCCAATAATATACAATCATAACTCAGTATACTAGGACCTATGAATTAAAACATAGAAATTTAAATCACTCGATCATAGTAGATAGATATATGATTTGTCTCCTGCAGATATTATGATATGCACATCATGCTGATCTAGATCTAGGAGAAAACCGAGGGTTGTGACATTTATAAAGAAAGTCATTGTACCTATTCTATTCATTTCTCTATTGATTATACCATTAAAAAATCCTATCTAAGAAATATAATTTTAATATTTATATTTATGAAACCACAACATCATTGAGTCATGAACATGGATGGAAGAGACGACTATTATCTAGAGATGGTACACTATGTCCCACCATTGTTACCTCTAATAGTACCTCTAATATAACCTTACATTATACCGGATATGGGTGATAAATCATAGTTTCATGGGGGTTTTCATTAAATTATGTATTCTGTTTAGGGATATTCATTGATATCCCCTTTATGGAAGAGTTTATGCTTGAGTTTTAATAGAAACATCCCCCCATTTTCTTGGGGAATGGTGTTACTCATGCTATAGAGTCATGTATTGATCTGACGATGACTATAATTGAGTAGATTGAGAGACCTCTTGAGAGGATTGTTAAGTGATCTATGTATAATTTTTATCATTCTTCTATTGTATGTTCGGATGTTATAAACATGGAAGATCATTATTTGGGTATGTCTTGGTCTAGTTTTTAGATAGTCTTCTATGAAAATATTTTTCCTCAAACCTTGTGATAATATCAGGCATGAGGGAAAATGCATCTATAGTAGGGTACTATGATAGTGATTGGATATTTGGATCTGTTCACAGAGATCCATTAATTTTTTTACTCTTTCTAGTGAGACGTTGGTGATAGTGATAATTTCTTATGGCAGTCTTGTTTATTCTAACTATTATCACGTAAATTTACTCCAATCAACCACTATTTATGAAATAGTAAAATAAGACCACATTGTTGAAAAAATATAATGGAAGATGAAATTGTAGTCCAAGGATATTTAGAACTTGGGTAGAGATGTTTTATGACCAACATCTTGATGCATCACATTTAGAATGTAAGCGGGAGCAGTGAAATCCAAAGGAAACCCACTGAATGATACATGTTCTTTTACCAGTGTAGGAATCTAGGGAATAATAGGCTATAATATCCTAAAGACCTCATTGAGTTTTGAGTACATGGAATGTTGGGGCCTATTCCGAACTTTTTGTAAGAAATTCCCATCAATACCATCTTCCTAGGAAGGTATCTATAATACTACAGGCCATTCAGGTAGAGGAGTAGGTCATTGAATAGGTCTCTGAACTAGAGACATATAGTGAAAGTAGAGAAGACCCATTTAGAATATTTATGTTGCATTATAGGGCTATATATCATGATAGATTTAGGTAGTGAGTCTTGTACTCGATGATCTAGGTGCCCGATCATCTACAGTTCGAGTTACTATTCTACTAACCTCTACTATTGTGTTTTCTTTATTTGAAATAGGTGTATCAAAAATCATTATCTATATGGATATTTTGGAATTCCTTGGGATTGATGTTAAATATTTCTATAGAGTGTTGAAACATGATGCTCTATAGAGTGTTTGATTGGAGATTGTATAATAATTCAAGGAATGCCTACATGAAGTAGGCATCTATTATTTCTTATGGGATAACACCATTCAAAAGATAAATAGATTTTATGTCATTATATTGATGGACTATTTTGTCCGCTATATTTCTTATGTGGACATATATAACAATTTGATATCATTTACATAACCAGAGGGTAGTAGTTACCCACACAATCATGAATGGGATCTCTAAGGAAGTAGAGATGGGCAAGAGCATAATTGGCTGGGTGGAGTGACATACCAAATTTATATCCTATATATTGAGTATAAATTAATGTTTCATATTTATTTTCCTCTAGAATTAGATCATTTTAGGGGAGTTTTACAAGGTAAATTATTTGATTTACCTCCTTAGAGATAGGTAGATTTCTCTATCGTCCGAGTTCCAGGAGGTGCATAGATACCCATTTCTTCATATAGAATGAAAAATGTTGAGTTGTAAGAGATCAAGGGGAAGAAAGATGATTTGATGTCTATGGTTTTTATATGAACCAAAACCTCACCATGGGATTCACCTATCCATTTCTCTAAGAAGGTGGATAATACTAAAATATTTTTTGTAGAATAACATCAGTTGAACCAGCTTATCAATATGAACCAGTATCCACTGCCTCATATTGATGACCTATTCAAATAGGTCCAAGGATCAAGGGTTTCCTCCAAGAATGATTTGAGGTTATGATATCATATTTTTTGAGTAATACCTTTATACATACCTCATACAACATTTCATTGATGTTTTGGTCTTAATGTGTTCCTAACTATTTAATTATGTATTACAAATGTAGAAATTATTTTTATGGCTCTGATAAATTGGTTTTTCTACCTATATTTGGATTCATTTGTGGTAGTATTCGTGGATGATCTCTTGGTGTATTCTCATAATAAAAAATTCCATGATATAATTATTGATATCATTCTACACACACTAAAAGATAATCAATTATATCATAAGATCCAAAAATTTCACTTTTGGATCAATCAAATCCCCTTCTTGGGTCATATTATTTCCGAGGATATTGTGTTTGTTTACCCAATAATGGTTAGTGGCACAGTTACCTAGGATCAACCCATGAAGCTTTTTGAAATACATATATTCCATGGTATGTGTGGCTATTACAAGCGCTTTATATAAGACTTTATATGCCTAGAAGTACCTATAATTGTATTCAAAAATATGGTTGTGCTGTTTTTTTGTATGAATCATATAGAATATCATTTTTGGAAATGAATGGAAAATTCACATCCATGCTTATCCTAATGTTACAAGATCTATGAATTGGCTCTATAGTCTATTATGATGCATCATATATCGAGATCAGAGATGCTCTAATGGTAAATTATAGATTATTTCCACATTGGTCTCATCAATTGAGACCACACAAGAGGAATTACATGATTCACAATCTAGAGTTGGCAGTTATGGTTCGCACATTGTGTGGTAGTATAAATTACCTATTGAGAGAGTTTTTGATGGTATCCACATATCTCAAAATCCTCATGTATATTTTCACATAGCCTGAAATGAACCATAGGTATATAAGGATGGTTGAATACTACAAATCAATTCATTTTATATGGAATTTACACATAGGAATGGAAATGTTATTGTAGGTTATTTAGTTCAATGTAATCACACCCAAAAAACTCGAGATGAAAGAAATGAGTGGTATCTTATAGAATGGTTTTCTATAATTCACAATGAAGTTCAAGAAATTAATGGATTATATTTTAATTCATATTTATCAATGACCCATTCACTTATGGAATGTGTGAAGAAGAGGTTTTTATCTTATCTTTAGGGATTAATCTCAAGGGAGAGTGCTTCAGGTGATGACCCACCTCCTGGTTAGGTCATGAATGTAGATGAGATATTATTCATCCATAGATAGGTCTTGGTTCCAATAGAAATATGATTCTACATGATGATAGATTATAATACATCTACATGGGTTGTACACTCTTGGATTACAACTAGGTATTGTTATCTACATCACAAGTATTGGTGGAATTGTATGAAATTGGAGTTAAATGGTTTTGGTGCATGGTGTTCCACCTACATGATAATGAAAAGTAAAACCAATGTATAGTAGGTCTTTTACACCAATTACCAATTCTTGAGTGTAATGTAATGATCTTATGATGGTTTTTGTCACCGAAGTATCGATACCTCCACAATTAAGTGATGTAGTGTGCGTGATCATTGACAGGATCATAAAGGTCACTTATTTATTACCCATTACAGTTACCTTCTCAATTGATGAAAATAGGGGATTTATTTCAATGAGATTATATTCTTACACAGTGTCCCTTTAACTATAATTTCTGATCGGGATGTTCGTTTACCATTATGGTTCTGTTAGGGGTTCCATAATTCTTTTTCTATGTGGGTTCTTTTGAGCACATCAATTCAAACATGGATTATAGGTAAAAAAAATGGATGATACATATATTAAAGGATATTATTCAAGACATGTCCTTTATTATAGGGGATCATCGAAGAAATGTCTACCTATTTTCAACTACACCTATATTAAAATCATTCAGGCAATGATATAGATGGATGCCTTTGAGAATTTAATTAATAGGTTATGTTGTTTAACTTTATACTAGTTAGAATAAGGCAATGTAGCCTTACATAGACCATATCTCTTTAAAAAAATATTGATATGGTTATTTGGATCATGATGTTATTAGACACAAATAAGTCTAGTAATAAATAATAGTCTCATCATCATCATTGACCACTAGAGTACATGGTCAGTGATCATGTTTTTTTAATTGTTTTGACATGATTGGGGGCATTGATGGTTTAGATGACATGTGATGATCACACTATAGATCATTAATCATTTTGAGGTTTTGGAGAGAGTAGTAACAATATATTATCTATTGTAGTCACCATAGAGTTACCAGTCTATGCACAATTTATTCCATGTTTCACAACATCACTGGTACTATTTATACTTTTCTCAGAACATTCATCCTGAAGAGTTTGAGTTAGAGGTAGATTCATCCATTGGGAAACATCATATCTGTATAGTGAAACAGATCATTATGAGTGTCCAAGTTAGATTGATTTCATTAGTATTGTGTTATGGAATCCAAAAAATGTGCATGATGAGACTTGGGAGTAAGAGGTTGATGTACATACTCAGTGGCCAAATTTATTTTCCAATGATGTTTTACCACCCACATAAAGGAAACTCATTGATGATTTTTTATATGGTGAGGACTATATAAACATAGTCATTTAAATGTGATACAAAACCAATAATTTTAGGTTAACCCATTTTTTTAGTTCTTTTTGAGCTTACATCTAGAAATTACACCTTAAGGCCGGATGGATTGTCATTAGAATGATGTTTGTAGGGGGCCAGAACTAGGCTATATTGGAAATTCATTGTTTTCATTAAAATAAATAGTGTGTTTTAAATACACAACATGTATTATTCTATAAAAACCCCTTTTCATGGAATGTATTAGTTTTTCTTTCTAGGAAGAATCTTATGATTCATAGGATGTGTAATGAATTTAAACATTATGTAAATACCCAGGGACCATTTTTTTTAAAAGGATCCAGGGCTTCTTATTTTTGATTGAATCCCTATTTTCTCTTTAATATTTTTCCTCTCCTCCCATTTTGAGGTTTCTTATTCTTAAAGGTTTTCTTTGTGGTCATTTTTCTACCTGGACTCTAATTTGAGATTCCACTATTAGGTTTTATCACCACATGTATGATCTGTATTCCTTTATCTCCATTCATTATTTATCTTCCTATTGAATATTATATATTTTTGTGAGCAGCTATTCTTTATTTAGGGGAATTTTTGGTGTCTTTATTATCTTCTAATGTGGACCAATAAAAATGTTGGTACTAAATATCTGTTCCTCGACATGGATAAGGAAAGTGTTATAGAAATTATCATTCAAGTCTTGTCACTTTTTTTTATGATTTCGAATGATGCAAACTAGATTCTCTATGTTTTATATTTAAATAAACATAACCCTTCATTAATTTTTTATCCATGATGGAAATAGAAAAGAATCCCCATTTTTATGTGGGTAAAAGACCCCATGAACTATTTCCACCCCTTGTGGTGTGAACGTAGAATTTCTCCTTAATATTATAACTACCAATGAGTCCAAATAATCTTCTATATGTTTTTTGATTGACCTATAAATGTAATTACTATAAGGATTTGGCTGAAAAGTGAGTGTTAAGACTACATCATGCATTTAAATGGAGTAATTGGTTATTCCCTTGTTAATGTGACATTTTAATAGTTTTTATATCCAATTTAATCCCATATTATCTATGATTCATGGGTATATAATCTCTTATAAGTATGGTATGTTGGAATAGAATTATTTATAAATTTGATAAATGGGAATGGAATAATGTATATTTGTGACACTAAGGCATGGTGTCCCATATACATTTGATACATAGGCATGGTATCCCTTTCACATGTGATACCCAGGCATGTTATCCCTTATACTTGTGATACTCAGGCATTGCATCCCAATTACTTTTGATACGCGGGATTAGAGACCCTTATACCAATAATACTTGTTCATGGAGACACTTATGATATATGATTCATTGACATGTCATCCCCTATTACTATATGAGACTCTAGTGACTAGACACAGATGCTTGAGTTGAAACTCGAGTCCTGGAAATCACTATGTATGTATATATATAGATATAAATGTTAATACATATATAGAACCAATAAATACATAGAATAAAATACTCTTATATGTATATATATTCATGATGAAATTAGTTCAGTGGTTTTCTCAACATAGGCTAAGGCGGGTGGTATTAGAATGATGTCCTTTATGTACTAGATCCAACCATTCACATTATTAATAATACTATATAATTTTAATATATGAATTCTTGTCATATTATATGCACTAGTTGGATACTTCTATCCACCATTGGGGTGGCCTAATGAGTACAACTCACACCCTTTTTTAGCCACTGTTTGGTACATAAAGAGACTTCATCTATATAGTTAGGCATTAGGAAAAGAACTCAGTTTTCAATTAATTGTTTTATTATATCATCATAGAGGTAGAGCACAATACTGAACAAGGATCATGATTCTATATAGAGATAATCATTTGGGGTTTTTGTTTCTTTTGATGTACATGTTTGTATGTGAGCCTTCTACCATATTTTTTTGTTTCTATTAACTAGATAAATTAAATTAAATCATTCTACATATAGTAATATACATGTATATTAACGGATTCATACTTTATCTGGGTGATTTATTTTTATATGTGTGTTGATTTCATGTTTCCTCTTTTTATTCATTTATTATAGCACTGTGTTACTCTAATTATGAGGGTATAGTCTTCCCACAATATCACCTTGGATTGTCACTACAAATCGGTAGCATGTGGAATATGGGGAGGTGAGTTTTATTCCTTGTGACCAAAAATCTCTAGGATATAATTAAAAAATTTTGGGTTAACATGTGGCATATTTAATCATGTAATAGTCTAAAGAAACTAAAATTATATCTCTTTTATTCGTTTTAGTGAAATATTTTGCTGAAAATTCTATGCTATGAGACATGGGTTATTATATTTGGTATAAATGAACCGTAGGGTTATATTTGGAAATTAATATTATAATATATTAGTAACAACCATTGTTAGAAGCATAAATATATGATTACCACATAATGTTTAGAAATGTATAGAGTGTGTAGTTTCGTTGAAGTGGAATTTTTATCAAGATAAAAATTATAGGATATAAGATCTAGCATTTATGGACTAATGGGTAATAACCATGATACATTCAATTGGGAATTAACTCAATCTCTAACTTTTTGATGACAATGATGCTTAAATTCATACCTTTTCTGACACACTTGGATACTTTGCCTTGGATAATTAAAATTAACAATACAAACCATTATGAAGGATTTTAATGTATTATTATAGAATTTTATGATGTATAGTAAGATAAAGTAATTGGAAAATGAACATAGATAACCTATATTGAAACAAAAATATTTTTATGTTACGGTATATATTTCATTCCATATAATATAATTATATTTTCATTATATATTTTCATTGAATCATTTATTCTCACCCAAATAATAACATTATATTATGAAATATTTTAAAATTGAAGTATTATATAGAAACCATATATATGGGTCCTTTGATGATTTCATAATTATGTTGCATAATATGATCATAGCTGGTGTTATGAACATCATAGATTTACTAGTCAATCTAAATCATGTCAAACATCCACTTTGTCCTAAGTGATAAAAAATGTTAAAGTTGATTCCAATATATAATAAAGTATTTCTAATTTTTATAGAGCCTCTAATCCTTTACATTTTTTATCAATGGATTAACTTTTATGATAAATTATTCTTTTTCCCCAAATTTTTAAAGAAGTAAAAAAATTCATAGTGGTCGTCAATAAGCTAGGTTTTGAATCTAATTAGAGACAAGAGATCATCAGGAAAAAAAATTCATGGAAGACATTGAATCCATGGAATTTAATGGATTCAAAAAATATATTATTTGATAAATATACCCCCATATACTCCAATTTAAAATATAGATGGAATTTACTGGACTCATAAAAAATGAGGGAGAATCTGTAAGGGTTTATTAAAAAATCATATATTTTTCAATATAGGCCATCAGAATTTTTATGGATCTTAAATTTAAGGTTGGACACCTATTTAGTAAACAATAGTTTAGTATTTGAAATGATTTACTGAAATGAAAATATTTATTTTATGAAGAAATTTTTCAATGTTCTCTTAATTTATAATTTGGGATTGTGATTATAAATGTTTCCCTGTAATGGGAAATAAGATGTGCGGAATAGAGATTAAATATGATGCATTTTTGGATACTAATCATGGAAGAATGAAACTCCAGCTTCCCAGATGTCATATGTAAGGCATGAAGAATACAAGAGACTATCTCAAGGGGATAATAAATTAATATGTTAAAATGAATGAAATAATGTTATGGATATTTAATGATGATGAAGGATATCACTAATGTGATGGATGTAAAGAAGATTCCAATAAATCCTCATCCTATGGTTCAACATTTCAATAATAATGAATATGAACACCATAAAAACTAATTCCATAATACAATAGTTTTATTTATAACTAATGATAAAATACTATAATGGTAAGGGATCAACAGAAGGATTCTTATATCACTAATAATGAGGTGAAGCCTGATAATGATGTTGTGACGTGTATTTATTTATTTATTAAAAATAGTTAATATACTATATGATTATTTTTCATAAAATTATTTAATATCATGAATGTCTATTAGAACTATTAAAAAACTACCTGATAACAAAGAGGATGAATGATTAGTGAAAATACGAAATGGGTAAATAATTGAATCACAATTATATAACTTGTCCCATATAAATATATAAGGGTTGAATATCCTAGAAGAAATTACTATACACCATATATTAGAATTTGATGTTATAATAGGACATGATTAGTTATCCTTATATTGATATGAGATAATTTTTCATTTGAAGGAAATCATTTTCTAGACCCAAAATATTCATCAAAGACAAAGTGTATGGTGGAATATTAATCTATATTGGGAGTATATTATCATTCATGAGAATTATTGATATATAATAAACAATAACAAGCTAAAATAATTGTGAAATTAAGAGGATCATTAATCCAAATATTCTCATTAATATAGAATATGCTGATATATTCCCTGAGGAGTTTTATAGTTGTCCCCTATTCCATGAGTTTGAGTTTTCAACTGAACATATACCTAGAGAACTTCTAATATCCATGAATCCATATAAAATGGACACCATAGAATTAGAAGAATAGAAGAAGTGGATATAGTATAATTAAAAAAATTATTTCATATGTTTGAGAACATCACCTTGGAATTCATTAGTTATTGTTGTTAAGAAGAAGGATGGTTCAACGTGTCTCTATATTTATTATCAATAATTCAAAAAGGTCAGGATAAAGAACATGTATCCCCAACCATGTATTGATGAAAACGTTTTTTATCTAAATGGATTATAATAATTATATAAATTGGAAAATTCATAATTGTCTCATATAAAAAATGTTTGGAAGGAGAATATATTCATGTCTACCTTACATATATGGTATATAAACTATTATTTCAATATAATGCATCTCAGACTTGGGAATACTGCCACAATATTCATATACATGATGATTAGAGTTGTTACATACTACCATGAAAAAGTATGGTAGTATTTATGTATGATATTCACATATTATGAAAAATAAAGGAGGAACATACTGATAAATTTAGTACTATGATAAAAACATTAAGAAGGGTTAAATTGTTTTCCAAATTCATAGACTGTGTGTTCTGGATAAAAATGTATACTTAATGTGACATGTAATACAATGACCCTTCTCTATATTAAACATTAATTAAATATTTATTACATAAAATTACACATAATATAACCTGTAATATTAAGAAGTCTAGTTTATTTGGGAATTAGTTAAATTACAAAACAAATTGAAAGAAGAAATAGAAAATATTTATTGAAAACATCTATAACATAATCATATTATTAGGTCATACTAAAAACATCATAGGATATCTTGGGGGATACAAAAATAATGTGTGATATATATTTCCTAGTAAGGAATAAACATGGAATAGCATGCGGAAAGTAATACATGTTAGACAATAGGATTATCAATGGGGCATCAAAGGGGTTTCAATCATAAAAATGGACAACGAGATTTGATAAATCATTAAAACAAAAAGGAAACATGGGAAATGAGGAAGAAATTTAAAACAATGCATCATAAACGTATTTCATAAAGAACTTACAAGAAACAATAATGGAAAGAGTAAATTTGTGGGTTAGTTTAACTCTCTAATCCATTTCATAACATCTCATGAGACTAAAACATTACCCAGTGAATTGGAGTGTTATATAATTTCAGGTGCACCTATCACTTTAATTTCATTTTAATGATTAAGCATGCCACATATATTTTGAAACACATATTCGTTAATACTTAAATTTTACTCCATGATAAATGAGTATGTAATAAATACATGTAATTAAAAAATAAATAATTATAATTTCAAAATGTTTAAATCCAATTATATGAAATGGGTAAGATTGTTCACATTAAAAATGTTTGGAATGGAAAATTGAGGTGAAATTCCAGTAGCATAGTGGGGGAGTATACATGTTTAATAGAGGGATTGATTATAGTGAAATGGAACTCTCATAAGTTATAAATAAAGTTGATAGTAAGGGGGATATATAACATCATATTCCAACATTATAAAAAATAGATAAATGGCAAAAGAAATGTAAGATATACAAATAAATAGGATAAGGAGGTAATCACATACCATGAGAATGTGATTCCAAATGATTGGGAGGAGCTTCATGAGAGATTGGGGAACCTTTAGAGGACTATAGATTAGAGAGGTAAGACTAATGAACTCCACCATGGATTTTTATTAAAGAGAAATGGGATCTTGGGTCAGTTTGCATAGGAAATTAGTGGGGAATTAATTTTCATTTTTCAAACATAGGTTTTGGAATTTATATAATAAAATTATAAAACCACAATCCTTCCAGTGGGTTTTGCTAATATTTTATGAAATATAGGGATGGTTTTCATTATTTTACAATAATAAGGACCAAAATTGTTAAAATAATACCCTTCTTATGTGGAAGTCATTCATAGTCTTAATGAAATGATTTTAAATCCTTAAAAAATTTATTATTGGTATTGGCGGATTCATAATGGATTTATAAAACCAAAATAATAAATGCCATAAAATATTATTATAATGTTAAAACATATATTTGGTTATGTAAAACCATTATAGTATTTAATAAATAATTTTTGAGTCATTATTATGCCATAATATACAGAGTATATTTGTACCATATTTAATATTTAACTGAATACTGGAATCTCTTAAAAAATTATGAAAAACCCACCGTTGAAAAACCTAAAAGATATGATTTAAAAATTAATATTCATTTTATCTAAATAATTTCCAAAAATATATTAAGTATAACATTTAATAATAATAATCGACATTTATTGAGAAATTTTTGGTTTTATTGACAATAATAGTTTTTAAACCCTTATAAAAATTAAATTGGACATCATAAAATTAAATGATCATTTATATTTGATATAAATTATTTAATAATAAATTTTTTTTTAAAAATTTATTTCTTTTAAAATTCCATCAATTCATTAAAATTTACTTCTTAATTGAAATTGAATGAAAAATAATATCTATGTTTATTTGTAGAAAAATAAAAATCAATTGTAATGTAATAATAAAAAAATGAAAATGTATTCATTATTCTATATAGTACAAATTAATAATATTACAGTCTTCATACATATCTCTTTATTACACAAGAAAACATTCTATGGGTAAGGTGTGCCATGGTGAGACTTCCCTGGTCTGGTTCGACGTACATGGTTTGAGTTGTGAACTCACTGACCTTGAACTTCCCCTATAAATGGATTTTTTTGTGCTAATGTTATTGATTATGAAATTTGGATTGGTCAAGTGGATATCCCATAGTTTTTATCTCCCTTATAAACTCTGATATATGGGATTCATAGGGTATAATCCTACTTGTTGAGGCTATCACATCTTATTTATATTTCAATTGGATGTTTTTAAAACACTATATTTATAATAATCATATGATAAATGTTCAATGGATATATTATCAATGGTTATGATTATTAATGTCCATTTACATCATATAATACATATTAAAACCAAATAAGTGAATGGGTTTAATATAATAATAATATATAATAAGAAAATTAATTAAATAAAATAGGAAATTTATTTATAACTGTTTAGGTCATTACAATCTTACCCACTATAGAAATTTCATCCAAAAAATTTTCATTTCTAACAATAACATTGATAAGGTATTTCCATTTCATCACTATCTCTACTTCCCCCATATATTTTTAAATATTTTGGTTTCCCTATAACATGTTGATGAGGTGCATTATATTCTCTTATAGAATGTTGTCTCTATGATCTATGATCTTCACTATCTTCTCCTCATATGAGAGGACATTCTAAAAAAGTATAATCTCTTGATCTAGTATATGTGAGGGGTCTGGTATTTACTTTCGTTGGAGCGATACATGGAAGAAATCATGTAATTTAGATAGGTTAGGAAGAAGTGCTAGTTAATAGGTCATCACTCCAATGCGATCAAGGATCAAAGGGGCTGATGTATCTGGGATAAATATTTCCCTTATTCCTAAATATCAAGACTTTCTTCCTTAGAAATATGTGTGGAATACCATTTATCCTACATCAAAATCGAGATATCATTAATGATGGTTATAATAGATAATATGTTGACTTTTGGAATCTCTTGATGTTATGCTGAATGGTCTTGGACTTTTCTGTAATTTCCTAAACCATTTCAAGACCTATAAGATTATTTTCCCCAAATTCATCCCAACATGTAGGTGTTTTGCACATCTTCTCATAACGGTATTCATAGGGATATCATCATGATGCTTGTGTGGAAACTATAATCGGATGAGAACTCAACTAGAGGAATATGCTGATTGAATCCTCCATTGAAGTCAATTTACCATGATCTCAACATATACTTTTGGGTCGAGATTGTCCAATTAGTTTTGAAATTAGTTTGGGGGTGAAATATTATGCTGAATTTGAACCTAGTATTTATAGTTTGTTGGAGAATCTTCGTAACATTTTCGGTATATCTTTGGTCTAATTTAGATGAAATCGATAGGGGACTTCCAAGAAGCCTCTCCACTCCTATAATGTATATCCATTCATGTTTATAAATTGACAAGACATATTTAATTGCAATGAAGTGAGAAATATTTGTCAGACGATGCACCAAAAATCATATATCATCATATTCTTTATTATTTCCTTGGAGAACCAATGACAAAGTCCATGGTGATGTTCTCCCATTTCCATGTATGTATGAGTAATTTTTGCATCATCCCCATGGTTTTTAAATTTCTTCCTTTACTTGATGACATGAGAGACAACTTAACATATATTTTGCAATCTATTTCTTCATAGTGTTCCATGAATAATTCTCTTAGAGATATCCAAACATCATTGTGATTCATGGATGGATTTAGAAATTAGAACTATGTGCATCATCCAAAAAAATCCTTCTTTATCTTATGATTTTTTAGTACACATAGTTGGAAGTCAAATATCCCAACTCCTTCTTCATTAATATTGAACTCCGAGGATTTTGGTTTTATTATAGCTTCCAATTTCTTAATAATTCCAACATCATCTCTTTGAGAATCTTTTATCCTCATCATAATGGATGGTTGAGTAATAATTTATGAAAGGATGGATGATGTTCCTTCTATTATTATTCTAATGTCCTTCCTTTTTAAATCTATGAAGATTGTTTCCTTTGGAAATTTAATCAATGATAAAATTGTAGGATCCTTCATACATAGATTTATAGCCACTTTTTATCTCTCATAGTACCATACTAGATTGATCTGTCATTGTCCTTAATCATTTCCATTCATCTTCATTGGACCATATTCTTTATTTTCTCTAAATATATAATTAGGGATACTGTGATTCATATATATTTTAATATTCCCCCAAAAGAGATAATTCCACCTAGTTTTTAATGTTAAGATCTCAAAGACCAACTACAGATCATGTTTTGGGTAGTTATATTCATGAACATTTAGATTCCTTTATGTATAGTCTATCACATTGTCATTCTACATTAACACCCATCCCAATCCCTTAATTGAAGCATCACTAAATACCATAAAAATTTATCCCCTTGTGGGTATTTTCATTATATGTATAGTTCTATGATCTTTTTTCAAAAAATTTAATCCCACTTCATTTTCATCATTCTATAAAGACATGAATCTCTTACGAGCCAGCTTGGTTATAAGGTTTTACAATTGTTAAACATTTCAAAAAAAATCAATGATTGTACCCAGCTAATCCAAGGAAACTATAGATATCCATCCCTGATGTTGGCCTCATACATCCATCAACTATTTTTTTCGAAGGGTCCATATATATCCCATTTTTTGTGATAATATTCCACATGAATTTGCATTACCTCAACTAGATCACACTTTTTTTTTCTTTTTGTAAGGATTATACTTTTGTAATGACTTTAGCATAGTGTTCAGATGCTCCTCACGACCCTCTATACCTTTAGAGTGTATTACAATATCATCTATGAGGACTATCAAAAAAATATTAGTAATATATAAAGACTCTATTCATCTAGTTTATAATTATTTATAGAGATTAGTGAGTCTAAATGGAATTAATATAAAATCATAGTGCTTCATCCTTGTAAGAAAATCTGTCTTGGGGATATCCTCTTTCTTCATGATAACAAGGAAATGCCCCAAATGATGATCCACTAGGGAGAATTATTGTTCTCAACATAATTGATCAAACAAACCATAATTACCTTGAAGATGATACTTTTTCATTATCTTTATCTTTTTTAGATCATGATAACAATTCTAAAGGCACATTGACCCATCCTTCATCATGATGATGAGAACTATTTATCCCCATGGTGTAGAAAATGGTTTTATGAACCCATTTTCTTAATTCTCATGTAATTATTTCTTCATATCTTTATGTTCTATAGTAGCCATTCTATACGGATTCTTGGATAATAGAAATAGACTAGTTATAATATCAATTGAAGATTCATCCTATAACACCCCAAATGATAAAGGGTTAAATGAATAAATGATAAGAGTCATGTCAACCAGGTGCACCTTCTTTTTCTGAAGCCAACCTAATTAGAAATCCACTATTAAGCATGCTTGGACTGGAGTAGTGATTAGGATGGGTGGCATTTTGGGAAGTTTCCAAGGCTGTGTGTGAGTGAGGACAAAACACATTTGAAAGGACATGTGTTGGCCTATTTGGATAGTCATTAGTCAGATGACCCTTTTGGGCATATGGGTGGGCCCCAGAGTGGGGACCACGTTTCTATGGGGAACTAGTGGTACTTGCTGGGCCATAACCTTATTGCCATGTAAAGGTGGGGTGTCTACGCTGTCATCATGACCCGTTTGTTACATTTGGTATCAAAGGTGGTACCCATCCTTATGTGCGGTGCACTCTAGGTTTGTGATGTAGGGCCCACAATGAGGATGTTTTGCTCTAATGGGGGTTGATTGTAACACCCCTAATGATAAAGGGTTAAATGAATAAATGATATGTCTCATGTCCACAAGGTGCACCATCCTTTTCTGGTGCCTACCTAATTATAACTCTAAAGTTAAGCTTTCTTGTACAAGAGTAGTGATCAGGATGGGTGACTTATGGGATGTTTTCTAGGGTGTGTGTGAGTTTAGACAAAACACACTCGATATGACATGTGTGGGCTTGTGGGGATAGTCATTAGTCAGATGACCCATTCAGGCATGTGGGTGGGCCCTAGGGTAGAGACCATGTGTCTGCAGGGAAACTGGTGGTACTTGGTGGGACCAGATCCGATGTCCACGTTAATGGTGGGGAGTCTATGCTATCACCGGGACCTAGTTGTTACACATCCTCTCAGATATGAGGAAGATCAAAAAATTCTTCAGGAAACACTTCAGCCTATTACAACAAAATGATAAATTCTTAAATTATTACCATTTTCTTATAATCATTATTTTTATTTAGATATTCTTACTCAGAGTGTAATAATATCCATTCTTGAGATGTTGGTTCTAAAGAATATTCACCCACCTAATTTTATTTATGCTTAATTGGAGGATTAATAGAGATATGGTGGGTGATTCCTTTCCCAGAAAAATTTATGATGTATTCAAATAGGGAAACCCAATCCAAACCGTGAATTGCATCAAATTCCACGAAAGTTTGTATCACAAGGTACACTAGGATGTTCATCCCACAAATTTTTACTAGGGAGGTGTTATATACCTATGATACAATAATTTATATTTTTTATATTTTTACAAATAGCTTTAATACCATGATTGGGGTTGGGGATTGAATAGTTATACTTAACATTCATGATATAATTGAACACATATAACCAGAATCAAAAATACCATCTATATTATATAATGAATAGACCATGTACCTATCACAAAATCATTTTTTGGATCCAACACAGTGGTTGGGATAGAATAAGTTCAACCATAGTACCTTGGAGGTTATTGGTTGTCTCAGAAATCCATAAGATTAGTGAATTTGTTTGGAAATACTCCTAGTTCATTATAGTTATAAAATTAATAGTTATTTGATGGTTGACCAGAGAACTCCATTCCTCCATCTCATTAGTGGGTTTCCCCCATCATTGTACGCTATCTAGGTTTCCATTACTGCACTTAATGCACTTAAATGTTCCCTTTATGAAATTTTGTATCATGCTTTTTATGCACTTTTGACAAGTGAGATATTGATATTTCATTACAACAATATATTTCTCCATTGGACCATCAACAATAAAGTACACTTTCCACTTTATATCCTTGTGATATCATTGAGATTTTATAGTCTCTATTCCAACATTGAGAGATCATCTTTCAATTTCCTCATAGTTATCAAAGTCTCTGATCACCATGTTCTTTCCTAGAATAGGTTTTATCCCACTAAATAAGTCTCTAATAATTAATTTGGGGGTATGTATAAAGTTGAGGCACATTATTTAAGTCTTTTAAATTTTTCCTCATACACTCTGATAGATTCTTCGTCTTTTTTGTAGGTTATAAAAATCCCATTCTATTTTACGTGATAAAGAGAGAAAAATAAATAATTATTTAAAATCATTTTCCATAAATCCTTCAACCCCATCTCTTTGATATCTTCTATAGGATTAATATTCTTTATTAATGACCTGTAATGATAAACTTATCCTTCCATATGATAAACAATTAATAAACCCTTATCTTTCTCATATCCTTGAATTACTGCAAAGATCATCTCAATGGTGTGGATACACTATTCCATGATTATGGGATCAAATGTTCCAATGAATTTTAGTGGACTTTTTGCATAAATGTGTCAATTTATACTTGTTCACTCTTAGGGGGGGTTGGTTTTTACTTATGGTTGGGTTTCTATTCAGATCCTTTGTTATCTTAGACAGTATCATCAAATGGGTTTTCATTTTTTCTCACATTAGGTTGGGCATCTGGTTTGGGAAGTCATCACATTTACATACACATTGGTTGTTTACCCGATTCCTAATATTTTCTATCATTGGATATAAAAAAAGGATAAATTGGGGATGGATTTTTTCAAATTATTAAACACATAAATGAGAGTCTAATGACATTAAATGTATCAAATTTAAATTAAAATAATTTCTTTAGCATATAAATTTATAGGCTTCAATCTATGTTATCCATGAACTATTCTCTAACATATACACTTATGGGAATGTTGTGTTCTCATAATATTGGGTTTTAATGTGATTTTGTATTAAATAATGAATATCCCTAGGATTATCAAAGTAATCTTGCAATAAGGCCCGTAGTCGTGCACCAGTTCCCATTCAAGTCTATCTTAATGTGTTGTTTTGGGGTTTTACCACTTTGTACATCTATTCTTTGTTTAAATACACTTATAGTATCCATATTATAGTGTATTTTCTTGATAAAACATTGACTCTATACATTAAAAAAATTGGGTTCTTTTTAATTATTTGTTTAATCCCTACATTTTTCATCTAGATTTTTCTAATCATAATCTGAAAAATTAATTGAACTTTTCATTTTATACCAACTATACTAACCCTTATTTATATTACACATTATTTCATGATTTACTAAAAAAATTTACACATTATGAAAGCTAGAAGATTGAGAAAACTAGTGCAGTTGGGAATTAGGTATGTTACATAACAACCGAAAACAATAACTACAACATATTTATTGAAAATTTCTTTAACATGATTACATAATTCCTTCATACATAAAATTTAACGGGATAACCTACAAACAAACATTAGAAATGGTGATATATAAATCTCAAAACAGGCCTAAACATGGAATAACCAGTAGAATACAATACATGCTAAACGATCGGCATATCCATTCCTTATAAGAGGGGTGTGAATAATAAACATGAACAATAAGAAATGATATATGATGATAAATTAATGTAACATGGGAAACGTGGAAACAACATAAAACACTACATCCTAATAAAATTTCAAGGCTGACTACAATGAAATCATGATAAAAAATTCATTGGATGATTAGGATCACTCCATAATCCCTTGTATGGAATCTCATGAGACTAAAACACTACCATACATGTTTAATCACAATATAATTATTGGAAAAACTATCACCTTCATTTCATTCTCCTACTTATGTTTTCCACCGAGATCATACAACATGGATTCAGTCATCATCATATTTTACTCTATAATAAATGATGGTGGAATAAATACATGTAAGTCCCCACTCAAGAAGTTTAAGTAAATAAAGGTAAACACTCATAATAGAAAATTGGTATGTGTATTCACTACATATATATTGTGTGTAGGAAATCATAGTCAAATTATAGTAGCATAACTGGGGTGTATAAATGTTCATGGAAGTTATTTATGAGAGTGAAGGTGTATCGTATCATTTATACCTAACATGAACAATATGGGGGATATGTTAGAACACATCCCTAAATTATGAAATGATGATAAAAGTCATAGGATGAAGAATATTCTTGACTAAAAAGGATAAGGATAGAATCTATAGAATCTCATCCCAAATGCCACTCATCGGTTCCCTGAGATAGTTGGCCACAATACCTCAATCACCCCTCCAACAACATGAGTGGTTGTCAACTAGCATCAAGGGACATTTGTAAGACCATGTGGAGACTATGAAATCATTGATCATTGTAGAGTGAATATTGATATATACGTATACAAAATGAAAAACTATAAATTGAAACAACAATAGATCATAATTTTTTTTAAAAAATAATAAATTCCTACTAAACGAACTAGAAGAGGAAGCTCAATGATCAGAAGAAATAATATGATAATCACAGTATCATAACGATAAAATAATGAGCATTCAAGAGGTAAAGGATTCACACATATAAAACATGAAAAAAAAATATAACAAAATGAAAAAACATATATGTCTATCGTCTAAAGCAAAGGCTCGGTCCTCTTCTCCCATCTCCGTCTGAGAATTGAATGTCATGGATTTGAAGCTTACCACTACCTTTTTCTGACCACTAAAATCATAATGTCTTTTTAGATAACAAAGGTACTCTAGAAAGGTGTGAGATATAATCTCAATATTCCAACACCCATGGTTTCTATTCAATTCCAAATCGTTCAATATAAAAAAAACAGTATACCTTCACAATTTAGAACCAAAAAAATTAAACAATTAAATATACTAGACTAGGTTCCACCTGGATAACTATCCAAATTTTCAACTTTGGCCTAATCTGGTGGGTCTAAACCAAAGGATTCTAAAATTATAAAATGGGTGGGATAATTTATGAGAAGGTGTACTATCCCCAATATTTTGATTGAGATTCATGGACATGTCCCTATGTTACGAAACCAAGGACAAGATTTCATTCTGAATACATTTACTTACCTTTTACTTGTTTTTTAAAAATCCTGACATAATAATATATTGATACACCTTGAACCCATCCATGGAAATTAAATTATATCATCCATGTATCACTATAGTTATCAATAAAAGTCAAATTACATAGAATTTATTAGTAGAGACCCAAGAATGAAGTCGCATGTATCACTCCTTCCATGATGAGACATAATTCAAGGATCTAATAGACCACTATGTCTGTTCCTAGTATTTCATGTAGGGGTCGGAGCCTCTCTTGTGGCTTTGTAAACCAATATTATCATCAATCCCATCCAATGTGTCTCCGATAGAGAATGGATGTCACTCCATTGAAAGTCAAAATAGATAACAAATTGATTTACTATCTTAGGAACATCTGATATCTCCCCCGGCATGTTTACCAAACAATAACAAAGTCTACGGAATGAGTTTCCATATATGGTGTCCATAATGAAAAAAATATTTTCTCACCCTTAGAACTAATTTGAAGTAGCTAAGTAAGAAATACTTCTATTTAAAACTTTTATAACAAGGACTAATTCATTAATTCATGAATTTATATTTCTCTATGCATGTTGTCAAGGGAATTACTTTTAAAAATTCATTTACATTATAAGGAACAACAAATAAGAACCTGGAAATTTTTTTGGTTCAATATTCAATAAGGTGGCCACGACATTTAATAAAACAAACCAATCCATGCATAAAGTAGAATGGACCACCCCATGGATAAAACTCTAATTCAATTAAAACAACAAACTAAAGGCCTTAATTATGCATGGACACACTATAAAGATGCTAGGATGACTTCGAGAAAAGGTGAAATTTTTCCACTAGGTTTAGAACACACAATTGATGACCTAACTCTAGGTTATCAACCCATTGTTCAATTCACCACTATCTTGAGTCATCAAAGGTATGGTAAGGTCTTCAATTAAATTAATTAAAATATATTTATGTGAAACTAGAAGGGTCTGAATTAGGGTATAAAAATATATTTTATGAAAATAAATTAAATTAATGGAAAAAAATATGCCACATACCTAATTTTTGTAGAGCATCCCTCATCAAGCATCAAACTATTATTCAATCATGGTTTAGAAATATCAAAAAAAGTAACAAATTCCCTAATAACAGGGGAAATGAAATTTGTCCCAAAAATCTCAATTGATAGAACGAAATACTTGGAAAAGATTGATAGGGATTCAATATAATACATATAGCTTCGTATTGGATCTGATGTCAAGATAAATGAATGAAGAATATAGAAGGAGGATTGATCCCTAATTTAATACGGAGGATATATCATACATGAAGGATGAAAGAGACTCTATAGAATGATACAATATGAAACAAATAATGTTTAAATAATTTAATAGGGGGGAAATTATAATTTCATTCTCATTTAAAAATGTGCATGGGTTGGACATAATGTTGGAAAAACCATGCACCAACTGTATGAAATGTTCTGATTTAAAGTGATACATTTCATGATTAGGTGAACAATTTCTCTAACCAATCACAAACCATGTGAAAATAACTATCCAAAAATAGAATGTGGGTATAATTTCCATGTTCATTGGGTCACACTATTGTATACAAAACACGAGGCCCTTGAATCCTACTATATGAAACTGCATAGTTTAGGTAATTCATTTTGGGTTTGGCAACATGGTGTCTATAATTATGTGAACCTATATTTTCTTTCCACTTTGGAGATCTAGCAAAGAACATACCATGGATGAAATTGATATCCCTTTAAACCATTTTTGAATCATAAAAAGGTCCGTATTAAATAATTAGAACGAAAAATTAATAGTCCATACCTTTGAGAAAAATTCATGATGTTACATCCTCTCCTCCTTAAGATAACTCACCCTTGATTTTCCCATCTGAGGTTAGTAGAATGTTATCCGAGAAATGTTCCTCCAACTGTTAATGTACATTAGCTTCTTCCTAATAGGTCTAATATAGTACATATATGTTCTTCCATTGAACCTATACTAGAGGAACTGACTTTCCTCATAGAGGTGTCATTCTATAATAAACAATAAGTATAGGATTCTCCTCGGTGGATGCATCTATCTCCTGCTCAATATCCTTAGGGTCAAATGAATGAGACATGTTAGGATGATAAAATAGAATTTAATATATAATGAATTCATCATACATGGAATGATACCACTAAGGTAAAAAAAATAGAGAGGCTACCAATCTGACTCTAACAACTATCTCAAAAGTCCTGACATACCGAGATGATAATGTTTCATGTCTCCAGATTCATCTAGGAACTAATCATGGAGACACACATAGAAAGACCCCATGTCACACCTCTAACTATAGAGGTATATTGTGGTGATCAAAATAAGAATTATTTTTAGACTGAGATGATTCTATGCACACTCTGAATCAACTGTACTAGATCTGAAGTTTCCTAAATGGGATGAGAACCCAGTAGAGCTATATAACATACCTCTAACCAAAAGTGAGTTGAATGGAATGATAAATGGTAGAGTGATTCAAAAAGATCTATCTAAACTGTTTTATGTAAACTATTGTGGTATGAAAACTCTTGTAGATGACAATTATTTACCCAAGAACCTCCAAAATAAATGATACATTCCCATATCATATCCTTTTACAGCTGAAACATCTACATGGACTTCCCATCATTCTGAGTGTGATATGCTATACTCAATAGCACTTATGAACCTAGTGCATTTTCACCCCTTTCAAGAACATCATAGTATAATTAGTGTCTCTTCCCAATATGATAGAACAAGTAACACAATCAAGTTTCACTATATCCAAGATGTAATGCCTTCCTATATTTTCTATTGGGATGTTTTCCCAAAACTGGTAAGAAGTGAGAATCATTTTTTAACCTATCGAAAATCACACATACAAGATCACTTCTTCTAGGGGATCACATCAAGAATATCATAAAATCCATGGTTCCATCATTTCATTTTGTAACTAGGAATGTAGAGAGGGTGTAGAAGTCTAGAGGGTTTCTATTGGTCAATCATAATTTGCTGAATAGTAGAGAACTGAGTGATGAAACCTGATATTTATCTCTTTATGACATTCCTGAAATACTGATGAGTCATATCATGTCACATCTTGTTAATAATATGATGAACATTACATATAGAGTTAGAAAATTCCAACAATATCTCTTCTTGTATATCCAATGGCACCCACAAAATCCCACAGAAGAGAATGATCTCACATTTATCAATAACCCGTCAAGGAGGAAGGTTCTCCATCGGGAAGCTCTTCCTCAAATGAGGCCCTCATAATATTAAAATTTCCTCATCTCAACCCGCTTTGGAATAAAGGATGTTACATCCATAACTTCTAAGAGTGGTTTCTAATTTTGTTCATGAACCTCCAGAAGCATCTCAAAGAAAAAATTGTTCTTATTCCACTCATTGTTGGCATCCTTAAAATTTTGGATCTTAGTATTCCAGCTCAATGAATTAGCTACATAATATCCCATACTAGGTGTGTAAGTAATATCAATGTTGAAATATTTCATGTATTCCACCCACCTGCGATTCCACTGATTCAACTCCTGATGATTGGATATGTATTTGACACTTTTATGATCATTATAAATAAAACATCACCCACCCAATAATTATATCCTCCTAAATTGTAGATCATGATCCACTTCTACTAGCTTGAGGTAGTGCATATGATAGTAACCCTCATGATATCTCTTCTATTGGGCCCTGCACAGTACAACCCGATAACCATTCATCATGAACTATACCATCCTCATTCTAGAAGCATCACAATATATTGTATAACATCTTTCTATCTTGGAAAAAATTAGGATCAATCCTAATGTGAGTCTCCCCATTAAATCATAAAAATATAACATGTACGATTCAATTTGGTCAAATTTCAAGCCATTCTTTGTTAATCCTATATGTGGCACTACCATGCAAGAAAAATCTAGGATTAATCACCTGTAATAGCAGGACATACCAAATATGATATTTATGAAAAACAAATTATTGGGATTATCTGATTAAACCATTGTGATTTCCTTTATTAGGTCAATAGATACACCTTACACTAAAATGATATGACCCGAGACGTAAACATTGTCAATCTAAAATGGAATTTACTAAGCATTATATATAGCTAGTTGTAACAATCCCAAATTTTATCAATGGATCTTCCATTCTTTTAAATAATTTATATAGTATAAATCACATAAAACCACATTAATTACACAATAAAAACATTAAAAATGAATAATCAATGAGATAATAAGTTTTTCTAGAAATTAGAGAACCTATACCGATTGAATAGATAGTAAAACTCCAGAAAAGTATTATTACCCATATGAATAGTAATATGACCAATAGGATTGTAACCTCACATATGAAATTTTTGATAAAATTGACGCATATTATAAGTGAAAACATGATTTATTTATATAATTATATAAGAAAATAAATATTTTAAAAATTAATATTTAATTGTTGGTATTTTTGTATGTCATAAATATTTAACACCAATTTTATAGTTAATGTAATTATTTCAATGAAAGTTTATATTCAAAAAATTTAATGATATGTTATTATTTTTCCTCATGATTTTTAGAATATTTAATGAGACATTAGTTCATTTTTCAAGAGTTTTAAATTCATTTATAAATTTAAAAGTTGTATTTTTCTAGTAATTTTTTTGTTAAAAAACAAATTTAACATTCTTTAAAAACAATTTTTATAAAATGGAGATCATTTTTTTGGATTCTATGTGTCAAAAAATGGTTAGGCTGAATTTAGGGATTTTTTTAAATATTTTATTTTTTGGTAAGTAATAAAAACAGTAATTTACAGTATTTATATATTATATGTTAAATAAAATATAACTAATGAAATGTGTTGGAAATTCCATATAACTATTTTTAATTATATGGAATTATTTTAAGCCCAAAAAATATGACGGTGAATGATTTTGAGGCCGGGAGATCCCGGAATGATCCGTCAAACTTTTTTCATGCTTTAATTAGCGTGTGTAAGCAGTGTTCCTAAAAATAATGTAATAACTATTAAATACGTACTCGGATTAGAAAACTGATGGAACCATTGCACTTAGGATAGCAGGATTACCAAAAGTGTCACTTATGTTTAGTCGGCGCATGCCTCCTTTGAGAAAAATCCTAAAATTGCATAACAGTAAATAAAATAATTTAATTAATTATTTTTGTTTTCAAATGCTTATAATGAATGAACGATAACTCAAATTAATAATCTGAGACCACCACTGAACTCGTGAGGGTATTCTCTCTTTAGATAGATACTAACAATGGCCGGTATGGGCCACTAGTGAATGTTAGTTTTTGGATGTAAATAAAATAATTAGCTGAAAATTATTTTATTTTAAATTTCATTACTGTTAAACAGTAACTCGGATTGGAAATCCAAAAGTACCGTTGGGTTCGTTGGAGTGTGTTTCAATTAGGCAGATCCTAACTTAACGGGTGCTGGTCGAGGGAAACTGTTAATAATTTTTCCGAATATTTTTCAGCTACATTCAGTAAACACATGAGCGTCATTTTATAAAATTTTAACAGTTGCTTGGATTAAAAATTAGAGGTCACCGTTGAATCTGCATCACCAGTATTCAATTAAGGAATCCATAAATTCTACCATAGTAGGTTCGGTGAAAAAGTTATTTTTTTGGACTTTTTAATGATTAAAAAAATATCATGTTTTGATATTTTAATTTCTTTCTATCCTCCAATGGACGAAGGGCATAGATAGGGCTGGCGATATGTGGAGCCAATAAATGTATTGACTCATCTTTTCTTATAATCGCACCATTTAAAATTTGAGAGATTCAATTGTTTAATGAAACTCATTAATTTCCTGAACATTGCACACTCCTTATCCTCTGCTATTTATATGGAGCTCGGGGAGGGGTTTTGAGATGTCTCCACCAAGCGATGAAACCCTGACAATGTAAAGAGGCACCATCCACCTGGAGGGTGAGAATGGTTTTTATGAGTGGTGATGAGTGACACCGAGTCATGAACCAATAAAAACGATGAAGTAGGTTTCATCAACCATCATCTGCTGACGTCTATTCTAGGTTGGGCGTTTAATTCATTTATGCATTCAAATGATTTTTCTCTTCTCCATTCTTGAATAACACGAAGAACCCGGGTCAACCGACTAACCGGTTGACACATGATTCATTCGCCTTTGTGGGAGGTAATTGACGGGAATATTTTGGGGTTAATCTTGTGTTCAATACAACTGTTTATTGAAATACCTTAATATCCTCCATATTGTGAGCTAACGCGAAGGGTGAAGGCCTAACAAACCTGGCCAGAACCCTCTACTCTCTTTCTTTCTTTTCACCACCTCGAAAGACTGTTACCACGTTGATCCATGCCGCAAGAGGAGGGCTACGGATCGTCAGCCGCAGCGAATAGAGGAGGAGGCCAAAATGATGGCGGGCCGAATGAAGGAAGGTAGGGCAACCACTATTCCACCTAGCCAACCGAAGGACCTCTCAACCGTTTCAGGATCCAGATGATCGGGGGGTTACACCCCCTACCTTGGAATGCATTGGGTCATCAACCTCAAGCCAAGCCACCTCCCTCGAGCTAGGATGCAGCCCTCGATCCGGGCATCCACCCTCAAGCTAGGCCTTCGGAATCATGGTGGGCCGCTTCCCTCACACCAGGCTGCCGCCCTCGCACCGGGACGCCGCACTCACACCTGGCCTCTGCCCTCGCACTGTGTCACTGCCCTCACACCAGGTTGCTACCCTTGGAGCAGGATGCTTCCCTCAAAGCGGGCCAAAACCCTCTTACTGGTCCACCACCCAGTAGGCCACCACCTCATACTGGGCCACCGCCCGAGTGGGCTGCCGCCCCACATGGTCCGGGCTGCTCCCTTGTGGGCTTCCCTTTTCTGGTCAGGTCACCCCCCATGCCAGCCGCCCTTTTATAGATTGGATTCCCTTGCAGGCTGCCCCACTTGTGGCTCCAACTAGAAATCGGCCTAGTGGGTTGAGTCCACCCCGACATAGTGCAGACCGAGTCAGGTGGGTCAGTCAGACCTGGTCAAACCAGACCCGGGCTGAACTGGACCCAGAAACACTAAAAGGGGCATATCATGAGAACCTGACATCTGTTTGATAAACCATCTACAACCTTGGGATCCTTGAATCGAGAATTTACTTTTGGTACACACCACATGAGATTCGAAGAATGTCAGAGTATGGCCGGGTTGGATTGATCCAGAATCCAACCAGGCCCTCGGAGCTAAAACACTTATAACTCAGAGATCAGGCTTCTGATTGGCCCTTCGTCTGTCGCATTGGAACCCTTACGAAATGGAATCTATTTGAGTTACTCATTTTCGTAGATTATTGGTTGTTGAGGAATTACTTATATCTTGAGGGGAAGATTATACGGAACACGAGCACACTGGGTGCGAGGAAACCTGTGGAAGTATCCAACGTGAAGAAAGAACATCGACCATATGTGGGTCAACATCTATCAATCATGTGTGGGTCAGTTCCTTTGTGGGTCAACACTCAGCTATCCTATATGGGTCAGTGCATATCGATCAAGTGTGGGTCAGATCATGTGTGAGTCAGTGGGGGTTAGTTTCATACTGTTCATGTGCGGGTCATCAAGGGTTAGTTACCTATCGATCATGTGTGGGTCAGCAACAATGCTTTTTAAAAGAATAAGATGATCTAGTTTACGAATAGGTATCTTTACTTCTGTACATAAGTTATACCTGATTGTGATCAGAGTCTTCTACTTGTGTGGTACTTTATTCTTTAGGGTTTTACATGTGTGGTACTTCTATTTTCTTTTTTTTACCTATGTGGTACTTCTATCTTCGCGGTGATACTTGTGTGGAACTTATAGCTTTGTGGTGTTACCTATGTGGTACTTCTACCTTTGTTGTATCATCTTGATGGTGTGACATGTGTGGTACTTATATCTTCTTGGAGTCACCTATGGGGTATTTCTATCATTGTGGTGTTACCTTTGTGTTATTTATACCATTGTGGTATCATCTTTGTGGTGTTACATGTGTGGTACTTCTATCTTCGTGGTGTTACATGTGTGGTAACTCTGTCATTGTGGTGTTACATGTGTGGTACTTCTATATTTGTGGTGTTACCTATTTTGTACTTCTACATTTGTGGTATTGTCTTCATGGTTTCACGTGTGTGGTACTTCTATATTTTTGGTGTTACCCATGTGGTACTTATACCATTGTGGAGTTACCTTCGTGGTGTCATCATTATGGTGTTACCTTGTGGTACTTCTACCTTCAAGTTGTTACCTATGTGGTGTCTATTAATCATGTATGAGATGAATATATCTTGATAACTTAGGTATTTGTATAGGTATATACCTAAGTAGAGTTTTTGTCATGTTTTGTGGTTTTTCCTTTGTGGAACACTAAAAACCTACGGGGGTCTTGGGGTCCGTACTGAGTATTGTTATATCATACCTGCACGGGCTACGACCTCACCTTGTTGTGTTGGGTGTAGATGACATTCCTCGTTGATCAAGGCTGAGGGAGCTTGGACAATACGGTGCTCAGAGGTGGTCCATTCGATGTGACATGACGCGGAGGAGACTAACAGACATGGATTGCTGAGGAGGCGATCTGTACCTACCCTACAGTTAGGAACCTCAGAGGATAACCCAGTAGTTGTTTACCTTTTTCATTTAGTTGAATTGTACTTCCAGTCACACTTGTAATTTTACATATGGGCTTGTATTCCTACCCCTTTTTTACATTAAGCCCTCTTTTACTACAACAATTTACATTGTGGTTTCTTTTTATTGTGTTATAGTCTGTGTGGTTTCTTTCTGATGTGTTCTTGGACTGTGTTTCTGTACAGATTAAAAAGGAAATTTCTTCCTTTATAATGGATATACCTCTCTGGTGCTAGTTTCCAGCACCTAGCCTATGGAAGGTGGGCTTGGGGTAGTCACGACATGGATCATGTGGGTTAGGTCAAGAGAAAGTCCAATCAGAGGAGTTCTGTTCTACTGAAGAACTATGACTCTGATCATTTATGTGAAGCAATAGTGTTTTGTGTTATGAGTGTGGTTTTCAGTTTGGAGACTCCAGTGTTGGATCGGTGGCCGACATATCCATACACTAGGACCATGAATTTTAATTTCTGACTCAGCACATAGAAACACAGATTGTGTGTGCTTTTGAAAAGTTCTTCTTTTGAATTTTTGGAGTCAGCTCACCATGTATAACATAATGACCATGGAGTACATGTTCCATATCAGGATGAAGCAACAAATATAGCCACCCATGTTTCCCAAGAGAGTACATGATGATGGCCCACAGAGCGATGAGGCTCCGGCACAGGGCCTTCTTACTATGTTGGCACCGTCGGGTGGTGTACCAGTAGCACCACCACCTGTTGGGAAGCAGTTAAAACTAGAGTTACTGGTAGAGGAAACATTTAGGATTAGTTCCTTACACGAGTTTCAGCATCATATGCCCCTCAGGTTTCGAGGTGATCCTAACTCATAGGCATCTGAGGACTGGCTTGAGGTGGTAGTTGAGAGTTCTCTAGAGCTTCTACAACTTTGATTGGATGACATGTTAGTATCTGAGTATTTATCGAGGCGTATCAACCATTCCTAGTATATGATGTATACGATACAATCATTGATTTAGGGCTCGTACATCTGAGTGCGGTGTGTTTAAGGATATCCGAGCCAGAACTATTTCCCTTTGAATTCCTATGTATGTTTGGGTTCTAGAGAGAAACTTTGTACTTGAATGTTCTTTGGCTGAGCGGATATAGCCAGTGAATACTAGTAGGGGGAAAGCAGGAAACCGGTGCCAGTCTCAGAGTCTTGGGCATGTAAAAAATCTTTTGGGAAGAAGATGTGTTAGGGACAGATGAATCAATAGGGATGTAGACATGGAAGCAGATCTAGGAGAGTAGTATGAGATGGTGTACATTTTGACATGTTACAGCCACCCACCTTTGTGATCCCCACCAGGCTCTTGGAGCAGGAGGAAAGGGGAAGGGAGTAGCTGAATATGGTCATAGAGTGTGACCCAACGACTCTAGGAATGATTCTATGAATGGTCTGTGTCTACTACTAGCCGTCGTATTAATATACATATGTACCAATCATTCCTTACTTCTATGAGTCTTGTCCAAGACCTAGAGTTTCTGGATTATCCGTTGACTTGACCCTCACATCTAGAGATTCCTCTCGGAGGAGACTCGATAATCAAACATATGTCGAGGTTGTGATCTGACCCTTGAGGTGAGAGTTTCAGTAGGAACCGCTTGGTGGAAGCGTCGTGGCCTCACGAAGTTAGTTTGGGTATGGAATGGACATCAAAAGTTCATACGTAGATTGATTGTATTAGGATTAAAGGTTTTGGTTCACCTATAATGTTGGAATGGGATTTTCCATGGTCAGAAAAAAAGGAAACCCATGTAGCATAGGACAAACTCATGCAAAAGAGGGTGCATCTGATCACTCATGAGTCAACCATACCTACCCTCATGGCTGCGAGGGTTTTGATTTTTTAGTTCCCAAAATAAGCAGCAAAGTTTGGGGGGACATTTTTTCAAAAATATATTTCCATGTTTACCTCCCTGAAAGGGGAGGGACTTCTACTTTGGATGGGTACTAACATATTTTTGGACAAGACTTTTCCAGGGTAGCGGAACCCTTTTTAGTTTTGAAAAAAAGGGGAATACATTCATATGGATTTAGAAGTGTCAATAGAGCTTTCAAGAGCTGATACAGAGACTGACGAATAGAACTATGCTACCCATGAACTGGAGTTAGCAGTAGTGGTCTTTGCGCTAAATATGTGGTGAAACTACTTGATGGGAAAACATATTAAAGTCTACTCTGATCATAAGAATCTTAGATATATCTTCTCTCATAAAGACTTGAACCTAATACAACAACGATGGCTTGAGATCCTACAAGACTATGACTTTCATAAAGACTATACTCGTGGGAAGGGGAATATGGCAATAGATGCACTGAGCAGGAGGTCTGGTCTGTAGTTGCTGAGTGAGGAAATAGTGTAGTTAGCCGCATTGCAGATATCCTTTGGGGATAGAGATGGAGAAGAATACCTTCAGTCTATGAATGTCACTCCCCCACTTATTTAGCAAGTTCAGGAGGCACAGCTTGGGACACTGTCTGCAATGCTCGATGTGATCAGATATCCACATGACATGCACCTGATAGATTTTCTGAAGGTGGGGAGCACATCATCCTCTTCATAGGACGTACTATGGTACCGGCGGGTCTATGGGAGGAAGTATTGAGGGAGTTCCATATGTCCCCATAGTGGTATATTCAAGAGTGGTGAAGATGTACCAGGACCATCGGTGTCAGAACAGGTGGCGGGGGATGATGAAATCAGGGGAAATGTTTGTGTCACAATGTTTCACTTGTCAGCAAGTGAAGACTTCAAAGAGCTGGAAGAAGTCTTATACCAACAAGAGATAGAGACCATTGGAGTTCAAATAGGAGGACCACATTTTCTTGCGAGTCTCCCCTCGATAGATAATATGGATATTTGGCAGAGGCGGAAAGTTATCACGGAGGTTTATTAGACCATTTATGTTACATAAGAGGATTGGAGAGGTGGTATACCACTTTACACTACCACCTTAGTTGGAGTGGGTACACGACGTCTTCCACGTATCCCAGCGGAGGAGATATGTTCATGACCCTTCTCAAGTCATCGAACATGGCGAGATGGAATTAGACGATGGGGCAACATTTACAGATGCTCTTGTAGAGATTGTGTATCGACAGGAGTGGGTCCTTCATGGGTGGTAGGTACCTCTATTGCACATTCACTGGTAGCACAGAAACCTCCAGGAGAGCACATGGGAGGGGGATGCGCAAATCCATGATGAGTACCCCCATTTGTTTCTATAGTCTATTTTTGGATTTAAGGGACATAATTCCACGTGTTTGGTATAATGTAATGTCTCAAAAATTTTGTAATTTTTTTAAGTATATACGGAGTTATTTCGAGACCGCAAAATTTTATGGTGCACTATTCTGGGGCTCGGAGTGCCTGAAATGATTCATCGATGTTTTGTTAAGCTTTAATTAGTGTGCATAAGCAGTTTTCCTGAAAAAGTGGAATTACACTTAAACAGTTTTTCAGATAATAAATATGAGGTAACCGATGTGCTCAAAATTTCAAGTTTACCCTAGGCACGTTGTAATTTTAGTCGGTGCGGGCCTCCTGTGAGAAAACCCAAAAATGGAATAACCATAAATAAAATTATTAACTAAATTTATTTTATTTTTCAAATTCTTATAACTCAAGAACAGTAGCTCATATTCGAAATCTGAGATCACCACTGAGATCGAGAGTGTATACTCTTTTTAGGTAGATACAAACATTGGCCAGTATGGGCCACTAGTGAAAGTTCATTTTTGGCAGTAAATAAAATAATTATGTGACAATTATTTTATTGAAAAATTCCTAACATTTAAATGGTAAATCGTATTAGAAATATGATAGTACTGTTGGGTTCGTTGGGCTGTGTTTCACTTAAGTAGAGCCTAACATCAACCGCCACTAGTCGAGGGTGACTGTTAATAATTTTTCTAAACTTTTTTTGGGTACGTTTAATAAATGATTGAGCTGTGTTTTCTAAAATTTGAACTATTTCTAGTATTAAAAATCTGAAACCACCGTTGAATCCATAGTGCCGAGATTCTCTTAAGGGAGGCATAATTTCGACCGCAGTAGCTCCGGTGAAAAAGCTATTTTTGTGGAATATTGAAAGATTAATAAAATAACATGTTTTATTATTTTATTTTCTTTCATTCCTACAATGGACGAACGTCACTGGCTGGACCGACGATGTGTCAAGACAATAAATGGCATGACTCTTCTTTTCATGTAACCCCACCACTGGGAAATCAGAAGAATCATTAATTAAATGAACATCATTAATTCCTCGAGTGTTGCACACTCCTACTCCTCTCCTATTTATGTGGAGCACGGGGAGGGCTGTTGGCCCGACTTCAAAAATTGATGACGCCCTAGAAATGTACCGTGACGCCAAACACCTAGAGGGTGAGAATGGTTCCAATGAGTGGTGATGTGCGCCACTGAGTCACAAACTGATGAAAATGATGAAAGAGGTTCCATCAACCATCGTCAACAGACATCTCTTCCAGGTAGGGGTTTAATTCATTTATGCATTCAAATGATTTTCCCCATCTCCATTTTGAATAACATGATGAACACGAATGAAACGACTAATGGGATGACCCGTGATTCATTTGTCTTTATGGAAGTTTGTTGTTGTGAATATTGTGGGGGTTAATATTGTGTTCAATACAACTCTGTATTGAACTCTCTTAATATCCTCAATATTGTGAGATAATGCAGAAGGTGGAGGCCTAATGAACCCATCCCAAACCCTCTGTTATCTTGCATTCCTTGTTCCACCTCAGAAGACCGCGAGCATCCTGACGCACACCGCAAGAGGACGGTCGTGGCACGTTACCCACGAAGAAAGGAGGAGGTGGCCGACATGATAGACGGCCATGGGAAAGAAGGCAGGGCAGACGCCACACCACCTCCCCAATCGAATGGCCTTCGGGCCATTTGGGAATCCCCATGACCTGGTGGTTACACCCCCCACCTTGAACAAAACCGGGACACATTCCTCGAGTCAGGCATCCGCCCCCGAGTTAGGCTGCCGCCTATGACCCAGGACTGCACCCTCGGATTGGGCCACCTCCCACGCATCGAGCTACATCCCTCAGAGCGGATTACCTCCCTCGCACCGGGCCGCTACCCTCGCACTGGTCTGTCACCCTCGGACTGTGTCGCCGCCCCCGAAGTGGGCCGCATCCCTCTAAGTGGGCCACTACCCATGATAGCTGCACCGAATAGGCCGCCACCCCTATGTGTCACTGCCCTAGTGGGCTGCCACCCTGGACCAGGCTACCGCCCCATGTGGGCCAGGCCACCACCTTGCGGGCCACCCTATTCTTGTTGGGCCGCCCTTGCGGGACGCCCCCTTGTGGACCACCCTATTCAGGCAGGGTCGCCCCTCTTGCGGTCTGAACCAAAAATCAGCCCAGTGGGACGATTCCACCACATCATGTTAGGCTGAGTCCCCCCGGGGATAGCCCAGACCGAGTCGGGTGAGTCGGTCTGACCGGGTCGGACAAGACCCAGGCCGAACCGGACCCAGAAACACTGAAATGGGTATATTTTGAGAACCCGACGTCTGTTTGATGAAATGTCTACAGCGTTGGGATCCTTGAATTGAGAATGTCCTTTCGGTATGCTCTACATGAGATTTGTAAAATGATAGAGTACGACTAGGTTGGATCGTAGACGAATCCAGCTAGGCCCTCTGAACTAAAAAACTTATACCTCACAGATCGGGCGTATGATAGACGTGTCGTTAATCATGTTGGAACCTTAATTACTAGGATGTACATTGGGCTATTTCATTATGGATATTAGTGGCGCTGTAGGTACAACTGATATCTTGAGGGGAAGATTCTATGGAACTCGATCACCCCGGTTGCAAGCAAACCTATGGCAGGATGCAACGTGATGAAAGAACATCGACACTATGTGGGTTGGCATATATCGATACTATGAGGTTTAGATGCTATGTGGGTAAGTACTTAGTGATCCTGTGTGGGTAAGAACATACCAATCTTGTGTGGGTCAGCGGGGGTTAGGTACCTAATGATCCTGTGTGGGTCAGTTGGATTTAGTTACCTATTGATCCTGTGTGGGTCAACATCAATGCTTCTTAACAGAAATAGATGATCTATTTTACAAATAATCATATATTATTTTGTACTTAAGTTATACCTATTTGTTGGAAAGTCTTTTACCTATGTGGTACTTCTGTCTTTGTGGTGTTACCCGTGTGGTAATTCTATCTTCACAGTGTTACCTATTTGGTACATCTATCTTCGTGATATTATATGTGTGGTACTTATAGCATTGTGGTGTTACATGTGTGGTAATTCTAACATTGTGGTATCATCTTCGTGGTGTTACCTGTGTGGTACATATATCTTTGTGATGTCACCTATGTCGTACTTATATATTCATTGTGTTACCAGTGTGGTACTTCTACTATTGTGATATCATCTTCGTGGTGTTAACTATGTGGTACTTCTATCTTCCTGGTGTTACCAATGTTGTACATCTATCTTCATGGTTTTACATGTGTGGTAATTATATCTTTGTGGTGTTACCTATGTTGTACTTATAACTTTGTGGTATTGTTTTTGTGGTGTTACCTGTGCGATACTTCAATATTTATGGTGTTAACAGTGTGGTAATTATACCTTCGTGGAGTTACCTTCGTGGTTTTATCTTCATGGTGTTACCTATGTGGTACTTCTACTATCATGGTTTAACCTATGTGGTTTCATTTCCTCCTGTATGAGATAGGTATATCTTGATAACATAGATATATGTATGGGCATGTACCTAAGTAGAGTTGAAGACTTGCCTTGTGGTTTTTCCTTTGAGGAACTCTAGAAGGCCTATGAGGGTCTTGGAGTCCCTACTAAGTATTGTTATACACAACCCTACACTATATTCTCTAGAACATTGTTGTGTCTTGTGCAAAAATCATACAACGTTCATTGAGGCCAATGGATCTATGACTATACGGTGCTTAGTGGTGGACCATTCTGTGTGACGTGATGCGGAAAAGATTGAATAATGTGGAGCGTCGAGGAGTAAATCTGTACCTACCCTATAGGTAGGAACCTCGGAGGACAACCTAGTAGATGTTTCATTTTTTTCAGTTGTATTGTACATCCAGTTGTACTTGTACTTTTATAGCTGGGCTTGTATTCCTGCCCCTTTTTACATTCATCACTCCTTTACTAAATTAGTTTACCTTGGGGTTGCATATTATTTCATTCTAGTCTATGTGGTTGCTTCTTGTTGTGTACTTGGATTTTTTGTTAGTATAGGTTAAAATTAAATGCCTAACTATTTAATTTATATGCCTTTCTGTTGCTAGTTGCCTGCCCCTCGCCTATGGAAGGCAAGCTTGGGGTAGTCACGGTACGGGCCCCGAGGGACGGGTCATGACAACTATCATTAGGAATGATGTAAGAACCATAATCTCAAACATCCCTTCATTATTATAATATATTTTGTGTTAATTATTAATCTATTCATAGTCTTGATCGAAAATAATAAACAAATGAATAAAATATTCAAAAATCACTCCTCTCTTCCACTATAAATAACACCGCTCACCATCCATTCTCCTCCCACATTTCAAGATTTGAGCCGTGTGAAATTTATACTGAATCCTTTTTCAAAGCCTTTTTACCATATACAAGAGCTTTAATTTATACCAAAATACCAAAACACCTTTCTCATAGGAGGTTATGAAGGAGGATAATTCCGGATGTAAAATCCTCTTCCTTTCCATTTTAATTTTTCTCAAGTTATTTTATTTTTTTAGTTAATCCTCAAACCTGATGTATAAATTATCATGATTACTTTATAATAATCTATATACTGTATTGATATCATGTTAAATGAATATCCTTCATCAAACTCTTTTCCCTTCCATTCTTTTATTTTAAAGATGAAATCATTATCTGTGAGGTGCCGATTTACAACTTTCTTGGACGGTGGATTTTTGTTCTTAAATTTCTCCTTCAAGTCAGGTAATGAATCTATTTTTTTGGTTAAACCCAACACAAATTATGTATTAGAAAATTTATTTGGTTCCAAATTTAACATATTTACAAAATAATAATTAATAAAAAATTTAGTTCTTTATGATCAATAACTACTCCAATAATGTAATTGATAATCACTAAATTTATTATCTAGTGATTCATTCCCATAACATATAAATAAACAACATATATAAATATTTAGAAATATTTATATTCATTAATATCATTTAAATTCAATTCTAGTGAATTATACCCTTTCTGTAAGAACTTCGATTCTCATATACAGCTATATGAATTGTGAAATCCAAGGAAGGTAGCACTCCTGGGCAACACAATTGTATTTATAAATCATCAAATAGGACATAAAAGAACTTAATAAAATTATAATAAATCAGAAAAACTTATAAGTGGTTCATAGTTAATTAATTATTGTATTTAATTTTATTACCCAGGACATTAAGGTCAAGTGTAGAACACATTCAAAGATAAGGTGTGGGTTTTCATCATGAACTTCTATTTTCATTCATGTTATGGTTTCCTCCACTATACTCCAATTTAGATAATCATTATTTTTCTATTATTATTATAAAATATATATATATATATGTTCCAAAATCATATATCCCAGTCATTACATCATTATTTTATTGGATAAAAAATGTTTTACATGGTTCCCTTATCATTTAATCCCAAAAGGCAATCCATATTTTAAGAGAAGTCTTGATTTCTTTCCCATCTCCATGTGAAATCTATAATATATTCTAAGAAAATATTATTTTTATTAAAATTACACATTTTATTATGGTAAAAATATCTTAGTTCATTTCTAGTTTTATAAAAATATTTTTATAAAAGAACTAATATTTTCCAAGTATAAAATAGTATTTATCTCAAAGATTCCATAATGATTTTATAATAGTATTTTCATCTATTTTCATCATCCTTGTTGATTATTATGTTTATTTGGTGGTATTATTGTATGATATCATCTACTATGTTTTATTGAATCGTTTATGATTATTCTGACTATGTATTTTCTATATTTGAACCATTAAACATATTATTTCGAATAATTAGTGATTATGCTTACTGATTGGTGAATGTTATTTACATTTCATATGTTAGATTCAATATTAATTTATATGTACATTATGTTTGGATATTTTTTTATGAGGAATGAATTATACTTGTTAAGTGTCTTGTATTCCTCATTATATCCCCTAAGAACATCGATAGGTCTCATGAGACAAACTAGTTTGGGGTTTTCCCATTTATGAATGCTCTTTAAACAATTCCTTGACAATATGTTTATTGTGTCCTCTATTTTGAATTCCCATAATATGAATCTAGTAATTTATAGTCCATGTTATTATTGAATTAGTAGAATATCAATGTTTATGTATTGTTATTGAATTATTTAATCGGTTTATATTTCATCCATATTTTTCTCAAGTTTACTTTTAATGGAATGAATCTTTAGTCATTCACCATGAATTATTATTTATTTAGTCTTCTACGTTATTGCTTACCCTTACTGAGAAATTGGTCTCACCCTAATATGAAGTTTTATTTTACCACAGGATGCTAAGAAGTGTATTATGAATGACATGTAGGGATAATCTTGCAATTTTTGTGTGATTCAATAGAAGTTGATATATTGTTTTTAATTTCATTTTGTAATTTTAATATCTTATATATATTCTAGTTTTATAAAACTACTCAACTATTCAGTCCATCGGGATATGTATTATTTGTTTATTATGCTATTGTAATGAAGTGAGGAAATGGATCTGGGAAACTGGGGTTAGAATATATATAATTTGTATCATAGAAGGGTATGTATAAACCTTGAAAACCAAATTTAGAAAACATAGATCATGGTACAAATCCTCAAGATAGACATTGACGATAATCATACATGAATATCCTAAAATTTTAGAAAGGTAGTGATTATGTGGATCTTCCTTGAAATACATCCATATCTAGATATTATAAGTGGATGTCATTCTAACCAAGATATACTAAGGAATAAAAACATCTTAATGGTGTCTCAGGGGTAAATTGGTGTAGCCAAGTGCACAAAAATGGGCCATCGCACCTAGATTGATAATCTTGGGGGATATGCTTTGGAAAAGTAATGTTTTCATTACAAACAATTATAATGGATTTCAAATTAAGTATTTTCCAAAAAAAATAATGATAATGATTAGGATATTAGTTATTCATTAATTATATATTTATGTTCAGTTTTTTTATAGTTTGATATTATACATTATGATTCATAAAATAATATATTTTTTTCTATTATTTATAATTTTAACCTAGCATAGTGAATGGAAACCATATCAATGCATGTATTCCATGTAGGGATTTTCCTACTATGCCAGATAATGATGTTATTATTATTTCTGCAACTAGTTCTGATTAGCTTATAACTATACCAGGATAACTTCTCATATTATGAATAATTACATTACCCATACAGAGAGTCTTAAACCACAACATGGTGGTGCAATTATATATAGTTTTATGTGACAAAACCCTTCATAATTCAATGAGAATACAATCCCATTTGTTGGGGATCATTGGATAAGTTCATATGAAAATATATTTCTCAATATGGGATGTAACAAAAGAGATAATGTTGTCAAGGAAATTTATAATTTATTGGGTGATAATAATTAATAGTGGTCAATAATTCAAAACACAAAGAAGGTGGATGAAATTGAAAATATGGAATGGACATGTTTTAAATAAATCATCCTCGAAAAATATTTTCCTCAGGAACGATGAGAATATATGTAGAGTTAATTCTTAAGAATAAGATATAAAGATGATGAAAAGGTTGAAAAGTCTAAATCCAACATTACAATATTATCAAATAATGTTATGGAAAAAATAAATAATACAAGGAGCAATATTGATCAATTATTTTATGGTTTAACACCATTTATTAAAAGGATTCCCGTCTCCAACAAGTTCTCATCATATGAAATATAGTCTCATGTGATATTAAGATAGAAAAATAATCCTCCAAATAATTTTATTTAAACATAACAAAGGATAAGTATAGGGATGTTGAACACTCTAGAAAATGAAATACGAAAATGGGGAAGAAGATAAAAGTTGAGTTTCCACCCAACAGTAATTGTGGGAAGAAACACCCGGTTACTTATCTGATGGGAATGAGAGTTTGGTACAAGTGGGGATAAAAAGGCCACCAAGACTATGTTTGCAATGGAATGAAATAATATTACAATTCTCAATTATATAATTTTAAAAATATTGGAATGTTTGGACATGAATTTCTTATATGTTAGGAAACATTGCCCACAGAATGCCTAGGGAGAAATTCCAAAATAATGTGTTCACAATTGATGAGGTTAATGTTCTTAATGATGTTTTGGAAGGGACATTAGTCACTTCCTCGAACATATACAATGGTTTTTTTATTTTGGATCATTGCATTAATTTATTTATTCCCAATTTTCCATGAAAATTATGCATTTCCAATTTGATTTAATGTAGTATGTCATAGTAAAAACTCTTAAGGGAATTATCATTACAAAAAAGTCATGATGATAAATCCCATTTAGGATATATAAACATTATTTAGATTTTTAATTAATCATCATACTTCAGATTGACATTAAAATTTTCTTGATATAGATGGGATTTCAAATTATGATATAAAAATCTGTTCTAATAAGAAAGAAGTTACAGTTTCTGAAAACAATGTAGAGTCCCTTATCTTCACAAAAGAAAAATCACCTTATAATTCATACCTAGATCCAACCCCATTATCTCTTATGAATTCTATTAATAGGGAGTAATAGGAAAAAAAATTTACAAGTGAGGAATGAAATATTAAAATTGAATATGTACCTATTTTACAAGAATATTTTGGGGTGTTTCGAGAGTATTTACCTTGATATCATTTGGAGTGGGGAATTGAGTTTTTTGATATAATTCATGGTTCAAGACTTATATGAAATACTCCTTATAGAATGGACACAACAGAATTTTTGTATCTAAAGAAATAACAAGTGGAGTTGATTAGTAAGGAAGATATTCCAAATACAACATTCCGAACCAGGCATGGGAATTGTGATTTTATAATAATGCCTTTTGAACTAACTAATTAACTCTCTTATTTCCTGTATTTAGTGAATAAGTTATTTAATGAACATATTGATGGATTTTTTTGGTATTTATTGATGATATCTAGGTATACTAAATAATTTACGAATAACAAGAGAATCACTTTCTCATTATTCTAATGACTTTTAGAAGAAATGAGTTATATGGGATGATTTTCTTGTATGATTTTAGGTTTCAACCATTTTATTTTCATGGATGTATTTTCTATAAGGATATAATCTTAGTTCATCCTATAAAGAGAAATTTGTATCATGAATGGCCTACACCAATGATCATAATTGAGGTACACATTTTTCTTCTTTTACCTTGTTAGTATCACTGTTTTGTTCAAAAAATCACTTAATTATCTAACTTGTTAACCAAGATTATCATAAAAAGGATATGTTTTCAAGGAAAAAATAATGTGAATTTTTTTTGAATAATTAAATAGTATATTGATTAATTCTTGAATCCTTACTATACCATCATGAAATGGTGGGTTTGTAATTTATAGTGGTTTATCAAAGAAACATCTTGGATGTGCCCTTGTGAAATATGAAAGTGTTATTGCCTATGATTCATGGAAGATATAAACTAATAAAAAAAACTATCTAACTCATGATCTAGAGTTAGCAGCTGTAATATTTTCCCCGAAGATATAGATACACAATCTATATGGTAAAATATGTGATAAATGTAACGACCCAAAATTTCATTAATGAAAATTCTTCTTGGTCTATTTAATTGACTTCTTATGGTTATGTAAAACGTATGAACTTATTTGATTCTATGTTTTTTGATTTTAAATTACCATTAAGAATTGCGATGGTTTCTAATATAGCTGTTGAAAAGTATTCACATGATTAGTATATATTGAGGGCTTTAACAAATGTAAATTACTCAAACAAAGGAAGTGATGACCTCATCCAGTAGATTTACCCCATTAGAATCCCATTTATCAGAGCTTAGAAATGGGTTTCATAATTAGGCTTTACTCTTAACCAATCCCAATCTGGGAATGAATACATTAAGCTCAAGTAGAACCTCATACGAGAGAAGTGGAAGTAGATAGAGATTACCAATTGAGAAATGTTATCCGAGCAACCCCAAGAGTCTATCAACATCACGCACCATACCCTAAGGACTTATGTGAGTGTTTTAAGGGGTTATGTAAAAGAACCATTTACTACGATGATGTACATTATTCTTTTATAGAGAATATACACTCATTTTATTAGTGTTACATTGTAAATAGTTTTTTAAGCACAAATAGTATTTTTAATTAATATTAAACTAAGAAATCTATTTTTAAGAATTAAAGGATTTTTGAATTAAATAATATTTTAATGAAATATTATTATTTCAATCAAATTGTTCATTTTTAAATGTTAATGATCGAATAATTTTATGAATGCAATTATAATTTTTATTAATGTTGAAAAGCTATTTTTGTCAAAACCCTTGAATTTTTGATAAATGGTGGTTTTTATTTTAAAATTAAAATTTCACATATATATAAAATTATTTAGATAAAATTAAAATTGTTTTTATAATCAGGATTTTGAAAATATCCAGCAGTGAAGTTTTCCTAATTTTCTAAGACAATCAATGTTTTGGGTAAAAGTTATATATCCTTGAAATATATAATGTTTTTTGTGACATCATAATGACCCAATAGTGAAGTAATAAAATACTATAAACATTATTTTCATCCAATATATGTTGTAACGTTAATTATTGTGATTTTTTGGTTTATTTATTTTATTATGCATTAGTGGACACTTCAAGACTTATAAGACATTTTGTCTTTTTAAATTGTTTTCTTTGAGAGTGTGACTCACCTCCACTTAAGAAACCCTATTATTTTAAAAAGTTCGGAAATTGGATATAAAATATATTGTTTTCTACTCCCCATTGGAAAAAAACCATGGGCATAAACAAATTGATGGTTTGTGATTTTTATTAGTTTAATGTGTGGTGTCCCAAACCCAAATAATTAAGAATTCCCTATCCTTTATTATATAATCCCACCCATGCTCCCACTTCCTGTTCACTCAAAGCCTTTGGAGTTTTCCCAACCTCTTCACTCCTCTGTTGAGAATTCTCCTGAGGTACCCCATGCTCCCTAGAATCCTCTCCCAAGCCTCTCCCAAGCCTTTGGGGTAACACTTCCATGTAAGGGATTCTCACTTTCCTAATTTTTGTCAAAGATTACTTATATTTTCATTCCCTTTTATTTTCAATTATAAATGTTGGGATATTATTTTTCACCTCCCCTATACTACCCTATTTATGTATGAATTATTAGATACCCATTTATGTCTCATTAATTCTTCCCATGTACACTTGTTACCATGCCTAAATTCAGTAAGGAATTTTTCTCTCCTCATTTACATTCAAGTAATTATATTGTATCATGAATACAAATTCAATTAAAATTATTGAGAAATGTATCTATATGATCCCATTAAAATACAATTAATTTAAATATTATGAGACACCCTTTATCTCTCATCAACAATTTTAATTAATTCTTATGTCACGTTGTTATGCTGCTGAAATTGCAATGCGTTTTTCCCAGCAAAAGTCATTGTGTAGTGAATACCATGCCAATTTCTCTATCAAGGGTAATAACTTTTTTGCACATTTACATATTGATTATATATTCTCAATTATGAATTCAAAATTCTCTTATCGTGAAATAAATGGCGAGGAATCGATGTTTCATGATCTTGGTGACACACTTATACATGAAATGAAATGTTTAATAAAGGTGCACCCAGATAGAGCTCCAATGCATTGGGTAAAGTATAGTGTCATGAAACTGTCATGAGAAATGGGTTTTTACTCATGATAATTCATTTGAAACTTGGGTTTACTTGTGCTTTATGTGTAGTGAGGGTTTACTCATGATCCATATGTAACGAGACTTGGATCATTCTAATTCCATGTTAAGTGTTGTTTATACATTTCCATGTTAATATTATCATGTTTTATCATGCCTTTATGTTCATGTTTCTATTGTGCCCCCTTGATATGCCTATTGTCTAAAATTTATTATATTCCTCATGGTATTCCTTGTTTATTCCCATATCTGGATTTAGAGCTCCCCCTTTCCTTATGAATGTCATCATGTTATCCTATTCAAAGATAAGTACGAGGGAATATAGTGGTCATGTAAAGGAATTTTTCAATAAGATGTTGTTTTCTATGATTTATGTTGTCAAGTAATGTTCTTAAGCCACAAAGACACTAGACCACTTGATTTTCTATGTTTTATAAAGTTTAAGGATCTATGTAGTAAATCATTTTTATTTATGTAATAAAGAAAATGGGTGTCACAGTTGATATCAGAGGATAGGTTTATTTATTTATAGGACTAGGATTCCAAAAACCTAGTGAAGCCCTAGATACATGACAATGTAAAATAAAAGCATCCCTAATTTTTTGTGACTATTTTTTAATTGGTTTATCATCCAAATAAATCACTGCCTGGATACGAGAAGGTAGAGGCGGCTCTAGCACAATTGTACCTTAGAGTGAAAACACCGACAAGGTGTTTCGAGCTTGACTTGGGGTATCAAGTTACACAAAAATGAGCCTTTTTTCTCTCTTGGTTACGACACACTCTGGGGATATTCTTTGGATAATTAACAAGCTTAATAAGATACATTATTAAGGGAATAAAAAAATCCCCTAAAAATATATGCTGGAAAGTAGATCATGAATAGCCTAGATTGAAACCTATAAATTCATAAGTTAATGAATAAATGTAATTTATAAGTCATATGTTTTTGTCTTTGGATTACCATTTATGTGTTACCCCTAATTTTCATTTGATTAACAAATAATGAATTATTATCCATCATGTAGTTTTATATCACAATTTTATCATGTCTAGAGGGTAACTAAAAATTTCTTAGTTTCTGTTAGAAGGATAATGAATTGTTTCATGATGGTAGGGGAAAAACCTCATACAAGACTCTTGTCCCTTCATGAGGGCTTAATAGCAATAATTATTGTGATGTTAAGCTCTCATAGCCTCGAAACTTTTCCAATGATCAACTTTCTTACTAGACATTCTACGACATATCAAATACCTCCTACATACCACCGAATCATCAGGAATCATGGAACACATATGATAAAATATTAATCTCCAAACTCTACTGCCTTTCAAGATGAGGGAGGTACCATCGTGGTATTTTCAAATATTTTACCCTATACAAAGAGTATGAAGCACAACTTGATTTCAGAATAGCCACCATAGAGGGAGACCTCTGAGAAGCCTATATATATATAGTCTTGTCTTCCAATTGTTTAGGAAACATAGAAAATGTATTAAAATAACAACATTTCAAAAAATTCAAATCTAACTCTATTAGACTATTTTAAAAAAACATCATAAATGGTGATTTTTTGAACCTATATGTTAGAAATAATTATTTCTGAAGTGTCCATCATATTTTCCATCGGTATGATCCAAGATGCACAGACTTCGTCTAGACTAAGGAAGTGGAAGACGTTAAATGTGCATTGAGGTATTATTGCACTAATTGGAACCTTTCTTTCAATGATCAACTAGATAATAAGTGTTGGGGAATGCATAATGGTGGTGGGTAAGAAACCTTGAAGACGTGTTTAAATTTTAGATTTATTTTTGTATGTAATCAAATTGCGAGGACACAATTGTTTTTAAGGGGGGAAGATTGTAAAAACCAAAAAATTCATTAATTAAAATTCTTCTTTGTCTATTTAAATGTATTATTTTTGTTATGTAAAACATATGAAAAAATTTTGTTCTATGTTTTTGGTTTTTAAGTTACCAATATGAATTGTGATAGTTGCTAAAATAATTGTTGAAAATGATCACATGATTAGTATAAATATAGGGCATTAACAAAACTAATTTACTCAGATAAAGGAAGTGATGACCTCATCCATTGGACTTTCTCCATATGAAGCCCATTTATCAGAGTTGGGAAAGGAGGTGGAATCATTGGGCTTCACTCTTGACCCATCCAAAGCTAAGCATGAATACGTTATGCTTGAGTGGAATGGCCTACGAGAGAAGTGGAAGTTGCATGAGATTACCACTCAAGCAATGTTATCTAGGCCACACCAAGAGACATTCACCATCGCGCACCTTACCCTAATCTCTTATGTTGATTTTTTAAGGGTTAATGTACCAAGGCCCTAGTACTACGATTATGTACATTATTCATGTATAGATAATATACATTCTTTTTATTATTTTTACTTTGTAAATAGATTTTAAATCAAAAATAGTAATTTTAGTTAATATTCATCTAAGAAAAATATTATGATGAATTAAATAATTTTTGAATTTAATAATATTTTAATAAAATATTATTATTATTTTTAAATTAATTTTTATTAAATATAAATGATATAATAATTTTATTAATGCAATTGTAATTTTTAATATTCTTTGAAAGCTGTTTTTGTTAAAACCCTTAAATTTTCAATAAATGTCAGTTTTTATTCTAAAAGTAAAAATTCACATATTTAGAAAATTATATAGATAAAATGAATCTTATTTTTGTAATCAAGACTACGAAATTATCCAATGGTGAATTTTTCATAATTTTCAGAGATAATCAAATTTTTGGGTAAAAAATAAATACCCTTTAAATATAAAATGTGTTTTATGACATCATAATGACCCAATAGATATTTAATAAAATACAATATTCATTATTTTTTGACAATCTATATTTTAACATTAAAATAATTTTATTTTGGGTTTGTTTTATTTATTTTACAAAGCATTAGTGGAGCCGTCAAGGCTTATAAAACGTTTTGTCTTTTTAAATTGTATTCCTTGAGAGTGCGACTCACATCCAAATAAGAAACCCTATTATTTTAAGAATTCTGGAAATTGGCATTATAAAATATTGTTTTCCACTCCCCATTAATAAAATACATGGGCAAAAATCATGGGTTGGTTTCTGTTTCTGATTTGTTTAATGTGTGGTGTCCCAAACCTAAATAATAAAGAATTCCCTCTCCTTTCATTTATAAACCAACCCAATCCACCACTTCATCTTCACTAAATTCCTTTAGAGTTCATCCAAACTCCTCCCTCCTTTATATAGAATCCTCCCAATGTTCCAAAATCTCAAAAGAATCCTCTCCTTATCCTCTCCAAAGCCTTTGGGATCACACTTCCATGTAAAGGTTTCTCACTTTCTTTATTTATGTCCAAGATTATTTATTTTGTTATGACCTTTTATTTTATATTATAAATGTTGGGTTATGATTTATCACCTCCCCCATACTGACCTATTTATGTTTGAATGATTATATACCCCTTTATCTGTCATTAATTCCTCCAATGTACACCCGTTACCATGCCAAAATTTCGAAAGGAATTTCTCTCTCCTCATTTACATTCAAGTAATTTTTTGTATCATTAATCTAAATTCCATTAAAATTGTTGGGACATGTATCTATATGACCCCCTTACTCTCCATTTTGTGTAAATATGATGAGAAACCTCTTTCTCTCTCATCTACCATTTTTATGAAATCTTATGTCATACTGTTACGCTGCATAAATTGCACTGTGTTTTTCGAAGACAAAGTCATTGTGTAGTAAATACCATGCCCATTTATCTATCAAGGGTATTGAAAATTATACACATTTAATTATTGATTATATAGTTTCAATTATGAATTCCACATTCCTTTATCGTGGAATAAATAATGATGAATCCATGTCTTATGATCCATGTGGCACACTCATGCATGAAATGAAATGTTTAAGATGGGTGGGCCCTGATAGCTCCCCAATGCATTTGGTAAAGAATAGTATAATGATACATTATGTGAAATGTCTGTGGACTCATTATAATTCATGTGAATTGAGGTTTTACTTGTTCTTATTATGAAAATATGGTTTACTCATGATCTATGTGCAATGAGGCTTGGCTCATGCTAATTCTATGATATGTGTTGTTACCAAATTTCCATGTTATTATTATCATGCTTTATCATGACTATATGTTCATGTTTCTTTTTTACTCCCTTGATATTACTATTGTCTTACATGTATTGTATTCATCATGTTACTCCATGTTTATTCTCTTATTGGGCTTCGTTTCTCACCCTTTTCTAATGTGTGTCCTCAGGTTATCCAATGAAATGAAAAGTACGAGGGAATGCAGTGGTCATGTAAATGAAGTTTTCAATAAGATGTTGTTTTCTATGCTTTTTGTTGTTATGTAATGTTCCTAAACCTAAAAGACACTAGAACCTTCTATCTTCTATGTTATATCATGTGATGGTTTTATGTAACAAATAATTTTTTAGTATGTAATATAGAACATGGTTTTTATAATATATATATATATATGGATAAAAATATTTTTAAATTAATCTTTTCATACAAATAAAATAAATTTATTCTAAGATAATGGATCAATGTACTCAAGGATAATGATTTCTCAATACACTACAACTGAGGGATGGAAAATAATGTAACATATTCTTTGTGTAGGATGGATCATACAGTTCTGAACAAAATGAGGATTGGAAAATAACATATGTACATGGATTTAGAAAATATGGACATGAGAGTTATTAAAGAATGTGAATCTTCATTACATTTTAAAATATTTTCCCAATAGTATTTATTGTAATGAATTAAAATTTATAAGGTTAATTATGAAAATCATAAAAAATGTGAATAATGGGAAGCTTCTTGATTTTGTGTGTGAGGATAGAATTCAGGAATTTCGGAGGAGGCTACGTGTTTCCTCTATACTTGAGCTAAAAAGGGAATTATTAGTTGTTTTCCGTATAATGAATTTCTCTATATTCAACAGTATCACTAAGGTGTATAATGATCTAAATGAACATTTTCGAGTGGGTAATTTATAGTAGGATATTTCTTATTATGTATCAAGATATTTAATCTGTCTATAGATGAAGGATGGTAGAAAACTCCTTAGAGGTGTCATGAAACTCATTCCTATTAATATATGGAAATGGGATGACATCACAATGTATTTTTCATTGGATCACCAAAAATCACAAGAAATAATGATTCAATTAGGGAGATTATTTATTAACATAAAAAATCAAACAATTATTTGATATAATGGAGGATTTTACACTAGAGAACATTTCATGAATCTATATTAATGAAGTTGTATGAATTCATAGAGAACATCTCCCAATTATGGTTTATCATGATCCATAATTTATATCAATATTCTAGAAATTTTTTCAGAAATATTCAGCTATTGAGCGTCATTTGAGCACTTCTTATCACTCTCAAACTAATGGACAATCTCAATGTTTAATCTAATCATCAGAAGACATGTTGAGATCATGCTCAGATGACTTCCCATAGGTGAAGGATCAATACATACCATTGGTCGAGTTTCTTTCCAAAATAGTATCTATTCAATTTATCAAATGGCACCATATGAAATGTTTTATAGAAATATATGTTGCACACCAACTTGTTGGGATGATGTTGGTGAAATGAAGTTGGTCGGACCAAAGCATGTAGAGGAAACAACATAAACAGAAAATAATATTCAAACCCATATCAAAGCAGTTCAATGTAGAAAAAAGATATATAACAATAGTATGAGGATATATTTGTAATTTCCTGTGGGAGACCAAGATTTCTTGGAAGTATCTCTTTGGAATGGGGTTATATTATTTAGAATGAAAAGAAAACAATTCCATAGGTATGTTGGTCATTTTGCAATCCTAGAGATAATTATTGATTTGGATTATCATTTGGCTATGCCACCAAGACATTCAAATGTACACTATATGTTCTATATCTCTTTGTTGAGGATGTATATGTTAAACTCATCACATTTCCTCACTTATGATGGAATATAATTAGAACCTGATTTTTCATTCCATGATTAGCCTATCTGAATTATGGAGACTAGAGAGAAAGAATTGAGGAATTAGATGACTAGGTAGTTAAAGGAATGTTTCAAATGTAATAAAATTTATGAGGATACATGGTAACCATAGGATGTTATGACAAAGAATAACCCAAATCATTTCTTGGGGTGACATTCTAGAAATTTCGAGGATAAAATTTTGTAAGAGGGGACAATGTAACATCCTAAAATTTTATCAATGGATATTCCCTTATTATAAATATGTTATATATTATAAATCACTTAAAAAAACTTTGACAACAAAATAAAAATATTATAAATGAATAATCAATGAGATCAGAAGTGTTTCTTGAAACTAGAGAACCAATACTGAAGGAATAGTAAGTAAACCCATTCGAATAGTAATATTAACTTTATAAATAGTAATATGACCAATAGAATAGTAAAATCACCTATAAAATTATGGTTAAAATTTAGGTATATTATAAGTGAAAATGTTATAAAATTATATCATTATATATGTAAATAAATATTTTAAAAAATATTATCTAATTATTGGTATTTTTGTAAGTCAAAAATATTTAACTCAAATTTTAAAATTAATATAATTATTTGAATTAAATATTATTTTAACAAAATTTATTTATAAGTTAATATTTTTTACTTTTATTTATATGAGATTGTTTTAAGAGACCATATTTAATTATTAAAAGTGCTATAAAATATATTAGAATTTTGAAATCTGTTTTTTTCAAGTAAACTACGATTTTTATTGAAAATTAAATTTATCATATTTAAAAAATTATTTTCATGAAATTTAGTAATCATTTAGATTCTAAAAATTGGAAAATTATTAGGGTGAATTTATGTGATATTTCTAAAATAGAAGAATTTTTCGGTTATTAGGAAAATTAGTTAATTTATGGTATATATATTATATGTTAAATTCACTATTATTAAAATCATAAATGATTTAGAAAACAAAATCTAGAATATAACTTCATTATTTTAATATATTCTAATAATTATAATACAATTTATTGTCAGGATGAAAAATAACAAGAAAATGAATAAACTATTAAAAAATCACTCCTCTCCCCCACAATAAATACCAACCAATGTTCTAATAACTTATGAGCTTTTATCCTTGGCAAATTTGTGCCAAATAATCTTAAAACTCCCATTACACACTTTTAAAAGAACAATTAATTACCAAAAAGAGACAATCCCTTTCCATAAAGTGGTTTTCAAGGAGGATAATTCAACAAGTAGAATCCTCTACCTTTTCCATTTAATTTAGTTTTATGTTCTTTTCTTTTATTATTCTATTCTAACATACTCTTTCAAAATTATCATGATAAGAATATTATAATATATAAAAAGTAATGATATCATGAACATGGAATATTATTTAGTTAAATTCATTCACCCTTTCATTTATTTTAAAGACGAAATCATGGTCTGTGAGATGCTGATTTACAATCTTCACAAACAATAGATTTTTTTTCATCAATATCTCCCAAAATGATGGTAATGAAACCATTTTTATGATTAAAATAGACTATAATATATGTATCAAATCCTTTATTACATTTTTTATGTAATTTATTTACGTAACACTAAATGATAAAAAAATAGTTCTTTATGATCAATAACCACCGTAATAATGTAAATGGTTATCACTAATGGTATTATCTAATGATTCATCCTCATAGAATAGAAAAATTATATATATAACAATTGAAACTTTTTTAAATTCATTAATATCATATAAAACAAATTCTGGATAATTATACCCATTTTGCATGAACATCCGTACCCATATACAAGTATACTGATCGTGAAAATCAAGGAAGTGAGCACTCCTGAGAAATAAAATTCAATCTAATAAATCATCCAAAATGACATAAAATAATGTAATAAAATTATATTAAATAAATTAATTGTATAAATGTTTCTGAATTAATTAAAAAATTGATTAAATTTTATTATCCATGTCATTAAAGTCAGTTGCTAAACACATTCGGATATAAGGTATATTTTTTTCGAACCTCTATTTTCATTCATCTTATTATTTTTCCTCTATACAATAATGAAAATATTCATTATTTTTATGAAATTTTTCAAAATTATATATATATTATACAAAATAATATATTTATATCATTTAATCATTATTTTATTAGACAATAAATGTTTTACAAGGTTCCATTCTCATTTATTTCTATTACAGAAGCTTTATTAAAAGGAAAGTCTTGATTTCATAAATTTTTTTAACTCCACCCTATAATATATTTTAGGAAAATTTTTTTTTATAAAATCACTTATTTTATTATGGAATGTATATTTTATTCAATTTTTGGTATTATGAAATCATTTTCTCTAAAAGACTCTTATTTTCAATGTAAAAATTTTATTTCTCTCTAGAATTTCATACTGATTTTATAAGAGTATTTTCATATATTTTAAACTCCCTTATTGATTCATATCATTAATTGGGATTAATATTTTTAGATATCATGTGAAATTTTTTATTTAATGTTTTATGATAAGTTTGACAATGGATGTGATATCTTGGTATCATTCACCATACTATTTTAAATGGTTAGTGATTATGTTTATTAATTGGGGAGAGTTATTTACATTTCAAATGTCAGTTTCAATATGAAGGTATAATTTGATTATTTTCCAGCCTTTTAATATTAGTAATTCATTATAAATATTAATTGGTGGGGTGAACCCACTATAGCTCTTTTTTGCATCTCTAGGTCTCATGTGACAATCTACCATTCGGTTTTACCCTTTTATGTATGGTCATAGAATGATTCCATGAATGTATGGTTATGATTTCCAGAATTACGAATTCACACATTATGAAATAAGTAATTGATATTCCATGTGATTTTTTGACTAGAAGAATATCCTAGTATATGTATTTTTAAGGAATTATTTTATCATTTTACATTTCATCCATATTATTCTCATGTTTACATTGAAAGGAATTTTTTTCATTCATTCACCATTAATTATTTCTTATTAATGATTATGTTGTATATCATACCATTAATAAGCATCTAATCTCACCCATTTTTTATGTTTATGTTTCCCCGTGATCTAATGATTTTTATAATGAATGAATTCCCATGAAAATAAAGGAGTTTATGTGTGATTCAATAGAAGATGATATGTTTTATTTCAATTCATGTTATAATGTAATTTTTATATATGAAGTCTAGTTTTGAAAAACTACTAAACTATTATATCCCTTGAGACGATTCTTCATTTTTTATTACCCCAATATATTGAAGTATGGCACTGGATCCTAGAAACATGGGACAATGTTTTTACACTAGAGGTCTCCCAGTGTATTTATCACGATCTCACGGTGATTTTTGTAGTCGCTTCTGGTGAAAAAATACACTATGATGTCATCCATAGAGAATACCATAATGGAATCGAGATACATGTGGAAAAAACTTACCCATAAAATTCGTGAATACTCTCGGTGCATTCTTTATACTAAACATTATGACTAGATACTTATATTTTCCACACTTGCTCCAGAAAACTTTATATGGTATGTATGATGAACTTATAGAATCATAATTCTAGATCAACCTCAAATATATCTTGGAGAAAATAGTTACTTCTTAGAGCTGGTCAAAGAGGTCATCTATATGAGGATGTCGATACATATTCTTTCTTATAAGATAGTTCAATCACTGACTATACTAGAAAAACCTTAGGGTTCCATATTTATTTTTAATGAAAAGGACTGGTGAAACCCATGTTGATGTGCTAGGTCTAATAAAATCCTTAGCCTCTATATCTTCAAGCTACATCTTAAGATCTGGGAGCTATGAATGACAATTACTAGATGAAAAAATGGAAACTAGGGGAAAACATTGAACAAGATCAAAGGTGAACTCAACCGCTCTCTCATGAGGTAAGCAGTAGATGTATTCAGGGAAGACGTACCTGAAATGTTCCACGACTCAAGGAAATTCCAAAAGCAGTTTACCATGCTTGGTCATAAAGATACAATCTACATGGTATGTTATTATTCTCATCCTAGTACTATTCATTATATATTGACTATCCTCGATATCTCATTTCCCTTTATAGATATACATAATACCCTTAGGTGATGTGGAAGTCACCTGACAATAATGGAAATCCACCTGGGCTCATTAAGTCACACGCTAGTCCATATGAAGAATGTTGTTAAAAAATATTATCTCTAGGAAAAATAAAATCCATAGAAAATGGTACCCCCCAATCTCATAGAGTAACTACTTTCATTGGAGTAAACCCTCATCTCAAATTCGTAATGGTGTTTCAAGGTTTATTACACCAGTAAATAACTCTATCATTAAGCCTATAGTTCCCATTGTTGCAGTAACTATAATAAATTGTGACAATCATGTATCAAATAAGGCATATACTATAGTGTTGTCTACCAAAATAGTACCCCTAACTGTATATTAACCTGGTCTCTTCTCCTCTGGCGTAGGCTGCACTATATAAATATTTCTTCAACTATGATCCTATATGCCTACAAACTATCCTAAGAAAGCCAACTCTACTACCACGGAAAATATGAAGCTTGATCACCTCATCCACAACAACCTTTATAGCCAAAAAAAATTTTAGGGGACCAGTTTTATGCTCGATGATGATTCAATATCCCTGCAACTGAAGTAGGTGTTTGGAAAGATCCACATTCAATTGTTAATTAAGGAAAAGAGTACATAAATTGTTTAAGGTGACCAATCCTTCCATAATCCCATCATTCTATTCAGTTTCTCATACATTAAGTATTCTAGTGGCCTAACCTTCTACACCGGTGACACACTATAAAGATATCAGTGCATGCCAACTAACTTATCCTACACCCATGTGTACCCTTGAATTGTCACTTCCTACCACTAGAGAAACCACTTCTCTTCTTAGAAGATGAACTGCCATGTTTCATGTCACCTAATTCCCTCAGGTTCCACAAAGTGATAAAGGATTGATTAATGATCTGTGAGATTATGGTCATTAGAAAGACATTAAACTATTAGAATAAGTTGTTTGGAATCCCATACATGAATCACCATACTGAATTAATCTCTTCACTGATGAAGAGAGGTATTAGGCATTGTTTTTCAGTGAAGTGAGAGGAGTATTTCATCTACAACATGACCCCTTTATCATATGTACGAATTCCCAAACATGATCTGTAATAACGGTATCTGGGAAAAAGTAGTCGAAGAATTATGTCTGTAAATCTCCCTAGGCCATATGATAATGTAGACCATCCTGATTTAGAACTCCCACTAATAGATGGTGGAGTCACGTAGCATATAGTTTGTGATCATGAATCTTCCCTATGGAGGTGTCTCAATTTGAACAATGATTTAAATCATAGCTTCCATCAATGATTCATCTTCCTAAGGCCTTCCATCCACTAAGAAGGTGGTAGGATGCTTCTACTGTAACCACATGGTCAGATCTTCTATAGATGGGGTTGGTCAGGGTGCCCCCTAGACTGATTACATGAATTGCATGAATGTATCATTTAACTGAGCATTGACACCCAGTGGAGGATCTAGAGGAGGAGCCTTATGTGGCACTATAGGAGGTATTATGAGTGGTACATGGACCACCACCTCCATTTTTTGATCATCACAACATTCATTCCATACATCATGAGCTCATTGAGGTGGAAATTCTGTACAAATTCCATGTGGATTCCTCTTGAAGTATTTATAAAAAATTGGAAAGTGGTAATAAAGGACATGGAGAAAGCTATCCTACTAATGAAATCACCCCCTCTTCCTTCTCTTAGTGACTGGTATGTGTAAGAAGAACAAGAAACATATGAACCACTATAGACCTTAACAAAATACTACTACTAATGTTCCGTTCAGATAAGGTCTCAAGTTACATATACATGAGGTCCACTCAATTTTATAGATCAATCATTTTAATTTAGTGTTAATTCATATTTATTTGAGTACTACCATCATGTTCCAATTAATTTCATCATCAATTCAAATTCATAAGTTCTCATACACCATTTAAACTAAAATTGACACATTGAATAATTGTATTGTAACCTTTAATCTATTCAATGGGTGTAAAAGTCCTTGAGGCATTTTGATTGGATGATGAGCCAATGGAATACATCAATCAATACATCAATTGTGGAATTATTGTTCAATTAGACCTATTATGTCATCATTTTGATAAAGTCATATATAAAGGATTAACCAATTAGAAACATACCATAATCCCATTGAATATAGTAAATTCATTATGATATATAAATATGACATGGCATAATCCTTGGAATTAAAATTATTATTATTTATATTAGGATCAATTATTCTTATATGACATTATCTCATCATTCCAGGGAAAAAATACCCATTTAAATAAAATATAAATAAATAACATAAAAAAAGTTGGTCACCCAATGGTGTAATCCACAAAATTTTAATAACATTATCCATAAAAAAATTTACCCATCACATAAAATTTGGGTGTTCCCTATATTTGGTGTAGATTATCCTAGGAACAATCTTGTAACAAAATTCCCATGTTGTAGTCTCATTTATAAAAACAAATAGTGAGTCAAAATGAGCGATAATTATTTAATGAATCTTTATAGCATCTCTTAGTAGATTCCACTCACTAGTTCCCCAAGACAGTTTCCCAGATGATCCCAATTGTGCATCTTTGAACTCATAGGCAGATAACTAGATTTTAGGTCCTTGTTAATTTCATTGGTGATACTATTAACTAATATATTAGAGTGAAGAACTTCAATATAAATATATATGTATGTATAAAATATAAAATAACATAAATATAAACCACAATAGATCACGGAGAAATAAATAAAACCTAAAAATTCATGCTAAAATAATTATTAGTGGAGGATGATTAATTATAAGAATCAATTTGACGGTCCTGGTACTATAACTATAAAATACTGATCATGCATGGTTTAAGGGATATACTAATCTAAAACAAGGTATTCAATTTACAAAATGAAAAAACATCTATTTATAGCATCTCGAGCATAGTCATGGTCATATGCACCCAAATAAATCCTAAAAATGAATGTAAAACATTAAAATATGGATACTTCTCTTTGTCAACCCATTAAATCATAATTTGTACTCAGTTTCAAAGGCTCCCATGAAGGGTTTGAGATATAGTCTCAGTGTAACATCACCCATAGTGTCTAGGCCATTTCAGCTCATTCAATATAAAAAACCCATTGTTCCATAAATATTTATTAGAAAAAAATAAAATAATTATATATATTAGTCTGGGTTCTTCTAGGATACCCATTCAATTTACCTTTTTTGGCATAACCTAGTGGGTTTGACACCAAAGATCATGAAATGGTAAAATGGGTGAGATAATATGTGAGAGGGTTGACTATACCATAGCTTTTGATTGAGCTTGGAGGACACATCCCACCATTTTCAAACCAAGGACCATAATTCATCATAAAAAAATCATTTACCTTATAAAAATTCTTTTTGAAACCCTTCATAAAAATAGATTGAGACCCCTTGAGTCTATCCCTAGAACTTCAATGGTAATTTCCATTTATCACACAAGGGCACATTAAATTTCCAATGTCATTTAGTCTTTTTAATTTGACCCAAGAATCAAGTCCACTTTATCACTATTATAATGGTGTAAAAACAGTCATGGATCTTAAGGACCTTTGAGCATGTGCCCAGTATCGCACGTAGGGGCCACAATCTCTCTCATGGCTTGGTAAAACAAATCTTGCCATCATGTTTTTCTAAGGGGTATCCCCTAAGTAACTGTTTTCACTCATTTGGATGTGAAATTAGTTAATGCACTATGTGATTTCCATAGGAATATTTGGTATCTACCTATCATTTTTAACAAGAAATAATAAAATCTTACTAAGGCACGAGATTCCATATAAGGGGTCATTATGTTATAACCCCTTGTATCACCGTCGACACTAAGAAAAATTTTATGAGTTAGAAATACACACACATATATATACATATATTGAACACATATATCAAGGACCAATTTGTTTGTTCATGCATTTTTATAACCCTAGTTATGTTGGTTATGTCATGTCATTGATAAAATCCATCTACTTTTGAAGACATAAGGAATAAGCACTTGGCCAATTCAGTTGGTTCGTGATTCAATAAGATGGCCAAGACATTTCATTAAACAAAACAATTAGGGAATGAAGTGAAAGGGAATACATAGGTGATAAAACTAAAATTAAATTAAAATAACAAAAAAAAGGCCTTATTTATTCATGGAAGCACCAAAAGGGTTTTATATTGACAAGGAATTAAGGGAAAATTTGGTATCTAGGTAGAGAACACCCAGTTTAATGGCCTAACTCAAGGGCATCAACCCATGAGTTGATTCACCACTAGCTAAGGTCATTAAAGGTAGGATATGGCCTTTAATGAAACCAATAAAAGATTTTAGAGGTGAAACCAGAAGGGTTGGAATTACGGCCCAATGATACATTTTAGTAAAATCCTCAAAAAAATGGTAATGAACCAATTCTACCTACCTTAGCCACCTAGAATTTCCATCACCCAATTTCAACCATTGATTCGATCTAGATTAGAAGAAATCAAAAAAACATTAAAATTCTTACAAAATGGGGAAAATTACATTAAAACAATATCATAAAATCTAAGGAAATAATAACATTAAATTGATATGATATTATAAAATATATTTCTTATAACTGCAAGTTGGATCTGACAGTGGGAGAAATAGATGTTGAATTGAGTATGAGGATTCATCCCTAATTTAATAGCGAGTAGAGAACATATGTGAAGAAGGTAGAATGAGACACTGGGAAATGTATATAGAGGAAAATAATTATTATTAAATCTCTTACATGGGAGGAAATTACAACTTAACCCTCATTTAGAAAGGCACATTGATTGGCCACACGGTTGGCCAAATCATGTAGTAACCATGTGCCAACTCTTCACAATATTACTTTTAAAGGGTAAAATCATATGGTTTGGGAAAACATTTATCTAACCATGCACAAAACATGTGAAAACCAATTTCCAAAATTATAGGTGGGGCACACAACAATGCACATTAGGTCAAATGGTTGAAGAATAATTGTGTTGGTTGGAATGTATGATATCTTCTAAACGTGCAACATAGTATTTTCTTCCCACTTAGACGATCTTGGCTACAAACGAGCCCTAGAAACACTTGATATCTCCATGAAGGATTTATAAATCATAAAAATGGATATTTAAAGTAATTATAACAAAAAATTAATTGTCCCTACCATTGAGAATTGTCGGGATATTACAGGATCCCATACCCTGAAAGTGTAATTCAAGATGCCTAGGAGGAGCTTTTTAGGAGATTGTGGCTACTTGGGAAGACTCTAATGAGGGGAAGACATATTGAGAACATACTACAAGTATTTTTAGTTAAGATAATTGGTATATTGGGTGATTTCATATAATAAATAGGTGGGAAATGTTTTAGCATTTTTAAAACATATGTTTTGGATTCTATATAATAAAATAATCATAACCAAAAACTATCGATGGGTTTTCCAATGGTTTCTTCTATAGAGGGGTGGTTTTCATTATTTTATAAATCCATGGCCCTAACTTTTAAAAATAATACCATTGTTGATGTGAATGTGAGTCACACTCTTAATAAAATGATTTTAAACCAATATAATATATTACATGTTTTGGAGGACCTATAATGGACTTATAAAATTAGTAAAATAAATGTAATATTACGTAATTTTAAAGTGAAAAAGTTAATTTGGTCTTTTAAACTAATAATATTTTTATTAAATCATTTTTAGATAATTGTTTTTTAATAATACACAACGGATATTTATATCGTATATATTTTTTTCATGAAAATTCAATGTTCTCAGGAAATTCTAAAAAATTCATTTTTGGATAATTTAAAAATTTTGATTAAAAAATTATATATATATTTTATCTAAATATTTTAATTTTTACTTTTAAAAATATAAATTTATATTTATTTAGAAATGCTGTGTTTTTAACATTAATATTTTTAGACACTTTTAAAAATTACATTTGACTTCATATAATAAGATGAGTATTCATATTAGATAAAATTTAGTTAAAAATAATGATTTTATAAAAATATGTTTTATTTAAAAAATCCATTAACTAATTAAAATAAATGACTTTATTGAAATTGAAATTAAAAAATTTCGTTTTATTGTTCCATAGTCATAATAATTCATTATGTCATAATAATAAAATGAAAATATATGCATTGGTCTATAAAATATACATTTTAAAATTATTATAAATTATAGAAAAAATATCATTTATTACTCCTGAAAATACCCTTAGGGTATGGTGCATGATGGTGATATTTTTATGGGGTGGACTAACATACAATGTTTGGGTCCTGATCATGGAAACATGAACCTCTCCAGTAAATCGTTTCACTCATGAATAAGTTAAGGGAACTCAAATGTGGCATGGTAAAAGTAAAATCATTAAGATATTTTCTCCCTTATAAGATCTAACAAACTGGCTTCATAGGGTATGATCCAACTGGTTAAGGATATCACTTCATTTGCCTCTGTCAATATGATTTATTATGACAATGCTTATACAATATTCCAAATACCATTATTAGAAAACTATATTATCAATGGATTCAAATATTAATAGTATTTTAAATTATATAGGATATAATAAAAAAATTGTTTCATGTTTTTTTTCTAAAACTATAATTCATAATATGTCATTTAATAAAAACACATGGTGAATTTTATGTATTATAGTTTGGGTTGTTATATGTTATCACAAGTAAGGCTATATTTTTGGATCTTATAAAAATAGAGGTAATTAAATAATATAATCGAAAAAATTTAAACAATAGATCCATTGTTTTATTATATTTGTTGGTATTTTCTATGATATGTGAACAACATTTCCCTATTTTCAAAACTAGAATCAAAGATTTCACACAAGGCTGCATATTTTATCGGTACAAATGAATAAAAGGATATAATTAAGGGGTTGAAGAATAGTGTAACCACTACACCAATACTGAAAATACTAACCAATTAGGAATAATTTATTATCTGTATTGTTTCATCAAATAGGGGATTAAGTGGTGTCCCCATGAAAAATGATTATGTGGAAATATATTCCTCTTGAGAACTGATGGCACACGTGCCAAGTTATCCAATGCATGATAAAATTTTTATGCATTAATTTTCACATTTATGGTTTGAAAGGATTATATCTATAATATATATATATATATATATAACTATCCTCAAATATATATTTTTATATAAGGATCTTAATATAAACCAATTAATGTGGTTAGAGATGATCAAGAATTATTTTATCTCAATCCACTACCATCTTTGGAAGGTGACTAATGTCATGGATACTATAAGTACATAGTACCTAGGATCCATATCCATCATTCTGATTGTGATTTTTCTATACTTAATATACCTAAAAAGATTTTACATGGGAATCATAAAGGATAAAACAACGTCCTACCATACTGAATTCAGTTTTTCATCATCAATTCTAGATATGATTAAGGAATCTCAAATGGGTGATCTGTATATATTGAAGAAGGTGTATAAAATAATTAATATAAAAACAATAAAATTTAAACATTGAAAAAAAGGTGTATTTAGATTTTGGTCACAACTATATGTATTATCATATACTGAGAAAAATAAGTATCTATTTATTGTCTTTTATAACACAATATTATCCATTCACCCATGGATAAAAAATATTAATACAGGTCAATTAGTAAATATTGGTGGGATAGTATGATGAAGGATATCCTATAATATACATCATGGTTCCAGATTTTTTAACTTGTGAAAGATGTTTTGTAAAAAAATCCTATATGGTAATGAATCTGTTACACACACCTTTATAGATATGGGACCAAATAACCACTGATTTTTTCATTGGAATTCCAAAGAAATAAAAAGAAAATAATTCAACATGGGTTGGGATACACCATATTATAAATAAATATCATTTCATTTTCATTTGTGTGGAATTATTACTTTATCAACGTGAAAGGATATAAATTTGATAAATAGTGAGGTTTCATGGAAAATCATAATCGATTGTATCTGATTGACAATCAAGGTTCACCTAAAGAATCTATAAAAGTCTCTAAAATTCCTTCAATATATAGTTGATCTCTAGTAAGGTCAATATCCCTTATAATGATGGATGGTATTGTTAGACAATACTATCACTTGATGGTATACTAACACTTACTTTATGGATCTCAAAGGAGTCCAGAATAATTATCTTATTTTTTACGAGTTCTCAATCAAGAATATCCTTAACTAATGATATCAATTTGATCCTTATAAATCCATCTATGGAACGGAATGAAGAACTAAAAAATGATGGAAATTTTTTTGGGAGTGGAATATTTTGATAACTGGTCTAGTGGGGTATATAGAGTATATGGTCCACACCATTCACCAACACATCAGAGTGTCACAATGAGGATAAAAGAGTAATATAGATAATCATTAAAGAGATGTAGATTTTGTGGTAAGAGAAAATACGTTCCATCATATATCTCCCTTGAAGGAAACCATGTGGTTTAGTTTGAAGAGAAATATAATTCTTATGTATATTAGCCCTATTAAGAATGTTGATCACATCACAATTGATTCCTATCAACTAGTACTCCAACAAAACATGTCTCAAATACAAGATGTGTTCCACATAACCCACGTTAAGATGTACATAATAGAAAAATCACATGTATTAAATATAAAGGAGATAATTTTGGGTAATGACCTTCCTTATTAGAAGAATTTGGTGAAGATATTTGACTACAGAGACAATGTCCTATTCAAAAAATAACTCACAAAATAAAAGTAAATTGGTATAATCAAAAGTGTGAAGAGGATACAAAGGAAACCCAAGACTGAATAAAGTAGAAGTACATCCATTTATCAACCTAGTGTATGAAATTAAATATTTATGGATAAATACATTATTGTGGTAGAATATCATGACCCAATGATTCGGTCTATTATAAAATAAACTAAGGTCTCCCATAAACTAATTTTTTTTAAAATTAATTAACATAGATTTATAATTATGCTTCAAAGGAACATTACACATCATACAATAATATATTCTATAATTGAAAATAATAGAAGGAGGTAATTTCTAAATGAAAGTGAAACTAAAAAGTAAAACACCATAGGATATAATTATCCTCTAAAGATCACTCCTATCATAAAGACACTAAAACTAATGTGAAGCATTAGTAATAAGATTAAAATTATCAAGAGAAGTGTAAAACATTTTTATGGGTATTAGTGAATTATGAGGAATGATAATTCAAGAGTATATATAAGGTGGAAAGGCCAATGTGGGCATTAGGATATGAGCATTTCATGATCACAACCAAATGACTGCAATGTAACTATTATATGACCATTAGACTTGTAATAGTACTTAATATAACAGAAAAATACTAGTTTAAATTTATTTTCAGATGTATTATATAATAAAAATATATGAAGAATATGTTATTTATTAATCAATACATATTAGGTTTTAAAAAATTAAAATTTTTTTATGTCAAAAGATAATATTTTCAAAATTTAAAATTTGTATTTTATATAAATATTTATTCCATTTGGGAAACATAGTTTTATATATATAGAAATTTATTTATATAAAATAAAAATAATATTTAAATATATCTTGTTAAATTTATTTTATGTTGAAATTTTTAGAATCTTTTGCGATAATTTATTTTGGTGAATATTAATTAATTCAATTGTTTGTTTTTAGTATGTTTTATGACATTACAAATAATTAACAATGGTTTAATAATTAATATAAGTGAATTCCAGAATAGTAATAATTAATTTTATAAATATAAATATTTTGTAATCACATAAATATCATTTAAAATTTTAAAATTTAATTTAAGGATTTAAAAACAATTATGTGGAAAAAATAAATATTCCCACCCAAGTAATAATAAAACTTAAACTAAATTTTTTAATGAATAAAATTAAAAAATTATTCAATGAAATTAGTAAAAAAAATTAATCCATTGGTATGTCATTGGTTTTTAATTTTCCATGTCCATTATTTCCAAGGCATATATTTTAAAATTAACAAAAAATCATCATCATATTGTTATAAATACACACTTCTCCATCATATTTCATTCACTCAAAATCTAATTTTCTTATGAAAAACTATCTAATTATCTCATTTAGTACTTCTAAAAATACTTTATTTTCTCATGGGTTCTCCTCTCTATTCTTAAGAAGAGATATTTAAGGAAAGAGATTCTATTACTATTGATTTTCTTTCAATTATTTGCTTTATAGAGAGAATTATTGTTTTCAAAATTCTAGGTTTTCATACAGTTGAAATCATTCCATTATTAGAAAAATTATCTCTATCAATGTGATATTTTCTTTATCACTGACAAACTATACTCAATTAAAAAAAATTATACTAGTTATTATGATGAAATCATTATTTGATTTTCCATGAAACACTTTTTATTGTGAATACCCAATATTATTTTTCAATGGTTATTCAAATAAAGGTAATTTTACATAATTGAACATGTACATTCATGTGTGAAACTCATAGTCCCATTTTATGGGTTTAAAATATTTAAATTCCTTTCTGAAAATGATCATCTGAAATAAATGATTTATAAATAAAACACATTCTCATTATCATGGGTTATTGATGCAATGATTTCATATGAAATATGATCTATGTGTGTCACGAACCGAATCTGGTCGCCTTCAAAATCAGCACTCGACCTGGTCCATGGCAAGTCCCGAAGGGCATTCCGGATGCCCACGGGCTGGCACAAGTGCCCAGGTATCAAAACTGAAAATTGGGAACGATTTACCCGAGTTTTTATACTTGAAACATCAAAAGAATCCAAGAAACTAAATCTGGATTTTTCAAATCGAAACATCTTTTTAATGAATTCAGAACTGAATTCCACAATTATAAATAATGTTTTACGATCATTACAAAGGTACAATCCCAAGAAAAGACAGCCCAAGAACCTCAACATGGCAAGAGGCATCTTCCTCAAGCCATCTCCACAACACCGCATCGTGAATGACCGGTGGAAACCCGAACTGTTGGCACAAAAGTTATACCCAAACCTGCGACAACAAAATAACCAAGTCTACCTACACCCAAGGGTGTAAGTAGGGTGTGATCCAAAGCCAAATAGGATACCACTATTAAGAGATTCCATATAATAATAATTTAAAGACGAAAAGCATGCAAGTTTTCAAAAACATGAAAAGATAGTTACAATTTCTAAAAGTTGCAACTTTGAATAAGAACAGTTTTCAAGTGGGCTATTTTAAAGGATTAACACTTTTTAAAATAAACACCAAAGATACTGAATTTTCCAGCAAAATGTACTGTATGCCGACGGTAAGCACAAAATATCCAGTGAGCACAAGCAATGGTAAATAACCCCTAGGAACTAGCTAGCTGTGGGTCCCAGGTACCTCGTATCTCGGTGTGAGTAACCATCACAAATATTCATTCTCGTGCACGAGCCACTAGTAGGGAACATACCCATAACCTAGTGGTCCCCAATTGTCATCATCTTAGTTTAGTTAGAGTTGTAAATGTCAATCTTGCTAAGTGAAACTGAGGCCAAACCCCACTGGATCACTAGCATTTGAGTACATGTACACCCACCTAGATACCTGGGTTTTCCCTTTGTGCTCAAAAAATTTCAACAAGTCAATGAATATACATTTAGCATGAAAATATCATTTCCATATCATAAATTCACCAAACATCCCACATGTATACAACACAAGTCACAGAAGTCCACTTTTCATTCAAATGCATTTTGAAATCAAACCCACACCAAAATAGCCCACAACACTTTTTGCATAACTTTCACAATCCAACACATCCTTTAACAATTTTATAAAATACCAAAAAATATACTAAACATAACATTACAGCCCACTCACATGTTTCCTAAAACCCTTTTTATAAACAAAATCCACTTTTCACATCGCACTCACACAAACAGCCCATATAACGTTCACACCTCTTTCACATTTTAGTAAATCCATTAAACATTTTTATAAAACATTTCCAAGAGGATACACATAACATAACAGAACTATTAACATTTAATATGGTCCATTTGGAAGTATAAACAATCCAAAACAGTTTTCCAATATGGTTTCACATCTTACATAAATCATTAAACCATTCAAAACTTTCATAAAACAATTCTAAAGAGTGTACCAAATCTTTTCACAAAAAAACTCATTTCAAAACCATATTTCAAGGACAAAATCACACCAATACAAATTCAAAACAGAATTTTCATCAACAAAAACATTTATTAAACTACCCCATGTGTTATAAAAACTCCTCAAACAATACCACAAAATATCCACATGAAAATCACACGTTCTCAAAATCACGTTCAAGAAGTAAAATAAGCCTTTAAACCTTAAACCCATTAAAAGAAACCTCTTTAAAACCTAATGGAACACCAATACCCTACCAAATCAGAATTTTCAGCCCAAACAAGATTTATTAAACCCATTTGATATGTTATAAAACACACCCAAACAATACCCAAAGGGTTGCACAAGTAAAACACCCAATTTTTTAAACTAAAATGAAACTGTAAAAACAAATGCTATACCAAATACAAAATAAACAGTTCCCACACAACACACATCATATTATTAAATGCATAATAAGTAATTCAAGCAAACTAACTCATCTAGAAATGATTACACATGGAATCACCTACCTTTTATGCCGAAACCTTCAAAACATGGTGGGAAACATCAACCGCACCACCGCCGCACATCAAGGAATATAAATCCAGACCTATACCAGCAAAAATTGACCAAAAAGATACCAAATAAGACCATATGTTCGAACCCTATGTTCTAGACATTCTATAAACTCTTGAGATAGGGTGGAAACCCTAAGGAGAAGAGAACAATTGAAAAGTGAAACATTAGCCAAAATAATCTTGAAGAAAATGACCTAAACTCCACCAGAATATGAATTTAAAAAAATATTCAACCATTCAAGGGAATTTCTAACATGGATTATCAGATAATTTTGGAATTTTAATGGGGGGAAAAGAGTAAGAATTGAGAGAGTTTTGATGGAATGAACTTACCTCCTCAAATCTACCTGATTTTAGAAACCCTAATAATGTCAGCCCCAAATCGTGATGAAATAGATCTCCAAAGTTGGGGGAAAGGCAATGGGGGCACTCCTGGGATTTCTAGGGTCGAGAGGGATCAGGAATCACCAAAAAATACATTTTAATGAATAAGATATTAATAAATTAATGAAACCATTTAAAACTGGAAAATGGGCCTTCGGGTTGGACCAATTCTCAAATAAAAACGAAAATCCCCCATGCTTATGGATTTATAAAGGCCCCAATTTTAAATTTGGGGTTACTATATCAGGGGAGAACAATTAGGAGTTGGAATGAGTCAAAAATATAAAGATTTGAAAAAGTTATAAATGAAACAAAATTTATTTTTTTAAATCTGGAATTGGGCTCGCAGTTTGGCCCAATTCATGAAAACTCACCTATTCTCAATAAAACCTTTGGAAACCACCAAAAAAAATCATCAGTGGAAAATAAATTAAAAATATCCCTAAAATAGGTTACGTACGTGACAATTCTGCCCACCTTGAAAACTTTCCGCCCCGGAATCTCACAGCAAGGTCAAAGCAACAACCAAACCCAACTGAGAAACCAATAGGTACACCCTTGCCAGGTTTCACCCCCAAAGGTCAAAACTCCTCCAGTGATCAATGATGGAAGGAATACTCTCACAAACCAAACTTACACCACTTTCCTGAAACAATTATGTACATTCAGGATTTATCCCAAATGAAAACTCCTCAAACACAATCTGAACAACACTCAATCAATTTAACCAAAAAAACAACAACATTGAACAATGTTACACTTCCCTACTATAACTAAACCATTGTAAACTCTCCAATATCAATGTTTACCCAATGAATATGTAGGTAGTAAGATATATTCGAATGACAATACCTACTTCCCAGAAAAGTCCAAGGAAAAAAAATGAGTTACTCGTATGAAGAGACACAAATAGGCTCCCCACTATAAGGGACAACTTAAATTGTTTTCCTGAGACAGAATCAAGACACTAATAGTGGGAGGCCCAAATATACTCTCTAGTACAAGGGATATACATCCATTAAATTTTTATGAAGTAACATTCATGAGAATCATAGTGGGTCTCCCCACCATAAGAACTGACCATCTTAACCGACCAGCATGGGCCGACACAGAAAGACCCAAAAAGAAATTAATGATTTAGGAAGGGCGCAGGATTAGTCTGCATGGTTAGGGAAACTGTGCACTAACTATTAATATAATTCTTTCTACATAGCTTCCTAGCACACGGCCACTACTAAACGTGCACAAAATATGTGCTCAACCATGACGAAACCAGAGGTTTGAACTATTCCCATCTTTCATACTAAGGATAGGACTTTGTACAGGGGTTTAAATGGCCCTGGGATTTCCCCTAACTACGAGCCATCTTCTCTCCGAAACCTATGGCTGGAGCTCAAATGATTGAAGCATCTTCGGCCTCGTAGTTAATATTTGGAAACCCACTGAATGAGAATTCTTATTTTCGGTGCCACCAAAAACTACACCGCAGTCCCAAATAAGTTTTCTAGACATAACACATTCCAAACTCACATTACCTTATCCCGATATTTCACTGAAATAAGGGCTAAGAAGATACACACACATCACAACTTGTTTCTTCAGGTGAGAAACAATAGAAGTAAAGAACACCTACACTCAAATTACTCTAAAATAGATGATTTTTAAGTTTTTCCAAGGGAGACATTTTCCCAACATAACAGGGACTCTCCGAGGATTTCACTACTTTCACCTATACAGTCAATCGAGTATGTGACATCATAAGGCATCACCAAACATGACCATTTCAACTGATATAAACAATTCATGGAGAGGGACCTTATACAACATCCCCAAACAACACACAATTATAGAAAGTGGCCACAATATCCTATCATGACCATATTTCCTACACCAGTGGTTTAACATGAACTCATGATTCAAAGAAACTTTGAAGAACCCAAAGGCCCTCTTAGACACCATCGAGACAATCATCCACACTAACAACCCTAGACCATATCCACCTTCGACGAATCAAGAAACATAAGAAACTAAGGTCTCTTCCAACCTTCCAAGAGCACTCTCTAGTTATAATAGGATCTAAAAATAAATGAATGGAATGGTTGTAGACTCAATCTAGAAATATCAATAAAAAGATTCCTTATATTTATCAACTGGAGGGTCTTCAAATGGCGAAACAATATGGGTTGCACTTCAATTGTGCACTAACCATTAATAGGGGTGTACCTTATCCAATGATTGAACCCAAGGACCCAACCAAGGTAGTCCATTGGTCAAGATATACCACAAACCAGATCCAGACACATGTAGGGAACCATCGTAAAGGTGTCCTGAAACATTTTTCAAAAGAGACCACTAACCATCCCTACAACACAACTTACTGACCAAACCCAAACCCAAAACACAGTTCAAACAGGAGGGGTTCATGGACTCAAAACATCCCACAACATCAACATGTTCTGAAAACACATAATATACACCATCCAAAAAAAATCATCAAGAAATCATGTTTTTTTATTTAAAACCATTTCATTGAAAACAAATGATTCAGCGGTTAGTGCATCCACCAATGGTGCCCCATGGGCCTTATAGATGCATGTTTCTATGCCACACTAGGCACCCTCCTCATATCCATCCCGACACTCATCCAGTCATGTCATCAACCATCCCTCTTCCCATATAACCCCATGCATGTGGTTTCTTATGAAAATACCAATGGTTAAAACAAAAATTCTTTCCACTTTTCAAAACAAAAATGGTCAACCAACACATCCCTTTTCTCAAAACCGCTAACCATGAGATCAAATTCCAACTCACATCTTACAAAACTTTTCAGAAATGCACAAACATTTAGAAAATAACTCACTTTCAATATATTCAAATCAATTTCAAAACAACTCATCCCATTAAAACACTCTTTGATTGTTTAGAAAACTCTATTGTAAACACTTTTCAAAACCAACTTCAATATAGTTCTTTCTTTCAAAAGAGGTGTAAAAACACCATTTTCCATTTCAAAAAAATTCTAAAAATTCAGTTCCACCATTTCATAAATCAATCCATTCCTTATTTATTTGAAAATAATTTCAGAAAAACTTTATACTTCTTAAAACCAAGTCCTTTTAAAACCAAAGTTCCAAGATTGCAAAACTATAGTACAAAACAATCTGAGAGGAAACTAGTTTCAGTGGGTGAATTGGAAATATGGTTGGCAGCCATATTCCAATCACTTCACTATCACAGAGAGTGTTCTAGAGAATATCCCCAGCTCCACATGGCTTGCCAGGCCCTGTGAGATCACTGAGACCATTAACCCAACTCTCTTTTCATTTCCCCTAATCATCATTAAACCAAGAAAAACAATGAACATAGATAAATCCTGACTTCCCCTGGTGACTCGAATCTCATCCTGAGGTGTGGTGATTAGGCACACTAACCATAACCGAACTACAAAGTCCCAACAATTCTAACTCTAATTTATCCCGACTGTTCCCTAAATAACATGACCCAAAGAGTTAACCAGAACCTCCTTTGATACCATTTTGTCACGAACTGAATATGGTCTCCTTCAAAATCAGCACCCGACCCAGTCCATGGCAAGTCCCTATGGGCATTCCCGATCCCCATGGGCTGGCACAAGTGCCTGGGTATCAAAACAGAAAATTGGGAACGATTTACACGAGTTTTTATACTTGAAACATCAAAAGAATCCAAGAAACTAAATCTGGATTTTTCAAACCGAAACATCTTTTTAATGAATTCAGAACCGAATTTCACAATTTTAAGCAGTGTTTGAAGATCATTAAAAAGGTACAAACCCATGAAAAGACATCCCAAGAACCTCAAGATGGCAAGAGGCATCTTCCTCAAGCCATCTCCACAAAACCACATCATGAATGACTGGTGAAAACCCGAACTGTTGGCACAAAAGTTATACCCAAACCTACGACAACAAAATAACCAAGTCTACCTACACCCAAGGGTGTAAGTAGGGTGTGATCCAAAGCCCAATAGGATACAACCACTAATAGATTCCATATAATAAGCATTTAAAGACGAAAAGCATGCAAGTTTTCAAAAACATGAAAAGCTAGTTACAACTTCTAAAAGTTTCATCTTTGAATAAGAACAGTTTTCAAGTGGGCTATTTTAAAGGATTAACACTTTTTAAAATAAACACCAAAGATACTGAATTTTCCAGCAAAATGTACCGTATGCCTATGGTAAGCACAAAATATCCAGTGAGCACAAGCAATGGGAAATAATCCCTAGGCACTAGCTAGCTGTGGGTCCCAGGTACCTCGTATATCGGTGAGAGTAACCATCACAAATATTTGTTCTCATGCACGAGCCACTAGTAGGGAACATACCGATAACCTAGTGGTCCCCAATTGTCATTATCATAGTTTAGTTAGAGTTGTAAGTGTCAATCTTGCTAAGTGAAACTGAGGCCAAACCCCACGGGATCACCAGCATTCTAGTACATGTCCACCCACCTAGATACCCGGGATTTCCCTTTGTGCTCAAACAATTTCAACAAGTCAATGAATATACATTTCACATGAAAATATCATTTCCATATCATAAATTCACCAAACATCCCACATGTATACAACACAAGTCACAAAAGTCCACTTTTCATTCAAATGCATTTTGAAATCAAACCCACACCAAAATAGCCCACAAAACTTTTTGCATCACAATCCAACACATCCTTTAACAATTTTATAAAATACCTACAAATATAAGAAACATTACATAACAGCCCACTCACATGTTTCCTAAAACCCTTTTTATAAACAAAATCCACTTTTCACATCGCACTCACACAAACAGCCCATATAACGTTCACACCTATTTCACATTTTAGTAAATCCATTAAACATTTTTATAAAACATTTCCAAGAGGATACACATAACATAATAGAACTATTAACATTTATAATGGTCCATTTGAAAGTATAAACAATCCAAAACAGTTTTCCAATATGGTTTCACATCATACATAAATCATTAAACCATTCAAAACTTCCATAAAACAATTCTAAAGAGTGTACCAAATCTTTTCACAAAAAAACTCATTTCAAAACCATATTTCAAGGACAAAATCACACCAATAAAAATTCAAAACATAATTTTCATCCCCAAAAACATTTATTAAACTACCCAATGTGTTATAAAAACACCTAAAACAATACCACAAAAGATCCACATGAAAAGCACATGTTTTCAAAATCATTTTCAAGAAGTACAATAAGGCTTTACAAATTAATTCCATTAAAAGAAACCTCTTTAAAATCTAATGGCACACCAATACCCTACCAAATCATAATTTTCATCCCAAACAAGATTTATTAAACCAATTTCATATGTTATAAAACACACCCAAACAATACCCAAAGGGTTGCACATGTAAAACACCCAATTTTTTAAACTAAAATGAAACTGTAAAAACAAATGCTTTACCAAATACAAAATAAACAGTTCCCAAACAACAAACAGCATATTAGTAAATTCATAATAAGTAATTCAAGAAAACTAACTCATCTTGAAAAGATTACACATGGAATCACCTACCATTTATCCCGAAACCCTCAAAACATGGTGCGAAACATCAACCGCACCACCGCCGCACATCAAGGAATATAAATACAGACCTATACCACCAAAAAATGACCCCAAAGATACCAAATAATACCATATGTTCTAACCCTATGTTCTCGACATTATATAAACTCTTGAGATAGGGTGGAAACCCTAAAGAGAAGAGAAGAATTGAAAAGAGAAACATTACCCAAAATAATCTTGAAGAAAACGATCTAAACTCCACCAGAATATGAATTTAAAAAAATATCCAAACATTAAAGGGAAGTTCAAACAGGGATTATCAGATAATGTAGGAATTTAAATGGGGGGAAAAGAGTAAGAATTGAGAGAGTTATGATGGAATGAACTTACCTCCTCAAATCTGCCCGATTTTAGAAACCCCAAGAATTTTAGCACCACATCACGATGCAATAGATCTCCAAAGTGGGGGTAAAGGCAATGGGAGTGCGCCTAGACTTCCTAGGGTCGAGAGGGAGGTGGAATCACCGAAAAATACATTTTAATAAATATGATATTAATAAATTAATGAAACAATTTAAAACTGGAAAATGGGCCTTCAGGTTGGCCCAATTCTCAAATAAAAACGAAAATCTCCCATGCGTATGGATTTATAAAGGCCCCAAATTTATATTTGGGGTTAATATATCAGGGGAGAACAATTAGGAGTTAGAATGAGTCAAAAATATTAAAAATTGAAAATGTTATAAATGAAACAAAATTTATTTTTTTAAATCTGGAATTGGGCTCGCAGTTTGGCCCAATTCATGAAAACTCACCTATTCTCAATAAAACCTTTGGAAACCACCAAAAAAAATCATGAGTGGAAAATAAATTTAAAATAACCCTAAAATAGGTTACGTACGTGACAATTTGGATAAAAAAATAACATATGATGGGTGTTCTAGGCTTTCACTCTAATGTGATGGGTAATTTTTTTATATCAGGTGATACTAAGTACGGTATATTAGTGGATAACTTAACACTCAATCAAATGATATTTTTTAGTGATCCTTGAATAGTCATTATTTTATCAAGTTTCATGTTTTTTTAATTCTATTAATTCTAGGATCTTACAAAAAAATATTTTTCATTCCATAATTCCATGTGAATATTCTATAATTTATTTCATGATATGCCTTTTGTCTCAAAAGTATCATGCTTACTTTGATTGTTCTCTAGTATTAGCTCACCCTTTTACTTAATACATTCTTCTAAGATATCTTATGAATTATTATAATTTTAATGGAATTTTGTACCATGTTATGGAATTTAAATTAATTTAATTTATTTTTGTTAAATGTTTTTTTATTTAAGAATTTAATTTTTTTTGAGGCACTAGAACACTAGCTCATTGGTTATTCATTGTTAATTCTCTATTAAAAATAATCTGAATTAGATATTGGTTTTATAGAAATATATTAGTAGTACTCACCATGATTAAATTTCTAAAAAAATTATATACTTGTAAAATATATTTTTCACTATAATCTTGCATGAAACTAGTTAGACCTAGAAAATATTAAGTTATGAATATTTCTTTTCAGAAATTATATAAGAAAAATGTATATACACTATAATAGATTATCATTAGCACTTATCATACCACCAAAAAAGGTCTTATTTGATCTTGATTCATATGAATAATTATATTTGGTTGATGATAGGTTTCTACATTCAACAATAATATGAGTATGGAAGAAAAATCCCATATTAAATATCATAATCATTTCATTATATTAGTACTAATAGATATCATAACATTCAATATGGATAACAAAATGTTCTCATCCCAAATACTAACATATTACCATAACCATAAAACAATAAGGAGAAAATAGCCAAGAACAACGCCCATCCTATTCTAGAAAAAATTGGTAAGGAAAATTCCCAACAAGTTATAGTAATCCCTAAATTATTCCTTTCAAGATAAAATCGCATCCACTATATTTCCCCATCGTCATCTAAACAACTCATTCTATAACCGTGTGCCATTTATTTGTAAAAGCATGTCATAATATGAATCCATCATATCCATAGGTAAATGTGTACATGTTATATCCTTTCCCCATTTTTTCCAATAATGGATTCATATGTTAGAACTTAGAACCATTAAAAACTGTATATGTGTAGTATCAAACAAATATAAAAAACATGAAAATAAATATACTACAATGAAAACAAAAAAAATAATAAACTAATAAACACAAAAAAAAATTAATGCATGATGACCACACACACCAAGAACAACAATACTGTATTAACAATAATATTAACTATACAAAATAATGAGAATAATAAATTACATATTATTCAGTAATAATTGTACTAAATATTATTATTAGGTCCTTACTAATAATATAAACCCTGTAAAGTATTATTATGTAAAGATATTGTTTTTTGGATTTTAGGTAAATATTCATAATTCTGATATACCCAGTTACTTTATGATTTAACAAAGAAAATTACACCATTCTAATTAACTAAGTAATTAAATTTTTGAAACAACATAAATAAACATACCCATGAATCAACTATAACTGAACTATAACCTTATAATGATCTTAACATATAATTTAATTAATAACATTACACCTATTCTTTTCATAATTATTGAATCGAAAATTAATGAACCTAATCTTAATAATATACCTAATCAACAAAAGAAATAAATTCAACTCCATGAAAAAATCAATTATATATACTAAAAAATTAAAAATATTAATTAATATTAATTCCAAATTTATATACATTTATACCATCTCTTTATTACTTTCATATTTTAGTGGAGTATATGAAAAATTAATGTTCAATATAAATTATACATAATATCAGTTTAAAAAAATATAATATTTATTATAAATATTATTCAACATAATTAATTAATGAGATAATCTCAAAATAATTAATAACATCATATAAATGCCTCAAATATATATTCCATTATTATTCCATTTCTCTTTAATGTCCCACTTAAAAATTAAATACCATTTTCATTACAAATCACACAGTAGAAGAAAACATGGATAATATAATTTTCATTGCATTTTTTATATTAATAATATAAATATTATGGTATAATGTATGTTGGTATCAACTAAACAATAACATAAGGAAAAACTAAAAAATGAATAATTTAAATAAAGGAATGAATAAAATAAACCCTCCCCCAGATTAAAATTGAACATGTAACCCAAGGATAGACTATATTGGTGAAACAAAATAAATAAATAATAACACTTCCCCGTAGACTAACCATATTCACTGAACCCTAGGTGGTTGTGGTAACCATACCTTCCACTCATTGATCAGTACAAGTATGATAAATTTTTTTAAGATATTTATAAGATGATACATGTAACAACTCAAGATTTTATTATATAGATATTTTTAAATTTATTTGGTGATTGTTTGATATGTTACACCAATATTATCTTGAACTATAATCAACATTTTATTCTCTTGTAGTGTACGCATCATTATTTTTGGATTGTGTTGCACCTAATTTCAAATTCATTTGATAGAATTCATTTCACACAACACTGAGTGTATATTTTTTTCAATTTATAAATGAACAAATATGGTTTTATTTTATACTCAATACCTAAAGAACCATGAACTACACACAACAATTACTTGGCTTGCATTACATGAAAAAGTGACCATCCTTGATAGCTTGCGTTGTATGTGATACCATGTTTCACTAAACAGTTATATATTATTAAAATATTATTATTAAATTGTATATAAACAAGATTTTATAAATATTATTAACCACATTTTGAGTTTTATATATCATCATCATTCATCTTATACATTTTCTCGAGCTTTATATGAGAACAAAATCATTTTTTTGGATAAAACACGTATTTTTCTAAAAAATGCAGTTTTACCGCCTTTTGATTGTGCACAAAATTTATTTCTATTTTGAACCTTTTATAAAATAAATTTCACAAAAAAATTATTATTTGGAATAATGACATAAAAATTTACCTTTTATGATATTTTGGTATTTTTCTAATGAAATCCACATTTTAATGAATAGTTAAAATATAACAATTTAATTCGAAACTTCCTTTTAATATAATTTATTTATATAGTTAAATTAAAAATTTAATAACTATTATAGTTTAATTTTATTATATTCTTTTCATTTAATACAATTTTGGTCATTAGATGTAATTTCCCTTTTACATGAAACATAAACTCATGTTGATATTTTGATGGTTATGACACTTTAAAAAACCCACCATTTGGTTTTGAACATGTGAATTAATTTTAAATTAATTACAACAACTTATATGTTTTTTATTCAGAGTATTGGATATAATATTTTGAATCAAAAGGGTCAAATTGTGTAAATATGTACTTTTTAGTTTTGGACATTATGAATAGTAACTTCAGTAATTATATTATTATCATTGTTAATGGGTATATATGGTAATTAAGGGTAAAAAATAATATTATAATAATATTCAACTATCCTAACGTAAGTGTTAATCATATTGGATTATATATTTCTAACCAAGGGAATCCTTGGTTCGATTTTGGAACTCCATGGATTCACTTGGATTTGAAAATTACATTTTATAAGAATTAATTTCTATTAAAGATAATTATAACATAAACAAATATCATTTACTAAATAGATTTTATATGGGATTATTTAAATGCTCTCTTCTACTATAAATAATCATTATAAAGATAATATGATTTCCTACATCATGGGATTTTATTTATAATTTTTAATAATAGTTAAATATATTTATTCATGAAAAAATCATGATGTAGTTTCTACCAAATGAATGAATGATTCAAATAAATAAATTTAAAATGATCATTTTGATGTCATCCATGAATTTTATGGATGAAAATAACATATTTGGGATTATTTAATACCTTTTTATTGAAGTAATCAAGTTGTAATGGCATTAACAAAAATCAATTCCTAAATAGTGTCAAAATAGGCATAAATGTGTCTTAAAAAAACTACTATTTTATTAAATGATATAAAAATCCAAAAAAACAAAATTTAGTCCAAATAAAGTGTATAATAATAAAAATTTAATAAATGATCCACTTTAGGTTCCCTTGGAATTTTATAGTAATAATATCAACTACGTAGTACAAAAATACATGAGGACATGGTGAGAGTTAACTTATTTTACAAAGGTTTGAATCTAAAAGAAAAGATTACATTTTTTATCTAAACTTGTCTAAAACCTATTATTTTAGATTATTTAGACCCATACTTATCTTAACATTGAAATAAATAAACGTTGATCAATTATAAATAGAAAACATTTTATAATAAATTAATATTTCATGATTTTCATAAAGATCCCCTCACTCCTCTTATAATAGGGAACCTTCCTTCCTCTTTAACTCACACCACTAAAGACATTTGGATCGAAAAAAACCTACCAATTTCTCCTCAAAACCCCACTTTATTCATCATAGAGGCATCACATTGGGTAGAGATCCTTCCAAATGGGACCTTTTGTTCAAATCAAAAAGAAATAGCTGGATACGAGTTAATCATTTTATCACTTCTTTTAAAGTTCATTTCTTCTTATACTTCCACATTCTATGTTGATTCCTTAAAAAAGTTATACTTCCAGTATATTATAAATTCTGAGATTTTATTATAAAGATGTGAGAACCTTATAACTCCTTTTATATATCATACGAATAACAATATCACCACACATGCAAACATATGGCTTACCGTCTCCACACCATGGTGAAACTTGTTATTTAAAAAATAATTTATAAGTATTGGTATAATGATGATTGTAATGGGATTATGAATATTTATAATTAATATAACATAAAATTACATATCATTTGACCATCAAGATAATTATATCATCACTTATTTGTACATACGACCTAATGTCTCCATGACGCAATGTGATTCATTCTCAACTTTAACCATCCATGAATTATTATAAAACAATTATATATATATTATTAATAATTATGAAATATATGACATAATACATCTACTAGAATGATATATATATATTTAAATTTACAAATATATCAATTAGTTACTTCTATTAAAATGACAAGAAAATGGAAACATCGTTCATGTCTACGTACGGGCTACCGTCTCTATGAATAATGTATTCCATTATATATATATTTGTATTATATATATTTATATTATGAATATATATGATATATAAATCATATTAAACATTATTTAAGTAATTATATAATAATATACGTAATATGATCATGAATAAAAATTCAAAACATGTATGATAGATAAAGCGATATTACCAAAAATATTGCATTAACACGAAATTGTAAATAAAAAGGAAATATATAGTCATAAAAAATAATATATGATATCATAAAAATTATTTATTTTTTGATTTAAGTTAAGGATTTGTTTAAAAACATTATATAGGTGTTTTGGAATCGTGTAGAGAGTATCGACCCTAAGGTAAGGGATAATTTTGCAGTGTAAGTTTTATCCGAGATTGTTTATTCATATGTAATTACAAGAGTATATTTATCATCCATGTCCATGTTTGAAAAAAAATGTTTTCATAAAATTTTTACTACTTTTATATGTATATTTAATTTCATTTTTCTCATTTTTACTCTCAGTACATGGTTTGGAAGGAATCTTTCTTACGTTTACCTTATAAGGTACTTTTTGACTTTTCCATCAATAATACTAGAATAATGTTTTTTATCTTATACGACATGAAAAAAAATTTACATACTAAAAATGAATTATTTACATGAAGTATCCTCTAAAATTTTTAATGTTTATTTTAAAATATAGTCTTTTCTTTTAAAATTATGCGGTATTTTCAAAAAAGAATGTGTTTTTTAAGAATAAAGGATATTTTCCCAAGGAATTTAGTTCATGTATTTTATCAAAATTATTTTCCATATTAGATGACAAAGGTTAATGTTCCAATCAATATTATTACTATTATTTTAATATTTTTATTTGTTTATTTTTTAATGAAGGCTATTTATCTAATATAGATCATTTTGTGATAAAACGATGTTTAATAATCCCATTTCATTTCATGGGTTATGATATATTGAATGATATATCTTTTTATGGAACATGTAAGAATAATTTCATAATGAGATGAGTGGGACATATATCTAAATCTAATTCATTGTGTAGAGATTAAAATCTCATGAGATAGACATTACTGGAATGACAAGTATGTTTGGTTCTATAATACAGGGATGGAATGGAAAGTGAATCTGGTTCAGTAATAAATTGTTGGAAGAGCATGTAAACCCAGTTAAGTAAAGGTCTTTGTCCACTATGATGGTTATGGTTGTAATGTCTTGGCTTCTGTAGAAATCATATTATATTATTATTCAATAACCACAATTCCATGTTTATGAAAATACTATATTTTCATGGTTATTTTTTTGTTATGAAAATATCCTTACGTACAACAATGATTTATTTCATTACTCACATTTTTTATATTCAAATTTTATGTTCATGTTTTCACATTATTATGTTTTTGTTTTGTTTGAATTTCTTAATTTTTACCCTTACTGAGAATTGGAGCTCACCGTTTTTATATTTTCTTTTCCAAATGATATAATGAACGGTTTCAAGTAGGAAAAGAATATGGGAAGATCATTATGAGAGATATTGAAGATATTTCACCATGTTAGAAGACTACGTTCTATGTTTACAAAGGCTATTAACTAATATGGTATTTGAGAATCATTTTGTGTATTCTATTAAGTATTACGCAAAAATAAATTCAATGTCCATGTACACCACGGTTGGTTATCTACAGTTGGTATTAGAGTGAGGGAATTTTCAACCTTTTAAAAACTAGGATGATAAAACTTTATTGAGATGCCTAAAATATTTATTAGGTTTGTCTCAAGATTTCTCAATGGTTAATTATAAGTATATTTTAAAGTCCTAGAACTATGATAACAATCATGAATAATCAAGGATTGGACCTAAGATGTTAGATATTAAATGCACTCCCCCATGATTATGTTGTTTTCATAATATGAATTTTACATCTCACACTATTCATTTTGGGTGTTTGACAATGGATGGAACCCAAAACAAAAACAATAATGCTTTATGCAATGGGAAAAGTAATCATTTTCCACTAGAACAAAAATGTTTTATGGGAGCTCAAATAAAGAATATTGTTTCTAGGACCGCATATCTTAATAGGCTCTCAAATTACAAAAGTTGGGAACAATTTTCTCTTAAATATTTCATAATGTAGCATTCAACTTATTTTAGTGGAACCACCAATCCCATAGTTATAGAGAAATTGATTTTTAGCGTTGAAAAGATATTTTTCATTCACCATTATTCAGAATGTGAAATGGTTATGTTGGGCTATTATTTCTTTGAAGGTAATGTGAATCTGTGGTGGAACATTTTCAAGAATACAACGAAACAAGATACAATTGACTCCATGTATTGGGATGAGTTCAAGAACTTATCTTCCAGTATGTACCTTCCTTTTATTCTTCATAAAAATGAAATATTACAGTTTCTCATCTATCTCATGGTAATGATAAGAAAAGACTGATACATTTCAAAGGAAACTATATAAATTACGAAGAAAATAAGATTAGATTTTCTTTATGCTGAATGTGTGGAAGGACACATAGAGGAAATTATATTTATGGGAATTATATATTTTTTATGTATGGGAAAGAAGTTCATCAATCATTTTACTATAGAAGTAATGGGAATGAACAGAAATACCATAAGAGTGAACCTACCTCAAATCAGGGTTACAAATTTGATGAAATAGGGCCTTATGATAACAAATTCTCTAATGCAAGGGTTATGGATGCTTATTGACACTAATAACCTTTTAATGATGAAGACATAGTCAAATAACATTAGATAACTATTGGTGATATTGAGTATGCCAACCAAGTGTTGGAATGATTATGTTTTATGTAATGGGATTCTAAAATAGTGTTTTTGAATCTCTAATATAGTATTATGGAATATTAGAATATCTATATATTTGTCTATTGTGGTTTTCCATTAGTATATGGTACCAATAAATGTGATAAGTGATTGGAATATCTTTGGAAATCACATGATATGATCATAATGATGAGATAAGGAGATAATGAAATGTTTGATATTATTAATGGACTCGTGACTGATAAAAGGACAAAGTGATATCATGGTTTGAGTATGTAGAATTTTTGGGATTTTAGAATGTAGAATGAGTTTACTTTTGAAAGAATTCATGTTTTCACTAAGGATCTCTAGTCATTCATGTTTCAAGAGAATACATGATTAAGGTTTTCACATGTTTGGAATATGACAAACAAAAAATACATTAGGAGATATGTGAGAGAAATGTTAAATTTATTTCGTTCACCACTTTTTAATGTTTTATATTTTTAGTTTTTAGAATGATTGTTATGTTATCCATTTATAGATAGTATATGTTAATTTTTATTTTAATTTTCTTAGATTAATGTGTTATCTCACAATAGGTGTACTTATGTATATTTGATTACATGTGTTTACATTTTTGTTGATACATATGGAATGAAATATCATTCTATCTCATGATCTTATAACACTTTACTAATGAAAAATTCAACTTCATTTTATTAAATTAGAGAATATGTGGTAATTGTTAAAGACACAAATAATGTTGAAATTGTACCAAAATCATGTAAGTATTTATTGTCATGAAAAAATTATCATAATTATGAAAAAAATCCTGAGAACCCAAAATGTTATCATAATACTTTCTTATCTGGGGAATCTAATGATACATTAAATCATCACATATTTACAAATTACTTGTAGTTATCCTTCTCCAAACCATATTCTCTATCACTATCCATTAGAACATGATGGTTAGATATCACCTACATAACAATTTTTTCACTTACCACCTATGTTCTCCAATATGGAAACCCATTGATGAGTTACTATGGGTAACTATTATGTATCTAACATTACTTTTTTAATATGAGGTTTTAGTATCCCTTTTTACAATGTAGGTTTCAATGAAAGAAACATTAAAGTAGAAAATCATTTATAACCCTAACGAATTTTGAGGGAGAATTTCATTTTATGGGGTGGAGTAGAATATTAAACACTGAGATTTTATGGGATAGATTTTTTTTTAATTTTGTTGATGTCTTCTGTTTTATTATTCACTAATATTATCTTGCTCTATATGCAACACTTTATTCACTTTTAGTATATGAAAAACTATTCATGTCTTATGTTGCACAACATTTTGAGTTCATTTGATAGAATTTATTTTAGGAAATATTGAGTATAGATTTTGGTCAGTGCATAAATGAAATTAGTTTGGATTATGTTATAGGCAACACTAAATGAATATTTCACTACACGCAACATATACTTGGATTGTGTTACATTCAAGAGCGACCTTCCTCGATAGCTTGCGTTGTACGTGATACCGAGTTTCACTAAACAATGATATATTAATAAAAAAAATTTTTAATGAGATATAAACTAGAAAATATGAATAGTAGTAACCACAATTTTAATTTTATATAACATTATAATTCATATTACACATTAATACAACGAGATTTGAGAACAAAATCAATTTTTTTAATAAAAGAAGTATTTTTTCTAAAAAAGAAATTTACATTCATTTGATGTCGAATTCATTTTAAGTATAGTTTTTGACCATTTTATAAGTTATATATGACAAAATAAAATTCAAAATTGGAATTAGAACATAATAAATTAATTTTATTGAATTTTTTGGTATTTTTTTATAAAATTATAATTTTAATGTATAATGAAAAATACAGTATTTTAACTTAAAACTACCTTTTTATAAAATTTATTTACAAAGTTATATTAACTTATCAATTGTTTTTAAAGTGTAATTGAAATATATTATTATCATTTAATCCAATTTTTGTCATTGGAAGTAATTTCACTTTTAAATTAGACATAAACACATGTCAATATTTGTATAGTTATTACATTTTAAGAAACCCACTTTTTGGTTTTGACAAGGGGAATTAATTATAAATTAATTGATGCAACTTATGTGTTTTTGAATTTGGAAAAATATATTCTATTTTTAAATCAGAAGGTTGGATTTGTGTTAATCTGTACTTTTTTTGGACATTATGAATAATAACATCAATAATTATTTTATTTACTTTGTTTAAAGAGTAAATCAGGTAAATAGATGTAAAAACTAATATTATAAAAATATTAGAATTCCATAGCATATGTCCAAATCCTTTTGGATGAGATATTTCCAGCTAAGGGAATACTTGGGTGTATTTTGTGTCACTATGGATTCACTTATATTTGCAAATGACATTTTATAAGCAATAATTTAATGTAATGATATTTATAACATAAACATATATCTTTTACTAAATAGATTTTTATATAGGGTTATATAACTGATATTTTAGACTATAAATAATCATTAGAAATATAGAAAAAATTACCACATCTTGGTATTTTATTTATAAATTTTTGACATTATATATTTATTTATTTATTTATAACAGAATTATGATATAGTGATTACCTCATTAATGGTTGATTCAAATAAATGAATTTATAAATATTAAAATATATTTATCTTGACCATTTTGATGTCATCCATGAATTTTATGGATGAAAATGATATTTTAGGGACAATTTAATGAAATATTTTTGATGGCAATCACAACTATAAACTAAAGTAATTAATTAGTGAATAAAACTAATAGAATAGAATAATACATTTCAGTGTTAAATTTATTATCGGTATGAGTAACCTAATATTTAGGGTTTTTGTAAAATAAAAAGATTAAAATAGTTTGTTATTATCTTATTATTATGATAGTATTATTATTGAAAACATTATGTGGTAGTAAAAAAACATATTATGATAGAAACTAATTAATCTAAAATTTTTTGTAATAAATTTTGAGACTGAAAATATTATTAGAATTTATGAGTTCAAAAATTTTCTATAAATTTCAAAAACTAGAATTTAGTTTGAGAATGATGAATCTAAATTTTTTATAAAATTATTTTCTTACAAATTTTACTATGATGAAATCATTTTGGGGAAACTAATTTTTTTGGGAACTAAAATATTTTAATAAAATCATAGTCTACTTTGAATAAAAAACTATATGTACTTCCCTTTTGGATCAAAGTATATTAATTTAAGTATTGGGGTAAAAAAAAAGTAAATATGAATGATCATTTATCACTCATCATTCTTAACATCTATTTAATGTATTAAAATATATCAGAACTAAAGAGTTTAGTGAAAATATCATCAATTTGATATTGGAATCAAAGAAATTGTAGAAGTATATCATCCGTAACTGTGTTATCCCAAAAGAAATTGTGACTTAAATTTATTTTCTAAGAACATGATTGATGTTATTGGATTTTTATTAATATAATAAAAATAATATTTTCATATATTATTTGATTTTTTGGCAAACAAAATCCATAGTTTGTGAGTGTGTGTTTCTTCCACACAACTTGAGCACTACAACTTCTAGGTACCATATATTTGACCTCTGTAGGGGAATGTTCTATTGAGTGTTGTTTCCTACAATACCAAGAAACTAAATAATATCATAAGGAATGATTTTTCCTATATATAAATTTTTTATCCATTCAAAATCCAAAAAAGTTATCATTCAAAAATCTTTTTGTTCAAAAATTTATTCTAGAAGAGTAGAATATGATTAAATCTATAGTTCCATTATGATAACAAATAAATTAATTTAAAAAAATTAAGAGAAAATAATTTTTTATTAGCTTGATATCTTTCACATAGGCATACTGATAATGTTTAATCCATAAAACAAGCTATTATGGAAATAAAGCTTACAATCATACATAGAATTTTTTTATCAACTAGTTTCTCAACCTCATAAAGATCTAAAGTATAGGAGGTACCAATTGGGAGAAAAAATACATTTAATATTTTCATATACAAATTTTATTATGTAAATATTTTATATACTTACATTGAGATTGAAATATACCTTCTAGTTTTTATTATAATTGAAAAAAATGAAAATATGTCCACTCAACCATCATACTCATTTCAAACTAAGATTTCATAAGATCTGTAAAGGAATCAGCTAATGATATTTTAGATGAACAAAATATAATGTCATAAAAATTTATTTTTATAAACATATTGTTTTAATGAACTTATTTTATAAAAATAGATGGGTCCACTACTCCTTGAATTTTTTTACAAAAACCAAGTTAAGATATCATACAAAGATTTATGGGAATTGTTTAAGTCCATATAGTATTTTTTAATGTTTAAAAATGGATATTTGTTATTTTTAAAACCAGGACTTTCTTCAATATAATATTAATTCAAAAAATAATTCGTTATGAAAATAATTGTGTAAGAAATATTACTAAAAAATATATTAGACTTACTAGTTGTGCAATAACTTTAAAATATTCCTTCACCACATAGTGGTGAACAATTATACATGTTATCTTTAGTATTCATAATGAATACTTTGAAACAATAAAATTTAAATTTTTATACATTTAGTTTTCTTCTTGCACACAATTTATATGGATTTTATTAAGAAAGGTCTAAATAAGTAGATGGTTTATAGTATAATAGACTGTAATAATCACTTCAACCCAAAAAAATTTGTATCTGAATGTTCACATAGAATGGTTCTAGTAATGTTCTGAAGAGTTCTATTTATTCTTTTAACTACACCATTTTTATGGTTCCTTTATCTACTATAACTATATCTTCAATACAATTCTTATTAAAAAATGTTTCGAAATTAGAATTTTCAAAAATTCCCACCATGATCACAATGAATAATTATTATAGAGAGGGGTTTTATCATTTTTTTTCTCTATCAATAAATGTTTTAAAATAACTAAATAAATCATATGTCCTTTTATGAAAATATGCTCATGTGTACATAGTGTAATTATCAACTAATATATATCCATAATATTTTCTCCCAATAGATCTAGTTTGTGCCAGAAAAATTAAGTCTATGTAAACTAAACATAAATAATCAGCATGTGATACTTCATTAATATATTTAAAAACTCACTTATGTTTCTTACTAAATTCACAAGGGCTATAGAATTTTGAAGCTTCTAACCTATGTTATGGTAGATCCTTAAAAATTATTTTCCTAATAAAATGATTATATTTTTCTAAGGTTACAATGTCCTATTATTTTATTCGATAACCAATATTGATTTTCCCTCCACTAATGCAAGGTATGTCTTGGATCATATGGTCTTCTAGTTTTTATGTACAGATATTCTCTTGCCGATTAGAATAAATAATAAATTTATCATTGGAACTATGTAATTTAAATTATCATTACTAAAGTAAAAAATTTAACCATAATTACATAATTTAATTATTATTAGAATGCTGTTATTATTTACAATGAAAAATAAAACATTTTAAATATGATATTTTCCATGAAGTGTAATGTTACATATTCTGATAATCTATTTATTAAAATTATATCTGAAATTTACATATCCACCTTTCATTTTGATTATCTTATCAAATAAACCATTATTTCCATTCATATTCCATGAAAAGTCACAATCAATGTACATAATAATTTTTTTGTTGGTGCTTTCTTTATTTTCAGGAAGAAAAAAAATATTATTTTTCAGATCCCCAAACTTCTTGGGTCTGATATAATCATAAAATTGTATTTTGGGTAACCATATTATGTTTAAAAATTAATCCATATAAAATGGTCATGATTCCACCCTGTCTAATAAACTTTTTTTCTAGGGATCTCCAATTCCGTAGATGGTGAAAAAAGCATCACATTTTTGAACAACATAATTATTACTAAAAATGGGTGTTTATTAGTCAAACCAATTCTACTATTATCATTATAAGGACAAATTTTCACATACCTTGTATCAAAGGGTTCCATAGTAGTGGTGAACATGGATAAATGATCACTTATGTTAAAAATTTCAAATTATAGTTTTGAAACTATATTCCTATCGTCATTAGTAATAGTTTTGGAATAATTTTTTTTCACAAATAGTTTGTAAAATATTTTTCTTAGAAGAAAAATTTTCAAAATCATTTAAAATAAATTCTTTATCAAAATTATTTTTACCAAGATCTTTATAAAAATCTATTATTTCATTTATTGAATGAAATATTATTGAATATTCTATTGAATTATTAGAAATATCATTATCATGGCATTTAAAAATAATACAATTTTATTATTCTTATAGATTGGAAAATATATAAATTTCTTCATAACTTGGTGTAATATTATCTTCGGATGAGGAATGTTGTTCATCAGAATGTGAATTTTTATTCATTAAGAAATTTTTTATTTAAATACATATTATCTACAGATTCACCTATGTTCACATTTTCTATTATATATATTTTTAACAAGGTTATAGTTTAAAATAACCCAATGATCCTTAATCTGGATCATTCATTATAAAATTAATTTTCAGAATAATGTCCGCCAATGGAAATCCAAGTGTCAGAATATTTCAAAACATTATTTATTTTTTACTTGTAGTGTTTCTTCTAATTTCTATCTAAATTTATTTCCTTCTCGTCTTTCCTTTTCTTCATCATCTTTGTAAATCTTTCTTTCTTTCGCAAAAGAAAATTCCCATGTGTGGCCATCATCGTGGTAATGTTTTATTATGTCAGAAAAAGAAACAGGAATAGCCAAAGCAACCCTTTACCCGGAGTGGCCTAAAGTAATGTAGGCCTAGGGTATCCCCTCTTATAAAATTGACCCCCTCTAGTGTCAAACTCTATATATTGTGAAGTTAAATTGGATCATTAATAGGAACTACCAGAGAAAAAAGGTCATTAGCTAACTTGTTGCCCTCATGCCATGTATGAACCACACTGACCTTATTTCCATTCATTCCCTAGCATTTTCTGATGATGTAGTGGATCGACCACAGAGTGCGGTGAATTATGTATAGGTAATTGTGAAGCAGCATCGAATCTGATTAAACATATGATATCTCAAACCTCATCTTGTGAAAAATTTGGTGTCCAAGAAGCAACACAATAGCCTCTGATTGCAGAGACAAACTGAGACCTAAACAACCATAAAAGGCTATAAAGACTGATCCATCTTGATCTTTGATGACCCCACCTTCATGAAGATCCCCTATCCTACAGGATCCATCCGTATTAATATTCAGAGCTGAGTAGGGGGGACCAAAAAAACGTCGGCCACTTTTGTTGTCGCTTCCAAAGAGTGAATTGGAGATATAAGCTTGATGTTTCTAGAGATAGAGAGAGCATCCCGCCATTTAGAGAAGAGCCTGAACATGATGAGGAGTAGACTCTTGGATCTAATAATATTGGATATGCGTAAGTCATGGACACCTTCATACATGTACATATTCCTCACCTTCCAAATACACAAAAATCCAGCATGCATGACCAACGTGTGAGCTAACCTCTCCATCCCATTACCACACATGCCATGGAACTAGCTCTCGAGGAAAATCATACCATCCATTTTATGATCATGATGAGTTGTAAAATCGTTGAAATACTCTCACAGTGAACTCTCCCATTCTCCCTCAAAGTATATGTGAACCACAATCTCCTCCATGTGGCATCTACAACACTAGCATGTCGAGGCGAAATGGATTCTACAACCTTGGATACTCTCATCTATTGGAACAACTTTACTACTTATCCTCCTTGTGAGGAAATTGTACATCATGAGAATGAAACAATGAAATAGATTCTCACTTAAAATATCTTTATGATCATGCAACACCATGGATTGGTGGAAATCCTTTGAAGTGGGGGCCCCTAAGGAAGACAAAATGAAGACACATCTGTCTAGCTCTGAGGTGAGGTCGATGAGACTGAAAGGGCACTGTTGGTCTTTATCCATCATATCCTTATTGGAAAGAGTATAATGAAAAGTCTCTCTGAATGAAATAGGGGTGGCATGGTATCCTAGAAATCCAAGGGTATTCTCATCCAAATTGTGATTCCAGAAAGAGATTTCACCCTTCCCGATGATCCACCGAACCTACTATTAGAGAATAGCTAATAGCCTGTAGATCTCAGACCAATGTAGTGAGAGTTGAAATGTAGTCATGGCTGGCATACCTATGTAAAGGTTTTTCATGGTTGTAACACCCTGAGATTTTATGAGATATATTCTTTTTAATTTCTTTCATATCTTTTGTTGTATGCTACACCAAGAGTATCTTGTGGTATAAGCAACAGCGTAATATCTTGCAGTATACTCAACACTATTCTTGTATCATGTTACACACAATTTGAAGTTCGTTTGATAGTAGTTATTCTACGCAACATTGAGTGTATAAATATATATTCAATTTATAAATGAAATATGGTCAGATTATGTTATATGCAACAACAAAGGAGTCTTGCACTACACACAACCCTGACTTGGCTTACATTACACACAATCGCCACCTTCCACGATAGTGTGTCTTGTACGCAATACCGAGTTTCACTATACAACGATATGTTATTAAAATATTATATAAACTAGCTGTTATGAATATTAATACCCAATTTTTGAAATTATTTAATTTTTTCTTTCAAAATGGACTTCATTTTTGGATTCGGAATATTGAAATTAGCCTAGGGTGATTTTTTAGTAATTTTTTAAAAACTTTCAATTTTTTATGAATAGTGAAAACACTGGGTTACTATTTAAAAACTGAATTTTTATTTAAATAATTATTTATATTATTTAAATTTATTTTTGGTCAAAATTGATATATAATACCTATATATGTTCAATGCAATTCATTTGTGTCATTTTATAAAAATTTTAGAAATATAAAAATTTTATTGAACTTTTCACTATCTTTTACCCACCTCCTATGAGAATTTCAAAATTTACATACAATATAATTTTACTGCTCATGTGAGTGGAATATCGAAAATTTGAGAGACATTGTTAATATCAAGGATTAAAATGTGGTTCAATAAGATAATTTTTTTTGTGAATAGTAACTTTTTACTTTTATTTACCACGATTAAAAGTAAATAGGGTAATTAAAGGTAAAAATGATATTATTATCACCCTAACACATGTTATAATTCTATTGGATAAGTATTATTCGACCAAAAAAACCTTGTGAATAATATATTTCCCTTTACTTCCACTTGGATTATATTAGGACATTTATTATTATTTTATTTAAAGAAGAGTAAAAATATTTAAAAACAATGTTTAATAACTAAAACATGTTTAATATAGTGTTATAAAGAAAATAAATTTGTCCATAAATATTAATTAGAAAGATAAATATATTTTGTACCTAATTTTATTTTATTTATAATTTTTATACATTAAATAATTTAGTTTATTTATGACCCAATGATGATGCAGTAATTACCTTATTAATGAAATATTAACATATTGGATATTATAAATACCCATATAAATTTAATTTGAGACTTTTTTTGAATTAAACTCATTTCATAGGTTAATATGAAATTTTATTATTGATTTAATAATCTTTTTTTGAACTAAACATTCAGTTTTTATTTTCAGAAAAATCAATTACCAAATAGTGTCAAAATTGACATTAAATAGTTTGTAAAACAAATATTATATTATTAATTGTTATTATATTCCTAAAAATATAAGGATTGGATAAATGACTTAGATAAGTTTATATATATTAATAATGAACCACCTAGGGTTCGTTTGGCTTGTTATAGTAATATTATTATCCATGTAGTGTAAGAAAAAAACAAGACACGGTAAAAGTAAAATTATTTAACTTAGAGTTAAATCTAAATGATAAGGTTAAAATAGTAACCTAAACTTGTCAAAAATATATTGGTTGAAAGGATTTCTACCCATCCCCACTTTATCTTAGAAATAAATCAATTTGGAGCTATTATAAACTGAATATGACTTTATTATAAAATAATATTTTTTGTTTTTTCATAAAGTGCCCCTCTCCTACCTTTTAAAAGGGCACCTCATCCCTCTTCTCTTTACACAATTTTGAGCCTTCAAGCTCATAAAAACCCTACCCATTTCCCTTTTCAACTTCCCTAGAAAAATTATAAAGGTTCTGGTCTCCTCAAAAGAACAAATATAGTGCCTTAAGAGGAAGATTAAAAGAGGTGCGTTGAAGAAAAGGTAATCTCTTCTACCGGTTCTTTTATGTTTTTTTCTTCTTCAACTTCTTCTTATTTAGTTGTTTTATTATAATGTAATAAAATAAGTATAACTAATATACTGATATGATATTATAAATATGAAACAACCTTATTTCACCTTCTATCCATCCTACGAAAAACGAAATCACCGCACATGCGTACGTATGGAATACCGTCTCCACGCCGTGGTGTAATCTATTTTTACACAACCACCTTACTTGGATGGGTATAATGGTGTAATTAATAACTATATATTGTTATTACATAATCATACTAATTCTGAGATATTATATCATCCAATACAATTCAATTCAATAATTATGGGAACGATATCATTGCTTGTGCGTACGTACGGATTACCATCTCCATGACGCGATGAGATTCATTCTCCATGTTAACCACTCAAGTATTATTATAATGTATATATAATGAATAATAATGAAATATATGATATGATAAAGCTAATAGATTTATGTATATATTTATTTCATCTACTTACTTCCATTTTAGTCAATAACTAATAGAAAACAACGTTCATGCGTACGTATGACCTACCGTCTCCATGAAAAGTGTATTTCCTTTCATTTATATATCTAATATATAGAGAGAGAGAGAGAGAGAATATATATGCTATATAAATCATGATTTACACTATGGAAGTAAGTGAAACATGATATAACTAATAATAACATCAAGAACAACATGTCCAAACACGTACAATAAATAAAACTATTTTACCCAAAATGATTCTTTAACATGGAATTTACAAAAGAACAGGAAATATAGAAGCCTAAGTGAAACATATATGATATCATAACAATAAATATGATTCTTTAATAAGTCAATGACATTATTTAAATCAATATACAAGAGTTTCGGATACATACGAAGCATATCAGACCTAAGGTAAGGGATAATTATTCCAATCTCATTCTTATCCGAGATTGTTTATTCGTAAGTATTTACTAGGGTTATATTTTTCATCCATGTCCATAATAATGTTTTTCATAAAGTTTTTAATATTCTTCCATGTATTTTTAAAGTCATGTTTAACCCTCTATGACTTTTATTTTCTATTATAGAGGGAATATTTCTTTTGATTACCATACGTGGTACTTTTTGACTTTTCCGTTAAAAGTACAAGGAGAATGTTTTTTTGCTTATACGGAATGAACAGATTTTTCTGATTTTATAACGCCTTATTTTCATGAAGATTATTCTATAAGATTTCATGGTTATTTTAAATAAAATCATTTTCTTTTAAAATTGTGTGGCGTTTTGTGAAAAGAACATGATTTTTAAGGAGAAAGGATATTTTCCTCAAGAATTCATTTCAAGTATTTTATCAAAACCATTTCCCTTATAAGAGGAAATTATTTTATATTTGTGTGTTTCATGTATTATGTCTCTATGATTTACACGGTTTCAATTTTCTTATGATGAAATGATATCCATTTTTTTATATGGATTATGTTATGATGGGATGATGTTTATGAAGCCCATTTTATTCTATGGGTTATGATGAAAGATTATTGTTTATGTTGTGGCACACATAAGAAAGATTTCATTATGAGATAGGTGGGACCTATATCTCCCTCCAATTCATTGGGTAAAGATTTATATCTCATTATATAGACATGGCTAGAACGGTAAGTAAATCTGGTTTAGTGATACAGGATTGGAATAAGGAGTGAACTCAACTTAGAAAGGGACTTTGTCCACTAAGATGGTCTTTGAAGAAATGCCTTGGCTACTATGGAAATCAGATCATGTGCTTAATGGTTTTCCACAATTAAATGTTTTATTACCATTCTATTTTATCATGATTCATGTTCCCTTAAGATATATGCCTTACATACTTCCATGATTTATGTCTTTCCTCAAGATTTTGATGTTTATATTTTATGTTCAATTTTTTGCATTCAAATGTTTATAGATTGTTTTATTTTCTCTAGGTTTACCCTTACTGATAATTTCAGCTCACCCTTTTTATGTTTTCTTTTCCCCAATATATAAAAGAAGGTTTTAGGTAAGAAAACCAAAAGGGGAAGATCTTTATGGGAGATATTGAGATCTTTCACCATGATTAGAAGATTACATTCCATGTTTACAAAGACACTAAACTAATATAGTCTTTGGGCATCTATTTTTGTCATTTATTAAGTATTCCGCAAAAGTAATGTAATGTCCATATACGTCAAGATTTGGGTCTCTACAATTGGTATCAGAGAGATGGTTTAGTTAACCTTTGGAAACTAGGATGTGAAAACTTTAGTGAAATCCCTAGAGATATTTCTAAGGTATGTCTAGGGATGTCCCTAAGGATAAGTATATATATAAGTTATAGTCCTAGATTTATGGTAACGATCTTAGAATTTAGCTTAAGATGTTAGATATTGACGGTACACCCCCTTTATTATGTTGTTTTCCCTAGCTTGATTTTTTCTTCTGACACTATTCTTTTTGGGTTTTAGAAAATGGATGGAAACAGGAAGATTCACGATAATGGAGAATATGATGGAAAATGGAAAGATATTATTCATGAGAAACCAAATGAAACAGGATTTGGAAGTCCAAACATCGTTATTATACCTAATCAGAAATCTCATAATATGATCAATAATCTCAACTTTGGTAAGTTTCCCGACTCAGCTATGAAGAGAAAATGGAGTTTCATGATGATCATAGTGGAAATAAAGTTCAATTTATCTCATGTAAATCATATTGGAGGAGGCATCAAGGAGAATGTTTTGAAGGAACTGGAAGATGATTTGGGTGCGGAAAAGGACGGAAATTCAGTAAGTGCAAAGGAAAGGGTTCAGTTAACACCATGTAGAAGGATAATGGTATTTCTATGACATCAAAAATGATTAGATATTTTAAATTTGGAATGTATGGGAATTATGAAAACCAATGCCCTAAGGGAAAATATCATGAAAAGAATCAACATGGACATATGGGTAGTATTTATGTATATGATGATGAGGAGACTAAAAATGTTATATGAGATGAAATAAGAGTTGAAGCTTGGTCAATGGTTTAAGAAGGAAGAGGAATGATTATATGTTTACCAAGAGTTATGTTAATGGTACTATGGAATAAATAATCATCTAAGGATTGTTACACTATTATTCTTTTGTAAATTATTTGAAAGTACATGATTTATGGTACTGGTAACCAAGAATGTTTATTCAGATATTTTTGGAAAGAAGAATATATGAACATAATGAAGGGATAAAGAGAAAATGAAATTTTGATAGTATTCATGAGTAAATGATTGATAGAAGGACTAATTGATATCATGGAATGAGTATATAGAATTTATGGGATTTTGGTATGTGGAAGGAGGTAAATTTTGATAGCACTCATTTTTTCACGGAGGTGCTATGGTAATTTATGTTTCAAAAGAATACATGATTGAGGTCTTCACATGTTTGGAATGTGACCAATAAGATATATCTTATGATATATGGGCGATAAATGATTGTATTCACATGCTTGTTATGTGATGTTTCAGGTAACCATTTTTTTATACTATGAGATTGGACATATGTATTTTAAATAAGACAAAAGATTAGAATGGATTATGTTAGACATAAGATAGTATTATTTAAGGATAGAACTTGGTTTTAGATATTATTTCTGGAATGTTATAATAGTATAGTTTTTTTAAAAGGAAAACCCATAGGACGAGCGACAACCCATCACATCAGACAAGGATATGGGAATCGAACCCACAATTGAAGTACGACAGGACTTTATCGCATACCACTGGCCTACAGGAAGTCCCTAGTTAGTAGAAACTAGTTTTATTATATTAAGAGGTATGATAGATAAAGTATAAGTATATTTTTGGAATCTTATACGATTAACCTCACCATAGATGAACTTATGTATATTTGATAACTTTTTCTAACCTTATGTTTGTGACAGATAGAATGACCTATCATTCTATCGCATGATCTGCTAACACTTCACGGAAGACAAATTGAACTTCATTTCTTTAATAGATGAAGTGGAAATTGTTCATGGCACGAACAACAGTGAGATTGTACCAAAATCAAGTAAATATTTCTTCTTATTCAAAAGTTTCAACTTTAGGGAAATGATATCGAAAACCAAAAATGTTATCCTAGTGCTCGTATATCTGATGAATCAGATGGTACCTTAGATCATCACAAATTTATGGCTTTATGATAGTTGGCTTTTTCATATCCATGTCCTCTACCACTCTCCAACAGAACAATATGGTTAGATTTTTTTTCCATATCCATATTTCCATCTATGTTCTCCTTTGTGGAAACCTAGTGATGTGTTAATTTTTGGCAACCATTATGTTTCATACATCACTTTTTAAAATTATGTTTTAGTATTACTTTTTACGATGTAGGTTTTATGAAAGAAACATTCAAGTAGAAAACCATTTATAACCCCGACGAATTTTGAGGGCGAAATTCATTTTAAAGGGGATAAAATGTAACACCCTATGATTTTATGAGATATATTCTTTTTAATTTCTTTAATATCTTCTGTTGTATGCTACACCAAGATTATCTTGCGCTATACACAACACCGTATTAGCTTACAGTATATGAACCACTATTCTTGGATCGTGTTACACACAATTTCAAGTTCGTTTGATAGTATTTATTCTATACAACATTGAGTGTGTGTGTGTATATATATATATATTCAATGTATAAGTAAAATATGGTCGAATTCTGTTATATGAAACAACAAAGGAGTCTTTCACTACACAAAACCTTGACTTGGCTTACATTACACGCAATCGCGACCTTCCACGATAGCGTGTGTTGTACGCAATACCGAGTTTCACTAAACAACGACATGTTATTAAAATATTATATAAACTCACCGTTATGAATAGTAATACCCAATTTTTGAAATTTTATAAATTTTATCTTTCAAAATGGACTTCATTTTTTGATTTTTAATTTTGAAATTATCCTAGAGTGAATTTTTGGTATTTTTCTGAAAACTATCAATTTTTTATGAATAGTGAAAACACTGGGTTACTATTTAAATACAGACATTTTATTTCAATAATTATATATTTTATTTAAATTTATTGTATCTCATAATTGATCCAAAATACCTATATATGTTCAATGTAATTCATTAGAGTCATTTTATAATAATTTTAGATATATAAAAATTTTATTGAACTTCTCATCGTCTTTTACCCACCTCCAAGGAGAATTTGAAAATTTACATAAAACATAATTTTACCACTCTTGTGAATCGAATTTAGAAAATCAAAGAGACATGGTTAATATCAAGGAGTAAAATGTGGTTCAATAAGATAAAAATAATTTTTGGTAAATAGTAACCTTTTACTTTTATTTACCATGGTTAAAAATAAATATGGTAATTAAGGGTAAAAATGGTATTATTATTACCCTAACACATGTTATAATTCTATTGGATAAGTATAATTTTACCCATAACAACCTTAAGGTATAAAAAATTTCCCTTATCTCCACTTGTATTAGATTAGGAAATTTATTATTATTTTATATAAAGAAGACTTAAAATAGTTAAAATCAAAGTTTAATAACTAAATGTTTTTTAATATAGGGTTATAAATAAGAAAAGTTAGACTATAAATAATCATTATAAAGATAAAATTATTTCATAACTAATGGTATTTTATTTATAATTTTTAGATATTAAATAATTTAATTTATTTATGACACAATGATGATGCAGTAATTACCTTATTTATGAAATATTAACATAATTGATATTATAAATACCCAAATAAATATAATTTTAGACTTATTATGAATTAAACTAATTTTATAGGTTAATATGACATGTTATTATCGATTTAATTAACTTTTTTGAACTAATAATTCTATTATTATTTTCACAAAAATCAATTACCAAATAGTGTCAAAATTGACATAAAATAGTTTTTAAAACAAATATTATATTATTAATTGTTATTATATTTATAATAATCTAAAGTTTGGCTAAATGAATTATATAAGGTTATATATAATAATAATGAACCACATGGGGTTCGTTTGGCTTGTTATAGTAATATTATTAACCATGTAGTGTAAGAAAACAAGAAGACACGGTAAAAGTAAAATTATTTAACTTAGAGTTAAATCTAAATGATAAGGTTATAATAGTAACATAAATTTGTTAAAAATCTATTGGTTGAACGGATTGATACTCATTACCACTTTAGATTCAAAATAAATTTATTTGGAGCTATTATAAACCGAATATGACTTTATTATTAAATAATATTTTAAGTTTTTCCTAAAGCGCCCCTCTCCTCCCTTATAAAAGGGCACCTCCTTCCTCTTCTCTTTACACAATTTTGAGCCTTCAAGCTCATCCAAAACCTACCCATTTCCCTTCTCAAATTCCCTAGAAACGTTTTATAGGATCTGGTCTCCTCAAAAGTCCAAATATAGTTCCTTAAGAGGAAGCATAAAAGAGGTGCGTCGAAGAAGAGGTAATCTCTTCTACCGATTCTTTCAAGTTTCATTCTTGTTCAACTTCTTCTTATTTAGTTGTTTAATTATAATGTAATAAAATAAGTATCACGAATATAATGATTTGTTATTATAAGTATGAAACAACCCTATTTCACCTTCTATCCATCCTATGAAAAATGAAATCACCACGCGTGCGTACGTATGGAATACCGTCTCCATGTCGTGGTGTAATCTGTTTTTCCACCACCACATTAATCGGATGGGTATAATGGTGTAATGAATAACTATATATAGTTATTAAAACATAATAATAATTCAGAGATATTATATCAGCCACTCCAATTCAATTCAACAATTATTGGAACAATATCATCACTCGTGCGTACGTACATATTACAGTCTCCATGACGCGATGAGATTCATTCTCCATGCTAACCACTCAAGAATTATTATAAAGTATATATAATGAATAATAATGAAATATATGACATGATAAAGATAATGGATTTATGTATATATATATTTCATCTACTTACTTCCATTCATGTCAATAGGGAAAAGAAAACAACGTTCATGCGTACGTACGGCATACCGTCTCAATGAAAGGTGTATTTAATTTCATTTATCTATATTATATATATATATATACTGAATATAAATGATATATATATATATACTGAATATATATGATATATATATATATTGAATATATATGATATATGAATCATGATTTACATTTTGTAAGTAAGTAAAACATGATATAAGTAATAATAACATCAAGAACAACAAGTCCAAACACATACGATAAATAAAACGATTTTACCCAAAATGTTCCTTTAACATGGAATTTATAGAAGAACGGTTAATATAAAGACATAAGTGAAACATATATGATATCATAACAATTAATATTATTCAGTAATAATTCAATGAAATTATTTAAATCACTATACAGGAGGTTCAGATACGTACGAAGCATATCAGACCTAAGGTAAGGGATAATAATTCCATTCTCATTCTTATCTGAGATTTTTTATTCGTAAGTATTTACTAGGATTATATTTTTCATAAATTTCCATAAAAATGTTATTCATAAAGTGTTTAATATTCTTCCATGTATTTTTAAATTCTTGTTTAACCCTCTTTGAGTTTAACTTTCCATTATGGAGGGAATCGTTCTTTTGTTTACCATACGTGGTACTTTTTGACTTTTCTGTTAAAAGTATGCGGAGAATGTTTTTTACTTATACGACATGAATGGATTTTTATGGTTTTATAACACGTTATTTTCATGAATATTACTCTACAAGATTTCATGGTTATTTTAAATAAAATCCTTTTCATTTAAAATTGTGTGGCATTTTGTGAAAAGAAAATGATTTTTAAAGAGAACATATATTTTCTTCAAGAATTCATTTAAAGTATTTTATCAAAACCATTTTCCATCTAAGATGACATTATTTCATATGTTCATGTTTCAAGTATGATGTCTCTATTATTTACATAGTTTCACTTTTCATATGATGAAATGATATCCATTTGTTTTATATGGATTAAGTTATGACGGGATGAAGTTTATGAAACCCATTTTATTATTTGGGATATGATGAATGATTTATGTTTATGTTGTGGCACACATAAAAATTATTTCATTTTGAGATGGGTGGGAACTATATCTCCCTCAAATGCATTGGGTAAATATTTATATCTCATAATATAGACATGGCAGGAATGGAAAGTTAATCTGGTTCAGTGATACATGACTATAACGAGGAGTGAACTTGATTCAGAAAGGGACTTTGTCCACTATGATGGTCTTGGAAGAAATGCATTTGCTACTATGGAAATCATATCATGTGCTTAATGGTTTTACACAATTAAATGTTTTATTCCCATGCTATTTTATCATTATTGATGTTCCCTTATGATATATTCCATACATAATTCCAAGATTTATGTCTTTTCATATGATTTTGATGTTTAGATTTTATGTTCATGTTTTTGCATTCAAATGTTTATGGATTGTTTTATGTTCTCTGTGTTTACCCTTACTGAGCATTTGAGCTCCCCCTTTTTATGTTTTCTTTTCCCCAGGATATAAATAAATTTTTTAGGTAAGAAAAACTGAAGGGGAAGATCTTCATGGGAGATGTTGAAGATTTTTTCACCATGATTAGAAGATTACGTTCCGAGTTTCCAAAGACACTAAATTAGTACGGTCTTTGGGTGTCTGTTTTTGTCATGTAATAAGTATTCCGCAAAAGTAATGTAATGTCTATTTACTTCAAGATTTGGGTCTCTACAATGGTGATACCCTGGAGTGTGTATTTCTCTATAACTTTAAATTCCAAATTTCTATGTATTCATGTAAGGGTATTCGTGAGACATTGGACATTAATCCCTCATTCCCTCATAGGTATTTCCACACTATGATAAGAATCCAATCATCATTTCACTTCCCTAGTAGGATCCCAAATAAATATAGCATGCATCTTCTATATCCTTTTAATACATAATTTGTGAACTTTGAAAACTGATAGAGCAAGAATAGGGGTTTACAGAAAGACATTGTTAACCCGCATGATCCTACCCTCGAAGGATAGGTATATGTTCTTCTAGTTGAGGATCTGGTCTGCGATTCTTATGATCATGAAATCAATGTCCCTTATCTGATGTCGGCTTGAGAAGAATAGAGCCCCAATGTAATCTAATAGTATGGTCCCTCTTTCCAGGTTAAGGATCTTCTAGATAGAGGATATCTGTCTGGGATTAAATTTTTAGAGATGAAGAAATTTCTTTTTTGCCTTGTTGTTAAAATTTCTGATCCAGAGGAAATACTCATCCATTATATTCTTGAAGGCTCAAATTGATCTTTTTTTGGTATTCGTAAAAATGAATGTTCCGTCTATAAACATTTTGAGGGAGATATAGAGACACCTCTAGAATATATGGAAAAGCATGATCACCCCATTTCTAATGCTCTTATTCATGATACAACTAAAAAAATCCTAAGAGATGATAAATAGGCTCCGAGAATTTGGATCACCTTGCCTAAGTCCATGAGTGGACTTGATGAAACCATGAGACTTCCCCATGAAGGTGACCTCAGACCACGAAGAACTAAAAAAGGTTAACAGGTGGTTAATGTTCAATGGTCAGAAGACCATACCTTCTAACACCTTATTGATAAAGCCCCACTCAACATGATTATAAGCTTTAATCATTTTTAGATTTATGGATATTTTAGAGCCCTGAGTATTGAAGTTGATGTCTCAAGTCATTTCCTGATTAAATAAAGATGGCACCTTGTATCGATCTCCCCTTCATATAATCGTGATGCTCCAAGTATATCCACCGAGGATGATGAAAGGAAAGCTTGGTATTAAGGATGTTAGATAGATTCTTATTGGGGAAGTTTCATAGACTCACAGCACATTAATGTGTGATTGGGGAAGGGTTATCTATTTTAGGGAAGAGCATAATGGTAGTGGAACTCAAAAACCACGAAAGAAATCCCCTCGGATGAAATATTGGATGGTAGACATGATATCGAAATTTACGAAAACCCATGAGGATCTGTAAAATGTGTCTGGGAAACCATACAGTCTTGGGGAACTTTCAGGGATCATGCTCAACATTGCACCATGAATCTATTTCTCATTCGGTATCAAACCAAGGATATCATTATCCCACTGTGAGACCTGTAAGGGGATCACTTTCGAGAGTCCATTATACCACCCATAGGTACCCATACAACATATGAGGATTAGGGTTAGTAAGGAGATCCCTAAAGAATGAATGGGCCAAACCACCCATTGTATCATGGTCGTCCGTGTATGTTTTATTTTCTAGGGAAATATTTTTTTTACTATACATTTCCTCTATTTGATACACACATAGAAGAAGGCCATATTTTTTTCACCCTCTCATAACCATTTGATTCCAGATTTATCTTCTGCCAGGTGTTCATGTTTATGAAACATAACTGAAAGAGCTTCTTTCATCGAAGTTAGTTCCACAAATATCTGATCATCCCAGGAACCCTGCAAGCTATTCTAAATATCCTCCACCTCATTCATGGGAGCATTGATGGAAATATTGGTGAGAGGAAGCCCTCTCTACCACATGTAAAGTTTCATCTTAAGGATTCTAATTTTTTATGTATGGCCACCCATGAATTCCCCTAGCTTTGACCATTACGTAATTCTCTCACTGGGTCATGAAACCTCAAGTAGTTGGTTCATTTCTAGTAAAACAAGAATCTATCCGAGAAATTATGACCATTATATAGAGACAACAGCAGCAGAGAGTGCTCCGATAACTCATAGATAAGATGTCACACCTTGGTGATGAGGAATGAATAGAGGGCCTACATGATATCCACACAGTGGTCCAGAAGGCTTTATGACTGATGAGAACCTTTTTACTGTTACACTAGGAGAAGCAGTCACCAGAGAATCCTTGGACCCAATGGCCTTTACCATCCATGAACTGCTTGGAGTCATGACTGGACTTCTTGTTAAAGGTTCCCATACCTTTCTTCTTGTTTGTATTAGCAATGATGATGAGGTCACCCCCTACGATCCATGGGAGGTTGTCAGGATTAAAAGAGTTAATACCATTCTAAAGAGATTCACTTTTTCGGGTATCACAACTTGCATATATGATAATTCCTTTTTAAATTTGTAAAATCAATTCATATATTTCCATATACCATAAACTGGTAACAATTGACTAAAAAACCGTCTTATCAACAATCTAATTATGGCCTTTCATATATTAGTATTGGAAGCCATTCTTCCCCACTATCATATTCATCCTTCAGGAAATATTAGCCAATGAATTTTCATTATGTTTTTATGTACTAGAAATTTTATGAATAAAAAATTTATTATTTACTAAAAATTTGATAAATTTATTATGTGATTGAAAAATTTTTAGATACAATAAAAGTTGTCGAAAAATAATGACTCTAATTTTAATTTTTATATTTCTCTACTTGTCATTTAAGTCTTCCCATATACTGTATGGGAGTACCAATAAGATCATCAAGTGTATGATTAGTAAGCATTAATTTATCATCTATACCTATTGTTTTTTTAATTCCACTCATTGGAAATTATGTCTATAATATTTTTGATATAAAATTCATCATCAATACCTTTTTCCTCAATTTAATTTAAATACTTATAATAGACAAAAACTATTGGTGCATCTTAGAAATCATAATATCGAGATATAAAATCAATGGATTGGTAATCATATATATGATAATCTCTACTTGTTACCATAAATTTGGATTTACCAAAAATGTGTTACTTATAATTTAATCTAAATACTATTTGATGCATCAGAAGATGATATATTACTATAGATATTCCTCTTCATAGATCACAATTATATATTTATAAATTTTGAGTTCAATTTATATTCTAATTTTTCATCATTTATAAAAGTATAAAACTAATTTTTAGGAATCTTTTATGTTTAAGTAATCATTAAGAAATTATCAAGATTAGTTTTTATCATAACAATTTTCATTCTATCTCTCCAATACTCATTGACATTTACATGAAATTTTATTTTGATAAGGATTCAGATTATCAAGAGATCCAATATTCATAACTACCATCTTAAAAAACTCTTCTATACAACTACAAATTAGTGTAAAAAAGTAAATTTTTTTTATCAAATAACTATAAAACATACAATACATAATGAAAGAAAAAAATAAACAAGTATATTAGAATTAGAAAAATATATTTATAAAAACTATGGGATCGTAAGAGTAGATTAGATGGATATAATAACTAGAGGGGGTGAATTATTGTTAAAAAAAATTAAAACTAAACTATATTTAAAATGACATAAAGAAATATTGTTGAACTTAAATATCATATGATGATCAAAGTAATGGAATTAGAATAATATTTGATCTGAATATATCAAATTATGTTTTTATCATATTCATAGATACACTGATAAATTAAACAATATATAAAGATAAGTATGAATATTAACTTTCTATGACATGTAAAACAAAATTCAATGGTAAAAATAATTAATAAAATAGCTATTAAAGGTAAGAAAGACTTAAAATATATATTTAAATATTTATCTTCTTTGACCTTAATTGTACAGTACATAAAGAACATTGAATAAAGGCATGATTAGTTTTATACTTTCAGTAATGTCTATCTTTCCGTACCAAGAAATCCCCTGATGCGCTGATCGACATCTATATTACTACACCTAAAATATCTCAATCTAATGAATGGGATTCACTATTTTCTATACCTGAATTCCCTCAATCATACAAATTATTGAAAAAGTGATTAAAAAAGAAAATATATTCAAAATAAAATAACCCTAAAAAGTTTTCCTTAGAACTACAATGCTCTAAATTTTTAAAATTACTTTGTAATGAGATGTTCATGTGAATAACAATTTTGTCATATTGAGTTGTTATTTTGATCTTCTCCAAACACAATAAATTACAATATATTTATAAGATATGATTGAATTCACATATTTCTAGATTTTTGTGGCATCCTTGAATAGCTGGTTCTTGATATATCATAATTTTCTCTCATAAAACAATGCCTGAAATGATTTTTTACACCATCACAATACAAATTTTATTTCATATGATTTAAAAAAATCTTATGTACACCCAATTAAAAATTACAGTATGTACAATGGACTTACTTATTGATTATCAATATGATGAACTGAATTAAGATTAGGAAGATCAATCAGTATGATGGTCAGTCTGATGGTCATTACTTTTTCCAGTCAGGTCAACAAAGAAAAGTGTAACCACTACTGTAAACCAAAATCCATTCTGATAATCAAAAATACCTTCAATTTGATATATCGTATTGAGTAATGTAATGATTCAATTCCTAATACATTCAAACATTTACATGTATGGTATAAATTATATTTTTATAGAGAACATACAAAAATTCATTTTATACAAAATATTTTGTAAACTATGTTTTAAGAGAGTGTTTGTTATTTCAAAAATCAATAGACTGGAAAAGTATTGAGTAAAACTTATAACTCTAAAAGTACAAACGGTTATAATGTATCTAGGTATATCAATTAGATCGTATAATTTATTTAATTATAGTGATCATGTTTTTTTTTACATTTCAATTACTCAGAATTAATATTTAATCTCATCATAGATGTTTTTCTGTAGTAGCTACAAAAATAATTCACGATCCTCAACATGTTATGTAAGAGAATAAATAGTTCGAGTTCCTCTATTTAGGACTCCAAATATTGATTATGAGGGATGATATCTTTGAATGATTATGGTTTTATAAGAAGAAGTTATGGTAATTTCAATGTCCTCTACATGTTCAGTTTTAGGTAGTTCATCAAAACTGGAATAATTTTCTACAAGTTTCACTGAACTATTAGGAGGTTTAAAATTCATATTTGGATCATATAGATCATATTCAATGATGTATAAATAATTATTAGATTCATGTGAATTTATATTCTCAAAATTTTACATGTATAGATTCAACCAATATCTAATTCCATTAATTAAATACAATATATTCATTACCAGTTGTAGAATATCAAACAATTTTTTTTCATCATTCTTCGATGGAAAGTTTTCAACAATATCCTTGGTATAGAGAATATAAACATCGAAACAAAATGGTATAAGGTTATTAACCTTTTTTCATACGTTCTATAATTCATATGGGGTGTTATTTAAATGTGGTCTAATAAGAACTAAATTGATTGTGTATAAAGCTATATTTATAGCTTCCTCCCAAAAATAAATAGGTAAATCACACTCTTTAATAATGTTCTATTAATTTTTTTGAAGGTTTCTATTTCTCTTATATTCAAATTTTTTTTTCTATGGGTCTATTAGGAGTAGAAAAGGTCTGATTATTGATATGTTGTGAGTATAATGACTCAAAATCATAATTTTTAATCTCACAACCATGATATATTCTTTAGGTCTAAATTCTATGTACACTATGATTTCCTACAGATTTAGCATACTAAGGAAAAATTGAAAAAGATTCACCTTTTAAGATATTAATATCACTCCTGTATATCATGAAAATTCTTTCACTAGAACAAAATAATTGTGCATCCCATTTAGTATAGAAACACTACAATGTAAAAATTAACCTATATGAACCAAATCAAGGGATTTTAAAGATGAAAATTATTTATTAGATTTAAATTTTTATTGTTTCCTAATTTAACATGGGTTGTAGAAATTTTTATACATGGATTCTATTTTAAGAAGTTCCTTAACTAAGCCTCTCATATTTTCCATTCAATGTTAATTACGGTTGCAATGGACTAGTCTCCTATTTTATATGAAAGATTGTTTTTAAAGGAACTTATACAAGAATTTTTTTATGTAAATAAGGAATATAAATAAATATAAAATACATTATCATTTCTCAATGAATTAGAAAAAATTGTTTTTAATTAAAAAAATATCATTGATTGTTTTGAAACATAAAATGTAAAAAATCATCAAATAACCGTGAGACTCTAAGATGTATATAATTTATTATATCTATAAATAAATCAATGGAAATTATAACAATATTTCAGTTATTGAGTATACTAATTAAAATTATTTTTCCTTTTATGTTGTCACAAATGGTGACATGTCCACTGTAAACATTGATTAGGTTCATAAAGGTTAAACAGTCTCCAATCAAGTGTCTATTAAGGCCATTGTCCATATACCATAAGTTCTTCTTGAAATATTTCAATGAGTTTCCCATCAAAATAGATTTAAAATGAAAATTAAATTGGTTCCCCAATATTTCTAGGTCTATATATATTAGGGTTAATAGCTTTATGAATCCACAATTCCAAAACATTTTATTATAGGAAAATTTGAGAACATTATAAAAAATATAGTAGATCTATAAGAATATTAAATATTCATCGTAATGGTATAAATATAATTGGATGTAAATTTGGTCTTATTGATCTTTCATTTTCCATGTCGGATTCCATTTATTGTTTTATATTTTGATGGATTTTTCTTTATAATAATCCTTGTTAAATTATTTCTCAATTTTGTGAATTTTACCAAATAGTTATATAGTAATTATATAGATAATTTTAATGCATTATTTTCATTGATAAGTAGAGTATTTTTTCCTTTTATATACTATAACAATTGTTTATGTTAGTTGATAAGGAATGATCTTGATTAAAACTTTTATATTTATCATTAAATTCACTAAAGGTTTATTCCACCATAATATAATATTCAAAAACTTCTTCAATAGATACATTTTCCTTACTATTTTAATTTTCATAAAAGATGGATTAATATATAGGAGATATATAAATTTTTTTTGATATCTAATAAGTGTTTTTTAGAAAACATTATTAATTCAATCAAAATTTCCATCACTTCTTGAGTTTTAATCTGTCAAAAATATTCTGAATCACTATAAATTTTATTTATATCCTTTTAATTTCCCCTGAAATTGTCCTAATATTTTTTATTAAGAATTTGGTTAATTTATTCTTATTTTATGTGAAATTTTCTCTTGAAATCACATCAGGATATTTTATTGACTGGATCATCTTTATTCATTTATTTTTTGTAGTTACCTATATTTCCGTACATACATTTATAGTTTGTCTTCTTAATGAATTTATTCCTTATAAAATTTCTTAACTCTTCTAGATATGTGATTTATTTCTTCATCACTTTTTGAAGTTGATTTTGTATCACATGAGCAGTCTTATTTAATCATTTCTTTTCTTCAATGAGTCTTAAATCATGAAGTCTATTGAATTACAATTTGGTTCATATTCTTCTTATATTTTAACATTATATTACAATTCACACATCAATATATTTCTTATAATATATTTAATAAAAAAACATCTTATATCATATTATTTTCAAATTTATACTTATTTTCTTCTATATCAATCTGGTAAACATCTAAATAGTATCACCTCAGAATCCTTGTAAGTAATTTTTTTCCTAAGTGAATGCATCATATTAAAAATCACATTGAACCTCAGTACGTATCATAAATGTAATCATCTATTTCCATTGTAAAATAATAATATTTAATAGTATAATTTTTCAAACTCACATATTTTACATTTGATGTTCCTTCATGAGAAACATAAAATGTATCACAAAAAAATGTAGTGGTATAGTCCGATATTCTTGTAAAGTATTCATCTCGTAAAGAATTTTATACATAATTCAGAGCTTTATAGGTACTAATACAATATTTTTTAGTATGATCACTCCATTAATTTCTAGATGTTTTGGATACATCATATTTATCCTTAATGAAAACCCACTATTTTTACATCCACACATTCAATATGAATTTTCATCTTAATATTTCACTAAACTAAATTAAGACCAGTAAAATAAGGATAAAGATTTTTGGAAGTTTCCTCCTTTCTATTTATATCCATAATGAAAAAATTACAATAATAAGAAATTTAGGATCATGATTTAGAAACACGATTATAGTAAAATAATATTTTGGAGACACTCTAACACAAAATATTGTTCTGAGTGAGTAACTCATAAAGGGGGGTTAATTGAGTCCCAAATAAAAATATTATTTAAAAATAAATATAAATTTAAATCCACTAGTTTAATAATAAAACAAGTTAAAATGAAATATTACAAATATATAATATTTTTATCAAATAAATTCTCAAAGGAGAAAAAACTGACTAGTTAAAATAATAATTGAAATCAATATAAATTTTTTAACTAAATTACTTGATCAAAAAATTATACATAATAATAATTAAGAATTACAATCAGAGTAACATTTTGATATAGAGTTTAATATAAATACAGTTTAAAACATTGAAACACAATAATATAATAAAACATATAGTTGATTTAAATCAAGGTGTTTGGCCCCAAGTTGAGACTTAATCTCATTCAAATTGAAATCACACACTGCGAAAAACATTATTAAATAATGAACATGATTGACAACCTATATCTATTTTTGAATATAACCAGACATAATTTTCAAAAAAATTGAGCATCCTCTTAAGTTTTATGTGGAAAAAGTACATGTCACCCATGACCTATTCTATATTTTTTAATAGTATAAAAATATAGAAATATGAGAGACAGTGTCTAGAATAGTGTAGTTAGTTATATAAGTCTATGTTTAATAGATAAACAATGAAAACAAATGCCTAAATATAAAGCAAAAATAGAAAGTGAAATGATTATCGATGGGAATAAGTTGTGTATGTTGATCTAAATAAGTTCATTTATTCAAAGGTGTTCAAATATATCATTAAAAAGAGGTTGAATATTTTTATGAAAATATACAAGAAAATAAAGAACCATCAATTTCTAGAAAGTACTTCTATTTTCCATCTATAGATGATAAGATTTATTCCAAAAAAATAAGTATTTGGAATTATCTTTATTAAACATACAATATGTGGAGATATCAGTTTATATGACATTACTCTCACACATGATGTTTTATCAAGAATTATTGTTCTCTAGGACCAATTATAAATGGAATATTAATGTTAATATATTTTGTGCCCTGATACTTGAAAAAAATATAAAAGGTATACCCATTTGTTTCTCCTATCTATTGTGTGGTTTAGGAAAAAATATTATTAAATCCTCTTGTTGATAATTATAGTTATTTACTAGTTTTATAAATCTTTGAAATTAAATTCAGTTAAGATTCTAGAAATCAATGATATCACTCTTTTGGTAAATCATTAAATGGAAGATCTTTTCTAGTGGTGGATTCTCATTGTATACAGTTGGGTTGGTAGCATCAATAAATAGTATAATAGAATTGAAGTAGAACAGTAGAGTTTTAATGCCCCCTGATTTCATAGTACGTTATCTCTTCAATGTAATTCAATAACTTGTGTTACACACAATACTAAGTTCGAGCGCACCGCGACATACAAAACTATGAGTTCAAAAATAGGTTATGAATTGTAATTAACTATATTTTGAATTTTATATAATCCATATAATTTTAGAATCCATATTATGTGTTCCTTAGTGATAATATATGAACATATTTATTTTTTTAGATAAAATAAGTATTTTTTGAAAAATGCAATTTTACCGTCTTTTAATGTATAATTTTTTTTGAAAACAAATATTTGACACTTTTATAGATTCAATTTAAGGAAATTATATTATTATTTAGAAGTGGGACACAAAAAATTAGTTTGGATAAATGTTCGTTAATTTCCTGATAATTTTTATATTTTGATGAATAGTGAAAAATACTAAATTGTACTTGAAAACAAATTTTTTAATCAAAATAATTTATAGTGTTAAATTTTAAATTTGAATAGTTTGGAAGTATAATTAGATTATATTTATATCATTTCATAAAATGTAGGTAATTATTAGTAATTTGGTATTTAAATTTGACATAAACAGATGTCAATCTTTTGATAGTTTTTACATTTTAAAAACATGTTTTTGGTTATGACAACGGGATTTAATATTAAATTAATTAAATCAACTTCTATGTTTTGAATTTTTTAGAATAGAATTCATTTTTGAAATCATAATATCAAAATTATATTATGGTGAATTTTTGGAAGTTTTCTGAAAACATCCATTTGTTAATTAATAGGGAAAATATTGTGTTATTGTTTAAAATCGACATTTTCATTTAAATAATTATTTATTTTATTTAATTTTTTTACGTATAAATAGATATATAATACCTGTATTTGTAAAATGTAATTCATTGGAGTCATTATATAATAAAATTAGATGTATAAAATTTTATTGAATTTTTAACATCTTTTACCCCCTTTTAGAAACATTTTCTAATTTTCGTAAAATGTAATATTACTGCTTCTATGACTTGAATTTCCAAAATATGAGAGACGTGGTTGACATAAGTAAGTTATATTTGATTCAATAACAAAAAAATAATTTAGGGTGAATAGTATCTTTTGACTTTTATTTACCACGATTAAAAGTAATTAAGGTAATTAAAGGTAAAATGTTATCATAATTTCACTAAAACATGTTCTAATTATATTGGAAAAGTGTATTTCGACCAAAAACACCCTTAAGAATAAAATATGATCCTTTTGGTAAACATGGATTAGATTAGGGCATTTATAATTATTTTTTTTTAAGAAGGGTCAAAAGTGAAAAACGCAATGTTTAATAACTAATACTTTTTTAATATAGGGTCATACATATGATAAATACAACTATAAGTATTAATTAGAATAATAATAATATTTCTTACATAAATTTATTTTACTAACAATTATTAGCTATTAAATAATGAAATTTATTTATGACACAATAAGGATGCAATAATTACTTTATCAATCAATGATTAAAATAAATGATATTATAAATATAAAAATAAATGTAAAATGAGAATTTTTATTCAATACAAGAATTTTCTAGGTTAATATGAAATTTTAGGGTTGATAAAATAACTTTTTTTTAGTGATAAATATTTTATGTCTTAAAAAAATACCATATAGTGTCAAATTGACACACATGAGTTTTTAAAACAAATACTATATTATTAAATGATATAATATTTCTAAAAAACAAGGTTATGAAATAGTACTTATAAATGTTAAGATATATCATTAATGAACCACTTGGTCTTCTATTGTCTTTTTATAGTAAGTTTATTAACCATTAATTATAATAATACAGGTGGACATGGTTAAACATAAACTATCTAACTAAGAGTTATATCTAAATGATAGGGTTAATATGGTTAAATAAACATGTATAAACCCCATTGGTTGAGAGGGTTTAGACCCATACCCACATTAGATTCGAGATAAATCAATTTGGTTCCTATGGAAACTGAAAATGATTTTATAATAGAATAGTATTTTAAACTTTTCCTAAAGTGATACTCACCTCTCTTATAAAAGGGTACTTCCCCTTCTCTGCAAATCACACCTCCATAGCCATAATGATATGCCAAACCTTTCCCCAATATCCTCCCAAAATCCCTTAATTAATCTTATAGTCCACCCCTTGAGTATAAATCCAACTTATGGATCCCTTTTGTTTAAATCAAACGGAAACACCAAAAGAAGAGGTAATTTTTAAATCAACTATATCAATGTTCTTGTCTTCATCAACTTTCTCATTCAATGTTATTTCCAAACCAAAATAATAACTACAATACCATCTATATACTATTATTTTATTATAAAAATGGTACAACCATACTCATTATTCTATCCATTCTATTATTGGTAATGTCACCATGCGGTCGTACGTACGACTTACCATCTCTACACTATGGTATAATTTGTTATTCCACACTATGTTTTTTTGGATGGATATAATGATGAGTAATATTTATATAAATTATGAAACTAACATGATAATTTCTCTGTACAATTAATATACCATCCAATCCCACACCTTTTAATCATTATGAAAATGATAACATCGCTCGTGTGTACATATAGCTTGCCATCTCCACGACGTGACGAGATTCACTTCCAGGTTCACCATTCAATGATGATTATAAAAATATATATTATTAATAATTATTTAAAATATGACATAATAAATATACTATATATATATATATGCATGTACTAACATATATAATATTCACTTACATCAGTTCAATATGATATGAAGACGGAATCATCGTTTATGCGTATGAATGGCCTACCGTCTCCATAAATGGTGTTTCCATTTCATATATCTTTCTTTTATACATATTTATATACTACATATATATTATATATAAATCATGTTTTATACTATCTATGTATTTTAATTATGATATAAACGATATGATCAAGAATAATACGTTAAAAATCGTACGATAAAGAAAGCGATTATTACATAAAATGATAATTTATCATTGAAATCATTATTAAATGTGTAGTATAAAGTCATAAATGAATCGTTTATGAAATAATATATATGATTATGGTTCTGATATAATTTAATAACATAATATGGTAATTATACCTGAGGTTAATCGTACCCTCAACCAAAAGAATGTGCATGATAAGTGTTAATTCCTCAATCTCATTATTATCCGAGATTGTTTATGTGTAAGTATTTAGTCAGAAATTTTTATCATCCATGTACATGTTTCATAAAAATGTTTTCAGGAAGAATCATTTAAGGCATTTTGGATGTGACACTTTAGCAACATCAGGGGTTTAAATGTTTATATGATTTCTTTATCTAAATCATTATAATTAATGTCCATGTTTTAAACACGATTTTAAGGATTTATTTAAATAGACATGATTTTTAAAATAAATTTGAATTCATTTCCAAATTTTCCAAGTGGTATGGGAATCATTGATTACAAAATATATTTTATATGTCTTCCTTTATAAATGTGTGTCTTTTAAATGATTTCACAAAATGTGATATTTATCTCATAGAGATTTACTGATCATTTTCAACAATTTCAACATCCATTACTGGATATTATTATTGATAGAGGTTTATTTATTATAATAAAATCTAACATATTGTATTGAGTGATTTGTGGTATGTTTGACTATGGATGTGCTTTTTTATACCATTAATGGTTTAGTTTAAAATTATTGACATTTCTTATGCTAGTTTTAAAACAAATGTTTATGTTATGTTTCAACATTTTCATATGAGGAATTCAGTGGACATAGTAAGTGACTGGTGGGGCCCGCTATATCCCCTCGATGCATCGGTAGGTCCAATGAGAAAAACTATTTTCTTGGAACAAGGATTTGATGAAATTATTATTTTTAGTCTTGGGACAAGGCAATGGAAATGTGGTAATGATGTCTAGCGTTAGGAATTCCCTCATTATGAAATTAATTATTATATGTGATTATTAAACTAGTAGAATACTCATGTGCATGTTTATATGGTATTGATAGATTTATTTTCTCCATTTTATATTCACGTTTATGTTTAAAAGGAATTTGTTTTTATTACACATCTTTCCTTAAATGTTTATATCATCCTTTATATGATTTACCCCTACTAAGCATCCGATCACACCCATTTATTTTGTATTTTTCTGAGATTCAATAATTGTGTTATGTTTCATATGCATGGTTTAGAGAAAGGAATAATAGATTTCTCAATGGATTATTTATGTTCTGTTTTATGTTTTAATGTTTAATGTAATATTCATGTATGTAATTTATTTTTCAAGAATACTAAACTGATCGGTCTTTCGAGACTTGATTTTTTCTTATCATGAAAATGTATTAAAATAATGCACCAACTCAAGGCCTCTAGGGTCGGGGAATTATATTTAGTTTCAGAGAATGTTTAGTACAAAACATGGAAACTCGATTTAGAAAAATTCTGATTAGAGAAAATTAACCTAAGAAAAACTTTGAGGATTAGCATGGAAGATCCTCCTAGAATGTTGGTAATGTAGAGATTTTGTGTATTATCCAGAAAATGCATCACTATCTAGATATGAGAATGTAGAGGTATCTATGGCATAGATGTACATAGCATTGAAGACTCTGATATGGAATTTTGGGCTTAACCCAGGTTATCATGGTACATGACAACGAGCCTTGCTGCACACTTGGTTATGACACTCTTGAGGGATATGCATAGGATAATTTACATTTTCTTTGCAATCCATTATGAAGGATTTAAGAGTAAATACATCATCAATGGAAACATTTATTTGTGATTATAGATTATTTTCATAATCTTTTAAATTTTACATAGATATTTAACAAGATATCAATTATGAATTTTGATTCATAAACTAACCATGTGTATGCATTTCTTTAGAAATGGTGCATAGTATAAGGAATGAGAACTCCTACAATATGCTTGATACAAAGAGTAAGAAGGATCATTTAATTCATGGTATTAAGGCAAAATTTAGAAGGGAAATAGTCTCCCACATATTATGATCATATAAAGAAATAATATCTTGTGATAATAAGATAAGTAAAGAATTATATAAGTCCTTGGGATTTGATGGGATGGAAGAGAAGGAAAGGATGGTAGAGACAAATATGGGTAAAGGGAAGAGGGGAAAGAACTATTTTTCCATATGTGATAACTATGGAATGAATTGCCCTGGTAAATTATTGAATGGAATGGGAGTTTGTTATAAGTGTTGAGAAAATGGACACAAAGTATGTGATTTAAAGGGTATGAAAAAGGGTTTAAATGTACAATGCTTCATCTTCAAGGTGATGGGACACTACGTGAATAAATTTCCGAATCATCAGAGTATGAAACAAATGATGCTATTGAATAATAATCAAGTTATGATACTATCACATATGAAGAGAAAAGAATAGTGTTCTTATGTTATTATGAAAGGATTATTTCATTTTAGTGTTGTATTAATGATGTACCGGTTATATGAATTATGGAAATAAATGAGGATTGCACTGCAGAACTATTTCATTGAAGATTTGAGATTATATGGTTCTAAGAAAAATGACTCAATATCAAATTAAATGTTTTGGAAACAACATTGTAGAAGAAATTATAAATCTTAATATGGTTTGGATACAAAGGTGGTTATTTTGTAATAAGATATGATCGATTAGGATAAATTATATTCGATATTCTTGACTACTTTGAAACAAATTAATTATTTGTTTATTCTATTATTGTTGGTGTTTACAACATTTTTGGATATAAGGAGAAAATCCATATTAAATAAGGAATAATAGAGCATGAATGTAATCAATAAAGATTTATTTTAATTCAGGGTGTTATCGTTTTTTAGAAGAATACAAGCTGAATGTATTCACATGTTATTACGTTGAAAAAAGAGATCTTCATGGTGTTTACTTTCCTTATAAATTTTGGTATACGAGTTTGGATAGAATTAATTTTAATAAGTATAATGGTTGGAATGTATTATGTTTGACATTTGATACTATTTTTAAGGTTAAATAGTTTAAAAATAATTTTTTGGTATTGTTATAAAAAGGACAACTCGGAGGTCAGGTGACAACCCATCACATCCAGAAAGTCCGTGAGACGTGAACCTGAAACCAAAGGGAGACAAGGGTGCATCACCTAAAATTGGCCTACATGATGCCCTGGTTTGTATAATGAAGATTCTTTTCAATATTCTGAAAAATTAATTATAAATTAATTATTTTTGGAACCCTATACGAGAAGGATAAATAGAATGTTTTTGAATTCGATAATCTGTTGGAGTGAAAGATGATTTTGTGGTATGAATTAGATGAGGGATAAAACTATACACATCAGTTATGTATTTCTTCCACATATTCAATGAATATATTAATTCATAATCTTTAAGGAAGGAATCTTAAAACCAAAAAATTTGTTATCCTGAAACCTTATGTTTTATTGAACTGATGGTATTTTAAATCTTCATAGATTTTAGAATTTGAGGCACTCAATTTTACATTTTCTTGTTATTGAAAACCTCAATCACATTATATAAATATTTATGTTTTTACTCCAATTATGTGTATTTAATTGACATCAATTTTCTCCTAATCGAGATCATAATTTGATGGGGACAATTTCATTTCCCTTTCCCTCTTATTAAGACTAAATTTTATTAACCCAATTTCTTATGTATGTTTTCCACAATGTTATTTTTCTATTTTTAACCTTTTATTCTCAAAGAACAACTTCAAATTGTGAGGACATAATTTACAATAGGAGGAGAGAATGTAACACCCAAATATTTTGTAGAATGTTATCTCTTCAAAGTGATTTGATAACTTTCGCTACATAGAATACCGAGTTCGAGCTCACCACGACTTACCAAACTAGCCGTTCAAACAGCAGTTATTAATATTAATTAAATTAATTTTGAATTTAATGTACTCCATATAATTTTAGAATACATATTATGTGTTTCATAGACATAATAGAAGAACAAATTTATGTTTTTCAGATAAACGATGTATTTTTTTTAAAAATGTTATTTTACCGTCATTTATTGGCGAACCAGTTTTTAAAACCAATATTTTACACTTTTATATATTAAATTTAATGAAATTCAATTATTCTGTAGAATTATAACATAAAAATTTATTTGTATAATTTTTTGGTTCTTTTCTGATAACTTTCATATTTTGATGAATTTTGAAAAATAATAAATTTTAATTGAAAATGTCTTTTTTAATAAAAATAATTTATAGTGTTAAATTATGAATATGATTTTTTTTGATGTATAAATAGATTATATTTTTGTTATTTAATACAATTTAGTTCATTATATGTTATTTCACATTAAATTTGACATAATCACATATCAATATTTTGATAGATTCAACTTTATAAAAACCCGCTTTTTGGTTTTGACTACAGGATATAATTTTAAATTAATTAATGAAACATATATTTTTATAATTTTTTAAAATAGTATTCATTTTTTAATTTTGAATATCAATATTATCTTAGGTTGAATTTTTGGTATTTTTCTAAAAGCATTCAATTTTTTGATATATAGTTAAAAATACAACGTTATTGTTTAATACTTAATTTTTATTTAAAAAAATATTTATTTTATTTAAATTTACTTTAATTATAAATAGATATATAATACCTATATATGTTAATTGTAATTCATTGGAGTTATTTAATAATAAAATTAGATGTATAAAATTTTACTGAACTTTTTAACGTCTTTTACCCACCTTCTTGGCACATATGCTAATTTTAAAAAAACATAATTTTACATCTTCTGTGACATTAATTTCCAAAATCCAATGGACAGACATGAAATAATTATGTAAAATGTGGTTCAATAAGATGAAAATAATTTTTGGGGAATAGTAACTTTTGAATTTTATTTACCACGGTTAAAAGTAAATAAGTTAATTAAAGAAAAAATGATATTATATTTACCCTAAAACAAGTCCTAATTCTATTGGATAAGTGTATATAGACAAAAAAATATCATTGGAATAAAATATGATCCTTCTAGTCTACTTGGATTAGATTAGGACATTTATTATTATTTTATTTAATGAAGGGTTGAAAGTGTTAAATTCAGAGTTTAATAACTAACCCATTTTTAATATATGGTTATACATAAGATAAATTAAACTATAAATATTCATTGGACAGATAATAATATTTCCTACATAATATTATTTTATTTATAATTTTTAGAGATAAAATAATTAAATTTATTAATGACACAATGATGATGTAGTAATTACATTATCAATGAAAGATTAAATTAATTAATATTATAAATATTAAAATAAATGTAAATTGAAGATATTTATTTTATAAATGAAGTTTTTATGTTAATATAATATTTTAGGGTAGATTAAATAAATTTCTTTTGATGTGATAAAGTTGTTATGACTTCAAAAAACAAAATACCAAATAGTGTCAAAATTGACATAAATGTGTTTTTAAAACAAATACTAAATTATTAATTGATATAATCATTATAAAAAACCATGGTTCGGCCAAAGTACATATATAATGATATATATATATATCAATAATGAGCCACATGGGGTTCTCATGTCTTTTTATAGTTGGTATATTTACCATTTATTAAATTAATACAAGAGGACACGGTAAAAGTTAAACTATTTAACATAGAGTTCAATATAAAAATAGGGTCAATATGGTGATCTAAACTTGTCTAAAACATATTGGTTGAGAGGATTTCAACCCATACCAAGATATCAAATAAATCAATTTGGAGTCATTATAAATTGAAAATTAATTTATAATAATATAATATTTCATACATTTCCTAAAGTGACCCTCACCTCTCTTAAAAACGGGCACTTCTTATTCTATCAAAATCACACCACCAAAGCTATTTGGCTCGGAAAAACCCTTCCAAAAACTCCTAAAAACACCCCTAACATTATTCTGGAGGCTTTTTTTTAGCATAAACCCAACCTATGGAGCCCTTTTGTTCAAATCAATGGGAAACACCCAAAGAAGAGGTAATTATTTTATCACCTCTTGCAATGTTATTTTCTTCATACACTTTATTTACATAGTTATTTCCAAACCAGAATAATTACTTCAGAACCTTCTACATACTGTGATGTTATTATATATATGTCACACCATACTCATTGTTCTATCCATTCTATGAATGATAATGGAACCTTGCATGCGTACACACAACTTACCGTCTCTGTGTTGTGGTGTAATTTGTTATTCAACACTATGTTATTTTGATTGATTTAATGATAAGTAATATGTATATAAAAACTAAAAATAACATGTTTATATCTATTTATAATTAATATACCATCCAATTCAACACCTTTTATTCATTAATGAAATGATATCGCTGCTCGTGTGTATGTACAGCTTACCGTCTCCACGACGCGATTAGATTCATTTCTAGGTTCACCATTCAACAATAATTATCAAAATATATATAATTAATAAGTATGTAATATGTGAAATGATAATACTACTGGGGATATATTTATGTATGTATGTTTGTATGCATGTACTTACATATATCTTATTCACTAACTTCAGTTCAATACGATATGAAAACAGAAACAACGTGTATGCCTAAATATGACCTGATGTCTCCATAAATGGTGTCTTCAAATTCATATATCTATCTATTATATATATTTATATTCCAAATATATATTACATAAAAATTAGGTTATATATTCTTGATGTATTTAAATCATGATCTGAATGATATGATCAAGAATAACAAGTTATAACACGTGCGATAAAGAAATCAATTATTACCCAAAATGTAAATTTATCATTGAAATCATTATTAAATGGGTAGCATAAAGTCATAAATGAATCATGTATGATATAATAAATATTAATACAGTTCTGTAATAATTTAATAACATACTATTGTCATTATACAGGTGTCTAAACCTACCCTCGAGCAAAGGAAAGTTAAAGGTAAGTGTTATTTCCTCAATCTCATTATTATCTAAGATTGTTTACGTGTAAGTATTTACTAGGAAATTTTTATCATCCATGTACATGTTTCATAAAAATGATTTCATAATTAATATTTTATGGTTTTTTAGAAGTGAATTTTTATAATGATCATCTTTATAAATGTTTTAATGATTTATTTTTCTAAATCTTTTTAATTAATGTCCATTTTTTAAACATGATTTTAAATATTTATTTATATGGACATGACTTTATTAAATTTTGAATTCATTTCAAGTGTTAAAAAGTGAAATGGGACACATTGATTCAATAATATTTGTTAAATGACTTCATTTATAAGTACCAGACTTTTAAATGATTTCACAAAAGGTATATTTATCTCAAGGAGTTTTACAGATCATTTTCAACAATTTCAATGTCCTTTACTGGATATTATGATTGTTTGAGGCTGATTTATTATAATAAAGTCTTAAATATTGTATTGAATGATTTATGACATTTTTAACTGTGGATTTTCTATTTTTATACCATTCATGTTTTATGTTTGAAGTATTGACATTTTGTATGCTACTTTTAATACAAATTTCTATCTTAGGTTTCAACATTTTCATATTAAGAATATAGTGTACTTTGTAAGTGATGGGTGGGGAAAACTATATCCTCTCGATGCATCGGTAGGTCTCATGAGCCAATCTAGTGTCTTGGAACATGTCCTTGACAAACATATTTTTTGTAGCCTTGGCACAAGGCCTTGGATATGAGGTTATGATGTTCAGTGTTTGGCATTCCCTCATTATTAAATTTATTATAACATTTGATAATTCGACTAATAAAATATCCATGTTCATGTTTATATGGTAATGTTAGATTTATTTTCCCCATATTATGTTCATGTTTATGTTTAAAGGTTTGTTGATTTTATTACACATCTTTCTTTAAATTTTTATAGCTTCGACTAAATTATTTACCCTTATTGAGCTTCTGAGATCACCCCTTTATTATGTTTTGTTTTCTATTGATTCCAAAAAAGTGTATTGTGTTTGATATGCAGGGTTATGCCATGGGAATTTTGGTGTTCTCACTGGATTATTTATGTTTTGTTTTATGTTTTAATGTCTAATGTTACGTTCATGTATGTAATCCATTTTCCCAGACTACTAAACTAATTGATCTGTCGACACTTGATTCTTCGTAATCATGCCAATGTATTAAAATAATAAAATAGCTATAGTATTATGGGGTCCGGGCATTACACTAGTGGTTGAAGATTTTTGATGTTAAATATGCTTGTGGTAGATCTGATTGATAGTAGATCCATGTAGTTGTAGATCTCATCAGAATTAGATCTATCAATGATAGATTTTACAGTTGTATATCTATTTATTATAAATTTGTTAGTGGTAGATATATTATTAGTAAATATATCATCTATTTATTTTCATAGAAAATTTTAACTCTTTAAGAACAAATATTAGATCCATTGAATTGACAGTTGATGAAAACCTAACCAGTTTTTATCAAAAACATTCTTATAAAAATAAATTTCTAATAATTAAACATTTAACTTTTAAGAAACATAGAAAAAATTATTTGTGATCATTAAAATAAGGTGGTGCTAATAGTTACCAATGTTCTATGTTTGTTCAACTCTTTTTAAAATCCATACTCATAATGTATAAAACATTTTAAAAGATAATTAAAAATTTTCAAGTCATTAAAAAAATTTCAATTCATATACATCATTTAATAATTATATCAAACACTTGGTGTTATGTTATTTAAATAAAACACCTTAAAAACTTGATTCATTTATAATAAATTCATTTTATTAACAAAATGTTCAATTCTAAGAATAACCCAAAATAATTTACAAGAAAAATATAATTTTTATTGAATTATATCTACGTATAAAAACACATGGATCATGAAAATTTGTAGATCTAATAAACATGGATGATTCACTTTACTTTTTTGAGGAGATGGCACTCTATTCGCCTAGATCCCACTCCTATCCTCCACTCTCTCCAACCTTCTCGGGTTTTGAGAGTCTCCTGGCGGTGACAACTCCTTCTCCTACTTCTTCAAATCCTTCTCCTATTTCTTCAGCCTTCTTCTCTCTAGGTTCACTTCCATTGACTTCCATTCTTACCAGTGACCACTCCATTATAGGGTTCCCTTCATCATGGCTCAGGTTCTCCAACCCCATCTTCTCCCCCATATAGTTTTCTTTCACCTCGTGATGGAGATCGTCATCTCTATTCTTGAATTCACATTTTTATCCTTATACGACTACATTACACCTTTTCTTACCCTCTTCACCGACACTCTTGGTGTTCTTGGATTTATCCTTTTCAAATCCTTCTTTGCATTTTCTTCATTCCTATTAGGTTTTTTGGTTTTTGGTCCAATTGTGACATTTCAGTTTTTTTACCATATTCTTTCTAGTTCAATTGGATGGTTAAGTGTTAGATATCTTATAGTTTCATCCTATTGAAAATGACGTATGTTATTGTTCAAAGATGATTTTTTTGTGGGGTTGCTGGTACTGGTCATGACGTGGCTCTCTGTGAACGTCTGACTGCTCCTACTCTACTCTAGCATCCAGATCCAATGATCCTTACACGGTTGGTATGGTGAGATGGATATAAAGAGGATTTTGGAGGTGTCCTTGGTGGTGTTACTTCTTCCAATTCTGATTTATATATCAAGGTGTTATCAGTTTTTCATTAGTGATGAAAATGATGGTAACAAAAAGAAGTTCTTCAAAGATTTTCCGGAGTTTCTATTTCAAGGTTCCATCTGCTTGAATTATTAATTAACTTTTCCCAGCCGAGGCGGTGTGACAATGGTTTGTTTGATATCTTCAATTTGAAAATTTGAATCATAGAAGGTAGAATGTGGCCAGATATTTTTGTTTTTTGTTGTCAATTTGGTATTTGTGTTTGAAATTTGAATTTGATATTTTGAATGGTTTGTTTTGTTTGAATTTTGACTGTGAGGTGCCCACTAACCCCAAAAGTGGTTTATTTAGAAAATGAAAAAAATTAATTAAGAGAATAACCTAGGAAAATGGACGCCAGGGAAGAGTAAATCTGATTGTAATAATCCTTGATCCATAAGGATCAAATTAATCTTATTTATAACTCAATAGATCTAGTATAAATCCCCCATTTAAGTTTCACAAGATGAGAGGAGAGGATATCCAATGATGATCAAACATGAAAAGTAATAATCATATGAAAATGAATCATACCTTTAGTTGATCAATGAAAATAATGAAAATTTATCCTAGAATCTAAGAAAATAAGCCTATTAAAAACAATTGATGATTTGTTGAGACAGTATGATATTAAAGAGTCATAATAGGATAAACTAGGATCATAAGTTTTTTAAATTAAAAGTTTAGAACATTAATATTATTCACACATGTTTCGATAGATTGGATATATGATTATATTCAAATATGAACACTAAAATCACACCCTATAGAGAGATTCTATGTGTAGATCATGTTTTCTCATTAAAATTACATTAACCATGAAAAAAATGCATAAATCCTCTTCCTAGGGGTGGATGGTTTAGATGTGTGGTGGCATATCATGGAAAAATAGTGTGCCCCTATAAGGCCCCAGCCATAAACCTTACTTAATCTTGAGTTATTACAAGATTACACATTGAGGATCTTTTCGAGTTTAGTGTTTTAGAGAATTAGACCATAAAACATTCATTACATCCCACATATAAACAATGTGGTTACATAAAGATAGTATTCTTCATTTCCATCAATGGAAACACATTTAAAATAAAACATGGATTATTTCTTGACACTTCCTTGACACTATCATCATATCATGTACCTTTCCCTTGACCTGTGAAAAACATTTAAAAAATTTTGGGATGAGCATAAAAAGCTCAGTATGGGTTATAAAAACATGGAAAGGAAACATGAGTTCATATATACATAATAATGAAATCATACTTTACCCATAAAACATAGGCACTTTAACATACCTCATAAAATCATGAATAAATCATACAAATCATAAGACATAAAGGTAACTTGAGGCATTTATAACATTCTTACGTAGGGAGTAACCCACTTGGTTACGTTTGGAATACCCATCATAGTATATTCCCTAAAATCTCTTCAGAGAAACCTTAACGTTTCACTCCTTCGCGTTACCCAATGCATTGGAGAGCTATATCGGGCTCACCCACGCTTAGTTTATCACGGAACCACCCGTCTTCATAATAATGCCCAAGAACCATAACATAATTGTATCACATAAAACATGCATAAAGGAAACATAAAATTTCCACATTTCAATCACAAGATATCAATACAACACAAAAACATTGTGAAAACCATTTTCAATACCAAAATAAAAGAAAAGTAAAACATGGAATTTATTTTTCTTTTAAAAAGAAGGTATGGGTTGTAGAGGAAGCCGAAACTCAAATAACGGTCACGACGGCGAAGAAGTCATTGTCGCCTAATACATATGACAAAAACATTCCCTTTTTTCATTTAGTAAACGCTTCATAAAAAATATTCCTTTTGAATAAATGTAAAATTCAAAGGGGTTTATACACCGTATAAAAGAAAGTTGTGTATAAAATAAAATATGCCTCAATGAAAGGAGATTGAGACGAAGTCCCATACCTCATATCCGACTTGAACCAACCGTTCTTTAATCTCATGAAAAATAAACTTGAGTTAATATATACTTTCTTATGAAACTTTTTCAAGTTCATTATTCCTTTTATACCATGTTATAAACATCATGTAATCATTTAAGTTAATAATGTTCATTTTGTCGGTATTTGGTTCTTAAGTCAAAAATAGACTTCTTACACTTACATGTTGTTAATTTGGTCAAATTTTAGTTATATCTAGAATGATATTAATGATTTGGATAACATATATATAATATATATTCAGCATATACATGTATTTATAATATTACATCACAATTAGAGGTAAGAAATGAAATGCACCGTTCATGGAGACGGTAAGCCGTACGTACGCATGAACGCTACATCCATTTCTATTTAGTATTTCTGGAATGGAATCATAATTATATAAGAGTATATTATAATTCCAGTATAATAACATATATAATATCATTAACTTTATCCTTTACACATCCCACATATGGTATTAACGAATCAAATCACTTTCCGGGGGCGGTAGTCCGCACTTCCTAAAATGAAGATATAGTGTTTACCTATAATGGAAAACATAAAGGTATGCCCAAAATGAAAAAAACAGAAGCTTAAGGAAAACATAAACATATTATATATCATATATAAAAATAGTGACATCATAATGGCCACCTTTGAAGGTGTTAAATGAGTATTGAACAATCATCGTTTCGGGAGGCAGAATTTCGCCATCCACGGAAACCGTATGTTCTTTAACCATTTGATGTAGTTGTGTGAGGGTGTAGCTCAAATAAATCTTATAACAACATCCTAGTATATTGAAGATACTGGTGTTGTTACAAAATAAGTAAATTAAAAGAGTTTAGGGGGTTGGAGAAACAAAATAAAACAAATGAACATGAGAGAATTAATTACCTTTAAAAGTGTAACTCCTTTTGATTTCAGCCTAAAGGCTTCCTTTGAAAGGATTCTTCCCAAAGGGAATCCTCTAGGATGATGAGAGGGATGTGGATAGAGTAAAGGGTCAGGTTTTGGACGAGCCAAAGGCTTTAGGAGTGTGTGAAATGAGGTAGAGGTGGGGGCCTTTTATAAGAGGAGAGGAGGGGCACTTTTGGAAAGTAAAGAAATATTACTTTATTTGAAAGTATGTTTCGGTTTTAAAAGGTCCCACATTGATATAATTCGTGTATAAGGTGATAAGGTTTATAAATCCACTCATCCAATTGGTTTTGGACATGTTTAGTTCATAGATTCTACATTATCTTTCCATTTTATATAAATCGTCAAATAATGATGTCATCGCTTCATCATTATTATGTCATAAATAATTTAATTTATTTAATGTCTAAAAATTATAAAAAAAATACTATAATGTATGAAATCGTTTTATCTTTCCAATGAATATTTATAATAAAAAATATGATCATTATAACCCCATGTAAAAATTCTTTTCGTAAAATATATTATGTTTGTGTCATTTTTACTTTTACATTAAATAAAAAGTAATTTTTGTCATTTCCCAACCAAAGTGGATCCATTGGGTCCCCAAGATGACCCATGGCTTGTATTAGTCGTCAATGACACAAAACATTATGGTAGGACATGTTTCAAGCTCATCTTATTTTATTAAAGCATTATTTTTACATTAAACTACACTAATTTCCACTAATCGCGATTAAGAACTTAATAAGTTACTATTCACAAAAAAATTATTATAATCTCATTGAACAACATTTTACTTCTTAATTACAACCATGTATGTCAGATTTTTGAAATTCAAAACATAATGATGGAAAAATTCCATTTAAATGGAAAAATCAGTTTTTATAAGTACTACTTAGTGGTTTCACTATTAATCAAAAATTGAAGTTTTTCGGAAAATTACCAAAAATTCACCCTAAGCTATATTTGATATTACAAATTCAAAAATGAAGTCTATTTTACAAAATTCAAAACATATATGTCACATTAATTAATTTAATAATTAATTCCCGCTGTCAGAGCAAATAGCGTGTTTTTATGAAACAATAAGTATCAAAAGATTGACACTAGTTTAAGTCCAATTTCAAAGTGAAATTGATTCCAATGACCACCACTGGATTAAATGGTAAAAATATATTCATATTACACATTAAGACCAATTCAAAAGAAAATATAATCATATAAATAAATTAGATTAAAAAGAAGTTTTGATGTAAAATGCAGTATTTTTCACTATTCATTAAAAAATGAACATTGTCAGAAAAATACAAAAAATTCACAAAAAGTATATTTTAATGTCCCAATCATAAAGAATAAGTGTATTTTGACAAGAATAGTTTATAAAATTGTCAATTGATATATTTAAAAATGGTTTTCCATCATAAGGTAGTAAAACAATCTTTTAAGAATATTAGTGTATTCTATGCTTAAGATTGGATTTATTTTCATTTTAAGCCTCTAAAACACTATCTTAATCATTAATAGACATAGATAAAAATATCTATTATTCATTACTTACTTGGGTTGTTACAGCCCCCATCTAGTATACTATGCTTGTCCACAAGTTTTATTAGGAAAAACTGCATGGTTTTACATTGCCACACATCAACAAAGAATATACCAAAGGGCTCCAATTTTTTTTAACTCTTCAAACTAAGCCAAAAAATCCCCAACCAAATCATGTTTAATATAAGTGGTCAAGAAGTACCTATAATAATGTAATCGAATGTTAAATGTATATATTAACTTATGAATTTATAAATTTCATTCACAGTTATTAAATATCACATTCTATTTTATTTATATAATCAAACCCCATAAAATATCAATATCGGTCTCTAATACCCACAATAGAAACTTAAATCTAATACACACACTATTACATGATTTTTTACATAAAACCTATATATAAAAATAAAAAACCAAAGACATTCTATCGTTATGAGACTAGATATATAAAAAATAATTTTAAAAAATTACGAATATTTTACATATTCTCCACAATATCCTCATTAAAAAATTTGATCTTAAAATACTACATAGAATTCTATAGGTGTGTATAATAAAATTAGGTTTGAGCTATAAATCCCAAAAATAGAATAAACATGATCATAGAATATTAATTATGAGTCAATATGAATAACATGATTTCATTAAATGGGATGATATTATATAATCATTAGAAAAAATAGAATTAATAACAACATATCATATGATAATGGTATCAAAATAATATAGAAACAACATAAAACATGACATCATAAGCATATTTAGAGGCATACAATGATGATAACCAAACATGGTGTGTAATATTAATTGTCTATTCACCATATATGTGGTCTGATATGATGAAAACATAACCGAATGTAATGTGTTGGGTGTATTTTACTTATAACACTAATCAAAACAAAAATTTACATAAATATGTGTGGAATATAATGAAAATTTATATAACACATAAGAAATATAAAACCCCATGAAAAGAAAATTCATTAAATAATCATATTTTAAGACATAACCAAATGAAATATCATAAAAATTACCATGAAAATTAATTATTTTATATTTTTGAACATTAATAAATAAATAATGAATCATAGGTCAAAAAAATAATGTTCATGTAAATAATGGGCATATGAATGGAGTGCAGAATTGTGATTTTAAATGAAAAATAAAAGTATTTTTAAAAAAGGATAAAGAGTCCATAAATAATGTCAAAGAAAAATGTTTCCCTTAAAATCCTAAAAGAACTGTAATTACATCCTATAAATTATTTATTATTACTTTCTAAAATCAACAAATAGTGTAAAATTTAATATATAGGGACATAAAAAGGACTGATTAATAAGAAACCACTTTAATCGAGTTTTCATTAGTGATAATATTTAGAAGGAAACTAAAAAACATGAATATCCCCATCAATGGTATAGAAAATAAGATATATATTAATTTAATGAAAATATATAAATATTCTGAATTATTTTATTAGAATAATATAATGATAAAGTTATTTGGAGAGAAGGAAAGTATGAGATAGAGAAAAGACTGCATTTTTTATAGTTAACATACGCGAATTCCTAAATCTCTTGTTATATTTACCAAAATTATTAAATAAATGAAATATTATCATTAAAAATTATTAAGTACCATATTCATGTATATATAATATTTTAAAATCAATTAAATATCATAATTCATTCAATTATTATGTATTTTTTCTCATATCTGCCTCTCGAGGTTGTTTAGTATGATTCTCCAAAACGATTTCAATTACATGATCCTGGAAAATGTTAATCTAGATTAACTATATAATCTCAATAATCAGTGATTAATTTATTATTTACCACTATATAATCACATGTGATACAAAATTAAATTTATTAATCAAGAATATATTCTAATTTTTTGAACTAAATAATTTAATATGTTTTGATAGTTATAATTTCATTAATAATATTTTTTTACCATCCCTATTGTAATATTAAATTGATATTTCAACATTTATAATAATTTAATTAATATTAAATTTATTTTTTGAATTATTTTCTAAATCAATACATGTATGGAGGTGATGAAAAACTAAATATATCGTCCATGGAGATAATAAACCAACAATTATATTGGAGAGATTTTTAATTTATTCTAAGTGAATGGATTTTAAATAATTTATTTCAGATTAGTATAATAAAATATATGTGTTTATATAATATTTTTTGTAAATATTATAATTTTCAAGGGAAAAAATTGATTCAGTAAAAATGATGTGTATTTAAATGAGATCCATATAAAATATAACCTTTTCCTTTAGAGGTATTCTCTTAGACTATGCCTTAAAGATCACAATATTGGTATTTTGTTGTGAAAAAATCATTTAGTTTGTGGGAAGATATTTATCAATATATTTTGGAGAAAATGAAGATAATATGTTTATAATGTTATGAGATGTGGGGTGGTGAAGTGTTGTATTTTATGGGGAAGACAGAGCTGTTTTAGAATATAATATTCCTTAGTATATTATTTTTTGTCAATATTAACTATAATGATGATTATTATGACTATATAAAGTAATTTGTGCATGTGAGCCTAAGATAACAGTTTTATACATTATCACATATGAAATTATTTATAAATTGATATTATAATTTGATATACAAATTTTCATAGTTTCACTATTAACCAAAAATTTACATTAATAAAAAATACCAATACACATAACCCTATGTTAAATTCTAGCTCTTCATTCTAAAAATCACATTAAATATTTAAGTGTAATTTTAAATATATGATTATTTTAATTTAAAACTAATATCCATATTTATCAAAAAATACATTTTTTGACACGATAAAATATTTGTCAATTGGAAACCATAATATTGATTTCATAAAATCATATTGTGATTTATATTAAAAAAATATTTTTTTATAAAAAAGTTTTTTTAATTAACATTTAATTTTAATTCAAAAATTTATTGTAAAAATTCATTTTTATTGAAAATAATGAACATGTATTTAAAATAATAATAATTATGTTTTCATTGTGACAAAAAATATCATATTTAATTCATTTATTTAATATCGTTATGATGAACACATATTATGTTTATTTTATAAGACACTTAAAATAGTATTTTACTATTCTATTGATTGTGTGTACCCAAATAACCACTACAAACATAAAAATTATATCATACTAGAAGACTCTATATAAAATATCATTAAAAACCACACATGAACTGAAAAGTTTTTCTAACCTTGGAACAGTAGATACATAAATTGTTTACATAGAAGATATACACTATTTCTCATTGATTTATTCACAAAATGAACCATTATTATACTTATCATACCTACAACCTCTCATTATAACATGGGGAAAGGAAAATTAATGAACTCTAACATAAAATGATCAGTAAGGGTAGGCATAAGATATATTAATCAATGATCCCAAGTGATAATAAGATAAGAATTCAGATATGAGACCATGATCAAAACATGTTGTAGTCATACCCTATTAGATAACGATCTTTAATAATGAATCATGGAATGATTTTTTTAAATAAAAACCCATTTCCTATATGATGATGGAATCTCTATTATTTAATCATGACCCATGATACATATCATAATTATAAGAAATTTTTTTGTGGAATTAATATAATCCTAGTAAATAACTACCTATTTGTATGTTCACTCTGAGACTAACATTATAGATAACTAATATAACAGAATTTATTACAAAATAATTTCCAAAATTCTCAAATTATTAGCTTCCATCAAGACAAAATTATCATCTCTTTAGAGACTATTAACTCTGTACTATATTAGGAGTTTCTCAACTCTATCGTATTTTCACAACATTTTTAAGGGATATAATTGTCCCGCAAATAATTGGATTATAATGTAACATCCCATCAAAGGATTATAACATAACTTCCCATCCATGAATTATAACTTATCAATCGATCACATAATTATAATACATTGTAACACATATTATATGATAGTAAAAACATGTATCATTACGTGGAATATTAACCCATGGAGAAATGGATTTCATCAAAATTTATTCCTCATAATTAGAAACCATATAAAAAAGAATAAATATTGTAATATTGGATAATATATCTAGTAAATAATATAAATAAAAAATAATATGATTAAAGATGATAATACTATTAAATTATCACAAAACATTTCTTATGGAAAATACACTTCTTATTTTTAAATCACATATATTAAAAAAATGTTGTTATAAAATATTATAGAAAATAATTTATTTGGAAATAACCATGGAATCGTCCTATTTATGATTAAAGGAAATGAACATGTTTGTGGTGTAAAAATTTATTCATATAAGATTCCTTTCACATTTTCAATAAACGTTCCAATTTACCTCATCATAAATTGAAACAACTAGTACATTAAACTAATTTTATTCTAATTAAATCATAATTAAGAATGAAATTAATAAATCATTAGAGAGTAGTAAAAAGAATATTGAAAACATTATTATGAAAATACGGACATGGAAAAACAATTACTAACCATTGAGAAAAATAATGTTTCCATTCCTTAAAAAATCATTTCTTCTATTTATTACTTCAAGTGGGAAAAATGATTGGAAGAAATTAAAATAATAATAAATGTATCATAAAAAAAGTAATATTTTTGAGAGATAGTTAAGATAATATTATCATGGAAAATTTAAAAAGATAATGTTAGCATTTAAATGAAAAAAATTAATTTTTTTAATAAAATTATATTAATCTATTCACTAAGAAATAAATCATATTTAAAAAATCATAATAATTTAACCAGAGATAGTGTTTAAATGATGATTAAAAAAATTATTTTTTATTACCTCAAATAAAATTTTTAAATTTATTAGAAATTGATTATAAATTCAATGAAAAAAATGATATAAAACATAATTTTTACCAAAAAAAGTTTTGAACCATAAAATAAGTTTGTTGAAAATTGAATTGTATATTATTATGAATTATTCAAGGAATTTTCAATTTTTTAATCAATTAAAAAAATCTATAATATGGTTATTTCAATTCATACCTTTTATTTTAATGTCTATGTTATAGTATATAAGGGTCATTTAATGCACGGTGTTGTGTATCAGGAAATATGTCAAAACATTAAATTAATTTAATGAAAAAATATATTATAACATATGGTGTAGTTAAATTTGACTTCCCATAAAAAATTCTAAATATTTTGAACTTTTTAATAAAAGAATCAGTATTTCAATATTCAATATTTGAAAACCCACATTTTGAAAATGTGATAATGAATCATCCTTTGAAAAGGTGATGCGAGGACGTTAAAAATTTCCTGAAATAACACATAATCAGGTTCCCAGATTAAGATAACATTAAAAATTTGTGAAAAAAAATAAATCAAGGTTAAATATATTGTCCAAATAATAATATATAGTGATATAGAACATAGTGATGAGAATTTTATAAAAAAATAAATTAGAGAGGGGTGAAAATGAAAGTCAATTCTTCATAAATAACTGTAAAAAGAAATATATTTACATTTTCCTAAATACTTATGTGTTGGTTGAGGAATTATTTTACAATAGAATATGAGAAAATAGAGTTATTTTTTTTCATAAAGTATACCTTCATCTTTTATTTGTGCTTTGATAAATTTCCAGTTTAATATCATCTCTTATTCTATGAAATGAATATCCAAGATGAATTTATCATCCATAATAAAGTAAAATAATATTTTAATAGATTATAAGACCCATAAAAGTATTATAAGCCATTCGTTCTATCATAATATATATTTAGGAAAACCAAAATGGGTATCCCAACTAAACCAATATAGATAAATCATAAAATGATGAAATAATACATTAATCTTTAAAACCACAAAAAAATTCACAATTTTAATCATAAAACACTCCATAAATAGTTAACCTTAAAACACCTCTATAATATGTTTGAATGAATTCCAAACCCAAAAATTTATAAAAAGGACACTAAATTTCAAAAATAAACTTACCTTTAACCTCCAAACTACATAATATACTCTTAATTTCACATATTAAACATGTCAATACCAAGATAATATATAATATTAAATCATTTTATCCCCTTACCAATATAACATGAATCACCATAAAGCATCAATGGATTCATGAATTCCTCAAAAATTTAGCTACATACTAATTCATTATATAAAATCCAATATTATCCATTGTATTCCTTAATTATAAAAAATTGACAAACATAGTCAATGATGATATATTTGAAATTTTCATCAAATCACTAATCAATTTCAAGGGAACCAATACTTTCCAATTTACATTATCAATATCAATGACACCTTTATCCTAACTGAACATTATCATTTCAACATTAGGAACATATCAGGGTTATATATGGTGTACCAATCCATAAACAAATTTTTTAATTATTGAAATATTTTTCCTAAAAATACATCAAAATGAACCAATCATCTAGTTTTGTTAAAATATTAGACCCAAAAATACATAAACATAAACATTAAAACATCATATTTGTTAAAACATATAGACATTTGTCTTAGAATCCATGGATATTTTATCAATTTAAGTATATACCAACAAAAATAAATAAGGAAAAGTGAGTTCTTGAAATCCTAGTAAGGGAATAAATATTTAAATAATGTATAACTTAAATGTCAGGAGTGATAACATGAGATCATAGGGAGAATGACAATGAACATGTAGACATAGAATAGAGAATTTTTTGAATAATAACATAACATTGTATCAAAATTATAAAAAACTATATCATAAACAAAAGTCATGGTTCACTCCCAAGACTGTCTTTATATAGTAGACGAATCCCCATGGCTGATTTAGGTTTACTCCCTATTCATTTACATAACATCTTCTGAGATATTATGATTTGTGTAATATATTGGAGGGTTATATAATCTTGGTTTCAACTATAACATATGTTAAAATAATACATACTAATATATATTAAATAAAATAATCCATACATAAATCATAAGCAAGACACAATCCATGAGGAATAAATGGGTTTCATAATCTAGATTTGAAGCATAACTGAAGGCTAAATAAAAACTATTACAAAGAGAAGGATTAATTAAATAATTTGGAAAGATCATAATTGAAAAAGGGATATAATTATCTGTAATGGGGTTATATTGTATAAAATTCAACATAAATAACTTTTGAATAATCAAATAAAACGAACATGTTCGGTGTTATTTATAAGAAATATAAAAATAATCTTTTATTCCAAGGAAGTGATATTGGAGGAAGATTTTTACATCAACATTTCAATGGGGAATTCTGATATAATTTATGAATTCTAGATTCAAGTTGAACATAAAAATGAAAAAATTTATTGGATAAAAAAATGATTGGATATTGACTCAGTGAGTTAATGGGGGAAAATAAATCAATAGGAATATATTCATACATAGGATAGGATGTACTACCACTTCTAAGATCCCGTTAAAGACTATCCAGACATGTTGGTAACCATTGTCACATAGAGATGATATAGGGTGACTAATTAAAATATTTAGATGATTTTTTAGAATATCTTGGTAATTTAAAATTTATTTTGATGAATGGTGTTGCAGGTAATATTTTTGTGTTCTCAAATTCAATCGAAAGTGTTTTCATAAGTAATTTTTTTAATTTTCAAGTCAGTAACAGATCATCTAATGAAAAAAATACCACTATGATTTCCTAGAAAACAAAAACTGATCCAAGATAGTTATCTATATAATATTTAAGGTTCTAGAATCTGTTAATTCTTTACAAACATTTATCGGTGTGATGCTCATACCGATGGAAGCAATAAGAATGTTCCCTTAATCCAAGTGTACATAATAGTGGGAATTTAGAGATGAAATAAAAACATGTATAACACATAAAATTAAAGGTAAATTTTACTATATATATCTTTAAGGTACATATATACCAAAATATAATGGTTATATGAGAATAATATTTCCTAAAGGGACAAAAATAATGATAACCTATAACTAGAGAGTCACTAATGTGGTATAAAAACCACTTGTATTGGGTTCTAGAATAATTATATAAACATGATTAAATTCAAAAAAAATTCATTATGTTTTTAAGTAATTATATAATAAATCTATTAAAATATATTTCATATTATTATGTCCTATAACTGCAATATTTTTTAATTACAACATATGTTTCTTTCATCAATTGGTTATATGAGTTTGTTCCGATTTTTTTAGATACTCCTCTTTTGTATTGACTTCAGTAGAAGGAATTGTAAAGCTATTTCATAGAATACATAATAATAATATTTTTCTAATAATTTAATATTTTAAATATATTTTTAAATCCATACATTTTTGGTGGTGATGAAAAATTATACACAGTGCTCATGGATGTGATAGTTCATATACAAGTAAAATTAATGTTTTCATTTATAATAAAAATTGGGAGAAAAAGGTAAATTATAATTTAAAATTTTAATACTTTTTATTTTATTGATATCAAATTTATTATTCCATTGTGTCCTTTTTATCATCCATGAATTTCATTGTTGAAGAATTGAAGACATTGCATTTTGAGGCGATATTCCACACTACACACTAAGGATGCATTTTTATAATCTAATTGATAAGAATAAGTAATGGATATTACATTATTATTACAACAAACTAAGTATAATAATTATACCACCTTAATTATATCTTTAATAATATAATATATTTATAAGAGAAATATTAAATACAAAATGTTACAAAGAAGTTAGTACCTATGTTGGATACTTGGTCATCCCTTGTAGTTTTCCATAGAAATCATTTTTTAAGATAAATTATAGAGACCAAGGGATTATGGATGAAAAAATTAATTCAATGATAACACATTTGATCATATTATCATGTAAAAATTTAATATTAATTTTAACCCTGCTGATCTGGATGTGGTCCCATTTTATAAATGGAGGAAATGGTACTTTTGTGAATACTCTTCACACTTCCTTGACAACACAAAACTATTGGAAGGTAAATTTTACCAATGTTTATAAATAATTGGTTTTAGGGTGTATTTGTGTCATTTGTGACTCTATAAAGGATTTCAATAAAAGCTTTAACCATTTTATATGGGTTTTGTAGGTATATTTTAACTTTTTACACTTTTTCCATTAAAGCATATAACCAATTTTTAACTAACTGATTTTATGATTCATTGAAATCATAACACAAAAAATATAAAAAATTGGCTTTCTAGAACTAAATTTATTGTTTCTTCTATCAAATTAAATTTATATGTTTTAAAAAATTATCTTTCATATTAAATTTTGTAGTATGCAGAAAACCTATTTTAGTAAAAAGATGACATTGTGAACATTATGGATTATTAAAGTTATATGGTATTTATTAATAATTAAACAAGTTTCAAAATAGTTTTATAATTATATAAACCAAATATTATGATCAGAGTTTATATATGACCAATTTTATTGATTAAATGAAAATTAGATGATTTAAATAAATAAAAAGAAAAAAATTATCATTATTACACCAATTAACACTAATCATACGAATGCATATTTATGTAAAAATTTGAAATTAAAATTATTATATAGAATATAAAATTATAAATTATATAACAATTAAATTTTATTATATTTACTTTCAAAAATTCATAAGATATAATTTTGTTATAAGCATATGAAAATAATTTTTATTGTTAAATTGTTTTTTGCATGCAATAAATTTTATAAATAAATAAAAGAATTTTTAAATTCATATTATATTTATATTTTTTATATAAAAATGGTATAAAAAAATTAATTTGTTCTTGTAATATTAACATGATTATTTATTGCAAAATCAATATTTTTATTATTCAAAAAATTTATTTTTTTAGAAAACCCTAAAAATTCAACATAAGATAATATTGATACAATAAAGAAATAACGATTATTTTTTAAAATTATTTATTTAATATTTTTTAAAATATAGTAATTTAAAATGTTACTATTAATCTCTACTCCTAATATTTTAACAGATATAATAGTTATCTTTAATAAATTTAATATACCAATGTTTTTTTATATTAGTCTAATATTTTTGTAATATAAGAATCACATAAAATAACTTATTAATGGTAAGTAATTATTAATATCTCATGTAGTTACATTCTATAAATCTTAGTAAATTTCTCCCAATATATTCTATTTCATACTCTAGGATAAAAATTAATGAGGGTATTATTGTTTTAGGGACTCCTTATGTTCCCACATTTCCTATTCATACATATAGTTTCTCCAAAGTACATTGACACGGTGAGTTATCTTTTTTTAGATAAATAAGTCTCTATTGCCCAAGATATTCAATGAATAATCCTCATATGAGATATCCTTATCCAACTACGATGCCTATGAATTTATAACATGCATGGAATTGGTATGTTCCTTTCAAATATGGATAGTTGGTACTCATCATGTACATTGAATAGGCTTTGCGAGAGTGTTTTTTGATATTCCAGAACTCTAATGAGATCAAGAAACATAAAGGAGAAAATATATCCCGAAAAAAGATTCATATTCTTAAAAAATCATATAAAAATATTCCATGGATGTATTCTGAGAAACACATTATCAGTAAACTAAATATCTAGGTCTCATAAATTATTATTAACATAAATCTTTTATTGAATCTTCATTTTTTTCAATGTGATATTGAATGGTCTTGACCATATCTGCCATTTATTTGACCATCTCTAGTCCAATAAATGTTCATTCAACTACTCCATCCTAGCCCATAGATAAAATAGATCAATTACACTAAAGGGACTCATATGGAGCCAATAAGAAGCTTTAATGGAAACTATTATTTTAAGTGAACATGACTAGTGGAATATATTGGTTCTATCCTCTCGTGATGTTTATAGAGAATCATCTCAACATTTCCTCGCGTTTCTGGATAATCACTTCATATATACCATTAGTCGAGGGATTATATTCCATACTAATTCTTAGCTATATATTTATATCATATAGTAGAAACAACCAAAACCATGATCTGAAACTCAAATCACGATTATATACATTCAAAAAATGTGTTTCATATTGCTTCATCACATAAATAATGTATATATTTAGAATGTGATCAACTAATAAGTCACATAAATTAGAGATGAAATGATTATTCTTTATAAAATTCTCCACCACAACCAATATAGTGTTGTCCCCTTTCAATTTATTTATAATATCGGTGAAAAAATCCATTGTGATGTTGTCCCTTTATCATGTTTGTATAGGAAAGGGTTGAATAATCCACTTATACTTATAACTATTAGCCTCCACTTACTTACACACCAGAACAATTGATGTATATTCCACAATATCATTATTCATATTTTCCTAGAAATAGTGTTATCAGATATATCTATAAATTTTCATGTTTCCTATGTTGATAGAAAATGTTGAACTATGAGAATCACTCAGATTCTCCTTCTTTATCATGGTTTCTTATAGAATTCAATTTCAATTTCCAAATCATATAACACCTTCACCATCAACCATAAACTCATGGTTTTTCCATTTTCTGGATATATTACTTATTTTTTGTCTCCACATCATCTCATTGATATATGTATATATATTAATCATCTCAAGTAGTGATGGCTGGGAAATAATTGGATAATGGAAGGATTATTCTCTTTTCATCATGATTCCCATGACCATCTATTGAATATTCAAGAATATAAGATCCTTCTCAATCCTCATCATAAAGAAGATCATAGGAAAATTTCCATTATTGATCAAATTCTACTTTGTATTCTTTCATTGATTGGTTGTGGATTGGAAAATAAATCTTAATTCATCTCTAACCGTCTTCATTTGTGTATGTTGATCCCATTCTGGGTGAATATATATTTCAGGATCTAGTGGTCTATATATATGCACCCTTCTCTCTATAAATATAATTCCTCCAAAATTTTAATGCAAATATAACTACAACCACTTAATTATTATAAATCAGATAATTTTGTTTAGGGGCCTTCAAATATGTTGGTGAATATAATTCCACTCTATCATTGTAAATGAGTAAAAAATAACATTACATTTTCGATGAATCACTATAGGTAAAATAAATTCATTACCACTGGTGGGTATGGTGAGTACATGTGTGATGGTTGGACTCTTTTTCAACTCCATGAATCTCTCTTTACACTCATTTATCCATAGATACATCACTACCTTTTTATTAGTATCAGTTAATAATTTTCAATCTCTTAAGAAGTTTCTCAAAAGTCACTAATAATAGCCATTCAATATAATAAAATATGTATCTCGAACATCGAGGATGGTATATCCCAATCCACAATGACCATATTCATCAAATGGTCCATAGATATTCCCTAACAAGTGAAAACATGCCCTTAGAATTATACATTATCCATAAAAACTAACATTTCTAATACAGTTCATATAACATTTCTTTCTTCATAATATTTAACATAGCATTAAAATTCACATTCCACTATGATTTCGGAGTATATAAGAATATAATCTATAATGAATCCCATAAATTTATCAATGTTTTCTCAAAAGTATCTATTCAGTATGTGTAAAAATATCAATGGAGAATTCATGAGTCCAAAATGAATGACTATGAAATCATAGTGATCATGTCTTTAATAAAAGGTGGTGTTGGGATTATCCTAATTCGTCAAATTCAATTAATGATATCCCAACTATAGGTCCATTTAATAATAGCATTGAGCTCTACTAAAACATTTAAAAAATTCATCAATCCATGATAGAGGATATTGTATCTTTATCATGATCATTTTGAGTTCATTATAATTTTTTGAAGTATTAAAATCATTTCCTACTTCTTGTAAAAGAGAGCTGGTGTTCCCCATGGTGAAGCAATCATGTGAATGAAACTCATGCCCATATTTTTTTATAATTACTTCTACAGTTCATATTTCTCAACAGGGTTTGCTTTATATGAATTATTATATATTATAATATATCTATGTATATGTTTATTTGAGATATCAACACCTCTATCTTGAAAAAGGCAATGAAATTATTTATAAAACATAATTAGTATAATCCCATGTAGTTATAATTTCAGGAAGAGTGATCTAGTGTTTTGATCTAAACATTAGATATATGTATTATTTCTCCTAAAGAATAAAAATTCGTGTCTCAGAATAAGATTACAATAGATATTCATCTTTCAATTTAAACATGAATAGAATCATGGGACAACATATGAAAAAATGATGATTTAATCTTCTTGGATGTTAATTTTACATTTATATAAATTCAACCAATCCATTCCCATTTTGCATCAAATTATACATAATATATTATAATTATGTTTTTGAGAAGATTCATCTAATGTATATCAATTGGGAAATTATTATTTACATGAGATGCAATAATCTCTCCACTAATTCTTTTCACTAATAACTTAATATCAATGTTTCTTTGGTGTTTCAGTAGTCATATTAAACAACCATTATATGAATGAGTGTATTGATCTAGAGTCAAATATTTTTTCCATTTTTCAAGAATGAATTACTAGAATACTAATCAACATATAATATACATGATCCACCACTATAATAATATCACCACAACATACCAATGATCTTTCATCCATAGTGTTATCAAATTTTTTTATCTTTAACAACCACTATATTAGTGAATTGTTTGTCATAGTGGTCATGTTCTTTACAGATGAAACATTATAAAACATATTGAGGATTTCTATGGACATTTTATTCATCGATAAAATTTTTAGTATTCATTTTCAAACATCATGATTTATTGAATTTATTTCCCTCTTTTATACTATTGAAATTTTCGTCATCCCTTTGATACAATTTCTAGGATTATTTTTTCCGCACTTTTGAAATATGGGATGTAGTTTTTTATTACCAGGATGAGTATTATATGGTGAATCAAAATTGTTATACTGAATTATTCAAATCTTATCTTCATTGCTATGATACTACTGAGAATCACCCATTTCAATATCAACATTGAGGGAATATAAGACATATTATTAAAAATCATTAATGTAATAAATTTCTAAATATCTTAATAGAATAATCCTTATCCCACTAAATAATTAGAGGATTTTACTTTTTTTTATTAGTGATAAAACTATAGGAATATCACACTTGACTTTTAATGTTCGCATAAAAAGATCTAATACATTTAACTTAATTTTTCTAGAGTAGAAGGAACTCCCAATCTATTTTAGGAAAGGGAGTGTGAGAGAAATATTTATTTATAAATAAAATATTGATTTCAACCCACTAAATAGAGTTATTATCTTTTATCTGGCTATTATTATTGATCAGTTTCCATAACAAATCTTCTGTTCCCTCATAGTAGTAAAGAAAATGTACGACCTTCTCTTTATCATAGAATTGATGAACATATAATATTTTCTCAATTGATCCAATACACTATTCAGAGATAATGGGATCATAAGATCCAATAATTGTTAGAGTTATCTAAAGTAGAAAATACTAAACTACAACATGCTCTCTTTGTTGAAATTGGACACCATTAATGTTATCATTGATAACTTGAGTTATTTTGTTTTATTAATTCCATATTTTTCTCACGACCACCTATCATGGTATCCATTGAATTAGGGAATTCATCACATTTCCAATTTCACATGTTGTTAACATCATTAATATTATATATAACTATTATCTAAAATATAACATTTCTATCTCTGTGAATAAAAGTTTTAATACATGTATAAAAGGAAAATCAAAAATGTTAAAGAAGAAACACATACATGATGTTTAGAACTTTACTTATGAATAACTATTTATAAATATAAATTATCCATAATAATTTTTCAATTAAATTATATAACCTAATTAAGTTAAATTATTATTTAAAATCCTTAGAAATTGTTATTAAATACAAATTGAATTAAAAAATAAAAATCACCCAAAAATTTCAATCTAGGTTAACTAGAAGGTCCCATTCACTAGGAAGTAAAATTATGGTTGAGATATATTTTACCAAATCATTTCATGGTAATTACCCCTATATGTATTTTATCCAATTCCATTTCCACTATTATTATCTAGAAAGGTAAATATTTTATCAAAAACCAAAAAATTGTCACATTATAAAATATTTTGTATATTATACTATAAATAAACATATCTATTTGAAATATAATTATAGTTTCTTATATGGTTTTCTCATCCTAATATCTGAATGTACTTATAAGTTCCTCTAATAAAAACTGTAGTGATCCAAAAATTAAACACATATTATTTTATAATTCATAAAATATTTTTCTAGTAAAAACTATAGATGGATGAAAAGGAATAGTTTTTATTGATGATTAAAATTTATAAAAATTCAACATAATCATAAAAATTTATATTTATTTAAAACTACACATATTTATCCTATGAAAATTGTATTTTAATAAATGGAATAAGAAGTCATATGGAAAATACACAAGGAAAAGTTTGATCTTGATAGCTGAGTAAGGGAAATATGGAAATAAACAATGACATTTGAATCAATAGGCGTAACATGATAAAATAAATATTAAAATCTTAGTCCTATAGATATAGTATAAAGAAATGATTTCATAATAATATACACATCTAAAAAATTTAAATAATATCATATCATAAATATAAGACAAGGGTCCATCCCAATACAATCAATATAAAGTGGACAATGTCCCATGGTGGACTTAGGTTCACCCCATAATCCTTATATGAATCTCATGAGATAAAAATAATTACCAAATTCATTGAAGGGATATATATTTTTGACCCAACCCCACACAGAAATGATAATCATACATATTTGTTTCGTATGAGGAAAATAAACCTTATAAAAATAAAAATTATAATCAATCCCATGTGAAATAAATGGGTTTCATAATCCTGATTTATTGTAAAACCAAATAAAAAATTGTATAATATGTTAAGAGAATAAAAAATTAAATGATTTCAAAATTTCACATACAAATAAGAGATATAAATCTCATTCTTGAAGTTCATTTGTTGAAAATTCATATAGACCATTTGGAAAAGATATAATTCAAACGAACCACATAGGTTGTGATTTTCTGAAATAACTAAAGTAACCTACTTAAAAGAAAGGAATATATTTAATAATAACATCATAATTGAACCGAAATGGTTCTAAAATAAATAATTTTAGTTTTTATATGCTACTAATTTGTTCTAAAACCATTATGAGTGTAATTCCCAATAGGACACAAGAAATATGAATATTCTCCGAAATTAGATTTACTTTTAAATATGGATATTTAAAGGAATAAAAACATATATAACCCCAAAAATTAAAGGGATATTTAAATAATTACATATTAATGTGAAATAGAATTAAAACAAAATTTCTCATAATAATAATATTACATAAAAGAGATATAGATAATGATAACTTGTAACTAAAAGTAATGACGAAGGTATGGATAATCCCATACCTCGGGTTCCAAATTCATTCGGTGTACACACCAAACATCATGAATAACCAAATTATGTTTAGTAAGTAATTATAAATTTATTATATTCTAGTGTATTTTATATTTCATATTTCTAACTATTTTTTTAATTTATTTATTATATGTTTCTCTTGCCTTTATTTATTACTTGACGCTATTCAGTTAATGTTTCATAACTCATCATGTTTGAGGAATATGGAAAAATGAAGTGGATTATATTATAATGATTTAAATTATATTATATTATTTTTATTATAATCTTACATAATATATACACTTATAAATCCCACCATGAGGGATGTTAATAAAAAATGAAACTCATTTACTATGGATGTGATAGCTCACACATATGCATCATTAATGTGACCATTTCCCAACCAATCTGAGGGAAAGAAGGTGAAAAATGATTTAAAATTTTATAATCAAATATATATTATAGATATAATATTTTTCATCCAGTAAACCATTATTATTATACATGAATTTCATTAATAAAAAAATTAAGGCATCATGTTATGGGGGCGATAATCCACGCAATGCACTAATGACAATTTTTTTCTTATCGAATGGGGAGGAATAATTAATAGATATTAAATTAATATATTAAAAAATATTTATAACACTGATACTTATATCATTAATTTTTAATTTGTATAAAATAAATTTATAAATAAAATTAAGGATAAAATGTAATGAATAAGGTTTTACTTATAATGAAGACTTGAAATTCCCTTAGATATTTCCATGGAAGTGAATTCCATAAGACATATTTATGAAACTATTGGATCATATATGAGAAAAGGATTTGTTGGAGAGTTATTTGGGGTATAGATTCATATGATATTTTAATGGAAAGTGTAAACATTGTGGGGTGTTAGTGATTCCCTTTTATAGCAAAGAAGACGGAATTTTTGGGAATACACTTTACCCATCCATGATATCACCACAATATTCCATGTTAAATGGAACCAAAGTATCAAAAAATGGGGTTTTACCTGTCTCTACATCAATATAGATTCATCCAGGCTTTTCCACACATTTTTGTTAAATATTTTATAGGGTTTTTAATATTTAATTGGTACATTTTACTCTATTACATTTAATCTAGATACCTAGTTTTTAACAAAGTGATTTTATATTGAATTAAAAAGATAACCAACCCCATATAAAATTTTTTAGGTGTGATGGGACTGAATTTTAACTATATTTAATTTAATTCAATTTCAAAATAATATTTTTAATTTAAAACATATAACATATTGAATATTTAGATTATTAGACATATAACATTTTAAATATTATGGATTCTCAATATTATTTAATACTAAATACAAATAAAATTAGTGTTTATATTGTATTATATATGTTTAAAAAAATTAGATTCATAACTTAAATTTGATAAAGTTAAATTATTAAATAATTATTTCTTGAAATTACTAATATAGTTGGTCTATCAAAAACGTATTTCATCAATATCAGGGTAAATGAGACTAATAATTCTAATATTATATTTATTACTCAAAATATAAAAAATTATCTAATATATATATCTTAAACATAAATAAAAAATATTTTTTTCCTTTCTTTTTCTAAAAGTTATAAAGTGTAATTTTATTATAAGTTCATAAAAATAGTTTTTTGTTTTAAATATTACATGGGTTAAAGAATGATTAGCAAGTTATTTATAAATACACAATGGTATTATAAAATTATTATTATATATATAAATTATATCAGTATGGTTTCTTACATATTAAAGTCATTATTTTATTACAATTGTGATGGTTTTTCCAAGATCATTATTTTTTACTATTCAATTATTTTTTTGAAAAAACCACAAAAAATCATATTATGAAAATGTTGATATACTAAAACAAAAAATGAACTGTTCGTGGTAAAATTGAAAAAATAAATGTATTATAATTTTAGTAATATAAAATTTAGTTACATATACCTATTTCCACATATTCAATGGCTATAACATTAATCTCGACTTAATAAATTTAATTAATGTTTAAATGATTTTGGTTTACTCCAATATTTTATCTAATATAAGATACTCAAAAAATACTTATTAATTATTAATAATCATTAATATATTAGGACATTATAGTATATTTCTTTTAATCATTTGTTCTACAAAAATACCACCTTACCAGTAAATCTCTTCTCTTGGTAATCGATATAATTAAACATCTATATTCAAATTCTTAATTAAGAACAACATCAAAACACTCCTTAAATAATTAATGTCTAATATAATTGGATTATCGTCACTAATACACTTCTACAATATGATTCTTGAATCCCAACACATAAACACTTTATTCATTCTACTTCCTTATTAAACAATTTAATTTTTTTTTAATATTATTACATAGTATATTATATCTATTAAAAAAAATTATGTCTTAAGATTATTCAACCCATATTTAATCACAATTCATACTTATGAAATATAAAATACAATAAAAATATCATTTATCATTCATTTTAAATTTATAGTATCTTCATCATCATTATTAAATCCATTACTCATATATCCTTATTGATCTTGTTCTTGTGTCCCCCTTGGACATTGATTTTGTAATTAACATAATTCATATATATAATACATTTACCATTATTTGAATCATTGAATAAATAATTATTCATATCCATTTAATTAACAAATCTTTTCAATTCCCCTCATAAATTACATTCACTATGTCCTTTTTTTCTACACCCAAAAATTCATATATTTACTTTGAGTAATTTCTCCAGTTTTCTCTTCCAACCTTCTAAACATAAAATAAGATAAATATTCTTTCCTCTATGGTATTTGAGAAAATATATTTTTTATTATATGGTTTATTCAAAATCTCTACAATGTTTTGGTTTTCATTCATAATTTAAAATATATTGTTATTGATAATAGCAATATTTTTCGTTCAATACAGCATTTGATTTTGGACCCATGGGGATAATCATTTCATCGTCCATCAAATCCAGATTTTAAAAAAAATCCTTCTATCTCTTACCACAGAAAAAAACCAAAGATCTTATTGTGAGATAAAATAATCACAATGATTAATCATTTAATCCTGAAGAAATATTCCTTAGTGTCTAAATCATTCTAATTTATTTTTAATCCAGGACACATTATGATTACCTAGGTCTTCAAGGGTCATTATCTTTTCAAATCCCCCATAAAGGATTTTAAAAAAATTTGAATTATCTTTAGCATACACTTTGGGATTTTCTTACCATGTGTGTAGTCTTATGACCACTCACAGTCTACCGGTGACAATCATGTTAATAAACAATCCAAAAAGATAATATTTGTTACCCCTAGTCACATCTATGCCCCACCTATACCAATTAACAGGTATTTAGATATGGATTTTTATTTATAAAATAAAAATTATTTCTTTACAATATCAAATGTTTTTTCCTATAATTATGCACATCCTAAGAGTTATCACAAATGTTTTATCATCCTATTTTACAAAAGTAATTAAAACAATATCTGATACCAAATCTAGTGACCAAAAACATTTTACACATAATTAAAAGATATTATTATATGAATATTCATTATATATTATAATGAACAAATGTATAGCCTTAATTGATTAGTGTCCTTAGAAATAAGGATATATAAACAATTCATATATAAATGATATACATCATTTCCCATTATGTACATAATAACTAACTATCTTCTTAGACAAATCATACATAAAAAAATTCTTCATAACCTAAGGAAAGGAATCATAAGGAAGGGTGTAATCTGAATATTAATAGGGGTAAACATATGAGATATCAATCAATGATCAAAATAAAGTATTTGATAAGAAAAATTGTTAGAGAACATGATAAAACAAACTTTTTCATACCAAATTAGCTAAATATATTTAATCACAAATCATGGGATATATATTTGTCAATAAAAATTCATATAATGTAATAGTGTGGATTCATAAAAAATCAATCTTGATTTACCAGAACGTATCATTATTATATGATAATAGTTTCTTTCATTTATATAATTAAATAAAATAAATTCCTAATAGAAGGATTATTGACAAGAATTTCATTGATAACAATGTTATATTATTGAAATGCCAACATGGTCATTTATAACTTTCTATTTATAGTCACATACATCTAGTTAGTTCTGTTGTCTCTTAGGATTTTATTAAATCTATCATCCCATAAGTGTTTCTCAAATATTTCATATCTAACCAATGCATTGGATAACTATAATAGACCCACCCATAATTTGATTATAATTTATACACCCTTCCATGGATTATAACAATACTACTCATCCTTATTTTATAATATAACCCCACATAATGTAATCATTATACATTCATATATATCCTAAAACCTCACCAAGAATGTATCGATACATAAAATATATACCCATGGAAAAGAAAATTGGATTCATTAATATTTCTCTATCACATCCATAAACCATCAAGAGAAAGAGTCAATATGGTAGCATTAGATCAGATCTATATTAAAACACAATAAATATCGAATTATTTTCTAATAGATAAAATTACATTAAAATGTCACTAAAACATTATTTCGGAAAATAAAATTTTTATTTTTAAATAATTTATTTGAAATACAAAAATAAAAAAAAATTGTATAGATTTTTTTTTGAAATAACTATGTAAAATATGGGAATGAAAACAGGATTCCCCATCAGAGTGTGAAATAAAATTGGATTTCATTAAAAATTATCATATGGTATATTTAGTACAAAAATACTGGAAAATGAAAGGAAAAAACTCAATATCCTTATATAAATATAGGATATAAAAACATAAAATCCAGGATTATTAAATCATATAATGTAATTATAGAAAATTCATTCACCAACAATACCTGTATAAAATATATTTTATCTTAAAACCCATACCGCATTAGAATATATTGATCCATAATCATCATGAAGATAAAAAATAATGATATAAATAAAAAATAATTTTATTCATTATTCAACATATAAAATTTTAATTCTACACCTCTCATGATATAATTATTGTGTATAACAAAACAAATGTCTAGATGAAAACAATTGGATGAAATAAACCCTTAACACTTTTTTTTACATTGAAAACTATTGGATTAGATAATTTTAATTTTAATATTAAATACCATGAATTTAATAGGATTCATGATATAAAATGTGAAATGAAAAATATATAAACCTCTTAAACAAAAATATGTTAACAACATCATAATGTTTTAAATGAAATGATATTGAGGTGAATAAACCTTACGAATTTAGTCATTTTGGAATCAAAAGTTATTGCAAGATTAGAAAACATATGGATATTTAAATCCCATGAATATATTATTTTATGATTAATAAATACATTCATGGGTAGTATATAAACTATATAAATAATGAATAGGTTTATAACCTTAAAACATCTCTCAATAATGTGAATCTGAGACCAAAAATCCTAACCTCATCTCATGTATGTCTTCTTTTGATAGAGATCTGAAGTCCTTTTTAATAAATTAAATTTTTTTATAATTATATAATAGAAAAATATTTATACCTACAAAACCATAAATGTTTTTTTATAACATATTAAACATACTTATAAAAAATATTTCATTATCATCATTATTTCTGGTGTTGACTGCTTTGTTTCCCATGTATGTTTATTTAATGACGTTATAGTCCTTGTACATTAATCATGTTTCCCTAGATACCAGAACATTTTTCATGTCATAATTTTGAAATATAACCATTTTATACCCTTTTATAACCATTGATATAATGTTTTTATGTAAAATAAGTTAGATTAATCTATGGAGATAACAATTGGTACGTAGGCATGAGTGTTGTTTACACGTTTCGGTGGATGGAATAAAAGAAAAGTAAAAGATAAATAACATCTAAAAATAATTTTTATATCATATATTTCATATGTATTCATTAATTTTATCATTATTACCATCCTTATAATGATTAAATGAAAAACTAATCAGAACACTCTATGGAAGTGGTGGTCCACATTTACAGATGAGCGATGTTATCGTTCTACAATTTATGGGATGATAAGAAGGTTGATAGAAAATTAAAATTAGAAAAGTATAATTATTTCATTATTAAATATATATATATATATAATTAATCTATATATCCATCTAGGAAGTATGGTGATGGAAAATGATTCATATCGCTATGTGTAGTTGGTAGTCCATATATACACATGAGCAATGCATTCATTTCCAATTTGAAAGAGAATAGGTGGGAATATTTTACCCATATAATAATAAAATATAATTATATTTATGATACTAGAAACAAAATTTATTAATTATATAAAATTTATAGATATTTTAGAAGAATAAATAAAATTGAAAGAGTTGAGTTATTATTTATACCTCTTCTTAAAGACAACACCTTTGGCTTACAACTTAATCCTTGAAATATTAGTCTCTAGAGAAGAATAAAATATTTCAGATGATGGGAAGGACTATAACATGGTTTTAGAGTAGTGATTTTATAATACATAGGGATCAAATAGTGTTAATATAGTGAGATATGATGTTCTAATAAATATTTGATTAGAGGGATCTACATGGAATTTTTTAAATGATTTCAATGATACAAGGTCACATTCATGTTCATGTAGATAAAATATAAATAAATTATAAGATATGATAAAATGGGTTTTAAATCTCTTAAACCAACAATAAACATACATATTTAAGTGTAAATTGATCAATTATAGCTTTTATTAACCCCTCAGATCATCTAATTTTGGCCTTAACAATAATTAAAAAATGACTTTATTAATATTCTTTATAAGAAATAATTTAGTTGAAACAATTAAATTATTTTAATTTTTATGATTCAAAATCAGGAATATATTTTAATATATTAATTTTTTATAAGTGGAAGAATTTAATTTTCAATTTCTGCCAATCCAGTAAAAAATCTTTCTACAATAATGCATTTTTAAGAAAAAACTGAATTATATTTCGTTAAATTCCTTTAAAAAACCATAAAATTAATGTAAAAATTTATTATTGAATATATGATCATTAAATTTTACTAAAACTAATAATTAATATATATTAATTTACTTTATTAATATTAAAACACAATTTTCATATAAAACTATTTTAAGAAGAATGTGTTTAATAGACAAAAACAATACACCTATACAAAATTCAAGTATAATACTGATTCCCACGTAATTAACTATATTAATTATAGTTTTCTAACACTAATATTACTTGAAGATAAATTTAAAAAAATAATTTTATTTTTAATATGAAAATAAATTATATTTTATAAAAACTAATATTTTCCACTATTCAACAAAAAATAATGTTTTTTAGAAAATTCCAAAAAATCAATGAAGGATAATATTGAAATGTCTATTTTATAAAATATATTATTTAACTCAAAGAAAATTTCCTTATGTATTAGAAATTAATTAATATTTACTTTCATAAATTGCAATAAAAGTTTATTTGGAAGATTTTTTTTTTCAATCATAAAATGACATTACAAAAAATGGAGTACTTATTTATAATGAATTAATAATAAATTTTCATTATATAAAACCATTATAAAAATTATTCATAATTATTCATTACAATTCAAAAAATAAAATTTAAACTCTAGATTATTGTATATCATTGTTCATCTTAATGGTCAGGTTACTATTTAAATTATCATATATGTTTTATACCTTCTACAAATACATTACATTTACTTTATTAATAATTCACTACAATTTACCCAAATGTTATACAATTTATTTACATAAATGGTGATTAATATACTATTATTTCTACTTTTTAACAATCTAATCATGAGTGTGATTATTCTAGGGGATGAGAGAGATCAATATTTTATTATTATAGTTGCTTTATTTTTCATTTTTTATTGTCCATTTTTATTATTTTAAAATTTATTTGAAATATTTATCCTCTAAAAATGAAAAATTATTATAAAGTGTCTTTGGTTTTACTTGTACAATGTTTATGTATTATTATATTACTATAAGTTACTTACATGTTTATCTAGAAGGAACGTTAATATATATAAACATCTGGGTATATATAAAATTACTTAAGAAAAATCATATTCTTTTGGAATCCATGAAGGATCTTAAGGAAGTAATGAACATCACTCGAATTGTTGGGATTATCGGGTTTTCACATCGGTCTCCTCACTTCTACACATATTGATCTTCGGTTTGTTTTAGAGGAAGACTATTATCAGATCTAGATTTGAAAAATTTGGTTCGTTGGGGGATACCCCATGAGGGTATTAAAATGGACACCCAACTTTGACCCTTCTACAGAATCTCCGATTTTCCCCATTTGGGTTGGATTTCTTGGACTACAGCTTCAGTTTTTCAAAAAAAATAGCTTTGTTTCCAATATCAAATCTAATTGGAAATCCTTTAAAACATGAAAATGCAACCAAAAATCTCACTCGTCCCTCTGTTGCTAGAATATGTGTTGATTTAGATACCTTTAAGTCGTTCACTCCTTACATATGGATTCAAAATGTGGATCATGGTTTCTATAAAGATGTTGTTTATGAAGAACTCTCTTATTATTGTCAATGTTGTATTAAGTTGGGACATGTGACCCCCAACTGTGGAAGACCAGTAGGGACAGAGGTCACAAAGTCAGTCTGGGTGGAAATAGAGAAAACTGCTGACCCCTCCACTTCAACAAAGAAGATGGGCAAATCTGTGCAAGTGGTGCACTTGGATAAGAGGCGAGATCTAGATTCTCAAGAGACAAATTTTACTAATGTTGTTAAGGATTCCACATAAAAGGATTCTACTCATATGGACAGACCTCCTGATTTACTGGAACCCTCTAACATAGGGGCTGATTCTAAACCTACTATTGTGGCTATGGAACAGGATATGATCACCCAAACCTAGGAAGCCCAAGGTGCTGAACAGGAAGAATCCTCTGAATCCAGTGATGTTCCTCAAGAAGTAGAAGACCAGACTAGGAAATTAGAGGAGAATTTCTTGAATTCAATGGCCAGAGAGGGAAAAAAACTCATGGTATATGAAGATGGATTCATCACTCTTAACACTAGGAAAACTAGGAAAAGGAGAGATTACTCACAGATGGAAAGAACCATCAACACTCACTCTATCAATACCACTAAGTCTGTCAATAATGAGATAGTTCATGAAACTCTAGCTGATGAGGCTAATGAGATTACAGCACAACTCTCCCATGAGGAATAATTAAAAAAATATGATGCTCATTGAGAAGAGCAAAAAGCATTGGCCTATGAGAAAATGAAAAGTGGTGAAATTTCATGTAAAACATTTCATAAAGTTTAACTAGGTATTTCGAGGAGAATGAGGCTATTAATCCTCCAGAATTCATGTTGAATACTTCTTTTGTAGTTTTCATCAGATCAGACACAATTTTCTGAGTCTTTTAATTTCTTATATACTTTTAAAAATTCTGTTTTGGAACTGCTTCTAAACCTGACTTTGAGCATGTACTGTCAATATTCTAGGGACTCTGGATTTGCTATACAGTGAAAACGTTACTTTCTTATTGGTATTCCTTTAAGCTATTTGGTTCTCCTTTTCTGGGATGAGCTCAAGATTAGGATTCTTGTTGATGAGCAGCATGTTTTGACATTTTTTTGAAGCCCTCTTATGATGTTTTCAACCTCTGGTTCTGATGTTAAAGGTTTGAGTTAGCTGGATTAGTCAAGTTTGCATTATTGCTTGACTTTCCATACATCTATTTGGTTGCGAAATTGCCTTGATGATGAGCTGATTTGTTCTAGAATTTTAGGTATCAGAATGCTGAAGACATGATGGGTCTGATCTATCTCTATTGGCAGTTCATGCAGATTTTCTTCGGGAGCCTTTTGAAGTCCAGACCTTAGATTTCTTGGGAAACTTTCACATGGAGATTACTACTTACTGGAGTATCGCTGTTTCATCTTTTTGGATTACTCTATTTATTTTTGTTTGAAGTTAAGCCTGATTATTCTTCATGTCAGCATATTTTTTCCCCAGTTAAAAACTTGCTTAATCTATGCTGTCTTAAGCTTGATTTGGTCGGAATGCTCAAGTTCTGTTTTGGTTTTTTGATGCTGCTCATTACTTTCACCTGTATTGTTGCGGACTTGCTGAGATGTTGTGTCGATTGATTCATATATTCTTTGACAAGTGTTTATCCTTCACTAGATTTTGAAGTTCCAGAATGATAAAGATATGGTGGGGCTGATCATGGAGATCTTCTTCGGGAATATTTTGATGATTCTTACTCGGTTTTTAAAGTTGTATCTTTGATGGTCTTTTCTATATTTAAGATGGTCTATGAATTTTCAACCTCGGGTTTTTCATGTAACCTTTTTATTTAATAAATTTCTTTTGGCTTGGATTGGGTAACCAATCCATGTCTCCTCTTTGAAAAAAAACCAAATTATAAGGAAGTTATTAAATAAGGGGGAGAAATTTCAAATTCAAAAATGAAAATAATAAATAAAAATAGTTTAACATCATTCATTACAATGCAAGATCACATTGAAAATTCATCATAATGTATAAAATGATAAAAATTATAATCATTGAAAATAGTTCGTCAAAACACCTGAAAATATAAGGCATCACTCTAATATTGAACTATAGAAAACAATAATTTTAATGGAATTAAAAATAAATAAGATATATTTCTATTATGAAGAATAAAATATACAGTGGAGTATACAAGGTATAGGAAATATAAAAACATGCTAGAAGATAGAATTAAGCATACTTATAAGGTGTAATTTAACCGTTGGAAGGGAATGATGACAATTGGAATGATAACAACCCAATATGGCCAATATAATTGTAAAATAACCATTATAAATGTAAATATCCATTTAAATATGAAAAATTATTTTATAAGAATATAATTATTAATTATTAATTATAAGTATTGATTGATGAATATTTATATAAATATAAAGATGTGTTTTTGTAAAAAAATAATGATTTATTAGAAAAAATTAATTATTTTTGGCAGCTAATGAATTATTTTCAAATACATTAGTAGTATTTTATAATAAATAATATTATTATATATAAAAACATTACTCAAAAAGAACATCCTTAAATTTTGTATCAGAACATTGAAATTATCTAGTAGTGAAATTTTTATATTTTTGGAGATAGACTAATTTTATGGTAAATAATTGAATATAGTATGAATATATTGTAACTATTATGACATTTTTATGATTTTAAAATAAATAATTAATTAAAATAGTTGAAAAATTGACAAAAAATTACTTATTTTATAAATATAATGTTTTAGAATGAATTATAATCAATTTCAAACCCAATATTTTATTTTATGATATCTGAAATATAAATTTAGATTTTGATAACAATATTTTGTTGAAAATGATATTTTCTAGATCAAAGAAATATTGAAAATTTAATTTAATTTCTCAAATGAATAAATATAATAAATGAATTAAATGTAAAAAATGAGTTCAAACTGTGGGTAAGGTGATAGTTATTTATTTTCCACAATCTATATTTCCAAAATCTATATCTAAAACCATTAAAAGATTACACCCAAATATTCTATAAATAAAAATAAATCCTCTTGATATTCTTATTTCTAAAATTATTTATCATTTTTTTCATATAATTTCTCAAATAAAGGGTCCCTCTATGGTGTTATTGAAGTTCTAGATAGTTCATTATCGTGATTTAAGAATCCACTTTCCATTGTATGGGACAATAAGATCTTATATTACTTTATTTTTATAATCCATTCAAATTATTTTTCATTTCAAAGTGAATTGTTTTTATACATCTTTATTATAAATTCAATATTTTATTACAAATCATAATCAATATTCTCACTTAACTTAACACCCAAATGTGACATCATAATGCTTAAAAATTCCAATAATCATAATCTCTATGATCTAAATCGTTATATATGTCATGTATTTATGTTATCATGGATATATTGTATCTAATATCTAGGTATTTCCTATAGAAATATTATAAATACGTTGTATTTGGAAACACTATCTAGTCCCATGTGGAATAAAATAAATTTTGGTAAAAGTTTTCTTTTTTCATTAACGAATGATTCCATGGAAGTCATTCCTCAAGGAAATTTTATATCCCCAATGTGTATGAAATATATTTGAGATGTATTGAATAATTTTACAGTATATTTTTTCTATCATTTATAAAGACTTCAACCATTAAAAACTATTTTATTCAATGACTATTTCCTACTAATATAATCTGTTAGTGAATTTACCCTACACTATTACATCATTATCATTCCATTGTTAAAAAATATCCATGAATTGTTTATAACTATTTAATATTAGTTAATTGTGGTACATTTACCTATATATTCATGTCATTCTAATGAATGAGGATATTTACAATTATATATATTCATTAAATAGAAAACTATTTATTTAATATTAATGATTTTCTAGGAGGATTATTACAAAACATTATGGTTTGTATTTTTATCCATTATCTTAAAAGGATTAATCTGTTAGACTCACTATATAGTAGTCATGGCATAAAATTATATACACCCTTGATTCATCGGTAGATCTCATGTCACAAACTATCTTGGTATGTTGGTGTATTCCATACACATTTATGAATGATGTCTTCACTTAATGCCATGATGGTATAGTTATGATATCCTACAATGTGCATTAATTCACACCGAGATTAGTTATACATTTCTATGTGTCTGTTTATAATAATATTATCCCCGATTATATTATTCTCATAGATTCATTTATTGTAGAATTATTTTATCATTTTTGCTACCATTTTTTATTAATAATTATTTCATGATTGATTATACTATATGCTACACCATAATGTATTTTTGTGAACACTCCTATATTTTTTCCCATTTATATTGATATCCACGAAGATTAACTCATGTGGCATAACTATTAAAAATGAGATATAGTAAATTTTTTGGTATTCATATAATGTATCATATGTTTTCAATTTATTTATTATTCATTTATATATTTATTTTATTTATCCTACTATATTTTGGACCATTTGTGTTTGGATTTTTGTATTTTGTACCATTTTTTTAATATGACCATCGAATATAGGGTTCTAAAGTAAGGGTGTTGGAATGTGCATAATACAATATATATTTATTTAATTCTAGTATATAAGGGAAAAATATTCATGTTTCAAATCATATAATTTTAACATTTTTCGGGGTATAAATTTAAATATTTCAATACTTTTTATCTCTATATAACTCATATGTTATTCCTAGTCCAATTATGGGAATTTATTGTTGAAAAATAAACTGTTAAAGGTATTATTTTACCCCTTATTTTATGATTTCCATGTATATCATTTTCATATCCATAAATATTAAATATTTTACAATCCTTGTCCTGGATGAGGTTACACTGTGATTTATGTTTTTTGAATCTTCCACATTGATTTTATACACATGGAACTAATTTATTAATCATTCATAAAAATTGATTTAATCTAACCATAACATTTTGTGCATATTCAATGAGTTCTTTGTGAATATATGCATTAATAAATTTTTATTGATATATATATATATAAGACTTCTCTATTCCGATATAAATTATAAAAAATAATTAATGAAAATAAATTAATCTTTTTAGATCCAAATATTTTTTGGGTAAACATTCTAATTCCCTTTAAGTTGGAATGAGTCATAATATTTCACCATGTCATTTTTTATAGGGACCCTATCACAAACCAGAACTAGTTTCCATCTAATTCGGCACTTGAACTAGTCTGTGGAAAGGCTTGAAGGTCGTTATGGTCCCCATAGGGTGGAAGCAGTTACAGTGTATGATAAAGTAAATGATGGGAATGATTTATCTACATTTTTAAAAATAAAACGACAACCACAGTAAATCAACTAAATCTGAAAATTTAATCCATACAAGCCTTTAATAAAAATTCAGAATTGAAAAACATGGTTTTATAAAAATACAAAGAAGTCAGCAACTCAAAATTAGTAGAAAACACAACCCGAGAACCGCAACAATGAAAGGGGTCTTCATCCCCAAGCCACCTTCGCAACACAACACTGAGCATATAAGATAACATCTGAAACCATCAATTTTGAATGCATAAACCAAACATATGAAAAATATTCCCAATCCTAAATAATCCCTAATAGTGTATGTAGGGTGTGAGACTAATCCCAATAGGATTTTACTCAAAATATATCATAATTGTTAAACATTATAATACAAGAATATATTATGTTTTTATAAACTCAAAAGCCATAAAAAATGTTAAAGGATGAAAAATTCAATGAAAACAATTTTTAAATCGAAGACATTAAAGAATGAACACTTTTAATGAAAATTCACATGATACTGAATTTTTCATCCCAAACACAGTATATGTCGACGGGAAGTACAAAATATACAGAGGGCACTAGTCATGGGAACACCCATAGGTCCTAGTTAGTTGTGAGCCCTTAGAACCTTGTATCTCTGTGAAAAGTAACTATAAAAAAAATAAGTTGTCATGAACATGACACTATTAGGGGAATCACCCATAACCTAGTGGTCCCCATCATCATCATCATAGTTTAGTCAGTGTTGTCATCATCAAATATAGTACATGAAACTAGGACAAAACAACACCATATCACTTGCATACTAGACCACGTCCACCCTCCAAGATACCTGGGTTTCCATTTTCGAGCTCAAACAAGTTCCACATCATATAAAATAACCTTTACCATGTACATTCCATTTAAAAATCACACACAAATTAAACTTCCCACACACAAGACACAAAATTACCATTTTCTCAATCCATTTCATCTAAACATCATACTAACACCAAAATATCCCATTAACAAGTACTATACCTCATGTAAAATTTAATAAATCATTCATCAATTTATAAAATATTTTCAAAACATTTCTCGACACTATCTCTCTAAAAACGCATTTTAAGCACATCTAAACTCGAAAACATTACCTAAACATTTTTTCACAATTAATGTAACTCAATAAACGATTTTATATTGTTATAAAAAACATCATGGATTAAAATAAGATTTTTCATAGAAAACCCATTCAAAACCCCTTTTTAAAGGCCAAAAGAACACCAAAACCCTACCGATTCATATTTTTCAGCCCAATCCGAATTTAATGGACAATTAATAAATGTTATAAAATGACCAAAAATTATACCACGTGATTTATAAAAGAATAACACACCATTTCAAGAACAAATGAAATGTTAAAATTAAATGCTTAACCAATTCCATAAAAAATAGATTTATCACCACACACAACATATATAGAAGTTGATAAATAAATTTATCAGGAAAACTAACTCATCAGAAAATTGTAACACATGGAATCACCAACCATTTGTGTATAAACCGAAAAAATAATTTTTTGAAACATCCACTGCACCACCACCGCACCCTAAGTGAATGAAAATGAACCATAATCCAACAATATTAAGGAAATAAACTCAAAAATAACCAATAATTACTAAAATCTAGTTTTTGTACATTTGAAACATGAAGAAAGTGGGAAGGAACCCTAATGAAAAAATAAGAAACAAGATAGTGATTCACTTACTTTCAAAATTTTGAAGAACTCTCTACAAATACACTAATTGTTGAATATCCAAGAAGAAAAATTTGAAAGGGATATTTGAATAAGGATAAGGAGGTAAAGTGGTGACTAAAATGGAGGGAAACGTCTAAAAACAAATGATTTAGGAATGAAACAGATTTCCTTTGCAAATATGAATGATTTAAGAAACCTCAAGAAAATTCACAATAATCATCTTGGAAGATGAGTTAAAAAGAGGGAAAACGTAACATGTATGGTGTGCCTAGAGTATATGGGTTTTATTGAGAGGTTGAATAACCAAAAAAATTTAAAAAATAAATGTGGTATAAAAACAAATAATATATTTTTTAAAAAATAGGAAATGGGTCACGGGCTGGACCAATGCCTAAATAAATTACACAAATCAAACTTGATTATGAGTTCATAAGATGTCCAAATAGATATGGCTTCTTGAATATGTTAGGGTATGCTATGTGGGATGTGTAATGGGTGATAAATGTTGAAAAAAAAAGGAGTTATAAAAGAAACAATTTCTTTTAAATCTGGAAATAAGTTTAGTGTTTGGCCCAAATCATGAGTAAACAACCGCAATAAACATACCCAACAAAAGGGTCCACTAAGAGTGTCACAAATTAAATTCCAAGACACATAATACTTATAAATTCCTTTTACAAAATTATAAGGGAAAATACCATCAATAAATTCTATGACTAATTACATAGATCAAGAATACTGGTGAAACAAAAAATTTTCTCATAACACCTAGAAATGAAGAGAAATCTAAAAAAACAATGATTCAAAAAACATCACGAAATTGAAAATTTTCTTGTGAAAATTCTCCCAACCATAAATCTTTTCTCCCATATAAATCCAAAGAAATGAAATATTCCAAACAAAACCCAACTTATGGACCAAGATGGATTCCATTGCATAGATTTCACCCTACCCTAAAGGTCGCATGACTTCTAGTTGATCAAACAAAGGAAGGGATACTCTCTTAAACCAAAAATTAACCCATTTTCTTGAAATGGTCAAACAGAGTCACACAACTTCACAAAACAAAACTCCTTAAACACTACCAGATAATTCTCAACCAATTTACCTGAAATGAACAACGGATTCAAATTAGTTTAAAACATAACTACTTTAACTAAACTGAGGGGCACACTCTAATCCCAACATTTACCCATGAATGAATTTGGTTGTTATATAGATCTGAATTATACTACCCACCACCAATCCAAAACCAAATATGAAACATAGTTACTGATATGGGGATACTTAAATAGACTCCCAAGCATAATAGTCAACTTAACTTTTGGTGACTGAACGGAGACACCAACATGGGGAAGCCCGACCAGACTCCCAAACATAAGGTATAGAATAACATTAAACCAATTCCAAAAGAACCTACATGATACCCATGGTTGGTCTCCTTTCCATAAAAACTAGCCTCTTTAACTGACTAGCACAGGCCGACATGAAAAAGACCCCATAAGACCCAATACCCACTACAAGGGTGGGTGGGTCAATCATCAAAACTCCAAAACAGAAAAGAAACTATGTATTTTTCTACTCCCGCAAACATTAATATCTTTATATGAGCCTAAATAAAATTGACGTCGAAAATAGCTTAGACGTTTATTCATAAATGAGTAACTACACAATGATTTTTACTCGAAGGGTTCAAGCAATGGGGGTTAAGAATACTATAAAAACCCACCACCTAATAACCAAAGATGGAATTATCCCCTATAATGGATTAAAACCCTAAGTTACAAGGTCCAAACATTATTTTTCACCATAATGGAGCAATTGGAATGAATCCACAACATTGAAACCTCAAATTGTCTCCACACCCCTCATTAAGGACTGATTTGAAAGCAAGATCCCATACACATGTAGTTTTATGGATTTTGTACCAAAATCACTTCCGGACCTACAGATGGATCTTTGATGATTGAAGTATTTCTTTCCTTGTAGTTATGTGTTAAAAAACCCTATAATAGAACATCTTATTCTGGTGCCAAAAACAACTACTCCATGATCGTACAACATCAACAGAACATCACAGATCCCGCAAACCACATATTTAATCCTATAACCTTCATCAAGGTAGGGTCCTCGAAGATGCATATGTATTTCCCCACTCAATCCAAATAATGAATAACAGAAGAAAGAAAAAAATGAAGACACCTTCTCCTAGAATAAGGAATTCAAAGATTCTCAAAATAGAAGCACAATTTTATTTGAATGGGAGTCCTAGAAAAGTTCTACAACATCCACATTCTCCCATAAAATAAACAAAACATAATAAAATATCACAAAAAATGACAATATCTACTAGTACAGACATTACAAGGAGTGGGAACTTGAACTATTCTCCAAGCAGCATGAGATCTACAAAAAATGCCATAACAACCGCAAATGAGCAGATTTACCGCATTGGTGGCCTAACATAAATCATCTTCTTATTAGAAACCAAAAAAGAGCCAAAGGCCCATAAATATTGTTTTCAAGACCATAGAATATAATCTTCTTTATGTTTCCTCACTGTAATTCCCTTCCACTACTTCCAGATAGATCCTATAGACACAATGGTGTCAAACATAACATTTGATGACTCATGATCTTTATGAGACTAGGTTATATTTAAACCTTTATAACCACTCTCCTACTAAAAGATGATCCACATAACCAAATATTGAGAGGAGGTAGACTCAATCTCCACTGATAAATAAGAAATTCTTGATGTGGATAAACCAGAGGATCTACCATCGGCGAATCACCCGTGGCCTCACTTCCACTATAAATTAACACATTTGGGGTAATACCCTAGCCAATAAGAAAATACAAGGACCCAAACAAGATGTTCCATTGCCTAGAACATACCACAAAATAGATCCAAACACAATAGGGTAACCACTAATACAGATTCGTGAATCATTTCTAGTAAACAACCACTAACCAACACATCAACTCAACTTAACAATGAATCTCAACCTAAAACATCATTCAAACAGGATGGGTCCTAGAACTCAAAAATTTCAAAAATAAAATTCAAAATAAACATAAGACAAACCACCCAAAACAATGGTAATAAAAACATCAAATTTCCCTGAAAATTATTTCTATGATTGTAATCTGTGTTGGAGATTATCACATTCACCAATGGTATCTCATAGGTCTCACACATGAATATTTCCATGCGACCATGGGCACCCACATCATGCCAAAAATGGCCTCTCATTCACTTTTCCTTAAACATAACCCATGCATGTCAGTCATCCACTTTTCGTTACACATAAACCTTGTATTTTTTCACCCATTGAGAACACCAAGGTTCAAAAAAAGTTCTGTATACTTTTCAAAAAAGAAAAATTTTATTCCACTCAAAACAAATTTTCATATCCCAATTTAAAATAATACTTGTTTTCCCAAAAATTTAGTTTTTGAATCCACAAGTTATGATTATTAAAATCCAATATATTATTTCAAAATTAAATTTTCATGATAATCCACCTTTTCAAAACCTCATTAAAAAATGTTTCGAAAACCCATTTTAAATCCCTTTGAAAATCACACCATTCCCATAATAAAATTCCATTTAAAAAAGATTTCTAAAACCCTATTTACCATAATATACACATTACCAACAATTAATATTGTTAAACCACAATTTTATATTTTGAAAATAAAATTCTGACAGACTCAACACTATTTATATAATACAATTTCCATTTTAAAATATATTTTTCGCAATATTCAAAAATGAGATTTCAAGTATGATTCTCTAAAACCTACAGAGATGCTGAATGAATCAAGGGAAAACTCGTTTTTATGGGTGACTCAGACATAAGGATGGAAGCTATACACCAGTAACCCCACCTTCAGGAAGAGTGTTTTAGGAAAATATACCCATCTTTACATGGCCTTCTAGGCCCTTTGAGCTCAGTAATACCATTGACCCAACTCCCATTTCATTTCCCAAATAAAGAAAACCCACATAAACCAAAAGACTCAAGTGATACCTGACATCCCTAGGTAACTCATGTCAAAACATGATGTGTTATAGCCAGACACCATACTCATAACTAGAACATCGAGTTATGACAATTCTAGATCTGGTTTACCCAAACACTTTCCCAAAAGAACATGACCCAAAAGAGAGAACCTCCTTTTATACCATTTTTCCATGAACCAGATCTAGTCGCCATCAAAACTAGCACCCGCCCTAGTCCACAACAAGTCCCTAAGGGAATTAACAATCCCCAAGGGTTGGAATAATATCCTGTGTATGATAAAGTAAATGTTAGGAATTATTCACCCATGTTTATTAACATAAAACAGAAACCACAATAAATAAATTGTATCTGAAAATTTAATCTAAACAAGCCTATAATAAAAATTCTGAATTGAAATACATGGTTTTAAAAATATCCCAAGAGGACCACAAATCAAAATTAGCCAAAAACAGAACCCATTAACCACCACAAGGATTGTGATTAACATCCCCAAGCCTTCTCCAAAACACTACATTGAGAATGGAATCTTACAAACCAAATCACCGATTCAGAAAGCTTTAGCCAAACATAACACAAAAATTTCAAGCCTACTTACACCCAAATGTGTATGTAGGGTGTGAGACTAATCTAAATTTAATTCCATCCAAAATATATCCCATGTGATAAAAATTATAAGAAAAAACTTGAATGTTTTTATAAACATGAAATGCCATAATTTGTTTTAAAGAATGCAACTTTCAATGAAATCATATTTCATGTGCAAAAACGTTAAATAATAAACACATGTGAAGAAAATGAACATGATTCTAAATTTTCCATCCAAAAAACACCATATTCAAACATCATGTATAAAATATCCTAGGATCACTATTCATGGGAACACACATTGGCATTAGTTAGTTGTGAGCCCTATATACCTCATATCTCGGTGAAAAGTAACCATAACAAGTATCCATTCTTCTGCAAGAGCCACTAGTATGGGAATCACCCATAACCTATTGGTCTCCAACATCATAATCAAGTTTTATTTTGTTTTTTCATCATCAAACTTGCTACATAAAATAGGGATGAAATAACTCCAGATCACAAGAATGTGGGTACACGTCCGCCCACCTAGATACATGAGAATCCATTTTTGTGCTTAGAAAAGATCCACATCTTATAAAAAACCATTTCACATGGGAATTAAATTTAAAAACATAATCACATCAGAAAACACACAAAATGTCCATAAAATACCCCTTTTCACATTCAAATTCATTTTAACATCATATTCACACAAAAAATCCCATAAACATGTAATGCACATTCCTCTCAATTTTATAAATCATTACACAATTTATAACATAATCTCAAAATTTTTGAAAACTCAAATAATCATTTTCACATTCAAAAAACCATTGTATGAACATACTAAATCCAAAATGGTACATCAACATCTTTTACACACTTTATGTAACTCAGTGAACCGTTTGAGATTTGAATAAAACAACATCAAGGATTATAACAATATTTTTCACATAAAACCCATTAAAACCATATTTAAAGGAAAAAATTAATCCAAAAACATACCAAATAATATTATTCATCCCGATACAAATTTAATAAACCATTTTAATAATTTATAAAATTACCCCAAACAATACCACAAGTGTTACAAAAGAAAAACACAACATTACAAGAAAAAAATAAACTTTAAAATTAAATATTTAACCAATTCAATAAAAAATGATTTAGTACCAAAAAAATAAAATTTAAGAATAATTATAAATATGTAAATCATGCAATCTAAATCTCTATGTTATTCTGAAATAAGATACCACCTAACATTTGTTCAGAAAACCTAGAAATCAATGTGTGAAACATCCACTGCACCACTGCTGCACCACAAGGGAATGGAAATAAACCCTAATCCAAGAATACTGAACCAATAAACTCAAAAATAAATCCTATGTAAGAAACCCCATTTTATGTAATTTGTAAACATCATGGAAGAGTGATGAAACCCTAATGAGAATGAACGAAACAAGAGAGTGATTCACTTATACGAGAATCTTCGAAAAATACCCCCAAATACACTAATAGATGAATATCCAATAAGACAGAATTGAAGAAAGGCACTACTAAGGATGAGTAGGTTATTTGGGGACTGAAATAGTGGGAAAATAGTGATAAATTAATGATTAATGATTGAAAAAAATTACCTTTTCAAATTTGGGTGATTTAAGAAACTTGGTAATCTTTTTCCCAAATTCCGGATGAAGAAGTGCTCTAAAGAGGGAAAACAGAATATGGGGGTTCTCCTACTATTTGTGGTCTTGAGTGAGAGGTGTATTGACAAAATAATATTAAAGAACGAATAATATATAATAGAAATAAAATATTTTTTTGAAATATAAATGGGTTCATGGGATAGCCCAATGCCGGAATAAATCACCCACATCCACCACAATTATGAGTTCCTTAGAGATTCAAATCGATATAGTGGATTAAATAGGTCAAGGTAGGCCATGTATGATGTGGAGTGGGTGAATTGTTTTAATAAATGATGCAGTTATAAAATAAAATAATATTGTTTTTAAATCTGGAAATGGGTTCAAGGGTTGGCCCAAATCCTGGTGAAACCACCCCTATAAACATACCCCACAAAAGGTTCCAATAGGAGTTTCACAAATTCAATTCTAATCCACCTCATCCTTATACATTACATTAAAATTATAGAAGTCCAAATACCATCCAAGACTTCCATGACTAATGATATTGGCCAAGAACACCTGACACACCAAATTTAAACCCAGAACACACGAATACCATGAGAAAACTAAGAACCAAATGAAGATTCAAAACAAAACATAGAATTGAAAATCCTGGTATGGAAGATGCACCTTGATAACTTATTTTATGAAACACCATATATTGAAAACTCTACTCCACTAAATTTTATTGTGACTAAATGTTCAATAACCAACCTTTTATTAATATCTTCAACATTGAATCTACATTATTCAATCAAAATAAATATAATTTCATTCAAATTTAACAAGGTAATTTTATAGTAAATTACTATCATATTTCATATAAATTTTCAATAATTTATATTTAATCTAGGAAAACTATGTATCTATATCAAAAATAATTTTCAAAAAATTATTCAATAACTGATATCATTAATGGATCCGTAGATATATTATTTATTAATTATTATAAAATCCATGAATAGTAATTCATATGTCTATAAATCGCACTAACTAAATTTACCATATAGTTTCTTCTTTCTCTTGGTCCTCAGTATTAACCCCAAATATTCTTCTTGTACTTCATTTATATCTGAATTTAGGATAATATCAACTATAAGGCCTATTATAAAATGTTCTAGGTAATCTTTAAAACATCTATTCCAAAAATAATAATAACTATATGTGAAATTGTATTCTATATATGCCTCACTATGAATTTTTAGTCTCTATATTATATATATAAGGTTATTCATTGTTATATCCTCCCTTTCTCCCTTAAAATTATAATATCTATATTGAAGTTCAATATTCTATAAATTTTAATCTCTTCATACTTGACCAAATAAGTCATCATTTAAATGTATATGATACGTTTTCTTGATTATGATTTTTTTAATTTCATGATAATCAATATAGAGATCCAATGATAAGTTATTTTACTCAACACAAAGCATCTGTGAACCCCATTGGGAAACACATGGAAGTACAGAAAAAATTACTATATTTAATATTATATACTTATTTAATTTCTATAATTCAATAGTGGTTATTCTATAATGAATCATTAATATAGGTATTGCACCATATATGAGGTTAATGGAAAACTCAACCTCATGGTCTGAGGTATAACCAAAAATATCTTTAAGAGATATATCAATATATTAAATCACAATTAGAATATTCAAAATAATGATTTGGTTGTCTGCCATTATTCATAAATATCAATAATTATTAGCTATCAAGACCCATATAATTGAATGAATTTCTATAGAGAGTTCATAATCATTCAATCATTGATATATGGACATGGTTTTTTTTCAGATATGAATTTTGGTTTACCTATCTTGAAAATTGATATGGGATATATATAGAGAGATCCCATCCATTCCCAAAATAAAATATAATTTTTTAAAAATTGAAAATGAAATGATTTTTAGTAATAATATTTGTAAATCCATAATCATATTATTATTTTTAGTATATGGATGAAATCATAACACATTGATGAGGTTTAAACCATAATTTAATATCAAATTATTGGGTGATGAATTAATATTATTAACAAAATTTATAGATATGAAGGAGTAGATATAACTATAATCAAATAATATATTTTCATTTCATAAGTAGATTATATGTGTACCTTTCCCTATAAAATTTTGATGAGTAGCTTTAGCAGTTTTGATTGCATTTCCTTTCTATTTATCCCTTGAATTTTGGAGTTTCTAGAAATAATATGACTCATTAAGCCTTATATAGGTGTGTTGGTTTACATAATCTTCAAAATACATATTATTGAATCATCATAGAATTGGTGGGGTATTTGGTGGGATATTCCTCTCTTCAATTATATTGGTAGACTATCATATATCATTATAATTCATCTTCTTGATGACATTATTTTCCAAAATTGAAGCATTTATTCATTCCTTTGATGTAAATGCATCATGATCCTTCCAAAAGGATTCAATTATGTACTATTAATATTAATACCTTTATAGTTTTAATCATTAATCTTTACATGAAAATAATGTTTTCTCTCTTTTAATTCAAAATTTTCTTGGAATGTGGATTGTATCATTTTAATTTCCATCTTTGTAGTCCATCAAAATGTTTCTACATGTTTACAATATTCTATTTTTTATAATTCCTTTCAAAGACTTGGTTTTAAGATATTGAAGATATTATTGATCTTATTTTCCAGGTCAATGATAAAACCAAATTTGTACCATAAATGTTTGTGACTTTTACTTCAATGTTATGAATGGATTTATCCACCTTTTTCATTATCTCAATGAATTACCTCTAAATTTTAATCTGAAAATGTTAATATAAAATATTTACCAAAAATTATTTTTCAAAATCCATATTATTTCTTGGAGGGAATTTCCTATTTTTTTACTTTTTAACTTAATGAGAGTTCATCATTGATCTACTTCTCCTTTTGAATGATAATACACATATTTTTTCAAATCCTATAATTGTAGAAGAGAAATTATATTTTATATTCTTGTTATATGTTCTTTATAAATTAGTCTATTCGACGTCCCAATAACGGATGTAAGTCTTTGTCATGTGAATGACTCAATGGTGAGTGGTTCTTTCTTTTGATTTTTTAGAGTAAGAAATGGTTTATGTTATTGTTCAAAACATGAGATTACTATGGGATAATACCCATGATATTTTTCTCAGCATCCCTCATCCAGTTTGATTTGTCATCGATTCCATCTTTGAAATATCTATACTATGTGTGGTTCACTTGGATCGTCGTGGTTTTATCCATTGATTATAATCAAACCCTAGTGTGCATATTAAAAATAGTAATCATTGAAATAAATTCATGTGATAATTAAAATCTATTATAATATGTCTTATCTAATGACACCTTCTTTTAAGCCTATTTTATTTAGGGTTCAACTTTTAACAAACATAGATAAGTCAATGTTACTTTATGTTTTATGCTATTATAACCTAATACCCAAAATTAAATAAAACTATTTATACTTACAATTGTTATTAATGTTACATAACATACGTATATAATACATCATTATATTAGATTTTACACTAAATACCAGAAAAAATAAATAATCCAAACCCACGAGTTCATTGTATTCTGATACTAGAAACAAAAAAAATTAATTTAAAAAGCATATATTTCATCAATAATGGAAATATACATAACCCCCATATAAACATAAAATAAGTTATATTGTTATTAATAAATAAGGGGTAATAATCATTAGAAAATTTTAATCTCAGACACTTAAAAATGGTTAACACATTTTAGAAACTAATATTATGAACATAAGAGACCATAATGATGATATTAAATTAAAAGATTTGATGATGTTCATTTATTTTATAATTTTGGTTAAATTAATATGAAAATGGTAAATTAATGGAATATTTATAGTAGGCATAGTCATGGGGGTGTCCTACGGTTATGGACATGATAGGTTAGAAAGGTTTTCTTCTTTTTCATATTGCATGATTGGTGCATGGTTAGTACGAACTGTGTGCCATAACTGTGTGCCCTTGAGAATAGGGTAGGTTATTGGTTTAAAAACTATGTAAAGGGATCCTAGAAACCATGTGTCCTTGGAAAGAGAAAAATTCATTCGCTCTACTTGGTTTTGAAAACCATGTTGTCTCCCTATTAAATCGTAAAACCCATTTCTCTCTTAGATATAATAGGCTATGTTGTTGGCACATATTTTTTCCAATCGTGACGCCAAATCACGTACCTCATGAAAAGTAGTACAATGATTTTCTTTTATCCGCATAAATATATTATTATCCCATTATTTCCACTATATTTATTCATACATCATCCTGGGGTGCGAACCAGGATATATCCTCTCATCTATGGATGGATCACCTTTGATTTATAGGAGTTAAGAGTGCCTTTTATTATGAATTAAAGCTCCATGTCCTTCAATATATTTCTTTTTTCCTCAAAGAGAATTATTTTGAGATTTTTCATGTTTTATGAATCTCATACACCAAAATCTATTCATGGAATTCATATTTTTTGTGTTAGCATCTATTTTAGATTGAATTAATGGCCATGGTTAGGTGAGTTCTTATCTACCCTCTTTTGGTGGGCAGTCTACATGTGTTCTACCAATATCATCTTGATATTCATATGTATGTGGTGGTTCTAATGCACATACTTTTTTCTGAACATTTTCATGACTAAAGATAGTAATTTTTTCATTAATTAATGTTAAAGAAACATAAAAGATCCCATATAATTCATTATGATATGAAGACATATCTCACATCCACCCATGGGGTGTGTCACTCCCTTTATATTGGTGAATTGGGTTATAAACATTGAGATAAAAAGGATTATGATTTTATACCAGTTATATATGATTCATAATTGTTAGTATGGTATAAGGAGTCATTTTTATTTATTTGAGGATTAAATTTCCTATAAAAAACAAAATAAAAAAGGGGAAATGGTTAAAATGGTGTATTCATGTTGATAATTGTTTATAATGAGTATTTATGTTTTTGTTACCGGATGGGTTGTTAAAACAGATAGAATATGATATTGGGATATTGGATTTGATAGTAAGGGGTCATGAAAATAATGATGATTGATGGAAATTAATATTATACACCACACGAATATTGAATATGCAAAAAGGGTGTGGCCATATTATTTGTTTATTTTAAAATCCCCAGTGTTGCACCATTGTAAAGGTTTTGTTAATGAAATGGTTTTGTGCGTTGATCTTTGAATCCTACAAGATTGTAAGAATGTTGTTCATGGAATTCCAAATCAAGGAATGATATTTTTTGACAGGATTCCACACCATAAAATTGAAGGTGGTTATACTGATCCACATCATAGATTGGAATTTTTATTCATAGTGTACTATATCCTTGAAATGGATTCATGAACTAGTGATCCATGAATAACAATTTTTTATTATTAGTGTATATGGTTTATATGACTGAAATGGGTCATTGTAATTTTAAAGGAATAATGTGTCACTTGGATCTAGGGGGAACGTGTTGTTAAAGTGGGTTGAAGAATGTTTAATGGAATCAAGTATGTGATTGGGGCTCCCTCTATGTTCATGTCATTTTTTGTACATAGAAATATCTAATGGATTTAACTATTGATAAGGGAATGTTCCAAATGTTATATGATTAACATGGGATGCAGATTCTATGAGGGTTACATGCTTGATTTGAGGACTCAACATGGATGATTTTTAAGGATTCATTATTTGTGTTTTCCATTGGCCCATTAGTATTTCATGACTTGACATATTTATTTTATTGGGTTATTGGAACTCCCCATTATGGTAATATGGTGTATGAGGTGTTGTTATTTATTAAAAATCCAATCTATTGTTTATATTGATTTTTGATTGGTTTACTGAGGAATAGAGTTTATAGTATCCACATATTTTTTAAGACATAACTTCTTATAGATATACATTGGAATACATGGAGGAATTTCCGAGGTCTTGTAATGAGAAAATCATGGGGAACCTATTTAAGGACAACTAGGTTAGAAGATTACAAATTTATATTAATGTGTTTCTTTTTAGTTTTAATACTTTTTGGTATTGGTTTATATGAGAATAGAACATTTTTATTAATGTAAATGAGCTCATACATGGTATTAGATAATCCATCCAAGTGGAAAAACATGTTTTTAGAGTGTTATTATTGTTCTAGAAAATATTTGGTTATGGTTGGATGTTGTTTCACCTTGGTTTCTACACATGTTCTATTATTTTATTGATGTTGAGTTTTTACTCATGGGTTGGTATGGAACGAGACTATGTATTCATGCACCATTTTAGGCACTTATAGATTTATATGAAATGAGTTATATTTGGAACACATGGGAAAACATATTATTGTTGGGTTGTGGGAATTAAAAAAATTATTTTCTATTTCATTGATTGATTAAAAGAAGTAGTTCCAAGTGAACAACATAGAATTTCATAAGTTGATTTGATTAACATAGTGAATAATGAATAATTTTTATCTATTTAATATTTTATTAATATGTTGAAATATTTTGTTATGATATTTTTTAAATTTTAGTGTTTTATTTAACCTACATTTACTATACCCGCTGATTGTGATTTTTGGGGGTAGTCAAAATAAAGTTTATTCATAAACTGGGATAGTGTATGTGGAGTATTTTGCTATAGATATTTCTAAACCAACATTTTTATAGATATAAAAAAATTATTATGTTCCCTAAATCATGTGTATTTAATTATAGAGAGATTCCCCTATGAAGACATTTGTAGATATGGTGACAATAGGTCATTAACATGCGTAATACCCCAATAGTGGGCCAAGTACCTCTATTGGATTCCTAATATAGAAGGAAGTTAATTTTAAGGATTATTTTTCTCATTTTATTTATTATATATATATATATATAAACATCATGAGATTCACTATGATTTTTTATCTGATGAGATAATTCTATCGGCACCACCCACTGATTTTTGTTGAAGATGGTAGAACTGAGGCTGCAGAGTTTGAGAAAACTATATCTAGAAAATTTGTTTTAATTGGAGAATAATATAGGTAATAGGTTAATGTTTTCATCTTTATACTCTTATGACAAGTAATTAATTGGTCGAATATTCAATTTTAGGCTGACTAGTTATAGAATATGGCTTGGAAGGTATTCCAAAATAAATTAATGAAAAATTATTACCCAGATACATTCAATTATAAGAGGGTGTGCAATGTTTAGAGGGTTAAATTTGGTTTCAATAATAGTGATGGATTATATTGGACACTTAAAATAATTATATAATATTTTTATAATGCTATTGAGATATGAGATAGTAGTGGTAAGCCATTTTTTGGATAGTCTTATTGGAGAGATAAATTCATATTTGAATATATTTAAATTGAATATGATTACCTAGGTGGTTAATTAGGCTCTCATTTATGAGGTGAACATAAAAGAGGCTTCTTGTGGTGGATAAATAGTTTTAACTGGGAGATAAGGTGGTGTAAAATAGGGAAACCAATGGAATGGATTAGCCTCTCAAGTAGTAGTCATGTGGTATGTTCTATGTCTACAAGTCTAGTTCACATGTTAGGTAAGTGTCATTGACCACCAATAAATAATCGACATTGTAACAGGATAGGGAACCTATAGAGGTTTTCTGGGAACAATCATAAGATAGAAGGTGATTTAGGACCTAGGATAATGTAAAGAACAGAAAAGGTGTCTACTACCTGATACAAGTCAGGTTGTTAGAGTTCCACTGACTATACCAATTAGGGTGGAACATATATTGAATTAGATAAATAGTTCCCATATCAATTTTGAAACATAGTGCATGGGAATAAGACTAGATCCATAAGAGTAGATGCAGGTTATCTACAAGTGGTTTGTCCCACACCTGTTATTAGTGAGGCTGGGAAAAAAATTATTAATGGTACAATTCTCATTGATTCTATAATTCATAGTTCTTTATTTGATAATTGAGGTTCACATTCCATAATATCTTATGGGATTAAAACTTGTTTTGTCTTGGAAGTGGAATCTTTTTATGGGGATATCTCGATTAATTAGTTGTTAGGAATCTGATCAATGGTTATCTAATATTTCAGAGTGTGTTCACATAAATTGGTATTTACCATACCCTTTATGACATGAAAATTATCAGGATTTCAATCTTTATCATGATATTGGGAGTGGATGGGCTGGTTTTGTATCAACTATGAATTGAATGTTACTATATGAGGGTGAGTTTTACATATCATGAGGGTGAAATTCATGTTCATCATGGATAATGGGATGTCAAGGTGGGTTATAGAATGATGTTTTATCGATTTATGGGTGAATATATATACAAGATAGGGTGTCATATGCTTCATGATGGAGGAGGGGAGAATGATAAAATCACTTCTATAGAAGATCTGATTTTGGACATTTTTTGTGATGAATTCTCATGGTTTCCACAAAGGAGAGAGGTTGAGTTTACCAATGATTTTATTCTTATATCTGAGCTAATATTAAAACCATATTAGATAATGGATCCAAAAATATATATACGATCTAAATAAACTTCTAGAGAAGTTAGAGGATAATGGGATTATCCATTCGAGTACATAACATTGGGTTTCATTTGTTTTATTTTCCAATATAATTATAGATCATCACCCTTATAAGTCAATTACTAGAAACTGAATAGAACTAAAATTAGAAACAAGTATCTTATTCAACATACCAACTACCATTTTGATGTGATTAAGGGTAAATTTTCATTCGTCAATATTCATTTTAGATCAGGATAACATCAGATAGGGGTGAGAGATTTAGTTATACCAAAAATGGATTTTATATGTAAGAATTGTTTAAATGAGTTTGTTGTGATTCAATTTTTTTGAATAATAGTATTACTGTGTTGTTGGATTTAATGAACAAGATACATAACTCTATCATCGACTACTTCATGGTCATTTTTATTGACCACATAATTGTGTAGTCCCATGCTCATAAAGATCATTACAAACCGCTTGACATTTCCTTGAGTATACTAGGAGAGAATAAGATATATTGAAAACTATCCAAGTGTAGTTTATAGATTGAAAAGGTACATTTCATGTGTTACATCATCTTATATAAAGGATTTTCAGTGATCCATGAGATTTTCTATGTAGTTGATTCATTATAGTAGCGTAAGAAAATTTTGATATCAAATGATTTTTTAGTTTCAATAGTTATTACTAATGTTTTATCAAAGAAATATTTCACACAGAAGTGTATATTTTGGTATTTACCAAGTAGGATATAATTTATGAGTGATGTGAGGAATGTGAGAATAATTTCTATGAGCTAAATACTTATTTGACAACATCACAAATTTTGATCTTACATGAATTGAGTAAGGAGGAAACATTGTACTATGAAGAAACTAGGATCATTCTTCAGATAGTATTTATTCATGTAGATGGAGTCAAGGAATATGAATCATGTTTCTTGATATCACATGAACGAAACTATCTTACACATGATCATGAGTTATTTATGGTAGTTCATGGATTAATATGGTGGATGAATTATATCCCCAGAGATATGTTAATGGTGTATACATGTCAAAATAACCTCAAATATGTCTTTTCCCAGCATCAAAAAAATCATCGTTAGTGATGATGGGTTAAGTATATTCAATTCGTTGATTTAGAACGACATAATATTCCTAGAAAGAATATTAATGTTGCATATTATTTCAGATAGAAAATATTGTCTCATGTGGTCTAGTAGTCTAGTTCATAGTGGAATATGGTGACCTTGGTTGTTGATATCAATATATATATTCATGAGGACCATGAATGTATAAACCCTGTGTATTTACCTATCAAGAAAATATTTCTACTATGGGTTAATAGGAGACAATATAAGGATTTATAGTTTTTGGGGTGAGGGGTAAATGTAATGGTTGGGAGATACCCACCCACAAAACCATCAACTATGATAAGATTATTCATGTTCCAGGATATGTTATTTGGAATACCAGTATGAATGAGGAGGTGATGAGTGATTTTAATTCCATATACTTAGTGGTTCCCCCTTTTTTGAATGAAATATATCATGACCATTGACAAAAAAAATTGGTGGTCATGAATGAAGATAATAATCAGATGTTTTATGATGCAATGATACACCAGTCATCAGGTGAAGACCGACCATCCATTACCCACTTGTCTGTTACATCCATTTCCCATTTCACAATGGAAGTGATATGTGGTAATGTGGGATTTGGGGGTGTTATTACTAAATACTCATAATATTAATGATTTTATATTGGTGATTTTTGATCGATTAACAAAATTAGTGCATTTTATACTAATCTATGTGACATTCTATATGGATCATTTTGGTGATATTTATGATTGTGATATGATATTTTTACATGGTGTACCTCATAGAATTTATTTAGATAGATTCCCACATTTTACATCTAGCTTCTCAATAGGCTTACAAAAGGTACTAGGTACTCTAGTGTTTTTGGGCAATTTTTTTCACATGTAGAATGATGGATAATTAGAACATGCTATCCTTGAATTATAAGACATATTGAGGGAATCCATCTGAGATTATTGAATGACATAGGGAAAGAAACTATATCCTAGAGTTTTTTCCTTTAACAACAGCTATTAGTGGACTATATAGATGTAACAATATGAGTTTCTATATGGTAGTTCATGCATATCACTATTGTCTTTTATAGAAGTGGGAGATTCGATGATGTTGGGACCAAGTCCCACATATGGGGAAATAGAGAATGCTCAGCTGATCTACATGCATATGGATATACAATATAGTTTATTAAAGTCATATTCATACAATCATTTCCATCCTTATGAGTTTATAGTGGGATATCATGTGCGTATTATATTGTCACTTTGACTGGGTCACTATTAGATTCAATAACATGGATAGTTTGCACCTAGGGATGTGGATAAATTTAACATTATAAAGTGGATAATATTAATTCCATATTTGTTGGATATTCTATGTAGGTATTGTTATATGCATATCATTTTCCATGTGTGTCCTATTTTGAATTATCACCCCAACCCATCTCATGTGATTAATGTTGATGAAGTTTAGTGTGACGATGTTACATCATTTGAGGAGAATCTGGTATATATTTTGGATCAGAGTAAGAAAATTCTTTGTGGTAAGACTATTTCATTATTCTATGGGTAATGGTTGCATGTCCACGTTTCAGATAAATCGTGGGATCCCAAAAATGATATGTGGTCCCAGTGGCCCAACCATTTTACGTTATAATCATAGTGATGCAGGGAAGTGTAGATCAAGGATGAAATGTTTTAATGTTTAATGGTTGTAATATCTTCACATTTTAATAGGGTTTGTTTTTTTTATTTTAGCTAAATACTTTTATATGGGTTTAATGGAATGTTCTCAAGAGTAGGGATAGTCTTAAGGGTATCCCTTGGATTGGTACATGGAAATATTTAAAATGGGGCCATCTAGAGTATTTAACATGGCTGGTTCACCATATGAATTGAGAAAACTCAAAAGTAGGTTGGTTTAAGGGTTGTAAACAATGAATGGGGTGAATAGGAACCATGTGTCCTTGAATAAGAACAATTATGTAACCTCTATATGGATTCCTAAACTACGTGGGATCCCTAAAAAAAATGAGAGTGATGATTCTCTTAGATAGATGACGTTTCAGGGTTGAGACCCGATTTTTCAAACAATACAACTAAACTATATGTCTCCTTATATTAGGAAAATGTCCATTTTCCCACTAAATCCTTATAATATGTTCACCCTATTTCTACCTAATTTAATAATAATTCTTCCTAGTTTTTTACCTAATAACTCCCTTATCTTCCAAGGAAAAATCCCATTTTATTCTTATGCATTTGGAGTGCTATTTAGTGTAAATCCATGTTCTTTGTAGGTATTTAACTATATTTTAACTAGTTTATGGGAAAATAATTTTTGACTATATCTTCTTCATTTGAATAACATAAAACCTATGATTCCATGGAATTAATAGAATTAGTGTTAGTGGTTAATTTTTTTAGAATCAAAGTCAATGGTTAGGTTAGTGCTTGTCAATGAGATTGTGTTTGGTGTTCTACATTATTTCTCCCAACAATATGGTTTTATTCTTATGTATGTAGCTATTATAATGTGTTGTCATCTTGTCACTTGAGTTATTGACTATGAAAATTAATTCTGGCCTTTAATTTATATTTTAGATTCTTCACTGACCATGTTGAGTACATTTCTTATCATAATACCAAGACTATGTCCACCAAAAGGTTGTTTCAAACCCTTGATAATGATAAAAATGTTGTAAATGTTGGGATAAAGGGTTTATGATTTTAAACTAGTTATATGTGTGGAAATTTTTTTCATGATATAAGGAGTTTTTTTGGTTTTTTTGGGAATTAAATAGATTGTGACATAACTATATAATGAATGGGGAAAATGGTTTTAGGGTCATATTGTTGTTCAAAATTGGTTATAAATATCCCCATGATTATGTAATATGAATTTTTGGTCAAATGAATAAAATTTAGGATTCGGAATAAGTATATGATAGTACGGGTCCAAGGAAATTATAATGACTAAAATATTTTGACATAGTATATCAAAAAAATGTTTAATATTCAAAAATATGTGCCCACTTATTTGTTTGTATGATAGAAAGTAAAAGTGATGGACCTTAAAAAAATTATTTTTAGGGAAATGGTTAAGATTTTTGGTCATGGTATTATACACTATGGAAAGGATGTCAGTTTAGGAGGTCCATATAATAGAATGTGTGTTTTTAATTTCATTCCACACCATTGAAATAATGTTGGTATTGACATTCCTCCTTGTTGTTTGGGATTTTCATTCATTAAATTCAACATCACCAAATTGAATAACAAGACAAGTTGTTCTTGTAGAATAGTATGTCACACCTACAGTATATGGTTCAGATGAATGGAACTCACTAATGATGGTGTGATGGGTTCATGTGTCACTTTGAACTCTAGGGTAGGTGTGGTTATGTTGAACATTAATTAATGGTAAAAAAATATTTTATTTCATACTTGTTTATATATAATTCTGAATACAATGTTTTTAGACCGGATATTATTTTAGTCATTGTGGGTGGGTCCTACTAAGCTAAACTCACACCCACCTCAGGATATTGTTGGTACCCAGGAATATCTCTTGGATTCAGGTATTGAAAAGTGAAATGTACCTATGTTAGATGATTTTCATTGGATGGATATTGGAGAAGGGGTACACACATGATTTGTGACCTGACTTGGTTATTTTCCTAGTGACTTTATTTTTATTATTCGTTTATCACTATACTCTCTCCTAACAAGACATATTCATTGTATCTGGTTATTGGCCCTCCATAGTTTTTGAATGTGGTTTCTGTTGTATGATTGTTACTTATTATTGATTGTTATTATTTATCTTAATTCTTGATTTTGGGTTAATATTTAAAGGATCTTACTATCTCTCAATGTATTAATTTATACCCTCGATACTAGTAGAAAACCATTAAAATATTGGGAGATGTGCTTGACGTCTCCTAAAAAACTAGATTAGGTATCTTGTTTAGTGACCCCATGTGATAGACGTTACATCATTCCAAATGGAATATAAATAATAAAAATGAATTATAATATTGAAATTTTATAATAACATAAAAAACTAGTCATGAGAATGTGGCCCCAAATAACAACATCGAAAATCACATTTAATTTCAATAAATTTTTTGGACCATCCTTAGAAAATGGAAGATCATTTTCCATAACATAAATGGTTAGGATAACCTCTCACTCAATATAAAATATAATATTATGAGACATAATCTTTACCCAATGCATTGTCATTTTGTATAACTTGATATCACCTATTACATAAGGATAATCTAAAAATATAGATTGTACCACATCATTTCTAGATACGGAGTTAAATAGGGTGTGAATATATTCATTTTATTTATAGAATATTATGCACACATTGTTAGGAACTAATTTAATATTTTATATTTTAATACTTATTCACCAAACGAAAAATTTCATAAATAAAATAGAACACAATAACTGTATGGTTCACCCATAATGGAAATTATATGGGTTATATGTCGATGATTTTTTGGTCATAACAAAATCCACTAAGCTTAACTATATGATGTGAGTTACAGTTATTTTTTCATTATCACTCTACAGATGGTGTAGTTATTTTACAATGATATTTTGAATACAACACTTACTCCCTCATATCACATTTATTGAATCCTCCCCTCGAATTGCTCTGGATGTACTCTAACTATGTAAATCAACATAAACACTACTTCTTCATCAACTAATGTTTTGTAATAATGTTGCATAAAAATTACAAATTTCCAATGATTCAATTTTTCAATGAATAAAAAAATATATTCTAAAAAAATGGTGTTTAGTGGAGATTATATATTAATGATTCTTCTAAGTGTTACATGATATACAATTAAATCCATATTGTGCTTCGTGAACTACCTTTTTCATATGAAAATGGTCAAGCGCTTCATAGTCTACCAGTCTAAGAACAACCTTCATGAAATCCCCTTTATGGTCTCTCGTATGATATAACCTATCATAGACTAATTCATGAACTAATATACACCATGGAATGACATAAAACATTTTCATTCCATACAATGATAAGCCTATGAAACCAAATATTTTCCAACTAAAGTCTACATATTATTTAATATCTTAATAAAAATCATTAATAATGTGGAAAATGTGTTATTTACAGGAAAACACTTTTAATGACTTTTAAATCATTAAAATTCCATTATATTTCCTTCATGAAATAACAAAAGTTAAATTATACCCTTATGATCCTCCTTTCTGGGATATATAAAAACAAAACCATTCATATGAATATGACTCTAAACATAATGAATTATTTCTGCTATGTTGTTCACATTTTACCCCATATTTATGAAAACTAGTCATAGAATCTCTATACAAGCTACCTTACATACAAACTTCCTTTACTCTTTGATATTTTTAAATATGAAAACGTTATGAAATGATGAAATCAATGAGGTAAATTTCTCCTCATTGTGGGAATCATGAATGATGTGGTCAATATGGTTTTGAATCATCTTTACTGGTTCACATACACCTTATTTTGTGACATACTTTCATCATGACATTCCTTCTCTATTATACAATCTATAAGATCTATCTTCATCAATAGTTGAAAAAATTATGTGATTCCATTATCTTCAAAAATCACCTTCTAAAAAATAATAAATTAAGTGATAATAAATTTTTTGAATCATCAAAAAAAGAAAAAGATGATTCATTAAAAATATTAGGAGAAAATTTCATACAAATGAACATAATAGAATAGAGATAAAAGCATTAATTTTACACAAATTCAGGTAAGAAAATGAAAAAAACAATTAAAATTATGTAATAATTGATTTAGAGATAATTAAATTAATGTAAATTTATTATTAATATGTCAATAGAGGGGAAATATTCCCAAACCAAAAGGAAACTATAATGACAGTTTCCCATAAAGATGTCATTTTAGATGAACTATGTGCCAAATAGTTGGAGAATTGTAAAAAATCCTATAAATTTGCAAATTTTTTATAATATAAGACAATAAATATGAATTTATATTTAACGTAAAAAAAATCCACACAAATAATTTATATATAGGAAATCATAATTAAAAACAAATATTAGATGACAAACTATTAACATTACTCATGTATCCATAGAACATGACATTACGAACTATATAATAATTATATACATATTAATAACCTAATTATTAATTTTATTCATATCTAATACATTTTACAAAATTTATCTAAAGATATTCATTACATATGTATTAATTAGATATTGTTTTTTTCATAATCATGTAATTTGATTTTTTTTCTTATTATATAATAGATTTAGTTTGATGTTGTCGATCATTATTATTTGATAAAAAATTCATCAATTCCATATTACTAAAGGTATTGTTATCATAATATTTTAATTATTTATATATTCTCATGTTATTGTTCTGGATTTTGGGTGTGTATTGTTCATGAATGGAATTCACAACGTGTATGTTTCAGATGACTTTAATGGTGATCACAACATAAATTAAAATTATCATCGATAATGGTATGAAAAATACAGAAACATAATTATAAAAAATCATTAATATAATGTATTAACATCAATTTTATATACACATCATTAATGTAAATTATGAATATTTAATTGCATGGTTCATGTAGGTGATTGAACTAACCCGAACAAGAACATTTTATACTGGTGAATTGGTAATAGTTTGGTGTTATATTTTAGGAAAAAGAATTATAGAAGAATCAGGATATTGATAGTACATCATTAGAGTAGTAAATGTCTTTTCATTTTGACTAGATATTAGTATAAAATTTAAATTATTGGGAACAATTAGATGCTTAATTTTAGGGATTCAGTATTTTTAATTATATATTTGTTAATAAAGATGTATTTAGGCCTTCTTATTAGGATCAAAAGAAACCAAAATTGATAGGGATTTTTAGGGGTGGAATTTTGCATATTTTTCATTGTGGAAATGAAAGGATATTTTTTTGGATGGGTATATGCGGGTCATTTTTATAGATGAGTTAGAGTGTCATATTTATAATTTCTCATTCATTAATGTTTAAGGGATGTATTTTTATCACCTAAAGTGAACCATAAGTAAACGAACAAATGATTATAAATATTCCATCCATTACCATATTATTTTGAATTTTCTATGTTTAATAAATCATTTTTATCATATAATTTGTTTTAATAATTTTAGGTTTTCCAATCATTATTCACAATTCGTACCATTATACTTTTTTTCAATAAAGAAATCTATCAATATATTATAATTTAAATGAAATTATTGTAAAAATGAGATCAATTTTATAAAATTTATTCTATTAATATTTGAATTTTTACTTTTAAATAACAATACATAATAAGTTATAATTTTTTTTGTAAAAAAAATACTTTATTAATAGATAATTATATTTTACTTATCATCATCCTTTTTTTAATAGATATTAATTATTTTTCCCTGATGGGCGGTTATTCGAGTGTCCCACACATGTGGTACACCTTTATCTCAAAAATAACTAGTATAAGCTCGAGCCCTACCATATTCAGAAACTCTGCATATTATGCACAACATGATTCAAATCCATTACCTCGGTGGGGGACATGTCATCAGCTATGGTCTTGGTCAAGGACCCCATTGTGATTTTATAATAACAGCTACACACATTTTTACCTTGGGGTGTTAGTTAGGTGGTACCCTTTGTTTTTACTCTTTTCTCTCTTTAGTAACTTGAATAATAAGAAGTCCCATATGATATTGACACATTTTATATTATGCATAGGGTGTTTGATATATATTTCCTTCATGGGAAACATGCATTATTCTATATAATTGGGCCTGACCCCCACTAGGTGTCAATTTTAACCCATACACACATAGTTTTATTTGGGGTTTGTCTTATTGGTAAGAATCTTGTAATACTACATCAAGGATATGGTTTTAAATACCTTCAGTGAAACATTACTATAGAATCATTGTATCGATATGAAAGAATAACTATAGTAGTGATGGAATAGTATAATCGATGACATTATACTAATGGCGGGAAAATTAGCATGAATTTTAATAGTTTGGTACTTTAGAAACCTATGTGTTGTACCAGTACTATTCAACATAGAGACTTTTGTGCCATATAATGGGATTTAATTTCATCTGGTTCTATGAGCCATGTAATTGGATTCATCTTCCAATAAAAAGATAAAACATATTTCTATAATAAAGGATTTTCCCCAAATATTTTAAAAAATTAAATCAAATAATTATTATACATGTTTATTTATTGATTCATTATACATTATATATATCTAAAATTTGATTACATTACAATTATAACACATTGAATATAACGATTAATTATATGTATTATCAAGGGGCATATATTTTTCTAAAATTCATATAATTTTCATATTTCTAATTTTCATTATTATATACATCCTTACACACTTATCTAGAAGTCATTCAACCAATTAATTAATAAATTTATATATATTTCCATAACATTCCAGATAATTTTATTTCAATAAATAATTATAATTGGTGGAATGATATTCTTAGAAAATGTTTAAGTCGGAAATATAAATTTCAGAGTATTTTTATTTATATTTTTTCCCATTTAAAATTTTCATATTAACAATTATGATTTTCCCCATAATTTATTAATTTTAAGTATTTTATAATATTAATAAATAATAATATAAAGTTTTGTTCATTTAATTATAGTTTTTCTTATGAAACATGTAATTTAACATTTTCAAGGAATAAAAACATTTTTTGTTACAGTTTGGATTCCCAATGGGCATATAGATCATGTGACTATGAGACAATTCTCAATAGTGACATAAAGTATCTAATGAAAAAAATATTTTCTTTTAATCTATTAAAATACTATTTCTTAAAATGGAAGGTAAATAATGATTATAATCTAGTTAAGAAGTAAGTTGTATTCTTGTGGGGTAGAGTGGGAAATGTTCTAGTTATCACTTGGGGTATAGGGTTTTTTGTTCTTACATTATACCCCTCCTAAAAAAGAAAAAAATGGGTTATGAAAAAATATCTATCAAATTTTAAATAAATTTCAATTTATGTCAAATTATTTTTCAAAACAACACACACATGTTTTTAAAAAAAATAAATATTACTCTAAATTATTTACCCACAATAAAAAATCATAATATATATAAATTATGTGGGTTCTGGAAAACATAATTTTTCAAATTTAATTATTATTTTTACCTGTGATAATAAAATTAGACATTGTGTATCATGATCCAATAAAATATTTCTTATTGGTGTCCCTATACCATTTGTATGATATTACATAGCTCTTCTTATAAATGTTATTCATAGAACATTTTATTTATTAACCCTACATTATTTTGTTACTAAAACTCTAAATAATTTTTCTTATTAATGAATTATTTATTTCCAAACTATAGTTTCATTACAAATTTTTTTTAGAGAACCATAATATCCAATATATTAAATTCTTTAAATACAGAAAATAATTTATCATTTATGGAATCATATTTGTAGGAACACTATGGTAACAAAAAAATAAACGTTCGAAATCCTATTTTTAATATTTTAAAACAAACAAATTCACGTGTTCTCCATATATTACATCCATTATTGATAATCTAATATTAAAAAATTTTACCCAATCAATTTCACAAGAAACGGTAGTCCATAACAACCATATTTCAACCAATTACTAAAAACCATATTGAATCCTCAATAAATGAATTTGATTATGTAAATTAGCAAATACAATTAACCTACAATATATACTATATTTAGTAAATCACATAGTAATTTATGTAGTTATAATAATCCTTATTTTATTTCTTATAATCAAGAAAATAATAAAATGAAATAAAAAATTATTCACTTTTTTAGATCTATGACTATACCATTAATTGTTTAATACTCCATGGTACATTCATACAATAATTATCTAATAGATAATGATAAGTGATATATGAGTGATATAAATAAGATAGATAGATCTTTGATGCTTCACCATTTATTTAATATCAATTTAAATGATCTGGCACTATGATTAATTAAAAAATAGTATCTTACAATATATATTACTTAATAGAATCTCAAGGATTGGTAAAAATGAATTACTATGTTAATTAAGGCCAATGAAGAAGAATTGGTTTATTAAAATTTAATGGGAATTTTTTTCCAACCATAATATTAAGATCCATATTTTTTTAAATTATTCATTCCATAATCAATATGTTTTGTTAACAAGAAAAATATTAATAATTGTGTATAAAATTGATCATTAGTATTAAACTTCACAAAAAATATGCATGGTTGGATTGTATGATTTGTGTAACCATGAACCTCAACATGCATCTTGCTCAATATTAAAAATCACTAGGTATAGTGGAATTTTATGTTTTCAAAAATGATCTAATGAACAAGTGGAAATATATAGTAATGAAAATCCATGACATCAAGGTATTAACCATGCTGTCATTAGTGATTACACAATGTTATTATCATTGTATTAAATATGCTATAAAATAATCCATGATGGATATTCATTCATATTAATTCCATATCATTATTTATTTTCATAACTTTTCATGAAGTTCAAATATAGAATTATTATTTATCAAAAATATATTTTAATGATTTTAGTTTATTAGATGATTAACTCATTTATTAAATTAATATTTAATAATACAAAACATTTTATGTAATGGATAATATTTATAAAAGTTTTTGGAATCCAAGAAGGACCCCTAAAGTCTTTATAAATATGTTTACCCTATCAAAATAATAGAAACAATATATTTCTAATAGTACCATGGATGCCTTGAGAGGAATCCATCATTTAACACTTATTTATAACTCTAATGTCCTATTTGGTCATGAGTAAAAGTGAAATAATTCCACATAATTATGATATTTACTCAACCTAGGGACTATCCATGGTAGAATAAAGATATTGATTTATTTTAAAAGGATATATATCAACCAAATTCAAAATATATTGATATAATTTATTTTAATAAATATGTAATTTCAATTATTTATTTTTTATTAAAATAAAATTAATGGTTTAATCTTGTGAAAAAATGGTATTTAGTGGTAAATTTTTATTTTATTTGAAAAATTATTTTTCACACTTAAATAAAATATTTATATAAGAGTAACATCCATTTAGAATGTATTGTTGTTTAAAAACCAAATTTAATTTATTATTATATGTTTTTATATAACCAAATAATAGTATTCATAAAATATTCATTTTTTAGGAAAGATCAACATAACAATCCATGGTCTATAAAAAATTTCGCGGTTTATATGAATATTAAGAAATAATTCCCTAGTTTAAATAAACTATCAAAAAAATATTCCTAAAAATGAGGTTATTTTAAAATCCTTGGTTTCATGGTGTTATTTTATGGAAACTAATCATGGTTTATATAGATGTAGAATTTTCAAAAATAAAACCAAGATGTGGATGTAAAAAAGAAACTCATGGTTTCTAAATTATGATCATGAAATGTAATGTCAAAAATTATTTGTTCTGTTATAAAAAATTTATAATTAATTTTTTTTAGTATAATAAGAACCTTGAAAAATTTTATTGTAAAAAGAGACATGATTCAAAAAAAATTTATGAGAACTTATTTTCCTTTTAATATAAAAAAAACTCACTTTCATTGCCCCAAATCTAGATGGGGCTTTAAACCATTCTAGAAATATTTTTGGGTATATAAACTAGCTTTAAAGTAGATTTACATGGTTTATAAATTTATAAAGTATTTTTATCTTTAATAATATTGTTAAATATAAATTGTGTTTATATTTCATTATGAAATAGTCAAAATGGAAATATTATTTTTTATAATAAATTCCTAATTTAATAAATATATTTCAATAACACCAATCTATTTTGGTGTGTTTGATAAAAAGTATAAATAAATGCCAATAAAATGATATTAATCTAATTTAAATTGTTTTCATTTTTAATATTAAGTGTTAAATAGTTAATAATAATTAATGATTTATATCCCTTATATGATCATATAATTTAAAATGATGGAGGTAAAAATATTACCATTTTAAAAATTAAATATGAGGTTATTTTTGGTAATAAGTATAAATTTTTGATATTTATATTTAATTAAATTCACTTGAAATCATGTCTAAATTATAATTTTTTTATAATAGCTTATGTGTAAAAAGATTATACATTTTTATCTCATGGATAAATTTATGAAATGATGAACTATTTGGTTAATCATTTTGTTTCTTAACCATATATAAATTTTTCATAACGAATATAAGCATGCTTTAGTTCATTTTTATTAAACTACTTGTTATAAATATCATACCATACATATAATGAGTTTAATTATATTTATGGTGTAATATTATGTTATGTTCAAAATAGACTATGATTTTTTGTGTGTTATAAACTTGATATTAATGGTTGGATATGGTTTAAACATATTATGCATCATTATTATAATATAAATATGGGATCTATTGAGTGATAAACTATGGATGATACGAATTTGGTTAATAAATATAAGAAATCAAATAGGATAATGTCTTTCTAGAAAAATGTTGTTTGAGTACTAGTTGCAACATACATTCTTATATAAATATTTTGGTTTTTTATAATAAAAAAACATGACATGAAAGTGCTTCACATAAATTTTTCAAGAGATTTATTCATATATGTATAGTTATAATTTTCTATAATATTTGGGATATTAATATAAATCAGTTAGTATATGAATATTTTATCATTAACTTTAACACAAATTACCTATTTATAAAAACCACTAAAAAATATTATAGATCCGGTGAAGGCCGTAGAACCTCAAAGAGTGATGATTAAATTTTGGAAGAATAAAAATAGAATAAAATGAACAAGAAAACAAAAAAAACATTCAAGAATTTATTTAGTACAAAATATTAACTAAGAGTAACATTTTTTTAATGAAACTAGAATATGATAGGGAATGTTATAGTATATTGAATGATAAATCAACTGTCCTATTGTATAATGGTTTTTTACTCATGCATAAAAAAGCCACCTCTACTATAAGTTGAGAAGTAAACAACCCTTGTTAGCATGTAATCCTTTGAATTAATTAATGTCAATGTATTTCAAATGTATAATTAATAATTCATTATGAGATAAAATCAGCTTCATAGAAAATGAATTGGACAATTAATCTGGTCTTTATGATCAATCAAACAATATCTATGTCTTATGATTAAATATGTTGATTCATTTACTAAATGGATTTAATCAAATGTTATTTATATTTATTTTTAGGGAGAATATATATGATTTATTTAAGAATTATTTGAGAGTATAGAATCTTATGAATAAGGATTAATAAATAAAAAGTAATTTTTTAACCTGTTATTTTTATCCCTCAAATAATTATCCAGAAAACATAATCCATATTTTAGTTTAACAAGAATTCATAATAGAAAATCAAGATTAATGAGAAGAAGGAAATAGAATACTATCTGTCCTGGATCTCCTCCTCCAAGTCAATTCATTTCCCTTTCACCTAATTCTTTCTTTCTATCTCTAGCTCTCACTTTCAGAAAATTTGCATTGAAAAAATTAATGAGTCTTTCTTTTCAATTTTGTAATGTATTCTTCTTATACATTTTTTATATGTTTTACAATGACTATGTTCTATAGGCTCACATGTCTATCACTAAAGGAATCAATTTTCCCCCTTTTACTTCTGATACTACCAAGTCGCATTAATAATTACTAGTAATAAACTCCGACATGTGCTTAGATAATCATAGCTTCAATTTGCATAGTGATCATCAACATCAGGGCATTATCCTTTATTAAGATAAATTCTTTTTCAATGATGAATCAATGTAGAATCAACCATGAATCATAATCAGTTTTCTTATTCAGAAACATAATGAATAATTTCATCAAAAACTTTTCTTACATTATGAACATGCATTTTTTCCACAACGATGGAGTAAATCATGGCCACCATACTTTATAGGATGATCCAATGACAACAGTTAGTGATAGTATATCTAAAATTTGGTTTCATTCAAATATAAAAAATAATTTACTATCAATCAACTAAATTTCAGATCCAAAAATAGATTCATCATCATCTTCTGGTTCGACATCAACTTCAACATGGGTTTCATGGTGTTGTCTTTATCAAACACATTTTCTATGGGTGATTCAGTAATCGTACTTTTTCACATACATAGTGGATTATTTCATTTCTGGTTATATTTATTCCAATTTTCTTATTTCATTTAAATCCAAAAAATTTGTATTGAAGAAACATTCATTATAGATGAAATAGAATCCAATGCCGATGCTCAGATTCGTCTAGTTCACCATTACTCTTCATATCCAGTTCGTACTTGATGACAATATTTTCTTGATATGTCCATATTGTTTAGTGAAGACTTTTGTTCATATATATAAATTATCCCATTATATTTGGCATCAAAATAAAAAACAAGGTGCTCAAAAATTGTTTGGTTATCTTAAACAAATGAATATATTGATTCCATCGTCCTTAGATCAAGAATTATCACTAAAACTATAAACCCCTCACCAGGGCTTGAATCAGACAGAGTTATTTTGTTTTTTTGTTTGCATCATGTAAGATAAATTATCATATGAGTATATAGATGATTTTTAGATACATGAATTTATATTAAACAACATGAAAATTCACTTACATAGCTGATTATATTATTTAGAAAGCCACTAAAATATCTAACTTACACCTCAAAACAATACCCAAAGTTGAAAATCCATTAAAAATATCCTTTTGAGTATAGATTTGTCACACATAGAATTATCAATCTCATATGTGGAATTATCTTTCATCAGATGGAATTATATTAATAGGAGCAATGCATTCAAACTATTTATTCTACATAGAATGATTAACTCGTAGGCCGGAAAAATATGTCTTACACTATGTGTATCTAAAATTTGATATCCCAAAATCATTTGTGCTACTGATTCAAAAATATTAATACATATTGTGACAGTAAAATTAATCAAGAAATAAAATTATATATATAAATTTATGAGAATAAATCATAATTTATTACTATAAATTAAAATTCTGTACACACAATACATATGATAAATTAATCTACAAAATTAAACATAAATAATTTAATTTTTAATTAAAAATTGATATTAAATAATTAAATTAATTATTCATAATAGATTAAAATATTAAACATAAAAGTAATATTCTAATTCAGAATTAAATAAAATAAACCATGCATGATGAACTAAAAACTTTCAATAAAAAAATTAGTCATTGTAACATTAAAATAATTATGGAGCTAATTAATAACATATAAATCATCAAAATAAAAAACCTCATAAATATATATGTGAACATATAATACATATTAATAAAAAAATAATGTGAAAAAATTCTTGAAATATGAACCACATCAAATTACCTCAAACATAAGCATTGTTTTCCCCAAGATATTACTTAATAAATTTCAGTAGAAGATAAAAATGTAAAAAGTTATAAACTGGAATGGAACATGGAATTACTCATCAAAAATATTTTTCCCCATGTACTATTTTGAACAAGAAATATGATTTACGATTAAAATCAAACAAATGAAATTTAATGTTTGGATTGATTTAAAAAAGTAATTGAAAATGAAAATTTTCAAAAGAATAAATCAAATGTAAATTCTCATCGAACTAAAATTATAAACTTCTCATTACCTATAGGTGAGCCAATACATATAAATAAAATACATAATAAATAAAAACTCTTCTTGGATGGGTAGGTAAAATAATTACATGAAAAATAATTATCCCATCCATCAACTTAAAAAATTAATGAATTATAGAATAATGAATATTTTCACCAACCAAAATTAGTATTTTCATTTCATAATCTATTTAGATTCAAATCCTGTTATTTATATTTTAATAAAAAAATGAAAGGAAATGAATGTCGAATAACATTCTTCCAAAATTTTTATAATATTATCTCAAAAGGGAAATGGAAATGATATTCATAATTAAATCTTAGAATTAATAAAGATTTTACTCTTCAGAGTGGCATCACAATCCGAAATCAAAATAAAAATTTTGAAACACTAAAAATATAGGTAAAATCTAAAAAACTCCCATTTTTTTAAAAACATCAGGTATTCTGATGAGAACTTTGTTTAAGGAACTAAGTCTATTTCATGGGTAGAGGATCTGGATTTTCATGTCCTAATGAAGTGAGGGAAATTAAAGAGGTTGAATTTAATATTGTGAAACCATATCACTTCATTCATTTCCAATGGGTTATTCCATGAATGGATGGAGAAATGGGCCTATAATCTAACCAATTCAATCCCAAACGTGATGTTTAATTCTTCTCCCACATGGTTTGATGACATTCTGAATCTGCGACAACATGAAAGATTCTAGAATGGAATATTTGGTCACAAATGTCAAATATGGTGGGCTAAACATTCATAGTCAAATCTAGTGGGATATAGTTTGAATGTTGGGTGATACTTTTCTAGAATATCCCTTATTATACTTTATATTTTTGAATTTAAGTGATCTAATTAGGTTTAGAATTTATTAATTTAGGGTATTATACTCCTGATTTTTTATCACCCCTTGGCTATAAATAGACCCACCGATATCATATCTGTGGAATTAAATATTATAATAGAGAGATTATTCCTTGTTTATCTCCATTGTCTGAGGATTGTTTCAGTTTTTCCACTTTTTATTATGCATTCTTTCATTTTCAATATATTATTCATATTGGTGATTCAATATCACAATGCCCCCAATTTTGTGCATCAATTCTAGTGTTTTTATGGGTGCATTGGTTTCTATATCCTTCCATTGTGTGTCTTTTTTATGTGGTAGGTCACAGTCTGTATATCATTTGTTGACTCATTTCATACACTATCCATACCCAACATCTAAATCGATTCCCTGAACAACATTCTTCAACTACCTCCCTATGCTGTAAAGATTGTTCTACCCAGTGAATCTCACATCGGTTTATATCAAAACTCTAGTTAACGTAGAAGGCATTTGTCTCCCTGGTTCATTCTAATATATCTATTACCATTCTTATCATTCAATATTATCCACCCATTAAAAATTCCATTATCATTGAAACCATCATGAATTAGCTTATGTTTCTCAAGATTGAATTAATTTTATATTTTTCCAATTATTCATCCATATTATTTTAACATTTAATATTCTACATGTTATTTCTAAAAACAATTAGAAAATAAAATTCCCTCAAATTATAACTTTCTTCTATTACAAATTAATCACATCCTTTCATTGTTATAATACAAAAAAATATTAATCTCCATTTATCATGTTCTAGTTTAAAACACTAAGAACTACTGTTTAAGAGATATTTTACACAAAAAATGGAAAAAATCACATATAATTACTTTTTATTCATACTTTACATTATTATCACTTCCAATTACCATACATCACTTTCTCCAACATTTTTAATTAATCACCCTATCATATTTGGATCATATTGTTATTAATTTATCTTATCTTTCACACCTGTGTATACCCCCTTTATTACACCCATCCATCCTTTTCCACAGTTTATCCATATTTTCTACATTTTCCCTCTCTACCAATTTGTATCCCTTTACCAACAAAATAGGTTTTCTTTAACCATCCCCAAACACAATTAATATTAAGGAAGGATTTGTAAAATGTGATCACCCCAAACAATGTATTAAATTTAATAAGATCTCCGTATATTAATTGAGTGTTGAGAGTAGAGTTAAATAAGAAAAAAACTCATGGGTGTTTATCCTTGTGTGTGTAACTGTGTATATCTTTCTTACATGAGTGTGTATATCTGGTTTGTAGGAGTGTGTACATATTGTGTGAGTGACTGTATACAGACTGTGTATGATTGTATCTAAACATGTGTGAGTGTGTGAGTATCATTGTGTCTGTTTCTCCTCATGGTTGTTTTTTTGTTTATTGCACATCATGAAAGAAGACTGTGTGAAGAGAAATAATCATGATATTGATGAAGGTTGACAAAGTTGATCTCTCAAACATGAACTGAAACTAATCTAAATGAAATCTTTTCTCTGTCATTTATAGAACTCTATCTATAATGATTTGAAGATGCTACATGAGAGGATTAATGATTTGGTGAATAAACCAAACCTTGGGATGATCCATGATAATCCAAAGTTTTCTCTGGTGCCACATCTCCTCCATATCATGGATGATGGGATGGAAAACATTGATGGTGATTTTGAGGGTTTCCCACAAAGGATGAAGTTGTATCGAAAACCTAGATGATGACATAGGAGACTACATGACGATGAACTACATGAAATTATCAAGGTGAAGGTCCATTCATTCCATTGGTAAAGGGATCCAGAAGCATTCATGGAGTGGGATATGTAGATCAAGTAGGAGTTTTCATGCCATGAATATTCAGCATAGAAAAAGGTCAAACATTCTTCTATTTAATTATCTAAGTATTCATTAATTTTGTGGAATAAAATAAAAAAATTAATGGCATAATATTGAATATGTCCCATCAATACTTTTTAAAAATGAATTACTCCATGTAGAAGTGTGAATATCATGATGCATGAACGTACACACTCTCAGTTGAGTTGTAAAAGATAATAAATAAATGTAATCTATAACGTCACACAAAATTTCCCCAATCAAGGTAAAAATAAATCACTAGTGAAAACAAAATGCAATAATAACAATTTCCATAAATGGAATCTCAATTTTTCTCTATGCGTCGGTCTACAACACCTATTAAAAAGATTATTACCAATCAACAGTGACATTTTATTCTCATATCTACCATACCCGTATAGTATGAAAAATGAAAAAGGTCAGCTGATACCAATTTTATATGCCCTTTCCAGGATTCCACTGAACTAGTGTCTTGGGTCAATGTGCCACATTTCCTGATGTGTGTATCCCAATAAACTAGAGACACTCACTTAATGGAGAGGTTCTATTAGGTCACTATTAAGAGAATATTACATCATTATCATATGTCACAATGAAGATGAAAATTAGTAAATAATTTAAAAGTCATAGAAAACAATCACATCCAGATAAATAAAATTGTAGGAGATCAAATACCCAATCACATCCCATCAAATCTAATAATGATGCAACGTAATTCTGGTAGACACACACATATGTCTTGTTCAGAACAATATCATAAAATTGAACAAAAGGAAACCCCAATACAATTGACTTACACATGTAAGTCTCATGATCTATCTAGACTCATAATTCCAAACTCTATCCTAGTTATGTAATCCAATATCATATCAAGCCTCACCTATAAACTGTAACCTACAAACACGTATTATCATCTGAGGAACATAAGTGTCCTAGAAACATTGTCAGGGTACATTTATATCTCATTAAGAAACCACTAATATTTTCTATGTAATTTTGGTATATATTTGTAATGGATAACATTTTGAAATGAATAAGGGGGGATTTGATAATGATGAATTAGAGAAATAAATAGAACCTGGATGAGCAACATGTATCCTGGGGATAACATAGTTTGACACAACAAGCTTTGAGAAAAGTTGATTACTTTAATCTCAATGAAAAAAATGACTCAATGTGGGTCCACAACACATTTTATAGATACCATAGTGAAGTGTATTTGGAGGAATCTACATGGCTCATGCGGGCACTCCCACTCATCAATTCCCAAAAAAATATTATTTCTAGTCTGTACCCAAGAGAACTTCCTTGATATTTAGAATAATGGATTTATTAGAATCTATCTATCACACCAGAGGCATTCTGTATCAATAATAGAGGAAAATATAATAAGCTCATTTAAAAACATTCAACAAGGGACACCCTCATCATTCAATGTTATTAATTATTAGAATTCACTAAATGAAAACATTACATAAATCCCTATGGGAGTTTGCCCATTGAAATTGTGGTAATAAATCTATAGAAAATAATTTTTTTATGATTCATTCCACAGAATTAGAATTCATTTAATCCAATGAAATATTTAAACTCAACATTCAAATGATTCACCTAGCGGAATACAAGGATTAGACCTTGAGTTAAATTCTAGTATATTTCATAAAGATTCCAAAGGATCTCTCCAATGTATTCGAATCTCATAATAAATTTGAATAATATAATCTAATTCATTAATACATCATTCTAACCTAAAAATATTTAATAATTTAGTCCATAACCCTTAATTTTGTTCATTTGACATAAAACTAACTTTTACACTTTAAACCAAAAAATCATCATTTAATCCAAATCCTTAATTTCATTTATAATTCCCAAGGCCATAAAAACTACTTGTTTTTATGGGTCATCCTTGGTAATCAATATTCCAGAATATGTCATTATATTACGATTGGTAACCCGGAACAATTAAATTTAATTCACTCAATCCCGTGTGAAAAAAATATTTACTTTATTTTATTAAATAGGGTCTACCCCAAGACAAAATGATTACCAAATACAAAATGGAGTTTTAAAGTAAATAAAGAGGTACTACCAACTCAATTTAATTTTTTGGTAAATCAATCAATAAGCCAACATGACTACATAATCCAAAATGTAATACTATAGTTACACATTATGAATTAATAATTTAGACCACCTACCTTAACTAAGGAGGGACCCACTTTTCTAATATTGTCCTCAGGTTTGAGCTCAAATCGGAAAAAAGGAGAATAATAAAATCACCATGAAAATAGGGAATATCCAACATAATGGCTAAACACCACATGAAATAAACAGAGAAAATGAATTGAAGGTATAATATATGTAACCATATGCTTAGATTACCAACGTATCTAATTATAAGAAAAATAACTCAAAAAAAGGAGGGGATCCCTAATGATTGAGAGGGAGAGAGGGGTTCCACTATTGTTGGTAATGGGGAAATAAAGCCTATATCATATTTTATGAAGAAAGGTTGTGAGTGTTGAAATGAAAAAAATTTCTCCCTTAAAATAAGAACACAATACCCACTACTTGGATGATGCTAGGCTTATCTGTAGAATAGTGATCCCTAGAAGAACTAATACCCTACTAAATGGCCACTGTCTTGTTGGTGGCCTCTGACTGTATTGTTGGTGGCCATACAGCCCCTTGGCTACATAACCCAACCACCCCTCAAATTTCATATATACCCCGTAGACCTCCCAAACCTAGATAGAACATCATACCAAGTTTTTAAATGGCTTTATTGAGGGGTAACAGCCCATATAATTTTAATTTAATGGCCTTTACAAAATTTGATCACACTACTAATTGAAATCTCATACATTCCTAAAAAAAATTGATTACCTATATGGACACAATGCTTTCTAACAAACCATAAAAAATTCAAGAAATATAACTAAGAGAAAAAAATAAAAATTATAAAAAATTATAAACAAACACAATAAAATTTTAAAATTAACAAACATAATAAATAAATGATAAATTCGTTGAAATTTAAAAATAATAAATAAAAAATTAAATAAAATATTAAAATAAAATAAGGAAAATATTTAGAAAATAAAAACACACTTCAAAACTAACAGAGAATAAATAAATTTGTAAAACATCTAAAAAAATGATGAAAACAATATTGACAAAATTTTTAAAAAACACTAGAGAAAATACCATAGAGAAATTAAAAAAGAAATGTTATTAAAAAACATTGAATATAAGAAACTAAGTGAATAAACTAATTAAAAATCAGGAAACTAATCAAGAAAAAAATTGTAAAATGTCCAAGTAAAATAGAAATTAAATTAATTATGAAAATAAAATTAAAAATAAAATAATATTTAGGAAATTAACCAAAAAAACTATTGAAACATGTTATGATAGTAAACTAAAATTAATATAGAAAATATAGTATAAAAACTATGGAAACTAGTCAATAAAGAAAGGGATTTAGTAATATAATAAATATAAATTTAGAGAAGATATAATTTTTGAAAAAAATGGAAAATAAAACAAATTACAGATAAACCAATTTAGAAAATAAACAACAACTATAGAAATTTATAAACGAATAAATATTTAAAAATAAATAAACTAGACAAATAGTAAGAGAAAAAAATAATAATAGGGCACTATAGTTGGAAAAATGAAAAAAAAAACATTTGAAACCAACCTATAAAAAACTAGGTTAATGAAAGAAGTATAACTACAAAAGACAGAAAAAAATTACTTAGGAAGTCAATGAAGGAAATATTTAAAAAAAACTAAAAAATAAGGGGGCTTATTTTTTCCATTTTTTATTTTTTATTTTATTTAACAAATCATATTTGTTATTCTTTTTTTATATTATTTATTTACATTTTATTTAAATTCATTATTTTTAATATTGATTTTATTATTTATTTATATATTTAATTTTTTTATATTTTTTAAATTATTTTAAATTTTTAATTAATATCATTTCTTTATTTGTATTATATTATTTATATAAAATAAATTTTTCACTGGGTTTTTTGTTTATTTTATAGTAAAAAATATTGAATACTTTATTTCTTTATTATAATAATTTTTGGCATAAAATTGTTTTTCTATTTTTTTAAATAATATAATATAAAAAATATTTTATTTTAAATTTTTTGGAATACGGTTTTTTTACTTTTAATAATTTATCTATTTTATTGATATAAAGAGGTTTTATTTTGTACATTTATTTTAAATGAATATGTAATGGAAAAAAATTTAGGGGTTCTCATTGCTTTTCCATTTTTTATTTATTTTATATTTATATTTCTTCTATACATCCCATTGAATTAGAGATTTTTTTATTTTAAGCATCATTTTAGAAAATAACAATGTTCTTATATTTTTAATTTTTTTAATAGAATATATTTAATTCGTTCATTTAATTAACTCTATTGAAAAATACAATTGTTATATTTCCCCATTTTTTATTTTTAAAATAATTTTATTTTATTTATTTTACTATTATTATAATTTATGACTAAAAAGGATATATTAATATTAATTTATGTTATACAAGTATAAAATAAAATTTTTCTAATTTAAATATTTTTATTTATTTTTATCTTCATTTTCATTATTTCATTTCATCTTTCAAATTTAAATTATTTTTATATAATAATTTATTTTATAGGAAAATGTATAACTTTTACCAATTTGAAAATATAATAAAATTATTAATATTTACATATGTTTTTTTGTATATAATTAATTAATATTTTTCCCCTTCTTATATATATACTCTTTTATCATAATGGTTTTTTTATTCTTTATAATTTATATTATAGTAAAATAGTTTTTTTATTTTTTTAAATTTTTTGAAGAATGACTAATTTTATTTAAAAGTAAAAAAAATATTTTCTCTCTGTATATTTTATTATTTTTGTTATTTAACATTAAATATATATGTGTGTTTGTGTGAGTATGCATTTTATTTAGTTTTTAATAGACCTAATAAAATTCATGGTTATTTAAAAAAAAATAGAAAATTATAAGATTAAAAGAGGTGAAACAAGGCAGAATTTAATATCATTACTATTAGAAAAGAATCATAAATAAAATTAAAACATTATCAAAATAAAAAACAAAAAAAATAATAGAAAAATATGTAGAAATTAAATTTTTGGTCAACTAAATTAAAATATAATAATTACATAATTATATCCAAATAAATATATAAAGCATCATTTTAATTTAAATAATTTTTTTAAACTAATAGAAAATTTGTTTCATAATAAAGAACTTATATGGAATATTCCAACATATTTATTTTAAACGTAAATAAAAAAAATTATCAAATATATTTCTTTTATATCAAATAATAAATATAAAATGTATAATTTTTAAAAAAAATTAATATATCATGAAAAATTTTATGCACATAACAATAAAAAATATTTTTCCTTTTCTTATATATAGAGTTTTTTAAAAAAATTCATAATTTTGATATAAATCTTTAAAATATCACACAAATTAGACCCTGTTAGAAAAGTAATAAATAAGAACAAAATATTATAACAATAAAAAATATTTTTCCATTTCTTATATATTTCATCTTTTATCGTAATGGGGTTTTTTATTTTTTATAATTTATTTGATACTAAAATAGTTTTTTTATTTTTTAATATTTTTATAAGAATGAGTATTTTTATATAAAATAAAAAAAAAATTGTCTCTATCTTTTTAATTATTTTTATTATTTTTTCATTTTATATTTATATATATACGTGTGAGTATGCATTTTATTTAGTTTTTAATAGACCGAATAAAATTTATTTTTAAGTAAAAAAATAAGAAAATTAGAAGATTAAAAGAGGTAAAATAAGGCAGAATTTATTTTTTTTAACTATTAGAAAAGAATATTCAATTAAATTAAACCATTATCAAAATAAAAAATAATAAAATTAATAAAAAAATATATAGAAATTTATTTTTCATTCAAATAAATGAAAAAATAATAATTAAATAATTAAATCCAAAAACCTAAAATATATATAGCATCATTTTAATTTAAATAATTTTTTAAAAGAATTAGAAAATTTATTTCATAACAAAAAACTTATATGGAATATTTCAACATATATTTTTTACACTTAAATTAAATTTTTTATCAAATATATTTTTTTATATCAAATTATAAATATAACATATTTAATTTTCTAAAAAAAATTAATATATCGTGATAAATATAATGAACCTAAATTAAATGAATTGAAAAATAAAATATATATATTTTTAAAAAATAAATCATAATTTTGAAACAAATCACTAAAATATCACACAAATTAAGCATTATTAGAAAAGAAATAAATAAAAACAAAAAAAAATATTATAATACAATTATAATATATACAGATTTATTTAAAATGTATTTAAAAATAATAAAAAATAATTTTTTATTAAAAAATAAAGGAGTCAAAAAAAATTATTTTTCATTTCGATAAATTTAAAATGAAAAATAATTCTATAAAAAAAATATGTAAATAAAAGAAATAAATTATTGATTTCATTGAAACAAATTTAAAAAATAAGATTGAGACTATGTTCCTTTAAAAAAATGAGAAATAAAATAATTTAATTTTTCATTTTTCATTTTGAAAAATAAAAATTAAAACTATTGAAATTTTTGATAAACATAATAGAAATATATGACATTTCCATTCTTGTAAAGGAAGAAGGTCTCATTCATATTGTTAAAAAGAATCCAACTACCCATATAGTCATGAATCATGATTCTATTCTTGAAGAGTGTGACATATGTAAATTTTCTATCATAGCTCATATGGTTTTTGCTTACTAGAAGCAAGAGATGGTTTTCTATCAGTCCAGTTAGGTGTCTCTTAATGGTATGCAGTCTCTTATATTAGCATGTCAAACTAATTGGTAGGGGTTACTTCCACAATATCGTTCCCTGTGAAGGATTGATGTGATGTGCTTGGGGACATGGTTATGTTTCCTTGAATATTGGTACACTCAGTATTTAGAAATGGAATTAAAAGTATAATCCCATCAAGATTAAGAACTCTTGAGATCAAATATACATTAAAATCACTGATTTAAACTAGATTCAACAACATTTTTCATTCTATTTTATATTTTTTCCACGATTGCGATTCAGATTATAATAGATAAAGTTACTAAATTAGCTCAAATTTTTTATTATACACATGTCCTTGTGGAAAGTGTTCTTTCCTATTTTACGATTGATAAGGTTTTTCTGTCCAAATTTGATGATTGATTTATGTTTTATATTGAATTTAGAATAAATCCATCAAATTATGTAAACTAATAATTTGTTGGGCACAGATAAGCTAACTACACCAGGGATATTGATTTTTCAATATGTTATTTTAATGGGAATGATGAAAAAATATATAACAGCTAAAAAGTGGGATTATGAGCATAGATAAAATCATGATATTATTCATTTTATGGATTTTTGGAAAAGAACTACTTAAGTTGACGTTATAACGAAGAAGAAGTTAATATATTTTTTTTTTGATAGAAAATATTCTCAATATTTTTTGGAACACTCTTATGGATCGTCTTTTGGCAAGAAGAGATGTTTTTTAGGAACATGGGATGAAAGAAATATTACACTTGATGTATAGGATATTGGGGGTAAACTCAAACGGATTCACAACTTGGGTTGGTTGGAACACTCACAAAAGATAAGCCATATGTGGTCTATAAGCCTAGTGATGGTTCTCTAAATCAATATGAAGTGAATTGGTTATAGAGGATAGATAACTTAATAATGAATCTCCGAGATTAATTTTTTTTGAATTTGGGATGCAAAGTAATGTACATACATGAAGAAATTATATAGTATCCAATGTATTATTGATAATACCTACTGATTTTTAAAAGGCACATGGAAATTATATTGATGATGAAAATGATCTGGATGACTATGAGGATGACCAGACTGCTTTAGAAATAGGATTATATGATGACATGGATTTGAATGATCTGTAATAGTATAAGTTATTAAGAGTATTTAAATGTAAAGTAAAATTCAATATGGTTGATTATAAAAATAATAAGAGTGATTTTCTAGGAACCCCATTTTAGAAGTAGAAAGCATAAAATTCTCATACTGAATAATATGACCCTTCCATGAAATTTGATGGTAGGGATTTTTATAATTCATTGAATGAGTGAGGAGAATATTCTATAATAATTGACATGGATGAGGGCCTCATCCTAAGTGAGGTTCTCAATCAACTTTGAACTTCTACTACATTTTAATCACTTCATATTCATGAGGATGGGAATAGTAGTTTTGAAGCAAAATATATGGTTCCTCAAAATTCATCAAAGAGATTGACTCAAAATCCATTTTGGATGAGAACTCATAGAGGAAGGGAAAATCCATCGATGATGGAGAAGATGATTCAGATGATTTAATAAGTGGTGATGGATCATTGAAATTTATGATGAATTGAACATGTGGAAGGTATCCTAAGGGTCAAGGATGTCGATGTGGTCATATTAATTGGGGACGTCATCATAATTATATTATATAATTACAGGAAGTTGTTATAAAATAAACATGGTTACTTATTTTAGGAATTGTTTCTTTTTTGATGAGGGAAATAGTTCTTGGTTTTACAATATCACTTCTAATTTATTCTTTTTGTCTTATATTCTAGATTTTATTTTAAATTAATGAGACCCACCCTCTATTATTTCTAATTTAAAAAAAAAGTGAGGGCACAACTGAGTGTTGTGGAACCTCACATAATATGTTGCCACCTATGGTCAAACCCATGCAACAATATTATCCCCTAATTTAATTGGAGGGTGAAAAGTTTGTGTAATATGGTAAAACGGTTCTAGTGTGATGTGTGAATCACTCAGGAAATCAAGGGTTGTGATACAAGTAGACCCCCACTAGGTAACAGGGTTGACTGTGATCAATTGGATTCAACTGATGACAACATACAGACGGTTGTCATGATTTCTAATGTGGGACCCATGCATGATTATGGGATTGATTTTGGTTGGCCCCACCAATGATTATCTAGGGTGGTAGTATGGGCTAGTTATTCCTTGTCAAGTGGGATAGTGAAGGGGTGCTCGATGGGCTATTTTTTGTGGCATTTATGCCAATTTTTGGGGAATATGGGACATTATTTCATTAGGAACTCATCAGACATGTATTGAGGGACTTTGTTCCATATTATTGTGAGGTTGGTTGGCAAACACCCACACACATAAAAAAGAAATCTATACTAGGCACTTATCCCATGTGTGGGGGGGGGATGGAATACCTACTTTATTGGTGAGTCCAGGTCTGTTCATGTGTTAGATTTGTTATAATTGTACCCCTAATAATAATATATATATAAATTTAAAAAAATACTATATCATATTATAAAATATGAAAATAAATTAATAAATATAAAATCTTTTCATAAAATAAATTAAAAAGTAGTGCATATACTTTGTTATATATTTTAAACTAACATGAAAAAATTACTTTTATTTAAAAAAATTATTAAAAAGAATCATTTTTTAAAAGTATTTAAAACTTAATTGAAAAATAAAAAAAATTCAAAAACCAAATATTTAATTTTACTTTATTTTTTTTAAAATCCTCAAAAATTATTTTAAATTCAATTTAATTAATGAAATCATGAAACATTATTTCTATAAATAAATTGATATCTCTTAAATTATTATAAGTCAAATAGATTAAAAGAATCATAATAACATTTTTTCTATTAAAAAATAAAATAATAAATCAATAAATTAAATTTTTCATTTCAATAAATTAAAAATATATAGAAAAATCATTTTTAATAAAAAATAAAGAAATTAATATTTTCTACAAAATAAATTTCATTTTTGTGTGTTTTGTTTATATATTATTTATTTTGTTAATATATATTAAATTTTTTTTCTATTTTTTTGTATGAGAAAAATATTATTATGTTATTTTAATTATTTTAATCTTTTGAATAAAAAAATTATTTAAATATATTTTACATTATAGGAAAATAATATAAATCTTTTATATTTATTAAATTTTTTATCTTTTTTATTTGTTTATTTTTACTGGAAATGATGTTTCTTATTTTTTAAATACATTAAATGTAAAAGATTATTTTCTATTTTTTATGTTTTTAATAGTAAGAATCTTTATTCAATTTTTATTTATTTAACGATTAGATAGTTCTGTTTCTTTTTACATTTTTTCTTTTCTTAAACTAGAAGAGTTTATTTTAAGTTTTTTATTATTTGATGTTTTTTTATTTTCATTATGAAAAAAGTTTGTCCAGAAGCCAAAGATCCTGACCATTTATTAATATTTATTGAAAAAGAAGAAAATAAAGAATGAAAATAGGCAAGGTTCTACAAAGAGACATATCCTCAATCATAAAAGTAAACAAAGGATCCCAAAAACTAGTATAATTCCCATATCCATAATCAGAATCATCATCAGTAACAATTTTCCTCTATAACAATGAATTTATTTGATTGAGGATATCAAGGATCCTCTAATTTGACAATTCCAATTCCTGAGTGACTAATATCATTGTTGGCTAAGAATATGATGTAGTAGTTACATTCAAGGAAAAATTGGAAAACAAATCCTAAAACATTTTTTTTGGTGGAAATGGAGAAACCCCATCACTACTAACTATTTTTCCCTAATCACATAAAACAAATTCATTAATGTAAAAAGGATCATTACAACATTTAGATCGGAGATGAGTGGTTTCCAGTAGAACCATACACTTTCTCTTGCTGCATCCATTATCTTAAATGTTACCCCATTTACTTGACATTCATGATGAAGTAATGTCATTATGAATTGCTTTTTCATAAACCAAACTCTATTTAATGCAAGATTTCCCATAACCATATTCATGTAGGGCATGCCACACAAATCTATATCCAACACCTTCATAATTGATTTTTTTTCCATCCATGATGATTATCAATAGATGAAACAACCCTATTACATAAAAACTAATTTATTTCCCTAAATATGGCCAATTATACTCACTCATTGCCACCCCATCAAGGGAATCCTTAGAGTGAAGAGTAATATTCTTTTTCATTGATGTTGACCTCTTGCAGACAACATTAAAATGAACCTGCAAGACATAGATCCCACAAAAAACCTACTAATGACATTTTTATATTAAATTCCTAACTAATTTACACTCCTCACAAGGTTCTAGGAGCCTTAAAAAACATAAGTTAATATCATCATTTAGAATAGAGATAACATTCTTGTTAAAAAGGACTTCACTAACAATAAACTCCACTAATTACCTTGAAATGTTCCCAAACCTAACATTTTATGTATCTATGTCAAGACAAGTAGGCACAGCAATGGAAGAAAAAATATCATAAAAACTTTTGACTATCATAATTCAAAAATAAGACTATAATATTTAATGATGAACTAAGAAAATGAGTTTCATATATCATATGGGTAAAAATTAATTGACCATTCATTAATTGAGAATATGTCAGGATTCATATATAAAGCACCATTACTCATAGAACACTATTTCAGATCATTTTAAGGAAATGAAAAATGATAATATCTATAGACTAGCTAAATTCACTTCGAATCAGAGAAATCCCAAACACATTAAATTACAATAACTAGATTATCATGTCCCTATGTATTTTAACCCATTAGAATAATCAAACTCACCATAAGAGAATTTATGCCCATCACAAATCATTCTTTGAAAGAATCAGAGTTTATAATGACATGATCCATCAAACCGTGGTTGATATTCCATCCAACCATTGAGTCTGCATGATGTATTTGTGTGTGTGGGGAGTTTTCCCACATACCTATAGAAGATTGGTTTGGTCCTTCATTTTCAGGGAAGAGATTTTATTTCCTCTCATACTCATGAGGCAAGTGGTTGGTGGTGAGATACCACTATAGGGATGATGTACAAAGATGATGGTGTGGCATAGTGGAAAAAACTAGAAGGTGTTGAAGGTGGTTTATGTCAGTTGGAAGGGTGAATAGACGTAAGTCAGTGGCAGATGTCAGTGTGTGGACAAGGGGGCACTGATAGGGGTGCAGTTGTAAGGCCACAGTAGCACTAGGTACAACCATCAAAAAAATATAAAAAATATCCTTTGAGAGAACATAAGTCGATCAACAAAACAATTTAGTGCCCATGGGTCATGCATAATATTTTTCCATTGTCTATTCAATCTTGAAAACATAAAAATAGAATACAACATAACTTAATTAAAAAATACAGTTTCATTTCATTATTAAAATGGTTATTGGCACCATTCTATTTCAATAAATTATTTAAAATTAAAATTATTTTTTATGATTGTAATTTATTTTTTCTAATGAAACGAGAATAATTAAATTAATAAATTAAAATATTTTTATTAAAGATAAATGTTTATTTAATTTAAAATCAACAAAAATGAAAATTACTATAAAAAATCATTTTCATTCAAATTAATAAAAATATTATTAAATACATTATAATTCTAATAAAATATATTTTAATATCTTCATAAAAAATAATAAAAAATATTTTATGTTTAAATATGTTTTAAAAATAAAAGGATCTATATTCTATTGAAAATGGAAATAAATTATTAACAAATGAATATATAAAATCATGAATAACAATGTTATGTAAAAAACATAAAAAACAGTAAATAATCATATATTTTTCTATAGGGGTGCTTCTAAGCCATGTTGTCCTTCTCTCCCTCTCACCTTAGGGTTTCCCTCATTAGTGATTTAGAATGGGGAGATTTTTCGTCACTTTCACCCTCTCCTTCCCCCTTTCCTCTTATCTCTTCCGCTATATCCCCCTCCTCTCTTCCTTCCCTGAGGATGAGCTTCACTCTAGTTTCACATTGACGATAGTGTTCCATTTTCATCTTTTTAATGGGATGATTGAAGGCGATTTTTGGGGACCGCTCAGCCTTTTCGAGGACATCAATTTCAAGGTGATGTTTTTCAAGTTGACAGTTCCACATGGATGGGTTGGTGTTCTTGTAGAAGGATAATTATATTGGTTTCACTTGGATAATCAAACATAACATTATCCTCACATTCCTCTAGGCCTCTCTAATTGATATTTGGTGGAGAGGTAACAATGATGTTTTGGGTTTATGGGTTGGTGATTTAAGGATTTATAGGCGTTGCTGGAGTCGATTTTTCCAATTATGAATCTTCACGTTTCCATCCTTGTTGATGATATCACCTTCCAGATCCATCAGCCTCCCAAACATTTTTCTGACCTTATGTTCCTCTGCTCCTTTCCTAGATAGATATGGACAAGAGGTTTCAAAAAAGGTTAAGGTAGGTGATGTTTGGTGACGTTAGATATTTTAGTCGTGTCATGAGTTGGGTTTCCCTTATAAAGTCATTTACACATTTGAAGGATTTGTTTGGTGTTTTTTACTCATTGTCATTGGAAAAGGGTTTTTGGTTTTTTCAATGGTTGAGTAATATATTCAATGATAAATTTGTTTCTATGAGTTTTGGATACTGGTTATGGGGGTGGCTGTCGGTGTTGTCTACAATGGTGATATGATGATGATTTTTTGGCTATTTATTTTTTGGGGCATGCTCTATAGGAAGATGGTTCTAGGAAATCGTATGTTCCACAAGGTGTAGTTTATCTTCAAGAAATTCCGAATGTCATTAGTTATTTATGAATGTCTAGTAAATGGGAAAACATTTTAGATGATGGATATAGTATGGGAAAGAAGATCGTTCTATTTGAAACCACCCATCTCTGATCTACAAGCAGTTGTGATCCTATTTACATTAAGGATGTAGTTTTAAGTAATAAAATAAAAACAATTAGTAGTGATGGTGTTTCACAATTTCCATAAAAAATAATGTTGTAGAAAAGTTATTCCAATTTTCCAATGAATGTAACTACTACATCATATTTTCTGGTAACAATGATCTAGCTCATTCAGGAATATGAAATTTCCATGTAGACGATCATTGATATCCTAAATAAAATAAATTCATAGTTAGAGTGGGAAACAGTTGATACAGATGATGATTCTGATTATGAATATGGGAAGGATACTAGTTTTCATGATCCATTGTTTACTTTTCTCAATTAGGGTTTGTTTATTTTTAGTACCATGCCTATTTCATTTCTGGCTTTTCTTCTTTTTCATTCACCTTTAATAAATGGTCAGGAGATTTCGCTATAGGATGAATCTTATTCATGAAGAAGATAAAAAAAATACAATGAATGAAAAAATGTAAAATAATCTCTTCTAAGTTAAGAAAGTGAAAATGAAAAAATAAACAAAAATATATTATATTTTAAAAAATAAAAAATCAATAAATATTCATTAAATTAAAATTTTAAAAAAACAATAACAAACATTTCACATTTAGCATATTTAAAAATCAAGAAAACATAATTTCCATTAAAAATAAAAAATTAAAAAGGATAATAAATATAATATATATAAAATATTTACATTAATTTCCTATAAAGTAAAATATATTTAAATATTTTTTAGATTTAAAGGAAAATTAAAATTAAAATATATAATAATAACAATAATATTCCAAAAAATAGCACAAAAAGAGAAAATAAATAAAGAAAAATATAAATAACATGGGTTTTCTCCATGCAGTACTTTTTTTAACCACCAATAGATGGATTGTACCTTATTCATCTCTATGTAGATGACGGTAGAAAGAGTTTACCTAATTTGGACCCAAAACATGATGAAGCACTGATTCCACATTATAGATGGATGCCCTCACTTTCTCTGAAACTAATTCCAATATTAAATTATTGAAATCATTCTCTATTTCTGTGGACATAATCTTGTAGTTCTTGGACATTCATGAAAAATTAAATGGCATTTCCCAGACTTTAAAAACATGTTCTACTTCTTTAAAATCTTCTTCAATAAAATTTCCACTATTATCATTATCTTTAACCAGTACATTCATATCATTCTTCATCATGTTATTAAGTTTGTATTTACTATCTCTATTTGTTTCATCATCTATTCTTACATGGAAAACAATGTCATATTCTATCATAAACATAGTATTTGAAATATCATAAACTATTTCTTCTCTCTTCAAAATCGCCTAATGGAAATTAAACATCACATACATTCCCCTAACATTCAAACATAGATCTCTATTTTGAACATCAACATCTTCCATTCCTATTTCTTGGAATGGTCATCCCAAAATTATTGAAGGATTTTCATCATCTATGTCCACAACTTAAAAATCCACCAAAAAAACATTCATACATTGATGATGACATCTTCATGTAGTCCTTGAGTAAGTCTCACTGGTTTATCATCTATTTGATGTATAACATGATTTTTTAATCACTTTCAATCCTTATATCTTGAATGTTTCATATGAGATAATATTAATACTATCACCTAAATCTTATAATGCACTATCAAACACATTAGTAACAATAGTAATCAGAATGGAAAAATTACATAGATCACTATACTTCTTTGGTAGGATTCTTGAAAATAATACTAAACTTTCACCAGGTTTTGGAACGGTAGATAATTCTTAATGATTCATTATTTCCCCAAATCCTTCAAAAACTATTCATAGAAAGACTTGTTCATAATTTTCTCAATTAATGGAATGGTTATATCTATCTTTTTTATGATCTCTAAAAATATCTACTTTTCATCTTAAATAGTAACCTTCCTATCCACATTTGGAAACAGTAATGGTGGTTGGTACTATAGTGGTTCTTCCTTTCAATTAGTGTTCTCCTTATCTTCTCTATTCATTTCTATATACGATTGAACTGGTTTCAGTTAATTACATTGTCCAAATTCTATGCCAGTTTGTATGGTCTTCTATCATCATATATTAAATATTTCTTTCACATTTTCATGATGATGTTGTTATGTGAATCCTATAAGATCTCATGTTTTCCTTTCTCTACGTTGCTCGAAATATTGATAGACATAACCTTATAAGATTCTTATTGCATCTTCTTGGGTTTTTTTTAACCAATTCTCAATTCTGTGATTAAAATTCAGTGATCTAGTATGTACGCTATATATTCTTTAAATATGAATCCTATTGTGGTCATGATTGTTCAAAGGTCTCATCCTGTGAAGGAAAATGACATGCTAATGTGGGCCCTCGTTGTTGATGTTGAAACCCTAATTTCCTTGGATGAAATCCATATAAATGATTTTTTTTTTGGTTTTTAGGGATGTTTTGGACTCCATTCATACACATAATTATGATGATTCTAATCTAAAAAATTCATATCTTCACAATACATACCATGGGGATTTTGATTTACCATCATCATGTACATCTTCTTTATTATAGACTCTAATTGGGTAGTTATGGAGCTATTTTCCAACATGTTCACTCCTTCTGTTCTAATTTCTTGGGGATTCCATTGAAAACTATTGCTGGAAATCTAATCCAATAACCCAAATATTTCCTTTGGGGATTTTCTGACAAGAGAACCTCCTATAGAAACATATACTATTTAATTACTTCCTTGTAATAATCCATTATAAAATGATTGAATTAATAACATCATTTCATTTTTATGTTGAGGAAATAATATTATAAAAATTTAAACAATTAACATAATATATATTGAGAATCATCTTTAAATGTATCAAAATTTATAATACATACCCATAGATTCATATACATTGAGTGAGGAAAACCCCTTGTTAAAAACATCATTACAAGTTCCTCCCATATGGTGACTGAATTCGTAGGTAGAATTTGGTTCCACTCTCTTTATTTTCCCTTTAATGAGAATCTAATGAGGAATAGACTCAGAACATCATTTGTGCAATTATGAAATTGGAATGTGTCACATATATCCATGAAATATCTGAGGTGTGAGTTGTTATCATCATGATGTATGCAAATGAATTCTAGAGAATGCATAATCTTATGAATCACTTGCATCTTGATCTCAAATAGTTGATTAGAAATAGGGGGTTTGAGAATATATGGATTGACCCCCATGTTTGATGGTCTTCTATATTTGATTAGTGATTTCCCCTTTGATTTCATCCAGGGACATGTGGTCCTTCTCTCTCACCCAGCTCATGGTCATCTCTGTCAAACTGCTCTATGTCATCCGTGGTGTTATACTCCTGGTGGGACTCTTCGTACTCAATGTTCTATAGATGAATATTCATTTATAGCCCTATTATAAATGTCATATTTTTATTGGTTTCATCCCATGAGTGTATTAGTCTTGAAAAATATAGGTTCATAAAACAAAATCACCATAAGTCCATGTAAAAAATAAAAAGTAAAAATAAATATAATTATCAATCATAGTCCGACTCCAACTCTCGAGCCCAAGCACAAACCATTCACAATGGAAGTAAAGTAAATCACAATGATGATAATAGTTGAAATATATGACTCAACTCACACAGGTATTCATCTTTTGTAGAGTGATTGAGATGATCATATGTTGTCACTGATTCATCTATGTTGTCAGACCCACACATGATACATGACCAGCTAAGTTGTCAGAACAACACATGATACAGGACGATCTATTATGTCAGACCCACATAGGATATAGGAACAAAAGTCAAAACTGTCAAACCCATGGAGGATCCTGGTATAGTAGACATCGCAGTCAAACCCACAGGGGATTCTGGTAAATTATTCATCACTGTCGAACCCAAAGAGGATTCTAGTATAGTATTCTTTACTGTCAAACCCACAGAGGATCCTGGTACAGTATCATCGCAGCCAGCCCAAGGGTTCCTGCACACAGCACACTCGATTCCAGGAGGATCCGCTCCACGAGCCATGTTTAGATACATAAAATATAAAAATGACCTGAGTTAATGTATCATGTAGTTCCGTCTCATCATAAATAAGCCAACGCGACAAACGGTTCGTCAATCAGACGCCTGGTTTATGAGTTATGGGAATTTCTGTTCCAGGGGCCCGGTTGGTTTTTAGGCTCAAACCAACCTGACCATACCCCAACTGAGTCTGAACCTCAAGTTGTGTATTCCAAATAATTTGTCTCGCTCGAAGAATTCCATCACCGTATATGGTTCATAAATCGGACACCCGAATCCCAAGATAGGGGCGAAAATGTGAAAATGGACATAGCAGGTCCGGGTCCGGTCCCACCCAGTCGGACCGACCCAGCCAGACCTGGTCTGAAACTGGGTCTGACCCAGTTTGCTGGTGCTGCTCGACCCGAGTGGTTGGCTTGGCCCGAGTGGGCGGCCTGAACAAAGGTTGTGGTTTGACCCAAAGGGGCGGCCCGACCCAATGGCGCGGCTCGGCCCGAAGGAGCGACCCGTCAGAGGGTGGCCCGGGCCGTGGGTGGCCCGGCCCGTGGGCGGCCTAGCCGAGGGCAACCTGGATGGCTAGCCCATGTGGCCCGGATGGCCACACTGCGGAAAGGAGGGCCACACCCCCTGTTTCCGATCTGAACCGGCACTGGGCGCCAATTTGTTTAGCGTGCACCGGCAGCCAGATAAACTGGCATCCCTTGTCCCCTATAATGCGGCGCGACGGTGCCGTGGTTCAGCTGGCCTCCACGCGACGCGACAGCACCACGCCTCCTCCACTACGGCCCGGCCTGTTCGTGGCCTCCGGCTCCACCATGCATCGCGACGTCCCCACACATTTCTTCCAACCATCATGGCCCTCCTGGCTGTGGCTCTTACATCCGGCACGGTGCAACGACACCGCGCCCCACTGGCACAGCCGCGACCCTCCTAGCCGCGGCTCGGTTACTTGCGTAGCACGCCGGTGTCGCACCCTTTTGGCAACCCAGCAGCCTTGCGCCTCCATCTTTCTTCATGGACGTCTCGTTGCGGGTTGTCGTGTATACCCCCTCTGTCATCATCAATCAAGAACCAACAAAATGGGGAGGTTCGGGCCGTGTTCGTGCGGTCTGAACCCTCCTAATTAAGATGATATCATTTGGCACACCATTCCATAAATTTGACGTCATGCAACAGAGGGTAAATTCATACATAAAGATAACCCCTACCTCATATATTTCATTCGTTGATGATCTCAGAAAAAGGGAGGATGTCGATTCGTCGATTGTCGCATTCATCACACACTCCCAATTCTCACACTCATGCGTCAGAAAGGAAGAAGCATACTTGTCATTGGCAGACGAGCGTTCGGAGGTGGTGTCGTCATTGGCGTTATTCTTTGCGGGCGACGTCTTCTCTTATGATGTGGATGAAGGTCATTGGAGAAGTCATGGGAGTCACTTCCCTTTCCTTGCCTCGCTTGAAGAATGATGAAGACTGAAGAATATGGAATCGCTGTGCATCGGTGGTGGAAGAGACGTTTTTGGTGTTCGTCGTGGGCAGATTACTCTATCTATTTCTCCAAGGATCCACCAAAGTATTATGTGATAACAAAAATAATATCTTAGTATATTATTTTTATTCTTGACATGAATTCAAAAGAATTGAAATTGTGCTAATTTATTAAGACAAGTTCAATTAATTAATTTCTTGGGTTGGCACATAATTAATTGAGGATGTGGAGAGGCTCAATTAATGAAAGAGAGTTTCATCCACATTAGTGGGGAGTTCAAGATTTATGGGGGGATTAAGAAGATAGTGTGGGCCCCACCCCCATTGATTGCAAGAGATATTAAAACATTAGGTGGTTCCCACACTAACCTCCTCTTGAAGGTTTTAACCACCAAAGAATAAAATAAAATTAATACTTTATTTTATTCAATTTAATTAAATCCCCCAAAAAATATCTTCCAAACTCATCATAACGTAACTGTGGTGAAGGTCTAACTAAGAAATTACCGACACTTCGAGTTCGATGGTGCCCATTGATTTCAATTCTGAGCACCAGTTCAAAAGATAAAAAATCACGAATGTACGTTGATTGAACATACCCAAACAAAAGTTCAGAAAATTATTATCAACCATATTCAACTCACTGCAGTCAAGGTTAGGATCTGCCTATTTAAAACACGCCCCAAAAAACCCAATGGTACCCTCAGATTTCAAATCTGAGTTACTGTTTAAAGGTTATGAATTTTACTATAAAATAATTTATCACTTATTATTTTATTTGTGGCCGAAAACGAACTTTCTCTGGTTTCCCTTACTGACCAATGTTAGAATCTTCTTAAAGATACAATACCCTCACAAGTTCAGTAGTGGTCTCATATTTTTTATCTGAGCTACCATTTTTGAGTTATATTCATTTGAAAAATAAAATAACTTTATTTCATTATTTTATTAAAAGTTATGCCATTATAGGGTTTTCTCACTGGAGTCCTACACCGATTAAACATAAGTTACTCCTAGGGTAAACCCGCTATCCTGAGCGCAACAGTGGCCTCATGTTTTTTATCTGAATAACATTTTAAGAGTTATTCCACATTTTCAGGAAAACTGCATACGCGAGTTAAAATAAGCTTAACAAAACATCGACGGATCATTCTAGGCACTCTGGGCCTCGGAATCGCTCGCCGTAAGAAACTGCGGACTCGTAAAATTCCCAATAATTTAAGAAACAAATTTCAAAGGAATTTACAGGTTTTTACATTCTCCCCACCATAGGTCTTTACATCCTTGTAAGCTACAACTCACACTAAAGAAACAAATGAGGGTACTGACAACGCATTTGAGCCTCTCGCTCCCATGTGCTCTCATGGAGGTTCATGTGCTGCCAGAGAATGTGCACCAGAGGTATCGAACGTCAACATAGAACCCATCCATTTATATCCTCAATCTCTACTGGAACCTCCATGAGTGTTGCCTCTTCATCGATATGCAGCTCCTTGTGGTCACTAATTTGGGAAAGGTCGTGCACATATTTCATCAGGTGGGATACATGGAAGACATCGGGAACCCGTTGCAACTAAGGTGGAAGAGCTATGTGGTAAGCCACCTCGCCAACTATACTGATGGAATGGAATGGTCTAATGAACCTCAGAGATAACTTTTTTCATCTGCCAAAACTCCGTAAACCTCAGCGAGGTGAGACCCGTAAAAGACATGGTCGCCATTCTCGAACAGCATAGGTCTCCATCAAAAAGATGTACATGGAAGACCTATCACTAATTCCATGGATATCTCATCCCTCTTCCACTTTGGGACCTCTTATGGCTGAACCAAGAATGTCGTTACCTAATGCTCCGCCTTCACTTGCTGAAAAGTGAGGCATTGAGAGACAAACTACGCCACTGCCTTCTTCATACCTGGCCACCAGTTCTATCGTCGATGTTCCTAGTACATCTTCACCACTTGTGGATGTAACACTATAGGGGATGTGTGAAACTCCCTCAACACTTTCTCCCTAAGTGACGATGAAACCATAGTACGTTCTCTAAAAAAGATGGCGTACTCCCTACATTCAGAAAATCCATCAGGTGCATGTCCTGTGGATATCTGAGCACATCGTGTCACACAGTCGGTGTCCCCACACTATACCTCCCTGACTCGCTAAGGAAGTAGGGGAGTGACTGTAAGAGACTGAAGGAAGGCTGACCCATCTCTATCTACAAAGGATATCTTTATATCATCCAGCTGCTCTGTCACTTCTCCTAGAAGTAGTATACCATATCTCCAACTGTGTGCATCTACTACAACGTTCCCCTTCCCAAGAGTATAGAATATCTCAAAGTCATTGTCCTGAAGGAACTCAAGGCAACGTCACTATCGTAGGTTTAGGTCCTAAAGAGAAAATATATACCTGAGATTCTTGTGATATAATTATACGGTTAAACATTCACCCATAAGATAGTGTCGCCACATCTTCAAGTTGAACTCCACTACTGCTAACTCTAGCTCATGGGTAGCACAGTTCTTCACGTACTATCTCAGCTGCCAAGAACCTTATGTGATCGCTACATGCTTCTACATCGGGACACATCCGAGTCTGGTCCCTGATGTGTGTCAATACACTATGTTCCCTACTCCTTCCTCTAGAAGCCTCAAGATTGGGTCACTAGTCATCCTCTGCCTCAGCTCCTGGAAGCTCTATTGGCTTCTCTCCGACCACACGATGGGGTTCCCATTCTTTTCCAAAGAAGATATTGGTGCCGCAACTCTGGAGAAGTCAGGCACAAAGGTATGTCTGACCGAATCAAGAGTGATCGACCGCACCCTCTTATGCATGATACCATCATGTGCTGCCTGGGATTTCCATTCCACAGACCAGTGAAACCCCATCCCAACATTGACGGTAAACCACAACCATTTTTCATAATTCAATTAATCTATGTATGAACTGTGGTTGTCCAGTCCATACCCAAACTAACATCGTAAGGCCTCGATGCTTCCACCAAGAGGTTCCAACCAAAACTATAAACTCAAGGGTCAGATCACACCATCAGCGTAAGTGTGATTATCGAGTCTCCTTCCTTTGGTATCTCTAGATATGAGGGTCAATTCAACGGCTTAACCGGAAACTCTAGTTATGAGAAAAGATTCATGGAAGGAAGGAATGATTGGTACCTATGTCTATTCTTACAGAATCCTGTAGTAGACATAGACCGTACCTCAAATCATTACTAGATCCCTTGGGTTAGACTATTTAACTGCATGTAGCTACTCTCTTCTACTACCCTCCAGCTCCCTGAGCCTCGCGGGGACTATAAAGGCGGGTGGTTTTAACATGTCGAAATGTTGATGGGTGGTATTTATAGTGGAAGAGAGGGGTGTTATCTCATTATTAAAGTCATTAGTTAGTTATTTTATGTGAATACTTTGAATAGTTTAATAATTTTCACTAAATATATTATAATAATCACGAGGATTCTTGATTTTGGGATTACATCATCCTTTCATCATCTATGACTATATAATTCACGAATTTGTTAAATACAGTAATGTATCATATTTCACTATTCACTAAAAATCACCTATTTTGGAAAAATATAAACCATTTACCATTTTTTTTATGTGTAGGATAAAAAAAATCTATTTTTTGAAAAAAAAAACTAACTATGAGAATTTAATTTTCAATAAAAATTATATTTTATTCTTAAAATAAAAAATTTAAAACTATAAGTAAATTTATAGCACATTTAAATTTTTTTAAGGAATCATTAAATTATTTTATAATCAATATAAAATAACATATTAATTTATGAATCAATTTAATGAATAAAAAATTTCATTTAAATAAAGATATTTATTATAAAATTGTAAATGAAAATTTATGCATCACAAAATAACAAACACTTAATTCGTCACTTTCAAAATATTTATTTGCATAATCCATGAGATAAATATATAATATTTTCACATATAAGATATAGAACTTTATTTATAATTTCATATGTGAGGTTAATATTCTATTCGATAGATTTTTATTATTAATTATCCTGTTAATGTTTGAAAGGTCATGTATCTAATCCATTAGCATGAATTCTTTAATTTATATAAATATCTCTTATTAATTATATATTTATAATGATTATATATAATTAATTCATGAGTGAAGAAAATTGTCTTATATGTACATGGTTCATTACCTTCTCTCCTATTTACGGACATTTTTCTGCGCAATTTATATTCACTTATTAAACAAGTGACTATACCTTTCCCTCATAGCATTATTAGATTTCCATATTGCTTCGTCAACCATGTGGTTTCTCCATAAGACCATATAATAGTGAATTTCCTTATTCCACAATAAATTCACTCTAATATCAAGAACCTGAACATGATTTCTCTTATAATAAAAGTTCACTTCCCACAAAACTTATCATCGGATCAATACATGAGGTCGAATTGGAACATACATTTTCTATATCGAAACATATAGAAATTGTGTACCTGAGATAATCTTAGAGGAAATTATACTCTATAGGCAACTATACGAACTTTCTCAAGGATCTAAAACATTCCAATAGATCATGGATATAGCTCTCCTTTATAACCAAATGACATATAACTTTTCAAAGAAGATATTTTTAGGAAAAAAATGATCACCCAATGTGAATCAAAAGTCATTCCTCCTATTATCTACATAAATGTTCTGTGTACACTAAACTCTCCACATGTATTGTAGAATTGTTATTACTCTTTCATCCCCATCCCCAAAATATTTGGTCCTATCAACATCCCTTCCCTGACCTCATCCCCAAATTCCAAAATTCATCACTTATTTTCTTATAATGCCTCAAAAGGTTCCGTATGTATAATGGAATGAAAACTATTATCATATGAAATCTCAACTTAACATAAATGTTGATACTAACTTCCATGGTAATCTAGTGAACAACCATGTAACATGTCTCACAATATCTACATATCTCAATTGGTATTTCCATAATTTTGGGGATGAAAGGCTCTGATGAAATTTAATTTACTTCCTAGGGAATTTTAAATGGATCTCAGAAAGTTATATATTAGCATGGAATCTTGGTCAGATATAATGGAGAGAGGAATTCTACGTAACCTGACTATCTCATTGATGTAAAATCAAGAAAATTGATCCAAATACATAATATCTCAAATAAGAAGAAAATGTGGAGATTTAGTTAATCAGTCAATAATATTTCAAGTATCATTGATACATCATTAAGTCATTGGATGTCTTACTGTGATTTTTATTGATATAATTTCCCATTTCCACTCTGTTATAAGAAAAGGCTAAATCACCCCCTTGATTGTTTTCACTATACACTAACCTGTTTACAAGAAAACAATTTCATGGTAAAATATGAAATATCTCTTTTAATTCATCCCACCAATAATTCTTCTGAATGTCTCTATAAATATTTGTACTTCCAGGATGAACTAAAAATAAAGAACCATTGGATTCACATAAAAATTACTTTTTCTTTTGTGGATCAAAAGAAACACATAATATGTTCCCTAATCTCAAAATAATAACTTTATGAACATTAAATTCAAATAAAAAAACCATTTTCTCCATATCTAAATTTTTTTCATCTCATAGTATACATTATGGACTTTTATAATTCTATCTGATTGAGATGACTACACTAAAACCTAAACCAAAATAGAGGGATTTCCTATACTAAAAATATTCAAGGAAAAATTAATCAAATAATAATCCTAGGGGCCATGTTCCAAATCTAACATGGTTAATGGAGTATCGTTTGTTGACTCATGTAATCTATCACGTTGTTTTCTATTACAGGATTTTAATTGATCATGAAACCATAATCATTTATTAGTTCAATTAGTCTTAATTTCCTCATGTTCAATTCATTATAAGTGAGTATACACTTTAAATTCTTATGGTTAGTATACATTTCTCATTCGAATACATAGAAATGGTACCTCCACATTTTAAATATGAAAACCTGAACTTCTAATAAAAAAATCATCAATTGGATAATTTAATCCAAGTGGTTACAGTTTTCTCAAATCATAAGAAATTACCTGATCAATCAACATCATAAAAAACCAAGTCCCCTCAATAATGCATCACGGTAGGTGGTAAACGTACTAATTTTGGATGGTAGGTAACAAAATATATAATTCACTAATCTTATTATTAATTCCTAAAAAAACCAATAGAATCATCTATAAATGTATATTTAATCACTTTTAATGTTAATATATTTATCAGGATAGAAAAAATGTGATTTGTTTGGACAAACGATCAGTAATAACCTAGTAATACATGAAAACTATGAATCTTAGTTAAATTTTCTATGTTTTTTCCATTCATTAACCACTTTTGTTTTGGATAGATCGATCATTATTCCATATTCATTTACAATTTTCCCAATAAAATAAATCTATTGTAATAAAAAATCACATATGCTAATTTTTCTAAATATCATTTTTTAATTGATGGTTTGAGAAAATAATCCATAATTTTTTTAAATTACCGTCATATATTTTTTAAAATATCATAATATCATTAATAAAACCTACAAAAAAACTTATCCAAGTATTCTCATGTTATTGTATTCATAAGATCCATAAATTTAGATGGAAAATGGTTCAAACCAAGGGTCATAATAACACACTCATAATCCCCACATCTAGTTTGGTATTTTTTTTTGATTTTTATCCACCTTTACATTCACCTGATGGTACAGAGATCTCAATTCAAAATTGGAAAAATACAAATCCCTTAAGAGATGATCAAACAAGTCATTAAAATGAGGCAATTGATACTTATTAATAAAATAAATGTTAAATAAATCTCTATAATCAATTCAATGTCTCATTGAACCTTTTATTTAACAAACTCAATAGGGAAACCTCATGGTGAAGTGATATGATGAATGAATCATTTGTCATGAAACTCTAGAAATTTATTTTTCAGTTCAAAAAGATCTAATTGATCCATTAATTAAGGGGGTTAAAAATTGGATTAGCATCCGGAACTAAGTCAATCATAAATTCAAATTCTCGATCAGGTATAACACCAAGAAAATCATCAAGAAAAGCAACCTAGTATTAATTCACCACTAGACCATCACTAATATGAAAAAATAATTTTTTTTATAATATGAGTAAAATAAAATTCATTTATATGATTAAATATTTCCCCAAATACCTGATATTTTATCAATGGTATGGGTTCATTGTTGTATAAAAACTATTAATATTTTTGGAAAAACTTCTTTTGATATGTAATCAATCCTAGCGTGATAAACATAAATCCAATACATACCATGAATGAAATCAAACACTAATAAGGGAAGAAAAACATGGTTTTCAAGTAAAATCATTTGAAATACCGCAACATTATATTCTTATAATACATTTTTAATGTACTATTTTCTCATAGTGTTTTTACCACATGTTCTGGTTTTATTTCTTGAGGGGAAATTTACAATATTCTAGAAAATTTTATGAAAAAAAAGGACTGTATAGACCCCATAACAAAAAAATAATTATGAAAATTATATTAAAAACAATGTACCTGATATAACATTATTTTTTGGTCCACCATATAGTGATGTAGTCACAATGGACTTCATATCACCTTTATTCTTATAATATGGCTATTTTCTATCATTCTGATCATTGTTTGTGAATATATTTTCATAATTAACCATATCATCACAGTTAAATACATTTATAGTTTTATTATGAGAAATAATATTTATAGATTTGTCATTGTAATATTAAGTTGTTTTTTCAAACTGACCTCATCAAAAAAACTACATAGATTTGTTAATAAATGCACTAGGGTACTATTTAGCACTCATTCTAGAAATTGGAAATTGTACTTTCTTACCATCAAATTTTGTTTACTAATTATTACCCATTTCATACCCTCTATAATTTTACTTCTGATTGCTATCAAAGTGCTTGTGATAATCATTAAAATCCATTTCTACCCACTCAAAACGTTGGAAAAGTTTCTCATAGCTTTTTTATTCATGAGAATCCAATAACCTTCAATATCTTGTATTTAATTATGATTAAAAAATGTTTATTTTACTATCACTATATCGAACAAGATATAAATAATACCTTTTTTACCAATTTATGTTCTTTTCACAAACGTCCAATAAACCATCCTCAATTTGTTTCAAGTCAAGGAATTTCATTTCTATCAAAATTTGAAAAACATTAGAAAAAATTTTTTTTGAGGAAAATTTTATTAAATATATCCCATTCTAAGGAATAAATATCCTCAATATCTTTGATATTCATCACCATTGACCCTTAATGGTCAGATATACCTTTAAAATATTAAATATAAAGATTAAACTTTTGATTATATAAACACCCCATGACATTGAATATCATTTCAATGTTATTAATACGTCCATAATAACCAACTAGATTAAAAGATCCACTCAAAGAAGGTGTGTGTAGCCTCTTAAAATGTTCCACTATCATTATTCTCCATTGTGGTAGATCATAATTTTCTCTTGCGTAGATTCCACCTCTATTCTTATCCTACGTAAACTTCTCCATCAATATAAAAAACTGATCAGTTTCAATTCCAACTATTCCAGGTTGTGGATTTCAAAAAATATCACCATGTATGTGCCTTCCTACTTCAGATTTCCAATTCCATCATTTAAAATCCATTATTAATAGAGAAAAAATCGTTGAAGAAACAATTTACAAATAATTTACTATATTATTTTAACATAAACATAACATAAAAATCATTTATGGTATCTATTAACATCATAATAACCCAAAACATTATCTGAACCATGTTCTGATACCAACTATAAGAATATGGCATTAAATAGTACATACTATATCAATATATTTGATAATTAACATTACTACATTCCCTAATATAATTTTAGATTATATATTTATATAAGTAAGAAATAATTCTTACTTATTATCCCATAATCATACAATGTGTGTACCACTAAAACAACACCCATTTCTTCCACAGTACATAATGAAACATGAAATCTGTTCATGAAAAATATAGACAACATTAATCTTGTATTCATATTTTCTCTTACCTATCCTTAAACCCTGTGTATTGTTTAAAAAAATTTTAATGAACAAACAATTATCTGTAAGGAACATAATAATGATAGAAAGAGACCCACAGTCTATGAGTACATATAAACAAATGAAATAATTTACAAAAAAAATAATTTTGACCCATAATATTCATAAATTTACTTTGGGAAAACTATAGGTTTCTATAAAACATAGAAATCTTGAATTAAACCGTATTTTAATATTGGGGTATTGATTACATATTTTTCGAACCCTTACTACTACCTAATGGTGTAACTATCATAGTTACATTTGGAATAATCATTTAGGCGAACTCCAACATAAGAATACCAAAAATATTTAAGGGAGATATAGGTCCAACCCTTCATTATTAAAAAATGACAACAAAAATTTCATAATAATAAAACAATAATACTTACATAAAAACATTCCTTTTTAATTTCATAAAAAAAATTAAAAAACGATTTCTATGGAGAAGTCCCTTATATTGAGTTAATCTTACTTGAAACACATTAAAACATTATAATGGTTTATAGAGTTTTATTAATATATAATAGAACCATATTCATTTTTATAATTATTAATATGATTTTATTATATTATCATTCCACTAAATTTTTTATATTTTTTTTATTTTCATTGTTTCAAGTGCATTTATTTCATGGTTTCCATTATTGGTTAATTATGGTATTTTAGTAGAAGGAATGAAAAAATATAGAAGTGGAATTAATATATTTCAATAATTTTTAATTATACAATATATTATTTTGTTTTCTGATATGAGGATGAATCATTAGGCAAAACAATAATTAAAATTATTTAATTTATTTTGGCGGTTTTAACAACCACCATAAACATATATCATTTGGTTCAATATCATTTTGATATAGTTGAGAAAAAACATTAAATTACGTAAGATATGTATAATAAAATATTATTTAACAATAAAAAAGGTTTTATGACCAGCATTGATGGTGGTATTGGAAAATGAAATTGTATCGTTCATGATGGCGGTAAATCGGGACATCATAGAAGATGCTCTCATTTTTAGAAAAAAATGGAAAGAAGAAGTAGTTTTATAATGAATTATTTCATAAACAAGACAAAATTAAAATATATATAATATAATATATTTTTATTTTCACTTGGATAAGGGGATGTGAGGTGATAATAATAAAAGGAAAAAACTGAAAAGAAAATAATAGAAAAAAAATAGGATTTGACCTTTTCAAATCTACTAATTGAGTCACACATTAAGGCAATCAGTTTTGTCCTTTTAGTGAGTTCAATAGGTCTGGTATGTTTTTAAGAGGATTTGTATAGGAATTGGGAAGAAATTAATAAACCTACATGTATTTGAGGAGTGAGTGGAATAGGTCTTGAGTAGTGGTCTTTATAGTGGAGGAAAGGGGTGTTCTCTCATTATTATATGCATTAGTTTATTATTACGGATCAAGACTAGAAATATTTTGGTAATTATCACAATATATATCAAAATAATTATGGATATTTCTATATTTTGTGATTACATCAGCTTTTCATCATCTATGACTCAAGAATTTATGAATTTGGTAAATACAACAAATTAGAGAAATTCACTATTCCCAAAAAATTCAACTATTTCAGAAAAATCCCAAAAATGAACCCTAATAGTTGTTTGAAATATATAATTTAAATATAAAACTAAATTTTATGAAAATAATTTTCTAACTATGAGAATTTTAATTTTTAATTGAAATAATAATTTATTCTAAAAAACAAAATTTTAAACTATAACTAATTTTTTAACACATTGGAAATTTAATTAATGTCTCAAACTTTTATCTTATAATCATAAAAAAATAAAATATTACATTATAAACATATTTTATGAAGATAAATTTTCATTTAAATAATTTTATTATTTATAAAATTTTAAATAAAAAATTAGGTAGAAAATAATAATGACAAAGAATCTATCATTTTCAAAATATTCATTACCATATTCCATGATTTAAGTATATCATATTCATCACTCAGAAGATACGTAAAATTTATTTATATATTAATTGGTGATGTTACTATTCTTTTGGAATTATTAATATTCCAAATAGTCATGTTACTATTCCAAATGTTATGTTACTATTCCATCAGTTTGTACACTTTTACTTCTATAGATAACAATTATTTTATTAAAAATTTAAAAGGAATTTATCTATTTAATTTCATAATGATAAATACTTATTTTATAATTACCTGGGTCATTACAGGAAACCTATTTTAGGTTTATTTAAAAATTAACAGCACTAGATAAATATATATTTGGTTCCGCCAATATATTTCTAAAATGAATGGTTTGATTCAATATTATATAATTGTGCGTTTTTAGTAGTTTTTTCTCAAATAAATATTTTTTATTCATATGTATATAACCATTAATACTCTCTAACATAATATAAAAAACAAGAATGGTTTTTTAATAATTTATTTTAGAATGAATTTTATTTTTAAACCTCGATGAATATTTAGGATTAAAATCTTTCCATAATAGTTATATAAATACATGAACTGATAAAAAATGTTAGAAGTATTATTTCTTATGATTATGAAGAAAATAAGTCCAAAAATAATAACAAACACAACACAATATCATGATACCTAAAAATAATAAATAATATAACAATATTTTGTTTTTTAAGGAAGATCTGATACCTCTCAAGATGCAATTTATTTATTTTTTTATCATGGTGTACATGAGTAACTTGATTATAAGACATACAGGGTAGAGAAATTCTATACAATATAGGTGGAATGAATTAATTTTCCAATTAGTTCCCATTCACCTTTAATGATTATCTATATTAACCTTATTTTTCATTATAAACATGATTCATTACTTTAATGATAGCAAAGTTTCTGACCCAACATGATTTTGGATTCCCAATAAACAAATACATTGATGAACTAAAAAAATATTATATATCCAAACTAAAATCATAATTGATTGATTAGTTTATCATCTTTGGTCATGATCCACTTAGGGAATATATTTGTTTTAACTTACTTCTCTCAAATCATCTCACCATGCTATATAAGATGTAAATCTTTTACTCTCTGTCGTAGGTTTTATAACCAAATCTGTGCACTTTTTGATTAGTGGTATTTCCTAATAAGTTTTGTCTATATTATAATGAAATTTTCCCCCATTTATCTCACTAATAATAGAAAATACCATTGTTTTTAATTTTCGTATGTTTTTTAGTGAACATTTATATTTAAACATAATTTTAAAATTTATATATATATATATATATATATATATTTAATTTAAAATTACCATAGTTTTATTTTGGTTAATATACAGTTTAAAATTGATGCGTGATTAGATATTTATAACCTGTATTTCAATGTTCATACATGCTAGTCCATGCTTCATGTCTTAAGTAACATAATTATTTTTTTCTTAACATTATTATTAGATAAATTTTGGTTTCATGGATCATGGACTAAACCTGAATCTAGATAGAATAATTTTTATATCCTTTTGGGATATTGATCATGGATTGAAACAATTTAGGTAGATAAATAGGAATTTAATAGCTATTATATTTTTTATTTATGATAAAAATATACAATAAGATAACTAGAGTAGAAGAATATATAACAACTAAAGGGAATTATCAAATAGAGTGACCATGAACACATCATTCTTACTTTGTAGTTGAATAATTTATATACATTCTAGTTTATATATTCCAAACCGAAGAATTAAGGTATTCATTAATAATCATTACAAAAATGATAAATTTGTATTTTAATTTATTACTATAATATAAAACCTGAATGAATATGGTTTATTATATGTGTACTATATCTGACTAGAAATTGGTGTTTTAAGTCCAGAATCATGATATGAATTTTTTAGTGAGTGGAAACAAGATCATGTTATCAAATTGATTATTGAAATAAAGATAAAATTTTATTCTTGATCAATTTTCAAGTTGTAATATGTGTTTATAGTTCATTACATTAGTATAAATAAATTATATTTTTTTTGTGTTGGCCTAGTTGTGGTTTGTGTGAATATTAATAGAACAATATAGGATCATTAATCTATAAATTAACCACCACTGAAATGTCAAAGGCCCGAGTATCATTTTATATTTTATTGGATTCATATTAGTCGTAGATCATGGATTTGAATGAGGGATCATTTTTTCTTTTTATGTTCTTGTAGTGAAAATTTTTTTAGATATACTAATATGTTTTATTATATATACTACTAATGGCCTAAGAGCTTGTCATGTGTTAAATGGATTTGGGATCTATTCATGTCAATTTTTTTGGAGTCAAGACAAGGGAGATTTAGATTTTAAAAATGTTATAAAAAATTTATTTGATGATCGGACAACATAACCAATACTAGGCTAGTTAGGGGTGGTCTTTTTTTTATAGGATAAGACACATATTCATTCATTTGTTCAATTAAAGGCATAAAATATAGAAAATATTCTTTCATCCATGCCTTCCATAGAAAAAGAATAATATATTATATTAAATGTAACGAAGTTAAATATATTATCATTGTTTATTTCATTTTTATTGGAGGGGTTTTGTTTACTAAATAAGTAAAATATAATTCCATGAGGGTTTAATAGAGAATTATAAATTTGAAGGGGGATCATATGATTTGGATCCTAGATTATGATTCTAATAAATCATGAGCTATATAGTCTTTTGATATAAGTCTCCAAATGATTATGAAAGATTTCATCTATATTTTACAAAGAGATTCTTAGAGAGAAACTTTTTCATTAACTCGAGATTGTGGATGAATGATCCATGTACACTATTGAATAAAACAAATATATTAAATATGTTAGTAGATAATCCAAAACATGATTAATATATAACTAACTAGTTCTTGGTAGATCTCAGTGATCAATTTTCATATCATTTATATCCCCAATATGATTTATTTGATTTTTCGACTAATTTTATGAATATAATAACGGTGTTTTTTGTCTTCATATATGCTTTATTTACATTATAATAACTATTATTTTATTCCTTTTAACTATTTGGATTCAGTTCATAGAAGTTTTCTTTCTATTTGTTCTGCTTCCATGAATATAATACCAATTAAGAGTGATATTAATTAAGTATATACTATTTAAACCTCTCTTCTCTATATTGAGGTTGAATTAATAGTGTATATTTCATTGAATGTTTATATCAATAGTTATTGAATGTATTAATAATTATTATTGAAATGAAGACAGTAATCAATAAGATTTCAAGGAAGACATTATTATATATTAAAAATATCAATTCATGGTTAATGAGTATAAAATAACATATACAATTATTATGTTAATATATTTTTTTAGAAAAAAAATAAATGAGTATTTGTGACACTTGATATTTGATTTGGACATCATTTAAGAGTCTTATTTTCTTCATTTTCCAATCAAACATGATACATTTTTCATTCTTATATTTTATTTAAAAATAAATATTTCATATATAAATAATAAAACTAATTTCAAAAATCATAATCTATTAACGTTAAATCCAATTACGGTGACTAAATTACTCAAATGTTTCTAGATTGATTGACATATATATCCTATGGTGTTCCCTATAATGCATTACTATTATATAATTTGTTGCAATGGATTGTAAAAAATGAATACAAATAAAATTCACTACTAAATAGTATTATTTATCCATTTACATTGTTAATTATATGTATTTCTAAAAACTTATCCAAGATGATTCATTCCAAGAAGAGTCTTATTTTCAATTTTGCAAGCTTGTTTAGTGACACCGATATTTTTCGAACAATAATTCATCCTAACTCAAAGAATTTTCTTGCTCATTTTCTTGAGTTTTTTTAGATTAATCAAATTTTTATTACTTTGGGAATGATTACATTTCCCCATGTTCTAATATTATACATACAGATATAATGTACATTTTATTAATATATTATCAAAGGGAGTGTCTCAATTACATTAAAGTAATAATATGAGAGTTAATTTATTTAATTCTAGAAAATTTAATAAATAAACAACAATGTTCATGATGTTATATATAGTTGTTTCAAATTTTACCCTTTTGATAAAAAATCTAAACAAACCAAGATTTAGACATTAATTAAGGAATATTTGAAATCCCCTATAAAATCTACACACACCCACAAATATTCACGTTCAAAACTATGTGTATTTAAATATTATATTTCTTTTCTATATTTCCCACACCTTTTCATTTATCATATGTAATTAAAAATATTATATATACTTGATTGATATTAATGGATATAAATACTATAATGTGTGAATAGTAATTTATTCAAGATTCATTGTAGTGGAAGTAAAAATATGAACATATTATTTTTTTTAATGGTACATATACCCATGATCCTAGTACACTCATAAAAATTTCCCCACTCTGAATGAATATAGGTACCCAATATGGGAAAATAACTTTAAAACAAGCAATAACCTTTTTATTGTCTCTTCCTATTATTATAATAATAGGCACAACCCCATGTTTTTACAAATGTCGCAACCCAGCCTGGTGTTACTTTTTTGAGGAGTCACAACCCATGGACCCAACTAGTGTTCAAGAGTCACAACCCACATACTAGAATAAAAAATTACTGACCTAATTTTGATTGGATAAATCATAAACTGACACATACAATTACAAATAGAAAAATGAAAATTAACAAAATGAAATTAGGGGACATTAGTAGAGAAGAATATCACCAATGTTTATGTGTCCATATGATCTTTTATCACATTAGTGGAAGAGATTCAAAAATTTATGTCCCTTTTTATCATATTAATTGACATGTTGTTGAAGAACAACTCTGTCTTACATCATTAAATGTTTGTGAACTCTGTATATGTCACTTTTTAATAAACAATAGTGAGTTTATTTTATCAAAACGTCCTTGATATCATTCAAATAGATTAATTTCACATCATTAATTGTATTATCTCCTCGACCATGAGGCAATATATAATACACCAATCATAGAATTAAATGGGTAATAAAATAGTAAAACAAAGAAGAATAAAGTTACTTGCAACTATCATTATTGTTCTCCTTAATATAGAGTTCTTAAAGTCTTCTATTTCTATAAAAAAACCCATTCAAAATATTAGAATATATTAATTACAATAAATGAGAATTTATCAAATAACTATAATGAAAAAAATATATAATATAATCATTCATTATTTAAAATCTCAGAAATTATAAAAAGATTGTAAAAGAATAGTTTTGAAAATAATTACTTCTACATGAATTTATATGTATTTTTTATTCAGTAGTTTACAATAGAAATGTTATAATATTTAAAAAATTATAATGAAATATATTATCTAATATATATTACATAGTCATGCATTTAATCAAAATACTAAAATATTTTAACACCCCAATATTTAGTGGTACATTATCTTTAATATCTTGTATAACACGCAACGCCGACTTGGCTTGTGTTACATTCAAGATTGAGTTTCTCCTGAGGAAACACATTAGTATAATAATTTTTTAAATGATATATTTAAAACAAATCTATTAAATATAGTAATATAAATAGTAATAAATACTTTTAAGTGTTATTTTAATGGTTTCACATAAATAAAACATATTTATAATGAAATATATATGTTTCAAAAAATAGTTATACGTTTAGAAATATTATTTTCAAAAATGAACAACTTTTAATGTCCATATGTAAATAATAATGAAATTAATTTTAGACAATTTTAGAAATTTAATTCGATAAAATAGACTTCAATTTAAATTATGAATATCAAAATTATATTAGGGTAAACTTTTTATATCTTTTTATGAAAAATTTCAATTTTTTATAAATTATGAGAAACACTGCATCATTGTTTAAAAAATTAACTTTTCATTTGAATAATTATTTTCATTTAAATTTAATTTAAATTACCAATTGATAAATAATACATATAATTACCTAATTTAGGTCATTAGGGTAATTTTTATAGTAAAATTTCATATAAAAATTCATTGGACATTTTCACGTCTTTTTAACCACCTTATAGTCACATTTTTTAGGTTTTAATTAAACATAATTTTACAGCTTATGTGAATTGAATTTAAAAAATATGACATATAAAGTTGTAATCATGGAGATAAATGTGGTCCAATAGGATGAAAATATTTTTTGGTGAATAGTAAATTTTGAATTTTATTTCCAATGGTTAATGGTAAATTGTTAAATTAAAGGTAAAAATAATATTATAATAATATGAAATTTTCCATACAGTTGTCCTAACCTTGTTTTATGGGTCATGGTTAACCAAGTCAACCCCTGGGTTAAACTTATGGCATTTGGATGCCACTTGGGTGTGATGAGGACATTTATAAAATTTAATATTATGTAAAGGTGAAAATATCACAAACATGACAATTATTACTAAAATTATTTTAACATGATGTTATATAAAAGACTGCTTAGAATATAAATCGTCCATAAGAAGATAAAAATATTTAATACATCATTGTTTTTTTATTTTAATTTTTGTGAATTAAATAATTAAATTAAAGTATTACATAATGATTATTCTATAATAGAGTTATTAATAAAAAATAAAATAAATGATATTTTAAATTTTAAAATAAATTTTATTTCAAATCTTTGATATCATCCAAGAATTATCTGGATGAATATAAAATGTTATAATGGATTTAATTCAATTTTTTTTTTCAAACAATCACGTAATTGTGACTTTAACAAAAATCAATTATTTAATATTGTCAAAATTTACATAAATGAGATTTTAAAATAAATAATACTCTATTAAATGATATAAAAGTCAAAAGAATTTATGATTGTCTCAATAAAATTTATAGTGTTTCAATTGTAATAAATTTTCCATTTTATGTTAACATGGTATTTTATAGTAACTATATTAACCATGTAGTGTAAAAATACAAGAAGGCATGTTAAGAGTTAAACTATTTAAATAAGGGAAAAATATAAATGATTAGGTTAATATTCTGACCCAAAAATATCTAAACATGTAGTTTGAGAGGATTTAGACATATAATAATATTATCCTTGAAATAAATCGCATTCTATCTATTTGAATCTGAAAATCAATTTATAATAAATTAATATTTGAATATCATCTAAAAGTGCCCCTCACATCAATTATTAAATGGAATATCATTTTATCTTTAAATCACACCTTCAAATCCCTTTTTCTTAGACAAAACCTCACCATTTCCTCTCCCAACACACCTCACTTAATCCTAGAGGCCATAATTTTAGAATAAATCAATCCTAATGTGTTTTTTTATACAATGAAAAAGGTCACACTCAAATAATTTGTAATTTCATTACCAATTCAAATCAATTTCATTTATACTTATACTTCATATTCCTATTTTACTTCCAATCTAAAGAGATAAATACAAAATTTAATATATTTTAAGTTGTTTTTATTATTATTGTAATACATATTACTCCTTTTACCCATCATACGAATAAAAATATCCCCAAACATGGATATGTACGACTTACTCTCTCTATGTCATGGTGTAAATTGTTTTTTGTTACACATTATTTATAGTGGTATAAAGATGAAATAAAATATTTAAATTACATATAGAATATGATAATTTTTTTATTAAAATTCATATTCCATCAAATTCATTATCATTTAACCATTAAAGAAATGATATCATCGCTCGTTCAAATGTATAGCTTATCATCTCCACGACGTGATGGGATTCATCTTCCACATTCATCATTCAAAGATCAATATAAAAATATATATTACTAATAAGTATTATATATATGACATAATAATGATATTATAATATATATATATATATATATGTATTTACATATATTTCATTCACTTACTTCCATTCAATATGATAAGAAAACAAAAACAACATTCATGCGTACGTAAAACATACAATCTCCATGAATGATGTCTTCAATTTAATATATATATAAATATATATTAAATATATTTATATTAGTATATATGATATATAATTCATGTTATTCATTATTTAAGTAATTAAATCATGATATAAGGAATATTATTATAAATAATAAGTCATAACAAATTTTATACACAAAGATTTTATGATTCAGAAAATATTTTTTACATAGAAATTATTAATAAATGAGTAATATAAATTCAATAATGAATCATATTATATATTATTAATAGTATTATTATGGTATTAAATGATAACATTGTGTTTAGAACCATTATAAATGAGTTTCAAACACGTTTGGAGAGTTACAGATCAATGGTATGGGAATTTTGTCTTGCTTATAATTTTCGTGAGATATAAGCCATGTTCACCACATATTTCTTATGAAAGGTGTATGTAGTACCCATATGTAATTTCATATCATGAATAAATATAACTTCATGTTATTTAAATATTTACTTTAAGATATAAGACATAGGATTAAAATGTTCAATGCTGCATGGGACGCTTTGAATGTTTAATGAATTAATACTATCCCAATTGTAATATTCATTATATTATTTTACATTACTATTTTTATTTATATAAAAATATTATAAAAAAACATTATGTCTATTTTTATGCTCTTACTAATGTTTTAAAATTTAAAATTTTGAATTTTTATATAGGGGACTGTTTAACAAAAACATCATTTTAATGTTTTAATGATTTATCCTTTTAAAATATTTCTCATTGATATCAATCTTTCCAAAATGTTATTAGGTTTTATTTACATAGACCTCAATGAATATAAATGTTAATTTTTTAAAAAATGTTTATTGTTGTATGGGACACTTTGATTCAAAAATATCTTTATAAATATATTCTTTTATAAGTGCATGAATTTTGACCAGATGATTTAAAAAAAGGGAAATTTTTCTCTAGATTTTTTTTTTTATTTTATTAGATTGTATTAATCTATGAAAACATTAATTTTTGGATCTTATGCATAATTAAGGATGAACTCTTATGACATAATTTTCCATATTTTATTGAATTTTTTATGATAGATGTGATTATAGATGTACTATATATACCATTCCTATTTTATGGTTAATGTATTCATAACTCATATACTAGTGTTTTTATAAGAATGGTTATGCTTGTTTATGTTTCACCACATTAATATGAGTAATGTTTTGGACTTGTAATTGATTTTAAGAACCCTCTACATCCCCTCAATGCAGCGGTAGGTCTCATGAGATGAAATTTTTTGGAGACAAAACCTTCATGTTTGATGTCATGAAATTCTAAATTTTCAGGAGGATAGATCTTGATAAAAATTAGATAGTTTTCTTCCCACATATGTAAACTATCATGAGGATAGATCATGATTGCAGTTATATTGTTAGGAGGGTAGATCACGACACAATTCAGATAGTTTTCTACCCACATTCTTAAACTTTAATGAGGATTGATATTTATAGTGAAAACATTCAACATTGTGCATTCCCTCATTATGAGATTAGTTATTATTATTAAATGAGGTTATTTGACTAGTAAAATCACAATTTTAATGTTTAAATATAATTTTTTGATTTATTAATTCCATATTATGTTCATATTTTTGAAGAAAATTCTTGTGTTTCTGTTTTATATTTTCCATAAAAGTTTAATATTATTTATGAAAGAAAATGCTATATTTTTTATCCTTAATGAGCATTTGAACTCAACCATTACATATGTTTTAGTTTACTAGGATAACAAGAAGTGTTTTATGATTGATATGTAGGTTATTCTAGGAGAATAATGGTGTTATAAAAAAATTCCCATGTTGTATTTTATGTTCAAAATTATAATGTAATTATTATGTTTGTAAACTATTTTCCAATACTTCTAAACTGATCGGTCAAACAAGATTTGATTCCATATAATCATTCTAATGTATTAACATAATGGATCGGCTTCAGGAATTTGGGTTCAGGGATCTAATGTTATAATAAGAGGAAGTTTTGTTACTACCTTGGATATTTTGTTAAAAAATAGATTGTAAAACATAACCCTATTATTAGATTAAGGATAAGTATAAGCATTAGATACAATCTTTTATATTTTGTATTGTATAATGTAGGTTAATCCATTGAACTTATGGATTAAGAAGATGATGGAATCATTTAGATAACCTACAAGTGATTATTTAGGAATATATCCCAATGATTAGTGTTTCCCACTTTTTTGATTTTTTTGATTAATAGTTAGAGCCATCAAGGTTATACATGCAATGGTTATACTAATGGTGATGAAGAGATTATGAAATAAAAACAAGAAGAAGGATGTATTAAGGAATAATATGTTGAAGCATATTTTATATTTTATTTGTGATGTGTAATGATTAAGGTTATTTCATACTTGGATTCAAGAATAATTACATAAATGGTTTTTTTTTGAAGAAAGTTGGCATGAACTGGTCTCCCAGTTCATGTCAAAGAAATTTATTAAACAAAAAGGGGTTACATGGTAATCTCGATGTTTAATGTACTTACACCCTCTGAAAGTTAATGAAAAAGACAAAAAAATACATTGAAAACTAAAGAGATATGTAGAGAAACAGCCCTGTTGATGTCCTCAAGCGATCAGCCCTGCTGAGAAAAACTTCAGTCCTACTGCATGTATGTCAAGAGTCCATGAAAATAGGCAGGAGATTCTGATTCTAATGGAAGCAGCAGCTCTACGGTCCTTTTTAAGATCCTTCATCAAACCGGGTAGCCAGACATCTCAATCCAGCTTGCATAAAGCTTACAACTGATTTTCCATGAGACACCGAAACCCAGCAAATCTAAAATATCAGAATGGTTCTGCATAGATACAAACAAGGCCTGCCAAACATAACAGAGCACAGAGAGTATATAGGCGGATAAAAAAAAGAAATGTCCACACAGTAATGTAGGATCAGCTCAGAAGAAAAACCAGTACTCCCAAAATTGGCCACAAATTCCAAAAGTCACTGATCCATACAGCATACGGTCAAGATATTGAAGCACATTTTAAAGAGCATCTCTGAAACGCATTGAACTTCAAAAAGAATCTCAGAAGAATCAAGAACAGAGAATAAGAATTTATCATATAAAGAGCTTGGTTAAAAACCCAAAAACCAGGCAAGATCAATAGCCATGGGCCCAAGTAGAGAACATCCATAAGGTGAAACCATTCTTGAAAAGAGTTAAACCTCCATAAGAAAAACGACAAACATAAACAAGGACATCCAAACAAAAATCCAGGAGCAGAACTTATTCAAGAAATGCTCTTGGGTCAGAATATGGATCTTGTATAAATCTTCAGTAACTTTAATGAGTATCCTTATCAGAATAATCAGAGGATTGTGAGTATTTGGGCAGCAGTTCAGAAGGAAATTGTTGTGGAGGAATCTCAAGGGCAGAGCTTTTAGACGCAAATGATCTTGTGATAATGGTTCTCTCATGGCTGGCATTATTTCTATGCTTACTAGCCTTCCTAGGAATTGGAGTGATAAATCCATCAGGGTCCACAATGATTTTTTTCCTTTTCGTTCCTTCCAACGCAACGATTCCCCCACATTGGGGATCTTACTTGAATTCACATAGAGAGATTCATCAACATCTTGTTGTAGAACTTCGTTGTTCACCTTATTAGATTTGCTAATCACCTAGTTTTCAGAAATTGAAACTCCTTTCATGATTGAATGTGAAATATTATTCTTTTCAGATTCAGGGTGCTCTTGCTATTTGGTGACATCAAGAACATCTTGAACAAAATCTGAAAGCTGACATTCAGGTGCTTGAGAATTCAAACCCATTTTATCCTCATCTTCTCTTTCCTTTCAAACAACTTTAGAGGGCTTAGCCACAACTTCTTTCCTTCATTTATCCTTTTCTCTCCAGATTGAGGTTAAATTTATGAGACAACTATTAGTTTTTCCACAGTTATTTGAATTATGCCCTAGCCTATAACATAGATGGCAGTAATCTGGTACACTCTCATAAATAACCTCTTGTGAAAAACCAAAGTCTCCACTTTGTATCCAAATGTCCAAGGGAAATTTTTGAGAGACATAAACTACAATACATACCCTTGCAACAGAAGGCCTAGAGAGTGTTTTTGTGGCATAATCAAGCCTCATCGTGTAGCCAATGAGTGAAGAGATAGAAAACAAATCATTTTTCTTAAATAAGTGTAAAGGTAAACTAGGAAATCCAACCCATACTGGAACAATCAGGGATTCAGCCCGAGGATCAAAGTCAGAGGTCCATTTAAGAATTCGCATTTGGCAGGCCCCAAAGGACCAAGTATGTTTAGCCCAAAGTCTGTAATAACTCTCTACGGAGTTGAATCGTAGCACGATGTGAGAGGCATTGAGGAGACCCAATTGAAATCCCGTAAATCCGATGATTTCCAAATAAGATCGAATAAATTTTAACGAAGGCCTTCTATTTTGAAATTTCCCAACCAGAACAAACCTAAGATCTGAAGAAAGAAAGCTAACCTCATCGGTTGAGAATGCGATAGCGAGTTGACCTCGATGACGATATTTCTTTGGATTGATCTGAGGGTTCTGGACAGCATCAACATGTTCAGAAGAGCATTCGATCGATTTACCAACAACAACTTCAGCAAAAGTGCGAGGATTAGGGCTAGGATTCGCATCTTGCAGCATCGGGTACGCTCGACGTTCGCGACAGGTCTCTCTCATCCTCCTTGTCACATAAATGGTTATATGGTTATATTATTAATGAGATTTATAAGGGTTGTACATCAATACTTATTCATTAAGGATTTGGAATCATAATAGTTTTCCTTTAGGATTTAATTATTATTAAATATTTGTTGTTTGATAATAACAGATACATTATGTTATTTGGGGAATCTAGTGTTAAGAATTATTTTTGAAATGTAGATACTTTATGATTAGTGATCTTGGATGAAGTATTTTTGTCAAGTATTAAGGTTGGAATAGAGAAAGGTAGACATTTGATATTATTGTCTATCATTAATGTATGATTTATTGGATACTTTGGTCTAGCCTTTTTGGTTTTAGTAAATATTTAGAGGAATAAGGAAAAAATTTGGGGCCTTATCATTTATCAAAAGTTCTTTGTTAATGAAAAATACACTTTTTCATTTTTTTTAGATGTAATAGATGCATTGAAAATATATCAAAGCAGAAATAATAAATTCAATTAAGATTATTACATAAGAAGAAATTAATTTGGTGCTTTTCTGAATTGAAAAATAATTCTCCATCTCTATGGGATAGATCTTGAAACAAAAAAGGCTATCATATTTCTTTTTCCAATAAATCAAATGGTCCCTTATATCATCACAGATTTATGGATTTGTGATTGTTATGTTTACCCTCATCATGTTCTCTATCACTATCCATTAAAATATGATGATTATATTTTTCATTCATGTCATTGTATTCCTACATTTTACATTACTAAGCATTAACTCAAGTGACCTTCATAGTCCCCTTTCATTATATGAAAATAGTTGTCTCATTAATCCATTTTCTGATGAGGTATTTCTAATAAATATATTTTTAAAAGTCCAACCCCTACTATTCGATACCAAGATTAAATAGAGAGGATGAAATTTATTATATGAGGGGATAATGTAACACCCCAATATTTCAGGGAAAATTATCTTTAATAGTGTTTTTTTACATGCAACACTGACTTGGCTTGCATTATACACAATATTGAGTTTCTATGAAACAAAACATTAGTATTATAATCCATTAAATGTTATATTTATAACTTATCCATTCAATATAGTAATATAAATAGTAATAAATAATTTTAATGAGTTATTTATAATTTTTTTACATAAATAAATCATATTTATATTGAAATATATGACATTCGGAAGAATAGTCATATGTTTAGAAATATTATTTTCATAACGGAACTAATTTTTATTTCCTTTTGTGAAAAATAATAAAATTATATTTAGTCACCCTTAGAAATTGAATTTCATAAAATAGAAATCATTTTTGAATTTGGAATATCCAAATTAGATTTAGAAGATTTCTTTGTTTTTTCTGTTAAAAGATTTAATTTTTCATGAATAGTAAAAAACACTACATTATTGTTTAAAACATGAATTTCAGATTTAAATAATTATTTAAATTAAAGTTGGTTTTAAATTAAAAATAGATAAATAAAATATATATTCTCCCAAGTTTCTTCATTAGGATCATTTTTATAATAGAATTAGATATAAAAATTCATCGATCATTTTTCATGTCTTTTTACCCGCCTTCTAGCCAAATTTGCATATTAGCATTAGACATAATTTTACCACTTCTATGAATTAAATTTTGAAATTTTGACATCTATGTTTGTAATTAGGGTGACAATTTAATCTATTAGGATCATAATAATGTTTTATTAATAGTAATGTTTCATTTTTATTTACCACTGTTAAAGGTAATGTGGGTAATAAAATGTTAAAATAATCTTATAATAATATGAAAATATCCTAAAACTTCTTCTAACCTAATTTTATGAGTTTTTTCTGAAAATATTCCTCATTGGTTTGAAGTTTTCCCTTTGAAATCCAATAGGGTGTTATTAAGAAATTATATCATTTAATTTTATGTAAAGGTAAAAATATCATTAACAAGAATCTTATTACCAAAAACTATTGATATGGTAATATATAAGTGATATAGTATATTATAAATAATAATTTGATATATAAAACTATTTCTTATATCACATTTATTTATTTGTAATTTTTATGAATTATATAATCATATATAATTAAGACACAATGATGATAAAATAATACAGTTATTAATAAATGAATTAAATAAATGGAATTATAAATATTAAAATAAATATTTTTGAATCATTTCTATATCATAAAAAAACATTGATTACTATAACATGTTAGTATTTTGTTGATTAATTTTTATTCAAAGTAATTAAGTTATTATGCCTTTAATAAAAATCAGGTATTAAATACTGTCAAAATTAACAGGAATGGGATTTTAAAATGAATTTTATTTTATTAAATTATATTGATGTAATAAAAATATATGATTTAGAAGAATAACATGTGTACGAATAAAAATTTCATAAATGATCCACTTTAGGTTCAATTGGAATTGTATAGTAACTATATTACCCATGTAATGAAAAAATGAATTAAGACAGGATAGGAGTTTAACAATTTAACTAAGGGTTAAATAATAAGATTAGTTAAATTTAATGACCTAAATATGTCTAAAATAAAATGTCTGAGAGGATTTTTATCCATACTCATCTTGTCCTCCAAATAAATCACTTTGGAGAAATTTTATAAAGAATGTCAATTTATAATAAATTACTATTTTATGATCTTCTAAAAGTGCCCCTCAACTCTATTATAAAAGGGCACTTCTTCGAGTCATTAATTACCACATATAAATGCATATATCTTACCCCAACTCTATCCATTTAATCTCCCTAACTCCCTCACTTCATCCTAGAGGCCATAATTTCAACCATAATCCATCCTAAGGGGTCCTTTAGTGCAAATCAAAAGGAGGAACTTCAAGAAGTGTTAATTGTTATACCGATTCAATTCAATTATTTTCTTCCTCAACATCCACTTATGATATTGTTTCTATACTAAAGAGATAAATACATAATATAATATATGATGAGATTTTTTTAATATCGTGGTAGAACCATATTAATCTTTTAACCAATTCTTCAAATAACAATATCACCATACGTGCGTGTGTACGACTAACCATCTCCATGCCATTGTGAATACTTATTTTCTTCACAATTTATTTATATGGGTATAATGATTAATATAAAATATGTAAATATAAATATTATACTATATTGTATCTTTAAAAATAGTATTCCATCTAATTACATACCATTTAACCATTAAAGAAATTATATCGTCGCTCGAGCATACGTACAACTTACCATCTCCATGACGTGACAAGATTCATCTTCCACATTCACTATTCCAGAATAATTAAAAATATATATATTATTAAAAATTATGAAATATATGACCCAATAATAGTACTAAAATAATATATATGTATGTAAAAATATTTCATTTTCATACTTTCATAAAATATGATAAGAAAATGGAAGCAACGATCATGCGTACGTACAATCTACAATCTCCTAGAATAGTGTGTTCTATTTCATATATTTGTGTAATATATATATATATTAATATTATGAATATATAATATATATAAGTCATGTTTTAATTTTTTATATATAATTAAATCATGATAAATGTAATATTATTAATAATAATATGATATTTCATGTTTGATAAACCATGGGATTTTTACCAGAATGTTTCTTCATTGTGGAAATTATTAATAAAAGAGTATTAAAAATTCCTACATGAATCCTATGTGATATCATAAATATTATTATGATTCTATTAAAATTTAATAATATGTTTATGACCATTATATTGATCTTTAATTCACGTACGGAGAGTAACAGTCATAAGGTATGGGAATTCCATCTCGCTTTTAATTTTTTGCGAGATATAAGCCATGTTCAACACATATTTCTGATGTGTGGTTTATGTACTACCCCTATTGTATTTCATATTATTGATAAATTTTTCTTTATGGTATTTATAGATTCATTTGAATATAGAAGACTCTGGATTTAAATTTTCAATGTGGAAGGAGATGCATTGAGTGTTTAAAGAAATATTCTATTCTCCACTACAATATTCTTGATATGATTTTATATTTCTATTTATATGGATATAAAAAGATTATAAAAGATATTTTATTTCTATTTTTATGTTCATCCTTTTTTTTAATAATTAATCATTTTAAGGTTTTATATAAGGGACTCTTTAACTAAAACATCATTTTAAATGTTTTAAATATTTATCTTTATAAAATCATTATCATTAATGTCGATGTTTCCAAAATGTTTTAAGGATATATTTATATAAACATGAATTATTTGAAATGTTAATTCATTTCATTAATTTAAATGTGGTATGGAAAATATTCATTAAAAAATTATTTTTAATTGTCTCGTTACATAAGTGCGTTAATTTTGAATAAATGATTTCAAAGAAAAAACGTAATTTGACTGAATATAATGTTTGTGATTTTAATATAGTATTTTCAACTATGAGAACATCCCTTGCTAAATATTATAATTAATTTAGTTTTATCTCACATGATATCATTTTCAAAATTTTATTGAATGGTTTATGATCATTTTGATTGTGAATGTTCTATTTATATACCAATCATGGTTTCTGGTAAAATTATTAAAATTTCATATACTAGTTTTAAATACGAATTTTTATGTTTGTTTATGTTTAAAAATTTTCAAAAGAGTAATGTTTTGGACATAGTAGGCAGTGGGTGGGGCTAACTATATACCCTTGATACCTCGGTATGTAGCATGAGTGGATTTTAGTTTGTGAAAAAACCTTAATGTATATTGTCATGTGGTTTTAAATTTTCTGAATGATAGATCATGACATAAATCAGAAGGGTTTATACCCATATAATTAAACTTTCATGAGAATATATCAAGAAACTAGTTATCCTGTTATCAGGATAGATCATGAAACAAATTAGATATGTTTTTACCCATAGACGTAAACTGTCATCAGGATAGATTTTGACAGTAGTTATCTTGTTGATATATCATGATTGTGCAGACATTAAACATTTTTCATTCCTTTTTTATGAGTTTAGTTTTGGTTATTACATGTGATTTTTTTACTATTAGAATATTAATGTGGATGCTTAAATGAAATTATTTTATTTATTATTTCTATATTATGTTCTAGGTTATGTTGAAAAGGACTGTGTTTCAGTTTTAAACATTCCTTGAATGTTTATTCTTATTTATCAATGCTACTATTGAATTATTTAAACTTACTGAGCATCTGAACTCACCAAATTCTTATTTTTTATTTTCCTAGGATACCTATAAGTGTTTTAGGATTGATATGTCGGGTTAATCTAAAATAATATTGGAATTCTCAAAGGATTATATATGTTGTATTTTTTCTGAGAAATTTTAGTGTAATGTTCATGTTTGTTATTTATTTTCCAGCACTACTAAACTTGTCATTACATTATGATTTGATTCATTTTAATCATGAAAATGTATTAAAATAATGCATCGTCTCTGAGAATTTGGGGTTAGGGAGATAAGAATGTCATTAAAATATAGTAGTCTATAAATAGTAATTTCTCACAAAAAAATGCAAAAAACAGGCTGTGAGCCATAAGCCTTGTGGTTGGTATACATACATTGAACACGAAGTCTATACAATGAATGTGTGGTTTCTTTGATGTAGTTGTGATAATTGTTTAATTACAACATGTTCACATAAAAATAGATTACAAATTCCGTAAAAAAATCTTGTGGTTGGTATTAACAACAATACCTCTGGTTAGTATAAAAATTTATTTAAAATGGTTTGTATAAAAAATAACACTGCATTGATAATATAAAATTACTAATTATGATAGTTATAATAATTATATTAATGGTCACATAACATACCTATTTATTGGATGGATATTTTTCTCTATGGAATGTTTTAGTTCCACTTCACAAAAATTTCATAATATACTTTATGGTATTCTTATAAAAACTAATGGTAGGTTCATAAAAAACACAGTAGGTAATCGTATTTATTCTTGGATACTTGGAAACCAAGTCATGGTATCTTAATAAAATGGTATGTTGATGTACCAATGGAATATTTTTTCTATTTCATTTTGTTCATGGAAGAAATACGATGGACTAGTTTGAGCGGATGAGGTTCTAGACCAAAAAATCGATATTTCAAACCATTTGATATTTTAGATTGATTAGTAATACCTTGATGAACTGAAAGAGGCTAGTGGATCATCTCTACATATGAGGGTAGTATTATTTGGTGACATGAGTTGTGACTAAGTGCAGACATGTAGAGTGAAGCGGATGAACTGGTATTGGGTTGCTGATGAGGCCAATACGAGGAGGTGTCTGGTGCTGATAGAGGAGCACTATATATTAGGGGATTGTTAAGAAGGAGAGATACTACCATGGTTTATGAATGAAGGTTAACTTTAGTGGTTATGATGGTACTGGTGATAAGTATTTCTATGAGAGTCAATAATCCTTGAAGAACTTATATGATATCGTGGTGGTGGAAAATCTAATAAAGAAGAATAATGTACCAACTGTACACTATCTATCAATATATATATATATATATATATATATTAATTCCAATGTGAATATAAATACAATGGTAAATATATATTTGATGATTTATATGTTAAACCAAATAAATATCATATGAAATATGTATTTCAAATTATCTAAATTAATAATTTTATCAAGAAATCTCTCAGTAACAAAAATATAAAACAAGATAATTATATAGAATATTAAATATATTTTTTTTGTAATTTTTTTAAACATAAGAAAATATAATGTGAGGGGAAAAATTTAATCAATTAAAATGATACAAAATATAACGTTTCTATGTTTTAAATATTTATTCAAATTTTAATATAAATAAAATTAATCATTAACACTAAAAATATAATTGAAACATATATTATGAATATTGTTTTTAAAATAAGTGTATTAAATTCTATATTTAAATTAATGGTTTTACATTTCATTAAAGAAAGGTTTTTTCACTTTAAACAAAAAAATAAACAGAATTTCCAACACAATCAATAATCATTTTTCTTCAAAAATTGTAAAACTAATCTTTTAATCCAAACTAGAGATTTTCTACCACCTTTTAAACATTATAAAAAAGTAAAAAAAATTAAAGATAATTTATTCTATTTATGATTTTCATAATAAATCATAGAAAAAATATTACTATTGCTTTGATTAGGGAAAAAATTTATAATTATTTAAAACATTACAAATCAAAATAAATGTTAATGAAAATATAAATTAATAATCATTATTCTATCAAATTATTTGAAAATTTGATAAGGAACATTCTTCACGGGATTAAAAACAAGCCATCTTACCCAAAGATTAAGATTATAATAAATAAGATCAATGTAGATTAATTAAATAAATATATATTAATTTTAAGCATAAAAATAATATTTAACTAAATCAATTAAATTGTAATATATTTTAATAAATTATTTAACACAAAAAAATTCTATAAATTTATTGACAACACAAATAAGTTTAATCACGTAAAATCTATGAACAATAAATAAGGGTTCAAATATATTTAATATAAATATATTTATAAGCTAATTTATAATTCATAATAGACATTTATTATTTATAAAATTCATCCATGAATTAGAATATTTAAAAATAACAATACAAGGAACCACTATAAGAAAAATTACATTAATGTTGTTGATCGTTAGGTAATTCAACAAAAAACTTGACTTTAAAATTGATTTATTATATGAAAATAAAAATAACATGTGTCCTTTCAAAAACATAAACCTATTATCGAAAAATATTTCAATCACTTTAATAAAATATAAATCTATATATATTATCAATTTAAACAATAATTTAAAATTTTCACAGTAGTGTATTAACTATTTTAACAAACAAGGGTTGTCACCCCCTAAATTCATGATACACTATAAATATAAAACTTAAAACTCTTTTTATATGAAATATATATAATCAAAATATATAAAACATATATTTTAATGAATGATACTTTAAAAAGTTTCATTATTGATATAATAAACAATTATAAGTTATGGTAGATGACTTAAATACAAATAACAAATGATCATTATAAAATATATAAGATATTATGCATGCCCATGTAACTGTATATGAAAAAATAATGAGTATTTATATATTCTAGTATAAAATAATGTCCTCAGAATGTTGACCCTCTTAGAACTAATAGGATTTGAGTAACATCATTTTTTACCCATGTTGTCTTAGATTCACAAATTCATATATGTTCTTTTGGCCACCCAAATGAATTTCAAACATCTATTTTTTTGTATATATAATATATATTCTAAGAGTTTGTTTTGGTATTGAAAATTGATTGTTTAAGTCTCAATGAGAATTCATTTGTACAAATCCCTTTCATTATAAACTAAAATATGTTATAATAGAAATAAACCCTTTTGATATTTAAACAAAATAATTCATATATGTGATATCTTTGTTATTCCTCACTATATAAATTATAACTGCACTAGTTTTTGATAAGGCATCAAGAACAACTCCTCATAAGACAGAGGATTTTGAGTATAATTGAGGTCCTATGGAGTGTATATTAGGAGACTATTTTCTCAAATCAAAGTTAGAAACCATAAAAAATAACAAATGATAACCAGTTATTTAAATAAATAGTTTGAAGAACAGATAAATATAATCTAGGATGAGAAAAAATGTATTGTGGTAAAGTCTTAGTCAACCAAATCATATTTACAAGACTGATCACCCATTAGTCTAATGACATATACATGAGTAATGAAACGAATGAGAAATAAATTTACATGGATAAATGACTAACTCTGATCCAAACATTATACTTGGTATCAAAAAAACCATTGAAATTATTTTATTTGGTCAAAATAATCCACATGATTAGCTCCACTCGATCAAGATATAAATAGCCTCATCGATATCAATATTGCATTTGTGCTCAATATTGATAGCAGACATAAGGTCTTCAAAAACTTCTAGGTGAACATATAGTGGGTGGGAAATAAATTTCAATATTCCAACCCCAATGTTTAGAAAATAATCTAGTTTTATATGTGCATGATCATGAAATATTCTTATCCAAGGAAAAAAATTTGGTAATAAAAGTAAAGAAAACAAGTGTCAATCATTGAGAATGTGATCTAGATCGTCCAAACAGGTTTCGACTAGTGCCGAATAAAACATCATTAATTTAAATTGTATATGTAAAATTGGGAACTATGGATTGTAACAAATGCATCCTAGTATAAAAATAATCAATCATATCATAAAAAATAATTTTATTCGACAAATCACTTTGTAGAAGGAATTTTGAAGATTAATATGTGTCTCTCCTATAACATGATATAATAATTCTCAAATTATAAGAGATAAATTAAATAAAGAGCTCAACAACCACATTATGAGTAATGTTTATACAGTTCATTAATTTAGAATCCATTGTGGTCCTAATGAGAATATCAGGATCACTTGAGGAGACAATTATAAATTCATATGAGTATTGAATTATCTAATGCTTTATGCGAAGTGCAGCCACCAATAAATATAAATCATGGAACTCCATGTACCATGGGGATTTTCATTTCTAATAATTTCAAGTATATATATATAATCTTATGTACACTATTATAATCATATATATGGAATACAATGTTCACTACATTAATCATAACCATGAGTTTCCATGCACAATAATATCAATCACCCATGTGGATTATCCCATCTTACACTTGAACTATACTTGTGGATGATCATGTTAATATCTCTCAAATAAAGTATACTATATCAGTAATTCCAAATCCATATATGAAAACATTACCATATGATATATCATATAACATAAGGTCTATTGGTCAATACTTGGAAGCACATATTCAAACCAAATATAAATCAATATAAACTAATTGAAAGAATTTGTATGGAGTGTGGTCAGAAGAATGTATAAAACTAAAACTATTGAAAAATTCTTTTGAGAATACAAATTTTTTATGGGTTTTAAGGTTCCAACCACTTCTGTCTCGATCCAAACCACCGTCAGCCTAGAACAGGGTCATTCAAACACCGAGGAACCCACTAGGGCCCTCCGGTCAAAATATTGGAGATACAACTTTCTTGGAATCCTGTAAATTAATATTTAATAAATGGAATACCACTTGTGATCCATGAAAATATTAAAAATGTCGAGTAATCCGACATGGAATCCTCTGAATGGGTATGTATATTTAGTCATCCCATAAGGAATCCTAGAAAAGTGTAAGTATATACGGTAATCCTACAATGGATCCATAGAAATAGTATGTATGAAAACGAATCCAACATATTTTCCTTAGATAGGATTGGTAAATGAATTAAATTTCCTGCGAGAATAAGAAAGTTTATGTAAACTTGGGAATAATACACATGATCCTCTTAGATGAAACATAGCCCAAGGAATAATTCTGAGGATGATAGATTAAACACAGGGTTCTAACAACCCATGATATCATAAACCAAAGGAGGAACACCTCCAATGTGAGATGTACTCAGGAAAAACCCCACAAAACATTAGTGAGGGGAGATGGATCATGGGTAATCACACGATTATGCCCATCCAAAATCATTCTTTGAAAGAATCAGAGTTTATAATGAAATGATCCGTCAAACCGTGGTTGATATTCCATCCAACCATTGAGTCTGCATGATGTATTTGTGTGTGTGGGGCGTTTTCCCACATACCTATAGAAGATTGGTTTGGTCCTTCATTTTCAGAGAAGAGATTTTATTTCCTCTCATACTCATGAGAGAAGTGGCTGGTGGTGAGATACCACTATAGGGATGATGGAAAAAGATGATGGTGTCACATAGTGGAAAAAACTAGAAGGTGTTGATGGTGGTTTATGTCAGTTGGAAGGGTGAATAGACGTAATTCAGTGGCAGATGTCAGTGTGTGGACAAGGGGGCACTGATAGGGGTGCAGTTGTAAGGCCACACTAGCACTAGGTACAACCATCAAAAAAATATAAAAAATATCCTTTGAGAGAACCTAAGTCGATCAACAAAACAATTTAGTGCCCATGGGTCATGCATAATATTTTTCCATTGTCTATTCAATCTTGAAAACATAAAAATGGAATAAAACTTAACTTAATTAAAAAATAGAGTTTCATTTCATTATTAAAATGGCTATTGGAACTATTCTATTTCAATAAATTATTTAAAATTAACATTATATTTTATGATTGTAATTTATTTTTTCTCATGAAATGAGAATAATTAAATTATTAAATGCAAATATTTTTATTAAAGTTAAACATTTATTTAATTTAAAATCAACAAAAATGAAAATTTCTATAAAAAATCATTTTCATTCAAATTAATAAAAATATTATTAAATACATTATAATTTTAATAAAATATATTTTATATCTTCATAAAAAAAAATAAAACATATTTTATGTTTAAATATGTTTTAAAAATAAAAGGATCTATATTCTATTAAAAATGGAAATAAATTATTAACAAATGAATATATAAAATCATGAATAATAATGTTATGTAAAAAACATAAAAAACAGTAAATAATCATATATTTTTCTATAGGGATGCCTCTAAGCTGTGCTGTCCATCTCTCCCTATCACCTTAGGGTTTCCCTTATTAGTGATTTAGAGGGGGGGAGATTTTTCGTCACTTTCGCCCTCTCCTTCCCCCTTTCCACTTATCTCTTCCGCTATATCCCCCTCCTCTCTTCCTTCCCTGAGGATGAGCTTCACTCTAGTTTCACATTGAAGATAGTGTTCCATTTTCATGTTTTCAATGGGATGATTTAAGGCGATTTTTGGGGACCGCTCAGCTTTTTCGAGGACATCAATTTCAAGGTGATGTTTTTCAAGTTGACAGTTCCACATGGATGGGTTGGTGTTCTTGTAGAAAGATAATTATAGTGGTTTTACTTGGATACTCAAACATAACATTATCCTCACATTCCTCTGTGCCTCTCTAATTGATATTTGGTGTAGAGGTAACAATGATGTTTTGGGTTTATGGGTTGGTGATTTAAGGGTTTATAGGCGTTGATGGAGTCAATTTTTCCAATTATGAATGTTCACGTTTCCAGCCTTGTTGATGATATCACCTTACGGATCCATCAGCCTCCTAAAAATATTTCTGACCTTATGTTCCACTGCTCCTTTCCTAGATAGATATGGACAAGAGGTTTCAAAAAAGGTTAAGGTAGGTGTTGTTTGGTGAATTTAGATATTTTAGTCATGTCAAGAGTTGGGTTTCCCTTATAAAGTCTTTTACACATTTGAAGGATTTGTTTGGTGTTTTTTACTCATTGTTATTGGAAAAGGGTTTTTGGTTTTTTCAATGGTTGAGTAATCTATTCAATGATAAATTTGTGTCTATGAGTTTTGGTTACTGGTTATGGTGGTGGTTGTCGGTGTTGTCTACAATGGTGATATGATGATGATTTTTTGGGAGATTGAAGGTGTTCATTGATGGTTGTACGAAGTCCACCAGATTCTCACTAGCATCGTAGTGATTATGACTATTTTATTCTCTATTTCAAAGCATGGTTTAGTGTAAGGTTTTGTGGTACGCTGTCTTTTTATTTTTTCTCTCCTCTGCTCTTTGTACTTTCTTTTTATTAATAAATATCTACAGGACTGGGCATTCAGCCTAGTCCTGCACCTTCCTTGCTCAAAGCATGGTTTAGTGTATCACAACACAAGATGTGACCCAATGGTTCATGACACAAAGCAGTACTTGGATCAAGGCTGTGATGATGCCATTTATTTTAAATTTTTTTTGAACAAACTCTTGAATATAGTGCATGGGTTTAAAATCAGTCAACCAAAAGGTAGATATTTAAAAAAAATTAAGTGATAAAAATAATAATGAATTGTGGTGAATAATTAAATAAATAAAAACAAAAAATTATGAACATTTATCATTATTCTTAATAAATTGTAAATAAATAATGGCTCTTCCTTGATTACAAATTAACCAATTATACCATAATAATAAAAATAAAAAAGTTATATAAATATTTAAAATCTTATAAATTAATTTTTTTTAAAAATTCTAAATGGTTTATTTAAAATTTTAATTAAATAAAAAATCCGAAAAATATATGTTTTACAAAAATAATATAACAAAATATTAAATGATTTTTTTATAATGTAATAAAGTCCAAAAACAATTACATTCAAACAATATAAAAAATTAAGATAAAATATTTTTCATTATAATAAATAAATTTTAAACATTATTTTACTTTATTATAAATTAAATATATATATTTATATAAAGTTCTTTTTGAAAATTAAAAACTAAGAAATAAATAAAAAAATCATAAAGATGTAAAAATAATTAATTACCTTGATCTGATAGAAGAAGAGAATATAAAAAATAGACAAATAATATAGATAAATAAAGAAAACGAAATTTTTTTATAAAGGAATAATAAAATAAAAATGGTTAATTGAATAGTATAAGAACTATTTTGAAAAAATAAACCTAAATATTGAAAATAAGTTCGATTAAATATATATGTATTATGTCCAAAATATAATAAAAGTGAAAAAATAATATAATTTTAAACAAAACCTGAGAAAATATATGATAAAAAAATTAATTAAAAAAGGCATTATTGGGAAACCTATAGAAAATAAAAATGAAAAATAGTTATAAAACCAAGGAAACCAATGTAATGTCTTGACCCAGATGCCAATAAATTAGTTCCCTGTGTCGGTGCACCCAGGGTCTCAAGGGAACCTCCTCATATTCCAGAGGCTACTAACTAGTAGTGATGATCTATAAGGTTACCATAGGTAGAATATTCCCAAATTATTATAGTGTATAACATAAAAGTAAATAAATAAATCAATTAAAAAATAATAGAACAGCATAACATTCAGAAATATAAAATTGTAGCAACTAAAATTCCAAATCAAATCATATGAAATATTATAGTGATGCAACATCTATTCAAACAACAAACATATAATTCAAGCAAAGAACTATAACACAGAATTAAATAAAAGGCATACCAAACAACATTACAACCCTTGGATGTCCAGGGCTCTAGCTCAACCCTTATCTACAGAATCAATCATCGCCATAAAATCAAGCATCACATCAGGCCATGATCTCAACCTCTAACCTGTAACCATGTATAATCTGCATGGGAACCCAAATATGGAGGAACTTTGAGTAGTCCATGAGTATAACTCAATATTCCACGACCAAACATTTCTAATAAGATGTAGCCTACAGGTATAACTCATAAGGGTGTGTAATACATAAAGGGAGTATTGATAATGATAATCTATAGAAATACATGTAGCCTGGTTGACATTCAGTTCTCAAGGGGGGAACATAGGCCCACAATGCCTACTTCATATAATGAGGGTAACTCTGATATCAGTGGGAATGACTAAATTTGGTTCCAAGGTGCACTCCTGAAGCAATCATAATAAGTTGGATTGAGATGAATCCATGTGGATCATATGATTTCCCATGAAAAATCATCAACTTTGTCTAAACTCAAGGGACTAAACATATCATTCATAATAATGTTTCAATTAGAATCCATGTATCCCACCTGAGGAATTTCATGCCTTTAATAATTAATAAAATCCTAGGAATCATCTCCTGACATTCAACATATGACACCCTTATGAATCCATCACATTAAACATTAGTATTCAATTACTTCAAGAATTACCCGAATACAAGGTTGAGTCTCCCCCTGATATTCACTATATTTAATCTAAGTAGTATCCATTAGTTTTCTCAAGGAATTACATAGAATTGGAATATAATGAATTGATGTAATTATTTTACTCAGGACAATCATTTGAGTCTCCTAGTGGAATATAAGGATCATCTAAGGAATTCCAAGCCAGTAAATTTCCTAAGGAATCCAAGGAATGTCTCTATGAAATTATAATCTCCCAATCAGTTTTAATAATAACAACATAGTCATTAATTCAATATTAAAAGATAAAACAAATTAATTGTTAAAGACCCTACCACCACCATTGTTAATTTCATTTATAAGTTAATTTAACACTTTAATCCAAAATCACCATTTAATCCAAATTCAGAATTTCATTTTTGATTCCCATGCCCATAAGTACTGCCGGTTCCAAAAGGTCCATACTAGGCATTAATCATTTTAAATTATGTAATTAATTTAACAAGGGTATCCCTAAACTACCCATCCAAATTCAACCATTAATGAGGTAGAATCCAAGAGCAACATATTTTTTAAATAAGGTCTTACACAATACAACATAATTATCTAATCCAACAACCTTATTCAAGGGAATAAATAGAAACAAAACACTCATATTAATTATTAGGTTAAGTGATCAATATATTGGAACAACTATACAACAAAAAATGAAATAAAACAGTGATACATTAATGGAAAAGAATTTAGACCACTATCCTTGGCCGTAATGGGACCCACTCATCTAGCATTAACATTCAATAAGGTATGAAACGAGAGTAATTGAAGAACCAGAAAAAAGGCCTCAAAAATTGGTTATATACCATATAAATGCTCAAAAACTAAATGATAATAGAAGAAAAAATATATATAATATATAAGATGAGTATCCATACCTCAACCTCTCTTATTCATCCAAAAAAATTCAAAATCCATTGAAAAGGAGGAGATCCATGGAGAATAAAGGGCGAGAGAGAGGGCCTCCTCCACATTTAGAAATTGAGAAATACATATAAAAATAGGTAATGAACAATGGATTTAATATTGTATGAAAATAATATTTTCCCCATTTAGGAAAATAAACTCAGAACTCGCTGACCATTCAGTGGACTATTGACCACGAGTGACAACAGGTAGGACTTCTATAATATAGGACGGCCTCCAGTTCTATGGTGGCCTCCATTAGAATAAATGATGGAACTAAACCTCATTTAATGCATGACCCTACCAACAAATGATATTCTTATACAACTATGAGACCTCCCAACATCCTATATCACTTCATTTCAAGTGAAAATCATCTCTTTTAGGGGTTACGGACCCAATAATTTGAATCCAAATTCAATGTAGAAAATAAGAAATGTCACTCATTAAAAAATAAAACTTTCCTAAAAAACAAAACACACGTAATAACATGGGGGTTTAAAATCTCCACACCATACAAAACTCATACTTGAGCTATGAAACTGAGAAACAGTTTGTCTCCTATGATGAACAAAGTGCACATATCCTAGGAATTAAAATCACACAAAAAATATACCTACACCAACCTTCATCACTTCTTAAAACCACATCGGTCGATAATCCAATAGTATTATCAAGAACTTATCTCAAACACAACCCCCAAATATGATGACATCACAAAACTCTTCATTCATTAATGTCACACCATATGGAATGATTTTACGAGTCTATACCAGACCATATTCAACCAAAACTATAACTCTAACTCACAATCTCTCTGTCAATACAATATATTTCGCAAGGCCTCTCTTCAACACTAACAGTGATACCGAACAATAAAATATATATGTCTCATAGACCCAGTCCATAAAATTGATTCCCTCTTGATTCAAACATTCAGTGTGATCCCATTTCTATTATCCCGCATTATTGGTCACTAACATCAAAAAAATTTATTACAAACAAAACAATTTAACTGACACTATCACATGGGTTTTCACCTATAAACTAACCACTACTAGTTGGTTCAAACAATATGGTATGTGTGATATTCACTAAAAATCGTTTAAATATTAACTACAAGTTAAACATTTCCATGGTTTACACCCCACCACAAGATAAAATTAATAGTGATCATGGTGAACCAAACTAGATGATACCCACTGTCTACCAAAGTCTAGAATTAATCAGCCTTTCCTACAATACACAATTGATTATTCAACCCAAAACATATGTTAGGTTGTATTAAAATATCAATGTCTTATATAACTACATTCTAATATGAAACCCACCACCCTTTATAATAGATCCGAATTGGTATTTATATGGTTCCAACATGAAACACCCAACTCTCGAACCAAGAACTGGTCAAAAGCTGATATAACACAACATTCAGAATCTTGGACTAGAATGATTAGTTTCACTATACTCCATTCATATGGTATAAAAATATTTATATTCCTTATAAAAATGGAATTACAATAAAGTATTCCCATAATAGTCAATACAATTCACCTTAAATGGATTTAACCCATCCAAGGCTATTTAAAATTGAATATAATGGAAAAACCATAATTTGTTTGCTATTCCAAATGGTTGGATATACATGATCTTGCATCACCAAAGAAGATGATCCTGATTCCCTTAACACCAATAAAATTACATCGCCTTCAAAAACACGTTAACCAAATTCCAAACATTAAATTCAATGAAACTCCTTAGTCGATCATCTAATCAATTGAGATCAAAACCATGCTATATCATGAGGATTGATTTTAAATTGATCCAAATCACCCTACTACATCCCTAAAACATCTTGGTCCAACATAAGCAGTTAAAATTCATCCAAAACCACATTTTAATTTATTCATATCATTACCTAGTGATCCTGATTCTCTATATATGTTACACCAACACCTTGTCTCACGACATAGATAACACATTAACACTCGGATTGAGCCTTCAATGACTGATCTAATACTCCAAACAAGATATTTTTGTTATCATCACCCAAATAAATATACTATTAATAATCATGGACCATGAAACTTCCATCACTACATATATTGGATGGGTTTAGCCACCCAACTTATTACCAAGTACCTAGCTATAGACACCAGTCACTGCTCATCTCTTACTTTTAAGAACTTAATCTATGGAGTCCATTGATACCCAACTCAGCATGAGGGCCACACCCCCATATAGATTTTGGTTCACTCCCAGTCACATGGATTCACTTATACCACCATTGGAACCAAACTCAACTTGATTTACCATATAGATAAACATGTTAGTTCTAATGAACCACACTCAACCTCATCATCTACCCCTGAAAACTGATTATGAGTAACTAGGTTTGAATATACAAATACACATTGTTCTGTTATGAAACAACCACCACCTTAGAATAGTCATCTTGTATCACATCAAGTATTTAGGCAACCTTTTTTGATTGGATAATATATTTTCTATCACATTACTTTAATAAGAATATCCCAAACAAAACTACTAAGGTTCCATGACTCTCCACCAAGAAGTTGTGAACCCATGGTAATCATTAAACTTCTACAATCACATCATATTTACTCCTTTAATATCCAAGCAACACACCATAAACTCATATATTTTTTTTTTCTCCAATCCAAACACAAATTTCCCAATACATAGACAATGTGAAGGTTCTAGACACAAGAAAAGCCTGTGATGGTTCATTTCTCACATTTATATTTTTTTCAAAAATGATGATGAAGCTGATATATAAAAAATGATAATTTTTTTGATAAATTAAATTGAATCAAATAGAAATACCCAAGGATAGAACACCAAAAAAATGCTCAGGATCAACACATATTTTTTATAATTAATTTAATTAATTATGAATTAAATTGTGGTAATTCATTATTCATTTATTGATATGAAAATAGATATCGGTAGTATCAATATTGGGTTTATTTAATCGATAGAATATTACCTCTAACAATTATCCACACGTGTTCCAAAAATATCTAAAAATCATTGTAGTAATCATAGGAAGTATAATGTATGATCCGATCATTTATTTCACTAACCTTTAATCACCATGAAAATCACATCCAAATAGTTTTATGTGTTCTCTCCACACTCAAGAGAGGGATTTTAATGAAGAACACACTCTGATCAGGAGAAGATTCTTGGATAAGGGATCTCTTTATGGCTTCGATTGGATTTTATCAATTATACAGGCATAGTAAAATAAATGAATTGGATATATTTGGAAATAGTATACATGAGTATATATTTTGATAGAAATAGAAATAAATAATTGAAAAAGATCCATTCATTATTTATTTAATACCTTGAGGAACCCCATATATATAATAATAATTATAATATTTTTTTTGACTTTGGATTAACTTGAGAAATAAAATAAAATATTTTTATTCAAATAATATTCAATATTTATTATTTCTCACCAGACAATTAAATTAGCCTGACCATTCCACCAAAAACTTTATCATACATTGAATACAGAATATTTATTTAATAAATAAATACCACAACATTATTCAGTAATAAATATTTAAATATTATATAAACCAAATAGAAAATAAGTTATTTAAAATATTCCTCTGATATAATATTCTCTCAAATAATGGGAGATAAAATATATATGATCAAGAAAACATGAGAAACAATGTGCGGGAAAAATAGTTATTCATCTTATTATGAAGTAAAAAAGATATTATTTAACTGATATTATGGATACACATAGTATGTGACTCTCTTGGAATCTTTCTCAGTGGCATTAGGATAAGCAACCTAAAGTCCATGGATAACATTTGGAAACACACCAATGAACCCATAGAAAAAGAAGTTAATGTGGAAATGATGTCATACCTCAAACAGACTGTCAATATTTTTAATAATCCCGTTATAATTATATATTTAATCAAAAGGTTACACACTTGTTCCATCATTATATGTTATCAATGTATCTTTCTTTGAATTTTCAAAAATCAGTGGTTCCAATAAAGCACCATGAAAATGGATTTATTTAGGACATATCATTTCCATCAATGGGTCTGAGATATCAAATTTCCATAAATATCAGAATGGAAAATTAATTTATTACAATATTCATTAGTTTAATATTTCTCATGATTCACCCAATGAATCTTACCTCTCGACAAGAATATTTTATTATAGTTTTCATTAATACATTAATGTAATTGAATAATAATAATATATAATAAAAATATTTAATTCTAAATATCAATAAAAACATCTATAGATAAGATCATCTAGTGACACATTTAAATATTGATTTTCTACTAGTGAGACTCATTCTAATGATATCATGTGTTGGATATTACCAAAGGCATACACCATGAAAAGGTGACTCAATGTCCTATGATTCCCCATCCATGATATACTATAACATTTTTTCCCCTAATATGATATCATCTGACTATTGAATATATATTTAAGAATACTATCATGGAAAATTGGGGTTCTCATCAAAGTAGTAGACTACTATGACTGTTTAGTGAGGCACCTACTCTTTGGAAATTTTCACATATAATGGTATTTATATGAACAATTCTGATGTGATAAGGTATTAGATAGTATTAAAAAATACGAATAATAGTAATCATAAATTATACAGATGTTGGTTCTAGGGATCCAACTCCAATTGATTCCCACATGCACTAGACCCAACGTCTAATAAATATTAGATGGCTAAATCTATCATGAATCTCATGCTTCTATAAAGATTGTTCTTCAGTTAAGGGGTCTTCCACATTTTATTCCATGGGAATTCTACTTATAATAACTTCATAAATCAGAAAACAAAATCCCTTAAGGGTCTATACTTACGGAGTACATTCTATGTTCATTGGTTTGAAATTAGCACTTTTTCAAGAGTCACCTCTATAATATTACCACAATAAAATTTTTTATGATATTTACCACTATATTCCACATTAGGATCCTCGAAAAAGATTCATATAGAATCAATAACCTTGGTTATATAAAAATATTTAATAATTGGACTTTATTGTAGTATCAGTGAAAACTGAATACTTTGAACTCTACAAGTTTACAGCTCCTTCGTTGAGGCCGAAAACATATCATAACTATGAATTCTAATCATTTTGATATTTTTGAAAACTAGAATAAGTATATCTTTTAATAAAAAACTCATAAATCCCACCATAATCCATGAACTTATATTTATTTCTACTCATATGCATGTGGATATACTTAACAAGAAACCAATGTTTTTCTCTTGAATCTCTTGTATTTATTTATACCATTCTTAATGCATAAAAAACCTTGATTATATTACATGAAATGGAATACATGATTGATAATATTAATGAATAATATGGGATCTTAATCGTACTCTATTTATCTTGTTATTTTTTACGACACATTTTCATTAAAGGATTCATACCGTGTGATAATAGAACCAATCCCCTATTGGATCATTTCATACAAAATCAAATTAGTATCTGTCATATATATGTACATTAACTTAGTCTATGTAGCCGATTGGATCTATCATGAATTATCATGATCCCTAGAATATAGGATTCTTCACATATGTCCTTCTTGGAGATACAATTTTTTAACCAATCCCGAAAAGACATTAAGACTTGTATGCCATTTTTAGTAATTAATATTTCCTCAACATATATTACATAGAAAATGACTTCATTTCTACTAATCTTATTGTAAAAACATGTGTCACATTAAATTTTAATGAAACCCAAATCTGATTGAGATTCATCGAATTAAATTTTCTATGATCTGGATGCTTATTTAAATCCATAAATGAATCCCAATAACATAAAAATACATTCAGCATAACATGGAGCCACAAAATATTTTAATTTTTTTCAAATGGACATCTTTTTTATGGATCCCAATGGAGAATGATGTTTTGAAAATCATCTTCCAAAATTTGTTGTCTTGGTAAGTTTTTATAGAAAGGAGAATTATGATAGACTTAATCAAGGAAACTTTTGAAAACATTCCATCATACTTAATTACCTGGAATTGTTTAAACCCTTTACCCACTTGACTTTATATATAGGTATTTAACTTAGCTTCCATGTACAGTATTCTCCTAAATACCTATTTTCACCTTATAGTATTTACATCAACCGACGTATCAAACAAAACAAATAATGGTTAGGATAAGTGGAATCTATTTCAGAAAACATGGATTCATTCTATATAGATTCTTTTGAGATTTAAACATCCTTTTTATAGGATAGAGGCTCATAATTTTCAACCAATAACGATTCACAACCTTCAGTAACCTGAAAACCATATCAATCTGATTATTTAACTATCATATAATCCAACACCATACTTGTGTTTTAGGAACTACTTCTTCCATGAGGACTTGTAGGATATCTTGATGTACCTAATCCTTTGTATATTGTTCCTCAACTTCATTTAATCCAATCTATTATCTATAATAATATTAGGCAGTATTATCCCACTCATGAAATATGGATTGTCTCAAGAAAGTCACATTTTTCTGTGAGGTGTTTTATAGTTAGTATCCATTTGCATCCATATGATACCCTATAAATATAAATGTTTCTCTTTACAAGTCTATATTATTTACTAAAAATGCCTTAACAATTCATTATAACCCCATACATTTTTATGCGAAAAATTTTATTCATTCCACTCCATAACTTTATGGCAGTTCCATTCACTGATTTATTTTGTACTAATTATATTATGTATGATAGTGTTTGTAAATAAAGTATCCAAAAGGATAATAGAATAACATCTTAAATTATCATCATCTTTACCAAGTAAAATAAGTTATTGTTCATTATTTTGCTAAAACGATTCCCATTTAGTGTATAAGGTTGGGTGATTCATTATAGAGTCCCCAACTCCCGTACAACGATGATAAAATCTTGGATAATACATTCACCACCTTGTTCTGTCCAATTAATTTAATTATTCAGTAAACATTATGATGTAAGAATACCGAACAATAGCTTCTATTATAAATGGTCCACACACAATTGTGTGTACCCATCCTAAAATATATATGTCACTTTTCACCCTTTAAACTTAATGGAAATTTGGTTTTTTTTGTTAACAAGAATGATATATTTCAAGTTGTTTTAACTCATATGGATCTAAATAACCATATTTTCTGAGCTTTTTCAAACACTCCTTGTTTAGTTGACCAAGACAATGATTCCATTTTTGGGTCTTATATTAGTTTTGTGAACATAATTCACTATAAAATTCAATACAAGTTTATTATATTCTAATAGATAATAACCATTATTTATATTTTACATTCTATAATATATGTTTTCATTATAAAGAAACAAAATTTATTTTCATACATAAAAATAAGCCCATATTCATCTAGGCGTGATACATAAATGATATTCATGGTAATAATTTGTACATAAGACATATTTTAATACCAAAATAATTCACATTGGAAATGAAAGGAGGAAGTCAAAAATGGCTCAAACCCACTGGAGCCAGCCTCACACCATTAACATAATAGTTCGGGCTCTGATATTTATGTTATTATTATTTTCATGTGGATTAGCCATGCTCACATTATTATCATCTCTAAAATACATTTTTCATATATAAATATTTCTGAATATAATTGGTTCCTACATTTTGATATATATGTGAGCACCAAAAGATATTTCTAATACCCAATGTACAGATATTGAAAGATTATATCCAATAATCAAAACTCATTTAACTATCCCTTCATTCTGGTTATATTTTTTCTTCTAGTACCCATTCATTAGACATTGAAAACATATAGAACTATTTTTCCATGCCTGTGAATATTTATATTTTTTGGATGGATATTATTCCAGAGAATTTGAATATTTTTGAGATGTTATCCCCTTAATCTCATTCTTACATTTCATATTCACTAGAACGATGACAAATTTCTCAATCCCTAGGTCATTAACCACATAGATAATCATTATAATAATTTATGAATGAATATTCTAATTATTTATCATATTATAAATGAAAATAAATCTTGATAAAGTATTCAAATGCAAGGAATGTAAAATATTTATGCTAAAACATAATGGAATTTAATCCCTATAATGTATATGCACTCAATGAAACAAATAATACATACTACATGTTGCTCAACTAGTGCAGATTCTCTATGATTAGTTGTAAATAGTTAATTTGAGAAATCATATCACTCTTATCCCACCATCCCATTATAGTGATTTGGAAGGTGAGACTTCTTGCTATATGTATCCACGTCCTCAAGTTGCTTAAAAATATCACTGGTAATATATAATAGGATGAAACACCAAACATTTTTGGAATTGTTAAAATGATTCTCCTAGAGGGAAAACTCTTCATCACTAGCCTAATTGCTAGGAACATCATGAATATGTTCATCCAATACATATAATTTCCTTTTATAGAATAGGATAACAAATATATTCCTTAGATTCTCCTAGAAATTTATTTCAGTAAGAAGGTAATCCTTCTCATATATGGATCATAGAGATATGATTGAAGTCATATTTAATTATGTTTTTATAAATGATATGATTGAAATATTATTACTTTATCTATAAAAAATTATACAAATAAATAAATATTTAATTCAAAATATCCAACTATTTCATAGAAAACCAATAACCATTACTATTGGATTTAGAATATCCTATTTATTTGACATTATGTATGCAAGGATCCATATTCCTGTTATTGTTTCCAATCATTGGTTGGTCAGGAAACATGAATGGTTTTATGTAGGCATTCAAAATTTCAAATTTAATAAATCAAAGTTATTTGATTTGATGATTGGACTACCCAATACTCGAATAATTAACTTGGATTTTCTTAACAGTTGACTATAAATTAAATGAATTCATTTTTTAGATTTCAAAACATTTTGTGAACTATGTAATGTGATCCCAAAAATTCATGTTATAATTATCCAATAATTTAAAGTCCCCGTCCTTAGGTGGTCATGTTCCTTGAACTATGGTTTATTTTATCTCGAGTAGAGGAAGGATATACCGACATAACATATATTATTGAGGCATTAAATCATTTTATGTGAAAATTTACAATTATTATCTTTATAAAATGATATCCAATATTAAGTGGATTTACATAAGTGAATAACCATTTCTTAGATAATATTTATTTATAAAAAAAATTATTTTTGTTATATCTTTAAGGATAGTTAATTCATGAATTTGTGTAACCATGTAAAAACATCCATAATGAAATAACCATGAAACTTGACATAAATTAAATAATAAAATTGTATAATCATGAACTTTTACTAATGGACTGTTTATCTAGAATATGATTAACTAACCATCGAACAAGGGGGAAATAACTCGAATGGATTATGGATCTTTTAATGACTCTCCACATGTCCACCTATGTATATCTATTGGAATGGTTTTACCTCATCTTGAAAAATGAACCACCTCCTCTAACATTAGATCTCCATCCATTAGATAATCTTTTAATCAGACATAGGTAAATGGAAAAAGGGTTTTACATTAAAAACCATTAGAATGAAGGCATTTACATAATGAGATGAGAGATTACACAATGGTTGAAAATTTAATTTAATAATAAATTAAATGAATCTAATCACACATAATGTTCATCATATATTATCATTATTATCCATTATCATGCCACAAATTGTGCATTTAATAAAATTACTAATTAGTTTTAATTGTACATATTTATGATAAATCACGTTCGAATCAATTAATTCAATTATTTTAATTAATAAATTCTTTTAACAAAATTATCATATTAATTTCCTTTAGATTATAATCCATAATAAAATTAATCAAACCCAATAAATTTATTTAAAACTATTTGTGTGCCTAAATTTACTTTCGAGGCAACACGGTGAGTACCCAACCAAACTAACGAATATGTATTACACTTTTATACTATTTACATGTGAGTCATGTGGAATATATGATTTATCAAATTTATTGATTATGTGTATTATAAAATTAATGATTTCATATATTACATGATTTCACAATCACGAGCTACGCATCAGTGTAGTAGTGAAAAACCAATAATATGACTCATACATGATATACATATATGATCAATACATATAAATTAATTTAATATTTATATATATTAAAAACCATAAGTGGGAATGTCCTATTATGTTAATGGACACATATATAACATGTTGATAAGTTTTACATGGTATAATAAATCAATTTTAATTCTGTTAAATTTGGTATAACTAAATGATGTGTACAAACCAGCTACAGGGCGTGTAAGTTTATCAACAACTATATGAGAAAAATGGCTAGGGACTCAGTGGGTATTTATATCATAAAACAATTGGAATGCATTATATGTACAAGGGATACATGTTGTGCGGTAATTGAGTTATAAGGTCACCAATTAGTTATGCCATTAAGGAAGATACATGACCTATCTTTGACCAAAGGACTGCATGCTATATACATTGGCTACATGAACTGTTCTCTGGATAACCATGCATATGTCTATCCCAATCAACATGTGTTTTGTATGAAAATTCGTCATGTGTATTCAAATATCATGGTTTTAATTAATTGTGAATAAATGTTTGTTGCATTGACCACTAGTACAAGACATGCACCTCTGGGTATACAACATGTACCCTTGTTTTATCTTCTAGGAGTCATCTTCACCTATAGTGGAGTTATTTATTTTAATTTAATTTAATAAATTCAATGATGTGATTATATTTATATGAAATGAATGTTGGGGAAAACAACTCCCAATATAGTATAAATAATGAGAAAAAACGAATTGAAAACTAAATGAAAAATGATTGATTCAATCAATGATATTTTATATAATTATGAAAATTTATGTGACAGCTCTAATACCACTTAAAGGTTCTAGGTGTAGTAGTTGTGTGATTTGGGTCATTCATAGAAATTATTTTTGTCCTGATTGATGATCAATCTGAGATTTACACAATAATAATCACCATGATCAATGGAATAAACCAATGAAGAAAAAAATGGGATTTAATTTTAGAACCAAGTGCATGATCATCATATTTAATTTATAAATAATTTAATTATTAAAGAATTACCATGTGACAATTATTTATTCATTGATATATATGAAAATTGATCTATATTGTGACAACATTGTGTTGAATGAATCAAGAGAATATTCCCTCTTGGATTGATCCACACATGTTCTTCAAATCATTGAACATCATTATATGAATATTCAGGTGCTAACATGGATGATCATATCGCATGCATCATTAACCTTTCATCAAAATGATAATTACATACAAATATTTCTATATGATCTTTCTAGATCCAAGAGTGGGTGGTGGAATAATATTATTCTCTGTTCTTGGGAACGTTATTGGATATGGGATCTCTCTAGTTCTTTTCTGGGATTCTCCAAAATCATTGTCCAAAACCACACCAACGAATTAGCTCTATTTGAGAATAATATAATTTGGTTTATATATTACTACAGTTAGAAATAAATAATTTCCCATGTTCCCTATTTATATATATAATCCCTTGTATAACCCCATATAAACAATAAAAAATCTCTTCAGGCACTTAACTTGAAAATTAATATTAAAAATAATTTATTCAAATAATATTTAATATATACTATTTTTTACATGACCCTTAGGATTGGTTTTCCATTCCTCTATATTATTTACCAGACCATCAATAAAATATATTTATTTAATAAGTCAATATCACTTCATTATTCTACAATAAATAAATAATAGTATATTCACAAAATATAAAATAACTACTTTTTAAATATTCTGCTCACATGATATACTCTAGAATAACTTCGGAAGATATATATGAGGTTATTAAAAGATTAATAATTATTATACAACATGAGATAATAATATTTATTCAATTTGTTAAATAATAAATAATAATATATTATGAAACTAAGATTTAGAAAACAATTTTTTTGTGACCCTCTATGCCTTTTTTGGAGTGGAATTAGGAGAAACAACCTAACATCGAAGGTTAGCATCTAAAAAAATTCCAAGGAATCCATTAGGAAATAATTTAATGTCACAATTCCATAATACCTCATATAGATGATCACTATATAATATAATACCTATATCACAATGTTTCTAATCAAGAATGTTGAACACTACTTCCCTCAACATATATACTCAATGTCTCATTCTATGAATTTTAAAAAAAATAAAAATAGAATTTAGAAAAGCATGACAATGGATTTTTTAGGATATATCATTTCCATAAATGTTTCTACGATATAAATTTCTATTAATTAATGTGAGGGACACATACTTTATCTTATTATTAATTATTGCAATATTACTTGTGATGCGCCCAATGTATCCTCCCTCTCCATGAAATTCACCATCATAGTTTTCATGAATATAAAGAACTAAGTATATCATAATAATAATAAATAATAATATTATATTCCCTATATTAATTCACATGTAAATAGGGTGGAACATCCCATGAGACATATAATGTTTTCTTTCCTACTGGCGGGTCTCATTCTCATAATATCTTATACTGGATGTCACAAAGGGAATACACCATGAGAATGTGCCACAATGTCCCATGAGTCTCTAATCCTTATATAATTCATAATTTGTGTGCCTAAAAAATATCATTTTTTATATAATATATATTTAATAATACTATTTTGGACCATCACGGTTCTCATCATAATGGAGAACTAATTTGACCTTTTTTTCTACATTTATTCTTAGGACATTATCACAAACTATGTTACACGGAATAACAATGAAGATGTGATCATATATTTATTAATATTCAAAAAAATGAATATTGGTAATCATAATGTACATATATGTTGGATCTAGGGATCTAAATCCAACAAAATTTATACCAATTTAATAATTTGGAAAACAATGGGTGCTTTCTCTCGAACCATTGGGATGTATCTCCTTAATAGAAACATACCCCTCAAATGGTTTGTTGTGACCTTGATTTGAACTGAAACCAATGGGTCACACACATTATTGGTGACCACTTAAAACATATGAATCAAAAACCCTTGAATCATATTATACCAAGACCTACTCAAACGCCATGCCAAGCATCTTTTCAAAATAAAACTCCCCATTTGACCACTCATTACCTGATCATTATTCCATCCTAGACCATCCAAAAAACCTCACCACATAAAATAATGTTTTAAAAATCCTTAACTCTATAAAACACACTGATCTTTCCCTCAAATCCTAAACACCGTAAGCAATATAACATAGTGTATCCAAAACCCTAAAAGATGGGGTTACTCAGAAGCCTATACCAAACCCTTCTAAGAGTATCAACCTGCACAAGGAACCTCATCCCCAAAACCAAAACATCTCTTTAGAAATATCATGTATATGTTGAGAACTCTCAAGGAATATCAATGCCTAAATTTCATGTCCCCGGACACTTGGCTCTGGTTCCCTCTCAGAAAATTTCACAATGCTTAACTAATCCTAGACCTTCCTATCTAGGACAATTACCAACCCCTCTATCAAAACTATACTAGAAGATAAAAGAATACTAATATGTGTGATCATTTATTCCAGAACCATCCTTAAATATATGGGTCATCTAACAAAAAGTTATATTCATCACAATACACAATTAATATAAATTTTTGAAACTAGATAATCGATAGCACCTCTTTCATTTATATCAAAATCCAACACATTTTCAATACACTTACACAAGTAAACATACCCAAGGGTGACCAAAACCACTTGGGGTCACCATCATGGATCACTGAGCATCAACAAACTAAGAAAAAATGTTTCATATACTCATAAAAACCCCCTCTATATAATCCAAACATTATAAACCATCAAAGTATATATCTTAAAAAAAACCCATACATGTCTCAAGATCATGTGACATATAACGGGCCAAAACTAACCACCATTCTCAACTATCTCTCATAAGTTCATAGAAACCAACACATAATAAAGGTATCTCAACTCAAGAACACTCTCTATCACAAAATTCCAATAAATAGGTTTAACAAGGTAACACTCACATTTTTTTAAAGAATAATATTATGTTTGATAATGTGTATGATATACAACTTGAGCCCAAACAAACCAAAATATACTATTTAGACATGGCCATTATAATATAGGATCTTAAAATATTTAGTATGAATAGAAATAAACAATATTCTAAAATTATATATAATTATTCTAGAGAATGAATATAAATTGCGATATTATGACTCAATTTTTTGTAATGTCTTAATTGCTTCAAAAAAATAAAATTTCATAAAAAATGTTTTTGTTGATTTTTTTGAGAAATTATTTCATTTAATTTTTACCAATTTTGGAAATTTTATTTTATAAAATAAAATTCATATGGGGAATTAGATTGTCAAAATTATCTTATAGTAAAATCTTGTAATTTTTCTAAAATATTGAATTTTCATTGAATAGTAAAAGATTTCATTTTTTCTAACACTCTCATTTAATTTATATAAATTAAAATAAAATTAAAATAATAATTTATTTTGAAAGTAATATAACAATTATATAGTGATATTTAATATAATTAAATACATTTGAATCATATTTATACCATATTTTTTATTAGTTTATTTTATAATTAAAAACACATTTTTATGAAAGACATTTTTAAAATGAATAATGTTTCTCTATATTAATTAATTAAACTAAAACCTAAAAAGAAATTATTTAAATGAAAATTAAAAATAATAAAACAATTTATATGAATTTAGATTAACATAATTTTTATTTCTAATCATATAGTTAATATAAGATCATCTTTCTCTTGAAAAATATATTTTCCTAAAAAAACTGTTATTCACACTTTGCATGATTATAGCTAAATTAATTTAATTCACAAATATGTATTGATTTTATAAAATTTAATAAATATTTTGAATAAAAATAGTTATTATTTTTTTAATTTCAACATAATCATTGTTTATTTTGAATAGTATAAATAGTAAAACAATTCATCATCATGGTAAAATGATATATTTGGTTTTTTGGATTAAAACTAAGTTATAAAGCCATAATTTTTCATATTAATTATTATTGTATGATTTTATTTCAATCTTTATCACCTTAGTAACTATATTAATTTATTTTTGGGACACTTCTTCTATTAAATTGAACAATGTAATAATTTATGTAATGAAAAAGACAATGGTTGACAGTCTATCCTCTAAATATATATTATATGTTCACATAGGGAGTTAAATAAGTATATAATAGATAATAAGGTTTATTATGAATATAATGAAATTATTTACATGGTGTTAATTTAATTTTAATTTTTTGTGATAATATAGTTACCTTAAATTTTTATAAAATACATACACAACGCTTGTGAATATAGTGGGAAAATCAAAGTAAATAATTTTAATAACAATAAAATTAATATTATTGGGATGAGTGTTGGTTCCAAAAAATTATATATTAAATAATTACATATTATTGATGGTGAAATAAATTAAATTAAAAATTTATTATTTTCATAATTATTTTAAATTCAAATTGAATTAATATTATTAAAATTGTATGTGAGGATATTTTATGCTGAATAATAGTTTTTTTTAAAATTATTGAAAAATCATGAAAAAAGAAAAATATGATGATAAATATTATAAAATTTCATCCACTTTCCCTTTTTTATTCAATTACTATAATATAGTTAATATTATAAACCTTTTGGTTTGAAATTTTTTTTACCATGATTAATGTTAAAACTAGTTTACCAGTTGTGTAACGAAATTATAAGAGTATTTTTACAAATAAAACATTTCCATATCCAACTTTATATCCTCATTTAAACCTTATAATATCCCACATTTAAATCTATTTCCATTTGGAATAATGTTTCTTGGTAATGAATTTACAATTTTTTTATCCATTTAGGAATTCTCTTAGTTGGTCCCCTCCCAACTTATAAAAGGTAACCCCTTATCCTCTACTGCCCCCAATTAAAAACCTAATTCATTGAATACCAACTAAAATACCATAATCATTTCTCTTATCAAATACTAGGTTATTTTTTCAAAATTTCAATGAATCTATTCATGTGGTATAATCCTTAAAAGGTTGTATGAATAAGAGGTATCACTGTTAACCGAGTGTTTATGTTTAATTTATTCCTATATATCAATGAAATCTAAATTAATCATAATAATATAATAAAAAAATAATGTATCATATTTTAATGTGTTATTATGTTAATATCATAACCTATTTCAGTCTCTTATTTGATTAATTGGAAAACAAACCCATCATTTGGGTGTACGGTAGACTACAACCTCATGAGATGATGCAATTAATTTTCAGTCACCTCATCTTAAAAATTACTTAATAATTGATAATAAATATATATATATATATATTTTAATATATGATATTAAAAAAACAATTATCATTTTAAATGATAGTATACTAATTTCTTACATACATTTCCATTTAATGTAAAATTGAAATGTTGTTATTTCAAACATGTGGACTACCTCCTCCATAAACTGACGAGATTCATATTTATCAACACATCACATGGATGATATAAATATTTTTATTTATATAAATAATATTGAATTTTTTACATTATTAAAATTTTGTAAAGTTCAAATAATATGAACCATCTTTTTATAATGATCATTGAAAAATATAAATGTTTCAAAAGTGTGCGTACAACCAACTGTATCCATGATTTTAACATAAAATTTTTTTTATAACCATATTTATTAATTGGTTTCATAATTATAATTATTTTATAGTTGTAATAATTATTTCTAGATTATGATTCAATAGATGATGGAATAATAAAAAATTTTACAATATTCAACCTGTTGATGTCATTTTGAACTTGTGGGTTGAATATCATTAAAATGTATAACATGAATATAATTGATTAATTAAGAAGCTATAACATGGTAATAAATAAATAAAATTAATAATAAACATGAAAAGATTAATAATAACATAATTAATTAATATTATTTTATTATTTTGGAAGATAAAAGATGTATGTTTTGAGTTTGGCCAATGGTAAGTGATATCATCTCAATTTATTTTCATCAAAGAATATTTTAATATTATGTGTTTAATTTTTTTATATTGTGAATATGATTAAAATTTTAAATCTTATATCCGAAATACCTAATAATATATTTTATTTTAACTTATACTTCATTTTACATTATCCATGGTGGTTTGAATTGAAAGTTACTAAGTGGTAAGGAGGTTTAAAACTAAATTTATTTTTATTTGGTTATGTTACCTTTTAATTAGATTTGATAACTTGACATTATGAATATTTTAAATTTTGATTATTTAATATTTTATTAACACTTGTTTTTAGTGGTTTTACCCTTGTTACAAAAAGTCACTTCATTGATTAGTTCTCACAACCATGTAATGGCCATTATAAGGGATCTTCATATCAAATTATTTATTTCATTTGGTTATGAGTTGAATGTTATCAAAATTGTAACAGTTTATTTTACAATATCATAATTTTATGGAATTGACTGTATTTATGTATTTATTAGGAAAATTATATTATCTTCTAATATTAAACCCAATATATTTTCTTCTCCTATGTTTATTTTTATAATTATTAATTTTCCTTTTATTTTTCACTTTTATGTAATCAAAATATCATAAAAATGAATTTAAAATAATCAGCCTCTATTTTTTCTTTTTTCATAATGTCTTTGTTGTATATGTCAATATTTAAGAAAAATGTTTTAAAGAATATTTTTAATATTACATTATTATTGTTTAAATTATTATTTACCCATGATATAATTTTTAATAACATTTTTACATGAATATTTAATAATTTTTTGAATGAGTTTGTTATTGAATTTTAATTGAATATTTGAATGAAATATTTGTTTTAATATTCTTATCATGAAAATAATTTCCCATTTCCCTGAACAGTCTACGATTTTCAGGTTCCTCAACAATTTTTATTGATATTTTTCAATGAAAATGGGTTTTTCTATTATTTTATAATTTTTTAGTTTTTGAAAAAGAATTTCAAAGTGAAAAGATGGTTTTCTTCATGAAATTTTTAATTATATTATTATCATATTTTTATTTATCAAGGAAAAGAACAATTATATTACATATAATACACATGGGACATGTTTTTATTATTTCATACTTTTGTTTTTGTGGATGGTTTATGATAATATTAATTGGAAAATTGATTGATATTGCAGATAATAGTTTTTTAATACAAATGTTAACATTGAATACATTTCACCTCTTTCATATCGGAAATATAATGGACTTAGTAAGTGATATTTCGGGCCTAATATATCCCAAAGATGCATGGAGAGGTTTCATGATACAAAATGAGTAGGGTACTTTCATATATACTTACCCATATATAGATGATGTATTAGAATGATTCTAGGATATTAATTTTATGATGTCTGACATTTAGCATTCCATAATTATGAAATCAATTATTTTTATCCATGTGATTATTTTATTATTTATGATATTCATCAATTAAATTCAATATCATGCGATTAGTTATGTGAAACTATTTTAACATTATTTATTCCTACCATATTATTAATCATTTTCATGTTATTGATTTAATGAAATGTGTTTAAGTTATTTACATTTCCATATTACTTATTTATTATTTTCAAATGACAATTACACTACATATAACACTTATATAACATATATGCTCATAATTATTTTTTCATTTCCTCAATATTACCAGAATTGTGTTATGATTCATATATAAGGATATTCTAAAAGGAAAAATTGTTTACTCAATAAAAATAATATAGTTTATATTTAAACTATAAAATTTAAGTTTTTGATTTATGTATGAATCTTTTTTAATAATAATAATAAAATATTTAGTATTTTTTGATGGAATAACTTATTATTATATCAATTTAATAAAATAATTCCCAATTCTGGGATGCAAGAGTAAGGTACATTATAGTCGGTATCAAGGAATGGTTAGTTGAAACCTTGATAAATATATATTAGAAAAACATAGATCATGAAATATATCCCTATGATAAAGTTTGAGAATAATTATATGTGTAAGATAACATCATAATGTTTCTGAATGGTAGAGACTATATGTTTTTCAAAACAATATATCCATATTTGGATAGTACATGTTGGTATGGTTTTTTCATAGATGCATCTAGAGGTAACCACCCCTGAAATAGTTCGTCAAGTATATTTCGACCGTCATACTAGTGCATATTGAGTTTGGTCTTACTAAGAACATCGTTTGACACTTCTGAGTGACATTTTTTGGTTGACTCATTTTTTGTCTATGAACTATTATAATGAATGATATAATATAACCTACAAGAAACATATGAAATTCCATAGTGATATGGGAATAAAAACCTATTTTTTAATAATTGATTTAGTGTAAATTTCATTATAGGAATAAATATTTAATATTTTTTATAAAGAAGTTTATCTTTATTGAAAATCATTATAGTTAACATGATCATTATGATAATATTCAATTAATATTATTTGATTTTATGGAAATAATACGCTTGATAGAAATCCATAATGGATAAAATGTTATTTGATGATTAATTTTATTTTAAGGATGTTCATTATATTTCTTAGTACATTATAATAATTATAGAAATTTAGATTTAGAAAAAGAATCACATGGATACATGTTGAAAACTCATCATATTCGTCATGGTCTTAGGTCTTGAACACAAAACCAATTGGAGACATGTGTGAGGAACCTACCACTAGAATATGTGAAGTACTAATTAATATGAAATTATTTATACAAAAATAGTTTGATGGTTAATATTATATTGATTTTTTGAAAAATATTACAAGATCAAGTAATTTTGATTTTGAGGTAATTATTGATATTTTGATTGATGTTTTTTTGGTTGAAATAATATATTACCATCAAGTTTAATATAATGGATTACATGGGAGGAATGCTAATAAATATTTGTTGATGTAAGTTAAAAACCTTGAGATCATCTTTGAGGTGAAAATATTCATTAATGATGAGGTTATTGAGTTTAATTAGGATATTGAGTAATTAATTTTTTGGAATAATTTATTTTAAAACATTGGTGGAAATTTTGTTTTAAAATATATTAATTATTCATATGAAGGTATAAAAATTTTTATATAATATTACATTATGGTAACAATTTCATTTTTAGTAAATATTAAAAAATATTTGGAATATATAATTATTATATTATGGATCATATTATCCATTAAAATTTATGATTACTAATTTAGGAAAATAAAATTCATATTAGATAGTCATTTCATGGAGTGAGTGATGAAGTCAAAACTGATTAAAACAAAACCAAAGAATAAAATTATGTTTAGGGAAAATAAATATATCAAGTATGTATATTAACATATGTTCATAGTCTTGATGGTAAGGTAATCCCTCAGCTCTAGTAAAATTTTCTTGAAATTGAAATGTTATACAATTATAATCACTTCCAATGACACAGTTTCCTTTTACCAATCATAGATATATGGTTTTATGGTTTTTAACATTCTCTATACTATATTATATATCACACCCTATTTTTAATTTTATGTTAGTATTCTCATCTATGTCAATATTTTCAATTCGTATTAATATTCTCTTATTTGGATCATTTTTTTGTGTTATTCAATTTGACCTTCATATTTTTCGTTCCCTTTTTATGAGAATGTTTATTTAACACATACGATGTGGGACTTTTGGAAAAAATTTAATATTAATCCATTGATTTTCATGCACAAGTATAAATTTAGAAGATATAATTTATATATGGTGGAATGGATGTAACACCCCTCAATGTTAAAAGAATAACACTGTGTTCAATAGTGTATGAGGCACAAAACTCTAAACCTAAACAAACTATGATTTGGTATTTAAACATGAATATTATAATATATCTGTTAAAATATGAGATATTAATAAAAATAATTTTTTAAAAATAAATATATAATTATTTTTGTTGAATAAAATATATTGGTAAATAAGGACTATATTTTTAGTAAAATTATTACATGCTTTAAAGAATACACATTTCATTAAAAATGATTTTATTGCTATGTGAGAAATTAATATAATTGATTTCTACAAATTTTAATTTCTTTTCGAAAAATTAAATTATTTTATGAAATCATCATGTCAAAATATACTTAGGGTTAAATATTGGTATATTTTAAAAATATATATTTTTATGTGAATTGTAAAAAATACACGTTTTTATAAAAATACAACATCTTTTCAATTAATTGACATAAAATTCCCATTATTATCTGAATTTGATTTTAAAGGAACATAAATAATATTTAATTATATTTAGTCTACTTATGTAAATTTTAATCAACATTATACAATATATTGGTTTATGTTTTTTAGGATTAAGAATTCAATTTTTGGAAAAATGTACGTAAATATATAATGATTGTCTATATTATTTAATTAAAATAAGATATACTAACAAAATTTCTAAATGAATATTTTTATATAATATATCTATTTATATTAATTAAAATGAATATAATGTAGATTTATACTCATAAATTTAATATAAGACCATATCTTGAAAAATTCCTTTTCTTGGGAAAAAGATTTTTGTCATGAAGATCGGGACACACCATGCATATGGTATCAGTTTTTATCTGAGATATATTTTTAGATATTGGTTTATGTCACCTCTTTTGTCCCATATATTAAGTAACCTTTTCATATTTCCTTATTATCCAGCCATTCAAAACAACCCTTTTTTAGTAAAAACCTAATAAGTTTTTTTATGTTTTTCTTGGTTGAAATATTTCTACATCAAGACAACCATTCATCCATCATCTTTTCACATTGTAATCTTTATATGTTATTTTTATAAAAAAATTTACAAACCAAAAATTCACTCAACTCATCTTTCTCATCCTTTAATAATTAACCACATCCTTTATTTTTTTTAAATAATCTTATTATATGGTAATAATATTGTGATTTTAAAATCAATATATGACACTTTTTTGGGGAGATTTTAAAAAATTGAAATATAATAAAAAAGGATACAATTACTTCTTCTTCATGCTTTACATTATTATCAACATCTATTTACAAACAGAACTATCTCTATCATTTTTAGTTCATCGTAATATTAGAGTTTGATCATATTGTTATTAAATGTTCATATCTTGAAAAAAAAAAGAAATGCCCCGTTATTACACCCATCCATCATTTTCTACCATTTATCCATGTTTTCTACCTTTTTCTGCCATCTACCATTTTGTATCCATTTTCCATTACAACGTGATTTCTTATCCCCACTATCTAGATTTTTTAAGGATTGGTGAAACAAGATCACCATAAATATGGTATTATATTTCATAATATCTTGGTATTTATGTTGTTGTTGAGATTGAATATAAATACAAAAAAAGATCCCTTGTGTTTATCCAACTATGTGTAAGATTTTATATCTTGTGTGTCAAAATGTGTATATCTTATATGTGTGAGTGTGTACATCTTCTTTGTGTAAGTGTGTAGGTATTGGGTTTGTTTTTTTATTTTGCATTTGCAATTATGTGAGTTTCATTGTATTTGTTTCTCATTGTGGTTGATTTTTTTGTGATACATATCATAGAATTAGATAGTGGAAAGATAAATTATCATTCTAGTGATGAAGGAAGTTTATCTATATCTCTCTCACTAGAATCTATTCAACTCAAAATGAAATATTTTATGATTCATTTATATAAGAATCTAGATATGAATTTGGTGGTGCCACATAAGAGTATTGAAAACCTAGAGATTCCACTAAACCTACGGATGATACATGATAATCCACGAAGTGCACTCGCACCACATCACCCCCATATTCTGGAGGAGGATATGGAAAACCGTGATGGTGATTTTGGGGATGTCACACAAAGGAGTATGTTATACCAACAACCTAGAGGTGAATAAAGGGGAACACATGATGATGTACTACATGGAGGGATCATGGTGATTGTCCCTTTGTTTCAAGGGGAAAGTGATTCTAAATCATACTTGGGGTGGGAGATGTAGATCGAGCTGGTGTTTCATGAAAAGTAAATTCAAAATTTGAAAATGAAAAAAATGAATCCCATGAATATTCTGATTATTCATTAATTTGGTGGGATAATATGCAAAAGGATAGGGCTATATTTAGGGTATGTCCCATAAACTCTTGGGAAGACATGATGTCTTCCATACAAAAGTGGTTTGTCCCCTCTTGGTAATAGATAGATCTCCACAAAAAACATCAATGGATTTCCCAATGGAGTAAGAGTGTATAATATTACTAAAAGGAGATGAATTTTTCAATTTTTTAATAAAAATCGAAGATGATCCTGAGAAAATCATGGAATGATTTTTACATGCTCTAAATCAGGAGATTTATGCTCAAGTGGTGATGTGCTACCATCTGGAAATATAAGATTTGATCCAAAAAACCACCAAGATAGAGAAACAAACTAAAAAGTGGGGAAATATGAGGAATCCAACTACCCATTTTACTCAATGTAAAAATTTTATGAATGAAATTAGAGAATCAATAAATCCAATGGAGGTGGTCTATATTAAAACATGAAAAGGTAATTCTTCCTCCTAAGAAACCTTATTTTTAGGCTTACTAAACAAGGAATATAGATATTTTCTGTTATATGTTTCATGCAAGGGGTCACATATCTAGTGAATTCCCAAATCCATAAACCATGACCATCAATAAACACTGAGAATAAAATAATAATATAGAGAGATCAGAGGAATAATATGAGTAATCCCTTGAAATTTATAATTTAGAATTTGATGAATATGGTGAGATTCATGTCACAATTTTAGTTTTAAGCACACAAATGACCATGATAGAGAGTTATTAGTGGGAGAACCTTTTCCATACACTTTTAATGATCCATGATAAGGTATTTAGTGTAATTATATATAGTATATTTTGTTAAATGTTTCGAGCACTGAGTTGGAAGAATAGTTGGGACTCCAAACATTGAGGTACCAAAATCAATACTGGCTTTAGAATTTAAATTATTACCAGAATATGAATTTAGAAAATCATGTGAAGATAATTTTCACCAATTATATGTAAAAATATGATATTTGTTTAAACATTTTACCTATTAAATAATTCTATTTATGTTTGGGATGACTATGGTTGTACTATAGGATTGTTACTGATGATAGGTTCTCGAATCGCCACTTGTTTTTACACAGTGGGGAACCTATAACACTCAAACTCATGTCCCCCAAACAAATTCTATTGGTTGACATTTTTAATGATAAGAAAAAAATTTATGATGAAGAAAAAAAGCGTGAAAATGAAAAATGAGAGATTGAGGGAAAGAGTGAAAATGAGATAGGAAATGAAACAGAGATAATAAAAAAATTAAGAGGAAAAAAAATTTGAGAGAAGAGAGAAGTGTGGTGTTGGAAAAAAAAGAGTGAGGTTACAAAAGCACTATTTTCATACAAAAAACCTCATAATACTAGTGAAAAATAGTGGATGATAAATAATAATTACTTACCACCTTTTACAAATGTGGTTGAGTTCATGTTTTAGGGGTATGATGATATCCTTACATAAGTTGTGTCATTGGGTCTTCCACCCATTAGAGGTATTTAGAATCAAGTCGACCTCAATGCTGAAGCATAACCCTTAAACCTCCTTGTATATTGCACCAACCTAAAGGACACAAAATAAATTCAATGGAAGGATTAAGATTTTTAGATCTTTGAAACATCAATGAAAGACGTATTACTTCTATTGTACTGATGATATATGTTACAAATTAGGACGGTACATTGTGAATGTACATTGACTACAGAGCCATCAATAACATTCTGCTCAGTTATCATCATCTTTTCCCTAGGTCATATGGAATTCTAGATAAGTTAAATGGATATACTATTTAATACAAATTTATTTTAAGGAGTGGCTACAATAAAATTACTATAAATGTTGAATATGAGGGGAAAATATTATTTAATAAGAAACATAGTCTGTGTGAATGGTTAGTCATTCCCTTTGATCTCACCAATTCACCTAACACATTTTTATGTTAATGAGTCAAGACAAACAAGAATATTTGGAAACATTTAAGTAGATTAACTGTTTGATATTTTAGTATTTTGTAGGATATTTCATGAACATGTATATCACTTAAGAAACATCCTAGAGGCGTTAAGGATAGAAAAATTGTTTGGAATCATAATTTTGTATAAATTTTTCATTAATGATATTGTTTTCCTTGGACTTGTTATGTGTGGATATAATGTTGAAGTTAACCCATAGAAGATAAATGTTATACAATAATATATAAATCCAACCATCTTTGGACATGTAAGATATTTTCATGGAGTTCTAGTTAATATAGGATATATGTTAAGGACTTAAGAACACTAGCATCATTGTTGAATCAATTGAAATAGAATAATGTTTCTTTCAAATGGGGAAACCTCAAGATAAGCGCTTCCATGCTTTAAAACAATGTCTCTCCCATTTCCCCCCACATTCATTTCTATACATTGATAAAACCTATAAAATTTAATTTGATTCATGTTTAATTTTCATAGGAGTAGTACACATGAAAAAAGTTACGCCTATTTCTTTCGATAGTGGTATGTTAAATAACACAACTCTAAACTATGCTACACATGATAAACTCTTATATGAATTTTTCAAAATCACTTTAATGATGGATATATTATATTTTTTCAAATTGGTTTGGGGTCCATTATGATCAAGAGGCTCTTAAATACCTAATGATCCAATATAAACTAAATAGTAGACATTCTAGAAGGTGAGAATTCATTGAATCTTTTTTATATGTAATTATACATAAAAGGTTATGAAAATATTGTGGGTTACATACTGTCAAAAAGATATAACCTTTTATCACTACATGATTCTAAATTACTTGGTTTTGAATATACTAATGAGATATAATCCACACATAAAGATTTTATTGAACCATATAGTCATTTGAAACATGTAATTAGTTGCGAAAAGTTTTATTTATATGATCAAATCTTATTCTATATTGATAAAATTTGAATTCCCAATTTCACATTTTATTTAATATTAATAAAGTAGTCAAATTATGGTGGGTTAATAGGAAATTTGTTTTTTTAAAAACATTAAGTGTATTTAGTGAGATTTTTTATTGGCCTATGATGTCTAGAGATATTGAAATATTAATGTTAATATGTATTTTATTCAACAAATCCATATATAAAATTAACCCATTTTTATTAAAACATCCACTCCAAATCTATAACACCCCTTGGGATGATATATAAATGTAATTTGTAGTGGGGTTAACAAAGACTCTAAGGGGTAGATATTCTATTTTTTTGTGTTTGATTAGTTTTATAAAATTACACATTTTATACCTTATAAAAAATAGATTATTCCAATAAAATTAAAAAAACATTTCTTATAAGATGGAGTAAAACTCTATGTAATTCCATGGATGAGAGTGTCAGATTAAGACACAAAATTACTCAGTTACTTTTGGATGACCTTCTAGAGAATATTGGGTATGAAGGTACTATTTTATAATAATTTTCTTCAGCGAACCAACGGAAATAAAGTTGGGTAATTGGACATTATCATACCATCTATGATCAATTTTTATAAAGAATATCATGAATTGTGAGGCATTTCTTTCACATGTGTAATTTTCATATAACTTTTCCAATCATTCATGTACTCATCATTCTTCATTTAAAATTTTTTATATATTTAAATCACTTTGCCATATGGGTCTAGTTTCGTTTCCTTTTAAAAGAAGAATCTAATATGGATGAGAAATGGAATGAGGAATTCATCAAGAAACTCTATAAAATGGTATGGATGAATATCAATAAAATGACACAAAAATGCATAGATCATGAAATCTGGGGTCTCAAGAAATTGTTGATCAATCCCGATGACTTATAATGGATTCATATTAATCTATTTTCCACATTTTAATATACATTAATTGGGACATAATGGTTTGGAGTTTCTTTGGACAACATACATGCTAGTGAGATTTGGTATATTTGATTGACATCTTCCTTCAACAACGGTTTTTGGTGCTGGACATACCTTGTGGAATAAGGGGCAATGGCGATTATATTCATTATAGGAGGTTGGTTGCTCTGGACCTCTCAGAATGATATGAGACACTCTAATATGGAAACATATCAATTAGGTATCATCTTTAATGCCAAAAATATCATTCATGTCTTTTTCAGGATAGACAAAAGTCTTGAGGGTGCCCCATATATTTCTCCGCTCCTTCCCCAGTACTTCTTTCCCAGTCTGAATCAACTTTTCTAAGGTGATTGGGTTCGATGGAAGGAACCAAACTCGAGGATCAATTTGAGTACTAAAATGTAATGGACCGGACCCCTCCGGTCCATTCCTTTGTTGAAATCGATGTGGTCAACACGGCGCGCATAACAATGATAATTATTAATGATAAAAACGAAGAAGAATTTATAAAAATTTAAAAGATGATTTGTCAGTTTATTATATTAAATAAAAAAGATGGTGATATAAAGTGTGTGATTAATTAAATTAAAAAGGGGTTTTAATTCTAAATAATAATTTAAAAAAAATAAGGCGTTTAGTTTAATATTAATTGAGAAATTGTTGGAATTAAATTAGAATAATAATAATAGGTGTTGTGTTATTAATATTATTCATAATATTAACGAGAAATTAATAAAATGAGTTATGATATTTATTGCAAATAAATAAAAGAAGATGCGTAGTGTAAGTGTTATTATTATTATGATGGCTTGAAAATATTTGGTGTTAATTAAAATGGTTTTAGTTTAATCATTGTGAAATAAAAGAAATAGAATTGAATAATTAAATTGACGTATGTTACGTGACATTGATGTGGCATGGTTGGATTCAGATATCCAACGCGGTGGTTTAATGTAGTCAATGCGATGAGCATAAATATTATTGTTATTAAAAATAATAATGGCGATGAGTTAATAAAATGAAATAATTAATTGTTATTATTATTATTGAAAAAGAGTAATAACAATGATGACGTAAAACTATGTGCGAGAGATTAATGAAATTAAATGTATTAAAAAAGGGGTTGAATATGTAAGTTATATTAATTTTGTTTAGTCATTTAATTCAATTAAATGGAAATGGTTGTGCATAGGTTCACCCTAATTTGAAATATGAAATTAATAATGTTACTAGTATAATAATATGATAATAGAATTAAATTAATAATGGATAAAAGACAAGGGAATTAATATTATTTCTATTATGCTTTAGTCGCATGAAGAATATTTGATTTGTATATAATATATAATTTATATAATGTAATATTAAAACAATCATATGGATTAAATGAGATTGGAGAGAGAATATTAACAATATATTAATAATGATATGAAATAAAAGGAGAGGCGCACCAATAAAATAAATTGGAGAGAGATGAGATTTGAAAAATAAAATAAAAAGAAAGAAATCAATCATGGAAGGAGGCGCCATTTTTGGTGGTGGCATGGGATTGAGGAGGATCTTTTAAGTCATTATTATTAGATATTATAATAATGATTATAAGATATTAAATGGGAATAAAATTAAAAGATAAATAAAGGGGAGAAGGAATGGCCATGCGTGATTGACATGGAGTCAAGGAGGCGCAAATTTTGGTTGTGCGTGGAAGATTGGATGAGATAATTTAATGAGTTAAATTAAATTAAAAATAATAATATAATAATCATGTCAATGTTTTTGTAGGTAAAACACTTTTCCGACAATAACTTCTTCGTGTGACCTCGGTTTCACGAACCGTCAGTGGCAGTGCGACCCTGACTACGAGACAAACATTTTGAGTCCAATATTGGATGTCTTTTTCGGGTTTCCGGATTGGGTACCCAAAACGCTCATGAATTAATAGATTTAATATTGTTATTATTACGGGATCTTGTATCCAACGTATCTCCCTCATACGGTATCAGATTGACGATCCGTCAGCGACAGCGTAACCCTGAAATTATGACAGTCATTTTAATACCATTAATGAGCTACTTTTTTATGACTCATGCCTCGGGTCAACGAAACACACATATTAATAAAATTAACGTTTTTTTTAAAACACGTGGAAACCGCGTGACGTGTCGTGTGTTGACCAGTCAAAACACGTAACGGGTGTACAGTCACATTGTGTATTCATCAATACACGCTACATACTGTTTTACCTATTCGTTGGCTATATATGAAAGGGTCGCATATTATTTCCAGACCAATCGCTTCTTCTTCGCACGACAACACTCTTGGATGATAAAGAAGTCTTCCTCCTCTGACTTCTTTGTCCGTGCTCCGAATTACGATCCGTCAGCGGCCACAGGATCGTAGCGACGAGACGAAGCTTCTAAGCCCGTACTTGTCACCTTTCCTTCTGGCCTTCATTCTCCAGCTTCCATCCTAGGAGGCGTTTGTCGGGTTTGGCAAAGGCGGAGGACACCGAAGGACATCGTCAGAAGCGACGTGATCGGGACCTTTTGAGGTAGGGATCTCACCTTTGTCTCTCTAATTTGTGTATCATGTGTGGCAGGTATCCTTTTCTTTTCATGAGAAATGGTTGAACCTTTAAATAAAGATAATAACTGGTTAAAGAATGGGGTTGGGAAGTTAGGGATTGTTGTTACCTTACTTTTTATATCCTGTGATATTATATTTGTGAATTGAATGAGCTTATACCTACTGAAAATCACAGTCGTTGGGGGGCTTTGCTTACGTAATTAAATGTTTCCCTCTCCTTATGTATTTTCTTATGGATGGAAACTTCATGGAATATGGAAATTGGTTAGTCACGTAAAGTTTACTTTTTAAATGAAAATCTAGAACCCTTGTGTGATCACCCCGGTTGAACCAAAATGGAATAATGAACATGTTGGTGGTTTGGTTGTTTTGTGGGAAATGTTTTTTTTTTCTGGAATGGTGTTGTGATGTGATGCTGGGCAGCGGGGCTGCAACGATTGGGTGGTGATATTTTTGGAATGGTTGATGGTGGAAACGTGGAGGTGTGAAATGTTTTGTAAACGATGGGGTTGAAATGGGAAGTGGTTGGTTGTGGAAAATGAATTTATTTATGAAAAGTGTTTTGATTATGAAAAGTTTTTTGATTATGAAAAGTGTTTTGAAGTAAAAGGTGTTTTCAAATGCGGAAATGTTTTGTGTGTGGAAAGGGTTTTATGTGTGGAACTTTGAAATAAATGAATGATGGAATGTTGTATGATTGTGATAATCTTTTGTAAATGAAATGGCATGTGGTTGCTTGCGTTTTACCTAACCTTGGTTGTGGATGGCAGGGATATGTTTGTGAAAGGATTTTTCTGGATGATAGTTGCCCAGTAGTAATAATTTGTTAAACCATTGCATGAAACATGAAAACCTAAATGGGGTTGGGGGATGATTGTTTGGTTGTTGATGCATGCTTCGTGGTAGCAGTGCCGAGGCACATGCTCAGTTTCTCTTTTTAAGAAGCCATAGGTTGGGCTGTGTGTTTGGTGTATATATATATATATAACTGTATCTTTGTGTTTTGTTGCACCACACCCATGTCAAGCACCTAGTGCCGAACACTCCCATTTTATGGGAGAGGGTGTTCCCCCTTAGTTACTAGCTCCTTCCTGCTCCTTCATCCATAGGCTATGATGGCTTGAGGTGACCTCACACCCAAGACTCTTCGGTTAGGTCTCGTAGGCTATGATTGCTTGAGGTGACCTTACACCCAAGACTCTTCGGTTAGGTCTCAGAGGCTGTGATGGCTTGAGGCGACCTTTAGCCCAAGACTCTTCGGGCACGTTTACTGTTCCCAAGAACCTTCGGGATGAGGCCCAGGTGTCTGCGGGTGGGTTAGTGGTTGTGGCCCAGGGGTCTGCGGGCGGGTTAGTGGTTGTGGCCCAGGTGTGTGCGGGCGAGATGCGTGGTTTGGCCCAGGTGTGTGCGGGCGGGAAGAGTGTGGTAGCGTCAGGACGTTTGCCTTTATGAAGAGCAGCATCTAATTAAGTGGGAAATGGTGCGGGGTACCCAATACTTTTGTTATATATATATACTAAACTTGTTTGTGTTACTTGGTGAGTGTGACCAGTGAGGCTGGGTGGATAGTTTTTCCTTGTTAGTTTCTGGTTCTTCTGTTTTCTCACGGGACCTTAGGGTGTCTCCCCACTTGTGCACGAGAGCTTTAGGTTTCCCTACTGAGTATACTTGTATGCTCACCCTACGTTTACTTTCAGGTTTCCAGGAGGACTACCAGGGCCGTGCGGGACCCTACTAGTCGGGCAGTTGGAGTTGTTGCAGTTTTTGTTCTCTTGTTTTCTTTGGCAATGCACTTTTGAGCTTCCTTGTACTTGTACCTTGTTATAAAAATTTTTTAAACATGCATGTGGGATTGGTTTGGGTTTATTTATATACACTTGTTCTTTTACCTTTTTGGTGTTTTACTTGTCCTATTTCCCGATCCAAATTAATAAAAAGGGTAATGCCTCCCATATTTGTGAAAACTTATACCCTTAGTGCTAGTCGCCAACCCGGGGCCTACTGGAGGCGGGACTCGGGGGTCATTATCTCCCTTTCACCATTGCCAGCTCAGGAGGGGCATCTTTGGTGGGAGGGGGTCGTGACAGAATGGTATCAGAGGCTGATGGTTGAGAGATAGGATGGAGTCTGGAGTTAGGCACAGTGAGGATTGCATGGGATGGTAGGGCAACAGTGTTAGTTAATCTTGGTGCGTGACATAGGCCAGGGAAGACCGGCTAGGACACGGGATTTTAGGGCCCCCCGTGATCCGATGCAAGGACTCTGAGCCTACCAAACGACCAAGTGAGACTATATTGATTGCAGGGTATAAACCCTAGGGAAGGTACATGCATCATCATGTTTGTGTTATACTTGATTTGTGTGTTCTGGGAAATTAATTGAAATAAAATGATAATTAAAACTTTGAGTTTTTCCTTACTACTTGGGCTTAGGCGTTCCCTGTTTACCGAACAACTATGGCACCTGGACGTCAACAGAATGGCAGAGGAGTGGGACACAGACAGTTTCACGCAATAGAAGTGGCAACCCTAGCAAGGCAGAGATCGAGAGAGATGTTTCCGATTTTACTTAAATTCTCTCACTTATGTTTTGTTTAAATACATGATCATCACACTCCTTTGTTGGAACTCTTTTTCTAATTCTCTGGGCCTGGACCTTGTTTTTGTGAGTTTTTAATGCTATGTTGTTTCCCGCTTTTCTTTAAATGTACGTGAAGATCCCTATCATGTGGGGAGGGGAAGACCTAATCCCTAATCGAGACGCATTAATGTGGATGTGATTTAACCCGTGCATGTGAGTCAGTGCCGCCTAAAGCGTATAATATCTCGATATGGGAGAAGGAATTCCTCAAGCCATGTGTACGGGCAGTGTGTGGGTGTACGTTGTTGGGTGCAATGTAAGTTGGGAAAAAAACCTAATATATGGAAGTGGGAAGGCCCAGTCCTTAATCAAGACGCATTAATGCAGATGCGATTAAACCCGTGCAGACGAGTCAGTGCCGCCTAAAGCGGATAATATCTCGACATAGGAGAGGGAATTCCTGACTCACGTAATTAGGGTTGTCGGTTGTTTCTTGTTATGACAAGAGCCCTAAGAGGTATCTTGCGGAGTGGTTGTTTGGATCCATTATTTTTCTTGGTTGGTTTTTAATTCTCGAGAACGAGAATGTTTTAAGAGGTATCTGATGTAATGGACCGGACCCCTCCGGTCCATTCCTTTGTTGAAATCGATGTGGTCAACACGGCGTGCGTAACAATGATAATTATTAATGATAAAAACGAAGAAGAATTTATAAAAATTTAAAAGATGATTTGTCATTTTATTATATTAAATAATAAAGATGGTGATATAAAGTGCGTGATTAATAAAATTAAAAAGGGGTTTTAATTCTAAATAATAATTTAAAAAAAATAAGGCATTTAGTTTAATATTAATTGAGAAATTGTTGGAATTAAATTAGAATAATAATAATAGTTGTTGTGTTATTAATATTATTCATAATATTAATGAGAAATTAATAAAATGAGTTATGATATTTATTGCAAATAAATAAATAAAGATGCGTAGCATAAGTGTTATTATTATTATGATGGCTTGAAAATATTTGGTGTTAATTAAAATGGTTTTAGTTTAATCAATGTGAAATAAAAGAAATAGAATTGAATAATTAAATTGACGTATGTTACGCGACATTGATGTGGCATGGTTGGATTCAGATATCCAACGCGGTGGTTTAATGTAGTCAATGCGATGAGCATAAATATTATTGTTATTAAAAATAATAATGGCGATGAGTTAATAAAATGAAATAATTAATTGTTATTATTATTATTGAAAATGAGTAATAACAATGATGACGTAAAACTATGTGCGAGAGATTAATGAAATTAAATGTATTAAAAAATGGGTTGAATATGTAAGTTATATTAATTTGATTAGTCATTTAATTAAATTAAATGGAAATGGTTGTGCATAGGTTCACCCTAATTTGAAATATGAAATTAATAATATTACTAGTATAATAATATGATAATACAATTAAATTAATAATGGATAAAAGACAAGGGAATTAATATTATTTCTATTATACTTGAGTCGCATGAAGAATATTTGATTTGTATATACTATATAATTTATATAATGTAATATTAAAACAATAATATGGATTAAATGAGATTGGAGAGAGAATATTAACAATATATTAATAATGATATGAAATAAAAGGAGAGGCACACCAATAAAATAAATTGGAGAAAGATGATATTTGAAAAATAAAATAAAAAGAAAGAAATCAATCATAGAAGGAGGTGCCATTTTTGGTGGTGGCATGGGATTGAGGAGGATCTTTTAAGTCATTATTATTAGATATTATAATAATGATTATAAGATATTAAATGCGAATAAAATTAAAAGATAAATAAAGGAGAGAAGGAATGGCCATGCATGATTGACATGGAGTCAAGGAGGCACAAATTTTGGTTGTGCGTGGAAGATTGGATGAGATAATTTAATGAGTTAAATTAAATTAAAAATAATAATATAATAATCATGTTAATGTTTTTGTAGGTAAAACACTTTTCCGACAATAACTTCTTCGTTCGACCTCGGTTTCACGAACCGTCAGTGGTAGTGCAACCCTGACTACGAGATGAAAATTTTGAGTCCAATATTGGATGTCTTTTTCGGGTTTCCAGATTGGGTACCCGAAACGCTCATGAATTAATAGATTTAATATTTTTTTTATTACGGGATCTTGTATCCAACGTATCTCTCTCATATGGTATCGGATTGACGATCCGTCAGCGACAGCATAACCCTGAAATTATGACGGTCATTTTAAGACCATTAATGAGCTACTTTTTTATGACTCATGCCTCGGGTCAACGAAACATACATATTAATAAAATTAACGTTTTTTTTAAAACACGTGGAAACCGCGTGACGTGTCGTGTGTTGACCGGTCAAAACACGTAACGGGTGTACAGTCACACCATGTATTCATCAATACACGCTGCATACTGTTTTACCTATTCGTTGGATATATAAGAAAGGGTCGCAGATTATTTCCAGACCAATCGCTTCTTCTTCGCACGACAACACTCTTGGATGATCAAGAAGTCTTCCTCCTCTAACTTCTTTGTCCGAGCTCCGAATTACGATCCGTTAGTGGCCACAGGATCGTAGCGACGAGACGAAGCTTCTATGCCCGGACTTATCACCTTTCCGTCCAGCCTTCCTTCTCCAGCTTCCATCCTAGGAGGCCTTTGTCAGGTTTGGCGAAGGTGGAGGACACCGAAGGACGTCGTTGGAAGCGACGTGATTTGGACCTTTTGAGGTAGGGATCTCACCTTTGTCTCTCTAATTTGTGTATCATGTGTTGCGGGTATCCTTTTGTTTTCATGAGAAATGGATGAACCTTTAAATAAAGATAATAACTGGTTAAATAATGGGGTTGGGAAGTTAGTGATTGTTGTTACCTTACTTTTTATATCCTGTGATATTATATTTGTGAATTGAATGAGCTTCTACCTACTGAAAATCACAGTCGTTGGGGGCCTTTGCTTACGCAATTAAATGTTGCCCTCTCCTTCTGTATTTTCTTATGGATGGAAACTTCATGGAATATGGAAATTGGTTAATCACGTAAAGTTGACTTTTTAAATGAAAATCTAGAACCCTTGTGTGATCACCCAGGTTGAACCAAAATGGAATAATGAACATGTTGGTGGTTTGGTTGTTTTGTGGGAAATGTTTTTTTTTCTGGAATGGTGTTGTGATGTGGTGCTGGGCAGCGGGGCTGCGACGTTTGGGTGGTGATATTTTTGGAATGGTTGATGGTGGAAACGTGGAGGTGTGAAATGTTTTGTAAATGATGGGGTTGAAATGGGAAGTGGTTGGTTGTGGAAAATGCCTTTATTTATGAAAAGTGATTTGATTATGAAAAGTGTTTTGAAGTAAAAGGTGTTTTCAAATGCGGAAATGTTTTTTGTGTGGAAAGGGTTTTATGTGTGGAACTTTGAAATAAATGAATGATGGAATGTTGTATGATTGTGATAATCTTTTATAAATGAAATGGCATGTGGTTTCTTGCGTTTTACCTAACCTTGGTTTTGGATGGTAGGGATATGTTTGTGAATGGTTTTGTCTGGATGATAGTTTCCCAGTAGTAATAATTTGTTAAACCATTGCATGAAACATGGAAACCTAAATGGGGTTGGGGGATGATTGTTTGGATGTTGATGCATGCTTCGTGGTAGCAGTGCCGAGGAACATGCTCAGTTTCTCTTTTTAAGAAGCCATAGGTTGGGCTGTGTGGTTGGTGTATATATATATATAATTGTATCTTTGTGTTTTGTCGCACCACACCCATGTCAAACACCTAGTGCCAAACACTCCCATTTTATGGGAGAGGGTGTTCTCCCTTAGTTACTAGCTCCTTCCTGCTCCTTCTTCCATAGGCTATGATGGATTGAGGTGACCTTACACCCAAGACTCTTCAGGTAGGTCTTGTAGGCTATGATGGATTGAGGTGACCTTACACCCAAGACTCTTCGGGTAGGTCTCGGAGGCTATGATGGCTTGAGGCGACCTTTAGCCCAAGACTCTTCGGGCAGGCTTACCGTTTCCAAGAACCTTTGGGATGAGCCCCAGGTGTCTGCGGGCGGGTTAGTGGTTGTGGCCCAGGTGTCTGCGGGCGGGTTAGTGGTTGTGGCCCAGGTGTGTGCGGGCGAGATGCGTGGTTCTGAGGCCCAGGTGTGTGCGGGCGAGATGCGTGGTTTGGCCCAGGTGTGTGCGGGCGGGAAGAGTGTGGTAGCGTCAGTATGTTTGCCGTTAGGAAGAGCAGAATCTAATTAAGTGGGAAATGGTGCGGGGTACCCAATACTTTTGTTCTATATATATACTAAACTTTTTTGTGTTACTTGCTGAGTGTGACCAGTGAGGCTGGGTGGATAGTTTTTCCTTGTTAGTTTCTGGTTCTTCTGTTTTCTCACGGGACCTTAGGGTGTCTCCCCACTTGTGCACGAGAGATTTATGTTTCCCTTCTGAGTATACATGTATTCTCACCCTACGTTTACTTTCAGGTTTCTAGGAGGACTACCAGGGCCGTGCGGGACCCTACTAGTCGGGCAGTTGGAGTTGTTGCTGTTGTTGTTCTCTTGTTTTCTTTGGCATTGTACTTTTGAGATTCCTTGTACTTGTGCCTTGTTATAAAAATTTTTTAAACATGCATGTGGGCTTGGTTTGGGTTTATTTATATACTCTTGTTCTTTTCCCTTTTTGGTGGTTGACTTGTCCTATTTCCCGATCCAAATTAATAAAAGGGGTAATGCCTCCCATATTTGTGAAAACTCATACCCTTGGTGTTAGTCTCCAACCAGGGTCCTACTGGAGGCGGGACTCGGGGGTCATTATCTCCCTTTCACCATTTCCAGCTCAGGAGGGGCATCTTTGGTGGGAGGGGGTCGTGACATAAAAGCTCATGTTGCATGGGCACGATGTGAGGGAGTGGAGTTATAAGAGACAATACTAGATCAGTAATTGCAACCCTTTCAGTATTTTTGGTCCCGAGTGACTCTCTACAAGAAGAGGCTCTTTCCAAACATTACGGCCTCCTTTGTAATTAGAGGATAATATTTCTCATGGAGATAGACATTGACTCGATGACCCTCTTTAATGTACTTAGAGAAAGGGTTCTGATACCGTGGTCCATTATATACTCTATTAGATACTGCAAGAATTTACTGGATGATCATACTTTAATTCTTCATACCAGGAGAGAGGGTAATGTTGTGTCTGATTACCTCACTTCTACTACGTCTTAGAATGACCATATTCTTATTTTTTCTCATCCTGGATCTTTTCCCTCCAAGGGAACACACTTTTTTAGGTCTGATGCTCTTGGACTTCACTACTTCAGACCTCCATAATTTTTTTTTGTAGATTTCTCATCCCCTTTATTCATTAATGAAATCATAAAAAATATTTGGTGGTGGTGGTTAGTATGGATTCATATGTGGAAGGAAATATTTCTCGACAAATAGAAATCAAAACTAATTCCATAAGTACACATACATTTCTTAATAGATCTTAAAGATTAACAACAATGCTTATAAGATAGCTCTACTGTGTGAGTATGGTGTAAGTTACATTTTCAAAGATTCTGATCATTAAACTTTTTTTCGACGTGGAGGATGAAGAGTCGAGGATGAATCTTTTACAAGAGGGGGGGGGATGATGAGAAGAATTTTGAAGGAACTGAGTTGATTTCACAGGTTTAAAAGATATATTTTCAAGGCCAGATAATATAAGAGAAATTAATGAGGTTTAATGATACAATGGGAACCCATCACACTTCATTAAATTCTTAATAGATATTTCCTTGAATGGATGGATAAAATATGACTAAAATATCACTTATTAAAGACCAAACAAGATGTTTAAAGCTTTTCCCACATGGTTGCAATATTTTTTGAAGCATTAACCACATATATTATTCTAGATTGGCATCATTTGACACCAAAGTCAAATATGAGGGGATGTGCACTCAAGGTAAAATATTTTGGTATATAGTCGGAAATTTTGGTGCCAATTCTCCAAAATATTCATGGTAGACATTATCATTTTCAAATTAATAGAATGAAGTAGGTTTTCCCTTTAAGACTTATGGGTATTTGAATTTTAATAGATGTATCACCCCTTGAATTTTAATATACACCTCCATGGAATACGTATGAAACTAAATATAATAATAGAGATAATGTGATTTGTTTCTCATTGTTATGTGATTTTTTTTTTCAGTTTTCCCCATTTCTGATATTTATTATTTTCTTGTCAATATAAAAGTTATATTGGTTACCTAGGATAACAATGCATCCAATTTTGTACCTCATACCAAATGAGTTGCTGTGTGTATTAGTGATCACATCCCTCCATTAAGTGTGTTGAATCATTATTAGGGAATATCATTATATTGTTTGTTAACCACTACATCCACTATCTATACCCATCATTTGAATATAATCATAAAACCAAATTCTTTATCAACTACCCTATGCCAATACGATTAGGCCACCATATTCATCTTGCATTAGAATCTGATTGGATTTCAATTAAATACTAGTTAAATTTAATTAAGAAGACTCCCCACACATTAAAAACAAATTTTTATTAAATTTTAAATCTCATGGATAATGAAAACCTTAATAATTGTTTTTTTATAAAAATTGTTCAACTACATATTTAAATGACATGTAAATTAGTCACAAGAATCATCATGAAAAAGGTTTCCTCAAACTTCAAGCACATTAGAGAATATAATATATATATGTTCACACATTGAATTCATAATAGAATAATTTTTTTAAATTAAATTAAAAAATTAATCATGTAAACCAGTTCATTAAAATCAAGTAGAAAACTGAGTGTAATGATAATTTAAGGGTTCCAAACAAGATTTTATATTGTTTCCAAAATTATTTTGAACATTGTAAATTAATGTCATATAGAGATAATTATTTTATGAATACTCAAAAAATAAATTTAAAAAAAAATATTAACACGCTCTTAATTACCCAGAATGTGTAAAAAAAATAAGAAAAAACATTCCAAGGAAGAAATTAATGATTCCAAACATTTAAAAATTCTTGAGGAATGAAAAATAAGGCTCCCATGAAATTGATTCCATGTTTCCATATATATAAGATAAAAAATAACTATCCATAATCTTTTTAACAATACATGACCTTTACAATGGATGTTAATACAAAGGTAAAACCCAGAAAACAATAATCCCACACATTGAGATGTAAAAATCTGAAACCAATAAAGTATTTAGAGTGTTTAGAGGCATGCACTAGGAAATGTGAGTAGGATAAAAATGAGATATTTCATTAACCATGATGATATTGAATTTTATCACTAATAATAAATAAATAAATAAATAAAACAAAATGTATTTATTCAATCATTTGTTACCTACCATATAACATTAGTTTTAAATTACACATCTATAATTTCCAAAAAAACTGTATTCACATGGTGAATGTGGTTTCCCTTATAAAAACAACCACATGTTCTTCAACCATTTATTTTTAATTGTACATCTATTTATATAGGCACTAATACATCCAAAATAGCTCCCAATTATCCAAAAAATTATAATTTTACCACAAAACACCCATTATGATCAAGGAAATTATCAAAAGAATTATTATGTGGTGTGAATTGTTCAACACCCAATATCTATTTTTTAGAAGAAAGATGACATTCAAACACAGGTTAAAAATAAACAACTCTTTAATGTGTATCCAAAAATATTTTTCAAAAATCAACAAATAAAGTATTATCAGGGTAATTTTTAGAAGATGTGATACCCACTCATGGATTAGTTTTGGATTCCAAAATTGAATTTTTATAAACCTAAATTAGTAAAACTGCTAATTTTTGAGGCAACACATTATCATTATAACATATTTCCTCAAAAGCAACAAAAATGGTATTTAAATTAGGTGTTAAAAGTGATGGGTTTATATAAATATATTTAAGAATATGGTTCCTAAAATATAATTGAGTTGATTTCGAATTAATTATCATAAAATATTTCTCCTACAAACTAATGTCATCCACAACATGACATTCGACACCTAACTCAGTTGTGGAATGGTGTGAATATCAGGAAGATAAATTTTTTGATCATCCAAAAAATTAGGTTTCACTATATTATAAATCCCTTCTAAATGTTCCTCATCTAAAAATAGATTATTTTATTCAAATTTTTTCAAAAATTAGTTCCACTAATACCATAATATTTTTTCTCAATTATTTCATGACAATAAAATTATACGAGTTCATCCACTAAAGAAATGTCTATTAAATGTTTAGATTAAATTTTTGGCGGATATTTTTCTAATTATTTTCTATAAAATTTATATTTTTGGGAATTTAGATTAAATCAATTTCCCTATATTGGTCAACACTACATTCGATTTCATTTTACATATTTTTATTCAATTAAAAAGATAGTGAACAAGGGAATGAAAATGTATCAATCCATTATTCTACAAATAAAATTTCTCAAACCTTTTTATCAATCCATTGTTTATTGAAATTTGGGTTAAAAATTTGAATGCAGGAAATAAAATTTATAAAATCATTTTCAAAAATTTCAGATGTTTTATGTTTTTTTTTTGTTTTTATCTTCTAAATATCCACCCCTACTACACGTTTAGTTTCATTAAATAATATTTTATAAAGAAAACCTGAAAACATTTTTAAATTAATTATCTCATTATTCTGATTAACTTCAACATGATCTATCACATTTCAAAACACCTATAATAATGAACCTTTTCAAAAGTAGGAATCTTGTATATATTGGTATATTTCTCTTCAAAGTCCTTTAGTTGTTTTTGAAAATTTTATAACTCATCTATTGTTAATTTATAAATGTTTTCATTATTGTTTTTTATTCATTTAGTGAGATGGTTATTTTGGCATTTTTTCTTCTTCATATTTATAATATTCCCAAAATTAGGCTTATTTTTTAGTTTTAGCCACACATTCCTCCACAATTTTATTTTCAACTTTTTAAAGTAATTTTACACATAACAATATTTAAGTGGGTTTTTATGTATCATATCTTATGGTGATTACCATTACCTAGTTTATAACTGTTTCATTCTCTAAATGGGTGATTCAATAAATTCCTAAAAAAATTTAGTCATTTTATGATTATTTCTTTCAAACAAAATTGATCATATTGTTTGGGATCATAAAATTAATTGTCATCATTATATTGATAAGGTTATTGTGGAACATTAAAGTCACATTTCCCAGTACTGTGCACATTGTAGTCATAAAATTTAAAATAATCCTTAATGTTTTGAGACAAACCCCCTAATGTTCCATTTTTTTATAGAAATTGAAAATAATGAAATAATGTTGTTTTCAACTACAATAAAAAAAATCGATGTAAAAATCAAAAAACAATAAAAACACATAAAATAATTGAAATAATAATATTACGTGATTGAAAATATAAACACCCACATAAAATGAAGTAAGTATTAAAATATAGATAAAGAAATACGTTCTTTCGTATATATATATTTTTTAATTTTATTTAACTATTTTTTATTTGTTTTATTAAATTTGTTTTTTAAAAAGTACTTGAAAAAAACATCACAACCTTTCTGTGTATACTGTGCTAATTTTTTTCATTGACTATGTAAAAAATTAACCCTTTTTAAATAATTTTTAAAACTAATATAGTTTTTGTTAAGGGTTTCAAACCTCAAAGAACGAGATTAAATGTTGAAATAAGAAAATGAAAGTAAAACAAAAAAAACATTTTGGTTTTCAAGTAGTAGTATAAACACAAGAATAATGAGTAATAACTCTTAATAAAACTAGATTAGACTAGAGAATACAACAATATGATAGTATAAAAATAGATTGACTGGATGAATAATTTTTTTTACTCATTCATTGAGAATTCATGGGTACTATAAATTGAAAATAAAAAAAGACTAATCGTAATATGTACCTATGAATTAATTACTTCTATAATAATTCAACTATACAATTAATCATTCATGAATGGGTAAAATCATCCTTCAATATAATCAATTTTTCAAGTATTCTGGTTGTGATTTTCACTCAAACAATCTCTTTTAAAAAATATTGAATATTTAGTTCATTATAGAATGAATTTGAAAAAAATAAATTTGTATTGATTTTTTTATGTGAAAATATATAAAATATTCATGATTTATTTGAGAGTGAAAAAACCCAATAAGAAATATGAATTAATAAAATAGTAATGTTTTAACCAGTTGATCTTATTCAATATTTTTTTAGGAAATGTTATCAGATGTTTAATTTCACCAGAATTAATAGTAGTAAAATCAAGAAGCAAGAGAAGAAAGAAATGAAATTTTACTTGTCCATGATCTCTTCCTCCTACTCAAGACATCTCTATACCACCTTGATCCCTCTTCCCATATCCCCATCTTTCTCTATATTCTTTAAAATGTGCATCAGAAAATGGTAGATTTTTCCTTTTTAATTTTTCATTATCTGATTCTTATAATTTTTTATCTAAGTTATTCATCGACTATGTTCTCTAGGTCCACTTATCTATCATCAAAGGAATAATTTTTTCCTATTTTGATTATAGCACTACCCCCATCACATTAATAATTACTAGAAACAAAATGTAACATGTTCTTATATAATCATTGCTCTGGTATTCATTTCAATAGTCAGCATTAGAACATCCTCCTTCATCAAGCCAGTTTATTCATTGGTATTGAATCCATATAGAATCAACCATGAATATGACTCATTTTTCTTATTCATACAAGCATAGAATCATTTAATCAACCCCTTTTTTACATTATCAACTATACATGATTACGAAATGATAGTGTATATCATGCCCCCAGTATATCTTCAATTAATACTTAGACATCAATCGGTGATTTGATATCTGAAGTGTCATTTGGTTCAATTTTCTAACAGATTATTAGTCTCAGTTGACTCAATGTTAGTTCCACATATATATTTATCATCAACCGTGGGTTCTATAGTTACTTCTACTCAAGAATCATGGTGTTATTTTCTTCAAGAACATTCATTGATGGTGATTCGGTCATCCTTATTAGTGCACATTAATAGTGATTTAGAAAATTTATTGTTATATTGATCCCAATTTAATTATTTTTCGTCAAATCCAAAAATTTGATGATGACCAAACATTCATTATGGAAGATTTAAAACTTAGTGTTGATTCCTAGATTCATCAAGTTAATCATTGATATCTAGATCCATTTCAACATCAATAAAAATCTACGATTAGAATGATCATCTTTTTTGGTGTAGAATTGTGTTCATCTATTGAAGGAAACCAATGGCATGCTTCTTCAAAATCGAAAACCAGGTGCTCAAAAGGGTTAAGTTATTGTCAACCAATGAAATCGATGATGTATTCATCCACAAATCAAGAATTTTAACTCAAAATATGACATGTCACTGAGGCTTGAATTGATTGGGGTTATGTCATTTGGGTGTGTTTCATTACATATGATAAATTATCCTATGCCCATGCATATGATTTCCATATGCTTAAATTTATCTTACACAATATCCTATTATATTATGTGTCCTAGAGGTTAAATATATTACTGAAACCTAAAAATGATCCATAACAATCTCATTAAAAAATATCCTAGAGTCTATATTAGTCATACAAAAAATTGTTAATATCACATGTGGAATTATATATCATGTAGTGTAATTTTATTACTATAATAAGTGAATTCAAATAATTTATTTCACCTCAAATATTTCTCTCAAGTTGACACCAAAATTATATTACATGATGTATATCCATAATGGGATATCCCAACCTTTTACACACTGGTTATAGAAAAATATTACAACATCCAGTATTCAAAAAATGAAACAATAAATTAAATTAAAAAAATAATATAAGGAAAAATAATTTATAAATACAAATTAAATTTTAACATACATATTAATTAAGATAAATTAAAGTAAAAAATTAAAAATCAATAATTTAATTATTTACATAAGTAATTAAATGAAATAATAAAACTAAATCAGCATAACATATAAAATCTGATGCTTAAAATCAATATATAGATTCCAAATCAAGTAAAATAAAAAAGGCACGACAAAATAACAATACTCAGAAACTAAATTAAATTTTTTTATATAATTATCATATGTTCACTAACAAACAAAAATTAAAGCAGGAAACTAAAAAACCACTTAAATACCTATGGAAACATTAAATATACTTGGAAGGAAACAAAAATGTTGTGAAAAAATTAATGAAATATGAACCATGACAATATATAAAATGTAATTAGTTATTAATTTTGAATATTATTAATCGAATTAGTGGTTCTACATATAAATGTAGATTAATTAAAATAATAGATACATGAATGTAATAAACAATATAACATGGTGAGATATTACAAAAATTCATAAATTTATATTTACTGGTATGTACCTCTCCGACCATTCCATTGTGTTTTCCCGAGTCTTAGTGGTACCAAGTGTGTGATTGGAGGTGTTTAAAATTATTAAGAGTTTTATTCATTTTAAAATGGTTTCCATGAACTAGTTGTTGGTGTTGTGGAAGCTGTTTTTTGATGGTCCTTAGTTTTCCAGTTCCCCATATCCATCAACAAGGAATGTCATGTTATTTTAGAGGCTGTCTTTTCCTAATTGAGTTCTCATACTAAAAGAGTAATGAAAAACCCCCAACATGGGATTTTCCATGGGAATAGATAAGGGAATGGAGTACTAAGGAAGTGTGTGTGGGCCATGACTATGGAAATATCACTATATTCATAGTCTTTGGTGTGTGAAGGGAAACAATTCCCTAGGTGTGTAAAACACATCTTGGAATAAAAACATACAATTTTCATGGTCATGAAAACATTTTATAAGGATATGATATTGTGGAAGTCATGGTTGTGGTTGATCTAGTAATAATATAGCCTAAATAGTAATTGTTCATCATTGATCCCATCAATTTCAAAAATAGAAAGTTTTATAGAATCTTCTGTGGTATGTATGTGGTATTTAAATTATTTTTTATTGATATTAATATAATAATAATTAAAATATACCTCTCACTATTATATTTCCTTATAAATACTAATTCTATGAAGATGTTGGGCTGTTTTTTGGTTGATTTATCATGATGAGGCTCACCTGAAAGAATATATTTTTCATATAAGTATTTGTTATGAATACCTTGTTTACCAGTGATATAATACATCGGGTTGTAACCCCTAGTTCATGGAGAATAAAGTGTTATTGATATAAGGTACCTCTTTTTCATCTATTTTACTCCACTCCATCAACCTTCATTTTATTCATATGTCATTGTGGAAATCTAAATAATTTTGTGCTGAGATATTTTTTTTATGGATTGTTGGTGTCCTGTGAATGTTAAGTCTCAACTAGTAATATTTCAGCTTGGTGACGTTACTTCTAGATGTGGTTGACCATCATAATTCATTACTATGTAATGAATTTTGAAATAATAATAAATATTTGGGTTTTTTTATTCAATTTATTTTACATTCAATCATAATGTTATCATGATTTATCTCATTGGATAATGATGTAATTAACATTAATGATTAAATATTGTGTATTGATAAATGAAATGGTTTTGTATTTTATTTTTAGAGATCACAAGTGTGACCACCGTTAAAATTATTGCCTCTTGATTGTCATGATATTTTGGTATCTATGATAATATTAAGATTTAGTATATCAGTTTTTCTTTGAAATTGATTAATGAAAATGAACATCTAAGGCTTGTAGGATAAATAATAAAGAAACATGTTTAATTGAAAAGATTATTTCATACAATTTAATAGAAATAAAAGTGATTCTAACAGAATGTTTAATAGTAAATGTTTATTCATATAGTTTGATAAAACTTGATGTTGTGGATAAAATAATTTTTAAATAACATCTAGTTCTTGATAGTTTAAGGATTATGTTTTTTATGGTTGTAGTTTATAATGGATAAGTTGTTTAGTAAAAGATTATAATATTTTTTTTGTTTTTTAGAAACAATAATATAGGGCTGAGTGAGCCTGTTTTCTTAATAATATCACATTCCATGGTTTTAGGTCCCTAATTAAATGATTACTCTTTTCATTTATTACTTATTTAATTTTTCTATATAGAATATTTGTGATGTGAAATGATTTGAACCTGAGAAGGATGATATTATAATGAAAATGGGAAGGGAATCCCTGGTTTTTAGTAATATTTAGTGCTTGTGATTATAGGATTCATGGTGATATACATGGTGTTGTCAAGGATGGGACCAAGATTGGTTTAATGGATTGAGCCTTGGTTTACCCAATGTTGTTGTTATAAAAGATATGATTTTATATTATTGATAAATCTACATAAGTCGATAGATGATTGGGTTCCTCATTACTATATTCATTTCACCAATGATTTACTCTTCTATATGTTCTTGGTTCTTGCATATTTTTAGTAACCTATTATGAGACTTACAGAACATGGAATTATGAAATGTTAATGAATTCTAAATAATGTATCCCATGTGGTTGGAAGCATCATAAAACTATAAATTATGATAACTCTTGATGAACTATGGGATGTGATCCATTATACATATAGGGAATGGTTTTTTATTGACACCTGAGAAATTTTGAAAATATAATAACATCTAATTAGAATCCTGTGAAAAATATAATGTAATAATGAACTATTTAATGACAAAATTAATTGAAACATTATTTTAAGGCTCGCATGCATATATTTTAACTAGTCCTAATATATAACATCAAGTCATTTTATATATGATAGCTATTGATTAATCTATAAATATTTTTCCCATAGAATTATTGTCATGTGTATACATATTATTTTTTAATTAGTTTCGTACTCTACCCCATACATGTTAGTAGAGAGACTAACATTAAGGAACTATGGAGGGTATTTTCCCCAATAACTAGGTTCTTGAAAAATGGATGGCTGACTACCCCTACTTTACCTACTCTATTTTCATACTAGTATTATGTAACAGTATCCCTAGTGGTTATTTCTGTACATATATACATATATATATATGGTCAGTGGGTTGTAATGTCCTATTATTATTTAACAAACTTGTATATCTAGATATAGAATCGTAAATATTATTATAGATATGATATGTCTAGGTTGTAATAGCTTGAGGTATAATACACAATATAATGACTATAGTAGATCAGAAAAATTACTCAAATCCTATATGGAGATACATATGTTAATGATTTGATGATGTGATTCATAGGGTCCATTGTGTGTTATAGTATCTTAGGTTCTTTTGGGGAGGCTTATATTTAGAGAGAGATGACTCCATTCATTAATGTCTGTGTAGAGCACAGAACTAGTGGTGAAAGGGTAGAGGAGTACCATAATTCGATATTATGTAATATATTATATTGATCATTATATTTGATATTTGGTGGTAGTGTGTTGGTGAGGTTGGGAACATAGAATATCTAATTAGTTAGTGATTTTGTTTTACTTATTTATTTACTTGGATTACTCAAGATTTATTAATATTTTGATGATTGGATTTGGGGAGGATACATCTTAGTATAGTTGTTATTCTAAATCCATTTATATATAGACTAATTTTTTGTTCTTTAAAAGATGGTTGGAGATCAGGATAAACATTACAATATTACGGATTATTTCAAGGCTTATTTGGGATTTGAGGTCATTTTTGATGATTTTATTTTGGATAAAAAAGATTCTTTTGTATTTGTTTTCTTTTTATGTCATTATATTTATGTATTAGGTTCTCTATACATTTTTTGGGTTGGATTATTTTTGTAGTTTTTTATTTTCTCTTCTTCCTCATGTTTTCCATATAGTTAAATTCCTCATTTGTGCATATAATATACACTTAGTTCTTGTCACTAACCCATAGCCTATTTTGAGGTTGAATATAGGAATCATTATCTCTATTCACTCAATTCAAAATCAGTGGTGTACCCGTAGAGGTATAGGGTTTTCACATAGTGTAATGAAATTCCATTTTGAAGTATTGAATAGAGTTTAGTGGTATGAACTAGTGATGACTATTTGGTTTTGTTGAGAAAATGATTCAGTTGAGCTTTGTATGTGATGTAAACACTGGAGGCCGATAAGGACCCATAAATTTAGGGTACATTTTTATCCAATTTGGATATTTATGATTACTAAAACAACTAAGAGGTGTGATTTTTATATAAGGTTCTATACTGAGGAAGGAAGCATGAATCATACTTTTTTAACTACTTTCAAAATTTGAAGATCCTGGTGCATGGTTAACTTTAATTAAATAATTAATCCTACATATTCAATATTTTAGGACTAAGAGAACATATCCATTATTTATTTTTTAGGTATGGATCTAGATCAATGTCTTTATCAAGATCATGAAGATGATATTTAGTATGATGTGCTAGCAAATATGTATTGATTTTTGGTTGATCAAATTGAGACATAGAGGATAACACTCAATGAGTTTTAGATCCATATTCAAACAAATTAAATTTTATCTATTTTAGAAGTAATGAAAAAAATACTTTTTGGAAGATGTGGAGTGATTATTCAGATTGATACATTATATGAAAGATAATTGGGTTTCATTGGGGGTAGTGATGTAATGTGAGGACAATTGATTGTGGAAATTCATGTTTCATATGGATCATGTGGTGTTGTTAATCTCTTGGGAGAAGTACATAGATATATTTTTATATGAGCTATTTTCATAAAATGTAGAAGAATATAGTCAATTTGAGCATGCGATATTTTGATATCAATTTCAAGAACCCTCTCTGATATACTTTATACATATTTCTCTTTGTGAATGTTATGTAGATGCATTTTGAGGTGGCCATAAATACAGTGATCCAGCACAAGATTACTGAGATTATACTACTATCATATCATTATGTGTTAAAGAAAGAAGTGGTTATTAAGATGACATTGGCTGGGACAATATTACTATATGATAGGATTCATCAGGATTATCCATATAGAATATTTTTGGTCTGGGGTTCCTAGTTTCAGAAAAAAAAGGATTTTTGATAGCTAGCGGTAGGTCACATCGCTCATCATAACATTTCTCTAGGAATGGAGGCTCTTTGACATCGAAGAATAGATTATGAGTCTATTTTATATGTGGTGGCCATGTTCGTCAGTTGTTAAAGTGATAAACATTTAGAACGTGAATTTTTTATTTGGTGTTCTGCTTTAAGTTCTTCCATTGTAGTAGTTTCATCAATGGAAGTTGTAGGACAGTGCTCTAGTTCTCGATTAGAAGAGGGGTTGTGTGGTTGACCTTGGATAACCCTGTTTTTTCCTCGTCTTTAGAGAGTCTATCAGGAATATGAAGGTGGTATTCATCCGGTGATGAGGGGTTATGGTGTAGTTCATGGTCATTTTAAACCTTTAGCGTTACCAGCACCATGTGAGTCAAATGTCAATTGAGGTACCCATTTCATGTTTTCTACATGGGTTCAGACATTTTTTGTTTTTTATCTATAAAATTCTCAATATAACCAATGATACTAAATGATTTGGGAATTTACTTATACACTATTCATGAGACCTTTTAATTGACTATACCTGTTACAGGTTGATCTTATTAGTATGACGTATATAGAGATTATGAGATAGCTCTGGGGTATCACCGCTCTTGGGGATAGTTCCAAATTTTTTGGATACCTCTATAAGAAATTAACTGACTATCAAGAACTACATTATATGGTATATTATGATCAATAATGTGGATGGATATTCTTCTATTTTCATTGGATATAGTGACCATCAAATGTGTGAGAGGAATATTTTATCATATTCTTCCTTAACAATGGAGTTGATGCTGGGTTTGTTGGATGTTCAATAGATGGTGTTTCTTAGGGTTGTGAAATATTACTATAATGACTTTCCTAAGGAGGGTCTGCTTTTGCCCACATGTTTAGAGATTGAAATTGTGATAAATATATAACAAGTAACTTGTTTGATCATAGTTTCTCTATATAATATTGTGAATTCTAATTTTGAAGAGCTATAGATACATATTATTGATCACTTGTAGTGATGTTTTTTAGCTTATCATGTCACTATACGGTGAACCAATTTTGTTCTCAAATAAGGTTGATGGAAGTCTATGTCTGTGTGTATATTATAATCACATGAAAAAATTGGTAGTAAGGATTCCACATCTTATAGAATTGATTGAAGATTAATTCAATCATTTTAAAATAACCACATTGTTATCAAAGTTATATTTCTAATTGTGATATCATGTGATGTGGGTAAAGGTTGATTATATACCGAAGACTGGTTACCAATGTTGATATGTGGGAATAATGAGTTCATTATGATGTTATTTGGTCTGCTGAATTATCCCACCATATTCACGTGGAAGGTGAATGTAGAGTTCCAATGGTTATTAGATATGGTTTAGTGGTTTTCATCAATTAAATCCATATATACATTAAATAAAAGGAGTATCGCATAGAGAATCTATATTTTATTTCTAGAATTCTAGTTTCTCATAAGCTATTCAGGATGTTTTTGAGGATTTATTTAAGGGATATTGATGTTTTATTCTCAGTGAATTTCATATCCCAACATTTTGTATCTATATATAAGTTGATGTTTGAGGCATTTTTTATCGATCAAACCCCAATAATGTTTTTAAGGATTATAATTTCCATTATTTTGTAGGCTATTACAGGAGGTCTATACCTATGTTATCATGGATTGTGACACCTTGGTTAACCTTTCCTAGAAAGGACTAGGTGTTCATAGAGACAAACAATTGTTAGTCTACAATTGTGTACCTAAAAGAGAATTTCATTTTCACTCTGGTCTTTTAGTTTCTAGATGATGTTATCCAATTTATGTTTTTCAATGATTTTTTAGATAATTTATTTGAATGTGTATTGATACATTAGTGAGTTTTTTTATTATGGGCCTTGTCCATTAGAACAAACTGAATATAACTATACCACCCACGATCATGAGTTATAAGTTATTTTGTTTTCATTGATGTTCTGGTGATATTGTCTCTTCGATGAATTCATTTTGTTTTTCACTAATCTCTAGAGCCAGATGTATGACTTCTACCAACATGAATTGAATTTGTGATAGTGGATATTTGTTTATATTTTCCCAAAATATTATAATGAAATTTCCTATAAACCGAACAAGGAAAAATTTATAGTCAACACACTATGAAGAAAGTCTTTCAGGGATATATTGTGTGAATCAGGTTATTTATAGTGTGTGGTTAGAGACATATCAGCAATTAATGTTAATATGGGAGAGTATTATATTATTGGGTTCCATTTTCAAATTCTTGTACAATATTATTTTGGGTAGTGGTTGGATGATCTATAGCTATGGGATTCTATGTTAGATGTGTGGAGAAAATGAATTATCTATGGTGATGCCTACAATGGTTAGTCTCACGATAAGAACCATATTTTTTTACCATGGGATACATTTCATTATTTCAATGATGAATTTTGTTTATTCTTTATGATTTTCACAGCTCACCTAGGTAGTATATGTTATTGGGAAAAATATACTCCATGATTTAAGAGGTCAATTTTTGCGGCCTAGGATGAAGTTTTCACTTACATATTTTTTGTAACCCCTTAAAGATTTAGAATATTTTTCCCCTTAAATGAATTTAATTTCTTGGATATCTTATATTACATGAGACATTATGTTTTAACAAAATAAGAAATTCTATTAATATGATTTTATTTAAATTTGATAATTATTACCTAGAATTTCAAATTAATATTATGAATAATAATAAACAGGTTATTAAAAATATGTTAAAATTTATTATATAATGAAAATACAATTATTTATATATGATAATTATTTACTAATGTTTTTGTAAATCCATTTTAGGTTTCATAAATATTTTTCATGAAAAATTGTTTCTATTGTGTTTTGGGTTATAATATTATAATAAATTTAAATCATTTATTTTTTGAAAATAAATATAGTGTTTTGGAATAAATATTCCAATATTAACTTATATTGAAATTTAGGTATTTTTATAAAAAATTCAATTATTTAGTGAATCATGTAAAATATTATTTTTTATTTAAAACTATTTTTACATTTCAACAAATTTAAAAGTTCAATTTTTTTTAATTTATTTCAGTGTAAAATTATTTAATTTATATTATTATTAAAATAATTAATATCCTTATATTATATTATATTTTTTATTTTCATATAACAAATGTTTACACTTAAGAAGAATTTTTTTGGGAAAATATCTTTTCATCATTTCTTACTAGTTTTAATTTTTAAAAAATTCATACCGCATCTCTGAAATATTTTTGATAAAATAGTTTTAATATTTAGAATAATTAGGGAAATACTTTTCAAATTTTACCCTTTTATTTTTCAATAATATGAATAGTAACCTTGGTAATTTTTAATCGCCTAATTAACGGTAAATCATGTAAAATGGTGTAAAAGCAATGATATCAGGATTTAAACCTTCCAAAATACTTTACATTAACCTCTTAGATGTGTATACTTTAACCTTTAAATTTTAGTTATTTGTAATATGACAACTTTGTTCCATGTTTCATAAATATTTTCATTTAATTTTTTTAATTAAAAATATAAATAAAAAATTTTTCGTTCTTTATTTTTATGTCTCTAATATTTTTTTAAACGGTAACAAGAGTTTATGTTTAGTTTTATTTATTTATACTAAATATAAATTAATTTTATTTTCATGTAAATTTATTTAATGTTTTATTTGTTTAATAATTTTCTTATATCCTTAAACAATTATGATACAATATCAATTAAATTCTATGAATAATAAAATAAATGATATTTAATGTATTAAATGTTACAAAATTTCATTGAATTATTTTATTACATTTATTTAATATATAAATAAAAAATATTAGAGATATGTGAATGATTTATATTTAAATTAAATTTCTTCTATTTTTTATTTAATTTAAAATTAATATAATAATTACAAAAATGATATTAATGATAGTTTATAAAAATATATTTAATGACTTAAAATTCATAATAATCATATATTCATCCATTTTAATGTGTTATGGTTTAAAAAACATACAAGGTCCATTTATGGGTTTTCTAATTTTATAGTACCATTATTGACCCTTAATGAATAGATAACATTGATTATAAAGTAATTTTCCAATGGGTTAACTTGGGGTAAAACAAAATTAAAAGGGTGAAAACACAACCAAATCCAATAAAAAATTTATTTTATTGGAGGGTTTAAAATAATAAAATTGTTATATTGAAATTATATCAATTTTTATCCATTTTACATGCAATAATAACTTATATTAATGTAATACCTAATGAAATTTGTGAACTCCCCCACCCCACATATAAAATAACACAAATTCTATTGTTTCATTTCACCTCTTTATGGAAACTAGCTTCAAAAATAACTACCAAAATATACTATAACATTCAGTATATATTAATTTTGGGTTCATTAATTCACAAATGGACATTCAAAGGCTCATTAGAAAGCATATAAATTAATTCTATTGAAAAAGTGGAAATTATCATTACCAACTATTGTTGCTTAATTTTGTCTTATACTTATTATAAATATAATTTAACCATCATAAAATAATTGTTACAATATCTTAAATATATGTTTATGGTATTTTTATTAGTTTTAATCCATATTCCATCTCTTTTATATCATATCACAAACAAAAACATCATTCGTGCGTACGTACAACATACTATCTCCACATAACTATATAATTCATTTTTTCATCGCCAATGGACATGAATGGTTATAAAGATGTAAATAATCTATATATATATATATAATTTATGAAATAATTATTTTTTTGAAATTATATTAACATATCTACCTTCTTACCTTATAATATTTTGGAAAATGATAATGTCACTCATGTATATGTGTGGACTACCACCTCTATGAATGGATGTGACCTATTATTCATTGACACATTAAATGGATGGTAAGAAGGATATATTTAATGAATATATATTATATATAGTATATAATATATATTCTATTAAGGTAAATTACTATTTACCTTTATTCTTCCCATCCATTTAATAATGAAAAATAATGGTTATGCTTGTGTATGACCTACCATTTTAACGAAGAATGAAATTAATTTTTTATCTTTAAGTATTATTGAGGAATATATATATATATATATATATATATATATTGAATATATATTATATTAAAATCATTAATAAAATAATTGATATTATTAAAAGATGAGAACAACAAATGGACTAAAATAAGAACATTAAAATATATTTTAAAAATAGAGCAGGTAACAACAAAAAATAATTATAATACCAATAGATTATGAACAAATAATGGATAAAATGATATAAGTTAACAATTTAGGGTAACATAGATATGTATATAATGTTTTAGTTAAGTATAATATATCTTAATTAATCATATAGATCGTTAATATTAGTAGAGGGGAAAGTCAATCTTGAGGTTGGATGTTTCTTAACTAAATTTCTTATCATTAGATTATATTATATCCTCTTTGCCTATGTTTGGAATTATTATGCATGAAATCAAATCTAATTTTATTTGTATTTATATTTAGTTTATTATTTTATATTTAAATTTTTTATACATAATTAGTTGATTGATTAAATATCTCTTCAATGATACAATATTTGAAAGGTATTACGACTCAATTTCAACTCCATTGAGACATATTAGGTATTATTTAGCTATTTAGTTTTATAATGTGTATATAATGACTCATTGATGTATTTAACAATAATATATATTTTTTCATGGTTAATAATAATTCAAATCAAGTTTACTCTTATAAATATATACAAATTTAATGTTATTATTGATGTTCCCAGTCCGGATCTAAGTATCACTAAGAGGGGGAGGGGGTGAATCAGTGATATCCTTTTCTTTTTAAGTTTCCTTCTTTATGAAACAACCTTCACCTCCTGTAAAAGAGTTTCTTCCCTGCTGAACAAACACAACCACAGGAACACAAGATTTACAATGTTCACTACTCAATAAGAGTATCTACATCCTTGGTATGGTATGGAAATAATCTAGTACCACACAATCCACTAGAAAATAATCCGTTGATGTAGAATACAATGAGTAGGATATACCCTTACACTCATGTAGCACATTGAAAACAATCCAATAGTTAATGTGCTCCCTCTTAGCACAAAAAGGGTAATGAAATAATTCTATGCTTCTAAATTACCTTTCCCAGATCAAATCTTTCAAAACAATTCTTCACATTCCTACCCAGAAGCTGGTAGAAACCTCCTGGAAAAAACAGCTTGCGTGCCTCCTTCCACTTGCGCGCCTCCTTCCCACTTGCGCGCCTCCTTCCACTTGCGCACCTCCTTTATGGAAACCACAACACTTGTGCACCCTATACTTGCGAAAAAAGACTTGTGCGACAGACTTTCACAGTAACACTTGCGCGACAGACTTGCGGAGAAACACATGCGCGGCAGACTTGCGCGGTAGACTTGCGCAACTACACTTGTTCAACAACACATTCACGGAAACACTTGTGCGACAGAATTCTTCGACTTGCGTGCTCAGAGCTCAAAGTATTTTTCTAAGTCTCGAGCCCTTAAAAATGGCGAGTAGATTCATGTATTTATAGGCATTTTTGTGACTTGCGCGACCTAGACTTGCATGCCACGACTTGCGCGCCACCACTTGCGTGCCTTCACTTGCGTGCCAAATACTTTCGCGCCATTCTTGAGTTGTGTGCCACTTTATTTCAGTTTCTGTATTTCAAAAATAATGCTCTTTTGAAATTTGAATTGCGCGCCTATACATACTTGCGCGCCTACTGCATACTTGCGCGCCTACTTCTTTCGTTTTCCATATTTTTGATCTGATGATATTTGTGATATGACTTTGCCAAAAACACTTCTTTTTTACTCCCTTTCCTTCATAAGGATTGCATCACAAGTTCTCTAAACATAAGATATTTTGGAAATGTAAATCAGAAAATCATCGTCTGGTTTTCCAAGTCTTTTACAAAGTGAATTGATTTAGCTTCTTTTTCAACAAAAGAAAACACTCTATAATAGCAAATGTTTCTTACATCCTTATCCATTCAACATGGTCCCAACAATCTCCCCATTTGGATTTTGTTGACAACCATGATTCATAAATCACTGATCTTTGTACCCTTACACAATGGATTTCTTATCAATAATTCTAAGCCTACGTGAGCTAACTCATTATAGGAAACAAGAACTATTGACAGCCAAAACGATATTGTCCAAAAGTAGTGAGTATGAAATATCATGAGCGTACCTCCTCAGCCTTCTTCAGAACATCTTTCAAGCTTCTACTTTAGCATTCTTCACTTCCTCAACTTTCCTGGAAAACAAAATTGTTTCCTACAACCACTCCAACAAACAGTTAGACTGGTTCACACACACACATGTTGGATTCACAAAAAACCCACAACTCCCCCTTTATGCATGAATCTATAAGGATAGATTTATGAAACAATTCTCCCCCTTGAAAACACTATCCAAAGGCAAGATGATATATGGGACATAAATATGTACCTTAACCTTGATGAGAAGGAGGTTGGACACCGATGTTCAACCTCAATTTTGCAAATGGTTCTTTCGGTAAGGGTTTGGTGAATATATCAGCAACTTGTTCAGATGTAGGAACATAACCTAACCTTAAATCATTCTTCTATACCTTCTCTTTGATGAAGTGGTACTTTATATCAATGTGTTTTGAACGAGAATGTTGTACAGGATTTCTTGTAAGATTGATTGCACTCTGATTATCACAACCCAAGAGCAATGGTAGCTTTACTTAAACAAGTAGATCTTCTAGCTAGGTCTTCATCCACATTAGTTGAGTTGCAGCCTGAGTAGTAGCAACATAATCAGCTTCAACTGTGCTAAGAGTTACTGAATTTAATTTCATGGCATGCCAACTAACACAACTTTTTCCTAGAAAGAATACTCCACCGAATGTGGATCTTCGATCATAAACATTTCCTGCCCAATCAGCTTCAGAATACCCGAATAGATCAATATTTCCTGAGCCATCATAACTGATTCCAAAATTTGTTGTGCCTCTGATATATCTATGAATTTTTTTCCCAGAAATCAGATTTGATTCTTTAGGAGCACCTTGAAATCTTGCACATAAGGTGACAATATAGATAATGTCGGGTCTTGAGGCAGTCAAATACAACAGACTTCTAATTAGATTTCGAAACTCTTTCTGATAAACATCATTTCCTTCTCCATCTTTAGACAACTTGGTTCCAACTGAGATAGGTGTGGACACTGGTTTCGAATTCTCCATGCCAAACTTCTTCAAAAGTTCCTAAGAATATTTTTCTTCAGACAAAAAGATATGATTCCTTTTCTGTGAGATTTGTAATCCAAGAAAGTATTTCATTTCACCCAACATGGACATCTCAAATAACTTCTTCATCTCCTCAGAAAATCTTTCACATGATCTGTCATCATTCACAGAAAATATGATGTCATCAACATAAACAATAACAATAAGTGAAAACTTCTGGCCCTCCGTGATATAAATATTGATATCAGCTCTTCCTTTCATAAAATTCATCTTCTTCAGGCAAGTATCCAATTTATAATACCATGCCCTTGGAGCCTGTTTTATCCCATTCAATGCCTTATTTAATCTTCACACATAGGTTTCATCCTTTCCAATAACAAATCCACAAGGTTGATCAATGTAAACTTCCTCATCAAGGTCACCATTCAAGAATACGGATTTGACATCCATTTGAAATATTATTTAACCTTGTTGTGCAGCAATGGCAAGAACGATTCCGACTGTTTCTAATATTTCTACTGGAGCAAAGGTTTCATAAAAAACAATGCCTTCAATTTGGTAATACCCTTTTCAAAACAATCTTTCTTTGTTTCTTATTACTTCTCCTTCTTCAATCAGCTAGTTCCTAAAAACCCACTTTGTGCCAATAATGTTCTTGTTGTCCGGCTTTGGTACAAGTTCCCAAGTATTGGTCTTCTCTATATGATCAATCTCTTCATTCATAGCATGAACCCATTATGAGTTCTCAAATGCTTCATTTACATTTTTCGGTTCAATTTTTGAATAAAGATAAGTATGTGATATAAAATTTGTTGTTCTTCTTTTTTGAACCCTCTGGTCTTTATCTCCAATAATGTTCTGAGCCTCCACTTGCTTCCTCAATATAGGATGAGTTGTTTGAACTTCATCATCATAACTCGAGATCTCTGAGTCAGATTCCTCTTCTTGAGTTGGATTAACATAGTCTGAAACATTATTAGAATTATTAACAAAAACATCTCTATCCTGCTCAACTTCCACATCAACATATGATTGCTTTTCTTTCTCAACTTTTCAACAACTTTTACATATGAATAATCAACAGTTCTTCCTGTTTCTTTATTGAGGAATCTATAACCTATTCCTTCGAGAGCATAGCCAAGAAAAATTCCATCATCTCCTCTTTGCTCAAACATTCCCAGGTTTCCACGTTTCTTATTTATAATGCATGGACTCTCAAAGACTCTCAAGTGTTTCAGACTTGGAGATTTTTCATAGAACATTTCATATAGAGTCATATCTGAGTTTTCCCTGTAGAAACATCGGTTCTGAATATGGACTGTAGTGCTCAGGGCTTGCCTCCAATAATAATGTGAATGACTATGTTCAAGTAACATAGTTCTCCCCATTTCCACCAGAATTTGATTCATTCTTTCAAAAACCCCATTTTGTTGAGGTGTGTATGGTGAACTGAAATCATGCCAAATTCCATGTTTTTCATGGTATCTTGCAAACTCCTCATTCTTATACTCTCCACCATTATCATTTATCAACTTCTTCACTGAATACTCACATTCATTCTCTGCTTTCCTCCTAAAACTCTTAAACATTTTCAGATCATCTGACTTATGTCTCATGTACATAACACATGTAATGCGAGTAAAGTCGTCAATGAAAGTAATGAAGAACTTATCTCCATTTGTAGATTGCTTGTTCATTGTTCCACATATATCAGAGTGTATGGGTTCTAATGGCCTTTTTGAGTGAATTTCAACTCTCTTATGAATAGAGTTTGTAACCTTTCCTTTCTCACAAATGGTACAACACCAATCTCTTTTTCTTTATAAATCAGGCATATCTTGAACACTGTCTCTCTTTGATAACTTGCACATATTTCTTTGACACATATGTCCGAGCCTTTTATTCCATAACTGATTTTCATCCACTACACCCATGTAGCAAGAGGTCTGTACCTCACATACTTGAAACAAATTCCCTTTTGTGCATTGGCCTCTCGTAACTATATTTCCACCATTTTCACTTTTAACAATAAATCAATATTTTCTGAAGATAACATTGTTTCTTTCATCACAGAGTTGTGACACACTAATCAGGTTATGTTTCAATCCATCAATATATAATGTTTTCATGTATTTCATCTTTTCTTTTCCAATGATGGCTGATCCAACACCTTTGATCCTTAGAGATTCATCATTTCCAAATGTCACTGTTTCTTCTTTGAAGTCTTTCACATTCTTCAGCAGCTTTAAGTCTCCTATCATATGATATGAACATCCACTATCAAGAATCCATGGAATTTCTCCTTTTATAGCATTCAAATCGGTTTCTAAAATAAGAGCTTTTACTTCTTCCTTTTCTTTCTTCACCTCCAGCTTTTGAGAATTATTAATGAGCTTTTGTTGTGCTGGTAACAAAACAAGGCATCCTTTTGCAAGATGTTCAGGTTGTTCACATCTTTCACAAGTAGTTTCCAGGTGTTGGAACCTATTTTTAATCTTTACTCCCACATTCTCAGGTTTCATTATAACCACCTTTTCTGACTTATTTCTTTGAGGAGATTGACTCCCCATCAAACCCTACCTTTCATAACCTGCTGAATAATAGTAATGTTGTTTGTTGAACCAACACATATTTTTAGTATGTCCAAATCCACCACAATACAAGCAGTATCCATAGAAAGAGAATTTACCTATGAAACCTCCATACTGACTATAATTGAGAACACATTTCTCTGCCACCTTCCTATCTTTCTTTTTTGAGCCACCAGACTTTCTGTTATAAATCAACATTTTTCTCTCCATTTCAGTTCTATCAAAACTAGAAATTTTGTAAAATTTTCCAGATTCAGAATATTTTGAATCATTTTTGAACTCAGGGTTCTTTGAAACATCTGAATTCCCAATTTTGTTGGTCTTTTAAACATACATAGCTTTCCCAGAATTCTTCATTTCAGAACCACTTTTACTTTTCTTTTAAACCCTTGAAGAAAACCCTTTTTGATCCTTCTTAGGTTCCTCCTTCAAAGAATAATCCCCAACTTCAGAGATAGAGTTTTTAAAACTGATACTCATTTCTTTAGCTTTATAATGTTTTTGTTGGATAGCTTCCAACTCTTCTTCTTTTGCCTTCAGCTTTACTTCAAGATGATCATTGTGATTATTTTCATTCTCAAGAGAATTCTTCAGATCATCAATCGCTTTTTTCATATTGATTTTCTCATCAGTAAAACCTTCTTCATTGTTTATTAAAGAATTTTCATTTTTCAACTTCTTGTTTTCCTTCTCAAGCCTTTTGATCTTTCTCAAAAATTCCTTCAACTCTTCTTTCAGATAGGATTCATGTTCAGTTTCTTCTTCTTCAGAACTGCTTCTCTCATAATCATCTTTATTCACATTTGCAACAAAGGTATTCTCTCTAGCTTTCTCAGCAACTGAATTTTTAGATCCAGTCTAACTATCATATTCTTCTCCACTTTTCAAAAACTATATTCTTCTTTTTGATTTGAAGAACTTTTTGTCCTTACTTATTCTAGAAGAACTATCTTTTCCACCCTATGTCTTCCAAGTCAATCTTGGTTTCTTGTCTTCTTCATCACTATCTTCAAATTTCCCTTTTTTAGGACAATTAGCCGCAAAGTAACCAACAGCTCCCCATTCAAAACATTTCAAGGGAAGATTCCCTTTATATTTTCCTATACATCTTGTCACATTTCTAGAAAACAAGGATAAAATTTCATCAATGTTTTTACATACCTCATTTTCGGAGTTAGTGACAACAACATCATCTTCTTCATGGGCCTTCTTAAATATTTCTCTCTTGGCAGCTTTAAAAGACATTTCTCTGTCAACTTTGGTTGTATTCTTCAATGTCTTCTCCCTTATCATTTTATAAGTGATAAGAGTACTATGAAAATCATCCAGAGAAAATTATTCAGGGTCTACGTCTTCCAATGAAGAATATTTTGAATCAAATTTGTCAGGAAGAATTCTTAAGCTCTTCTCAACGAATGTAGAATCCTCCACCTTTTCACCAAGACATCTAATAGTGCTGACAATTCCATTTACCCTGGTAAAGAAGTCCCCAACAGATTCAGCTTCTCCCATTTTCAAGTCTTCATACTTTAGTCTCCAGATTTGTAGATTAGCCTTCTTCAATTTCGTATTTCCTTCATAGATGTTCTTCAGTTTTTCCCAGATTCCTTTAGTTATAGCAAAACCTTTCATTCTTAAAAATTCACTCTCGGACAGAGATGAGAGTAACAAATTTTTAGCTCTTCCATCATTATCAAGATTCTTATTATCAACAAGAGTAAGAGGAACCTTGTCATCAATAGCACGAAATCCATCTGTTTTAGTTTCAAGAACTTCATATCCATGAGACATAAGATAAGGCATCATTCAATCCATTCAGATGTGATAATTATTTCTATAAAATATTTGAATCCCCTTACTGTTCATGTAGTTATGATTTTCCATCACAGCTTTTCTTCCACCACTTCAGCAAAGAATAAACGAAGGCAACCTGCCTCTGATACCAATTGATGTTCCCAGTCAGGATCCAAGTATTACTGAGAGGGGGAGGGGGTGAATCAGTGATATCTTTTTCTTTTTAAGTTTCCTTCTTTATGAAACAACTTTCGCCTCCTATAAAAGAGTTTCTTCCCTACTGAACACACACAACCATAGGAACACATGATTTACAAGGTTCACTACTCAATAAGAGTAGCTACGTCCTTGGTATGGTATGGAAATAATCCAGTACCACACAATCCACTAGAAAAAAATCATTTGATGTGGAATACAATGAGTAGGATATACCCTTACACTCGTGTAGCACTTTGAAAACAATACAATAGTGCATGTGCTCCCTCTTAGCACAAATAGGGTAATGAAATAATTCCGTGCTTCTTAATGACCTTTCCCAGATCAAATATTTCCAAATAATTCTTCACATTCCTACTCCAAAGCTGGTAGAAACCTCCTAGAGAAAACAGCTTGTGTTCCTCCTTCCACTTGTGTGCCTCCTTCCAACTTGCGCCCCTCCTTCCACTTGCACGCCCCCTTTATAGACACCACAATACTTGTGCACCCTATACTAGAGCGAAAAGACTTGGGCGATGGACTTGCGCAGTAACACCTGCGCGAAAGACATGCGGGGCAACACTTGCGCGACAGACTTGCGCGGAAACACTTGCGCGGAAACACATGTGCGGAAACACTTGCGTGGAAGGCTTCTTCGACTTGCACGCTTAGAGCTCAAAATATTTCTCTAAGTATCGAGCCCTTAAACATGAGGAGGCTACTCATCTATTTATAAGCATTTTTGTGACTTGCGCGACCTAGACTTACGCGCCACCACTTGTGCGCCACCACTTGTGCGCCACCACTTCCGCGCCAAATACTTGCGGGCCATTCTTGACTTGCGCGCCTCTTTATTTCCTTTTCCATATTTCTGAAATAATGCTCTTTTGAAATATGAATTGTGGACCTCTACATACTTGAGCGCCTACTGCATACTTGTGCACCTACTTCTTTACATTGCCATATTTTTTATCTGATGATATTTGTGATATGACTTTTCCAAAAACGCATCTGTGTCACTCCCTTTCCTTCATAAGTCTTGCATCACAAGTTATCCAAACTTATGATATTTATGAAATACAAATCAGCAAAGCATCGTCTGGTTTTCCAAGTCTTTTACAAAGTGAATTGATTTAGCTTTTTTGTCAACAAAAGACAACACTCTATAATAGAAAACATTTCTTACTTCCTTATCCATTCAACTTGGTCCCAGCAATTAATGAAGTAAGAGTTTATATTACAATATCATTTTTTATGTAATTCACTTAATTTTTATGAAGGAATATTAAAATCTATCTTTCTTATAATCTATATATTCTATAATCCTATAAATAATTAATCAGTTTTTAGTTATTTCATAAATATTCCTCTATTTAGAACATAAATTTGGAAAGTAATTATTTTAAATAAAATATGATGTTATTTATATTTTTCATTCGGTATATTTTTATTCCCTGTCTATATTTTTTAAAATTTTAATTTAAAAAAATTAATATATACTAAAATTACTTTTTTGAAGATTTTTTATATTATAAAGGAATTTTGACAAGGTTTGAATGTAATCTTCTTGATGCTTTCAAAAAGTGTCATTTTCAACTTTAAATTTTAAACATCAAAATAAATGATTTCTTTTTATCATATATGATGTTACCAAACATTAAAATTTCTATGACAATATTATAATCTATATATTATTATATAAGTTTGTAATGATTTTGAAATGATAAATATTATATGAAAAAAATGTCACCCTTTTATTCTCGTCTATTCATTAAAAGAGAATAATTTACCACAAAATCCACCTTTGAGGTTAATTGATGATTATCTATCATCTTTATATTAATTATTTCATCAATAAATTCCTATTTAAACATTAAATTTCTTATAATAATATTTAATTTGACTCTAAATTTCTCATAAATATAATTTCTTTATATCATGAAAATTAATATTCCTAAAACATATACCATTTCTAAATACAATTGTTTACATCAAATGTTATTTGATTGACTAGGGAAGAATTTATATTCAACATTATTTACCCAATATAGACATTTATAAATAAGGTTGATAATTTATAAATTAAATTGGTCATTAAATAAATGAGGAATGTGTTGGACATGTAGTGATGGGTGGGGCTAAAATTATATATCCCCACAAAGCATCAATATTTCACACAAGACAAACAAGTAAAAGACTTATAAAATGGGTTTCTATAGTATAATATCCAATAAATTAAACTATCAGGGTGTAAGGTATTAAAAATACTGATATAATTATTTATGAAGTCATGAAATATAACGTTAATAAATTATTTCATTGAGAATTATGTTATTATTATGAATCTGATTATTACATTGATATTTTACAAATATTAATTATTTTTCTAATGTTATTGATTAAATTTTATGCGTATTCAGTTATTTAACTATTAATATTGATTATGAATTATTTCTTAATGATATATTTTATTATATATAACTCTTATGGATTATTTGAGATCACCCTTTTTTTATTTAATTTCCCCGTGATATTGATAAATATGTAATGAATAATACATTGTATGAAATATTATTTCTCATGATATTTTTTTATATTTTCAATGAATTTTGGGAATCAAATAAGTAAATAGTTCTTCATAACTAATACACTATTAATAAATTTTAGATGAAATCAATTTTATAATCTGCCATTTTAATAATTTTGACATCGGTTCTTGGTTATTAGAGCTAAGGTTGTTTCATTTGATATTAGAGGATGTATAATATAAACCATGGGAACTAGATTTAATAATGAATAGACTATGTTACAGAACCCTATGACTGAAATTTAATATAAGTGTATATATTGGATAACATCCAAAATATTTGGTACTTTAGCTATTTTTTCGTTTTCATAGTAATACAAGCTTGTCATGACACTACAAGTGGACATGAGTTTGGAAAAGATGTATCTAGAGGTAATAATACAAAGAAGAGTTCATAGAGTATAATTTGGGGATTATTTTTTGGTGTAAAATGAATGTTCCCTAACTACACACCCAGTTCGACACTCTTGTGGGGTACACATAGGTTGATTAAATTTTAATTTATCAACTATTATGATGAATTATAGAATAAATACTTTAGAAACATTTGATAAGACATAGTGATATGGTATAATCATAAAGTGCCTTAGGTTGATAAGTCTATTATTTATCATAACCTCAAAAGAATAGTTACCCATTTTTAATTTTTTGGGATGAGAGTTTAACATTATTAGCGATATTTTGGGAAATATATATGGGAATACAACCCTTTGGTTTAGAATATGTTTTTGTGAAAAAATTATTTGAGGAATAAATCATTAATATTTTGAAAAAATAAGTTTGATGTTGTAGGTAACATTTTGGATTAATTTAAACAATGACCTAAATGTAATAATATTCAAGTAAAATTATTTCATTTTGAGTGGAAAATATAATTTATAGAAACCATTTGATTTTATGAAGTTATTTGATGATTAATGTTATTTTTTAGGATTTTCATCATATTTTTTCTAAATTTATATGATTTAAATTAATATCATTTTGTTGAAAATAATACCTACAAGATGTCTAACAACTCACCACATTTGTCAAGGTCCTATGGATTGAACCCACATTTGATGGGAAATTAGTGTAAAATTCCTATCATTATCCTATGTGATGTCATAGTTAGTATGATATATTTTTTATTTAAAATATTTGACCCATAAATATTAATTTAAATTTGGAAAAAAAATATAATCAATTCAATTTGATTTTTTTTTATTTTTTAGTTTTTGATGATATTTTAGGTGTCATTTTATTGGGTTATGGTATATATAACCTTTTGGATTATCATAAAAGATTACTTCGGATGAATTCTATTATGTTATTGGTGGTGTATGAAAAAGGCTATGAGAAAATATTTTTTGTTAAAACATTCTTTAATTTTAAAATAATCTAGGTTGTCTTGGACATAGTGTTATTTACATGAGATATTCTCAACGTTAACTTTTTCATTTTATAGTTGAAATATAAATAATGATGTATTATTTCATAATATGATCATTTATGGATTTTGGTAATTATAATTCGTTTTTATATCCATTGTTGTTTTATTAAAGACACGAGGAACAAATTTTTATTAATTTGTTGATCTGGTGATAAGATAAATATTAATTTTAGTGCTTTATGAATGAAAATTTCATCTTCATTTCTTAGAGTGATAGTTAATTTGGAAATTAATATATGAACATCTAGAGGATGATTTTTTCCTTATTAAGGAGAAATATATTAAATAATTAAATTTTCAGATGTTCCCTATCATGATATTAAAATAATCTCCCACCAGTTGAAAATATATAAGAGAATATAAATATATATTTCTATATGTATTATTAAATAATCAATACACTTTTCCACCATCACTAATTTATGTTTTTTTGTTCATAACTTCATCATGAACTGGTTCTCTATCACTCTCTATTAGTCCTTTGATCCCAGTGTTCTCCTATATGTCTAAATTTTAACTTAACACAAATATTATCTCTATCATAAAACCCTATTACTTGTTCTGATATGTATCCTTTATAATTCATGAATTCCCTTTTAAATGGAATTTTTATTATCCCGTTGTACAATGTGGGTTTTCAATAATTTTATTTTCAAATGTTGAACTATTGATAACAAAGATAAGATTTAGAGGGTGAAAATATTTAATCCGGGTATAATTTATCACCCTGAGACATAAGAATACATTTCTATTTATATTAAAATATTCTCTTTTATATTTTTCATTACACAAAACACCATGTTTAAAAAAATTATTATATAATGTTAATATATTATTAATTAATTATGACCATTATGAAATAACCATTAAAATTGATGGTATAAATTGGAATGAAAACATCCTAAAAATATGTATAAATGTTTTATTTAATTTAAATACAATTATTTATATATAATTAGTAAATTCAAATATTGTTAGTAATGTCATTTTATGCTTTAAAAAGTTGATTTCTTGAAAAATGGTTTCTATGGAATTTTTTTGCAAATATTATAATTAATTTATATCAATTTTTAAAATTTATTTTAAAAAATATTTATAATTTTTATAAATCAAAATATAAAAAATAATGTTGGATTAAATTTTAGTGTTTTTTCTAAAAATATTACTTTTCTGTGAATTTTAGAAAATACTAATTTTTATTTTAAAATATCATTTGATTCCATGAATTTAAGATGTTCCATTTTTTAAGAACCCTTTTTATAAATTGTTTCTACAATGTATAATATTTATTTTTTGAAGACTAACCTTTTTTTAAAATAGTGTTTTTGTTATTTTGGAATCATACCTCGTATATCTTGATGTGCATTGATATAAATTTAGAAGTTTTTATATGAGGAAGTTGTATTATTCCAAAATAGTTTTGAAAAAAGGTTATTAACTCCAATATAAAAAAGTTTTCATACACTTAAAACTATATCATATGATGCTTTTTTGATCATGTATTTCTCAAAAATCATTTAAACAATAATGGTCAATGATTTTTAAGAAATTGAGGAATCGAAATGGTTGTATCAAATCCAGATTTCATGAAAATGTTATCAAATGATTAATTTATGATGTTTATTAAATCTTTTATATATTACTAAGGGATGTTATCATCAAATAAATTTAATCATAATGAGTAATCCATTACAATGTGGATTGCATTATTATGGAATGTCTATCAGAGGTTGAATCTTTAGTAAAAATGAATAATGGTGATGTTTGAAGAATTTCAATGTTGTAGAGTGTAGAATTCCATCATAAAAAGATTCCATCATAATGGGAATTCAATAATAATGTTAATTTCATAATTTTTGGAATTACATAAAATAGATCATAGAATGAAACTGAAATCATAATACGATGATGATGGAACACATATCTTAATGAACAAAAGAAAGAAATAAAAATCCTAATAAGGAGAGAAAGGAACAAAAATCATAATAACATGAGAAGGAAATATATTCATAATGATCAAAGATGGAAAAAAACTGAAATGAACTAAGAAATAAATATATATTAATGTATTGATAAAAAATTAATATTTGATCAATTTGATTACAAGGAAGACTCAAAAGAAGACTTTTAGATGTTTTTTATTTTTGAATATGATAAATGTGAAATAAAGTTTTGTAAATATGTAGTAGAAATATGAGGAGGAATAATGAAGTCAATGTTAATGATTAAAAGAAAAATATTTTCATAGTTTTTTAAATATTAGGATGTGAGGAACGTTTTCCTATTTCCCACACATTCTTTTCTATGTCACCCATAAATATGTTTTGAGATCCTTCTGTTAAATAATAATTTTACATTATAACAAAAGGTGGAGGACTGATGAAATCAATGAATGAAATTTTCATCTATAGATCACATTAGGAGGATTATACAAATATATAATTGTTTATAGTATTGAAAAAGATCATATCGAGACGATTATATTGAGTCAACCAGATTGAGTCTATCAGACTTTAGAAGATCATACTGAGAATTTGAGTGGAGTTTGAGTTTTTCAGATTTATAATGTGTTCATCATATTGTGGATATCGTATGAAGTCTATCAGACTAAGAATGATCATATTGATTTTTTGGATCATATTTTCAGAAGTGAAAATTGTGTAAGGAAGAATCGCACTGACTTCATCAAAATGAGAAAATAAGATCCATACAAATTAGACTGAGAATTCAGAAGGATAAATTGTAGAGTAGTTTCAACAATGTGTCTATTCTTCTTTTTGGATAGTTTATTTTATAACCAACCATTTTAAACTAATTAAATAAATTATAATATATCATATCAGAATTTATTAGGTGTTTAATGGGATTTTGAACAATTTATATTCACTTTTTCAAAATTGAGGATCTTCATAGACCCATAGATGTGGCTACATAAAATATATATGTTCTCACATGCTGGTCAATCCTTTTAAATATTATGTGATTTACTTTATTTTCTAATTTTTCATGCATTATCATTTATATAAGATGATAATGAAATAAATCCTAATATGTTTAAAGGGTTATGTTTACAAATGTGTTCAAACATATAAAAAGTATAACAGCTGATTCAACCACCATTTTAGTAAATATTTGATCATTTTCAAATTTCATTATCAACAGGAAACCAATATCACATTTCAAATCCTTATCATAGACAATATCAATTCTATCAACATTATAGGAATTCATATATTTGATGGAATAAATTATTGTGGATTGAAAAATAGAATTATTCCTCATCTCTTATCTCTTGTAATGGAAGTTATTGATACATCTATTATTTGTTTTCCACACAATGAGAGAGAATCTAATATAATGTTTTATAATAATAGAAATATAGAAGTTTATTGAAATTCTTGAAAATAAATCCTTATGTCATTATCATATAATTTTTATCATAAGTTGATGGGTCTCAATACTTCAAAAAGTAAATGGGACACAATGGAATATATTTTAAAAGGAAATACTAATGTAATTATAGAAAACCTGAAAATATAGAATAGTAATTATGAATACATGAGATTAAGAGATGAAATAACTATTAATGAATACATCACCAGAATAAATGAAATTATTTCCAATATCATGGGATTCAAGGAAGTCTTGGACAATTCTTCAATTGTGATGAAACTTATTAAAAACCTTCCAAATAGAATTTATTCTAAAAGTTCTTCTTTTTAATATAATAATGACATATATCTTGATGAATTTCATAACCTTCTTATCAATTATAAAATTATAAAATTTATAATTTATAAAAAGAAGATGAAAATATAAAATGGATTTTGAAGATATGTGAATGTTAAAAATTAATAATGTTGAAGATGTGGATCCTTGTGAATTTGAAGGTAAAGAGGTTTATGTGTTGAATGGGGATATCACATCTCTTATGTCAAAGAAAAATGGAATAAGAAGTGGAATGTATTGAGGTAAAATTCAAATCAAATTCTCTGAGTGTGGTGGAATTGGACACATTTCATTGAATTTCCACATGAAGAAAGATGGAGAATATTGACATGATTCCAATGAAAAACATTGATTGAAGAAGTTGAACAAAAATGATAAAGATGAAAAGTCATCCAAAAAAATAAAACAAAAAATTTATTAGAAAAAAATATGTATGTTGAGTAATAATAATGAATCAGATTCAGCTAAATGAATTCTTCTAATGGTGAATTATTTGAAAAATTCAAAAACATAATTAAAGAAGTTGAGAAAACAAAATATTGCTCTGATATTTAATAATGTTTTGATGAATCTTATAGAGAGTATCAACTACGAAAAGAACACTTTTTATATATGGATAGTATAAAAACACTCAAAAAATAAATTAAACTAAGGAAGAAATATTTTGGATAATTTTCCGATGGAAGAAATGATGTCATAATGCAAGAGGACAAAAACATTCAAGAGATATTAAGTTAAAAAATAAGAATTGATGAAGATGGAAATCCAACTAAAGATCTCAGTAATAAGTTGGAAGATAACGAAGAAGAAATTAACTAGTTTCAATAAAATCATCTTGATTCCAAAAATACCTTGAGTAAGATGAATGAAAAATTCATTTAAACCATAGAAGTATATGTTGATAGTTTTAATGTTTCTTACAAGGATCAACAAAGATTCAGGTGAAATATTCACCCACCAAAAAATAATGTTTCATCTAATTTTTAAATAAGTTTTTGTTCTAAAAAATTATTCTGAAATCATGGGTGATAAAAGGATGTGAGAGACCTATCACATCTACAAAAATTGAAAACCCACTCTAAAGGAATAATGGATTTCATCCTGATTATAATTGAAGAAAAAGATGTTATCAACCTCAAAAATATATAAATAGGGAATGAACTTATTTCAATAGAAAATAAATAAGTAATGGTTATTTATAGAGTGGTTGAATCTATGGTAATTGGGTATATAATTTTTTTCAACAACATATCATTTCCAAAAAATAGGATTGAGAAAAGTGGGTGAAATAGAGAAATTATAATGATCAACTTTCCTGACATGAAGAATATTGAAAAAGTGTATTCCCATGATTCTAGAAACATGACAACAAGAAATAAATTTTAATGTCTTGAATAATTTGGTGGAATTTTTGATAAGGTTGTTCATCATGCCGAAACATTTAGGAATATCTTTTTAAAACAATTTTTTTACAACAAAAAAAACAAAAGGAATGTGGAAATATGAAATTTTTAGAAAGAGATTTTTTTGTTGAGAAATCCTTTAATAAATCTATAATAATAAAAAAAACACATGGATACTGGATAGTTTTTTTCCTTATACATTATAAGTGATTTGATGATCTTGAATCATGTTAAATATCATGATATAGGTTCTATTTACTTTTGGAGAGATTGTTTCTTAAAAATAATAGGAATCAAAATGGATGAGATTGATTTTGAATATATGAAATGTAAGGAAGTATAATTATTTTATGGGTGAAAAAAAAACATACATAGTTCAAGTCAAAATTTTGATGATATAAAATAATATTGTTCTAAAAAATATTCTTATATCACTAAAAGAGTGAATGATGGTAACGTTATCACAAAATGAGAAATAACTAGTTTTATTCTTTTCTAAATAGGACAGTTTTATATCACTTGTTACATGAGTGTTGAAGGCGATCATATATTGGGGAACCGAATAATTATTCAACTTAGGAAGTTAATAAAGGATTAAATCTTTAAGGATGATGATTTTTTAAATTCTCTAGAATTTAAAATAACAGAGATATATATTTTTATAACTTATAGGAAAGGAAAAATAGCTAATAAAATTCATAAGAGAGATGATATTTAGTGTATGATACCTCTTGAACATATTCATTTTTATTTATGTGGGATGATGATACATCAATCAAAAAAATAGATTTATACTTTGTCACTTTTATTGACTATTCTGCTTAGATAAAAAAGATCATGTTTATCAAAAATAAGTCAGAGGACAAGGAAATGTTTATGTATTTCAGAAAATATGATGATAATGAAATGGGGGTTAATATAAAGAATATGGGAATATATAATTGTATCGAACTCACTAACAATTCTTTTGAAGATTTCTTAGAAATTAGGGTATGAAACATTAGATTAGTTCCCCCTATACTCCAAAACAAAATTGATTAGAATAAACATAAAATAAAATATTGGTGGAAATTGGAAGAAGTATGTTAGCAGAATACAAAATTTGAATGTTTTACTTGAAAGAAGTTATTAGTACTATTGCACATGTTCATAATACAAGTTTACTAATACAATAATCAATCATGAATTCTTGTGAAGTTTGGTATAACAACAAACATTCATTGAAATAATTCATGGTTTTTTTATGTCCATGTTTACTTAATAAAAAAATTTCAGATATAATATTGTTTGATGACCAAACTATGGAATTAACTTTTATTGGTGATTAAACAAATAGATGTTGTTTCAAATATTTTAAAACACGTTTACAAAAGTTAGTGAAATCATATGATTTGAGTGTTATTAAATATCCTAATTACATAAAAAAAGATGTTGAGAATTTTGAGGATTATATACTAGATACTTCCAAAATTAGTGAAACTGTGTAAAAACATTCCTTATCAAGATTCAGATGAATCATGTGATGAGGAAGGTGAAGCTAGGAGAGAAACATTGAACTTTCCTACATTACAAAAAAATGTTGATTTGGAAAAATTTATTATAAATTCTAAGGATCTAGTTTAGACAAGAAAAATGTAGAGATTATAGAATCATACTTCACATATATCAAATTTTGAAGTGGAATTAGTTTCATCATATAATCAAAAAAATAAGGGGACGATGCTATGAAATAATGGTTGGTTAAAAATTAGAAAAATAAGACATGGGAAATTTTCCCAAGGACAGTAAAGAAAAATATTAACAGAATGAAGTGTGTTTACAAAATAAAAGATGGCTGAAGATTGAGATATTTTAAGAAACCAGGACATGATTATTTTTAATGTCTATAAACATGTGGAAATTGTGGATTTTGATGAAAATTGTTCCACATTTTAATGATTATAAAGTATTAGAATGGTTCTTTCAGTATCCCCACATCATAATTACTCTGTTTGTAAAATATATGTAAATTCATCTTTCTTAAATGGTTATATTGATGATGAATTTTACATTGAACAACTATTGGGTTCGAACATGATGAGGATGAAAAGAACGTTTGTTAATTTAGGGAATCATTTTTTTGGATGAAACAAGCTCCACATGAATGGTATTATAAAATTTAAAAGTTTGTGTGAATATTGAAATTTTCTAAAGGAAAAGTTGAAATCAATATATTTGTGAAAAATATTGAGTCTAAAAATCTTATTATAATTATCTATGTGGATTATATTATTTTTTCTCCGGATGTAAAGAAGTTTGTAAACTATTTCTGAAGAAATGTATAAAAATATTAAAATTACAATCCAGGGATAATTAACCTTATTCCTCAACATAAAAGTTAAAAAACGATAAATTGACATTATTATCTCAATAATTTAATCACAGGGTATTGTTAAATAAATTTGGGATGGATTAATACACATAAGTTTATGCTCTTATTTTAGAGATAAAACTGTGGACTAAAGGTTAGTAAAGAAAAATTTATAATCAAAATTATTTTTGGAAGCTGAGAGGAAATTTGTATTACATTATAGCCTAAATACCTAATGTTGTTTATGTTTGGAAATTGTGTGTCATGTATCAACGTAATAAAAAATAATCACATATATTGGTATAAAAAATAATTTTTATATATTTCAAAGGATTTAACTACACATAGGTTGAAAAGAAAAAGAAATAGTGAGATGACATTTAATGGTTTTACTGATGCTGATTGGGTGAAAGTTATATAAGATATCATAGTAAGAAACAATGTTTGGTAACATTGATAATTGTTGAATCTGAATATATTTTAGCTACTCAAGCTTGTAGTCAAATTTTGTGGATAAATGATCATCTTGATGATTTGAATGTAAAATTTTCTAAACCATTGTAGATATTTTGTGTTAATCAATGTGAAATATATCTTTCTAAGAATATTATCCATCAACTACATAAAATTTCACCTATCCCAAAGGTTGAAACCAATGGGATAGGATATCCCAATGATTCTATAAACCATTGGGATGAGGACCAATGCAATATCCTAATACCAACAGTTCTATATATACCATTAGTATAGACTATATGAATTTAATCTGGTCCAAATTGTTTCAATTAAACCATAGGGATATATGTATACAAATTTTTCACGAACAATTGGTATACTTTCTACCCATCATATAATCTATTCCAATGTTTTCATTTAAACCATTGGGATATATTTATACCAATGACTCATGAACTGCTGGCATACATGGTCTATTATATAATATACAAAATAGTTTCTAAATTATTTGGAATATATATATATACACCAACAGTTTAATAGCCATTTTTATATATACTAATATTCTTAATATTGAACCAATTGTTCTATGAACCGTTGGTATATCATCTTCAATCAGCAACCTGCAGTGTTTCCATCATCCTCTACCAGAATTCCAGAACCTATAAACATGACTTCTAGAAACAGTAAACATGAAAAATTCTCTTCTAATCTTCCAGAACCTATAAACATTAATGCACTTGTAAACATAAAAACATTGAATCAGAGTGCCTATCAAAATTACATAAAATTTAAGGGATAAATGATGTGTTTTTTGAATAAAAACAACCATTTAAATGAAATTCATATACATTATAGGGATTTTCATGAATCATACTGTTTTGTCCATCCTTGTGTGTAATTCAATAATGATGATGGGTTATTCTATTTAACCAATGTTCTAGTTTATATTTAGGATTTTTATTGCATTTTACCTGTGTTTTTTTAGGTGAGTTGAGTTATAAACCATGTTATTCATGTCCTTAGAACATGTAAAAAATGCTTCAATATGAATATTAAATGGATTAGGCACTATAACATGTGAATTGGTTTTGGTAAGAAAGAGCTTATTGAGGTGATTACCATAAGCCTTAAAGGTGTTGAATAATTACAACATCAGTGTTTCTATATATATTGTCTTAGGTAATCAACATCATGGTGTTGAAATTATGAAAACAGGCATTGGATCTAGTTTTCCAGTCAAAGAACCATAATATAATGGTTATTCCTTGGTTGTTTTTTTAGAATTCAGTAGTGGAATGAGGTTGTTCTACCTTAAATTATTGACCAAAATAAGTCATGATATGTGGATGGGTTGACCACTGAGAATTCTTGGGGATGATAATAATTATAGTGTATATATTTTGAAACCTTGTGTTCATATAGGTATTCATAATTTTAGGAAATGATTGAATTTTCAATTACTAGAGGTGTCAGTTTTACAATAGTTGTTAGAGTTCTATTTATGAGGGATGAAAGAAATCTAAAAATAATTTTCAACATCATAATGGGGTGCATTATGTAGCTCATGGGATTTTGGAAGCATCTAAGGGCGGAGGCGGCTGTATAAAAACTACCACACACCACTGGTGGTATTTTGTAGGGGAAAAGATACAACATTTCCATCTTAGGTTTTTGAAGAGGGAGGTCCTATTTTCCTTGTACATTTTTGAAAATGATGGAAATCCATACCTCCATTTACCCCCTATAGGACCCTTTGATCTAGGGGTGGTTTTGTGATTTCCCTTTTGAAATTAGAAGTTAGTTCCTCCCTCTAATATCCTTTTTCAATATAATGACCAAACATGCTTCATCGATATTCTCTCTTATTTTTATTTTCGATGTTCTATTTATATCTGGTAAAAAAGTTTGTATTATATTATATAAAGTCACTGTAGTAAAAACTATACCCACTTGAATATATTAATCAGACCTCCCTCTCTCACACTCACTAAGTCACTTATTTGAGCACTGGTTCTGGCCCATGCGTAGTTTTATTCCTTACAATAATTTGACTTCATTACCACTGTTCCCTCGTCAATAATGTAATTGATTATATTTACCCATTTCAAGGGTCCTCCCAATATATTTTCTTACCAATTCCACGTTATTAGATGCATCATCCTTCTATCTCTTCTATTTTAGATTTTTTGGCCGCTGCCACCCCTCGCGTAAGTCTTAAAACGAGGAATTCAATAGATATAGGGGGATTAAAATGTCAAAAAATGGTGGCACTAATGGAATCTTGGAAAATTCTAATCAATTTCTACAAAGATGAGAAACACGATTACATATATGTCTTACAAACATCATTTTCTCAACTTCTTACATTTTTACTATAACAGATGGTCCTTGGACTATCTTATTATGTGTGATTATCCCTCTCAATATTTTGGGTCGTATTTATATCATAACCCACCCCCTAGTTAAAATATTTCTATACATAGGGTAATTGGACAGACGATTTTTTATTATCTGGGTTTAGACCATAGAACATAATGTTTCATTTCTCATATCACCAAGTGTATTTTTATGGAGGTTGACATATTGAAACACTAGTTGAATTCTACCTCGGATGAAATTGGAGGCTAGTACATGTCTAAACTAGATGTTAACTTTTAGTATTCATCATATTGAAACCACATCCCCCATGAACATCCCCCAACCTGCACATCCCTCCTCCCCACCTCACCCCCAACAAACTCCCCATGCACACCAACTCCCCCCACACACACCCACCAACCTACAGAACCCCTTCCCACCTGCAAAGCCCCCTCCCCACCACCCCCACAACAACCTCCCCCTACTCACTCCCCCCCCCCCACTTATAGACACCCCTCCCCATCTGTACAACCCCCTCCCCACCTCCACAAACTACCCCCACCCCTCCTCACCCCAGCAGTCTCCACCTGTAGAACCCCCTCCCCACCTGCATCACACCCTCCCCACCTCCACAGCCACATCCCCCATACCCCATGAATCCCCTGCACCCGTCCCCACCCCACCCCCAGTAGACTCCCCCTATAAACAACCTACCCACCAAGAAATCCCCCCCTCCCCACCTAACCCCTAGCAGCCTCCCCCTGGACATTCCCCCCTCCCCCTACGTAATCCCATCGACACTTTCCCCCCCACCTACACATCCCCCTCTCCCCACCTCACCCCCAAAGCCCCCCTACACAGCCCCCCAACATCTGTACAAGAAGATATACTATACATCCACATTACAACTCATCATCTTCCGAGGAAGAAAACTAATATTAGTATAATTATTAATGAACCTTAATTTCATGTATACATAAATGGTCAATCATGGTATGTGGTATATCACTTCACATTTCCCATTCACTATTTATGAAATAATATATTTCGTTCATACCTTCTTCCTTATAATCTTTCTCTGAGACATTATGATATATAAATAGAACTAGAGGTAAATGAATACATTGAATGGCCATACTAGAATAAGGGAGAATAAATTTAGGCCAAATCAAAACACAAAAAATATAGATGTTAATAAGGTATAACATAAATAGTTGATGTTTTAGAAAAAAGGCATCATTAAAGATGGATCAATCGGTGGGAAAAAGTTCTACATGCTATAATCCTTGAACCTAGAATATATATGCGTGAGTAACAAACCACAATATGCTCTCACCCACTAATTCTACTCTATTAGATTCTGAATTAAATAAAAATGGTAGTTAAATAATTTAATTGAAATTATTCATTCCAAATGTATATAGGTAAATATAACTATCAAGTTTACAAACACATTTCAAAATGATCCTTTGTGTTAAAAAAAACTGAAAATACACACTCTTAAAATATTCACATATGCCAATGAAATTTCAAAATAATAAAAATATTATGATTTCTAAAAAACAAATTCTTTTATTTAATAAAAATAGGCACTTTAATACTATTTTATAGGTTGAACCCTTCTTTAAATCAAAACATACATTTTAAAATACAAATACTAATATCAAATAAGAGTAATTAAATTCAAAACCCATCTCCCGAACATCATTAAAAACCATTTTATTATGGAACTAAATTAAACACACATCTTTCAACCATAATGAAAATTGAAGCACTATTTAATAATGTATTAAACATATACAAAAAATATAGGTGATATACACAAAATAATAAACGGGGGATTATAAAATATAATAAGAAATAAAAATCCATTATATTAATCATGATGAATATAATATAATATTTAATGGGATCTAACATGGGATTCCAAATGCGAGTCATGTCTATTTATATAGTAGTGTTCTCTGATTAATCAATTGTTCTAATTTTTTATTCCCATCCCTCAAGTCTTCCATCTAGCCCACATAAGATTCATTGTGATGACACACCCCATCATTTCCTAGTTCCTAGCATGACTATAGTTCCTTTATAGTCATGTGAACCATCTAGCGAAATATAAATATAGAACCCCTACATAATATCAATGTTTCAATGACCAATAAAGAAGTGATGATGATGAATAAGTAAGAAAATATTAACACCAGGACATACGAAATGCCTATCCCTCACTAATAACACCTTCAAAATGAATAATCCCATATATACTGACCATGTATGGTATAAAGAAGCATATTACAACATTGAGTGAGAAACAAGAATCTTGCTGTCACAAAAAAATCAAAAAATGGGTAAACAATTCAATGAGATAATTTACATGTTATTTCCCAAACAACCATTTAAAAAAATGTTCGTAATAGTAACTTAATTCTAAATAATTATTCAGAATTCCAAGTGCTTTTAATTTTTATAAAATATGACTTCATTTTTTTTACAAAATTATATAAATCTCACATAAAATTAAAAAAAATCAAGGCCACCACAAAAATTCGAATCGTCATCTTTGAAATCATTAACATTTCCCAATGAATTCATTTTGTATCAACCAAAGTTTCAAATATCAATTAATTAAATATATAAAGAGAAAAATCACACACACATTTAAATAAAACTTTTTCAAATTCAATATAAAAATACCCTTTTAAAACATATCTTGTTCCACAATAATCACTAAATCAATTTACATTTTAAAATATTGTTTTCACTCCATAAAAAATGAAATCATATCAAAATCTATCACACATCATTAAATCCATTTCAAAAGGTCTAAATGGTATTTAATAAATTCTTACCAAATAATATAAAATTTTAGACATGAATAAATAAACATAAAAAATTAAACCCTATCTTCTAATCACAAAATAGATTTAAATGATTTCAAATTAGTATATATATTAAATATATCCCTACATTAAATAAAAATAAATTTATAATGAAATAACAATCATTTTTTCAAAATGATATAATTTCATTGAAACAAACACTATAAAGAGGTGTAGATTTACCTACAACCTTTTAAAACAATTCAACTTCATGGATACGTACCAAATAGAGAGACTTGAATCAGTGTTGCAGTGAAAAAAATGAGAAAAGGAAAATTAAATGGAGGAAAATGATATAAATCAATTACAACATACCAAGTTGAAGTAGAAGAGGTCTCTCGTTTAGGTGAAATGTGAAAAGATATCTATTCTAGAATATGGAGGCTCACGTCAAAGAAAAAAATTGGACATATCTCACTTCTGAATGCAGGAGGCTTGTAGTTAGAGTACATGGGGTTTTCTATCCCAAAAGTTTTAAATAATCATTGGGATAGAGGAGAACAATCCAAACTGTTTCATACAACCATTGGAAAAATCCTTTCTAAACACCCATATACCAAACATTTTATATAACCACTGGGAAAATATTCTTTTAATACCCATACACCAATGGTTTCATAGAACCATTGGTATAGTGAATCTATCCCAATGTTTTTTTAAACAGATGGGATAATGATGTTCGTATAACTTGAGTTTTTAGTAGTGTAAAATCAAGTTAAAAAACTTAAACAATGTTTCACTTTTTAAAAGATTAAATTTTTACTAGATATGTATTTCTGTAATACATTTCATTAAAGAATCATATTTATTATATCTTCATAAGATAAATTTTAAAATAATGGTTTTTGGAATGTAGACTGAAACATCAGGTTCAGCATCCTACCAATGCATTCGAATCCTCATAAATATGAACTCCCACTATGATTTGTATTATTCTTATAAGGGGGAGAAATGAATAAATTTTACATCTTATTTAGTTTTTTACTTATCATTGATAAATGAATTCTAATTTGTGGTTATTATAAAATGGTGTTTAGAAATAAAAAAATGAGTGAGGAAAAGATAAATATATGGGGGGAGTTTATCATAAAAATTTTCAAAAACAATTTTTACCACTGAGGGAAGTAATTCCTATAAAAATATTACTTTATCTTTTAGTGTGGTCTCAAAAAACACACTTTTTGATAAATGATAGGTTATAATAATATTAAAAAAACATTAAGTTCAATACAAAAGAGGTGTTGGGAAAAAATTTATTGATTTTGAAATTTTGTTAACATGGTCTGTCCATAAATACAAATGTGAATATTGAATAACCTTTTTAATAAATATTTTTAAAAAAATTATTTGTTGAATTTTTTTAAAATAATTAATTTATTATTTAACAAACGGACAGAGTCCATCTTAATGATAATTTTTGAAAGTCCTGTGATGATATTAAAATATGATTAATTGTTACTGTAGAGTTCTAAAATAATTTTATTAAGGCTGGAGTTATATTGTTTTCATAATTTGTAATGCTAATTGAAACTATGATTTCACATCATAGAGCTCTCAAAAATCATGAAAAACAATTAGGATATTTTTCATAAAGAAATATAGGAATCATATTGGTTGTATCAGTTCTATAAATCATTAAATTTTTTTCGAATGGGAAATAGGTGATGTGGCTTGAAGCTTCTCAATGTTGTTGAGTGGAGTTATCATTAGACACACTAGATCGTAATGGTTTATCCATAATAATGTGGATTCAATCATTATAAAATATCCATCATAGGCATAATCATTAATAAAAGTGATGAATGGTCATGTTCGAATACTTTCAAGGTTAAAGAGTTAATAACTCCATACTAATGAGATTCCATTATAATGAGAATTTTATATTAATCATAAAACATTCATTATATAGATATCATCAAGATGATATATTAATGAATATAAATCAATAATGATCTGAGAAAGAATCATATATTATAATGAGATGAAAAGAAACTGAAATCATAATGAGCAAAGAATGAGACAGAAATTGTAATGAGCTAGGAAGGAAATAGATTTATAATATTATGAGAATGAAATATATCATAATGTGATAAAAAGGAATTTCATCATAATGAACTGATAAGTAAAGGTAGATCATAATGATCTGATTACAATGAATACTCAAAAATAATATTCTAAAAGTTTCACGAAAGTTTAAAGCGTTCAAGCATGAAATTCAATTTTCCATAAATTTCAAACTTATCTATGGAAGATTGATAGAGTAAAATTTGATGATTAAATGTGTGAAATTTTCATAAATTTTGAAATATGCGGAAATCATTAATGTTTTCATGTTTCCCAACCTTTATTTTCTAATTCGCCTATAAATACTTTCCCAGATATTTCATTCAAGAAAAATTTAATATATGAAAAGATTGCATAGCGTTAAATAAATCAAGAGAAATATATATCCATCTATAGATATCATGAGGAGGATTAGATGGTTGAATGATTCATTACTAGATTGAGATAAGTCATACTATAATATCATATTATTTTAATCAGAGTGAATCCATCAGACATGGTAATATCATATTTATCATTTAAGCATAGTTTTATTTTTGCATATTGAGAATTGGTTCATCGTATTGAGAAGATCGTATTCATTTGATCAGATTGATAAATATTATATTAAGTTTTCATTATAGTTTTTGAAGTTAAAATATAGTATGTAAGAATCCTATTGAATTCATAAATTTGAGAATATCAGATGGTGCAAAATTAGAGAGTGTATTTCGACTGAGAAATTCTGGGGAAATTTCAACAATGTATTTATTATTTCCCTTGGCTCAATTGTTTTTTAATAAATCATTTAAACTAACTGGAGTATGTACAATATTTCTTATTGATATATATATTGTTTGAAATAGTATTTGGAACAAGTCGTTTTTAACTCTTCATAATTGGGGATTTCTATAGACCCATGGGAGACTATATGTTGAGGATGTAGGTTCTCACACTGAGGTAGAAACCTGTAAATATTGAATTATTTACATAATATCCTAAAATTTATTTCATAAGTTGTTACAAAAAAATTTATGTAAATAAATCATAATATATTGAAGTGGTTATGTTTTGAAAATTATTTATACATTAAACAAGTATAATAACTGATTCAACCCCCATTCTCATTAGTTATTCGATATTTCAAGCATCAGTTTTAATGTCGTTCCAAATTAAATTTATTTTTTTATATTATGAATAATATATCTAAGATAGTTTTAATAAATTTTATGCAATATTTTGGTATAAAAACATTTTATACTTATATAGATGTTTTTCTGGAAAACAACTCTTTGTTGTGTTTTATGTGATTAATTTTAATTTAAATTATTCAACAAATTTGGAATGATGTTTATAAAATGGATTCAATATTAAACAAAAAATGTAAAAACTTTTATATATAGGTTCCTTTTATTTTAGTACATTATTAATCATAACTTTGGAAAACATTTATCACCTTATAAAGGGTAAAGTGCGTACACTATTCTTAAAACATTGGGTACTCATTTAAAATTTTTATAACACATTTTATTATTCTATTTGATTAGTTGAATACACTTATAATCAATGAAATATGTGAAATTATATCCACTTTGTTTCTTTTATATTTTACTCTATGCTATTTTGAGAAAAAAATTAATAAAAAATGTCACTCTCTTGACTTTAATGTCGATCGTGCATACATGTGGACTACCAGGTCCACGAAGCAATGTGATATATTTTTATTTTATAGTTTACATGGATTTTAATAAGGATATATTCGATGAATATATATTATGTAATAATTATTATATAAATCCTAATTAATTTTTACCATTTTTTATTCAGTTCATCAAAAATTGGAAACATCGTTCTTAAATCATGTCATATACATGAAGAGTTAAATTCATTTTTCTCTCTCAACCATTTATAGATAACTATAAATATATGTTTATTTAATATATATGATATTATATATTGAATAATATTTATTATATTTTGGGATCTTGATAAATATGCATGGGATGAAAAATCATAATTAAAACATATGTTGAAGATGAAGCAACTAAACCAAAAAATTATAATAATAAAATATTACCAAAAAATGAAATATAAAACATTATAAATAGATCATATATGATATTTTTGATATGTATATTTTTATTTTATTTATTTATAACTAATATAACTTTATTATAATGCAGGTCAAAAGAAATTATACATAAATTCAAACATATATTAATGGTTTCTAAACTAAATTTATTTTTCATTAGGATATATTACGTATTCAATGACTATATTTTAAAATTTTTACGTTTGAAATTAAGTATTATTTTATTATGATGTATTTGAATTTTTTTACTAATGATTTATATTTTTTATACATAATATTTTCATTGAATAATTCTCACATCAAGGATATAATATTTTTAAGGTATTTCATTTTAATTTCTACTCCCTAGAGACAAATTTGGTATTATGAACCCATTACCTTTTATGAATTGTATATAATTCCAAATTAATTTATTTAAAATTAATATTTATTTACTCATGTTTTATAATTTTTCAATTCAATTTTACACTATCAAAGGATAATAATTAAAATGTTACCAAATAGGTAAGAATTTAATTTGCAATTTCATTTTTTGGGACTGATCTTATTTTCATTAAAGGAATCATGTAATATATTATTAATAAAATCAATATGTTCTCTTATACTGTGGATGTTTATGGAGTTAAAATTTTTTCTTAAAAAATTTCCCCACTTTGAAACATTAATTAAGAAAATTAATACTTGAAAGATAAGATGATCTTATTTCTCTTTTTTGTTGGAATATTTTTCTCTTATGTCCATATTTTTTCAAAATTGTTTTTTGAAAAGTAGTTTTTTACTCAAATGATTTATTAAATATATTTTATATTATCATTGAAATTTTATATGGTTTTATAGGAATCTATTTAATTTTATAGTGATGGTCCCTTATTGAATTATTTATAAAAAGACAAATGGAATTTTTTTTCATTTTATTGTATGCAACATTAACATTAATTATTATCACAATCCCAATTTTATGCAATATTGATTATTCTAAAAAATTTCAATACATTTATAATGACAAAACTTTTATGAGAAATTTTGTTTCACTTTCATTTTCATTGATTATTTATATGAAATTAATTTACTTTAAAATATACATTCTTAGTGAATCGTTGGTCACCTCTCATCACTAGATTATTTTAGTAGAAATCAACTTTATCACGAAACATTATATTTCATATGACCATATTTCATTTGAAATTATATTTCTGTTAATTTCCCATTTTTCAATAACTGATGTTCTTATTAGTAGAACCATATAAAATTTATACATATAATTCATTCTTTTGAATATTGTTTGATTAAATAAGGAACCATTTATTTTTCATATTCATTGATAAATATAGATATATTTTACTAAGTAAAATTGATTTTGATTTAATTTAATACATTAATATACAGAGAATTCATTTAAAGTAAAGTGATTTCTGGGTCTATAAATAATTTTACTATTGATTCATTGAGAGGTATCATATGGTAAACAAGTTTTCTATCCTCACTAAATTGGTTTTTCATGCATATATTTCCATCATATATGTTATTTTTGTGAAAGGTCTTTATGGAAAACATATCATGATGTCTGTGATTATGACGTAAAAAACTATTGATTTCTTATATTTAGGGATATATTTTTATGATCCATGATATTAATAGATAGATATGACACATGGAAGCATTTTTTCTCAATTTATTGATTAAATGGTCCTTATTATCAGTTATTTATTATTCCAAATTAATTATTCCATATTTATAAATGATTGATTCTATTGTACAAAACCATGTAATGAGCATATGATATCACCCTTTATTGTTTTCCCCAAGTTATTATAAAGGATATTTCGAATAATATAAAGTATACAATATTGTCTCTTATTCTATTTCTTTTATTGTTCATATTAACTCTAGGATTTATATATGTATCTGGTTCATCAATGATACTAAAGATTCTAGTATTTCAAGAATAGATCCCATGTATCTTATCTAAATTTTATAAAGTATAATCTGGATCTAGGTTACTAGAGTTAGTTATGATATAGTTTATTGTTCAAATATTTAGTTCTCTTGATCATGAAGGATGAACATGGTCTTCCTGATTTCTTCTCAACACGTTGGACATTTCTCAATAAAAGTGGGATAAAATTTTTATTAATTTTTATGAATATTTACTTCTAGATAAAGTAGAATTTAAAATGATTTTTTGGCAGTGTACCTTTTTATTAAACCACATTACTTTTTAATGGTCACAATTTTAGGCACGTTGTGGTTTTTTTCAAGGTAGTTATTTGATGAGGTAGTGGGGATCCATGGATTCCTAAGGATGAATATTTAGGATTATGATCTATGTCTTACCTCCGGAATGGGGGGATTTTCATTGCATGATTTTTGTGCTCAATTATTCATTATAAAAACTTTTATTATGTTGAAAATTTCATATACAAAGTAGGCCATCCATTATCTTAAAGACATGTTGCATCAATGGGTACTATATTTTAGAGTTTTTATTGGATGAGGGATTTCTCATTGGTAGAATTTTCTTATTATAATAGTTTCCACAAAATCTTTTTTATGGATCCTTTTGAATATTTTTTTTGTTTGACATTTTCATTCTCTATTATGCTTGATAGTAGAACAAGAGTTAGGAATTCATGGTCCAGAACTATTATAAAGCACAAATGAGATGATTCATGTGATTCAAAAGACAATAAATGAATCACATTATTATTTGAAGTCATATTCTGACTATATTTGGAGATGTATGGTGTTCTATGTTGGATATCATTTTTCTTAAATTTTAATCCTCATCATGGGAAATAATTTTTTTGTTGCGACATTAATATTTCTCATCAGATTTTATGGGCCATCCATGGTGTTTTCACATTTTGGATTATTTTTATATCAGATATCATTTCCCCTGTAGGTGAGGATATTATGTGATGTATTTCATGTATATATGTTATGTATCTCTATTAATTATTGATCTCACATCATATTTTTTGGGAGAGACCAATATTTAGGATGATGAAAACATGGTGGAGCAGCATGTAAAGATACAATACTTCTCGGAAAATGTTTTATGTAGGTGTGTTATTACCTTTTTCTTGTCCTATGGAAATATTTTAGAATTTAGAAGGAAACATGGAAGTTCAACGAATATATATATATTTTCAATACCCATATTTTATTGATTCTTAAATAATTTTTTCAAAATAATAATTATTCATGTCAAAAATTGATTATTTTATGAGATGTGTTTTTCTTCATTATTTATTAGTTGTGGAATTAATCCTTATTAATAAATATCATACCAATGAAAGATTTTGGGATTTGGTTGTTCATGTTGTGTTGTTTTCCTATTATCCAAATAAATGATGTTGTTATATTGCTATGATGAAGAGATTATTGACTGGTATCTTATTAGGTGTTTCTTCGAATGACCCATTTTATGTCATTTTAACCATGTTTAGTTTTAATTGTAAAGGATGATAATTTTTTTGTTGTATCTAATTTAATATTCCAGACCATCAAATACTTTATTCTAAACTATTATGAAATTTTTTGGAATTAAGAGTGTCTGTAAAGGTTTTTATTATTATTTAGTGTTATTTTGGATATTCAGTGGGTTAAAAAGACTTGTTAGTGGCTATGGTGGAGGCCTTTTTGGTATGGTCATATGGTTTTTGTTTTATAACAACCATGAACAGAGTATATAATGTTTTATTTGAGGTTATTTTTGCTATAGTGAGTTCATTTCTGAAATAGACAATGAAACATTCCTAGCGTGGGTGTGTCTGCGAGCGCAATGTTTTGAGAATGTTCCTTTTTTCCATAACTAAAGAAACGTCACCACACCTGTTTCCTTTAGAATAGAGAGGGAAAAAGTTCCTATGTTTGGTAAAGAAGCTCTGGAAGAATCAATTTTAGATTTTGTTCTCAATAAAACCATGACTAAGGGTTGAACATTTTGGAAGCTATAGTGGTAGCCAGTCTTGTTTTCACACAGCCTAAATATTCCCTTTTCTTTATGGATATAATCAATTTTGAATATGGATAATTTATTTGATATTTTGGTTGTTCTGTATGTGTATTTAAGTCCTTTATTTCCACTATTAATTGATCCATCCCACTCCCTTTTGGAATTCCCTCTAAATTCTTATGCTTTGGAAAACCTAGGGTCCTATTTTTTATCAATTAATTTTTGTATATGTTGATAGTAATATTTACCAACAAATTGTTTATTCTACATCCCTTGGTTTCTTCTAATCAATTACTTGTGGTTATAACCCCTTGTTCATAGAGAATCGAGGATTATTGGTTCAAGGTACCACATTTCCTCCTCTTTTCCATGCAAACATACATCATCATTTTAATTGAATTTCGTTGTAAAAAACATCAATATTTTGGGATTATTTGTTTTATAATTGTATGTTAGTGGATGGTTGATGTTAAGTTCCAGTTATTCTTCATTCATATTGGTGGTTTTTCCTACAGATGTGGTTGATCCTCAAACATTGTTCTTGTGAGAAGATTTTTGAACAGTAATGAAGGTATGGGACTCAATTATTCTCATTATTTTATGTGAAATGTTATTTAATTCATGCTTCATATCTTTGAATAATTTTTTAATTAACCCTATTGTAGAATAAAATTGATTAATGAAAGAAATGGTTTTGGGTTTTGAGTATAGTGATCACATGTATTTCAAAAATGATAATAGTTATTCCTTGATTCTCTAGATAGTGTGTCATATATGTTTATTCTTTGGTTCAACATGTCTATTATGATTCTAAATTGGTTAATGGATGTAAATTTAGTAAATATTTTTTGGAATAATAGTAATGGGTCATTTATAATTGAAAATGTCATACCTTATGATTTCATGGAATATAATGTTGTTGTAATGAAATTTTAATAACAAATGTTCCCCCTTATAGTTTTATGAAACATTAATTTATTCTTTGAATAATATTTTAAAATCTAATTGATATTGATAGTTGAATACCTATGTCACATGTGCTTGTAAACTATGATATACGAACGAGTTAATTCAAGATGGTAATGAATTTGTTGTTTTATAATAAAAAATTTCGGTATTAGAGATAATATTTTATTATGAAGGATATATTCCTTGGATATAGGGCCTATATGACATGAATAATTTATTATTTTTTACTTTATTTAACTATATTGGATTTCATAATTCTTATGTGATGTGATTGGATCCCACGAGGGATGATGGTGTAATTAAAATGGGTTGAGAGGCCCTTGGTTTATTGAATAATATGGTTCCTACGATAGTGGGAAACATGGTGACATGCATGTTGGTGATTAGGATTGAGCAGGAATTTATGGAATGGGTTTATTCTATTCACCAAAATTGTTTTTGTGAAAAATTCTTGGATTCTAAAATGTTGATGACTAGGCTCAAAATGTCAGATGGTAGGGTTATTTGTTTATAAATTCTTTTCCTAACTACATAGTAAAGCTAGTTTATATTTTCTCATACATAATTTGGGTAGATTAGGATTATTACTAAGGAACCTAGAATTATGGAATTTTAATGAATTTAAAATAATTTAACCGATGGGTTAAGACTATTTATGGAATTATAAATGATGATAACACTACAAGAACCATGGTATTAGTTTGGTTGTGTCTTGAACTGAGACATTAGGGATCATATGTTTTACAATAATCTGACTATGACACCATAGTCTCACCTCAAATAGGTTAATCATTAGATACTAGTACCCGATATGAATATCACACTCATATAAATCCTTATCCAATTGTACCTCTACACACGGACAGATATCCACACTTTAGTGTAATACACAAATGATAAAAACTTATATTATAAATTAATTCATAAAAAATTCCATATCATAGGATTCAAAAGAGCATATAAAAGTAAAACAGAAAAATTCAAACCCAACTATTCTATAAAAAGAATCCATTCAACTAACAATAGGGGCCTACTATCAAAGATGTAACTTTTGGACCATCCATGGTCCACCTAAGACAATTAATCTCCAAAAAATCTTATCCCGCCTAGGAGTCCATAAAAAATATTCCCTTCTATATAATTAATAAAACAAGTGGGTATATTCCATGAATGGGTTATTTCAAACAATCATAGTTGGAAAACCCCAAATTATAATCCTAAGAATCAAAGAGAGTCAACTCAAAATCAAGAAAGGGTGAGTCCACAAAATGGAAATGAAAAATAAGATCCTAGATAGACCTAAAGTCCCAATGTAAGGTCATGTATTCACTGCTGACCTAATATTATGCTCGAGGATCATATGCCACACTCGTCTAAGGGAACTCCCTTCTTGATCATCACTAATACAAATTTCACTAATTCATGTGATCATAGTAACCAATCATTTCAATTTTGAAGTATGAACTCAAGGTCATTAGACATCGATTCATAGTTAGGGGATCACACCAATGGACTATAGTGGGAACCTAACCCAATTCTAGATAACCCTGAAGGAAGGTGATCACATGCCCCATAAGATTGAAATGAGAAACCTTACCCAACATTTGGGGGAATAATAGAGGATCACACATTGGGACACACAATGGGATACTGAACTATTTATAGATTTGAACCATACATGGGGTCTCTCATTCTACAAAAATATAGGATTCCACCCAATAGCCTTTATCAATTTTCCATGGGAAAAACCTATACTAATACTAAAACCATACTAAGGGGTTCAAATTCTCCAAACATACCTACAAATAGTACATGACATGTTCAAGGGACAATAGTGTTTCCCACTAATCTCATTCATGCCTATGTATGTGTCCATGTAATATATCATATGATCATATTTTTTGGTTTGGAATGTCTACTGTATTCATGCCTTTTTTACTCTAGCCATGTCTATTCCCATGTATAATAGTCATGTCTATTCCCATGTCCATGCTGTATATTCCATGTTTCCATCTTAGGGGTCACATGAAATATGGATGGTTCACATGCCTATGTAATCTGTATCTTCATATGTAAACCCTAGCCTTAATAGATGGGTGTCCACATAGAATGAGTTCTAATGAACAATTTTATATATAGATTTTAATTTCACTATAATTATAGATTTATCACATGTCTTCAAACACACCACCAAAAGAATTGATACTTCTGAGATCCTCCCCATAATTATTGTATTATGTTTGATCAATTCATGCCTTAACTAGTTGTTGGGATCTATCAACCTATTAACGGGGGAAACCCCATAGTCTCCATCATAAATCACATGCATGGTCTAGAAAAAAAATACTCCATTTACTAAACCATTATCAATTCTATATCCATCATCAAGACCATGTAAATCCTTTGATAGAAAAATGAACCTGTGGAAATGATCCATAAAAACAAGGATAAATAGTAAATTGATCAATTCCTAGGATTTTTCAAATCAGCATCCAACCAAAATATTGATGGTGAATGTCCTAAGACTATATGGATTAAAGTAAGAAACTCTCAATCTAGAGACAAACAATGGTCATTGTTTTGTTTTGAATTCTCTTATTGATGTTGAATTATATAGTTGGGGTATAAATTCATGGATTAACCATTCCTTAAAATATGAATTAAATATAATCAACCAAAAATAAATAATATGATATGTGAATTAATTTTATAAAATAATTTATTAATGTTTTCCATATTGAAATGAAGATTGTGGAATAGAAAAAAATATATGGTACCCTAATATTGTATTGATCCATAAAAAAGACTGATTTTATACCATTTTAATTGGTTATATCCAAAAACATAATTGATGACAACAATCTCCTTGGTACACTGATTGTCGATCCATAATCTCTCTTTCATCCACCAAATCTACACTATATGGTTATATCTCAAATCCATAGGGATATTTGGATAACCCTAGTATTTGGTTATATGAATTCATAAATAGTTTAGAATTAGTTTATATGAAATTAAAATAAAATAATTATTTAATTAATTTATTCATAAGTAATTTCACCTAGGATTGAACTTAAATTAAGAAATCAATTTTGATAATGATTATATCCTTTATGGGTAAAAATTCGCATTCTATATTTATTAATGGACTTTTTTCCCATATGAAACACCATTTTATAGGTCATACATTATTTATAAAAAATCTCTTGTGTGATATAATAAATTTAGGTTTTAAATTATATCAACACAAGGCTCCTTGGATCCTATAATATTTCCCTGACTCCATGTCTTACACTAAATATATTCTTGAAAATATTTTAAAGTGTTACATGGAAAAAATATGCACATTACATTCTCCCCACCTTTACAGTTTTTCATCCTAAAAATAAAATGCATACTCATTAAGATACAAGTACTGAGTTCAAATATGGGTCTCCCACTCCAAGGATCTCTACTAAGTATTAATGTACTATAAATGAACCATCACCTAATGAATCTATTTCTATTAATTGATCTTCTTCGACATATTCTAGATGGTAAATGGTTACACTGTGAATTTATCTCCATCCTCAATGTTATTCTCAACACATCCAATAATGTGTGATGGGTTGCACACCTATATCCACATCTAGGGGATTTGGAATACAACATGAATGTGTTTTATGTCTGATGGTAATGATATGAGATACTCCACCTCACTATCATTTTACAATATTTAGATAATTCTAATGAGTTATAGAGTTAGCCTTCCACCTTGGATAAATATCTGTAATACCCATTTAGGTGAGAAATTCAAGAACACACAGTCACCCTAATCAATATGAAAGTCCAATGTTCTTAGTATATATAGGAAATGTGATAGCTCTATGTTGTCATCATCCATTCCTGCATGATTTTCAACTTCTATATCATCCCTCAGACTAACTCTGGTGCAATTAGAGCTATCTCCACTTGATCTATCTACCACACTAGTGACATGTATGACCTCTAATATAAGTGATCGAATGGAGTCATTGAAATATTGTAATTGTAACTATTGTTATTTGAAAACACCACCATCGTTAGATTATCCAACCATAAATGGCCAAAATCCAACACAAAATTCTAAAGCGTATCCTCAATAATTTTAATGTCTGACTCTATATGGTCATCTATTTGGTGGTGAAACACCATGTTCATCAAAAAATGAGTCCCATACTAGTCTTTAATACTCTCCATATTTGAGATATGAAGTGAGAATCACTAAGAGAAACTATCACCAAGGGAACATAGTGAGGGTAGACTGTCTTCTACACATACATGAATACATAAATCTCCATGGATCCCTAGTCTCGTGTCTCCAAGAAGTTGGTTGACATGGTAAGGAGATTTATGATCACAAAGAGATAATTTTTATCTTCTATAAGATTGTTGAAGTACTATCCTGAAATCTATATAGATTATAACCAAATTCTACTATAGAAATTCGTGGGGATGAATTAAACCCTCTAGTACCTAATGATCATCCATCACATACTATAATATGTGCTATTAAGAGATGAACAAAAGTATGTTCCACTTCATCACTAGCCACCAATACTAAATTTTATGATCCAGGTACATATTCACCATTCCTAGAAGTACCACTAAGGGGATTGAAGAAACATCTCAACATATCCTCTGATAATGTTACTGGTACCACAATCAATCCTTAAAAAGGATGACAAGTTTCTTATTTCATAAAATCTATTTGGAGAATCTATAATGGTTATTTTTTCATGCATGCCCTAATAAGTGACATCTCTAAACTATACTTCCCCATCATATTGGAGAAGTGTCGGGGTCACATCCATCAAAAAGATATATGATTCTCCATCCTTATCCACAAGGTTCAACTGAAAAGTTGTCAAGTACTCTAAATCCTTATTCAATAAATTTTAATTGGATTTCATGCTGGGATAATATGTTACCACATTCCCCTTCAATGAATTATACTCTATCTCAATTTCATTATCCTACAATAACTTCAATCAACACATCTACACTAGCATTAGATATTTCTATGAGATCATATGCCTAAGAATATAGGGATAGAGTGGAAAATTAATTGTACTCCCATAAGGTAATTCCACCATGCCTCCTAGGTGAAAAAATACAGCACTATGTAATGGGTTGCATAATTTGGTTCATGAGTTCATAGCCTTTTAGAACCATACGAAATCCCCACCATCATCTATATTCGAACACATCCAATCCCAAATTTGGGTACATCGTAGAACACAAAAAAATCAACCTCCCCTCTTGTATAATCAATACAGTTGTGAGAACATCATCCTCTATCATGGATTTTTGAAATATTTATAACACGATTTTATTCACATAAAATGATACCCCTTTCAGGTCAATGTATTAATAGGTACCACATTCATAGATAAATTCAGAAAAAAAAATTAATAATAGAATACTCAACTAAATAATCTCAACACATTAGTCGTGCTCTCCACTTTTATCCATGTTAGAACAATTTGGAAATTTTCTAGGTATATAGAAACTCCCTCAATTGAGATGAAATTTCCCATGAAGTGGCTGTCTCAAATTAGTAACTTGAAATTCATGATAATCACTGTAACCTAGTTCCATCAATGTATATCCATAACCACCTTGAAATGTCTCAAACGATCCTCTATTGAAAATGAGAATATGAGGATGTCATTAATGAAGTCTACCATGAATTGGTCTATGAATAATAGAATGATCCAGTTTATGTGTCCCCTTAACACTTCTGGGGATTTATTTCCATTGAACGACATTATCATGTACCCAAATAAGCCATTGAGGACCCGAAATTACATCAATGGTATTTCTTCCTCATAAAATCTGATCTGGTGATAACCCAGCCTAAGGAAAATCATCCAAAACTACCTCACACCATCCAATTATTCTAAGGGTTCATCGACTATTTAATATCAATATTTACTCATGATAGATTACTCGTTATGTTGAAAATAATCCATACACAAACTCAATATACAATTCATCTTCATCGGGATAAACATTGCAGAATCTTAGAGGGGACATATCACATTCACCTATTGTAGATCTATGGGAGCCATACGATATGCTGATGAATATATATATGTTTTCACTATGTGAATGACATTATAGAAAATGTTTTCTTTATATGGATATAATATCAATACATCCTCAGTAAATATGTACTCATACTCCTCCACCACTAATGGAAATTGAAGGATCGTAGTCTCTGATGGACCAAGGTTAATAATCTCCAACTGATGAGTAATTAGTTATAGCCTCCTAAATACATGCTCATCGGGCTCTATCTAGGATTCCATCTCACCAATGAAGGTAAATGTCATCTAATATACATGGAAACATCACAAAATCTTCCTAAATAGTATGACATTGCATGAACTGTGGGGAAAAAATCCATCCCTAGAATGATTTTTTAAGTCCATGTCACTACCAAAAATTTATCACATAAAATTATATCTTCAATGTATTAGGTTTCCACTATCGTTAGAATTGCGTGATCACTAAATCTCCCCTAGTATGATTATCTAATTGCATGGTTTAAGTGAAAGTTTAATCTGAAATCCTTATATCCTAATCAATTTATGATGTAAGGAAAGATTGGTTTATTCCCAAATCAATCAAATCTATTTCTAATGTATAGAAGATAAAGATAATTCCTTAAATTATAATTCATGACATAAGAATATACTACCTATAGTTGTCCATGATCCAACCCACCAGCTCCATTGGCTTGGATAGGACCACAAAATGTTGGTAGATTTGTGAATATATCATATTATCAATCACCACTAGATACTCTATCTTCTACTCTATAAAATCTATGACCCTACAGACATCCTTTATCAAGTATTTTCATCTTCCTTATAGTTGCATTAACATTAATCCTATATGATGCATGGATGGTTGGGAAACCCCATGCTATATGACATCAAAATTACATAAGAATCATCACCACTCCCATGACTGACTAAAAGCTACATGAGAGCCCTAACTGGCCAGCTCTTTGTCTGGAACCTACCTACAAGGAATCCTAATGTTCCTAAATCCTTGAATGTGACATTGAACACTAGATAGTGGGATCTCATCTCCATGGTTCTAACATCTAGAACCATTGTTATGCAATTACTCAGATTGGAGGATCTCGATTACCATGGAACTCCCCATCACTCCAGTGTTGGAAGGGATTAAACTAGATACAACTATGGAATGGATATATAAATGGATGACATGATCAAAACCCCTAGTCACAATTAACCATAAAAACCCATATATATTGATTTCTATGTGGGTTTAGTGAATTTTTACACATACTCTATAACTAACATAATTCCCTATAAGAGTTCTGGAAGCTACTGGATATAAACTTCATAGAATGTCACTAGATAACACACCCACATGGTATGGATCTCAAAAACATAGACAATATAACCATAATTGAATATATAATCATAATAATTATTGTAACACGGGTTTTATCCCAATATCAATCATATATAAATGATGAATTTTTCTAAAGGTTGATTGCATATTGATCGATTCTTCAGTTTTTTCGAATCATTATCCAATTATAATTTGGATGATGAATATCTGTAAGAAGTGGGATAAAATAATAAAAATGAAACAAAATTAATGATGGTCATTATTCATTTTCCCTTCAATCTTTGATGAATAATTTCACAACAGGGATGTAAATAAATGATTAATAATTCCTAAATGTAAGAATTAAATGTAATGAATTAAAACTCAACAAATTGATCCAAAAATTAATTATCTAAGATAATTAATTTTCCTTCGACATGGAGAAATAATGAATGGTGATTAAACCAACAAAAAAATGATGGTACCTTGATTTTGGTTTTATCAGAAACACTAAATGATTCTATATTGTTGTTGTGGTAAATTTCCCAGAACTATGTTGATAAAGACAATCTCATTAGTACACTAGTAATCAATTTATGATCTAATCTTCAGCCACCAACACTCTTCTCCATTGTCCTCTCCTTAAATAACTAGGTTTATACAACTAACTATAGAATTTTGATATATCCATGACTAAATATTGGACGTTAGGATACAATAAGTCAATAGGAAATAAATTATTAATTAATTTATTCTTCTATTATTACATCCAAGACTGAACAAAAATGAAACAAATTACATTCATAGAGATTATGTTTCACCTAGGATGAAACCCATGTTCTATATTTTATATAGGTCTCAGAAAACTTATATGATATACAATTTTTTATATATTACATTATCTCTAAAACAATTGTGTGTATTATATACAAAATTTTATATTTCTATTATATAAATTTCAAGGGACCTATAATACTAGATTCTGGCACTAACTCTATGTGTAACAGTAAAAATATTCTTCAAAATATTCCAATTTATAAAATAGAAAAAATAGATTCATTACAAATTCTTAGAGGAGGGAATGGATTTGGGTTGGTTGTTAACAGAATGTGTAAATAGAATAATATTTATTTAAATGATCATGAATTAATTAGTGTATCTTTGAAATGTGAATTATAATTAAATTAAATGACGGTTATTGTTAATTCTGGGGTAGATATAGGTTATATTGTATTTAGTTGGGGAAATCAAGATTTAAAAATAAAATATAAGAAGTGGATTCTATGTCTAGGTTATGACCCATTGTTTTGTTATAATTTATTTTTTTATTTTTATGTTATACGATTTCATATTATACCACATCCATATCAGTATGATGAATTCCACTAGAGGAATTTGGGGGTGTCTTCCATAAAATCTAGGTTTATGAGGAATGGATAAATGACCATCCACCTTTCCTCAATCTCTTATTTAGGTAATATTACATTTTTAAATGCACTGTAGTTACCTTTCCCTATATATATTTGTATAGAGGGATGTAGTGGAATTTGGTTATTTCACACAAAATTTCTCCAAATATAATATCATAATAGTTATGATAGCCATAACATGTATAGGTTGTAATGGATTCTAGTAAATTACATGATGAATATGAAATAGTGGATCATAGAAACTACTTAGTTACTATTTGGAGACTCAGATGATAATGATGAGTTGATGTGATAAATGTGGTATATGTTATGTTATAATTTCCCACATGTTTTATTAGAGGCTTATATTCAGAGAGAGATGCCTTAGAATGTGTGATGTTGTTGTAGAGTGGAAGACTATTATGGAAGTGGTAGTGGGGAACATTTATTTTACATCATGATAGACAAAATGTTATTAAATGATTGTGATACTTAGTGATAGATCTAAGGTGACGTTGGGAACATGGCATACATTAGTAGGTGATGAGTTGAATTCAATTTTTTATCAATAGGATTTATTGTGATATCATTAACTTTTTACATGAAATAATTCATGAGGAATACTATTTAGTGTATCTTTAATTCTTATCAAATGTATATATATAGTATATTTATATTCTCTAGGAGTTGGTTGGTGACCAAGCTAGCCATTACTAGCTCATGGAGTTGTTTGGGAGTTGTTAGGTCTTCATGATCACTGTCGTGGATTTTATTTTTGTACTTAATATTTATTATTTTATAGAAATACATATATGTATTGGGATATATTTTTTTATTACTATGTGTTTTATGTCAATTTTGCCTCATCTCATGTCCCTCATGTTTTTCATATAGGATATTGCCTCTCATTTGTATGTATGATATCCCATTGGTTCTTTTAACAAACTCATAGCCTATTGGAGGCATCATTTGGGATTCATTATAACAATTATATAATTATTATCTCAAAAGGGGTACCATTGGGGTTGTGACATTACTAATATTATATTCCACCCATAATAAACACATGTAAAGGCCTCGATCATCGAAATGTGAGGGATCATTCTATATCTGGTAGACCATAGATTCTATTTTTTGGGTCATGGTGGATGTTTATAACCATTAGAACTTTCTAACCATCGATCATTATGATATTTTTATTATAATTAACTTAGAAACCCTAATAGTAACGATACCCAAGGAATAAATACTAGATAATCCATATGTTGGATTTAGAAAAAGAGTTTTCCTCTCAAATATCCATGAGTAATATATGTAATTAATGACATGATATTCCACCTAATAAGATAAATCTATAGGGACACAATTATGCACAGTCAATTATTATATGAAATAAGGATCGTGGAAAACTAATTACTTTGATTAAAATTGTAAAAGGGGATATCATTTTAGTGGGATTACATTAACAAAAATCATTACCAAATGATGGTAAAATATGAAATTCATATTATAAGGAATTAAATTTCAAACTAATTGAAATTATCATCATTAAACATTAATTTGAGATATTTTTTAAAATAGATACGATTAATGGGAGTTACATAATAGAATTATATAAAAAAAATTCTCAAGAAATAAGATAATTATTTTCTGTTAGTGAAATAACATTTGGATAATGAAATTTCTATATCTATTTAATAAGGGGATTTATATAACCAAAATCATATTTAAAATTTTATTTAGAAATCTAATCTAATGAAAATAACCAAAGAAGATAAATGATAAAATTAACATCTTCACAAGGATGAATTAAAAAATGTTTATAACCTAAAGATGACATATCAATAGTCGGAAATTTATGATTAATATATTGTTTGAAAGTCATTATTTAGAAGTAAAAAAGATATAATAAACATTAGTCTCTACTAATGTGCTCAACATGATTTTATATATAAATAACATTGTGTCTCTATGGTCTTCAGTGACATAAGATCAATCTATTGACTTTATTAAACAATTATTATCCAAAAAAATATAATTATCCATTAGTATTTTTAGTATCAATGAGTTAAATAATAGTTTTTCTAATATCATTAGTATGTATAAGATTTATTAGTAGAATATAGGATATCTAAAATATGGAAATTTATTTTTCGTTTAAAACGATAAATTATTAGTCTATAATAATATAGTAACTGTGGGGTCTAATAGATAGTTGGGGTTATTAAAACCATAGGGGGTGTAAATAATTATGGGAAATGTTATTGTAGTGTAAATCCTACACTTTTGAGAAGGAATTTTCAAGATTATGTTAAGTGGTGCAAGAAAATATACATAGTCTTTATATTGTGTGGATATTGGGGAACTTAATTCTTCAATACTCTGATAAATGTGATATAAAATATATATATTAAAAATGGTTGTAAATATATATAGGATATAAATATGAAGGAAATAGTTGATAAATCAAGAGGTTTTCTTAAAGAAATATGAAATAGTTTCCACTATTGTAATATTGAAATGAAACTATTCTTTTGATAGTGATGTTTTTGAAAATTCTAAATGATGTATAGTTTTCAACTCATATTATATTATGAGGTAAAATAATTATATTAAAAAACAATTATTATTATTAAAAAATTATAAGATTGTTCTATTTTACATGGGTTACAATTTATTTCATTATATAATATAAAGTATAGAAGTAATTTTTTATTTGATAATTGTGATTCATTCATGTTATTGTTTTTAATATGATGGATAGAGTTCCCACCACCCATCCAAATAATATTTAATTAGATAAGGTTTTCGCGTGTGTGTATATTTCTTACAAAATAAAAAAATAAATTCAATTCCATATTAATATTAGTTTTGTTGTTAAATATTCTCACTAAACAAATATGTTTTATTTTATTTACATAATTTGGTTATATACATAAAAATTTATATTTAGGAAATAAATCTTCTAAGATATCCGTCAGAGTATGTGTGATAGTGGAGATTCTAAACGTGTAATTAAAAATTATTATTCCCAACAAATTGAAATTTTAATTCATTTTATATTATAATAGTTTACATAAACTATTGGAAAAGAAATATCATAACGTAAAGACATACATTCTATTTTTTTGCAAAATAATATTAATAAGAAATTCAAACTTGTGGAAAAGTACCAATATGTTGACATTATAAATCCTATAACTTTTGTTGATTTTTCATTTGAAAAAAGTTCTTAGTATCACATCGTTAGATATTTTGAAGAGAATAATTATAAATCTAACGTTAATGTCTTAAACATAAAGATAATGTCTCTTAGAATGTCTATTTTTAAAAAAAAATAATTTAGAGATGTTATTTCATTAAAAGAGTTTAGTAGAATGATTTTAATAGATCAGTACATATAGATATATCTAGTTACATATTGAGTTATTAATAATGATATATATGATGCAACGTGTGTAAAAATACAAATGAAAATATGAAATTCATAATTTCTTTTTGGGTATTTTTATATATAATATTTTAAATATTGATACACAATTATAGTTATTATAGTACTCTTAACAGATTTTAATAATAAGAAAAATATATCATGTAATACAAAATTCATCATTTCATTTCAATTCATTCCTTACATAATTCGTGTAATGAAAGGATACATAAATATTTAATGGATCACAATGATTTTTCCATACTAAATGATTCACAATAATATTTATCAGTTTTAAAACCATGTGAATATTATGGTAAGTATGGGATTTTATAGAGATATTATGTTTCAGTATTAACCCAAATATTTATTATTTTTATAGTGGATTATATATATTCATATTAAATGTGGTTTAATTACTATTTCATTAGTATATTATTGTTTAAGGGTTCGTTTAAACTAAAAATACCTTGTTTTAATATGTAATACTCGATGAAAGCCTCCACAATACTCTATGTTAATAGGCGGTTGGATATGTTTTTGAACACGTTTAATTTTTTTATTATACATGAGGGGATTTTCATTCAATATGATGGAAAGGAAATATGGACCTTTGATTAAGATGGATTATGGAAACATATAGACCCAACAATATTGGTGACATGTATTATATATAGACATCTCTATTTTTTTCATTGAAATGTGATTTACTCATAGAAATGGATGAGTTTCATGAGAACTATCCATCCATATTATACTATTGTAACTCTCCTGACAATGTTCTATATCATGGGACTAACCTAGTTGGCTATATGACCTATGGATTACCTCACCATACTCTAGAGGTTGTTGACTAGCATTGAGGATTAATTTAATATAGGGGTGGACTATAACCTTTGGTAGGGAGTTCAAATGAAAACATAAAATAATTTAAGAGTAATAGAAATAGGGGAAAAATATGAATAAATAATTTGAAATCCAAATCTATGAAAGTAAAAATAGAATAAATCCATATAATGAAAGAATAATATAATAATTTAATGGATGGATGAATTAATCTAAATGATATTTTAAAATTCATACAAACAAAAGACATAGAAAACTCAATTATAAACCACAATTTTAAGGGTCTCAAACCCTATCATAGTCCCATATCAATGATTAAACCCATCCATCAACCAATAATTAAATTTAATGTCTTTTACCTTATCCAAACCTATATCAATTTATTCTTATTGGGTACCAAATGGTAGCACAAATAGGGTGTCATTAAAACTCAATTGGTCAATCCCGCCTTTTCAAATCCAATAAAAATTATCAAATATAGTTCATGGAATAAAGTGAATAATAGGGTATTAATTTAACAAATTAATATTACACATGAAATAAACAAGGTTACCCTCATGTTGTGGGTTGACACCAAAGGTTATCTAAAAAATATATTTAGTTTCCAAATAGTTATTATTATCCAATGGTGGATCCTCCTACATCAAGATGGATCTCTTGAGTTGGTGTCATATTCTTCTATCGAGGATGAATCACTGATAACATATCATATCAAATGTAAAATTCAACCAGGATAACTAGAATATTTCCCTAAAAAATACTATAATATCTCCCACAATAATCACGTGATTGTGTATCTATACCTTTGGCATATGACATATTCATATAGTCCACCCTAATTCATCTAGTTTCAGGGTACCTATCCCTTATGTGGTATGAAAAACTATAAAAAATACATATGATGTCAACATAAATATGGATTCATTTCTAAAAAACTCAATATTCCCAAATGAATGACACCCTTATGTATCAATCACATCAATGTTACATAAACTGAAATAACAAGAAAGAAACATCACATGTCCAGCAATTCACGTAGTAGATGCACAATCATAATACACAATGATCAATTAATCAAATTTTCAGCAGTCTAATAAGATATATTTTCATAATTTAGGATCATAATTATGCACAAAATTATACAATGTTTCAATTATAATTTTACCTTAAGGTCATTCAACATATAATATAACAAAATATAGCTAAGGTGATTCAAACATAATAAATAAAACAATTTTTATTTCATGCCAATTCATATGATTAACCCAAAAACAATTAAATTTTTATAGTTCATTTTAGGGTTATGACATCAAATTGATCACGTCTTAATAATGTCCCTGGAAAAAAAACCAATCACTTTTCCGCAAGTCTCAATCTCCACACCGATTCACCCCACCTGTTCTAATGGATGGTCTAAAATTAATAAATATATTTTAACATGGATTATCATATTTATTTGTTCAAGGTCATGGTGTTTCAAATTGATCACACATATTGTGCATAATATAGATTAATAAGGCCAAATGAATAATTTTTAGACCAGCATCCATGAATGTAGAAATGGTGATGAAAAATACTCATGTCGACAATAGTGATTTTCCACTTCCTTCCTTTCAAAGAGAAACTGAAATTATATTAGAAATAGATTGATAATCGAAGGAAGAACCCGAAAGCATTAAAAAATATCTACTTTTTGTAGATCCATAAACTAATTTTCTATTACTTTAGGGTCAAATATGATTCTCAAAAATCACCAGTTGAAGGTTTTTAGTGAAGATAGAGGTCCACAAATGGTCTATATATGAAGAAGAAGATCATATTAGAAAAAACATAACACTGGAGGACCTTTAAAAAGGATCAGTGAGATATTTAAATGAAGTTAATTGATTTAACTTTATTTATGTTTTGTATCAATTTTTTTATTTTTTCCCAAAATAATATAACCAAGAATTAAAAAACATCAAATAATGATTTCATGTTGTGTCAAATGTATTGGTGGCATGTGTAAATTTTCTTGACGTGCTTATAAGGTGTCAAATATTCAATACATATTTATAGGTTGTATAATTTTTTGGACATGTTTATAGGGTGTATAATTTTAAGGAAAATATTAAATTCATGTGTAAATATATATTGGTTATAAATTAATTTTTAATGTGAAATTAATTCACAGGGTCTACCCAAAATAGTTCACATCATGAATTTGGTTCACGAGTGGATTTTGTTCTGTAGACAAAACCCACCTCTTATTCCTATTGCACACTTGAGACACTTAACCCATCATGAACATCATCTATTCAAAAAGGATAAATATATATACAACCCAACTCAATGAGAGTTAATAAAAATATTAATATGGGATGCACATGGGCAATGACAGGGTCTTACATCCATCATAACTAAGGGAATCTAGAATATATGAGTGGATACATTATATTGAAATATTATATGGATAATTGTGAATTAATGTCTTTGAAAAACATATTATATGATAATATATGTTATATTTGGTACATCTATTTGAATATTTTAATATCATACTTGTGTCTGATGAAGATTATGTTAGAACTCCTCATTGATTGATTAAGATTGATTCTTTACTAGAGGAAACACCTTAATATAATGTATTTGAGAATTTTGGGTCATCCATTATAATTTAAATACATTTATAAATACTTTACATGAATAATAATTCCATTCAAAAACATCTTCACACAATATATGAACTACTGTTTTATCGTATTGGAAGATGAGATTCACTAATAATATATTTTATAATACTTATTATAATTTCCCTATAACATCTCTAATCAAAACCCCACTTACAAATATTTCACTTATAATTCTCGAAATCATTTTTGGGTGAAAAAATAAAAACAATAGGTGGGATAAATATCTCAATAATGGAAAATACTAAAAAATGAGAGATCATAAACATAATAAGAAAATTATATAATGGATCAATTTCTTAGTAAAATAACATGGATTCCGAACTGATAATAATAATAATTAGATGAGTATTGAGGATCATGGAATTGGGAAATTTTACAAATTAAGGTCATAAAAACAATTTATTAGATAAATATACTAAAAATAAGAAAACAAAATATCATAGAATAGGAAACTGGGATTTCATTGGATCAGGGACCCTCATAGACATTCCTAATCGCTTGGCAATAAATCATATTTTTGTGATGTAGAACATACAAAAGAATAGGAAAACATGGTGATAAAACTCAAACATTTGAATTCATTAGGTATTAAATAATTCCATTTATTTTGACCATTAAGATTATGAAAAAAATGCAAGTATATCAATGCTTCTTTATGATATGAGTTATTAAACCATACCCAATGCATTTGAATTAGAAACCATAATGTAATCATCCATTCATATGAGTTCCACATAAAATCAAACCATTAATCATATCATAATGATCCCATGGGAAGAAATAGGGTTTCATAAAACATCAAAATAGTATAAAATATAATGTCTTTTAAAAAAATGGTTGATTGGTTAAAAAACATGACCCCCAAAAAGAATTTTATAAAAATAGTACATAAAATATGATTTAAAAAAATTATACCATTTGAGATGAATCTTTTACAATGTTTATAGAAATAATATAAATCATTTTCTTTGAAGAAAAACCATTTTATTTTAATATTATAAAATGATGTTTTTTTCAGGTCACATTATAAATAAATTTTTATAATATAAAGATAAATAATCTTAAAGAACTGTTTTAAATAATATTCTAATAATGTTACATTTAAAAAATAATTCATCTGTCAAATAGGTCATGTGAAATGTAATAATATAATATTATTGAAACGAAAACCCTTTTAAATATTTTAAAACATCATTACCAAAACCCACATTGATAAATGGTTAATTAAACCATTTGTTAAAAATAAATAAATAGGAATATAATATTTCCACTTGGGGAATCATATTGTTAGAGATAAGTAGAAACATGAATATAGATTAATATTGGAATTATTCTTAACAAAAAGTTATTTTCATGGACCTATAGATTCCTCAAGTATAAATAATCTGTTTTCAGAAATCTTTTTTCCAAGAAAGAAGGTGGATATAAAATATAATCACATTATATGGTAAAAAAATCAATTATTAAAGTCTATATTAAAAAACAGTGTTTATGAACCAATGACAACATTTGATTCATGAAAACCCCTTACCTTAATTCCATAATTCAATTAATGTGCATGAATCTATAGTAAAAAAACATAATATATAATTTCAGAACCATATTTATATCAATATCATTTTTTAAACATCAATTTCAATTATTATTATTATTTATATTAGTTAATTATAATCCACTTTCTATATCAGTTGTGATTAATATAGATTGTTATGAACTAGTTTCATAGTAGTGGGGTTGTTATTTGTTCACCTCCCAGATTTTACCACTATCTATTCATAAAAATAAATATATCTAATTTTTTATAATTATTTTTAATGTTATATTTTTTATATGGGGGTTTGGGTTGTGATCCTAATAGAAAAAATTTTAATAATATTATTATAATTATTTTTAATAACCCGATACTGGAATCATAAATAACCAGTTTAATATTAATGTTTCAATTTTAGAAAAAATATTATTATTTATTTTTTATGTCATGTATTATCAGAATTTTTTATATCATAGTCATACATGATATTATTTTATATCATTGTTCATGTAGGTGGTTAAACAAACCCAAACAAGAACTTACTATACATTATGGATCGATACGTTAATAAATGTTATTTCTTATGGAATAACAATATAATGAAAAAATATTTTCATATTTTTAAGGTGTTGAATAGTATTTGAATATATTTTATTAAATAATATATCAACTACCTGAAAAATGTGATAGTTACTTCCTTGAGGTGGGAGTCTACACAAACACTCAAATTAAATTTTCATTTTTGTAAAAGGAAAAGAGGAACAATGGATAATGCTAATTGAACTAATATAAAAAAATTAAATATTATATAACACTAAATTCAAAATATAATATTTTTTAAAAATTACTTCATATTGAAAAGTACAAACAAAACTCCATTAGTAAAATGTTTGTATTTTTATTATGAACATTGATCTTCATTTGTAGGATAGCTTGGAAAGGTAGCTCTTAATAAAACCTATTTTTTCTAGAAGATTAATTAACTGAAATATGATTATATAGGGAACCAAATAAAACAATATAATATAGTATAATAATAAAATTATGTTATCCTTGATGGGTTGGAGAGTAAAACATTTTATAAGTGGTGAGGATGATATTTTGGTAAATATTTATCATAATATTAAGAGACTACTTGTTTAACATGTCAGCAAGACTATAAAATATAATTTATTTTATATAAATTTTAATTCTGAAACAACATTTTTTCCCAGTTATATACAAAATTTTAATATTCTATATCATTTTTTCCATTGGTTAACACTTTTAACCATCTCTTCACATCCCATACTAACTAGTTTTTACCTATGTAATTCATTTTTTAAAAACACTGGTCCTTATTATATAATTTTTAACTTATAATTAAAATAATAATTTCTACTTTTTAGATTTATTTGAAAAATTATAAGATATTATTTTTATTATAAAAATTTAATAATGAATTAAAATAATTTTAATTGAAGTTAATGCTTAGGTTATAAAATTTAAATTATAATTTTTTTGATTAAACAGAATATTTTCAAAAGTATAATGTTTCATATAAATAATATTTATTGAATATTTAATATTATATGTATATATATATATATATCTGAGTATTATTTCAAAAAATCCTTAGTTTTTGTAAAAATTGTATTTTCCTTATTCCCCTAAAGATTAATATTTTAGAAAAGCCCCCAAAAATTCACCTTAGAATAATAATGATATAAAGGATTATAATATTATATTAATAATATCAACTTAAATTTCAAACTATTATTATATAAAATTTAAATTTATAAATTGACATGTGGGAAAATTTATTTTAATGAAAATTATAGGAAACTTGTAATAATGTGTCTTTTAAATTGTTTTAATATAGTGGAAACTTATATTGATACCCACTAATTTTGAGGGTGTAATATAATGTTCATATTTTATATTTTTTAAAATTTTCACACATTTAATTATTGTTTACTGTTTCATGTAATAAAAAATACTAAACATGCAATTTATTTAATGAATTAGTATTTAATAAAATTATTGGTTGCAACAATATACCCCCAAAAAATTATTTTCATCTTAAAATTTTAGATTACTAGGAAGGGAACAAGTGAGTGTAAATTTTCCTCATTACATCCTTTGGTTACCATATATATTATTATTATTTATGATTCCCATATTAAACTATTACCAGAAGAGTAGTCCTATTTCACCAAAACAATTCACTTTGATCCAAGTTCTCCATTGGATGTTCATATGAGATATCATTGACATATTTAATGAAATATGAGTTTAGAAAATGTGATGTGATTAGTTTTTACAACCATGATACTAATGCTGAAAACAAATCACATGCATAGGTGTTGTCTGATGTGTAACATCCCCATCTTGGGAGAAACTATATCTGGTTCCCAAACTGGGTGACCACAACACCCCAGGCATGCCTCAAATTTTGTCGGAGGCTTCTGAAAATAATTACGATCCTATATTGAAATATTTGTGATTCTTTATTAACTTATTAGATTAGTATCTTAGAAAAAATAATATTTACATATAAAGGAACCAATATAATAATAAAATAGATAACATACAACAAAATCAAATAAGTAACCGTATTGAAAACACTATAATAAAATGATGAATAAATTTTATTTTAAGAATATATACAATAAAATTCATAGTACCAAATCATAAATGACCTCGAACACAATCCTGAGTCCTAAAATAACACGGAATTCACATGCTCCATCCTAATAGAGCATGAATAAACTAAATGCTAGGTCCCTGACATCAACCTGTATTAGAAATAATTAGCTTCTCCTCAGCTACCCAAGATCCACGGAGGCCTGAACAGGGTGTGATTACAACATTGTAGGTCACAATGAAAGGTGAATAAAGATATAACTATATTTCACAATATAGTTTGCAGGGAAAAAAGTGGAATAAATAATCATGGAAATGACAGAAACATAGTACACATTAAAAATTACTAATTAACGATTTTATCCACCATATTCTCTAGGACAAACAAACTAAATAGATATCTTTTGTCAACTGGGAGCCTAGTATATAGCATAAGGGGTACCATTTTACTATATCACAAGAGGGAATTTACTAATCATAATTTATTAACTTACCCTTGATCCTTGGTCCGGTAATAAAATCATGTCCACTTGTTTATGAAGTGTTGAACCTTTTCCTAACATCCCAACCCAAGCCATGAACATATTTTTGGAAGCATAGAGACTCATTCTGACATCGCTACTCAACAATACAACACAAACATTGGAACCTTAGTCCATGTAGTCCAATCATATTTGACCATTATGTGAATAAAGCCTTATTCCAACTCCCTTACATGTTTGTTATATCGGTGGGGTCTGGAGCCTTAGTCTAACCTGACCCATGGGAATAGATCCTCATGTCTAACACCCCACACTAGCGTCAATCCATTTTCATATGATTCATTAACCATATTACATTTACCTAACACAAATAATAACCAATAAACAAAATATTGTCTACTAACACAACTCATTATCACATATAACATTATACCAAAAAACCACCATTATGATATAACAGAGACTAAGCACACCCATCATTTACTTTATTTTGTAACCATGTTAACACATCAACATAATTTTAATGATATCTATCCCACTAAACCATTAATCATTTCAACATCATTGGTCCCAACGGGCCTTTAAAATAAATTCTCGGAAGAAAATAGAATTCAAAATACTTATTTGAAATCATCTTTAATCCAACATTTAAAACATAGTTATTCCCCCACTAAAAAACTAAAACATTACCCAAGTCATTCATTTCCATTTCCAACCTTAAAATTAACCTTTAATACATTTTCATAAAAAGGTAATTAAACCCTCATTTTAATTATCATTTACAACCCCTTATGAAAAACTCTCTTTAAATTAATTTTATGTCATCCCCACCTTTCTAATAACTACTAACTTTTAAACATCATTTTCATAAATAAATAATTAAGTGGATCAATAACCAAAACATAACTTTTAAAATATTAAAAAATACAATGAATTTAAAAAAAACCATCTTTTAACCATTTCAATTTACCCATTAAACCTACCTAGTTAGATGATTAATATTTACAACCAATTTTTAGTCATGTTTCTAAAATAATATAGTTTACCAATTTATTTCAAAATTTTCTTGGGTTTGACATAACCCATCGATATCCTTAGGTCTAGTCTCACATCATTCAAGAACCCAATCGTTTCTGTGAATGGTCTTGCACCTCAAATGAATTTCCAATTCACTTTCTTTAACCCATGGCATAAAAATGTAGCAAATAATCATGTTAACAAACATTAATACACATAAAACACAAAAATATTGTGAAATTAAATAATATCACCAAACTCAAATATTCTTGCAAAAAACTATCTTAAACTCCTCCCCAAATTTGAACTCGAATTCCCTTCAAAGGCAAAACATAGATTCAATATCATCGATTTCCAATAAATGGAACTCCAAATTTCCATGAATTTAAGGAGAATCATCCATTGAGGATGAGGGGGATGTTGTTCTGTCACCCAATATATACGGTTTTAATAGGATGAAAAAACAGGAATAAATAAAAAGGTTTGAGAGGATAAAATGGTAAAAACCCACTATTTATGTGGTGAATGTTTTAGCCACATGGTTTTTAATATCATGCCCCACCCATGAAGTTCCCTCTATCTAAGATGAAATCAAGCCTTTCGGTTTCAATTGCCTCCCACGCAGATTAAAAACACTTACAGTGGTCATACCCTCACCTCTGTCTAAAAGGTCCCTAGGTTCCATGGTTTCTTGTAGGTATCCTATATAGTTTCATTAACTGTGCACCTTCTTCTATAGTAGGAACAGTAATGGTTCACAATTACTTCTAATAGTGTGACATTTTTCTCTCAATATAGATTGTCCACTTTTCCACATTAACCATGACCTGACCCCTAGAACACCACGGAAACATTTCAAAAATCGCATGAAAAATTCTTTACACAAAACCAAGGGAGTTTAACAAAAATTTAAATAGGGACATTCATCCATGTAGGGTTAGTATCTTACATTCTACTCACCTTATAACCACACATCCTCGAGCTTCACTTCCAAAACATCTCTAATAATCCATGGTTAAATGTCAGGAAACTGGACTATATATCAACATCCCTATACAATGTTTCTATCTGAATTCGGTCCTTTTAGAAGCAAAGTGAGACCAATGAAATATTTCTACCATGAAAAAATTTACACCACTGGGATCCCCAATCATAAAATCAATTATTCAAGAGGATTCTTCCACCTCAACTCAGGATAACCAATGTAAATCATGTAAAAATATTTTGGGTAACAGCACAAGAACTACACACCAAAGGATGCCATCAATTCATACACTACCCTAGGGAAATCCAACAGGAACCCCTTCAATCTGATCCACTCCACCTTATATTGAGAATATCTCTTGATGCCATCAAACCTTGTTTCAAGAACACTAGTAGTGACCCCAATTCGTTGCCACAAGAAAACACCAGGATATCAACCACAGTCCATGAACTACATCTGTCATTAATTGAAGACCCGTTGGACTCACTCCATTTCAGATCATATTAATTCCACAACCCAAGCATTTAACATCATCTCAACGTACATAACCATTCCAAGACAGAGCCAATACCCTCCACCAAACCAACTCACCATGATAGATCTTACACAAGTCCATCCATCTCAATACATCAGTCACATTTTTAACCAACTGCATTCCTTCATGGTTCTCCCCACCATGTTCTTTATTTCACCTCATTATTTATGATCTTGAGCACATCCATAACCCGAAAACAAAAGATATCGACATAACCTCAACTCAACTTTCACAAATTACCCATCATGCTTCATATATCATTAATCCCAAACAACCTTATGAAAACCATCCAAATTGTTATCCATCCATTACATCATCACTACAAAGAACAAACATACATTCACCATCAATTATGGAACTAATTTCAAATTGAACCCTCTCAAGTCCTCCTTCTAGATTGAAAAAATATTTCCCTTAAAACACAAACCAAAGGTAGCCAATAGCTTTATATACTATCCTAACCACCTTACCAAAGTGATCTCTTATATAGTTCACACCACCATCATCTTCCCACTCATACCTTAGTCCATTCACAACCCCTGATGAAAACCATCGTTATGGAATCTACTATTACTCAAACCATTCTCTTGCTCTAAAACAACCCATCACATGTCTACCTATAACACAACCATTTATATCACTCATAGATCCAACATGATCCAAAGCCCATCCTTTTTCCCGGACACCTTCAACATCCAAGTAACACATAGATTCTCTATGGAATTAAACATGTTCTTTAGAGGCTTATATTGGGCATACAGATTCCACCACATCCCTGATTCAGATACCACTCCCAACATTAAGATTTTCTTTTCCACTTATTTCATAAATAAATTTCCACAACCATGTCTCCCACATTGATAATATCAAAAACTCTAAAACATGGATGGGACTATCCATATTTTCCCAAAAAAAAATCATGACCAACCACCACGAATTCCCATCATTTGAGAATGAAACTCATGAAATTAATCAACATCTAGTTCATACCAAGGACCCCTATGATAAATGGTCAATGGTGCACATCCCACCATCCAACCCCACACATATCGCTATAAGAAAGTATCCTTCAAAATTCCTCATTTATTTCAAAATCATAGTTAGTTATCTAGGAATACATCTAGATCCCTCTTAGTGTACCTTGTACGATATCACGATATTAGACATGATCATAACTAGCTAAATGAATTATAAGAAGTCATTGAATAAAACAACCACAATCTACCCATCACCTTCATCGCCTCCCAAAGTGGGAAAACCTTATCCTTGTGACATTTTAGGGATTTTATACCCACAAATGTCACATTAACACCCAGATCTCACAAATCATGTGATATTTTCAACTGAAGTCACTACTTGTTCATGACTCTCTACCAATCAGTCACAAACCCACAATTCCTATGGAACTACCATTTATCCACCAAATGAATTGTTAACCATGATCCTGGTGATTCACAATAGAAATACAATGATCCATCAAATCGATCCAAAACCAATTAGTCCATTATATAAAAATAACTTTCCACCATGATCTCTAAGATTTTTGATAGGTGCTTATTCAATGTCACATGTTCCCCCACCCTAAACATCATTTAATCTTCCTAAAACAATCTCATATTTAAACACCATACCAAGGTCTTTCACATTCCTATGAAAACAAACTAAACATGAATCTAGATCACATGAGTTGTACATGACAAGAGCTAAGCCTAATCCTTCTCACTCAACTAGACAGACAACCAGATCTATCTGCCTCATTGGAATCATGTCCCCCTCAACGTCTCACCAAAAAACAAATTAATTTGTATGAAAAATACCATCCTTGTGACCACCCCAACATATGGGTGTCATACAAAAGAAATCATGCAACCTTGATTTTCTCGATTAATTTTTTTTCCAAAAAATAACATTGATTTGTTCATTAATATCATTTGAAAAATAAGTCCAAGATCCCTAGTGATCCTACCCAGAGAAACCAACCACAAGCATTCATGTGCCTCCCTGAGAAAACATGCATTCCATGATAATTCCCAATTACCAAAAAAAATTATTGAACCCACTTTGCATCAAACCCACCTCTGAAAAAAATATTCCCTCACATTCTAAGACCCTTATATAGAAGGACAACCTCCCTGAATGCTATCCTCAAGTTCCCATGATTTTAAAATCATATCCAAAACTCATGTCACCTCACAATAATAATAATAAACCTTCCCACTTATCCATATTTCAAAAAAACATATTATGGAACACTCTCCATGTTTCACTTCAAAAATCCAAAACATCCACTATGTCCATATAAACAACAAAGGTAAGGCCATCCATGATGAACCCCTTCTTGGGTCACCACAGATATGAAGAAACATCAACTCCCTAACCGAAGTGATGATTTTCAATGGCCATTAGATCTACCTCTATGACATACACATTAAACCTAAAATAAACAGTTGATCATAGGTGCTCATCCTACCCCCATTCAAAACACATTGTATCTAAAAAACTATGAAACCCATTAATAAATATCCCACAATAAATAAAAATGCACACATATATATAATCCATGAGATAAACCCCCCCAATCTAAGGTCAAAAACACAAATCACAAGTACTCAACCCACAAATGATTTCACACACATATTAACTTATGCTATTTCAAAACATTAATTTAAAATCATTACCAAAGACATGAGAAAACAACATTCCATTAACTATATCATTTTAAACCATCAATTTTTCACATCCTATAACCTATGGTCCCAAAAATAATCCACTATATTTTCTCAAAAAACCCATACACATGGTCAAGAACCTGCACAAGGGATACCCAAAACTAGTGTGCTTAAAAGTTACAACATTTTCCTATTTTTTATTAATCTAATCCTTACCATTTTAAACCCAAGGTTTCATATTTTAAATATTGCACTTCAAACCCTACAAATTTATACAATAAATAACTGTTTAATTATAGAATCATTTTAGAACAAGTACATTTTTTATTTAAATCATTTTCGTAACACATTCATTTATGACCATTCCAAAGAAAGGTCATAAATCTTAAATCACATATAGAATGTAAACTAATAATATGTGAGCCCCAAAGAACTATAAATAAAAGGAAATATATGGATGACCTATCAATCCTATGTGACTATAATGATGTGTGAACTCACACACTCTCTATTACCATCCCAAGACAAGAGATAAAACCACATAAATCAATAACATCACATTTAAGTGCGCCAGTCAAGATGGAAGTATCGTTCAACCATAAAGTCACAAAACATATCATCAATTCCCACCATATTAAATATTGGGATTTCACTCATATGAGGGGTTGCATGAGCCCATGAAAGAGATCAGTACCAAGGCTCAACATGATCCTTGTCTCATATCTACCATACCCCTAATAGTAATAAAAATGACACATGTTCGGAAACCACTAGGTAAAATCACATTCATGAGATCTAATATATGTGGTGCCCTGATCTTGGCTTTCACAACACCTCAAGCACACATCCACATACACTAGGGGCTTCTGACTAGTAGAACAATTCTATAAAGAAGGGTTTGAGAGACTATAACCTCTTACCAGGGTAGAATCATAGGGGAAATAATATGAATTAATAAAGGAAAAAATCTGATCAAAAAATGAACAACATACAATAAATTCTAATAATTAACCAAATAGTATATTCTATAATAGTATGATGAATACATGCCATGTTAAGAATCCATGCAATGAAATGTCTAGTAACAAAGCATAAAATTAATGCAAAATAGTCCCATGTCATAAATTGGTCTTGAAACCCCATGATTCATCCCTATATACCATGCATAAACCAAATACAAGGTCCCTATCCTGAACGTATAATAGAAATAGGAAGATTCTTTTTTGTTACCCAACTGACATAGATGTCTGGACAGGGTGTGAGTAAAACTATTCAGGCCACCACCAAGGGTATCTAAAGTAATTAATAGACTCTAGAATAGTGTATGTTGGAAATCAAGTGAAATATATAAACATTTAAATGAAAGGATCATGGTTCACATTCTGCAGTTACAAGTTATCCATTTTATTCCCATTGTTTTCTAGAGTCAAAAAACTAACTATCTCGATTTGATCAATCTAGGATACTAATCTATAGAATAAGGAATTACTCACTCTCAAATCACAAGGGGGAACTCACCAATAAAAATTAATAAATATACCCAGGAGACTCGATCTGGTAATCAATTATTTTCCAAGAGTTTGGGAGGAATAAAACATCATTCTGACATTCCAAAACAAGCCATGACCAAATTTTGGGAAGCATAGAGGCATATTAAAATATCCCAACTAAACAATAAAATGATAACCTTCAAACCTCAGTCAAGTAAGTCGCATCCTATGTGACCATTACGGTCCTAAAGCCTTCATTTCACACCTTAATCCATGCATTATATGGGTGGGGTTGGGAGACTCAATATAACCAGACCCATGGGAAAATATACTCATGCCCAACACCCCACACTACCATTAGTATGTGTTCACATAATTCATTAACCATATCCCATTTACCTAACACAATCAACAACCCTTTAACACATTTATTTTTTACAATCATAACACATTAACACATACACCATTAGGCCAAACACCACCTTTATGCTATATAATCAACTAAGTAAATTAAACGTTTATTTTCCTTCCCAACCCTCTTAACATTTATAAAGAACTATCATGGTATCTATTTTGTTTACCAATGAATCATTTAAATTTATTTTATCACAATGGACCTTTAAATATGAATTGTGGCCTAAAAAACAATTCAAAATACTCATTTAAAATAATCTTTAAGCGGAACTTTCAAACGTGGGACTTCCACTTTGAAATATTAAAACTTTCCTGAAGTATTTAATTTATATTTAAATCATTCAAATTATCTATTAAACAATTTTCAAAAAAAGGGAAAAATTGCCTCATTTTATTAATCATTTTAAATCCCTTGGGAAACCAACTTTTTAAATAAATTTGTGGTCAAAACCTCCTCTTAATTCAATACTCACATTCAAACATATTTTTCCCCAATAAATATTTTACCAAGTCAATCCCCCAAAGGTAACCTTTAAAAAATTTAACAAACATCCTTGGAATTTCATAAAAGGAAACTAATAAGTGTTTGAATTTACCCATTAAGAATGCACAATCGCATGATTATAGCTTACAACCCATTCATCCTTGTGTTTTTCCTTTCTTTTTGTTTACCAAATTATTTCACCCTTTTGAAGGGTTCAAAAAACCGGGTGGTTATCCATAGTTCTTGTCTCACATATACTATGAACCCAATGATGTATGTGAATGGTATCACACCTAAAACTAAGGTCCAATTCACTTTCCTTAACATAGGACATCAAAACATAGTAATGTAGTACATTAACAGGACTACATGCACATACAACACAATAAGAAAATGTAAAAAATAATCAATACCACCTACCTCATGTCTGTTGGAAACATCTCACTTGAGATCCTCTATTGATTAAAACAAAAATTCCCTTAAAAATCCTAACATAGAATCTAGATCTCGGATTCAAACTAAAAGGAAAAGAAAACACCCATGAATCGAAGGATAATCACTCATGGAGTGGAAGTGGTTGATGGTCTATCACCTAGGATATAGGGGGTCAGATGGGGGAAATGACAAGGAATAAATAAATAATTTCGGGAATAGAAAACAGTAAAAAATATATGTTTTACATGATCTTCATAACCATGAACAAACCATGTGGTTCCCTCCTTCCAAGATGAAACCGGGCCACATGATTTGGTTCTCCAACCACATAGTTTGATAAATTGTGTCATGGTTATGCACTAACCATTGTCTAAAGTTTCCCCAATCATCACAATTTCCATGAGGAATCCTCCATGGTTTTCTTAATAATTCATCCCCACCTTCTTCATGATGCAGAATTATGATACACAATTACTAAAAATTGTGATCCAACCATTCTCTCAAAATATATTACCCTCTTTTCCTCCATTACCAAGCCCTGAATCCACAAAACACCCATGGATATTTTTATAAAACCAAAAACCATTTCATTAATGAAAAACAATGGACTATATGGAACATTTAATTAGTTATGTTCCTCCACACAATGAGTGGATCTTACATGGGGGGTGTAGTAGGTGATTATATAACACCCCAAAATTTTCATGGATATCTAACAGACAAATGTGCATAGGGATCAACATCCCACTCTACCCAAATCTCAATAACTTCTCTTGAGGAACACCTTTCCACCATAATCAAACTCATGTTTTCATAAATTATTTTCTACATTACTCTTTTTTTTATTTTGTGTTTCTTTTATATGCGTATAAATAGTTCAATCTGCCAACATCATTTTGTGGAGATGGTCAGAACCTATCTGCCTCCCATCTATAAGATCATCCCAGTATGTTGGCATCCAATATATCTTACTATTAAAATTTTCATATAGTTCCACCTAAATTATTTAATATAAGATTCTATTATATGAAAAGTATACCATGGTGTGTTTTTTATCCTAATATTCATGTAAATACATAAAATATGTATCAACATTTCTTCTATATTTTGATGGTCCTCTCTGACTGGCCATCCATCTGAGGATGATTAGTGGTTTGTAAACTAAAAAAATTCTTAAATTTTCAATGAAGGATTCTTAATAACCTTATGGTAAGTGTTGGATCTTAATAAAAAATTGAGGGTGACACTCCATACATCCTTATCACTTATCTTATATATATCTTGGTGAGTTGGTCTTGAGGGTAATATTTTTTATAGCAATAAAACATGACATTCATGGAGATCGACCATATTTTATATGGAATGAGGGCCTTTACATGTCCTGGGGAGTCCCATAATAAAATATATTTTAATATTTTCTTATTTCCATAATATTATGAGTAATAGTTTCCACATATCCTTATATTCTTTAAACCCTTAACTTGATGGAACACTAAACATCTAATTACGTATTCTACAATCACCCTTCTCTTTTTTGTACACTAATATCTTTGATTTTGATCTCTATAAATCATTGTTGTAACCCCGAGACCCTGGTTTCCCAGAGTCGGTGCCTTGTTACATGACATTGGAATGATCACAAAAGATCAAGTCTCGAAAGACTGATTAGTTTAGTGGCCTTAGAAATAGTAGATATATTCATAAGTCTTACATTACATCATAAAATGAAAAACTAATACAACATAGTCTCCATATTCCACACTCATATCCCCTAAGATTATCCCTACAGGTCAGTCATAAAATACTTCTTCACATCCTGGGAAAAATAAATCATAGAAAGGGGTGAGCTTAGATGCTCAGTAAGGATAACAATATAGTGGAAACTTTCATAAATTAGCATAAACATTTAAGGAAATGTATAATTAAAACAAAGTCCTTTTAAACTTGAACTTCAACATAATATTGAAGAAATAAAATGAAATAATTACATTTACTTATTCACATGGATATTAAACTAATTGAATAATCACATTCAATATCAATAACCACTTTCATAATGATGGAATGCATAATGCCAGACTATCATAACCACATAGTCAAGGCCTTGTTCCAAGACTACAAATAAGACTTTGTCAAGGACCTGTGCCAAGACACTAGTTTGTTTCATGAGGACTACTGATGCATTGAGGAGCTATAGCGGTCTCCTCCCGTCACTTATTAAGTTCAATGCATTCCTCATATTAATGGGTGTAAACAAAACATAAACATTCGTATTAAAATTAACATACGAAATATCAATACTTTCTCCATAAACCATGAATGGTATAAAAATATCACATCCACGGTCAAACATATCAAAAAAACCTTCAATACAATATGAAAGTTTTTTATCAAAATAAATCAACTTCAAATAATCTTAAAATCCATCAAAGGATGTTGACATAGATGAAATCAAAACTATTTGATAGAAATATTTCTTTTTTTTGAAATCATATTAAAGTCGCATAATTAATAAATAAAAACTTTACTTTGAAAATATTCAAATAATATTGTAAGGAAAGCTTCGACGATTTTATAACGGCAGAAAATAGTCACACCTGCCATTTAAGTTAAAAAAACATTCTTACCATAATTCTGTCGAAAAGGATAAAAATGACCTTTTTTGGAAAATGATGGAAATATTCATTTATAAAAAATTTATAAAAAGTAAACAAAGGTATAAATGACTTTAAACCATAGTCTATAAAATATTAAGAATGATTTGAAATACATTTTTTAAGAAACATGGTTGCGGATGATAAAGAGGTCCTAATAGATAATTTCGTATAAACAACCTTGGATAATGAAGAGATTGTAAAATAAACCCTTACCTTGTACTTTTACTTGGTTTTAGGGTAGATTAACATTCTTTATAATTCTGAAATAATTGTTATTAAATTATACAAGATTCATATACATTAATATGATATCATATATGATATTTTACCATTGCTTTGTTAATAATGTCTTAGTATTATCATCGTTTCGGGTGTTACCTTACTCATTTTATTTTATATGTTTTTTTTAATAAGACATGTTTGTTATAAATAGGTTGTATCTTCCTCATATACGGAATTATATCAAGTCCTTAAACATTATTTTTAATCATCAAATTAGAATTATAATTGAATGGATATGTTGGGAAATGAATGTCATCGCGTTCGTGGAGACGGTAGTCCGTACGCACAGACGAGCGACAATATCATTATTTTCATATTAAAATAATATATAATTGGATGTTATATCATATATAAAGAATCATTATCATGTTATATTTTGTATTTACATGAATTACACATCATTATTATATCCATCCAAATAATAATGTATTGAATAACAATTATACCACGATGTGGAGACGGTAGGCCCTACGTACGCACGTATGGTGACATGTCATTCAAAGGATGGATATAATACTGAATATGGTTATACCATATTTATAATAACATCACATTATATATAAGATACTAGAGTTATTATTTTATAATGGAAATAACAAATAAAGAAGATGTGGAAGAAGAAAGGAACTTGAAAGAGTGTGGTGAAAACATTACCTCTTCTTCGGGTTCTTCCTTTTCATTTGATCAATAGGGCTCCATAGTTTGGCTTTATGATCAAACTAAGGCATCTAGGTTGAAGTGAGGGAAGTTTAGAGACTTTTTGGGATGGGGTTGGGCGAGAAAAATGTATTTAAAGGTGTGAATTAGAGGGAATGTGAAGTACCCTTTTATAAGAGGTGTGATGGTCACCTTAGGAAAAGCTAGAAATATTATTTTATAATAAATTAATATTCTGTTTATAATGGATATAAAGTGGATTATTTAAAGGTTAAGGTGGTTATATGTCGAAAACCACTCACTAAAAAGGTTTTAGATAGGTTTGGGTCACTATATTAACTTTATCTTTTTTATTTAACACTTAGTTAACTAGTTTTACATTTACCATGTCTCTTTGTATTGTCATATTATATAGTCAATAAACATAATATAAACATATAAGAGACACCTAAGTGGTCCATTAATAATATACCAATCATTATATAAGTCCTTTTTCCGATCCTTAAATTTTTAGGAATAGAATATCAATTAATAATATAATATTTGTTTTAAAAAATCATTTATGTCAATTTTGACAATATTTAATAATTGATTTTTGTTAAAGTATTAACAACATTATTAATTACAACCAAATTCATTTAAGCAATAATAACATGTCATATTAACCAATAAAATTCTTGGATGTCATCAAAACTTTCAATTTATATTTATTTTAACATTTATAACAAAAATTATTTGATTCTTTTATTAATAATGAAAAATAATGCATCATTATTGTGTCATAAATATATTTAATTATTAAACGTATAAAATTTTTAAATAAAATACCATTATGTAGGAAATATTTTTATATTTTTAATTAATATTTATAGTCTAAAATATAACATATATTACCCTATGTAAAAATTGCTTTTCTATAAGATATATGCTTATGTTATTTTTGTATTTACTTTAAATTAATTAATATAAAGTGTCATTACCACTTACAAGTGGATCCATGGGGTCCCAAAATTGACAAAAAGATGACCATGGTCAGAAATTTATCATCTAATAGAGTTAGGACACATTTTAAGGTAATTTATTATTATTATAATATTTTTTTGTTACCCTTATTTATCAGATTTACCCTTTAACCATGGTAAATAAAATATTTACTGAAGTAATTATTCAAAATGTCTAAAAATAAATGTTACCTATTTAAAAAATTTGGAACTCCTTATTATAAATATGGAATCCATTTTTCTAAATTCAAAACACCGAAGTAGAAGAAATTAATTTAAAATTAATTTTCATTATCAAAACAAAAAGAATGTTTTTAGGAAATAATAACTATCAAAAGATTGAAAATTTTCTTTGTCCGTTTTAAATTTGAAATTACATCCAATGACCAAAATTGAATTAAATGGTAAAAATAAATTCCCAATATACTTTTAAACCACTAAAATTCATAATCTATCACTATAAATTATTTCAATTAAAAAATTTGTTTTTAATTAAAATTTAATAATATTCACTATTCATCAAAATATGAAAGTTATTATAAATGTACCAAAAATTCACCCTAAGTTAATTTTGATATTCTGAATCCAATAATTAGGTCTATTTTCAATGATAAAATTTATAAAATTTTAAAAAGTGGTTATTACTATTCATAACAGCTAGTTTGATTGGTTGTGGTGTGTGTTAGAACTTGAAGTTGCGTACAACACACACTACTATATTATTCAAAGAGAAGTGTACCATGAAAGCTTGGGGTGTTAAATTCTCCCCTCTTTCAAATAATTACATTCTCAAAATTTCTAGAATTCTACCACATGAAAAGACTCTGGTTGTTCTTCATCATAAGTTCATCGGGTTCCCACGTTTTCTCTTCCATCTTATGGTTTCTCCATAAAACTTTTACCAGACGAGTCGTCCTGTTTCTTAGCACTTGTTCTCTCATATCAAGAATTTTTACAGGATCATCGCAATAAGATAGATCAGGTTCCAGTTCTAATTCCTCATATGTGAGTACATGCTATGGGCCAGGCATGTGTTTTCTCAACAGTGATATTTGGAACACATCATGAACTTTGGAGATACTTGGTGGCATTTCCAAATGGTAAGCTACAGACCCAATTTTTTCTAGAATTTAGAATGGTCTAATGTACCTGGGAATCAATTTTCCATTCTTAAAGAAACATATAACACCCTTTCAAGGAGATACCTTCAAGAAAAAATGTTCTCCTACCTAAAATTCCAAATCTTTCCTCTGGTTGTCAGCATAGGTCTTCTGCCTACATTGAGTAGTTTTGATGTGGTTTTGGATTACCTTCACCTTTTCCATCGTTTCCTCCACCAGTTCTAGGCCTACAAGTTTTCTTTCACCAACATCATCCCAACAGGTTGGTGTGAGAAATATCTTTCTGTATAATGCTTCATATGGTTCCATATGAACACTAGAATGGAAGCTATTGTTATATGAAAATTATACAAGAGGTAAATATTGATCCTACATACCCTAAAAGTCAAGTGAGCATGATCTCAACATGTATTCTAAGGTTTGAATAGTCTATTCTGATTGTCCATCTGTTTGGGGGTGGTAGGTAATGCTCAAATGAAGTTCAGTATCTGAGGCCTTCTAAAGACTCTTCTATAATCTTGAAGTAAAATGAGGATCACGATCAAAACAATCGATATCTGTACTCCATGAAGCCTCAAAAATTCATTAATATATAGTCTTCCTAGATGTTCAAGTTGTAAATATTCCCTTATAGCATGAAAATGTGCTGACTTGGTAAGATGGTCAACAATTACCCATATTGAAGTGTTCCGTCTAGGAGTCTTTCGTAGTGCCATGACTAGGCCATATTGATATTATCCAATTTCCACTCTGGTATGGGAAGAGGATTCAATACTCCACAAGGCTATTGCCTTCTATATTTCACTTGTTGAAAAACCATACATCTTGACAGAAAATTAGCAATCTCCCTCTTCATGTTGTCCCATAAAAAATGTTCCTTCAAATCTGTATACATTTTGGTGCTCCCAAGGTGTATAGAGAAATTAGAACTATGAGAATCATCCAACAATTCCCTTTTTATATGAGGTATATCAGGAACCCAAAGTATCTTCCCCAATTTCAAAATTCCATCATCATACACAAAGTAATTTAATCTCTCATCATTCACAGCTTTAATCTTCTTTTGAAATTATTCATCATCGGTCTGAGACCTCTTTATCCTTTCTAGTAAAGATGGTTTGGAAACCATTTGAAAAAGTATAGATGTTTCACATTCCAGGTTGATTCCCATATCCATCTTTACTAAATCCATGAAAATAGGATCCCTTTTAACTCTCATTTTCTTCAAAACTCCATGATTCTTTCTGCTCAAATCATCTGGAACCTTATTTGACTTCCCCAGGTGGTAGTGTATCATGAAATCATAATCCTTGAGTAGTTAAAGCCATCTCCTTTTCCTCACATAGAGTTTTTTCTGTGAGAAAATTTACTTCAAACTCCATTAATCAGTATAAATCTCACATTTTCCACCATAGAGATAATAACTTCATATCCTCAAAGACAATATTATAGTATCTAACTCAATATCATGAGTAGGATTTTTTTATCATGAATTTTCAGTTGTCATGATTCATAGGAAATAACCCTATCATTCTGCATAAGGACAATACCATGTCTTTTCTTCAATGCATCACTATAAATAACAAACCCTCCATTCCCTGATGGTAGAGTCAAAATAAGGGAATTGACTAATTTTCTCTTGAGTTCCTCAAAAAAAATTAACAATATTTAGTCCAATAAAATTTAAACCCTTTACATGTGATCTTCATTAATGGGTTATCCAATCGGGCAAAATTCTGGACGAAATGCCGATAATAACCTGCTAAACCAATAAATTTGCATACCTCAGTTATTCTCGTCGGTGCTGGACATTCTTGGATTTCCATGGTCATAGAAGGATTAACAGAGATTCCATATTTTGAGACAATATGGATAGGAAAAGAGATCTCCTGAAGCCATAATTCATACTTTCTAAACTTCCCATATAATTCATGTCATCTAAGAGTCTTCAGGGTAACGCGCAAGTGATTTTGACGATATTCATATCTTTTGGAGTATACTAAGATATCATCAATAAATACCACCACAAAATCATTGAGATATTCCTTGAAAACTCTATTCATTAGATCCATGAATACAGATGGTGAATTAGTCAATCCAAAAGGCATTATTGTAAAATCGTAATGCTTGTACCTGGTTCAAAATGTTGTCTTCGGAATGTCTTCCTTCTTCACACACAACTGATAGTATCTAGATCAAAGGTCAATGTTTGAAAAGTATTGATCTCCATGCATTTGGTCAAATAAATCATCAACGCGTGGTAGGGGATACTTGTTCTTTATTGTTATGGCATTGATTTCCATGTAGTCGATACATAACCTCATAGATCCATATTTCTTCTTAACAAAAAGTACAGGGGATCCCCATGGAGAAACACTAGGGATAATAAATCCCTTATTACTCAATTCCTCTAGTTGTTTCTTTTGTTCTACTAATTCCACAATGGTCATTCTATAAGGGTACATCGATATGGGCCTCGAACCAGGAATTAAATCAATAGAAACTCAATTTCTTGTTTTGGAGGATGTCCAGGTAAATATTCTAGAAACAAATCTATATATTCATTCACAATAGGTACATACTCTATTTGAACATTCCTTTCCTTACCCTCAGTCATTTCATTCTCTTCCTCCCCAATAATTGAATTTATTTGAGCTACTGGGGGTGGATCTAAATAAGAATCAGGTGGTGAAGATTCTGCACTAAAGATAAGGTGTTATTTATCATCATTATCAAAAATCATAACGTCTTTCTTCTTACAGTAAATCATCACATCATGGTCTGAAATCCAATCCATACTAAGGATTTTATGAAATTAAATCATAGGTATGATGATTAGATTAGAAAATAGAGAACATTTATGTGCTCTAATGGGGACTGATTCACAAAACATTGGGGCAATGATACTTCCCTTAAAAGTTTTAACTGACAACTCCCTTTTTTAAATCAAATTCTAAATATCTAATTTTCATAGAAAACATGGAAGATATGAAACAATGAAATGATCCAGAATCAAATAAAGCATTGGCTAAACATGAGGAAACCATTAAATTACCTGCCACCACGTCTTTTGGTGCTTCAACCTCAGTAGTAGTGATAGCATAAGATTGGCATGATCCCTTGGCCTTTTCTGAGGTAAGTTCCCCTAGCACATAGGAAATTCATTTGAATAATTTCCCATATCTATACAATTGTAGCATTGAACATCGATAGCTTCTTTCTTCCCCTTGCAATCACGAGCTTGGTGGCCTTTTTCACCACACATGTAATAGACTCCCATTACCTTCAAGAAAGTACCAGGGTGTTTATTATCACATTTACTATAGAATGGATATATAAATTTTATACTCTTCCCCTTATTTATATTCCTAGATTGATCAGCAGATCTCTTCCTCTCTTTCTTTGCTTTAAATTCGTATGACATAAAGAATTCATTTTTTGTCTTGATAGCACAAGATACAATATCTTCGTATGATGAGAAGGATTGTGAGACCAATGCTCGATGGAGAAATGGTTTTAACCCATAAAATAAATGATCAATATTACTCCTTGGGTTACGTATATAATCTTGTGCATTCCTTACTAACCTTGTAAAGTTCACCTCAGACTTTGCGACATTCTCATCCTCCTTTTTCCTCAGACTCAGAAACTTCCTTTCCATATCTGCTCGATGGTCACGAGGAAATTATTTTTCTAAAAAAATCTATTTCAACTCCTTCTATTCCATATTTGATACTTCATTATCTTCCTTCGTGTTTCGAATCAATTACCACCATTGATCACCATCTCCAGTGAGCCGGTAAACTGCCATGATAACTTCTTCCCTTTCACTACTCCCCATGTTATAAAATATTTTTTCTAAGAAATATATTCATTTCTCGGATACTATAGGATTTGTACTCCCATTGAATGTTGACAGTTGTTGCCTCATGAAGCGATCTAACATTGATCCTACATGTTGTGGATCTGGGTGTCCATACGCGTAAGGTTATTATTCATAAACTGGGTGATTTGTCCCTCTATGGTGATTAGCTGATCAACACCAGTTGCATCACCAGCTCCACTATAATTATCGTGAGCAGCAGGCCAATCCCTACTTGGAGTGCGTACATTGATACAGTTTCCATTTCTTCCACTAGGTTCCATTTCTAAACAAGGGCAATCACTATATTAGTGTATGAATCATAATACATAAATCCAAACTTGTAAAACACTTAACATGAATTGAAAAGATTATGGATATAATCCATAATCAAAAAAATGTTTTCTTTGAGGAATTATATACTCATAAACCCTTTATAAAGGTTTGTAAAGAAAATGAGAATTATCCAAAGAATATCCCCCGGGAGTGTCGTAACCAAGAGTACAGCAAATCCTGTTGTCGTGCAGCAGTTCCCATTTGAGTCTAGCTCATAGCAGTGTTTTCGGGTTTTACCTCTAGGTACATCTGTGTCAAAGCAGCCTCTACCTACTCATATCCAGATAGGGATGTATTTCTTAGAAAAATCACAAAATCTCTACAATACCAATATTCTAGAAAGATATTCTATATCAATCCTCAAATTCCATATTAGCTCTATGTGCTCTAATCAGAGCTTATCTAAATCTATCTCCCAAGGTTTGTACTAAACTTCCACCGATACCAACTGTAATGCCCCGACCCCAGTTACCTAGATTCGTTGCATTATTACATGACAATTTCATGTTCTCAAAACACAAAATCTCTAATGATCGATTAGTTTAGTAGTCTTAGAAACACTAGACACATTCATATGTCTTATATTACATCATAAAATGAAAAACTACTACAATATAGTCTCCATAGTCCACACTCATATCCCCTCAGACTATCAATGTAGGTCAGTCATAAAATACTTCTTCACATCCTGGGAAAAATAAAACATAGAAAGGGGTGAGCTCAGATGCTCAGTAAGGATAACAATATAGAGGAAACTTTCATAAATAAGCATAAACATTTAAGGAAATGTATAATTAAAACAAAAGAATTCTAAAATTGAACTTTAACATAATATGGAACAAATAAAATGAAACAATGCTATTCACTTATTCACATGGATATTCTACTAATCAAATAATCACATGAAATATCAATAACCACTTTCATAAGGATGGAATGCATAATGCCAGACTATCATAACCTCATAGTCAAGGCCTTGTGCCAAGACTACAAATAAGATTTTCTCTAGGCCTTGTGCCAAGACACTAGTTTGTATCATGAGACCTACCAATGCATCGAGGAGCTATAGCGGGCTCTACCCATTAATTATTAAGTACAATTCATTCCTTATATGAATAATTTTAAACATAATATAAAATTTTGTATAAAAAGTAGCATACTGAATGTCAATACTTTCTCCATAAACCATGAATGGTATAAAAATAACACATCCATAGTCAAAATTATCACAAAACATTCAATAAAATATGGAAGTTTTTTATCATAATAAATCATGTTCAAATAATCTTAAAATCCTTCAAAGGATGTTGACATAGATGAAATCAAAACTATTTGGGAAAAATATCTCTTTTTTTGAAATAATTTAAAAGTCACATAATTATAAAAGAAAACATTTACTTTGAAAATATTCTTTGTCACGAACCAGGTCGGGTCGCCATCGAACCCAGTGCCCGATCCGGTCCGCGGCAAGGCCCGAAGGGCGTTCCCGATCCCCACGGGCTGGCACAAGTGCCCGGGTATCAAAACTAACACATGGGAACGATTTTACCCAAAATAGTAACACACAAACAATTGACAAGGTAAATAAACTAAAACTAAAACAGACAATCAAAAGGGACTTTACACAAAATCAATTTTAAAGATTTACAACTTGAACCAACATAAAAAAAACAGTAACGTCAATGAACGAAACTAAAACCCTAATGCAAACCTCAAAGCAACAAGAGAGGTGCGACATCCACATGTCACAAGCGTCATCCTGCACGAAAAGACCATCAACGACCAACCACCATCACTGAGCACGATGCCTCAACCTGGAATACAAAGAAAACAGGCCCTACATACACCCAAAGGTGTACGTAGGGTGTGAGCAAAGAGCCCAGTAGGACGTCACCCAATAAAAAGGTTCCACGCAAAAATTATTAAAAGACAAATACATTTGCAATCTTAAATCAAAGCGAGGAAGTAGATGCTGGAACAGTTTTAACAAAAATAAAGGGTTTAAGGGAAACAGTTTCACATAGAACTACATAAATTAAAACGCACACACCTTACTTAAAAAAAAATCCAAAGTGTCACACCGACGAGCATAAAGTAACCAATGAGCACTAACATGGGAGAGGCCGCATGGGTGATTGCTAGCTTGGGTCCCTAGATCTTCGTGTCTCGGTGAAACGTGGCTTAGAAGGCCACGACCCTCAGAAAATGTGGCTTAGAAGGCCACGACCCTCAGAAAACGTGGCTTAGAATGCCACGACCCTCAGAAAAGCATATGTTTAGTTAGTGTTGCAATCGTCAGTCCTGCCAGTGAAACCGGGTCGAGTCACCTCCGGAACACTAGGCCACTAGTCTAGTCTACCCTCCTAGCTACCCGGGCTTCCCGGTTTGTGCTCAAACAAGTTTCAAGTTCCTGTCAACTGTCACAATAACTCATAAAAGCCAAACAGGGTACTTACACATGCAAAAACACAATTTCCATACTCAACCCTGATTTTAAAACCACACGCACACCAAAAATCCTTTTTTTTAAAAAAAACTTAATCTGCACTGCTTACACATTAAATTAAACTAGATGCATAATTTAACAAAACACTTTGATGATTAAGAAAACCCCTAAAAGTGTTTTCGTAAAGAGTTTTCAAACATGTCGCAAAACTCTTAAAGGAAAAAAAGGACATTTAAAACCCCTTTTCAAAATAAAACATATTCTGACACATGCCAAAACATAAACCACATCATCCTTGCTCCCTAACTCACACACTGCACAAATTACAAAAAAAAACAACAATAAACAATCCAAAAGTAAAATCCTATAAAAAAATTTAAAATAAACCTCTTGATGTTACACACTAAACCCACACCAACCCCTCTTTTACGACTTAACACACCTGACAACATGACACAAATACAATTAGCATCACTTGCACAACTTAACAAGATAACCGCCCAATTCAAAATCACTAACAGAGTTCTTAGTGGAAAAAAAAAACACACTCCTAATATAACCAACCTACTAAGTAACATCCAATGCAAATCAAGAATCAAATGAATCGAACTTCTCACAATAAAAATTAATTGAATAATATGTCAAAGAAATTAAGAATTGCAAATTAATTTGTCAAATAATAAATTGGACGTGGAACCACCTACCTCGGACCAAGAGGATTCTGAAAAAAAAGGTACGAAACCCTATTCGCACCTCGACCGCATAGCAAGCCATCAAGAGTGAGTGTAAAACATTAAATTTGGACCCTAAAAACAAGAATAAACGTTGTAATAGACATCCTGCCTACTGAAAAAAAAAGAAACATACGCAACAAGACTCAAACTAATAAGGGGATGGACCTACCTGAAGGGGGTGTGGTGTGCGTGGACGAAGAGAGATGAACCAATGGGGGAACCGGAGTCGCGCCATCCAGCAAGAGGGGGGAAACCAAGCCGCGGCCAGTAGGGGGGACGCGCAGGGTAGTCGCTCCGGAAAAGGGCCATGCTGGTAGAGGGCCTTGCACCGGCTCGGTATTCGCTAGAGGGGGGGGGGGTCGACGGCGATGAGGGGAGGTCGCCAAACAGCAGCACCGTGTTTGTCAGAGGAAACCCCATAGGAGGGGGCAGCGGTTTGCAGCACCGGAAAAGGGAGGGAGGCAAGGGTCTTCTGGATTTTCCAAAGGGAGAAGGCCGCGTGACGGGTGCTAAAAGGGGAAGGCAGTGGCGGTCTTCAGCGCACAGCATGGAGGGTGCTGGTGGGAGAGTCTGGTGAGGCTGTCAGACAGAAGAAGAGGGCGATGCCAGCTTAGAGGGACACCTAGGAGTTCCGGCTGGCCGGATGTGGGGGTGGCGGTGGCTGGTCTGACGAGCTGGCAACGCGACGCGGCAGGATTTAAGGGGGAGGCACGAACTAGGTCGGCTGTGGAGGTAGGAGTAAGCCGTGGGAAACCGGCCATTCAAGCAGCATGCAGGGGGTGTGGTGCGTTTAGGAAGAAGAAAGGGGGAGTTGAGGTGCGATTCCAAGTAGCAGGGAGATGGGACGGCCGGTGGTGTCGTGTTTCAAGGGAGCAGCGAGTTTCGAGGAGTTGCGCCGGGTAGAGTCGGGCAGGCGGAAGCGGGAGGAGCGGCGAGCAGCGCACATGGCCTGGGCAAAAGGGAGCAGTGGGGAAGACGGCCCGAGCAGAAGAAAGAAAAAAAGAAGAAGAAAGAGGGGTGCGGCGCATAGGAGCTCCGGGGAAAAGAAGAAAAGAAAAGAAGGGCTGGCCGAACCCTAGGTAAGAGGGAGGGAAAAAAAATAAATAGTAGATAGAAAAAGAAAATAAAATAAAAAGAAATGAAATATAGTAAAATAAGATAAAATAAAACTAATAATAATAATAATAACCTAAATAAATTATTATCTTTAAAACTAACAACAATAGTATTAGTAATAAAATAAAAGTTGTAGCGATCATGACCATAGTGATAAAAGTAATTGTAACAATTACTTCCTCAAATGTTATTATTATTTTACTTTACATTTTTTTCATTTTACTCTTCATTGCATTTTATTTATCTGCCTTGAACATTCATTAGGTTGTACGGTGAACCAGGGGTGGTCGCACAATGACTCGAGCGAGGCCGCACGACTTCAACCGTGGTGCGCTGAACGCTGTCAAGGCCAAGACATGTGTTCTTTAAAAAAAAGAATTCAAAAATTTTATGTCGGACCTCGACCCAACTACCCGGCGAAAACAAAATTAATAAAATAAATAAAATTAGAGATGATGAGTGTGACAATTCTCCCCACCATAAAGCTTTCCGTCCCCGGAAAGCCACAACTAAAACCAAACCTCAGAGCAGAAAACCACACTCCCTTTTGATTCAAAGGGGATCCCCACAACATCAAGCAAAAAGAGGCAAAAGTATCGTGCTCAGAGAGAGTGACTCAAATGACAACCTCAAGAAACGTGTAAAGAGACTTTCTCATATGTGTCGCCCACCTTAAATGGTTAAAACACCTCCAGTTTACTAATCAAGGAAAACGACTCTCGCACCCGCGAAAACCAACCTCGTCAGACGAAACAACTTAAACATTATTAAACAAAAACTGCACCGTTCAGTTGGAATCAATAAACAAAGTCAGACCACGTCCACGGAACATACTTATCACTTATCACCAAACCGTATTTAAAAACAGAAGAAAAAGATCCACATGGGGAGGCCCGAGGGGCTCCCCACTATTTGGAAGTCACTGACATTCGAAACAGGACTGGAAAAATGACACGGAGTGGTTCGAGCGAACTCCACGCCATTAAAGAAGAGTCCAGCACTGATTCATTCTTGAGGCATTCGTGCGAGACCCAATGTGGGTCTCCCCACCATTAAGAACATACCCACATGGGGAGGTCCGGGCGGACTCCCCACCATTAAGGAAAGACCAACACTGATTTATTCCAGAGACCTTTGTGCGAGACCCGTCTTGGGTCTCACTAACATTAGAACAAATAGAGGATATAGAACTAAAAAAAATTCTTGATTTTCACCAAACACCCCACCACAAGGGGCGGGGAGGGAGGGGCCCGACTACTGGGGAATCAAAAAGCATGACCGAAGACAAACTAGCATTTCCACATTCCTGGTTGAGCATTATTCAAGTTTGAGACAAATTTACCTAACAGACTCCCATAAGGACCACTAAGGCGATTGCATCCAGTGGGACGCAACCCCCAAGACTTTAACACAACGAGACGAACACGCCTCCACATGGTCACGAAAACCTTATGCAACTAGACGGTTCGTTCGGAGTAGAACAACCATAGGAGGCCATTTAAGCTGATTTCACTTTCAACACTGATGACGGAAATAAAGTCGGGGTCTCACACACTCTTGGGATTCCTGACCACGCGCCAGCTTCACTCCGAGGCCTATGGCTGGAGCCCTGATGTTTGAAACATCTTTTTCCTCGTAGTCAGGCATTGAAAACTCCGGAATTGAGCTTCTCCTTTTGGCGTCACATGCACCCGCGCTGCAACCGAGACAACACAAGCAAACACAACACATTACAACATCTCCCTGGTCATACATGGAACATTCACCAATACAAGAGCTGAATGATGCATGTGCATCACCCATTGTCACACTGGGTGAGAATACGACACCACAAATCTTCACAGAGAACGATTATTACCGTTGAGAGAAGCATTGCGCCGAGTAACACTTTAATCCGTGTCTTGAACAACACGTGATTCCTGCAAACGACCAAAGCAGCCTCATACGATTGGGTCTGCCAAACTAGTGGTCTAACGTAGACCCTTTCATAAACGAACCCAACGAATAACCAAAGGTCATTTTGAATAATTGTCAGCACCGACCACTCCAGACTGGTTCCACCTTTTTCCTACTGGAGTCTCCTTTACCACTTCCAAACCACTGTTGACTATCAAAGTGACCTTCCACTGCAAGACATCACCGAACATGACCCTTGCAGCCGATATAAATACTACAAATCCCTTCAAGACACTGGTCAACACTGAAAATTCTGAACCGCCTTCATCCTTCCCCACTAGATTTACTTCCGCCATTTCTAGGGGGAATCTTCAAACATGACGACGTCAAACTTCATACCTGACGAGTCAAACAACTCAAAAAGACCAAAACTCCCTTCAACACCCCTCGCATCTGTCATACCGCTGTGAGAGGATCCGCTTAGTCGTAAAAAGGAGAGGTGGGTTCAATTCTAAAATTCAAGAAGAGATTCCTCTGATCAACTGGAGGGTCGGACAACGACGGGTTGCCTATGGCCACACTTCAATCACATGTCAACACTGTATGGGGGGCATACACTAGTCAAGAATGAAAACCATGGACCCAACCAAACTGGTCCGATGATCAAGACATAACACAAGCGAACACCAAACGTGCAAGGGAACCACTGCAAGGGCTCCCCAATGTACTTTTTCAAAAGAGGCCATTAACCACATGCTTTCACACAAACTAACCAATAAAATTCAAACTAAAGACACAAATCAGTCAAAAGGATCCTTGGCTCAAAACGCCACACATCCAACATCTCAAAAACACGAGGACACGACACACAAACATCGTTTACTAAAACACAAATTTTTTTTTCTTTAACAAAACATTTTGAAAATAAGCAAAGCCAGTGAGTTTCACAAACACCAATGGTGTCCCATGGGCCTCACACATGCATGTTCTCGTGCCGCACTGGCACCCACCTCATATCCATCCAAGAACTCATCCACTTGCTCCATTAACCATTTTTTTCCCATATTCACTCATGCATGTGGTTTACCATGAGAACGCCAAAGGTCAAAAAAAACCATTCCATTTTTGTTTCAAAACCAAAACATCCAACCCACACCTTTCAAACCTCATACCTCGTTTTCTTTTAAAGCGCTTCATTTAAAAATCATTTTCCAAATCCAAAACATTTTTACTTAAAAACCAAATTCTCACGAATCCAAAACAAAGAGACAAGAAATGACGCAAGAGAAAACTTGTGTCAGACGGTGACTGGAACGTATGGTTGGCGGCCATACGCCAGTCATGCCACTGCATCGGAGGGCATTCTAGGACAGCGTCCCCGGCTCCACATGGCTTGCCAGACCCTGCGAGCTCACTAGGACCACTGACCTTACCCCTTTTTCATTTCCTATGGAAAAGATTAACCGCAATGACCAAAAACACAGACAAACCTCAACACACTTTGGTTACTCGAGTTCCGCCACGAGGTGTGCTGGCCAGGCACATTGCTCGTAGCTAGAACGCCGAGTTCCAACAACCTTAATTTTGGTCCAGTATTACTCTATCTCAAAAGAGAAAGACCCAAGAGAGCAAACCTTGCCCTCTGATACCATTTTGTCACGAACCAGGCCGGGTCGCCATCGAACCCGGTGCCTGATCCGGTCCGTGGCAAGGCCCGAAGGGCGTTCCCGATCCCCACGGGCTGGCACAAGTGCCCGGGTATCAAAACTAACACATGGGAACGATTTTACCCAAAATAGTAACACACAAACAATTGACAAGGTAAATAAACTAAAACTAAAACAGACAATCAAAAGGGACTTTACACAAAATCAATTTTAAAGATTTACAACTTGAACCAACATAAAAAAAAAGTAACGTCAATGAAAGAAACTAAAACCCTAATGCAAACCTCAAAGCAACAAGAGAGGTGCGACATCCACATGTCACAAGAATCATCCTGCACGAAAAGACCATCAACGACCAACCACCATCACTGAGCACGATGCCTCAACCTGGAATACAAAGAAAACAGGCCCTACATACACCCAAAGGTGTACGTAGGGTGTGAGCAAAGAGCCCAGTAGGACGTCACCCAATAAAAAGGTTCCACGCAAAATTATTAAAAGACAAATACATTTGCAATCTTAAATCAAAGCGAGGAAGTAGATGCTGGAACAGTTTTAACAAAAATAAAGGGTTTAAGGGAAACAGTTTCACATAGAACTACATAAATTAAAACGCACACACCTTACTTAAAAAAAATTCCAAAGTGTCACACCGACGAGCATAAAGTAACCAATGAGCACTAACATGGGAGAGGCCGCATGGGTGATTGCTAGCTTGGGTCCCTAGATCTTCGTGTCTCGGTGAAACGTGGCTTAGAAGGCCACGACCCTCAGAAAACGTGGCTTAGAAGGCCACGACCCTCAGAAAACGTGGCTTAGAAGGCCACGACCCTCAGAAAAGCATATGTTTAGTTAGTGTTTCAATCGTCAGTCCTGCCAGTGAAACCGGGTCGAGTCACCTCCGGAACACTAGGCCACTAGTCTAGTCTACCCTCCTAGCTACCCGGGCTTCCCGGTTTGTGCTCAAACAAGTTTCAAGTTCTTGTCAACTGTCACAATAACTCATAAAAGCCAAACAGGGTACTTACACATGCAAAAACACAATTTCCATTCTCAACCCTGATTTTAAAACCACATGCACACCAAAAATCCTTTTTTTTTAAAAAAAACTTAATCTGCACTGCTTACACATTAAATTAAACTAGATGCATAATTTAACAAAACACTTTGATGATTAAGAAAACCCCTAAAAGTGTTTTCGTAAAGAGTTTTCAAACATGTCGCAAAACTCTTAAAGGAAAAAAAAGGACATTTAAAACCCCTTTTCAAAATAAAACATATTCTGACACATGCCAAAACATAAACCACATCATCCTTGCTCCCTAACTCACACACTGCACAAATTACAAAAAAAAACAACAATAAACAATCCAAAAGTTAAATCCTATAAAACAATATAAAATAAACCTCTTGAAGTTACACACTAAACCCACACCAACCCCTCTTTTACGACTTAACACACCTGACAACATGACACAAATACAATTAGCATCACATTCACAACTTAACAAGATAACCTCCCAATTCAAAATCACTAACAGAGTTCTTAGTGGAAAAAAAACACACTCCTAATATAACCAACCTACTAAGTAACATCCAATGCAAATCAAGAATCAAATGAATCGAACTTCTCACAATTAAAATTAATTGAATAATATGTCAAAGAAATTAAGAATTGCAAATTAATTTGTCAAATAATAAATTGGACGTGGAACCACCTACCTCGGACTAAGAGGATTCTGAAAAAAAAAGGTACGAAACCCTATTCCCACCTCGACCGCATAGCAAGCCATCAAGAGTGAGTGTAAAACATTAAATTTTGACCCTAAAAACAAGAATAAACGTTGTAATAGACATCCTGCCTACTGAAAAAAAAAGAAACATACGCAACAAGACTCAAACTAATAAGGGGATGGACCTACCTGAAGGGGGGTGCGGTGTGCGTGGACGAAGAGAGATGAACCAATGGGGGAACCGGAGTCGCGCCATCCAGCAAGAGGGGGGAAACCAAGCCGCGGCCAGTAGGGGGGACGCGCAGGGTAGCCGCTCCGGAAAAGGGCCACGCTGGTAGAGGGCCTTGCACCGGCTCGGTATTCGCTAGAGGGGGGGGGGTCGACGGCGATGAGGGGAGGTCACCAAACAGCAGCACCGTGTTTGTCAGAGGAAAACCCAGAGGAGGGGGCAGCAGTTTGCAGCACCGGAAAAGGGAGGGAGGCACGGGTCTTCTGGATTTTCCAAAGGGAGAAGGCCGCGTGACGGGTGCTAAAAGGGGAAGGCAGTGGCGGTCTTCAGCGCACAGCATGGAGGGTGCTGGTGGGAGAGTCTGGTGAGGCTGTCGGACAGAAGAAGAGGGCGATGCCAGCTTAGAGGGACACCTAGGAGTTCCGGCTGGCCGGATGTGGGGGTGGCGGTGGCTGGTCTGACGAGCTGGCAACGCGACGCGGCAGGATTTAAGGGGGAGGCGCGAACTAGGTCGGCTGTGGAGGTAGGAGTAAGCCGGGGGAAACCGGCCATTCAAGCAGCATGCAGGGGGTGTGGTGCGTTTAGGAAGAAGAAAGGGGGAGTTGAGGTGCGATTCCAAGTAGCAGGGAGATGGGACGGCCGGTGGTGTCGCGTTTCAAGGGAGCAGCGAGTTTCGAGGAGTTGCGCCGGGTAGAGTCGGGCAGGCGGAAGCGGGAGGAGTGGCGACCAGCGCACATGGCCTGGGCAAAAGGGAGTAGTGGGGAAGACGGCCCGAGCAGAAGAAAGAAAAAAAGAAGAAGAAAGAGGGGTGCAGCGCATAGGAGCTCCGGGGAAAAGAAGAAAAGAAAAGAAGGGCTGGCCGAACCCTAGGTAAGAGGGAGGGAAAAAAAATAAATAGTAGATAGAAAAAGAAAATAAAATAAAAAGAAATGAAATATAGTAAAATAAGATAAAATAAAACTAATAATAATAATAATAACCTAAATAAATTATTATCTTTAAAACTAACAACAAAAGTATTAGTAATAAAATAAAAGTTGTAGTGATCATGACCATAGTGATAAAAGTAATTGTAACAATTACTTCCTCAAATGTTATTATTATTTTACTTTACATTTTTTTTTCATTTTACTCTTCATTGCATTTTATTTATCTGCCTTGAACATTCATTAGGTTGTACGGTGAACCAGGGAAGGTCGCACAATGACTCGAGCGAGGCCGCACGACTTCAACCGTGGTGCGCTGAACGCTGTCAAGGCCAAGACATGTGTTCTTTAAAAAAAAGAATTCAAAAATTTTATGTCGGACCTCGACCCAACTACCCGGCGCAAACAAAATTAATAAAATAAATAAAATTAGAGATGATGAGTGTGACATTCTTATATGATTTTAAGGGAAGCTTCGACGAGTTTATAATTGCAGAAAATAGCCGCAACATCCATATAAGTTAAAAAAGTCATTCTTATCTTAATTATGTTGAAAAGTTTAAAAAGGACCTTGTTTGAAAAAGGACGGAAATATTCCTTTATAAAGATCTTATAAAAATTCAACTAGGGTATAAATGACTTTAACCCATAGTCTATAAAATCTTAATAATTATTTGAAATACATTTTTAAGAAACAAGGATGTGGATGATAAAGAGGTTCCAGTAGATAATTACATATAAACAACCTCGGATAATGGAGAAATTGTGAAATAAACCCTCAACTTGAACTTTTCCTTGGTTGAGGGTATGTTAAACTCTTTTATAATTGTTAAATAATATTTATAAAATTATACAAAAAACATATACATTAATATGATTTCATATATGATATTTTAACATTTCTTTGTTAATAATATCTTAGTATTATCGTCATTTCGGGTGTTAACTTACTCATTTTATTTTATATGTTTTGTTACATAAGTATAGTTTGATATTGATAGGTTGTATCTTATTCGTACACAGAATGACATCCAGTCCTTAAAAATTATTTTTAATTATCAAATGGGAATTATACTTGAATGGATATGATATTAAATGAATCTCATCGCGTTCGTGGAGATGGTAGTCTGTACGTATGCACGAGCGACAATATCATTTTTTGATATTAAAATAATATATAATTGGATGGTATATAATATATAAAGAATAATTATAATGTTATATGTATTATTTACATGAATTACACATCATTATTATACCCATCCAAATAATAATGTATTGAATAACAATTACACCCCGACGTGGAGACGGTAGGCCGTACGTACGCATGTATGGTTACATGTCATTTAAAGGATGAAGAGAATATTGAATATGGTTGTACCATATTTATAATAACATCACAGTATATAGAAGATACTGGAGTTATTATTTTAGGATGGAAATAACAAAAAATGAAGAATTTGAAGAAGAAAGGAACTTGAAAGATGGTGGTGAAAACATTACCTCTTATTCGGGTTCTTCCTTTTGATTTGATCAAAATGGCTCCTTAGGTTGGATTTCTGATAAAACTATGTCCTATAGGTTGAATTTAAGGATTTTCATAGAATATTTGTTCAGGGTTTGGTTCAGACAAAAGGCATTGATGGTGTGAATTAGAGGGAAGGGGAAGTGCCCTTTTATAAGAGGGGTGATGGGCACCTTAGGAAAATCTTGAAATATTATTTTATGATAAAATTATTTTCGGTTTCTAATGGCTCCAAAGTGGATTATTTAAAGTTTAAGGTGGGGATAGGTCAAAAACCACTCAACTAATAGGTTTTAGATTGATTGTGTCACAATATTGACTTTGTATTATTGATTTAACTCTTAGTTAAATAGTTTTAAATTTACCATGTCTCTTTTTATTTGTATATTATTTAGTCAATAAACATACTATAAACTTCAAAGAGACCCCCAATTGGTCCATTAATAATATACCTATCATCATATAAATCATCTGGCCGATCCTTAGTTTGTTCGGAATAGAATATCAACTAATAATATATTATTTGTTTTAAAAACTCATTTATGTCAATTTTGACAATATTTAATAATTGATTTTTGTTAAATAATTAAAAACTGTATTAATTATAAAAAAATTCATTTAAGCAATTAAAACATGTCATATTGACCAGTAAAATTCGTGGATGTCATCAAAACTTTCAAATTATATTTATTTTAATATTTATAATACCAATTATTTGATTCTTTCATTAATAAGGAAAATATTGTATCATTATTGTGTCATAAATATATTTAATAATTCAGTGTATTAAAATTATAAATAAAATACAATTATGTAGGAAATCGTTTTAAATTTCTAATTAATATTTATAGTTGAAAATATAACATATATACCTCTATGTAAAAATTGTTTATCTTAAAATATATATGCTTATGTGATTTTGGTATTTACTTTAACTTAATTAATATTAAGTGTCATTATCACTTACAAGTGGTTCCATGGGGTCCCAAAATCGGCCCAAATATGCACATGGTAATACATGTATCAGAAAATAAGTTCAGGTCACATTTTAGGGTAATTTATTATTATTAGAATATTATTTTGTTACCCTTATTTACCGGATTTACCATTTTACCATGGTAAATAAAATATTTACCGAAATAATTATTCAAAATGTATAAAAATAAAAGATACACATTTAAACAATTTGGACCACCTGATTATAAATATGGAATCCATTTTTCTAAATTCAAATAATATAAGTGTCAGAAATTAATTTAAAATTAATTCTAGTTGTCAAAACAAAAAAGGTTTTTTAAGAAATAATAACTATCAAAGAATTGACACTTGTTTATGTCTGGTTTAAATGGGAAATGACGTCAAATTACCGACATTGTATTAAATAGTAAAAATATATTGTAAATATATTTTAAAACCACTCAAATTCATAATTTATCACTATTAATTATTTCTATTAAAAAGTTGTTTTTCATTAAAATTTAGTAATTTTAACTATTTATCAAAATATTAAATTTTTTAGAAATATACCAAAAATTCACCTTAAGATAATTTAGATATTAAGAAAACAAAAATAATGTCCACTTTGAAAGATAAAATGTATAAAATTTCAAAAAGTGGGTTTTACTATTCATAACGGCTAGATTGATTGGTTGTGGTGTATGTTAGAACTCAAAGTTCCGTACAACACACGCTATTGTATTATTCGAAAAGAAGAATACCGTGGAATATTGGGGTGTTACATTTGTTATTAATCTATGAATAGAAATATAATATATATGGTAATCATCCAAAAGTTACTTCTTCCATTTGGGGTTTGTTGGGACACATCTTAGTGTACAAAACCGTATAAATCCATCTTTATTAAAATTGAACTCGTGGTTACTCACTTATGATTTATATAGTTAAAAGTCATTATTCAATGATTATTTTATTTTTACAAGAATGGATGGTTGATAATTTATTTGGGTAATATTTCAGTATAATATTCAACCATTTAAAATCATTGACTGATGTGTCTTTTTAAATCCAAATCAAGGAAATGATAGAATGATATTTCCTTCGCAATGCATCATCCACCTTGTTTTCTTTCTTTGAGTGCTAATATATTGACATGTTATAATAATTTATGAAACATCTCCTATATTTCATGTTTAACTCCATATAATTGTATAAAATTTTCAAACTCATATGATCAATGAATATAACTCACTTTTTACCATTTAGATAATTCCACCAAATCTATAATTTATAAATCCCCACATCTAACACCAAATTAGGCAGTGGGTAATTTTTCTCATTATTAGTTAATTAACATAAGGAATATGAAAATAAATTATCATTTTCATAATTATGAATCTTATTCCCTTTTTCAAGGTTTTATTATATATTATAAACTCTTCCCCAATACAAGTTCCTAAAATCATTCTTTCCCACTACTCTATCCAAAGAAACATCACTCACTTTTATATTAACTCATATATCGGATTTTATATATGTGGTCAATGAATAAAAAAGTATATATAGTATATAAATGTACAAATATAATAAAATATAAATATTACTTGGGTGTTCTGATCTATTTATCGTTAAAATCTATCTCTTATCAGTCTGTAGTTGTTTCATTTCTAATGATTATAGGACCCACAAATTAAACTTTCTTTAGCTAGAATTCACACTTAGTTAACAGAGAATTTAATTTCCCCTTACAAAAGGTCCTAAATACAATGCATAAATTGTCTCTACATTATCAGTTACCTTTATAATATAAGATAATATAATCTATAAAGACAACCAAAAATTAATCATGGTAATACATAAAGACTCTATAAATTAGATCAGTGATGATGGAAGGAGTATTTTTATGACCAAATCATACCAATAAAATATCATTGTTCCATTAACACATATGAATAGTTTTATTTGAAATAACATCCCTTTTGAGTATTAAATTATAATATCCATATCGACGTCCATCCTCTGAGATGTGCAGAACTCCGTCGAGTAGATTGAATAGATTATCAATACAGGGTAGAGTATACTTGTTTTTTATCATGATTTTGTTACTCTCATGAAAATGAATGTAATAATACATTGATCCACATCTCTTTTTTCAAATATAACAGGTGATCCTCATAGTGAGATAGAGATATGTGAAAATACCTCATCTAGGTTCTCTTATAGTAGCTTATTTAATTATTGTAACTCAATGGGGGATATTTTATAAGGATTCCTTTATATTTTTATGGATCCAAGTATTTGTTAAATCAAAAAATTCAACCCCATAGTCTAGGGGAAGATAGGGAAGTTCATTCAAAAATAAATTAGAATACTCATGTACAATAGGCATATTGTTATTGCTGACTTCTTCCCCTATCATCTAGTCCAAAAGACCCTCTTTATATGTATTATTACCCATAAAATAAAATATTATTCAAAACTAAGATTAGGACCATAAATTCATAGAAATATTATCACGAGATTCTTAGAGATAAGAATTCATATCTCATTATCCCGAAAGCAAATATATGATCTATTTAAACATTGAAAATCCATACCCAATATCAAATAAATTTTAGTAATGTGGAGAAGAACTATATTTATTCAAAATAAAAAAGAAAAAATATTTATTAGAGAGAAGTTATATATCACATATATTATCATAATAACACATTATTTTTTAAAGGATATTTCATTATATGAGGATTCAGGGTGTGAAAATCATTCATAGAAAACTTTTATGATATAAATGAATATGAAAAAAAAAATATTAAATTAGGCATCTTCATGTATGGAGTGGAGAATGAGTGTACCTTTTACCATATCATTATCATACTCTGCTAAAGTACCAGTTAAAGAGTACACTATTCATTTCTATCTATGATTAGGAGGTTTTTGGGGTACATACTTATCAGTGGATCCATAGATAATGAAGTAATTATTATTATAGACCTACTATTTTCACTTGAAACATGGATGTTTATATAGAACATTAGATAGAGAATTTTTCATCACTATTATGTTTATTGGAATCTTAGAATAACTTCATTCATGGTCGAACTGAGGTCAACCCTAAACAAGTCACCCAATAATGTTTATGAAAAGATTCGAGAGGATCTCCCAATCCCTTAGGGATGAAAAGTAGTTTTAGATGTCAATATTATCTTATTTGAGAAATATTCATCCCATGAAAAGTAGGTAAATATAAAAATAAAAAAAATATTCGAAGAGAGGAAAGAAAATAAAACTAGAAGTACCTTGACATGAACATGTGGATCCAAACTAATAAAAGTACCATGCTCACTGAAAGATAAATAGAATCCAAGCCCAACCTGAAGTTAAAAAATTATAGTATTTTCTTGAGAACCAATATTTTCAGTATTGATTCCATAGGGGAATAATTTTCATGTGGCCTTTCCTAAAACAAGATAACCATTTCATACTAATTTGTAATATAATTATATGAACCTAAAGTGTTCATTACAAATTAAAACGAACAACATGAAGATGTATCTTAATGAACATTTCTCCTTTTTTGAGGAAAGATATTTAAAAAAGATTATGTTCATTACTGGAACAAATTTAGAAGAAATATATAGAGATAAAAAAAAATTCTATTGGAATTATAATAGTGAGAAACAACTTCTATGAGGGACACAAAAAAGGGGGAAATTTTGCATATGTAAATAGGGCTTCATGGGATCTTAGGAAATAGTTAATATAGCCATAGATATACCAAAAAAAATAATATAATCAATATATGATGGTATCTGTTTTCTAAAATCAACTCAACATAACACCTTGTGTCTCATTTATTTTATTAATAAATGTCACTATCCCATTAAAAGAGAGTGGCCATCTCAAGAAGACTTATCATAGTGTAATAATAAAAAAAGGTTAGAAATTGTACATATATATCACTCTTAACTAGACAATACATCCCATTATGTAAACATAGTGGTGATGTTTATCTATCTATAACATAAATACATATCACATACTTTTCACATAAACAACCATTAACATTGTTGCCTTAGAAATCTATTTTTTGAATACCCCATTTCCACTTTAAGAAATTCAAAACACTATAAAATCGTCTTTACCATGCATAAATTATATAACAAAATATTAACACATAAAAGGTTTCTAATATAGGTTTAATTCCTTAATAGTGTTTTCCATTTTGTTAAACCATTTCAATTTTCCAATTGGGAATCATTAGTTAAAACGGAAATGTCATTTACTTGGAAAAAAACTTTTTCAATAATCTTTAAAATTAAAAAATTAAATTTTACACATACAATATATACATATGATGATTTATAAGTATACCCCCTTACCAAAATGATAATATTACTCTCATTATGAGTGTAAATGTCTAAATAGAATATATATATATATATATATATATAATGTATATGTGGGTATCTCACTTATAATAATCTAAAATAATTTTAGATAGCCACAATGATACATTGAAAATAAAACTGTTCCATTAGAAGTTTATAAAAACTGGTTGGAATATTAAAACACATTTTTTTAATGCCAATTTTCATGGTAGAATTTTTTTTTAACAATTAATCATTTGTGGGGCATAACATTTATGGAAAATTAGGAATACATGATTGAATAAAGAATCCAATCTACAAAGAATAGAGGAAAACATGAAAACATGTATGAATACAATACCTAGAACCAAAACCAATTTATATAAAATATTGAATTTATATAATAATGAAGTCACACTTTGAAATCCGTAAGAAATAATAGCATCCAAATAAAAGTATTGGGCATAGGGAAACAACATGAAAACTATTTTCCATTGATTATGGAAACTCAAATATACCTTCAATAGGTCTTAAGAAGAAAGAAGAACCATGAGGAGCCTTGGAAAACAGAAAACCCAATTAAGAAGAAAATTAACCAGAATTATAGACAACCAAAGGTGGGGTAGAAGAAGAACCAAAAGTAATATTATTGACGTACATATTGGTAGTATCATGGTGGATATTACATTGAATATTTACACTAAAACCATGAATATATCATGGATATTCACTATATATAGAAATAGGAACCCAGGGAGAGGAGAAAAGGTGACCCTATATGGCCACATGACCTGAATTAGAATAAATCTATGTGTTTTGGGATTTTAATCCTATGGGGTAAAATGGTAAATATCGATTTTTAATGAACATGGTAAGGATTAACATTTCTGAAACATAATCTACCTAACCATGTACCAGTTTTTTTAGAGTTTATTTCTTAATAAGAGAAATCCACATGATTTGGACTAAATGGTTTCTCCAATAGTGAACCTTTACATTTAGGGTCCAAGTTATTCTACCATGGGATGCATTAATGTCTAGGGAGGGATTCATGCTTGCATTCCAAACTGTAAGAGATCCCAATTTCTTATATTTGGGTCGTCTGGTTAGTAGAGAAAATTAATATTGTTTACCCTAAACCTGTTCTAAGCTTACAAAATTTATTTTCCTAAAAACATCCAATTTTTGTGTGGTAAACTCATAATGGATAGTTCATAAAAACAACATAAAATAAATTTGATAGTATAGTTGTGTAGGGTTGGGGTGTGAAAGAATCAATAGTATTATGAGATATAGACATCCCTACCATAAATTAAAAACTTTTCTCATCCCTTGAGAAAATTACCTGTGTAATTCCACTAATATTTTTTACAAATAAGGATTTAGACTTTAATTCCCTCACATGTTTTATCATATAATCTTTGGTAATACTCTCCAATCTTTTCATATCTTGAAAATTATGAAATACTAAATTTAAATATCTAACATTTTCATAAATTGATCAATATACTCATAGAATACAATGTTTTTTTATCACTAATTACCTTTGAAGGATTATTTTTAAGTGCCCATGGAAAAGTTCAATCATTCATTTATATTAAGATATATAACTAGAGGCCAAGCACATGATCCTAAAAATGTTTTCTCCAATGGTTCCAACGGAATCGACCACCTTTTTTAGCTCTTGGAATTATCTCTCCATATTCATAAGAATATTTTAGGTAATATTTTATATGAAGATCACTTTGTTGAAATCAACTCATTTCGTATATTATTTTCCCCTTTCTGTTTTTTTGATGAGATTTTACAATTTTTCACCCTCTTTTACTAAATGATAAAGACTCTGGAAATCATTCTCATGCTTTGAGTAGTGAAGAATATAAAATTATTTTCTCTTATATTGATATATTTTTTAAATAAATTTGACTAAAATACCCTTATATAATTGACAATGTTATCCCATGAAATGCTCTAAATAATGTATATTCTTACATGGTTAATTAGGGAAATCAAAAAAATAAATGTTATTATTCATAGTTTCTGAAAATTAGTTCAGTATTACTATACTGATTTTTACCACAGAACCCATCCAATTTAGTACTTCCTTTGGATAGTCAGCAAATTTTCATTCAAACTATTAGTTATTATGATTCCCCTTTATTCCATATATTACAATAAATAAAATAATATTAGGAACATGAGTTAGAGAATATAAAGAGGGAAAACAATGAACTTAGATGTAATAACTAATAGATTATGTGTATACCCCAACATATGAATCTCTAGAATTAAATTTAGATTATCCCAATAATTATATTTTATTTTATATCAACCAATCATATTTCAATCTGTTATCATGTATCATAAAGATAATGTTAAATAAAAAATGAAGATTTTTCAGGTGTGTGTAGCTAGGATTTTAGTATTAGGCCCAATCATATTGCAACATGTGAAGACCAAATTAATACAAACATAGAATTTTTATGGATATTCCTCATAGTTTCATCTGTTCTATAATAAAATAATGCTTATAGTTCTGATATTGGGATGTTATTTCTAGGAAAATAAGACAATCAATATTTTTTCAAACTTTTATGATGTTATCCAATACATAGAATTATTCCAATAGTTCCCACCAATGATATATAATATATTCAAAAAAATAACTAAAACACCATTTAATATTTACTAAGGTTATTTGTGATAAATAATCAAACATATTTTATTATTTTATAGAAATACTCAATCAATTGAATAATTTTTTCCTAAAAGCAAATGACTTAAGATTTAATATCATTGAAGATTATCAATATAAAAAACTTATGTTGCAATTTATATGAATATTTAACTCAAACTAATAAACTCTATAAACCCTTATAAACATATCACACATAACACTCATCATCATATCCTATAAAATGAAAACATAAGAAAGGAGCGAGGTCAAATTATTTAGAAGGTGAACAAGTTAACATGGTCATATCATTAACATGAGATTAAATATTAATAAGGGGTAAATACCTAATTAATGGTCATGTAATCATAACTAACAACAATAAAATCAGATTGGGAATTGTATATAGTGTAATATGAACCTAATACCAAATTAAAGATATCAAAATCATGGCTTAAAAGTGTATGATGAAAATCAAAAAAAATATTAACCTAAGTAAAAAAGAATATATTTTGAACATGTAAAATCATAAATGTTTGGATTATACTAAAAAAGGAAAATTATTAAGAACTGGAAAAACATAATCATTATTAAACATTGTGAAAAACTAAATTCTACCCATTCTTTTAGGTATGAACAAATAGATGTATGTCAAGCCATTAGATAATGAAAAAAACCAAATATATCGATGCTTAATTATATTATGTGATAAAATTCACTATGAAATTCATAGGAGGGTGATATAGGAAAAAATTCATTACCATCAATAAATATGAGTCCCACTTAATATCATATTATTCATCTTAATATGAATAACTCAATGGAATAAAATGAATTTTTTTCATTGATTAATGATATCAAATTAAATTCATTTTCCAAAGAAACATGATCATTTAATACCAAAACATGATCAACAAAATGGATTTTAAGTGGCAACATATAAAGTTACTTATGATCCATTACTCTTTTGTAGATGAATCCTTTTATAAATCAATGAATCTTTAAAAAATGATTTTTAATTAGAAAAAATTTCTTAATATCATATTTAAATTTATGTGATTTTCAAGTAATATTCCTATACCATTTTTTTTGAAAATAAAGAAAAAACATCAGAAATATTTATTTTAAGAAAATTCAAATGAGGACACCTTGAAATAAAATAAATCATAAATAAAAAAGTTGGGTTTCACGGAAAAAATATATTGTCATCAAAAAGAAAATCGTTTTAATTATTTTAAAAATCTTTCATTTAAAACACACATAATAAAATGAATAATGAAACCCCATTATTAAAATGAATAACTGTAAATATAAGAATATGTATTATATAAAAAAAATTTATTTTCCCATAGATAAATGATAACACTGGTTGGATGTAAAATAATATACACTCAAGAAATATCCATAAAATTATAGGGATTATATTGATCAAAATTTTATATTAATGAAATAATTTTTTACTAAAGGTAGAATAGATAAGTCTAAAACATGATTTCCATGGAAAAGAAAGTATATATTTAATGTAAAAAAATCCTAGAGTATTATAAATCAATATTGAAATTTTATGTTCATAGATGAGTTAATCTAACCTGAGGAAAGAATTTGAACCATGAAAACCCCTTACCTTAATTGTTGTTATTAAATATTATGTATATGACAAATTATGATCATAAAAACAGATTTCTAAACCTTATACATATCAATAATCTTTTATAAAAAAATTATAATTATTCCATTCAAGTATATCAGTTACGTATTATCAATTTTCAAAATCATGTGTGATTAATCTTGATCAATTTGAACTAGTTTCATAAGAGCGATGGTGTCTATCATAATTATCCCAAATTTCATCATTCATAGATGAAAAAATGTATTGTGATTGATTGTTTATATTTATTTATAATGTTCTATTTTCATCAAATTTTTATTTTTGTTATTATCCTTATAAATATAATTAGTTATATTTTTATTTTTGTATTTTTAACAAACAAACTATTATATCTTATATAATGTGTTTAATGTTAATGATAAATTTTATGAATGAAAATATTTTTTTTATATTTTTATAATATCATTTCATAAATTAATTAATCAGTTTCATCGATGATTTTATTTTATTTCATTATTCACATTGGAGGATAGACCAGCCTATACTAGAACATAGCATACTTAATGGATTGTTATGGTTATGAATGCAGTTTATGTTTGAATAATAACATTATTATTGAATATAAATGAAATTATATATATATTTTTTGTTTTTAATAATATGTGAGGATATATTAATAAGTAAAATAGAAAGTAGCTGAAAAGTGAGATGCATTACTTCATAGAGGCAGTAGTTCTCATATAGACGTGAATGATGTCTCCATTTTTCATTACGTAAAATGGGAATTATACTGAATTGTTATTATTTTAATATGAAAATACTAAATATTCTATAGATACTAAATTTGTATTCTACGATTATTAAAATATATTTTCAATGGAATTATATAAAATAAAAGGCTAAATGAAAACATCGTATTTAAATTCCGAACATTCAGTTTCCCATGAAGGATTCCTTGGAAAGGGAGGACTTAGTTAACACCCTTATTTAAATGATCTTAATGAAGTGAAAGAAGATTCTAGGGGAAGGGGAAAATGTATATTTAAAATAGTATACTTAAATTTTTATTGGTTATTTAGGTTTGGTGAGAGGAAACTAGTTATCCACTAGAAGAGGATAATATTCATTGATTAAATTTTAATATTAAATTCATTTTATATTCTTAAACAGCAGTTATACTGCATTTTATAAATTGAACATCGTTTCTCAATAGATGTGAAATTATGGTTTAGAGTGTGTCAATTTGGGCCCGATTAGTGATCATGTTGTGGATTAAATTATTTTTATTATATTTATTTGATATTTTGGGATATGATTGATTACTTAGACTGTGATGTTTTTTCTTTTATGATCGTTGGATGAATCCTAAGTTAATATGGAAATTTTTTTCCATGGATGAAAAAATTATATACATTAAAAGGATATCCCATAGCCCAATAAAATAAATGGGTATCCCATAAATAAACCTCAACAAAGATTAATTTGTTATTTTATATAAATTAAATTATGGGATTAATTTCATTCAATTGTGGGTAGATCAAATTAGGATTTTTTCATGTTGATCCCAGTGGCCCAAGTTCATGTTTTTATGATGGGCCATATTTCATGTCCAATAATTTCATCCCACCAATTTAATTGTAAATTTTGAATGAATTATCCAACTGGGGAGAAATTTATAGAGAAATTGGAGTAAAGAAGGGAAAATATATTTTTATTTAAAGAACCTACAAAATTCTACAATCATTAAAGACATATAGAACAGCAACATGGGGAAAGAATCTTGATCTTATTTTTATAGTGAACATTGAAAATTCCACATCCCATTTTTAAACACAGATGATTTGATTATCCAATTTATTTTTGGAGATGTTTAAAAATGGGGGCTTGAACATAGTATCAAAAAATTACTATTTAAAGATTTAATAGTGAAGGAATTATGATGGATGTTTTATTCATTCAATTGTATTTTTATGGTTTCATTTTTTAAACATATTTTTAATTTATCTCATATATATTGTTCACATATCATTACATTATTCCTAAAAGTTATTCTAATTAACTTATTATGTAAATTTTATTAACACGTAGATATTGTTAAATAAAGGAGTGAATTTATTCACACCATCAAATGTGAAATTTATCACAAAATGTAAGAGTGTTCAGTATTTCACTGTTTTCACTTCTTCAATGAAACCTTTTTAATTCGACTTCCACCAAACATTGAGGTCCTTATATAAATGGAAGGGAATACCCATTTTTTATTCAATGGAGTTTCTTATGGAAGGATTGGATGTTATTTTATGTCATTATATCCTTAAAAACTATATGGTTTCATAGTTCCTTTTCATGACTAATTTTATTCAACATCTTGACCAACTTTGACAACTACATATTTTGACTACTAGTAAGATCCATTACATTGGAGTGATCATTGAAATGACCCTCTTAGTGAATTGGTTATCATATTTATAATCGTTTAAATATTAAATATTTGAATTATAATCCTGAATTATCTCATTGATTGGATACTTTTGAAACAAGTGCATAATGATATCATAAGAAAAATTTACATCCATTCTATCCATAGGAACAAATTTGGGTTTAATCTAATTTCATGAATGTTTTAATCTAATTTTTTGTGTATTGTGATTAATTTATTCAAATAAACTAATTTATTAATAAATCCAACTAAATCCAAATAATTGTTCACTTCATATCCAAATTTCATCCCCTAGAATGCATGGGTCTTTATATTACTTCTTCATCCCTATGGATTTGATCCTCGGCTATACTACAAATAACAAGCACTACTAGTATGATACATTAATGCATAACTAAATTTTGTGACCCTTTTTAGGGACCTATGTAAGATATCATATACACTATAATATTTTCCCAACCCACTTCTCTTTTATCACCCCTGATTTCAGTCCTTTGGAAGGAAATTTTAAACAAATCCACTAAGGGGAACTTGTCCCGACTTTGAAGACCCCACACCGAGTGTGATGTACAATTACCATACTATATTATACCAGTGTGATGATCAACAACTAGATCAACTGAAACTTTTAAACTCATGTACTAATGAATAAATTCTGCCATATAATGAGTTTCAATCCAATCTACGACTATATGAACATCCTCCTATCAAATTAATGTAATATAATTATCTTCCTAGAATATACCATTTATATAAAACCCTTGTTTTGTTGGATACAAAATTTTTATTTGAGAAATTGTGTCAACAAATGGAGAGAATAAATTTTAATGTTTCATCCATGAGATTATAACTACAAATCATTAATACATATTTTTAATCCATTCTAATTCAAGTTTTCCCATCCTCAAAATTGATTAAAAAATCATGTTACACAAAAATTGCACATAAACAACTCCATGATGTGATGATTTTCAAGAGTGTGATAACCAATTAAATCCCTATAGTAATAATTCTAAAATAATAATAGTCTTTAAAATTAGAGGAAAATATTGAATAACCCTCTTTATAATCTAGAATTCAGAGTCGGACAATGAGGTGATTTTGCTAGGGAATGTTCAACGTCAACCCATGGAACTTGAGGGGATTGTTAAACTGTGTTTATACCAGGAGTAATTTTTTTTGGATTCAAAAGAGGAATATTTTACATAATGTTTTTAGTTTCAAGATTATAGATTTATTGATAATTTTTCAGAGTCACCAATCACTGAACCATTGGGTGAAATAAAAACATGTATTGGGAAATAATTACTAAAACTAATTTTCCAATTTAGAGGATGAATCATATATTAAAAAAGAAAATATTTTGTTAATAAATTTTTGAGAAGAATCTCATTTTGATTAAAATATCCAATCATCTTTAGGAACTATCAATCAACTTAAACTCAAAATTATTTTCATTAATTCTACACTGAATTATCGGCATATAGGAGATAACTAAGTCCTTTAGTTGTCATTAATTCTTCCCTAGAAACCAACAGTGAGTATGTGATCCTTTATTTCTTAGGAAATACTATAGAAAAATTTGGTTAAACAATTTATGATATTCCTTACATTTTCCAACACATTAAAACATATATGTTTTTACAGGAAATAGATTCTAAAGAAATTATCAACCTCAATCATGTAGAATAAGTGAACAATTTTACCCTAAAAATGTTGAATGTATGTGTTGGGTAATTTGGGCTTCCATATTGAGCTCATGACATTAAAATAATATCTTATTGGTAAGAAAACTATAATTTTTTAATTGTTCATTTTTGGTTTTTTTGATGGTTTTGTTATTAAGGAAACCCCATTGGGTTTTCATGATAATCTAATTATGAGAGTGTTTAAGATCCATGGGTTTTTGAATTTGATGTAGATTTATGAAAATAACATCTCTCCCAAAAATTGAAACAAAATATATTATCATTTATGAGGAATCTACAAGTTACATATAGGTCAAAGGATCATTTGATTTCAACATGTATTTTTTCTTAGAGATAACTGATGATATTATTTCATATTTTAAATATTTCTTTTTAAATCCTTCCCTTTACTTATTCCCAATCTATATTTTATTTTATTTTAAAACTATGAATACTCCTTATCTTTGTTGGGGGTGGTGAAATGAGTGAAAAAAATAAAGTTTTCATGCATAAGATAAAATTTGTAGTTTGAGATTCCTGAGTTAAAAAAATTATACATAAATGGAAAATAAATTTAGTTATCCATGAACATGATAATAAATTTTCCAAAAATTTGAATGAAATATAAAATGATTTTTCGAGACATGATTTTATTTTTATGGAATGTTTGTGCTCATTATCATAGGTCTTTTGAATGTGTGGATGTATAACGTGATTTTTCATATTTTGCCTTTTAATCCACTTAAAAAATGTACCAATGCACTTCCTTAGATTTTGGGTCTATGTTTGAGTTCTTGGGTCCCTTTCATCACATCATGGTTTTTAGGGCCTCCATTAGTTTAATTTTTTTATATAACATAAATTAAAAAAAACAATATAGAGAAATGATTTTTCCAAATTCATTACATCTAACACTTTGGGATCTTGAATCTATACTTTTCTTTCCATAATTAATTATTTTCCTATTTATTATATAGAATATAGTTGAAAAATGTTTGGCATTCTAATCTTTGGGATCATGATTCTATAATTTCCATTCCCAAAGTTGGTCTTTTCATATATATTACGGATAAAAAAACCAAAAATAATAAAAATATGAAAAATTTAAAAAATTAACAAAAACAATTATACTAATATTATGGTTTAATTTCATTCCATCCTAGCACTTCCATTTATTTTTTTCTCTGAAAAAATAGGCCCCATGACCTTTTAGATGCCAAAAAATCATCATTCTTAATTGAAATTGTATGAAATGTGGTGATAAATTTGAATTTTGGAATTATATTGGTCGTGGGATATGATTGTGAAACTGAATTATGTTAAATTATTTTAATAGGTTTCCTAATGGTATGGAATCATTACTTTTGGTGAGAATTTTATGTCAAAATTTTTATGGAAAAAGAAATTTATTTTTATATATATATTTAGAAATATTTTTAATAATAAAAGAAAACTATATTTGGGGAAGTGATTTTCCACTGAAATATGCTAATATTCATTGTTTATATTTTAATATTCATCTGATTTAATGTCTATAAAAACTAGTTCTGTTTCATTATATAAATTTAACATCATTTTTCTTCACCTATGAAATTCGTGTATAGTGTGTGTTAATTTGTTCCCCATCAATCACCTTCATGTGTATTAAGTTATTTTAATTATTTTAATTTAATGTTTATAGAAATGATTTATCAAATTGAGTATAATTTGTTTTGGTTAGGATCAATGGATGAATCATAAAAGATGATGGGAATTTTTTTCATTGATGCATAAATTTATGGACAAATCCTAACAAACATTTTCCCTTCAAATATAAGTGGAAGCAAAAAAAGTTAATCTCAATGATGATACAGTTTTAACTAAAGATATATGAAATTATGAGGAAAATTTAATTCAATAGTGAACCACAGAAATTTTTCGGTCTTCATGGTGATACAAGTGGCTGAAGTCAAAGTATTAATAATTGTCCTAATATCAAGGCCCATAATGTTATCCCACCAATTAAATAATTACATCCCAATGAAACAACAAATTTTAATTAAATTTCTCCATGAATTATAGGAAATATGGTAGAACATATTTTTCATTTAAGACACTACAAAATTATGACATATTAAATGTCATAATTTCATGTCATCATGGAGAAAGAATAATGAATTAATTTTTATAGTCCACATTAAAAATAAAAAATTCCCATTTTTCATACCCACATTTTGACTATCCTAATTAATGTGGAATATGTTTAATGATAGTGGATCTACCTAAGGACCAAAATATTCATATTTAATGTTGTGTTAGTGAACTAATTGTGATATATTTTTTATTCATTCAATAATGTTGTTATGATTTTATTTTGTAATTTTATTTTTAAATTCTCTTACGTATGATGTTGGAATCACGTGAGTTTATTAATAAATGTTTTTGTTCTACATTAATTTTATAATGTTTCTTTACATGATGATACTGTTGAATCATGTTGTGAATTTATTCACCCCAAAAATTATTTAATTCCTCACATAATGGTTGAGTAGTAATTATTTAAATGTTTTAACATCTTCAATCCCACCTTTATAATTCAACATCCACCCTTCGTTGAGAGATTTCCATCAATGCATGGATAACACTTTTGTGTTATGATTATAGGGAATTTAATAGGGATGGATTGGATGTTATTTTATGTTAATAAATTCATAAATTAGTTAAATGGTCTGAGAGTTACCTTCTTTGAATAATATTTTAATTTGAATTCCCCGATATTAACCACTACACATTTTGACATCTAGTAATATCCAATTTCTTAGAGTGATCATAAAATTGATCATCTATGTTAATTTTTATATAGCCTCATAATTGTTTTAGATTTAATTAGTGAATGATATTGTGAAATTATCTCATTGATTGGATACTTCCTAGACTACTGAGGTATGATTCATAGGAAAAATATTATTTTCATTATATCCATAGAAACCACATAGGATCTACTCATATTTCTTGATTGTTTTAATATTTTTTTTATTTTGTCTCATTTATTAAAAAAACTCATTCATTAATAAAATAAATTATATAAAAAAATTGGCCACTTTTCATTCTAAATCTACTCATATAGAATGAATATTTTTTTTTGGTTACACATCTGATATTTGTGGATTTGACCCGAACTTGTACTACAACTTCTTATCCCTGTAGGGTATCTTTTGGCATCACCAGTCATTTTTATATGGTTTTTGAAAGGAATTTTTAAAAGCATTCAATCTAAGTATAAAAATATCACGTGTTTTGCAAATTATTAGGATTCAAAAATGGAAAATAACGTAGTGTAGATAGGGTTTGGTTGAGCTACAGCTCAACCACTCATTTATAGTAATTCTTTTAATAAGATATTACTTTTACCAATTTTGTTACACATTTTTTAAATTTTTTATTTTACTATGATAACTAGTTTTTACCTAATTCATTTTTAACCATAAAAAAAATTGTATTTATATTTTAATATGGATCTTATTATTCAAATTATTAAATTCACATTATTATATTTACCTTTTAAAATTGAAAAAAAAAACAAGCTAACAAATGTATAATCTATTAAATCCATTTTGAAGGAAGTTAAGGATTACATTCCAAAATGTACAATATAAGTTTTTATATTGAACCTAATATTTTTAAATTTTTTTTTTACATAGAAAAAATATATTTTATAAAAAAATAGAAATAAAAAATTATTTTATTTTTATATCTTAATTATTTCATAAAAAAATCATTGTTTTTATAAAATATTATTTTTTACTATTCACATTAAAAAATTATATCTCTTTTCAAAAACCCAAATATTCACACCTATATAATTTTGATTACATAGTGTTTAATGATTAATTAATTTCTATAAAATTTATTTTTTAAATTTAAATTGAATTATATTTAATATAAAAATTCACATGTAATAAAAACTATTTTTAAGGAAATTATAATACTCTTGTATTAATGTAACAATTAAAATATTTATAATTATATGGTTACATCTATTGATTCTCATTAATATAGTGTCTATAATATAACATCATTATTTAGTAACTTTATTATACACAATATTCTTTTTAGATTGGTGCAGCATATAGGATAAACCACATCGATTGTGATTTATTTTAAAAAATATTATTTAATAAAATCATTAGTTGATATAGAATTCTTATTTTTTATTGAAAGGGAGGTGCATGATGTTACATTAAGTGTCTATATGAATGGGGATATTTTTTTTATTAGATTTTTGGATAAAAATTTTCCAGAATTATATCTTCAACAAAATGAGTATTCATGGATATTCAAACATTTTTTTTATATGGATTCTGAAGTTATTACATATGATGTTATATAAGGTGAAACTAATTTTATTGTATAAGGTTTTAGTATATGTGGGATATTGACATAAATATTATGTAATTAAAAAAGGAAATATTTAAGTATTAACCCCATTGTGATTTCTATTCAAGTAAATAGTTTAATATTGAGGATCACTATATCATGTTTATGTTATTGGTAGTGTCTGCATTATATGATAACACATTTATACAGTTAAAATTAACACAAATGTTTTCATGACAAGTTTTAACATCATGATATAATTTTTAATGTGTTTCAAACATCTATTTTTAAAATTTTAACATTAAACAACTGTTAGTGGGAACATAATTCATGTTATTATGAATTAATTTTTTTTGAAATATTTACACTTTTTGGAAATGTTTGTAATATTATTTCTACTCCATTTTGTTTCCTAATAGAATATAAAAAAAATATTCAATCCAAGTGATATTTTATCCTATGAATGTTTCATTTATGTACTATGAAACATAATATCATAGCCATTATATCACTTGAAAGTTTTACTATGCAATTGTTGAAGGGAATGAGGAAGATGGAAATAAATCTGAATAGTTATAATATTCACTCCACCAATACACAATCTTATGGGGAATTATTATATTTATTACATCTCAATCGATCCATATTAGATAAAATTAATATAATTGGTCCCAAATATTTATGTATTTTACTTACTTATTATTTATTCAGTTCAAATTAATAATTGGATATTATTATAAATGGTTGTTTATAAGTTAATATGTACTATTTTTAGGAATGGGTTTCCTCTAATCAAACCAATAAATGATCAATAATACTCTAAAAAATCCATATATTTAATTTTATTCTAAAATCTACTAAATCCCCAAGAGATAATTTGAACCTATTTATATTGTATAATAATTTTCCTAATGATAGGAATTTTTATCCATGAAAATTCAACATGATATATAGTCTACACTAAAATCTATCTATTGTTATCACTAATATTTTACATTTTTACCTAACTTTTATAAAATATATATATATATATATGATTGATAAATTATTAATAATAAATTCAATAAAATTTCATTGAGTTATTGTATAATGTTATTGAGAAGTGACATTTATGAAGTTGTAAATCATTTGTTAGTTGAAGGTAAAAATTACATAGTAAATTTTTTTTATTAAAATGTGATATATTGATGTAGGGAAGCTTGAAAATCATGGATAAAATTATTATACGATACTGAAATCATTACATCATGACTACTATATGTGATTAAAAATTTTGAAATTAGGAACTAATAATGGAGTAGTAATGTTGAGGGAAAGAACAATGGTGAAAACTAGATTATAAGAAATCATAAATGGGGTTAATTTTTTATAGATACATTGTGAATTTTAGAGTGGTAGAGGTGAAATATAATATTGAAAAAACATCATAAAAGACTTTTTTCCCTATTTACATGATACAAAATTGAGACTATAATATTATATTTGATAATTACTGAATAATATTTTAGATTTGAAAATGTGGAATTTATAAACATTGATGAAATATTTAGATTGTATAGTGTTCATTTTGTAACTTTTAACCAGATATGAGGTTATACAATTATTATGTTAAAATATAATAATCCATGATTTTATTTTAATTCATCAATACATTTTATTAATTAATGGAGGTACCAATTTAGAAAATAAACACATAAACTGAAAGGGATTTCATTGAACATCTTGGATAGAATATTCTCACTATTTTTTTAGAAAAAAATTATATTTGGAGGCATTTTAATGTATAACAAAAATATACTCTTGGATTTTCATAAAAGAACTGTGGGGTAAAAAAATGTGTGAATATTTTTAACAATACAATATTTAATATATTAGTAATTTTTATATAAATACTGATATATCATTTTTTATTCATTAATTCATTATCTCATAACATTAATCCTTTTATTGTCATGTAAATTGTTTATTGGTTAAGGAATTTTTATATATTAAATTGACTATTTAATTAATTTTTTTATTAATGATGGAATGAATTTGAGTATAGTATGATTACATTTGGTTTTGGATCACATAATTACTGAAGTAATCAATGTTATTAATTTTATAAAATGATTAATTAAGTAGTTGGGTTGAAAAGAAAATAAATCAAAATTTTAATAATTTCCTTAGAAAATGAAACAATCATTTCTTAATGAAACAATAATCATTACTACATTATGAGAATATATTTATAGTTATAAATTCATTTTTAGTATTATATTTAAAAATAATTATTCATTATATTGTGATCATTTTCAATATAAATTTTTATATTCTAATCATGAAAAAATATATGGAATAGTGTTGGAAAGAAAAAAATGTGTTCAATGAACTTTTTTGGATATAATGATATGATCCTCATCAAACAATACAAGTCATATGTGGGAAGAAAATTATCTCAGTGTATGAAAAAGAAACCAAGAGGATGTATATATACTACATGTATGCGTTAAATATATTGGGAGGATATCCTTCAAAAATAATTTCCAGTCGTTTTGGGGTGATGAGAACCACCCAGAATGAGTAATCCATGGATTACATCAATTACAAAAGAAAATGGCCTCCTGTCCTTAGATGAATTTTATTCCACTTTCCCATTTTAATCATCTTTAATGGGAATGTTATATATCAATGGTGTAACTCATTTCAAAGGATTATATTTGGAATTTCATGAAGTTAAAATTGATTCCAAGTTCAGTAGTTTTAACAACTCAATATTAATATTTTTTGATAGTGTTTAGGTCCACACCTAAAAATAACTCTCTTGTGCCTAGATATCTCATTCCTAGATTCACACTCATATCTAGTCATTAAAAATAACATGTTATCATCCCATAAACACTTCCCTAAATTATATTATGGAGCATTTGGGTTCTCAAGGAGTGGTATAACATTACATTGGCACCCCACCTCATTTTCTATATAAGGACCTTGTAGCCTATCACTTTTTAGATAGAAGAAACAAGTTCAGTTGAGGTGATAAGTGTAAGAAAGTAGGAAACAGAGTGTGTAAATCATTTGTCCACATGCCCATGTAATACATAGATACAAAATTATAGTATGATAATATAAAAAAATGGGGACATGATAGGAGAAAAGAGTTAAATACTTAGGTGTTCTAGTTACTGTTTTCCAAACCAACATGGAACTGACCACCATATGAGGCATGTCCCTACCTATTTATCCTTTTTATTAAGTTTTTAATTTAATTAAAAAGATATTTTCTAATATATATTTATATTTATATACTGTGGTATATCATAAGATTTTATAGTTTTGAAGAGAAACACTCACATGTTACTAGTCATATGCCATGATTTTAGAAATAGACTAGATATATCTTCAATAATATACCACCGACACTTGTTTACTGTTATGTACAATAATCATATTTCATATGATTGTTATTGTTCATGAAATTTTGGTCAATTATTTTTCATACACATGACATTTTTATAACCCATGTGTGGTTATATAATTCCCTCTTTCTCACTCTATGTTTTATCATTCCTTAAATAACAAAATTGATCATTGAACAAGTGTTTGGGATTGTGTGTATATAAATCAATATATATATATATACAAGCCATTACATATTGTAAGAAGTGGTATTTATCAATGGATTTTATTAAGGGACACCATTCATATGTAATGATTACTTGAAGCAACTGGGTTTATCCCATGCAGTCAATTACTATCAAAGGTTAATGTTACATTTAATAAGCATATAACACTATATTATTATTATACATGCCATGTCAATTGAGTATTCATTGAATACAATACATTTTATATGTGTTGCAAGTATTGATAAATAGCTATTGTATTCCTTGTCACAAGAAACATATCACAGCATGTAATTTAGAGATACTATTACATATGTTATAAAAAAATATTTTTCGATGCATCTTTTTTGAATTGAACTATGTAACTTAAAAAACGTTTATAGATTGTGAAAAAATTCATTTTGGTATATCTTATAAATTTATATAAATATTAATAATTTAATTAATAATAAATTTTTTATAATTATTTAACTAATTGTTTATGAAACATATATTAGTTGAATATTCCTTAATATTAATTATTAGTATTAAAAAATTCAAGTTATATAACAAGATTTATAATTTAAATATAATTATTTTAAATTATATGTGAAATTTTCAAAAAATTTATAAATTAGAAAATAATTTTAATTATAAATGATTTTGTATTATAATTATGAACTGTTTTTTAATATTATTAATTTGAATAATTCAAATTAAAGGGAATTATTTGATATATTATTTAATAAATATTTTTTTGTAATTGATATGATTAAGGATTGAATATTTTTAAATATGTGATATTTAGATTGTAGAAATTTTTTAAATAATAGAAATACAATATCAAAGTTTTATATTTCATGTAGTATCATATATTTAAAGCAAATTATATATAATAGATAGTATTAATGTTTTTATATTAGATATAAATATAATGTGGTAACAATTATTAACTATGAAATTTCTTAAATGTATGAATAAATTATAATGTTTTTATAATTTATATATTTATGAATTTATCAAAACTTTTTTATCTCAGGTTTGAATAAAAGAATATTTATTTATTTATTTATTTTATGTATTTTTAATGAATAAAATTTTTTTATGAATGGATATATAATTTTGTTCAAAATATTAAAAATTAATTATAAATATTCCTAGACACATTTTTATGTTGTATTTTAGGTATGACAATTGATTTAGTTTCAATCTACCTCCACATTGTCTTGTCCATAGTTTTAAGAGTGAATTAATAATTTCATTTTAGTGTGTCCATATTAGCTGTTATAATTATGATGGAATTTAGTTATGTATTGAGTAATGTGTCCTTAGGTAGAGGGACATTGGAGAAAATGTTTACTTCATTTTGATTTTAGTTTTCATCATTGTAGTTTTTAAAAGGATTTTTAGATTCAAGGGTTTGGATTGTAGAGTTTTAGAAGAAACAATCAAGGTGTATGGTCTACACTCAAATTGTAGAAATAGTGTGGTAATAGTTTTATATGGATCTATTAACTATAGTAGTGTTTATAATGGTTTGATCACTGTTTCTCAAACTATAATAGATTCCTAGGTAAATCATAATGAAGGTTTGGTTTTAGTCCACAGGTGGTTTCATAGCTTGATCATTGTTTTTATAATGTCACACCTATTCCCAAGTAACCATTTTATTTAAAATTCAAGAGATAGTAATGACCACATTTTCTGCACAAAGTTTTTCTACCCTTTTATATTAACAATGTAACTTGAAAAAAATTCTAAAAATTAAAAAATCACATTTATACACTTGGTTATTTTTAAACAAAAAATACCAAAATAATCTCATTATATTTATCCTCCCATTTCATTAAATTATATGAGGTTAAACCATAGTTCTCATGGAAACTCTCCTTTATTGTTGATCAATCTCTTGGAGATATGTTGTGATTTCTACATATATTCTTCTCCTCTTTCATGATTTCTCATCCCATTCTTAGGATGGATTTCTTAAATTCTAGGATAAAGAAATATATATGTTCTTATTGGGGAATTGTTATGATTCATATTGATCTTGTCTTGTGAGGAGCTGATATCTTAATTTCTAATCCTCATTTTTTGAAGGAAACTGTGCATTATTTATTTGTGATGTTAGTATGTCAATAAAATGGTTCAATCTCATGGATTACCATATTGTTCTTATATCATTCCTATTGATTGGATTTTAAAAATGAATTATTTGGAATATTAGGGGGATAATTTTTTTGTGTCCACCTAATTTTCATAGAAATTTGTTTTAAAAGTAGGTTTTTAAAAAATTAAAATGTTCATGAATTTTGTGAAATTCCTAAAATGTGGTTTTAAATCTGGAATGGTAAACTGAACATGGAGAAGGGAGTTTATTTTTTTTTGGAAATGTTTTTAAAACTACTGAGAATGATTAAAACGTGGGTTTTGATAAATCATAATACATTGGGATCCTTGGGTGCATTATGTTATAGAAATATAATGACCATATCGAGTATGGCACCACATTGGGTTATATTATTGATAGGTACAGATTTGGATAGGACTCATAATCATAATACTCATGTTATATAATCCATTTGTTCTTTGTGTTTCCAAGATACAAATTCACATAGGGTAGAGCCCATTTGATTTGGGTTTTATTCATAATGGAAATTGATTACTAAAATGTTTATATTTTTAGATATCAACTATTTTTACTACTACCCTCTATGTTATCATTCATGATTATTTAAATATTATTTTATCTTTTATTATGTAAATTTCTCATGTAAACAAAAGGATATTTTACAAAAACTCATTAAGAATGAATTAGCCTTATGAAACTAGTTTTTATAAAGCAATAAATAATGGTTTTAATGGTGAGAAGATATAGTGTAAATTCATGGTGTTATCCTACATGTTGTTTTCCTTACACACATCACATTCCAGGGTGAAAATAATGAATTTATATTATATAATATAGGTAAAGGAAAGTGTTTAATGTAGATTAACCACTTATCATGGTTGATATCTCATCCGCAGTGGGTTCGGATGGTGGTGATAGATATTCAAATAGATACATGTTCTTATACATAGATTTAATTTGTTTCTAGGATTATCCTTCTAGATTTGTTTTTGATATGTCACATCATTATGTAAATAATTATTTTCAATGTAATTTGGTTTTTTATGTATCTTTTTTATATGTGATAAATTTCTTTCTATGTTTTTAGGGTAAAATCAGCCCAATGGTTTGTTATGTTGATAATTAAGTTCTTGCTACTAGCCCAAAATTATTTGGAATCTACTTTGGGATTTTTAGTGCACAGGGTTTGGTGATGTGTTAATTTGTCACGGTTTGATTTGTTGAAAAATATTATCAACCCAACTTTTATTCAACATTGGTTGGAAGAAAAGTTTAAGGTCTATTGGAACATGATTTTTATTCAATGATGGGTTACTATTCATATGACTTTCGTATCTAACCATGAGTTATTTGTGGGTGGTTCTATATCTTTCATCAATTTTTTATGATTTATTTCTTGTTAATTTAGATGAACCTTGTCATTTTTATTTTTATTTTTTATTTTTTTAAATTAATTTTGTTTTTTGGATTTAATTTGGATTATTGATGTTCATATTTTGATTCAGAGATGTATTTCTATTTAATTAAGGCATTATGAATTAAATTAAATTGATAATTCCTCTTAAAAAGATACCCTTGAATCAGTGGTAAGGAATTATAAGGAATGTCTGAAAATAAAACCCTCCAATGGAACCTAACTTAGATGAAATTACAATATTGACTACTCAATTCGTGGGTCAAGAACATGTTGGAAACTAAGAACAAACATTGGATCATGCTACAGAGCCTACCAAAAAATAAATCTAACAATATGTTATGGTGATAAAGGAACACAATAATCAGAGGAATATTTTGAGATAACATAGAGTACATTCCAGTTTTTGAAGACTCTAAATACTCTACGGTGGTATTTTTAACTTATATTATTTAAGAACCATAAATTAAATAGTTTAATTCAATCATGAATGATATATTTCATGAGGCTCTCAGTTCAACCAATTTCATTAAGGATATTAATCAAAAGTTTTATTATGAGATATTTTAATGGTGAAGTCTTGGATGTTTGAGACCATGGATCAAGGAGAACATTTAATGATGGAATATGCTACTCATTTCATATAGGTATTACGTATTTGTACAAAATTTAACACTGATGGATTCCTCAAGGAATGATAGTTTTAGATTGGCCAAACTCCAATGTCTTGAACATTGTGAATTGTTAAATTATTTCTAACCATTAATGAGGTTGGTGGTATGGTTCATAAGAATGAGGTAGAAATATATAAATATATGGTTCATGAAGGGAATTTAGATACAACAGAGGTGTATACTGCCTGTTTTTCTCTATAATACTATGTGAAATATGGGTGCTAAGATTACATCTAGACCAATTATAAATGATTATTCAAGATAAGAATCGGTAATTTTATACCAATGTGGAAGAACTGTACATATTAGTCCTAACTATACTGAACCACTTAGTATTTTCCATCCTTATGGAATTTTTAGTCCCCATATGTGGGTTTATATAAATATATCCTAGGGTTGTAGATCTAAATTTACCCTTAACAAAAACTCCCATGTTTTGTCTGATGCATTGAAAGGTGGTGGATTTCATCCTCATTAAAATGGAGATACATGGGAAGAAATGAATGATAAGGGAGGGGATGAAGACAAAAAACATTACATGTTGGTGTATTCTCTATTAGAATATATATTTTGGTGGACAACTCTGAAAGTAATTGTACTTATTTAATCCTATCGAGTCTAAAATTGTTTGATACAGGTGAATGTCACTATTTTACATCATCTAGGTTGATAAATTCATTTTTTTACAAATAAATATTATTAAATTTTTATGGAACATTCTATTCATCACTGATTATGATTTTATATGGGATTTCTTAGTTCTGAAAAAATTACCATCCATATATTATTTTAAATAGATTTTACTAGAATTTAATGATAAAATTAGTTTTTATCATTTTTGAGTTTAGTTTCTATCCTCAACATGGGCTACTCACATCTTTTATGGTGAGTGGGATCCTAGACCCAAGGAAGAGGGGCATGTTATTACTATACTTGGAATGATCTCATGTCAATTGTCATAGATGATTCATAATTATGATTGAATGAGTTTAAGTGTTCCACTTCATATCATTGTGAATGAGTACCCTAAGTTATTTATTATAGTTTTTTCTATGTTACTTCCCTAGATAGAGGTCAAATTGACAATTGACTTGATTATTGGAATTAGTAACATCTCCATAACATTTTATTACCTAACACCAACTGAGATAAAGTAACTGTAATTTTATCTATCAGAACTATATCCAAAAGGATTTTTTTATACGAACATGTCACCGTGGGTCTCGTAGATCATATTTTCAAAATAGACTAATGAAAAAATTGGACTATATATTGATTACCAAAATTATAATGAGGTGAATGTTAATAAAAAGCATCATTTTCTGATTATTGATGATATTTTTGACCATTATGAGATAGGGTGATGGTTTTCTAGGATATATCCATGATCGTTTTATAATTGGTTAAGTGTGAAATTAAAAGATATTTGAAATACAATATTCATGAGTAGTTTTGGACATTATTAAATACTTATTATACCATTTGGTCTTATTAATTCTCTTGTGGTTTTTGTGGATTTGATGAATTAGATCTTTAATATAATCTTGTAATCCTTCACCATTGTTTTTTGGAAGAAATTTTAGTTTATTCAAGCTCAATGGATGAATACAGAGTACATCTAAATACTAATCTCATAGTTTTTAATATACTTAATATAAAGAGAATGATTATTAACTATCAATTTTTCATTCCTATAAGTAATGTTTTTATAATATGTCATATCTAAAAGGGGCATATCTGTGGAAAAATATCAGATTCATTAAATTATTTCCTTGGATAAACAATAGAATGTGTTTTATATTTATATTTTCTTGGGTTTTTCAAGTTATTATAGGAATTTGTTTCAAGATATCATAGAGATTTCATGTCATATGAAAAAATAGAAATGTAATAGTGTTATGTTAAAATGGAATAATAAGTATCAATGACTGTTAGTGTAATTGAAGGTGAGGTTTACTCTAGATATAGTTTTTATTCTTGCAAACCCATGTATTGTTGATGATGTTTTCTATAAGTCATCATGTATAATATTTTCATGTATTTGATGCAAGGGATATAAATAGTGTCCTATGGGTCTCTGCAACTCCACTATCATGATAATAATTATTATAATGAAGATACTGAGTTGTAAATAGACATGTATGATTTCAAAAAGTGGGACTACTATATATTTTGTGAGCATTTTACTATATATTCATATCACAAGATCCAAAGGTAAATTTTTACAGTTAGGGATAAAAACCTATGATTGATAACTAGGTTGAGTGTCAACATATTTTCATTTTTTTATATTTCATACACACCTTGAAATATGAATATCCCCACTCATAAGTTTAGTCTGATGTAAAAGAATGAAGACATGAAGGAATCATTCGAGTAATAATATTTTATGATTTTATTCATCATTTTATTCTCCAATGAAAGAGATTTTTTGGGGATGGTATACATTGTTGTTATGGAATCCTAATATTCATTTCATGATAATTTGTTTCCAGAAACAACTTCTGTGTCGCAACCCCAACCCTAGTAGCATGATCTTGTGCCTTATGTATTATATTAGAATAATATAAATGGAATTTCACATTTAAGGACCAAATTTTTTAGTAGTCTTGGAGAACTATACATATACATGAGTCCTAAACTATATTTGAAAACAAAAATTACAGCACAATTTTTTTCCCAGAGTTAAATTATTCCATATTTTATATCCTTTCATATCAAATATAGGATACTTCATTGATTCCTAGGGAAAGGAATAAAATAATGTTGGGTGCAAATTCTTTGTAAGGATTATTTATAGTGGAATCTTCCATAAATCAATAAGAATAAATAAAGTACATTATTACATAGTTTCATCAATAAAAGAATAATAATAATATAATAATAATTATATTTTAATATCATTCATGATTTTAAACCCAATTATGAAATATTATTATGAAAATAAAAGTATGTTATGATCTTGGAGATGGTAGGTCACACATACTAATGAGTAACGTTTCCATTTTTTAATGATAATTATGGTAATTAGGTATGAAATATATAATCCTTCATGAATTATCATAATATCATATAAACCAAATTTATACTTATATATATCATCCATGTGGTGTATGGGTTAAATAAGAGTCATATCACTTCGTGAAGTGGTAGTCCACACATACACAAACAAAGTTATCATCTTCAAGTGTGTGAAAGGGTATGAAATTTAATGAAATATTATATTTAAATAATAATAAAAATTTGATACATATTATAATTATTTTATTAATATCACTTTTGATCATTACCATTTACCTTATCACATTCTAGTTGAAGAATTAGTGAAAGATGAATCACATGGCTTTGTACGATAGTAGTCCACTTTACCAATGATAAACATTATCATATCTCCTACTAATTGGAAGTTAAGAATATATATTTGATATAATGATTCAATAGGTATAAATACTTTCAAAATTAATAATATTTACATTATATCCATCATCATACCCAACCATGAATGGAGTTAATGGAAGAACGAATGATATCAGTTCACGAGGCGGTTGTCAGTCTTACACACAAATAATGATTTTGTAACCCATTTGATTGAAGTGGATATATTTTTAGGTAATTAAACTATTATAAATATATCCTATTATATGGATGGTACTGGGTTTATTATATCTTTAGGGTTTAGAAATAATTGAAATTATTAGTAAATGAAATAAAATAAAGACAGTCATTGAATAACTTAACCTCTTCTTCTGGTATCCCCTTTGGTTTACACTAAAGCCTTAATGGGAATTATTTGACCAAAATAAGGTATCATGGTTGAGTATAGAGATTTAATTTCTAGTTATTGGGTGAATAAAAATTGTGTGAAGATGTGATGAAGAGAGAATAGTGTGTTTCCTTTTATAACTTGTGGAGAGGAGAAAATTGGTATTATTCAAAAATATTGAGTCGCCCCATGTTATTCTTTTATAAAAAGGGTAAAAAATGTCCATTATAGATATTTAAAGTCTTAATGGTCCCAATATGTTCAAAAAAGTGTTTTTAAATACGTTTATATTCCATTTTTACTATTACCTTTTATGTTTAACCCTTAGTAAACCCATTTTTACCTTAATTGCAGAAATTAGTTTTTACAACTATCACATATTATTTTGGAAAATAATTAATCTAAATTTATTAGAAATTATTAATTATTACTATTCTAAATTTTAGATCCATTTTTTCAATATAATTTCACATAATCATATATTTTTAATTTAATATTTATCAAATGGAGGTGATGAAAAAGCATGTTTTTAAAGGGATCATATGCAAATGATTGTAATGTTTCTATATCTAAATAAAATAAAATAAAATTATTCCAATAACCAAAATTTTATAAAATCATATAAATTTAAATAATGAAAATTGAAACCAATTCAATGTTTAATTTAACTTTATTATTATATTAACAAAAAGGAATCATTCAATTAAAATCTTGTTTTTCACTATTCATCAGAAAATAAAACTTTTCTAAAAACACTAAAAAATACACACCAAAATAATTTTTTTATTATAAATTAAAATATTTAGATTATAATTAGATATTAATTTTATAAATCTATAAAAATTTTATTTTTAATTATGTATGAAATGTGTGAGTAATCCTTCTCTAAAAAACATTATTTTCCTTTAAATAGTTATTATTTTTTTACAAACCAATAAATAAACATATTTTTCATAATTTACTAATTAATATTCATACCTTAAAATTAAAAACAATTTCATAACAATTTTTATAACTAATATTATTTAAAATTTCATTTAAACTCATTATAGTGTGTAGGGCATGCTAAATTTAGTTTTTCATGTAACCTGAACTAAACCAAGTGTTATATATAAAACAAGATAAAATCATAATTTCATGTACTAAAATATATTGAATAGATTTAATTTATTTTGAAATAAACAAATCATAATCTCTTGGGTTGTTATATTTTTATCTAAGCATGTTGTATTATGTCACATATGTGGTCGAATAAAATGTTCCAATTTTAAAATCTCTGGGAATTATATTATCCTAATATTAAATAAGTTGATTCCTAAAAATTAGAACCCATTCATGGTAATAAATGGTTTGATAATTTTCAGTTCCATTTCTGAAAACCCCAAATCATCAAATGGTTAATAAAACATTCCCTTAATAAGGGGAAAATTGATGTATGAAGGTAATTTTTAATAACACATTGCTAGGCTTCTATGTTGGAGAACATTACTGGAAATTAAATATGGTAACATGAAAGAAAAGTGTGAATAATTTTATTAAGTGGTAGAGGACATCGATCAAATGAAAGTGAATGATCAATGAAATGTTAAGGACCTTAAATCCATAAATCATCAATGATTTAGAAGTCCATTATTTAAACCAAAATGAAAGTATTGGGATAAAGATTTGATTCAATATCATTTTTTTATAGTTAAGGATTTCATTTATAATTTAATAATATAAGAAAATATACATACTTGATTTGTTAATATTTTATGAGAAAAATTTTATCCTATAGTTTTTCTTTGATAAAAATATTATTCAACACATTCTACATGAAATAAATATACAAAAAGAAACTGATTATTCTTGAATCCAAAATGTTTACTTTTAATAGATCATAAGATCCATTAAATAGTCATAAGTTTGTATGACTATCTCCAACAATTTTTCATAACCAAATTATTGGACAAGTTATCCAATATTCATTAATTTAAATTTGATGACATAATACAATAATCTCTAACACCTCATCCAATGTTAAACTTTAGCCATTTCCTAAATGGATTACCATATTCAAATTCCAATAGATCATGATTTAAATCTTTCAAAGTAAGAACACAAAATTTCAAAAACTATATTACAAATAATACCCCAAATAGCATGAAGTTTTTGTTAATCCTCACATACCAAACATGTGAATACCTTTATCATGTATTTTTTTTGAAACATGGTAATGACCTGAATTACCATAAATCATCATTGAAAACATGGGTTCTTCTATATTCGTTGAATAATACATATATTTTATGATATATTTGTTAATATCAAAAATGAATTTAAATAAATAAATTATATCACAAACCACTTTATCAATAAATCATTAATTAATTCCATGGTAGTTAGTATTATCCAATTTACATTGTCCATATAAATAATCCCTTTATTAAAAATCATTATCTCAACATCAAAAGTATAGTATGAATTATCTATCCCTCAATCAGGTGTATTTATAGACGTTCAAATTGATACTAAAGAATATTTATTATCATCAGTTTTATTAAAAAAATGCTCTCAAATCCTTAGGGAAACATAACTATGGAAAAATAATTGCATATATCAGTATTCATATGATGACAATATCATCAAAAAATTAACATTAAATCATTTTTATTGGATAAAAATACATTATTAAATTAATAATTCCACTTTGGATATATGTAAAGAATAATCATGACCATGATCCCTCATCTTTTTCTGAGGTATATTCCGTAGACACTTGGTACATAAATTTTCATTGTTCCCTATCTATTTATAGTTCAATAACTGTATGTTTAAAGCCTTTTTATTACATGTTTAATAATAATAATGTTTGAATTACTCTTTAAAATTATTGGAAACTCACATTTATTTTAAGAAATTCTAGGCCACCTATTTCCACAATTATCACTTGTGGGAAAAAATTTCCTTCATTTTTTACTTTTATCTGTCTTTTTACCTCCCACCATTTTCTTCCCTTGCTTCCCTTTGAATGTTTTATACTTATTGAAAAAATTATCTATCTTTTAGTACCTGATAAAACATCCTCATATAATGAGAATGTTTGTGAGACTATTTCACTTCAAAATATTTTCTTGATCCCATCAAAGAAATGTTCATTATTACTCATTGAATTATGTACATTGATTTAGTTCATATTATTCTTCCATGGTTCCATTTCTTAACATTTAATACACTATATTGTATGATATTATTAATAAAATAACTTATAATCCAAAAACTAGTGAAATACTTAACATAAAATGAAAAAATAATTTTTTATATCATACTCATAAATGTGGTTTTTTGGGGATATATATTTTTAAAATTCTTTATAAAGGGTTATAAAGAAAATCCTAATTATACAAATCATAGAATCCAGGATTATGGAAATAGGTGTGTATTAGGACTTGTTTTTATGCATTTGGGGATGATCGAGTCATGCAAAATGCTCCCTTGTCAATGTTATTACCCATAAGTACCTCTATTCTAAAACCACATCTATTTGTTGTGTCCATATAATTATGCATTATAAATAATTGTAAAGACCCGCAAATTTCAAGGAAATTTTTTTCTTAATTTTCTTTGGAATTTTTCAAGAGCGCAGCTTCAGACGGCACCTGATTCCGAGGCCCGGTGTGCCCGGAATCAATTTCCGAAGTTTGGCTCGGGTACGTTCAGTGAACGGACGAGCGGGTTTTTCTATCTTTTGAACCGGTGCCCGGAATCGAATTCTGAGGGCACCGATGAAATCGCAGCGCCGGTATTTGCTTAGAAACGCCTCTTCCGGAGTTGCGTTTGCTCAGACGTGGTTTTTAAATTTTGCGGCTTTAAGTCAGAAATAAAATAAAGATTGTGCGACAACTTTATTTTATTTCACTTAAGCTGTTTGGAAGCCACTTGAAGCCACATAAAGGCGGCTTGAACTGAGTTGAACTGGATAGGATGCTATCCAGAAATATCCTACCCCCTTGGTAGGATATTTGTGAGGCAGGGCCCGCACGAGCCCCGCCGTTTCTTTCGCTAAGTAACGCACCCGCGAAAACCCGTCAAGGTAACTGAAAAGTCAACCGACGCGTTTTCTTTAATTCTTAACAGACCATTTAATTGGGCGGTTTATTTCGTGAATTAAATGGACTATTTCTTTCGTGAATTAAATGGGTCGTTTCTTTCGAATTGATGGATCGTTTCTTAACCGGTTTCGTGTGTTGGCATGTTTATAAAATAAGACCAACCTAAAAATCCTTTGAAAGGATTTGAGAGGATCTTGTTTCTTCATCTCCCCGCGAAGAACGCGAAGAACGCGAAGAATGCGAAGAACGCGAAGAACGCCGGTGACCGAAATCGAACGACGCACACCGAGATCTGCGACGTCGACGAGCTTTACCCGCGACGTTCTTCGGCGACGCCTCTTCTTCCGCAGCCGATCCTCGTTCGGCAACTAAGGTAAGAACCGGATCCTTAATTCTCCCTTTTTAATTTCATGGCAACGGATTTAATTAATTAAATCTGTTTGTTCTTGATCCGGAGATTGGCGACGCGACGCCGGATACCGTGACGACGCGTCGATCCCCTTCTTCCGCGACGAGCGATTCCGCGACGACCTCTCGTCCGACGACGACGACAAGGTAAGGGTTGATTTGAAATATTTTCCTTTCCCGTGGTTTTATTTCTTTTAAAATAAAGAACCGATCACGGAACAATTTTAAATTTATTTAAAATTGTTGATTTGATCGTTTCTTGTTTCTCCCGTTGTTTATGACTAACGTGGAGGGTGCGGGTCTAACGAACAAGACCCGGCAACCCTCCGCCGATCTTCCTTTTTGTGCGGATTTGGCGGGCGACGGCAAAAGCACGACGCAAGGGCCATTTGTTGATTCCACAGTGGAGGACGCGTCCTGGGAGGAACAATGGCGCAGACGGGCCACCGGAGCAACTCCGGCGCGGCGGCGCCGGCGACCGGAGGCGGCGGCGCCCGGCGCGCCGCCGTGGAGAACTTCCGCCGCGGCTGAAGCCGCGGCGGCGGCGGCCGGTTCCGTGGCCGCGTGGAACCGGGAACGGACGCGGCGGCCCGGCCGCGTCCGCGTGACAGGCGGCCCCCGCGGGGCCGCGTTCCTCTCCAAGCCGCGGGTCAAACACGCGGCAGTTCGGCCGCTCGGCCGAAGCCGAGCCGGCCGGTCCGGTCGGCCGGGCCGCGCCCAGGCCGGACCGGACCCGGCCGAGCCGGTTCGGGCCGACCCTGTTCGGGCCGACCCGGTTCGGCCGACCCAGGGGGGGGGGGGTTCGGTCCAGGTCGCCCCGGGCCCAGAACCCCCGTTTCGGGCCCTCTTCGGTCTTTCGCCCATATCTTGGGCCTGGGACCTCTGATTGACGAACCGTCAGCGGCTACGCGATCCTTGGATCGAGACGGTCGTTTCGGTATATTATACTCAAGGTTTCGGAAAACTTTGGGTTCGGCCGGGTTGGTTCGTACACGAAACCAACCGGGCCCTCGGAGCGGAAACGCTCATAACATGAGCTACGGACGTCCGATCGACGTACCGTCAGCTGTGGTAGTTTCCTCTAAGTGAGACGCAACTTTTGGCATACTCTGCCCGAGGATCGGATACAGGCGGAGTACGGTCGGGTTGGTTTTTCCCTAAAAACCAACCGGGCCCCTGGGACGAAAATGCCAATAATTCTCAGACCGGGCGTCCGATTGACGCGCCGTTTGTTGCGTTGAGATCCTGTTGTCGATACGGAACTTTTGGATACATCAACTTCGGACTACGTGTCAGTTGATGTATCAGCCTCTCGGCTCGTGGAGCGGACCCCCCTAAACGAGCTCGCTGTGTGCGGGAACCCTATCGCTGGCTGTGACTTCGACGACAGAGCAGAGATCCTCTGTGGACTGCGACGACGGCAGAGCAGAGATCCTCAGTGGACTGCGACGACGGCAGAGCAGAGATCCTTCATGGACTGTGGCGACGACTGTGCAGAGATCCTCAGTGGACTGCGTCGACTACTGCACTCAGCGATCCTACGTGGATCAGTGCTACAGGTTCTGTGTGAGCCCGATCCTATGTGGGTCCTTACTACCGGTTCTGTGTGAGCCACTGCCTACAGGTTCTGTGTGAGCCCGATCCTGTGTGGGTCTTTTGCGGAGGTTAGTACCTATCAATCCTTCGTGGGTCCGACGACTTAGATGGATCAGTGATCATCTTTGACGTCATCTGAAAAAGTATACCTGGTTGAGCTGAATCTTATGTTACTCTCCTTTGTGGATTGTGTTGAACTATCCTATGTGGATTTACTGTTTACTCTCCTTTGTGGATTGTGTTGAACTATCCTATGTGGATTTACTGTTTACTCTCCTTGTGAATTTGAGTCTTGCTTTCCTTTGTGGATTGAGTTGTTCTTGAGCTCGTGAGCAGAGCTAGAATTGGGGACTTAGGTATATGTATGGGCATATACCTAAGTCGAGTCATATGTTACTTCGTGATTGCATCTTTCTTTTGTGCTATATCCTTTGTGGATTTCGGGAGACCTTCGGGGGGTCTCGGGGTCCTTACTGAGTAGCTTGTACTCACCCCTGCACGGGCTATGCCCACACCTTGTTGTGTTGGTTGCAGACGACGGACAGCGCTGATCACGGTTGGGGCGTGGAGCAGGACGGTACCTGGAGGTGGACCACTGGGCGGGACGTGCTCGGAGCGGACGTGGGACCCGAGGAGCCTGGAGGCTATCTGTACCCACCCTTCAGGTGGGATTGCCAGTGGACGACACGAGGCCGCCGTCTTTTCTTCAGTTGCTGTACTTTACTTTTCAGTTGTACTTTACAGTTGGGCTTGTATTTCAGGCCCCCTTTACTTTTCTGCACTTTACTTTCCGCTTGCTGACTCTGTGTGGTTGTTACTTAAAGGCAATGCCTTCCCTGTTTACTGGGATTTTACGCCTTGGTGCTAGTCGCCAGCCCCTGGCCTATGGAAGGCGGGCTTGGGGTAGTCACGGCACGGGCCCCGAGGACGGGTCGTGACAAATTGGTATCAGAGGTGGTCGGTTCTACCGCAGACTCTGATCGTCCTTTCTTTCTATATGAAGCAAGAGTGTTTAGTGTATTGAGTGTGGTTATCAGTTCAGGGAGCCCAGTGTTGGTGCGGCGGCCGACGTATCCGTACACCAGGACCCTGACCCCTGATTTCCGACTTAATGCATGAAAACATAGATTGCGAGTGTGTTTCAAGTATTCTTTGTGATTACTTGTGTCAGCTCACCGGGTATACTGATCTGCTTTATGAAAGTCTCAAGTTTTCCTTGTGATTACTTGTGCCAGCTCACCAGGTATACTGTTCTGACTGTGGTGCTCTTGTTCGCCTTTCAGGATGGCCCCGCGACGACAGCCAGCTAGGGTTCCGAGTGTAGGGCGCGACGGCAGCCCACCGAGCGACAAGGCCTCGGTGCAGGGCCCTTTGCCAGCAGTGGCACCGGCGGTAGCTTTACCCGCCGAGCCACCGATGCTGCCAGTACCAGACGCTGACGATGCACGTCGCCTCAGGGCACTGCACGAGTTTCAGAGCCAGCGACCGCCCAGGTTTCGCGGTGAGGCGGACCCCCAGGCCGCCGAGGACTGGCTAGAGGCGGTGGTACGGATCTTTAGGCTAGTGAGGACACCAGCGGATCTCATGGTGATTCTCGCAGCGAGCCTCCTGCAGGCGGCGGCAGGACGATGGTGGAGCTTGATGCTCCAGGTTCACGATGAGGCATCCTTTCTCTGGGCGGACTTCGAGAGCCTCTTCCGCTCTGAGTTCGTCCCGGCCACCCTCTGAGCGGTGCGCATCCAGGAGCTCCTCCAGCTGCGCCAGGGCAGCATGACGGTCGCTCAGTACGCGGCGAGGTTCACAGACCTATCTCGCTACTCGACCGACATGGTACGGGACCCCTTCTTCCGGGCCCGGACCTTCGAGCAGGGCTTGCGACAGGAGATTCGGGCATCGCTGATCTCCCCCAGCATTCCGACCTAGGCGGGGGTGCTGGAGAGAGCCCTCCTGATCGAGAGCTTCCTGGCAGAGCCTTCTTCAGCGGCGAGACCTAGCGCAGGGCGGCAGGTAGCTGAGTCTTCGGCAGCAGGTAGCCGACAGATGACTCTCGGGTCCAGGCAGACCAGACCCCCACGCAGACGGCCTCAGGACACCGGCTCAGCAGTACGGGGCACACAGCGGAGTGCCAGCCTTCCGAGAGGCAGGCTATGCTACTCCTGCGGCGGGCAGGGTCACATGGCTCGTGACTGCCCGACTCGCCGATCAGAGGAGCAGCAGACGGTGGAGGGGCCACCCAGGCAGAGGCAGAGGGTCGACCGTGGCGGTCCGCAGGGAGGAGGCGGACGAGGCAGAGGAGCTGGCCGAGCAGCGGGTGGTGGGCGACGCTTCCAGGATCTACCCCCACCACCACCAGGAGGGCCACCTCGACCACAGGGAGCTGGCGGGCAGGGACAGGCCCAGCTCCAGGCAGTGGAGGCCTACGACCCCGACATGCCAGAGATGATTCGAGGTACGATCTGTGTCTATTCCACCCTTGCTGCAGTACTTATAGACACAGGAGCGAGTCACTCTTTCATAGCCTCTGCCCTTGTTCGGAGCTCGGAGATTCCGACTGAGCCGTTGGCTCGATCCTTACGGCTAGAGACTCCTATGGGAGCAGACTCGACGATTACGCACTGGTGCCGGCAGTGTGAGCTTACTCTAGGAGGCGAGAGCTTCGGCTGGGATCTCCTTGTAGCGGCGTCGAGGCCTTACGACGTCATCTTGGGCATGGATTGGCTATCCACGGTTCATGCCCAGATCGACTGTTTTAGGCGCAAGGTACGATGTGTTCGCACCGACGGGAGCAGGTTTACCTTCACCGGCGAGAAGGGAACCTTTGCAGCACAGGATGGACTTCCGCGGAGGAGAGTGCAGCCCATCTCTCATCAGTTGGCTAGCCTCATCCTAGGAGCAGTGGACGTGCGGAGTCCAGCTTTTCCTGCAGTGGTGGACCAGTACGTGGACGTCTTTCCCGACGACGTTCTAGGGCTACCTCCTCGTAGAGAGGTAGACTTTTACATCGACTTGTACCCCGGGACAGCCCCGATATCTACTCCAGCATATCGGATGGCCCCCGCCGAGCTTCGGGAGCTGCGGGTACAGTTGGAGGACTTGCAGAGCAAGGGGTTTATCCGACCCAGTGTTTCACCCTGGGCTTCCCCGATTTTGTTCGCCAAGAAGGCGGACGGGAGCTTGCGACTATGTGTCGACTATCGTCGCCTGAACCAGGTGACAGTGAGGAACAAGTATCCGCTGCCACGGATTGATGACCTCTTAGATCAGCTCAAGGGAGAGCGGTGGTTCTTGAAGATAGACCTCCGGTCAGGCTATCATCAGCTCAGAGTTCGAGACGAGGACGTGCAGAAGACGGCCTTCAGGTGTCGGTATGGCCATTATGAGTTCTTGGTTATGCCGTTCGGCGTAACCAATGCTCCAGCAGTGTTCATGAGCCTCATGAACAGGATCTTCCGGCCATACCTCGACCGATTTGTCGTGGTCTTCATTGACGACATTTTGGTATACTCGACGACTGAGGAGGAGCATGCCTACCACCTGCGAGTTGTGCTAGACACACTCCGAGAGCACCAGCTTTATGGCAAGCTCTCAAAGTGCCAGTTCTGGTTACGTGAGGTCCATTTCTTGGGGCACGTCATTTCTGAGGCGGGAGTTGCAGTGGACCCCGCGAAGATCGAGGCAGTGCTAGCTTGGGAGCCACCCAAGAGCGTGACGGAGGTGCGGAGCTTCTTGGGCCTAGCCGGATACTATCGGAGATTTGTGCCGGACTTCTCCAGAGTTGCGGCACCACTCTCAGCTTTGACGAAGAAGGGGAAACCCTTCGTGTGGTCAGACAGATGTCAGCAGAGCTTCCAGGAGCTGAGACAGAGATTGACCAGCGCACCTATCTTGAGGTTGCCTGAGGAGGGAGTTGGGTACGTAGTTTACTGCGATGCATCAGGGACTGGACTCGGGTGCGTCCTGATGCAGGAGCGGGCCGTGATCGCCTACGGAACACGTCAGTTGAGGCCGCATGAGCAGAACTACGCCACTCATGACCTGGAGTTAGCAGCAGTGGTCTTCGCCCTGAAGACTTGGCGGCACTATCTGATGGGCGAGCGCTTCACAGTCTTTTCTGACCACCAGAGTCTCAGGTATATCTTCTCTCAGAAGGACCTGAACCTGTGACAGCGGAGATGGATTGAGTTCCTCCAGGACTATGACTTTGAGATAGTCTATACTCCTGGGAAGGGGAACGTGGTAGCTGATGCCCTCAGCAGGAGGACGGGCATTCAGCTACTTGAGGATGCGACGGAGCAGCTAGCCTCCTTACAGATATCCTTCGTGGATAGAGACGGAGCAGCCTTTCTTCAGTCTCTCACAGTCTCTCCTCCACTTCTACAGTGGGTCAGAGAGGCTCAGCGTAGGGACGCTGACTGTGAGACCCGGCGTGCACTGATATCCTCAGGTCAGGCGCCTGATGGTTTCTCCCTTGGAGCAGAGCACGACATCCTTTTTAGAGGAAGTACCTTCGTACCAGTCGCTTTACGAGAGGAGGTGTTGAGAGAGTTTCACACTTCTCCCTTGGCGGTACATCCCGGAGTGGCAAAGATGTACCAGGATCTCAGACGACAGCACTGGTGGCCGGGCATGAAGAAAGCTGTGGTAGAGTTCGTTTCGCGATGCCTCACCTTCCAGCAGGTGAAGGCAGAGCATCAGGTACCAGCAGGCTTGGTACAGCCCTTGGAGGTCCCGGAGTGGAAGTGGGATGGCATATCTATGGAATTCGTGACTGGACTTCCACGCACTTCCAGAGGTCACGACTCCATTTGGGTGATTGTCGACCGACTCACCAAGTCAGCACACTTCTTACCCATCAGAGAGCAGGGCTCAGTGGAGAGCTTGGGACGTCTTTACGTCCAGGAGATCGTACGGCTTCACGGTGTGCCATCGTCTATCGTCTCCGATCGAGATGCTCGTTTCACTTCCCGGCTTTGGAAGGGGTTGCAGGAGGCGTTCGGGACGCGGCTCCATCTGAGCACAGCCTTCCACCCTCAGACGGATGGTCAGACGGAGAGGACCATACAGACACTCGAGGACATGCTCCGTGCATGTGTTCTCGACTTTGGTCGCAGCTGGGAGGACCACCTACCCTTGGTGGAGTTTGCGTACAACAACAGCTACCACTCCACCATCGGGATGGCACCATTCGAGGCGTTGTACGGCAGACCCTGCAGATCACCGTTGTGCTGGACAGACCCTGGGGAGTCAGCACTCGTGGGACCAGAGATGGTCCGAGCCACGACAGAGAAGGTCCAGATCATCCAGGAGAGGATGAGGACAGCTCAGAGCTGGCAGAAGTCATATGCTGACAGGAGGCGGAGGCCACTAGAGTTCGAGGATGGCGACCACGTCTTTTTGCGTGTCTCACCTCGACGTGGTTTACGGAGATTTGGCCGAGGCGGAAAGTTGTCTCCACGCTTCATCGGGCCTTTCCAGGTCCTCAGCAGGATAGGAGAGGTGGCTTATCGCCTGGCTCTACCACCTCAGTTGCACCGGGTGCACGACGTCTTCCACGTGTCTCAGCTGAGGAGATACGTGCACGACCCGACGCACATCATCGACTTTGGGGAGCCGGACGTGGACGATGGGGCGACTTTTGCGGAGGTCCCAGTGGAGATCGAGGATCGACAGGAGCGGGTCCTACGTGGGCGGTCGATTCCTCTTGTGCGCGTCAGATGGCAGCACAGGAACCTCCAGGAGAGCACTTGGGAGCGGGAGGCTCAGATGCGTGCTCAGTACCCCCATTTGTTCCCCTAGTTTTTGATGTATCTTTACGGGGACGTAAAGCCCTGAGGTGGGAGTAATGTAAAGACCCGAAAATTTCAAGGAAATTTTTTTCTTAATTTTCTTTGGAATTTTTCAAGAGCGCAGCTTCAGACGGCACCTGATTCCGAGGCCCGGTGTGCCCGGAATCAATTTCCGAAGTTTGGCTCGGGTACGTTCAGTGAACGGACGAGCGGGTTTTTCTATCTTTTGAACCGGTGCCCGGAATCGAATTCTGAGGGCACCGATGAAATCGCAGCGCCGGTATTTGCTTAGAAACGCCTCTTCCGGAGTTGCGTTTGCTCAGACGTGGTTTTTAAATTTTGCGGCTTTAAGTCAGAAATAAAATAAAGTTTGTGCGACAATATTATTTTATTTCACTTAAGCTGCTTGGAAGCCACTTGAAGCCACTTAAAGGCGGCTTGAACTGAGTTGAACTGGATAGGATGCTATCCAGAAATATCCTACCCCCTTGGTAGGATATTTGTGAGGCAGGGCCCGCACGAGCCCCGCCGTTTCTTTCGCTAAGTAACGCACCCGCGAAAACCCGTCAAGGTAACTGAAAAGTCAACTGACGCGTTTTATTTAATTCTTAACAGACCATTTAATTGGGCGGTTTATTTCGTGAATTAAATGGACTATTTCTTTCGTGAATTAAATGGGTCGTTTCTTTCGAATTGATGGATCGTTTCTTAACCGGTTTCGTGTGTTGGCATGTTTATAAAATAAGACCAACCTAAAAATCCTTTGAAAGGATTTGAGAGGATCTTGTTTCTTCATCTCCCCGCGAAGAACGCGAAGAACGCGAAGAATGCGAAGAACGCGAAGAACGCCGGTGACCGAAATCCGACGACGCACACCGAGATCTGCGACGTCGACGAGCTTTACCCGCGACGTTCTTCGGCGACGCCTCTTCTTCCGCAGCCGATCCTCGTTCGGCAACTAAGGTAAGAACCGGATCGTTAATTCTCCCTTTTTAATTTCATGGCAACGGATTTAATTAATTAAATCCGTTTGTTCTTGATCCGGAGATTGGCGACGCGACGCCGGATACCGCGACGACGCGTCGATCCCCTTCTTCCGCGACGAGCGATTCCGCGACGACCTCTCGTCCGACGACGACGACAAGGTAAGGGTTGATTTGAAATATTTTCCTTTCCCGTGGTTTTATTTCTTTTAAAATAAAGAACCGATCACGGAACAATTTTAAATTTATTTAAAATTGTTGATTTGATCGTTTCTTGTTTCTCCCGTTGTTTATGACTAACGTGGAGGGTGCGGGTCTAACGAACAAGACCCGGCAACCCTCCGCCGATCTTCCTTTTTGTGCGGATTTGGCGGGCGACGGCAAAAGCACGACGCAAGGGCCATTTGTTGATTCCACAATGGAGGACGCGTCCTGGGAGGAACAATGGCGCAGACGGGAGGCAAAACGGGCCACCGGAGCAACTCCGGCGGCCCGCGAAAGGCGGCGGCGGCGCGGGTCGCCGGCGCGGCGGCGCCGGCGACCGGAGGCGGCGGCGCCTGGCACGCTGCCGTGGAGAACTTCCGCCGCGGCTGAAGCCGCGGCGGCGGCGGCCGGTTCCGCGGCCGCGCGGAACCGGGAACGGACGCGGCGGCCCGGCCGCGTCTGCGTGACAGGCGGCCCCCGCGGGGCCGCGTTCCTCTCCAAGCTGCGGGTCAAACCCGCGGCAGTTCGGCCGCTCGGCCGAAGCCGAGCCGGCCGGTCCGGTCGGCCGGGCCGCGCCCAGGCCGGACCGGACCCGGCCGAGCCGGTTCGGGCCGACCCAGTTCGGCCGACCCAGGGGGGGGGGGTTCGGGCCGGGTCGCCCCGGGCCCAGAACCCCCGTTTCGGGCCCTCTTCGGTCTTTCGCCCATATCTTGGGCCTGGGACCTCCGATTGACGAACCGTTAGCGGCTACGCGATCCTTGGATCGAAACGGTCGTTTCGGTATATTATACTCAAGGTTTCGGAAAACTTTGGGTTCGGCCGGGTTGGTTCGTACACGAAACCAACCGGGCCCTCGGAGCGGAAACGCTCATAACATGAGCTACGGACGTCCGATCGATTTACCGTCAGCTGTGGTAGTTTCCTCTAAGTGAGACGGAACTTCTGGCATACTCTGCCCGAGGATCGGATACAGGCGGAGTACGGTCGGGTTGGTTTTGCCCTAAAAACCAACCGGGCCCCTGGGACGAAAATGCCAATAATTCTCAGACCGGGCGTCCGATTGACGCGCCGTTTGTTGCGTTGAGATCCTGTTGTCGATACGGAATTTTTGGATACATCAACTTCGGACTACGTGTCAGTTGATGTATCAGCCTCTCGGCTCGTGGAGCGGACCCCCCTAAACGAGCTCGTTCTGTGCGGGAACCCTAGCGCTGGCTGTGACTTCGACGACAGAGCAGAGATCCTCCGTGGACTGCGACGACGGCAGAGCAGAGATCCTCAGTGGACTGCGACGACGGCAGAGTAGAGATCCTTCGTGGACTGCGGCGACGACTGTGCAGAGATCCTCAGTGGACTGCGTCGACTACTGCACTCAGCGATCCTACGTGGATCAGTCCTACAGGTTCTGTGTGAGCCCGATCCTATGTGGGTCCTTACTACCGGTTCTGTGTGAGCCACTGCCTACAGGTTCTGTGTGAGCCCGATCCTGTGTGGGTCTTTTGCGGGGGTTAGTACCTATCGATCCTTCGTGGGTCCGACGACTTAGATGGATCAGTGATCATCTTTGACGTCATCTGAAAAAGTATACCTGGTTGAGCTGAATCTTATGTTACTCTCCTTTGTGGATTGTGTTGAACTATCCTATGTGGATTTACTGTTTACTCTCCTTTGTGGATTGTGTTGAACTATCCTATGTGGATTTACTGTTTACTCTCCTTGTGAATTTGAGTCTTGCTTTCCTTTGTGGATTGAGTTGTTCTTGAGCTCGTGAGCAGAGCTAGAATTGGGGACTTAGGTATATGTATGGGCATATACCTAAGTCGAGTCAGATGTTACTTCTTGATTGCATCTTTCTTTTGTGCTATATACTTTGTGGATTTCGGGAGACCTTCGGGGGTCTCGGGGTCCTTACTGAGTAGCTTGTACTCACCCCTGCACGGGCTATGCCCGCACCTTGTTGTGTTGGTTGCAGACGACGGACAACGCTGATCACGGTTGGGGCGTGGAGCAGGACGGTACCTGGAGGTGGACCACTGGGCGGGACGTGCTCGGAGCGGACGTGGGACCCGAGGAGCCTGGAGGCTATCTGTACCCACCCTTCAGGAGGGATTGCCAGTGGACGACACGAGGCCGCCGTCTTTTCTTCAGTTGTTGTACTTTACTTTTCAGTTGTACTTTACAGTTGGGCTTGTATTTCAGGCCCCCTTTACTTTTCTGCACTTTACTTTCCGCTTGCTGACTCTGTGTGGTTGTTACTTAAAGGCAATGCCTTCCCTGTTTACTGGGATTTTACGCCTTGGTGCTAGTCGCCAGCCCCTGGCCTATGGAAGGTGGGCTTGGGGTAGTCACGGCACGGGCCCTGAGGACGGGTCGTGACAATAATAACCACATAGTATCTACCTTCAAAAACATTACCATGTTCATTTATACTTATCCTTAAATCCGATCATATGGTTATGATCCATATTCTATGTTTTTTCCTAAATATAGTTCTGCTGTTAATATTAAAAATCCTCTAATTCCAACAATAATGACCCCAACCATAGTAGCCAAAATTTGGTGTCTAATTTATTCCATTTGGAAAATGATAAAATTAATTACATCTTAGAGGATTGAATTATTTAGTATTATTGGTAAACTAGATACATACATGATCCTTACATTCCATGTGAAATCATAAGCTACAATATAATTTTTTTGATAATAACATTATTTCTTATAGTATATACACGAATATCAAACATTTTACAATTCCATGGATCCCAAGCAATGTAGAAAAAATAATAGTGATATAAAATTCTCATTCAGGGTTAATTATATTCAAATCTATCATTAATCAATAATAATAATCAAATTGGAATGGTATGTGACTGAAACACATTCCATTTAATCAATAACATGAGCATAATATTGGAAGAATAAATGATAACAATGTAATTAAATACTAATAATAATATAATCATGGATATGTAAGCTTGTATATTATACCTAATTTAATTATCATGTGTAATATAATTAAAAAAATTCATAATGATGGAATTCATAATGTCGAGCATCTAAACTGTCAAGATCTATTATCAAGATTGTTACTTCCATGAAAACCAATATTATATCAAAAACTAATTTTTCTCATGATAGATGTCGATTCATCGAGGGGATATCTATACTAGAACCCAAAAAATACTATAGGTCTAACTCATTCCTCATATAAAAACAAATTTATTTAATTCCAGAATCAATATTCCTTAACATCAAATATCATTATTAAAAAATGGTTATATATTTATCAATATTTCCCTAGTTAATTAAATATAATTCAAAGTAAATCATTATATGTACAAATGAAGGTAGATTTAAGGAAAAAAATATTCATAATGAATTGCATGGATATTTAGGTGGAATTTAATTTTTAATAATCAAAGGAATGTTAATATTTCAAAGGGATGTTAATTACTATGAAATTAAACAAATAAGTGAATATCAATACTATCCTCGGTAAAAATAATGATTATCAATCCATTTGAAGTATAAGGAATGTATTTTCATATTACCATTGGAGTAACAACAAAGGTATTTTTTATCTTATGAATAGAAATATCATATAAATATCTTCTAAAATATTCCTAAGGAAAATATTCTTTTTATTTTAAAAAACATTATGATAATCCATTTCAATGAAAATAACTCTTTAATCAAGTACTTTTAAAAGATCCCCAAAAATTTATAAATTATGAATCGCCTAAAGGATATAGATGATAGAAGTTATTTATTTACAATCTAAACAATTTAAAAATAAATATTTTAATACACAATAATGTGGTTATAAATGTTCCATGATTAGAAAAATAAATGAATATTCCTTTCACATATTTAATAAAATCCAAATAAAAATTATTTTGAAAGACATAAGATTCCCTAGAATTTTTTAAAATGAGAAACAACGAGTGAAAATTCATCTAATAAATAATTTTTAAATGGTTAAAAACATTTAAAAAATATAAAACATTTTTTTGAGAAAATATAAATTTATGACCGAAGATAAAAATGGAGTCATCTTTTATTAATGGAATTTTTCAATTAGTTTTACTACCAAAGAGTAAAAATTTTTGACTATTATATGAGAACACCCTGAATAGTCAGTGTATTATAAAATAAAGTGTCTTTCATTGTAAATGATCAAATAATTTTCTTTAATTAAAATTCAATAGTAACCAATCTCGATTAGAATTAGATTGTGAAATAAACAATTACAATGATAAAAAGGTGAGGTTAGAATTATTCAAGGAATTTATTATGTATTCAAAAAATAAATCCTAAATAACCAATTTCAAAATTTAACATAATGTAAGAAAAATTCATTATACACATAATCTCATAATGACATAATTAATGGAATATAATATTAACCCCATTAAATGAAATATTGTTAATTGCCTTATTTTATTATGTGTGTTTTGTCATTAATGATTCTATTTGTGCACTTATTACATAATTTCATCATACCTAGAAAAATAATTATGATATAATTATCACATTTACACATCAAATTTACTTTTAAAACCAATCATTAAAGATGGTTATCATGAATGATGTTTTGTATGATCACGGAGACGCTTAACCGTAAGTACACATGAGTAGAATTTCTATTTTCCAATAGTCATTTTAGAAAGATGGTATGTAATATATAATATTTATAAAATGATCCTAATTTTTTATATACCTTATTATATAATTATATATATATATATAATCCATGCGTGTGGAGATTAAAAATGACTCACATCGCTTCATGGAGTTGGTAGTCCACACGTACAAAAATAATGTCATCATGTCTAACTGAGTGAGAATGTAAGAAAAAAATAGATATATAATATATCACGATTGATATATATTTCATGAATATCATCATTATTTCACGTATATAACATATAATATTTAAATTTATCCTTATCACCTTTAATGTGATGCATTAGTGAAAAAATAATCACATTGCTTCATGATGTGATAGTCCAACGTACACACAAGCGACATTATAGTATTTCATGTGGAATATAAGATAGGAAAATATATATGAAATTATTACTCAAGATGAATATAAATGTTATAAATATCATTTATATACTTTATATATATTATCATACACAACAACTAAAGGTGTAAATTGAAGAATGAATGGCATCAGTACACGAGGTGATAATATGTCATACATAGAATTGATGATTTCATTACAATATTAATGGATTTGGATATGGATAAAGAACATGCCCACACTATAAAAGAATCATATCATATGTATGTTACTAAGGTTATTATATTAAAATATTATAATAATAATTCAAGAAAGTGCAGAATGAAATAAAATAAAAAGGCTCATTGAAAAATACTACCTTTTTTTAGGAATCCTACTTCTGTTTGCAATAAATCCTTTATAGAAAGTTCATAATAGATTTAGTCTTTTCATTGATAAACTAAAACGTGGGTGAGAGGATACACATGATATTTTTTGAAATAATTGAGTAATCCCACATTTTCTATATGTCACAAGGGTCAAAATGGTCTTTTCACGAAACTTACATATGTAAGGGTATAAATATCTACATCTAATATATTTTAGGAAACATTTTAGGAAATTTGTTCCCCTATTGTTTTAGTTTGACCTCGGTAATACCATTTTTACCTTAACCACCATTATTAATTTCTAATATATTCACTAATCACATTGATAAAAATATAAGAAAACAATATTAGAAATTATAACTTTTTTCGATTAAAAATAGAGAATCTATGTTTAAACTTCTTTTCATTTTATTGGAAAAATTTATATAAAACTAATCATGAAAACATGTATAATAAGACAAGTTTAAAAGTGAATGTTTCTAAAATATTGCATTTTTTATTACTAACATATACTTAAAATTGATTTAAATTATCTAAATATTATTGATTAATATAAAATTAAACTAAAGTTAATTTATAACCAATTTGTAATATATTTTAACATTATCAATTATTTAAGAGAAAAGGTAGTTCAAAACTAATATTTTTTTTTTTTAATTTATCAAAACATAATTTATTTTACTAATATCCCAAATTAGAAGTATGATAATTTTTATATTTTTATTTAAAAAATAGTCTTTTATTATACAAATTTCTAAAAAAATATAAAAAATTAGTTTTAATTATTTTTCCATAGCTTGAATAATATGTCCTTTAGAAACAAATAAAGTATTTAAAAATATTTATTTTTTCTTTTATATAATTCATATTTTATTACTCATCAAAAGATAACCATATGTTTTAAAATTTATTAATAACTATTCATACCCAATAATTTATTGGCGATGTTTTAATTATTATAAAAAATATTTTAAAAATATTTTAAATTTCTTTTAAACATGACGTTGCATGTAACATAGACTAAACTAAGCATTGTAAATAACACAAGATGAAGCCAATGTTTTGTGTAAGAGAAGATTAAAAAATTTGTATATAATTAATGAAATTTAAGAAATTTAATTTATGTATAAATAAACATATCATAAATTATAGGAGTGTTAGTTGTTCTTCTAGTCTTGGTGATTCATGTTACAATCAACATTGAGTAAAATGATCCAATTTTAACATCTCAAGGTTTTAAAATCATAAATTTATGGTTAGAATATTTTTTTAAATCATTTATTTCTGGGAGACCTCAAGTGAATGGTCTTGGTCATCAAATGATATATTTTTTCTTCAAGGTAGAATTGACATTCTGATAACATAGAGGTATGATTCTATGGAAAGTTTTCTTCAATATAGTTGGGTCATACACCCTAGGACTAATAAGAAGTATCATACTTTGAGAGATAATAATTGATTTCCAAGGATATGGAACTAATTTATAGACTTCGTATAATAATATATTACTTGAAAAAAGATTAAGGAATAACTCCAAGGATATAATGGTTTGTGGTTGTTGGGAAAAATTCCCTCAATGTAACATTGCAGCATTTTGGGTTGGTTGTGTTTGTTGATAATGAAGGTTTTCATGGTGATTTGTTGAGCTCTAGAGATGTTGTGGACTATCAACATTTACAAAGAACCACAATAAAGGAATAGAAGATATGGAGGTGGTATAGAAGAACAGAGACATAGTGGTTATATTTTGAAATGTTTTGCCAAATTTTTGGGGTCCAAAATTTGGGATTTGTTGAGCATCACAAAAAGTGGATCTCCTTGAAGATCTCATCAAAATATTTTAAAGGAATTAGTTTCATGAAGATGAGATTAATTAAGTGGATTTTGTTGAGACTGGAAGAATATTTATGTTCATCTCTACAATTTTGACGAGCTTCATGAACTACATAGGTGAGGATCATTGCAGCGAAGCTTCACAGTGGCAGTGCAATGAAATTGAAGGAATGCATTGTGGTTATGAGAAGATCCATGATTCAAAAATATCCATGGTGATTCGTGATATAGAGATAATTTCATATGAAATTTTGGAGCTTTGTGATTTTTAGCTAATGTGGTGCTGACATTGCGTGGAAGGTTTTGAGTGGGTGGAATCTTATATAAATATTCCTCGAACCCCTTAAGAGAAAGAGAGAGATAAAATGAAAAATTTTAAGTTCTCAATTTGTGAAGGAGAATATTAGAGCAGGGAGCTTCACAAAAGAAAAGGGAATTCACAAAGGAAGATGATCTCTACAAAAGGAAGGCGCGTCATGAAGGCCAGTATGGATTTGCAGAGGATTTTCACATTGCAAAGGTTTCCTTATCTTTACAAAATTTCCAACACTTGTGTGAGCTCTGAAAATATATGAGATCTATGATCTAGAGAGCTCTGAGATCTAGTCAGCATTGCAAACCTGTGAGCTCTATGAAGATATGAAATTCGCAAAGAGGTTGGATAATTGTGAAGGCTTGTTTCAGCATTTTAGAATTGGGATCTTTGCAACAGCAGTGTGCTTTGTGAAAGAGTTTCAAAAGGGATTTCCTATTGTTCATTACAAAAGTGTTATTCTTCCTTGGATAAAAGTGGAACATCAATAGAGAATCTATATATAATTGAGTATATATTCATAAGTGATAATGAAGAGATCTATAGGTCTACAAATGGTGTGTGGATCTTCTAAACAAGGAGTTATCTCAGATCAGTTGAGAGAGCAGTGAGATCTCAAATTGTGAATGGTTGTAATCCAGGTGGGTTAGTGAGTCCACTACTAACATGTAAATAATTGTATACTTATAGAGGATTTGGTACATTGTCACATCACCGGTGTATGATCCTTGGACATAGCCCAGTGTGGGTAAACCAAGTAAAATTGTTGTGTCCTGTAAATGATTTAAGATTCAATCATACTCATCAATGGGAAGGAGATACAGAAGGAAGTTTTTTTATAACAACAAAACAAGATCAAAAGTGGTTGTTGGTTAAATTTTTCATACCTTGATTCTCCTCCCCTATCCCCCTCAGGGTATCTAGCCTAGTGAACCTAAAAATTGGTATCAGAGCAAATGTTTGATAGCAATGTTTCTCTTTCGAATGGAAGTCCCAAATTATAAAGGGATTCTGATATGCGATGGGAAGAAAATTTAGCTAAGGAAGAATCTGATATAACACTACTTGAAATATTTAGGAATTGATCTATTTACAATAGAAATTCAAGGTATAACAACCAATAATAAAAGTGGTGCATTATTGGAAGTCGAGCAAAAATAATTAGATGTTGATGCCACGTGAATCAATCCCTTAAGAGGAGCCTTATCCAATTCTATATAAACGAAGGTGATGTCATGAGAAACATCACATTCCATTTATGAAAATCTATTGAATATATATTAATAAGATACAAAGGATAGAGAGGAAAAGATGCAAGTTCTGTGGAACAAGTATGAAGATCTAAGAATGAACCTGAATGAATCTGTTTATGTATAATTTGACATGGTAAATGATGTTGGGGAAGACATGTGACATCTTGGAGAATTTATTGATGTCATAAATATTGTGAAGGAAATCATGAGGAAACATTCACCTCGATTCAATCTGAAGGATTCAGTTTTTGAATATAAATACCCAAAGAGTTTACATTGGATAACCTGCACACCACCATTGCGGCATATGAAATGATAAATGATGATTACAATGTTATGGATAAGGGTAAATCTAAAGAGGTGGAATTCAAGGCCATGAAGAATCTCTCTATTCAAGATTCTTAGGAAGATGAAGAGACACAAAATGTAATGTCATTCCTTTCCTAAAATCATAAATGATGAAAAGGATTGTTTAAAGGGAAACATTCACTTTCCTGTATTAGAGATGGGAAAGTCGGTCATCTTGCAGCAAGATTCACCAAAATGTTCCAAGAGGATGATGATGTCTATGAAATTTAAATTCCAAAGAAGAAGTCTCCAACCTATGTGAAAGGAAAAAAGCATTTCTAGAGAAACTTCATTAAAAATAATAACATTATTTCACAAGAAAGGAATAGTTCAGATATGTCTAAGTTTAAAGAGGTTGAAGAGATAAAGAACAGCAATGATCGTAGAGAAAATTCTATGGTGGATGTTGTTGGTGGTACTCAGAGAAATGATGAAATTGAAATTGATGAAGAAGAAGATGATGAAATAAGAGTTGATATCCAAGACGAATTAGAGGCTTCCCTTGAATAGATATATATTTTTAGAGACAAAACAAAGAAATCCTATAATGTAGTTCGTGATGAAATACTCAATATACAATAGCAAGAAGAAGAAGAGTCTATGTTGATGGATAAAATTGAGAAACTGAAGTCATAAACACCAGAGGACTCAATACCAGTTAGTGAGTATAAAATCATGTTTGAAGAAAAGAAAATGGAGATCAATGGATTGAATAACATAGAGAAATATCAAATAAAGTGCATCAATTAACTTGAAGAATAAGTTGCCAGTCGAAAATGAAAAGTAAAGTATAAAAAAACACATGACTTATAGTACGATACCATTAAATAAATTATTTCATAATACTGAAAAGTTGATTGTGGAGCATTGTATCCAGGAAAAAAAATAATCAGCAGTTGTGTTTATATATTATGGTTGATATAGGGCTTCATTGAAAATAGAATAATATGAAAGATAAATTCAGATGGCAAGAACATTCTCTGAAATTGAATATTGATTTGGGTACGATGAAAAATTTAAAGATTCAGAGAATCCAAGGGGAAAATTAGAAGTGAGGAAGTGACACATATGAATGCACCTATTATCAGGTGTTATTGTTGTGGAAATATGGGATAGACAAAAAATGTGTGTTCTATAGCTAGAAGATACCGAAGGGCCCAAGAACAGAGGTGGAACCCAAATAAAGAATGGTTCTCTAAAACATATTTAGAAGGACACTCTTTTTTGTGTGGAGGATTTCAGTACATGGATAGAGACTGAAAGTTTACTATATATGGTAATGTATAAAATCATAATCAAAATGTTCGCAAATAGTAGATAAATGAACCAACAGGTGTGTTGAAAATGAAAAAATAGATTTGAATCATTGCAATATAATGTCAATCCAACATACTATGAGAATGTTCAGAAGTCTCAATCAATGTCGAGTGTCAAGACAAAAATATGGACCCAGAAGAAGAGAGAAGAAAAGGATGTAGTTTCTGAAATTTCCCTTAAAGCATTTTATCATTCTGGTGTATGGATATTTTAGAGTGTTTGCGTATCTCACATGATAGTAAATAAAGAACTAGTTTCAATCCTAAAATATGACATAGAATGAGCTTTCATGATTAGAAACATTGAAGGCCTGAAGATAATTTGATCGATAAAGGCCTGGTTTAGGGGAAAAGAAATAAGACGTGATGATTTCATGGATGAAGCAGGTCTTGATCACAATTTTCTCAGGGTCACTCAACTATGTGACATAGGTCATTCAATATGATTTACCAAGAATATATGTGTCATCGAGAGAATATATGGTACAATGATCATACTAGGAAAAATAAGAAAGGGGAATCTCTTCCTAGTAAGTGGAGAAGAATATATGTGTTTTTTATCCAGAGAGAATGATAAAATGTTTTGTAATAAATGAATTTTTCATATATTCTAGCCATACCTAGAATATTTGGTAATGTGTGATGCAGTAAGATACCTCCCTAAGATGTCATATGATCTTAATCACATGTGAGATGCATGCCTACAAGGTAATATCATCAAAAAGACATATAAAGAAGAGGAAAATAAGTTAATAGGATTTCTAGAATTGGTGCACGTTGATATTTATGGGCCTATAACATCCAGATAAATTGATGGAAAGAAGTACTACATTTTTTTCATTGTTCAATATATCAGAATGTAATTGGTACTTTTTTATTTACCATAATTCTAATGTGTTTAGTTGATTAATGTAGTACCAGAGGGTGTGTGAATGGATGCATGGGTGGAAAATTCAGATGTTTCATAATGATAATGGTATGAAATTACCAAACATTCAAATCAAAAAATATCTTGCGAAAAACGGGATAAGGAATTAGGTTTCCTCAATGATAACTCCCCAACATAATGGAGTGGTTAAAAGAAGAAATTAGATCATAAAAAACAAGGCCAAAATGATGCTTATAGAGAAAGACCTACAACGGATGTTCTCAATGGAAGAAGAGTTGACAACAGTCAACCTTTATAAGAGAGCTCTATTGAGTCTGAAGGATGAAAAGGCTTCGTATGAGATGTAGTTTAGAAATAATCCAACAGTGAAATACTTTTGAATCATTGGAAGTGAGTTCATTATCCATGGCATGGAGATGCATATGAAATTTTCACTATGTTTAGATAAAGGGATATTCCTAGGATACATAGGAAAAATCAATGCATACAAATGCATTAACAAAAGGCAGGAAAAATTAGTTGAGAGAATTGATGTCACTGCTGTGGAAAATGAAGATAATAATCAACACTATAGGGAACAATTTCTTGATGGATGTGATGAAGTTGAAAGTAACACAAGAGAGTAGAAGTGTTCAATGCTGATTCAGAAGAGGGTATGAATTTTGAGCATGAGGATGTAAAAATCATATTGGCACTAAATCCAAGGAGTCAAGATGAAATTTATATAAAGAATATCATTGGTGTTTAGCCAGCTCCATTTTAGTCAAGAAGAATGAAATCACTGTAGAATAAATCTTTCATATCTCAGGAAGAGCCTAAAGAATTTTATAATGTAGCTAAAGATAAAAATTTGGTTCAGGACATGAATGAAGAGCTTGATCGGATTGTGAAGAACCCGATGTGGGAGATTTCATTGAGACCAACAGATAAGAATGACATCATAACTATATGGGCCTTTCGCAACAAGATGAATAAATATAGAAAAGTGATTCAAAACAAATAATGACTGGTGTGCAAAGAATATTCCCAGATAGAGGGTATTAATTTCTATGAGATAGTTTTACCTATTTAAAGGCTGAAAACTATAATATTATTCATATCCATTATAGAGCAACATAAGTTCATGTTTGTTTAGATTGACATCAAATCTACATTTTTGAATGGGGTTATGAAAGAAGACGTTTATGTTGAGCATCAAGAAGGTATTCTCATTCCAGAGGATGAGGACATAGTTTTTTTATTTAAGAAATAACTATATGGGTTGGAACAAGCACCAAAATCATGGTACTCAAGGTGATTCACACTCAAATTTACCATAGAGATGAAGGTAGAATGGCCATTTTAGTTTATCTTGGGTTATCGAATCCTCTAAGACCTAAGATGTAACCTACATACACATAAATTCTATGAATTGTTCTTGATTATGAAGTGACCAACTTGGGATGATTTAAGATGGTTTTAAATGATCTCTAATATTTTTAAGTGAATTCAATTTAAAATAGTGATCTGATCCTGGGTTATCACTTGGGGTGGATTGGACTTATTTCCGTTTCAATGATTTCAATTTCTTATATTTGAGATGGGTTCATTTGTGAAGATAAAACAACATTATCACTTAATGGTTTAAATCCTACACCGTTTGATACTAATCACCTATACACTTGAAGGATCAATGTTTTGAGCACTTCAAGGTAAAGGTTCGTATTATCACTTCAAGTGTGTGGCCTTAAATTCAACAAGGACGATGGAGTTTAAAAATCATCAAATAAAAATCTCAATTAAAGAAGTGATTATACATTAATGGGATGATAAATAACGTCCAATTCAGCCCCTTTCTACTCCCTTGGATCAACCCATAAGTGGGTTAGCCCTCCATTGATTCTATGGTTTCAATGGAAGCGGGAAGTAGACTCATGAGGGAGAAATTAAAGAAGTAAAGAAAACAATAAAAAGAAAATGATCACTGCACCATTGTGTGAATAATTTCACAAGGTTTAGTGTGAATAAATTCACACATTGAACCAACGGTATCAAAGTGATATGAAGAACAACAGAATAAGAGGAAAATAAGATCTTTTATTAAGAAACTAATTTGAATTTAACAACTTACATGTAAAAGAAGAAGTTGAGACAACAAAATCACATTAAAACATTACAATTGAACAAAGCACCAAAATATCATCAACTCCTCAACCACCAATACATTAAAAAGTTATTTTTTAAGCCTTGGTTCAAGCCTTAAATAGTCCAAGTCTCCTCAATTTATTTTTGTAGGCCATAGGTGGGTGGAAAGTTGAGAGAGATTTGATTTTTCCACCCTTGACCCGAGGTGGCATCCACATTTCATCCACTAAAAAGATGCACTTGTAAGGCCTTATAGATGGCCGACTTAGAGTGGGACATAAAAGAATAAAATGGAGACCTAGATGTATCCTAACCGTATGTAAAATGTTGTCCCATTTAAGGTTGTGGATTAGGAGATATGATTAGATTTGTGGGATGTTTCTTTGGGACACAGAATCTGGCCCAGAATTTTAGCTCTAACTTGGTCTACCAAAATGACCACAATGGAGGCCGAATTATCACTGTATCCTGAATAATTATCTGCTACCCTATATGTCTTCTATCCTCTAACCAAATTTTGTTTTCATGGGGTTTGTAATGTGTGTCCAATATTCTTTTCAGTGGCCTGGTGTCCAATCTGCCTTCTCTAGAATTGCTTCCATTCATCTCCAAATATCTCCATCATCCTTTATGAATCCTTCGTTGATCCCTGAATGAAAAATCGTCATATTTATGTTTAGATACAGTTCCCAGAATATAAAATTAAAATATGGACAATTTCATTCTTTAAAATTATCTGAATCATTGGGTACTTTAAATGATGTTAAAAACATGTACCACAAAATAGTGCATTTTAAGAAGGTATTACAACCATAATGTGAAATGATGTTCAAAGTGTAAAATGCACTAAAATGGTGTTTATGAATAACAAATAACATGAATATTATATATATTAACAATGAATATTGGCATCATTTAGTGTCTAATCACACCCCCACTTATGTTTTTCTAGTCCCGAGAAAAATATATCTCAATAATATGAAATTAAAATTCCCTTTTACAAAAATATTTAAATACACAATGATCACCAAAAACCCTTATACCAAAAAATAATGAAACCCATCAATATATTTTAAAATATTATAGTTTCATAAGAATATCCTAATCCCAAGACCTTTCTTTTGTTCAAATTCATGGTAATATTTCATCCAATGTCTATTAAGTATGAGGATGTGTTGTGCATCACAATAGAAATGGGGGTTCTTCATTATTCATGGGGGAAATGACGGAAGCGATAGGTGGAATCAAATTTAAATATTATGATGAGTATTCAATTTTGTTATTGTATTAGTTTTTTTTTTGTTTTTTTTTTACAATTTTTCCATGGTAATTGAAATTGCACTCAAATGAGCCAACCCCTGTAGCGAGACATTGTCGATAACTCCCAGGCTCAAAGACCATAGGGAACCAAGTGAAGCCCACATACTCGCGCATCATCTCGAGTTAACTCAGTCAAAAACAAATTCAAGTTACCAAAAATAGAGATAAAATTACAAGCTTTGTACCAAAGAACTATGGAGTCACGATCCCCAAGTGATGAAATCCACGCATTATGTCATTTCATTTCTCTACATGCATATTTATTATTTTTTTTTATTTTTTTATTTAATACTCATATTAAAACTAAAAATATCATGAAACCTATGCTATTTATTTGGGGGGACCCCATGAAGTCAAACTAATACCCCACTATCTGAAGGACATACATTGTGATCTTCTATTATTTGGATGAAAATATAAACGATGAAATATCACAACAGATAGCCACACATTACAAAATCAATGCTCATTAAATTATACAAGGATTAAAATCAGAATCAGGGCATGCTAAATTTCTTGATATTCAGTCTCAAAGTGTGCAATGTGTATTATCATGTTCAAAGTTAAATGAATTTTTCCTTCCATTTACACAATTTTTTTTTCAAATCATTCATTTTTTTTGACACGAATGCATTTTTTATTTTATCTCCCCCCAACTAAAAATAACATTTCCCCAGTGTTTAAAGAAAAGAAAATTTATAAGGGGGTAGAGGTAGAGAATGAAAGTTCAAAAATGAAATTGAAAATGAGGATCATGGAATGAAGTCACCTGGAGGTTGATGTTGAAATTCTTGCAGCTCCCTTTTAGTCCATTGATATCCATGTCACTTGCAGAGTTCCCTAGTAGAAAACAGAAATATATATATATATATATATATATATATATATATATAATAAAGAAAGTAAAATATAAGTATATATATAAAAATATAGAATAAGGAATCACAAAAAGTTGTAGGTCAGTGGTAAGTGTGCACCCCTGTCTCCCTTCAGTCCCGGGTTCAAATCCGCGCAGCATCACCGGTTGTGATGGTGTTTGACACAGGACCCACGATGTGTCCCCTTTTTATTATTATTATTATTATTATATTATTATTTTTTTAAAATTTATTTTAATCCTAAAAACACATTAAAATAAAACAAACTGATGATACATTGTCTTATTTTTAAATTTCAGGGTAAGGCATTACTCAAGGATCACACCATGTGACACAGATGAATATGGTGCTCCCCTTTCATACCCATCAATACTCATAATAGAAGAACAGGTCAATAGTCTATTTTTCTTAAATATAAAAATGATTAATTAATCCTATTTAAAATTTAACTTTTATTAAAGCAACAAAATGATATGAAACATGAAAATCATGGGTTGTCTCCCATGGAGCGCTTTGTTTAACGTCGTTAGCCTGACATAGATCATAAATCTATCAAATTTTTATTGGTTTATAGATTTGCTCAATTAACTCAACCTTTATTTCTTATTTATTGAATTATTCAATGAATGGCTTTAAACTTTGACCATTGACCTTGAAAATGTAACCACTTGTGGGATATTGAATTTCTACTGCCCCATGGGGATACACATGATGCACTATGAAAGGACATGACCATCTAGACCGTAACATTCTGGGGTGAAAATTAATTTTTTAACTGTACAATAGCTTAATTTTTCTCTGTTAAAAATTATTGACCATGATATTCCTAGATTGGTAGGCTTGAACTCTAGAATTATTGATCCTTGAATTTTCATAAGCCTCCATCCTTAGTTCCTACTACTCATTGAGATCTAATTTCCTTTTTTTTCCTGCAAATGAGATTTCATAATCCGTTTTCTTAATTTCCCAAAAGGCCTTATGCTCAATTTCAATAGGTAAATGGCATGATTTTCCATAAACCAACCTATATGGTGATATTCCTAGGATGATTTTTAATGTTTTATGATATTTCCAAAGAGCATTCAAGAGTTTCTCAGACCAATCATTCCTAGAAGGATTGATAGTTTTTTCAAGAATATTCTTAATCTCTCTATTTTCTAACTCTACTTGTCCATTGGTTTGTGGGTGGTAAGCAGTGGAAAATATGTGAGAAATTCCATATTTTTCAATGAGTGATGAGAATGGATGATTGCCAAAATGAATTCCATGATCACTAATGATATCCCTAGGAATTTCAAATCTAGAGAAGATGTTTTCCTTGAGAAATCTAATCACAGTTTGATGATCATTGTATTGTGTAGGAATGGCCTCAACCCATTTGGAGGCATAATAGATAACTAAGAGAATGTAATGATATACCCTAGAGTTTGGGAAGGGACCCATGAAATCAATTCCCCAATAGTCAAATATTTCAACCACTAAGATGGGAGTGAGTTTCATTTGATTTATTTTTGTGATGGACCCTATTTGATGACAACTATGACAGCTTTTACAAAATGTGTAGAAGTCCCTTGAGACGGTGGGCCAGAAAAGACCACATTGAAGAATATTAGAAGATTTTTTGTTAGAGGAAAATTCACCTCCACATGCCTCACTATGATATAATTTAAGGATGGACTCTTGTTCAGATTCTGGGACACACCTCCTAATGACTTGGTCAGGGCAGAACTTATAGAGGTATAGATCATCAAACAAATAGTGTCTAACAATAGAAAGGAATTTCTTTTTAGCTTGAGTCCCTAAGAATTGTGGAATGACTCTTGAAACTAAAAAATTGGCTATGTCAGCATACCAAGGGAAGTCACTCATAGAGTATAGGTGTTCCTCAAGAAATGAATCAGACAGAGAAAGGTGATTGGTGTTATCTTTGAATTCCATTATAGAGAGGTGATCAGCTATAATATTTTCAACACCCTTTATATCCTTGATTGTGAGGTCAAATTCTTATAATAGAAGGACCCACCTAATCAGTATTGCCTTAGAATCTTGTTTTTGGAAGAGGTATTTTAGTATAGAATGGTCAGTGAACATAGTGATGAGGGATCCTAAGAGGTAGGACCTAAAATTTTCTAAGGAAAACACAATATCAAGTAACTCTTTTTAAATAGTGGTGTAGTTTATTTGGGCATCATTTAATTATTTTCTTGCATAAGCAATGAAATAAGGAGTTTTATCACAATGTTGTACTAACACAGCTCCCACAACAAAGGCACTGGCATCAAATATAAGTTTGAAAGGAAGGTTCTAATTTTCAGATTTCATAATGAGTGGAGTGGTGAGAGAGGATTTGAGGGTTGATAATAACCCCACACAGATTTCTATCCAAGCAAATGGAGCATCCATTACTAGGAGAGCACAAAGGGGACGGGAGATTGAACTAAATTCCATGATGTATCTTCTATAGAAACCATCATGTCCTAATAAAGACCTCACTTCCTTGACAGTTTTGAGTGATGGAAGGTGATGAATGATGTCAACCTTGGCTTTATCAACTTCTATCTCCTTACCTGAGACAAGATGTCCTGGAACTTGTCCTTCTTTAACCATGAAATGGCATTTTTTCCAGTTTAGGACCAGATTCTTTTCTTCACATCTTGACAAGACTCTCTCCACATTCTGCAGACATCCCTCAAATATATCCCCAAACACAAATAAGTCATCCATGAAGACCTCAAAAAATCCCCTACCATGTTTGAGAAGATTCCCATCATGCACCGTTGGAAGGTTCCAGGGGCATTGCATAACCTGAAGGGCATGCGTTTGAAAGAAAAGGTGTCGAATGGACATGTGAATGTAATATTCCCTTGATCCTATAGGGAGACCTCAATTTGATTAAACCCCGAGTAATCATCTAAGAAACAGTATAAAGAATGACCTGCCACCCTCTCAAGGACTTGGTCAATGAATGGTAAGGGTAAATTGCCCTTCTTGGTGAATTATTCTAGCTTCCAATAGTCAATGTCGACCCTCCATCTACTACTCACCCTTGTTAGAAGAATCTCTCCATCCTCATTGGTTATCACTGTGGTTCCAGACTTTTTTGGAACCACTTTGTTTGGGCTCACCCATTCAATCTCACCTATAGGATATATGATACCAGATTTTAACAATTTCATAAGTTATTTCCTTACTAACTCCATGAGATTAGGATTGAGTCGTCATTGAGGTTGAAGAAATGGCTTTCCAGAACAATCCAATGAGTCCCAATATGTGGGTTAATCCCGAGAATATCAGACAGAGTCCAACCAATTGCTTTATTATGTTTCCTAAGGACATCTAGAAGCATCCTCTCATGATTTCAATCAAGAGAAGAATAAATGACAATAGGATGTGTTTTATTGTCTCTTAAGAAGGAATACTTGAGTAAAGTAGGAAGTTCCTTTAACTCAAGATCATATTGGTTCAGAATTTTAGCAGAAGATCGGGACATTGACTAAAAATCAATTTTATTTCCAAAAGGTTTAGATAGGATTGATTCCCCACATGTATAAGTTTCAGCTACTAGATTTTTCTGATCGGATTTAGGGAAGGAAGTTGGAGTGGTCTCCATGAAAGTGGTTTCATGAAAACTTTCACTGATTCTTGGACCAAACACTTCATCATAAGAGAAATTTGAAAATTATTCAAGCCAGGGAGATAAACTTCCATCATGTGAATAAAATAAATCAATCTCATCATGACGTAATCATTCATCAAATATTCCTTGATGTTCTATGGATTCATTATCAATGCTTCCTATCATGTTTACTTCCTGAATGTCCCCATCATCCCCTATTTGTGAGCTTTCATTATATAAGTTCACGTCTATACTCATGTTTCCAAAGGTGATGGTCATGTTCCCATTTTGGACTCAAATAACAGAGTTTATTGTTGCAAGGAAAGCACGACCCATGATGATTGGTGTTTGTTCCTTATTTCATAAGATTTAATGGTTTTCAAGGACAACAAAATCAGAATGGTAGATGAAGTTCTCAACATTTACCAGAATGTCCTTTAAAATCCCCTTTGGAACCCTAATTCTATGATCATCAAGTTGAAGTGTGATAGATATGGGCTAGAGTTCTTCTAGGCCTAACTGGCAGTAAAAAGCATAGGTAATGATATTGACACTAGAACCTAGGTTACACAAGGCCTTGACAACTTTTATCTCCCCTAGTTAAACATTGATGTAAGGGCAACTTGGGTCTTTCAACTTAGGAGGAATGGTCCCTTGAATGGTGGTACTCACATTAGCAACCAAGAGGACTTGCTTTTTATGTGAAAATATTCTTCTAAAATTGCAGATGTCCTTAAGGTACATTGAGTAGGCAGGTATGGTTTGTATGGCCTCGAGAAAGGGAATGTACAACTTGACATGTGAGAAGATTTCCCTCAATGTTTCACTCAATTCAGGATTGGTTTTCCCCCTCATGCGTTGAGGAAATGGAGTAGGTTGTGGGGTTGTTTGTTGAAGAGTTGTTTCTTTGACAACGTTATCGTTTTTATCAGTTTGATCATTTTTTTCATTTGAATTTTCATCCATGTTTGAATCTTTATGTGGGTTCTAAATTAATTTTTCAGGTTTCTCAATTGATTTCTCACTTCTTAAAACATTCACAACCTTTAGTTTTTCATGAGTTGTTTGAGTACAACTTGACTCTGCCCTTGAAGTTGACTATATCACCACCTGAGTAGGCATGAGTTCCTATCCAGTTTTGATGGTTTGAAGTTCTTGTTTAAGGGAAGATACTTCTGAGTTCATCCTTTCCATATGTTTGCATAGTTTTTCTGGTAGGATTTGTGGAATAGTTTGACTTGGTTCTAGAGAATATTGGTTTATCCCGGGGGCATATTTTGTAGGTGGGATGGTTTGTTGAAAATGGACTAGTGGCTATTGTTATTGGATAGGTTGGTTTTGGAACTAGTTATGGGTGTGGTAGTTCTGATGGTGGTAAGTATTTTGTCCCTGTGGTTGGCTAGGTTGTTGGTTATCCTTCTAGTGAAATCCTAGGTGGTCATTATACATTGGGATGAAGTTGTTTTGGTATTGAGGCTTTTGAAATTTCAAAGCATTTACATCCTCTTGGGGTCCTCCTAAAAAACATCCTTGATGGATGGAATGGTTGGGAAGTTTTCTCTCTTATGGTCATGTTTGTCACAAATTGCGCAAACAAGGTCTACATTTTGGATTTCATGGACGTTCCTAATGTCTATTTTCTCAACCATCCTAGAGAGTGCTGTGAGTTTATCTCTAAGGATTTCCTCTTCTCTATGTGTTTGAATTCCAGAAGTTATTTGTGTCCTTTTAGAATAAGGTGAAGTTTTCCATGTTTTTTTTGTTCATAAAGGATTTCTAGATACTCTTAAGTATCATTTGGGGATTTATTTAAAGGTTCTATTACACATCATGTTAATAAATTGTTTGTTCCATGGACCCAACCCTTCATAGAAAATTATCACTTGTTCAGGAATAGAAAGAACATGGGGTGGAACCACGTTTAGAGTGTCCTTGAACCTCTCCCATGTTTCATAGAATGATTGTCCCTCTTTCCCAAAAAAGTTTTGGATGCTCTTTTTAAGTGCAATTGTTATGTAGTGGGGAAAGTATTTTTTTTGAAGAATTCTCTTTGTAGTTGGTCCCAAGAGTTTATGGATTATATTCTCAAATTATTTATCCAATGCTTAGCTAGATCCTTTAATTAAAAAGGAAATAGCCTCATCTTAGTTGATTCTAGTTGATGTGGGGGATACATGGTTTTTACAATGTCATTGAACTCCTTAATGTGAAGGTAGGGCATCTCGGACTCCATTCCATGGAATGTGGGAAGGTGGTTTAGGACATGGGGATTAAATATGTAGTTGGAATTTCCTAGGGAATTGTGTATAATTCATGAGGGGGCATTGGTCCATGAAGGTGTGAGGTAGTCCTTCATGGTTTGATCAATTGCATTCCCCAAGTTTCGGGCTGCCTCATTTGGGTTTCCATTTTGGTTCCCACCCAGGTTTATGAGTAGGTTTCTTTGAAGACCTTACATTAAAATAGGATTAATTTTTGAATCTAGAGTATTAGGAAGATTAGGATCTAATGGAAAGAGTTACCTTGGTGTACTTGACTCCCCAACCCCATGACTATCCCCCCTAACTAGACGGTTTGATTGATTGCGGGTGTCGGCGGACATTCGCCAAAAGAAAAAAAACAACAAAGGGGAAAGATAAGAGAAATTGGATGAGAAAAGAAGAAATGGGGGAGAAAAGAATGGGTGTTTAGATGACTTAATTGGGTCCCTAGAAATGGAACCAGATTTTTATTCACGTTCAAATTTACCCAAGAGATGAAGGTAGAACGAACCTTGTAGTTTAGCTTGGGTTATCAAATCTTCAGAGACCGAAGAATTAATCAACAGAAGCATACATTATATGAATTGTTTTTGGCTATGAACTGGCCAATTTTTTTTTATTTAAGACGGTTTTAAATGACCTCTAATATTCATAAGTGAATTCAATTTATAAGAGTGAGTTGATCCTAGGTTATCACTTGGGGTGGTTTGGACTTATTTCCTTTTCAAAGATTTCAATTTCTTATATTTGAGATGGGTTCATTTAAGAAGATAAAACCACATCATCACTTACTAGTTTAATTCCTACACCCTTTAATACTTATCACCTATACACTTTAAGGATCAATGTTTTGAGAACTTCAAGGTAAAGGTTCATATTAGCACTTGAAGTGTGTGGCCTTAAATTCAACAAGGACGACAGAGTTTAAAAATCATCAAATAAAAATCTCAATTAATGAAGTGATTATACATTAATGGGGGGATAAATAACATCCAATCCAGCCCCTTTCTACTACCTTGGATCAACACATAAGTGGGTTAACCCTCCATTGATTCTATGGTTTCAATTGAAGCGGGAAGTAGACTCATGAGGGGGGAATTGAAGAAGTAATGAAAACAATAAAAATAAAATGATCACTCCACCATTGTGTGAATAATTTCACATTGTTTAGTGTGAAAAAATTCACATATTGAACCAACGGTATCAATGTGATATGAATAGAAACATAATAAGTGGAAAATGAGAGCTTTTAATAAGAAACTAAAGTGAATTAAACAAATTACATGTGAAAGAAAAACTTGAGACAAAAAAATCACAGCATAACATTACAATTGAACAAAGAACCAAAGATCCTCAGATCCTCAACCACCATTGCCTTAAATAGATATTTTTGAATCCTTGTGTAGGGCCTTCAATTTAACAATTCTCTTAAATTAAATTTGGTAGGCCATAGGTGGGTGGAAAGTTGAGAGAGAGTTGATTTTTCCACCCTTGACCCGAGGTGGCATCAATCTTTCATCCACCAAACAGACGCGCTTGTAGGTCCTTCTAGATGGACGAATTAGAGTATGACATTGAATAAGGAAATGTATAAACGGATGTCTATTAACCACCTGTAAAATTTGGTCCCAATTGGAGTTGTGTATTCGGAGATATGATTATATTAGTAGGATGTTTTTCTGGACCACAGAATCTAGCCCATAATTTTATCTCTAACTTAGGCTGCCTAAATGACCACAATGGAAGCCAAATTAGTACTGGATCCAGAAGAATTATTTGTTACCATATATTTAGTATATTCTCCCACCAAATTTGGGCTTCATTGAGTTTTTAATGGGGGTCACACGTTTTCATTATTGGGATGGTGTCCAATCTTCCTTCTCTAGAATTGCTTCCATTTATCTCCAAATATCTCCATCATCCTTTATGAATCCTCCATTGATCCCTGAATGAACATTGTTCATATTTAAGTGTAGACACAGTTCCCAAAATATCAATTGGAAATATGGATAATTAAATTTCTTAAAATTATATGAATCATTGGGTACTTTAAATGATGTTAAAAAATGTACCACAAAATAGTGCATTTTAGAAGGTATTACAATCATAATGTGAAATGATGTTAAAAGTGTAAAATGCACTAAAATGGAGTTTATGAATGACAAAGAACATGAATATTATATATATTAACAATGAATATTATCTTCATTTAGTGGATAATCCCATGGCTTGATCAGTATTTGAAGACGCTTGGATTTCATCATGGTAGAGATGATTATAATCTCTATTTCAAAAACGACATTGATCAACAGATGATGTTTCAAGTTTATGTTTTTCACAAAATATTTAGTGGATTAGATGAAACTTAGTGCAGATAGTTTTCCGAATTCATGAAAAGTGAGTTCGAAATGTCAATGATTGGAGAGATAACATTATTCCTTGGTTTACAGGTGACACAAGGAATGATGCTTTCATTTCTCAATAAAAATATTCCAAGGAGGTTTGGAGAAGATTTGGAATCGAGAAATCAATGGAGTTAATGAATCTATTTTCTACCCAGATTAAATTATCAAAAGATGATGATGGAACGATAGTTAATGTAACAAAATATAGGCAGGTTACTGGATGTTTACTGTACCTAACAGAGAAAATACCTAATATAGTTTTCTCTACATGACAAGTTGTGCGATATCAAAGCAATACCCCGGAAATCTAAATGCTTTTAGTGAAAATAATACATTTTTATATCAAAGGAATGGTTTATTCTGGTTTTATGTATAGTGAAAAATATTAGGTGGAGTTGTGGGGATATACTGATGCAGATTGGCATGGTTCAGCGGATGATAGGAAATCAACGTCTGGAGGTGCCTTCTATCTTGGTATCTTGTTTATTTCTTGGCTAAGCAATAAACAAGATTTAATTTCAATGAGAATTGTAGAAGCTAATTATATTCACACCACTCAAGCATAAACACAGTTATTATAGATTAAGGGGTAGCTTGATGATATGGGAGTTGAAGTGAAGTCTCTGATCGGAATCCGGTGGGATAAGTCAATTTCTATAAATCTCAGAAAAAATTCATTCCATCATTAATGGACAATTAAAATTGAGATAATAAATCATTTTTTCAAGGATAAGGTTGAGCATAGAATCATGATGTTGTAGTATGTGCCTACAGAACTACAGCTTGCAGACATTTTAACAAAGGCCATACCCACATAATCTTTTGAGAGGAATCAATTGGCTTTGGGAGTTTAGTGGACTCTTCACACTTAAACAAGTGTTGATGTGGGACCCCCATCTTCTCGAGAAGAGTGGTGTGTTTTTCCCTAATGGGATGATATGTGTTCTCTATTCTGTTATAGACCATGATTGATTGACCATTTAGTTCATTGACAAAGGGGGATAAATTGTACTATAAGAGGAAGATAATAAAGATAATGAAGAGAGAAAAAATCATAGTAAAAAATACGGGGAGAACCTAATTAGTGGTGTAGTGAGACAGAGGAGAGCCACAATATAGTGAGAGTATGAGTAGTAAATTTGACAATAAATGATGTGATATATCAATGATTAGATATCATAACAGTTGAGGTTCATGATGAAATATTTTTATTCCTATCAGTATGGTGTCAAAAATTGGTGTCAGAAATGTAGTGATTCATTGATGAACTTTAATACTAATCCTATTTCTCACACTAATCATTAGTCATGTGGGATTAGAGTATGTGTTGAGTAAACCATTGGTCGCTATATGAATCAAATGAGGGGAATGATATTCGATGATGGAAGGAGCTTCAGTGAGGTATCAACATGAAGATAATTGTTTTGAGAAGAGTTGTCAAAAACCCAAAGGGGGAGATTGTTGGGAAAAATTTCATCAAGGTAACATTGAATCATTTTTTGGGTTGGTTGTGTTTGTTGAAAATGTAGTTTTCATGGTGAATTATCATGTTTCAGATATGTTTTTAATAATCCATGTTGACATAGAATCATAACAATGGAATATAATATCTTGAGGGGGTAAAAAATAATAGGTACAAGGGGCGCCATTTTCTAGTTTATGCTAAATTTTGGGTCCAAAATTTGGGATTCGGTGAGCATCGCGTTAATTGGATTTCATTTAAGATATCATCAAAATATGTAAAAGTAAATAATATCATAAATACGAGATTAATGGAGTGGATTTCACAGATACTGGAAGAATATTGATGGTGAGCTCTACTATTATAATGAGCTTCACGAATAGCATGGGTGAAGAACATTGTGGTGAATCTTAGTAGTGGCAGCGCAATGGAATTGAAGGATCACTATCTGATTATGAAATTCTCCATGAACTAGAAATTTCCATGGTAATTCACGATATATATAGAATTTTAGAAGATATTTAGGATGTTTTCAATTTGAGCTAATGTGGCACTGACTTTCCATAAAAGGTTCTCGATTTAGTGGAATTGCCTGTAAATATGTCTCGACCCCCTCGTGAGAAATAGAGAGATGAAACAAAGAAATTCATATTATTAAAATGAAAAGAAGATTCACGGAGAATGGAGCTTCATGAAAGAAAAGGGAATTCATAGAGTTTTTTAAACTCTATGAATGTAAGGCTCGCCACGAAGGCTATTTTGGCTTTGTGGTGGGTGTTTTCTTCAGAAAGGCTTATTTTGCATTGTAAAATTGCAAATACCAGTGTGAGATCTATAAAGGAGTGAGATCTATGGCCTGGAGATCGCTATGATCTTGTGACCATAGAAAACATGTGAGCTCTGCAAACCTGTGAGCTTTGTGAAGGGGTTCGTGAATTACAAAGGCTTGATTCAGCTTTGCAATAGTGGGATCATTGCAAAGGTAGTGTGATTTGCAAAAGAGTTTCAAAATGGATTTATTAGTTCTCAAGGGAAACATTTTATGCATCAATGGATGAAATTAGAACATCAACAAATCATTTATCTATAATAGAGGATATATTCGGTAGTGATAATGATGATACCTATACGCTTATAAATTGTAAGTGGATACTCAAAAGAAGATGTTATTTCAAATTAGTTGAGAGTGTAGTGAGTTCTAAAATTGTGAATGGTTATAAACTAGGAGGGATAGTAATTTCACTCAAACAAGAAATCATAGGTGTATTTATAGTGGATTTGGTACATCGACACATCCTCTATGTATGCTCCCTAGAGGTAGCCCAGTGTGAGTGAATCAAGTAAAATTTATATGTCTTGTGCATGATTTAAGATTCATTGATACTCTGAAATAGTATGGAGATAGAGAGAAGAGAGTTTTGTCTAAAAACAAAACAAGATCAAAAGGCGCAATCGATTTAATTTTCCATACCCTGATTCACCCCCCTTTCAGGGTATCTATACTAGTGGACCTTACAGTTGCAGACATTACCACTTTTGGTATGGATGTTTGTTGAGTTATGTAAGGACATTGTTTTCGGTATACCACATAATCATATTAGGAAATATATGTTTTTTGTGATTATTTATCGACTCCCAGAATCAGATCATTTCTTCCATATTATGGTGATGATGATGGTTGTAGGTCACTAGAACCGATATTCCAGATAGATCATTAAGAACCATATAGTACCTTCTACTATTGTTTTTAAATGGTGATCTACAATTGAAATATTTGTTTTGGAATGTTCTACATGAGGAAATGGGTACCCAGTTATATTCAACCATAATTTTTTACCCTTAATGTGATGGAGAGACTAAGAGAAACATTCAATTTATATAGAACATTCATAGAGTATGCATGATTGACATCATTGGTAATTTTGAAAATAATTTACCCTTGTTTGAAATATCCTAGAAATAAAATCACTAGGATTTGCTTAAAATAGAACAGTTTTATGTTTATTATAGGATTCTATGTAAATCACCATAATTTGTGGAAGAGATATGAGAGTAGTATTTGTTGTACTAATTCATGTTTATGTGCTGATGGAAAATCTAAAATTAGTATAAAAGATATTTGTGACAAATCAGAGTCACATAGAAATCCTATGTAGATTATCATTGTCTCCAATTAGAGTTTGAGGTTAATGATCATGTTCATCTCAAGTATTTACCTCATTTCGGTAAAATTCACTTGGTAACGTAGGGTAAGTTGGTACTACGGTTCATTAGATAATTCTAGATCATCAAAACTCTGTGAAAGTTGTGTTATATATTGGAATTATAATCTCCCTTGACATTAACAGAATGGACCGAAGGCCTTCATTTTTTATTATTTTTGATAATCCACCATTCAAGGGGTGAGGTAGAACCCTTACAAGGACCGAAGGCTTAGAAACAATTACCTGACCCATGGGTCTTATATGGAATCACCTATACAAGACAAAATATAACTAATCCTCCGCAGCATACTTCATGATATCAACACTCCAACTTTGGAGGGCTGGTTGGATCGTATTCCTATGGAAAGCTATATAAGCTCGGTACCGATGGTAATTCCATACTCTGTCATTCATCCAAATTAGATTAGCTCTGCTCTAGTGAATGTTCCTTCCCAGAATCCTTATCTGGAGACTTGTCCCTTATAGTCTGACTGTTACATCTATATAATCATGTGGCCCAAAGGCCTTGGGGTGGCCCAATAGCCTTAAGGTATCACAATACCTTAAGAGACAACTGGCCCAAAGGCCTTGGGTGGCCCGAAATCCTTGCAGGACCCGTGTTCCAAACCCTTTGCCTGAAGGACCAGATGGATGAATTGTTCTGGCTACTACAGTGCTAGTTATAGATCTGCTATAGTACTACTATAGTACCAGAAATATATCTCCACCTGAATTTGATCTGGGGTCTCTCATATACACTTGCTGAGTCATCACCAACCAAGATGAGGCTCATGTTCTCCCTTGAAATTGATTGATGTAATTTTTATGTTTCCCAATTGAGGAAGTATCAATGGGACATTTCCCAAGTCATTTAAGGGTTACATAATGTTTATTATCTCAAAAATTTATTTGTTGAGAATCCAATACAAATTAGGGGAAATTAGAATAAGGTACTAATTGGTATCATTATTTTAGAGTTCATTTCCTTATAGAAGAGCATATGGGACATCCATGAGACATGAGAGCAGGTAAATATGATAATGTAGCAATGGACGTATCTCATTACAAGTCTAATATCGTTAGTGATTATAGAAAATATAAATTTGAATGGTGAAGATGTTGTTACACCCTTTGGGCCATAGGTATGTTTTATTATGACATTAGATTCTATCTATCTTTTTAATGGGAATCTAGAATTAGGGGTTGATAGCTTGGATTTTTTGGAGAAAGATGTAAGGCATGTGATCTGGACATAGGTATTAATAACTATTTTGTAACCTTTTTCAAGGAATATAAAAACTAAAATTATGTTTTTCATGGTTTGAGAATGACTTTTCTAACAATGGAAGATTAACATGAATAATATGTGGATGGATGGGTTTTGTTTTAGATTTGGTTACAGAGTTTGCGCTTCATTTTTTAAACACTTCTACTATTCCTAGGTAAACATGCACTATTTTTTTTTGAGGGACATTATTGAATGCATGGTTGGCATGATTTTCTTCTTATTGTAAAACCCATATAGCTATCCTAAAAATGGGAAAGTAACTTGATAACTATATTTATCATTAACCAAAGTCACACCATAGATAATCATTATCTCAACCCATCCCTTTAACAATAGTCCCAATGTTTCTCCCTTTTATATCTTAGATATTTTATTTCATTCGATGTAGATTTGTTTGGGCTATTTATAAATTTCCAAAAAAAATTCTTCTCCACATTCAAAAGATATTTTTAATATATCATCTTCTTATATGGTTCAATATTTTAATGATTTTAATTTCTTTAACTGAATATTTTGATGTGAATTTATAGATTATTCTTATAGATCTATGCTGGTAAGGACCTGATCTCCTAATTTTTAATCACCATTTTGAAAGGATATTAGGTTTCCTCTATTGTGAATGTATGAGCCTCTATATAATTGTTCATTATCAGGGTATTCCTTATTAATATTATATATTTCCTTTATTTCATCTTTTATAAATGACTACTCAGATATCTTTGAGGGATAATTTGTAAAAATTAACATTTTTTTATTGTAAAATTGTTTAAAAAGTGTTTTTTAATTAGAAAAAATTATTTCTTTTATGTGTTCAATTAAATAAATAAAATATTATATTAACTCTAAAATAGTTTCATGTTCATGGAGGGGGTAATGATTTTTTTTTATAGAAGTGATTTATAAAATTTCAATCAAAATTTACATGTACTTTTTGAGAAAACAAAGAACACTATGAACCTTAACTGTGTTGGGTTATAGAAATGTGAAAACTATAGTGAGTGTGATTCCACTAGGCGTATAATTATGATTATTATAGAATATGGTATGACTTATTATCATCGAATTCATGATATTTCATCTTAGTATTAATTTTATGTCCTAGTTAGGATTTTATAATTGCTAGGACCCATTTATTCCTGGTTTTATTAATGATGGGAATGTTTCATTCATTCGTTTCATAAATGTTTATCTTTTTAGATTTGGAATATTCTAACTACCTACCTCCATGTTCTCATTCTAGATTATTTCCCTATTATTTTTTATTTGATTATGGGTAGATATAAATGAATCCAAAGAATGTATTATGATAACAATTGTAAAACAAAATATCTATGTGAATATTTTTTTTAGCTAAAACATCATGTTTCATGGTGAAATTAATTTTTTATATTCATGGAGGTATCATATTAGGCATATTCTCCACACACTAAATATTCCTTGGGGTGTTTTTGGACATGGTTTTCATGATACATATAATATTATTGGTGTCATGTAGAATGATGGATTTGGTTGTTTGATGTATCTTTTTTGGTGGAGATTGATTATGTTGATAGATGGTCATATACAGTCTTTTGATTTCTATTTGATTTAATTTTTTATTAGGATTAACCTTCCTAATTATTTTATATATAACATGGTTATATACATATTTTTCCTCAATTTACTCTATATTTTATCTCTATCATGTAATACATGATCCATGTTCTGTTTAGATTTATCAGTGAATTCATTTCAATGGTTTTTTATGTTGATACCTAGGTGCTTCACATAATCCCATGGTGACCAGGAACACTCTTCTGGCCTTCAAGATGGTAATCTTTGTATACATATAAGGTCGATCTAGGTTTGTTCAATAAAAAAATTTATACAGGTAATGAGAATAAAATTTTATAATACGGTGAAATTAGATCCCTTTAAAAATTATTAAGATTTAGATTCCTTATAATGTAATTTTTTTGTAACATTAACATCCAGCTATGTAGTTCATTCCAATGGTGGGTTTAGTTGCATTATCTTATATATGGAATGCGTGTAATGGCTAATCCTTGTAGAAATAGGTTCCCCTATTTGGTATTGTTTTGGTTACACATAGTTTGGAGACCCTAATAATATAATATCATTGTAGGAATATTGTTTCCTTTATCAATATAATATATTGAATAATATTTTCCCTCTCAATTATCCATGAATGATATTACCAATAAGATCCATGATCCATAAAAAGTCAGTCACAAAAAACAATTATAGTAAAATAAAATAAATTAGAACTATATGTTAGTTTACAAAAATATGAGTGAACTGACCCATACATGTCATCATCCACTAGTGATGTTCAATAGTCTAGAGCTCCAAAGAATAATATAGTTCTTGTTTCCATAATTTCCCTTTTGGATAATGAATCCTCTGCCTGATTCTCTATATGAAATACTTGTGAAACATAATGAAAAAAATGATAAAGTTACACAATTATTCGATATGCTTTTTATTATTGTTTACCTAATAAAATAAATGTTGAAAATAATGATAATCTAACCCAATTATTTGAGATATATGGATCTTTTCACACTGTAGGATATGAGGAATTTTAAAAAGGGTTATCTTTTTTGTATGATAAAATATAATAGACATCCTTATTACATATATGTAATACAGGACACTCCACTTAAAAATGATTCAATTGTAGAAAAAATATTCCATAATCATTAAAAATAACATTGAGATCAATCCATAGATAGGAAAATTCATAATATAAAAAACTCATTGGGATATTATGAAAATTTAAAAATTGATTTTTTGTAAGTGATAGAGTTCCATGTGTTAGAGAAAATCCTTCCAAAATAACAAAAAAAATTATTTTTTTCAATAATTGAATCAAGATATATGTGAGAATCACATAAGAAATCACTTAAGTCGTAATTTGTATTAGATGAAAAGTTAACCTCATATACTTAGTCTTCACCCATATGTTGAATTTATTGTGTGTGATAATGCATTTGGGTGATTGAATGTTTTCATTAAGGCTCATTATTGTTATATAATTCATTCATTAATCACCATTGTAAATTTACTATCAATTTAAATGAATTATTTATAGATTTAAATTATTTTTCATCAAATGATTTGATTAGATAATCATAGTAATGAGATGTATTTTTTAGTGTTGTTTCAATAGTAAAAATTGGTAGAAGTTAAAACTAGACCAAGATAAGTATATTGGAAATTCCAATTATGTTTCATCAACAAGACACTCATGGTTATTAAAGCGTAATGTTGGATTTAAGAAGGAAGAAAAAATTTGAATATAAACAATTGACCTTAATTCCAGAAAGAGATTGGGAAAACCCACAGAATGTCTATGTTTGTTATCTGTGTCATTAAAAATAATTCATTAATTCTAAATTTTATTTCATAGAAAATATATTATTTTTAATGTTATTAGTATATAAGAGTTCAAAATAAATCTGTAATTAAATAAGATTGTATTTTTTTTCAAAATCAATAATTAATGGTTATATAAATCACCGAGTTAGATGAAGAGTAAATTATAATGATTTAATGGATATAAATATATGATGTACATTTCCATCTTATTTCTATTATATCATGTGTGAGTTTGGTTTTTAAAATGATGATTTCATAATCAATATACAATATTGGATTTAATACAGATGGTTTTTATTCATTATATTATGTAACATCATTAAGAAAAATATAAAAATAAAAACGTTTTTTCACTTATTATCAATTTTTTTTTAAAATTTGGGGTATTAAATCCCATGATAAAGTGAATATTTTAACGAAAAAATTATGTTTTCACTGTAACATGTAATCACATAGAATTCCATATATAATATGTATATATAGATTATCTATAAAGTATTGCTACTAAAAATAAATATGTTTTATTTCTCTAACATAAAAGAGATTATGTATCTTAGAGTGTTATTATTAAGAGGATATAGTGTATAAGAGGCTAATAGGAATATGTATATGCTTTGAGAAGATCAACGTCAAGAAAAAAAATTATATTAGAGAAAATTAAAATTGAATTTTTATTTATATCCAAATAGAATTCAATATGTGATGGAAAAGATTAATATAAAGAGTTATATTAATAGATTCACAAAAAAGTGTAATATAATAGGTTTCAAGGATGATGATGAAAAAAAAACAGAAATGGTATAAGTATACAATATAAGTTATTATCATTGTAAATAAATAGATCATAAATTAGTGATGATGTAGTATGGTATTTTTTTCGATAATTAAATGAGATGTTATTATGTATGATTATCATAAAAATTTCTATGGGAGTTATATATCAATGTCCATTAGAAATACCCAATATAAAAAGTCTAGCCATTAATGGCTTTGGATGCGGTAAAATAACATATTAGGCCTATGGCCACTCATAATTTTTTTGATTCAACATATGATCATTAATATGCATGAATTGAACACCAGGATCAATGACCTTTTTCTGAAGCATATTGCAAATATTTTTACCAGATCCAAATGAGGATCATTTTCGCATTAATTTATGATTAATTTAATTGGGTGGTGAAATAGAATGATCTTGATTTCTTTTTTCAATAAAGATGTTGATCACATGATTGTCATTTGGGTGTATTTTTATTTCATTAACGATAACCCGAAGTAGACTCCCAATAGTAGTGATATATAGTTGATCCTTTTAATTTGAAACATCATTGATTATACTCTAGTTTCTAGTGATGAGGTATATATCATCTTGCATCACTCCATTTACCATAACCATGATACCTTTAGTATAAAAGGATAATTCACATGACCTCTCATGTTTGATAGAAATGATTTAAGAGGGAATATCTTAGGATTTATAGAAAACCCAAGAGTTCTTCTTCCTTGATAGATAATTCTATAGCGGGGGATGTTTTTCATGATGACCAACCAATAATATTTTCCACAATTATTTATTTATTCGACCCAATTTTTGGGATTCATATTAATTAATTAAACAATAGACCATAATAATATGTTATATCCAGAAGGAACCTCTAACCATGTAATAAAATAATACAATAATTTTATTTATTATATTTCATTATCCCATATACTGATAAATAATTATTTTACAATATAGTAAATATATAAATATCATCAAACTAAATCTACTCTAATCATCCTTTGAAAAATTTAATAAATGCATGATTAAATATTTAAATAAATAGTTTTCATTCAGAAAATAAATAAATATATAATTCATCATGTGATGAATAAATATTAATTAAATATTCAAAAAATTAAACATTTAATAAATAAATAATTACATATTATCATGAGATTATAAACAAATAAATATATATTAAATATTAATGTGATTAAATAATTATCACGGGTTTCAATACATTTTTAATATTCATGATCAATTAATTAATTGTGAATAAATTTTTCTTTTCATAATGAATAATAAAATTTATTCCATCTACTAAATATAATTATTATTTAACTAAAATACATGAAAACACAATATGTGTGACCCTTTATATCTCTTCCTCTGAAACATTTAGTTGGATTGCCTAAAAGTAAAGATTACGGTGTGTAAATGGGTCAAGGAACCCAAAAAAAAGAAAATTTGTGGCAATGAACACAACAACATACAACCCATCAATGTTTAATATAATCACATTCTCATGATATCTCATCAAGGAGGCTACACACCCTTGACATCAACATATATTCTTGATATTTCTATCTTTTTTTATCTAAAATAATCATTTTTTATTCCATTAATATGGAATTTATTTCAATGATTCCAATTAAATAAAATGTCCAAGACATCCTATAATATAAATATAGAATTTAAAAATTATTACATTTCATATTTTTTAAAAAATATCATTCGTGAAGCACCCCACATACCCTACATCCCATGAACATATGGAAACATGGTTTTTCTTATTATGTCATAGTAAATAAGTAAATAAATGAATTAATAACAATATTAATTTGTACGAATCTTTACACATAATTGAAGATAGGGATATCCAAGTGCCCACTAAATTGTGGAATTTCTTTTGCGGGGTCTATTTTTATAATCTCCCTTATTAAAGATTATAAATAACAAACGTCATAAGACAAAGGCTCTTATGATTATGTGTAATCAAACATTACAGTCAACATGTGATATGTCTCATCTTAGAATATTATTCGACTATATTAAAATTTATAAGAATAACATCAAATCACTTCATGGTTCTAATCATTTTGGGGAACAATGATAGATTTTCTAGTGTGATAGATATTCATGAAAATTATCAAATTAATCATACATAGAAGAATAATCAATATGTGAAATGGTATTTATTAATATTAAAATCTATGACAATACATAAAACATAATGTAAACTATAATTAGTTCTGGTTAACTATCAACAGTAGAATCATAGTTAATCTTGATCTAATTACTAAGAAAGGGTTAGTTCTCATAGGTTAAACCTGCCTCTTCATAGTATGGATATAATCATTGGTGTTGCACCATATTTGTGGCTTATGTTTATAAATACACATGAATGTAATGAATATATGTACACTAAAATATAATTACAATGTGAAAATCCCTCAACTATTGATGTTACTGAGTATCTACAACAATTCCCTTGTAATAATTCTAACATCTTAATTAATTCATATTCGATACTTATCATAATAATGATAAAACTCAAAAAAATTATAATCCAAAATTGGAACATAAAAATTTTAAATTACTTCATCAGCTATATAAGTAGCTATAATATACTAGAATTTCATGGATGTCAGATCCATTGATTATAACTAAATTATAATGTATATTACCTTATACTTATTGTGATAATAGATTTAATTGAAAAAAATGAAGACAAATGTAAAATTTTATTGATCGCTATTTTTCCCACATCTCCAGACACTGTAAACTCAAACAGTTCAACATTTTCAATTACTATTGTATAGTTCTAAATACATGTTGGTAATATTATGTTAGATATATTGGATATTAGCCTATTCTAAATCAGTTATATGTAATATCAATCATCCGAACATATCTTGGAATATGAGACAAATTCTAAACACATAACCATCTGAAATTTTATTATTTTCAACATCCACATCATATTCACATGAATCTCCTATAGAAAATATTATGAGAAAACTAAAAATCATTCTTTAATTTTTTTGAACATGTATTTTTCAATACATTGTCAATATATGTACTATTACTTGATTTAGAAAACACATGGGTCTATTTGTTTAAATCTAATTTCTTAGTAGATTGTTTAAACATTAAGTCTTTCTTGGAGAAATACATATTCTAGTATTTAAAAACTGGAAATATATACCATTTCTTTTCCATATGTCATTAATATATATATATATCATTAAAAATTAATGTGGCTCCACTAACCAGTTATTGAATCATTGAACTCCTTAATTTCTAAAACTCTATTCTATGATCAGTTTTAATTTTGGAATCCTTCAATGAATTTATTGAACAAACATATGTTGTTGGAATTTATTTGTGTCACTTATTATATCCTGTTATACCATTTAGATATTGACCATATGGTCCCATTTTAGTCACAACCTATATGTGTTTTCAAATAAAGATTCTTCTAAATGATTTTTCCTTGAAAATAAAGAGTCAAATTTGATTATCATAGAAGTATGAATTGAATAAAATAATTAAAAATTATTTTACTCATTTTGATTTGTATATATATTTTAACTTAGATTCATCCATTCAATAATCAATCATAGTTTATTTTTTATTCGCATATACCATCCATGAATTTTTTCTCTAGAATACTCACCAGTAATATCAAGTATTAAGAACATTCAAAATATAGAGTCACTAAATTAGGATACATGGAATAGATTACACGATTTCATTCATATTTTTCAACCATAGAATGTTTAAATTTACTATTAATTTTTAGGATTCCTTATTATGAAAGAATAATATATATATCACCCAATAAGGTGAACATAAACAACAAGTTTGGTTTTCAATTTCTATGAATTACATGTATCAGGATCCAGAAATAAAACTAATAATGAAAGAGTCTGACATTCCTATGAAAACTCACATGTATCTAGTGCCTTATCAAATAAAATTTAATTTTACTCCTACAATCATTAAATAGGAAGGTTTCCCTTTATGTAGTAATATTTGTTATTTACAAGATTTTAATATCCTTGGTGGCTATGTGTTTATAAACTGAGATTCACTATGCATTTTGTTGTTCATTTATAGCTAAAACCATAGATTAACAAAAAATTCAATAAATACTATAGATTGTGAATTTATTAATTAATTTAATATCATAATTGAAATGGTATCTATAAATAAATTTAATTGGTATAGAGTTATTAAATTAATTTTTATTTGTAGTATATGTCTTGGAAGATGTTATGGAAAAAATAAAACACATTTAAGACTCGTTATTAATAAACATTTTACTACAAACATTATGTTTATGTGTATAAGGAAGTGTGAGTTTATTAATACGTTTACTCTACATGTTTGATCAATGATTACATGGATATGATATTATTTAATAATCAAACATATAGGTTATTTATTATTAACTAGTTTGATCATTTACATCCAAGGGAATGACTAAATTATTTTATAAAAATATCATGAAGTGTGTGAATGTAACATTATCATTAAAATAATTAAAATTGATTTTAGAACACCTTCAATAAGATTTCTTAGTTCAACATTATATATAACAAATTATCTGTATAAAAGCTAACAATTTATTTTTTCTTTTATACCCAGTGTTTTAGCTCATAAAAGACAAAACACTTTTCTTGTTATTATCAAGACAACTAATTTTAGTTCTATTTGAAAAATAATTAATGTTTACACAATCATGAATGTTTTTTGTTTTATATTAACTAGTAATTGTAATGGAAATATGTCATTCATGAGTTGTAGAACAATTAGTTTAGAATAATGTACCCTAAAAATCTATTGTAAATATGAAATATTGTCTCCTTTTTTCAATCTAGACACTAAATGTTTTTGGTAACAGTGATTATAAAATTGCATCAATATTTTATATAAATTTATATATTATTTCTACTCACTACTAAAAATGGTATCACCATTTATCATCATCTATAGGAATCCAAACTTCTTATAATGATATTTATGAAAATTATTATTTCTCAAAAAATAATATACATAAAAAATATTTTTTTAATTTCCAATAATTCCAATTGAAATATTATATTCATTTATGAATGTTCCATAAGTTTAATATTTTACTTTAAATTTACTCAAATTTTTATAATACCATTTATTTCCACAGGATAACTAAACTACCTCATGTTTATTGATTTCCCCAATCATATTTTTACCATTTAATAACATCAGAAATTCTATAACGACTTTGAAATGGAAATGGGATTCTATACATTGTCATTTGATTCATAATTAATGTACAAGGAAATTGGTTCCATTAAAACATTATATATATGGTGATATAGAGTTAGAATATTTTTGAGTGATTAATCTATACAGTTCATTCGATATTGAATGAATAAATATAATCTTGGTAGTGAGGATAATAATATGATATTAATGTATAATTTCATATCCATATGGAGCCTAATATTCATTACTGGTCAATTTTTTCCTTAATTTTGATGGAATTACCAGTAGCTAGTTTGGAATCTTTATATTTATACAAAATAATTCAATTTAAAATATCATTTATCTAAATTATGTCATTTTATATTTTTATATCAACGATATGATATGTCATATTGTAATGATTTATATCCTTATATTGTAGAGTCATCTCTCCTGAAAGAACAAAGAGTTTGATGAATCAAACATAAGAATCAATCTTCATGAATCTTATATTGGCACCCTTATCACCATATATCTATTAATATTGTAGAAGATACAGAATATGGATTCCAATACATAGTATAAATTATTTGATAGTAAATTAATGTAAAAATATTATACCACAACAAAAAAAATGTATTTTTTAGTAAATTACATGTGTTAAAGAATGATCATGATGACTTTACGGTTTCCCTTTCCATTTATATAGTGATTAAAAAAATTGAAATTACCACATTACTGGATTAAAAAATAAATGAGATTAAATGATTTAGTCATTTTTAAGTCTCCTACTATATTATAAATTCATATTTTCCCACATCAATAAACTCAAAATATCCAATTATATAGACATTATTGTAGCCGGGACCCATATTCCCCACTTATACCCTAAGCACGAGATCCATCAATTACTAAGAGGTATTTTGGTAGTCACTCTTTCATTCCATGGTTATAGATCTCCACGATTTCTTGAGTGGAATCCCAAATCCAAAAATCCTAATTCATATATCCTGAACATGTGCCTCAAAGATACATCTGTTACATTAAGGGGTAATTATCTTGTTTTAATCAAGGTTAATTAAACCCAAAAACATTATTAAGTTCCCATATTGAAGTATGTGCCCTTCCAAGGGTTATTGAAAATCTTGGTTCTATGGATTCATTCCAAATCTAGTAATTTAAGGCATAATATAAAAATATATTTGATTAAGGTAATCTTTTAAAATGTATAATCTTTCATACATTGTCTATTTACATGTATTATTAATATTAAGTGGATTTCAATTAATTGATTAACCAAGTGTGGAAAAATATTTACACATAATCCATTAATTTTTTATTCCATTATTTCAATTTAATATTTTAATTTAATTGACCATTATCTATTAACCATAAAATAAATAATTTAACACACATAAATATAATAAATGAAATGTTACATGGTCATGATATTTAAGTAGATGTTTATTTATTATGATGACAATAGATAAACTATTAACCATAGGATAAAAAATCATTGATCTGTTTTAGGATTGATTTTTCATCATTCCACTGTAGTATTGTATATATCATTACTTTGGCCTCACCTAGGACTCAACATGAACCATCTTTATGAACAATGTATCTCTAAATATACAGTGTATTTATTTCAGCCATATGTGAAGGTAACTTGAAAATGGGTTTACATAAATGAAATGCTTGGTAAAAAAAACTCGTACGTAATACATATGGATTGAAAACTCATTGTACATCAATTAAACAACTAATATAATTGTAAAATATTCACCAAATAATTATAATAAAATAAACCATACACATACACATGTATTTCTATGATCAGGATCACCCAATAGTGAAATGAATACCTATATAAAATTAAATGCTAATATTCATTTTGATTCTATATTTTATTTAGATAAAACATTCATGAGATTTTTTAATTAACTTCTATATTAATACATTAAATCATTTTACCATAATCATATTCTAAGATGTCTACGAGATATCCCTCTATAGTTATATGAAATAAATTTAATCCATAAATTAATATAGTAATTACTTATGATTTTCTATGAATAATCTCAATGAGTACCCATTCGAACTACTCGATATGTAATAAGATCTTACACACTCTAGTCATGAAGAATATAACATAAACACAATGACATTCAATTTCATGGATTCTATGAGTAAATATACAATAGACCAAACACATGTTTATTAACATAGGGCATTAATAGTTTAGTTGATGTGAAGTATTCGATGTATTATCAATATAAATTATATGTAGTTAAAAATTTGATAGATAAATTAATTAATCATCTAATATATAATTATATATAACAACCCACATGATATGTACTAGTCAAAAAAATTAAATAATGAACACATGTTGTTGAGGTTTAACGATGTAATAAATTAAATTTTATTTTTTTGTAAACTAGATAGATACACATTGGGTACATCCAGATATTATCTAGGTATCATACTTTTATAATTTCTATGATACACCATTAGGTACTAAATATGTATTTTGGTGCCATATTTTCTAATCCACACACCATGTATATCTTGGAGAATCCCTATAACCTCCGTGGTATATGTATTCTATTCCTTATTTCATTTAATTAATACACAACATTATATGGACCCCATGTTTTCAATAGTGAGAAAACATAGACTACATGGTGGTTAAGTGAGTTAAACATCACATTTTCTATCCAAAAATGTTCCAAACTATCCTAATCAATAGGTGGTTTTAATTTAATTAAACATTAATGTAATTAATCCACAGTTGCATATAGAATTTAAATAGTTTTCCTAGAGCATTGAACAGGGGTGCATGAAAGGTAACTTGAGTTAACATTTTTTGTAATATTTTGTTATTCAGTATAAACCCTTGGAACCTCATAAAAGATTCTTCATATTTTATCCATTAATTATTTACCTTAATTGGGTTATTAGAGTAAAAAATAATGTATGAAGAAACAATATAAAAATATTTAGATTAAAAGAATGAATTCCTTGAAATGAAAATAATCTTTTACATATGTAAATCTTCCAAAATAATATAATAATTATAAAATAAACATGAACATTCTATTACCATTTGATGGTATTGAATTGAATTAATGTTCATATTGTACATACAGGTAACTACAATTTTATAGGATTCAATACATATTTTTTTTATAACTATAGAAGATCATTTTCATTTTAATGAAAAATATATCCAATTTCATAAAATCATACATTATCCTTGAGTTCGTTCTTTGAGGAAGGTATTGACCATACAAAGGAGTTTGGTTGTACATTTTCTGTTAATGATGAAGAAAATTAGGGTCCTTCTAATAGTGATCCACATAATCTCATTTTATCTTGTAATGTTTGTTACGATTCTCTAAGTGCTAGAGTAGTGGTACTAATCATCTTTTTTTACTCAATTGATTGAGATAATGATCCCTTTGTTTTAAAAGGGTAATTTACTTGATCTCATCATCGTGAGATAAAAGGAATAAAATATAATCACAAGATCATAAGAAAAAACCTATAGATGTTTTTCATTGAGAGATTATTTTCTAGAGGGAATAATATTGTGAACGATGACAGACCAATCATAATTCTCATAATTTCTTAATTATATACCTAGTGCTAATGTTTCAAAATTTTTAATAGAAAAAGTTAACTTCATTATATGATAAGCCAAAAACAACCTGAATCCAGGTAAAAAATTTAAAATATTAATTTATTTTTTATCTTCCTCTAACCATCACAAAAAAAATTATTTTAAAGTATACTAAATAAATATTTTTCACTAGAAAAAATCTGATACACTCATCCCTGTTAATATTAATTAATCTCTAAAATAAATATGAAACTAATTTTCCTCATTCAATATGTAAATATATATTTTTTTCATAGTATAATGAATAAATATTTAATTAATATTAGTGTTATAAAGTAAATTATTTAATTTATTAAATAAATAATTATTTCTTACCTTGAAAATATTCAAATGTAAAGAAATATAATATATTTATGTATATAAAAAATTAACCCAAATATAAATAAATATTTAATATTTTTAGGGTGATGAATTAATCCAGAATAAAAAAATTAACTCATTCTAGGGAACATTATTTATTACATTTGTTCAATGTCAATACTTTTTAACTGAGATCAACGAACATGCTCTGTGTGCAACAATCTAGACATATTTCTCATGTGAGTTATGTGGGCACACATTAAATCCAAAATTACTATTTGAAGACTGGTATAGAAACCCGTAGATTAAGATAATTTTAGAAAATGATGACAACCACATATGACTACTTACTCTATAATACAATCTCATTTTATTCATATATCATCAAGAAAGATTCACAACCAAATAATCAACCTATATGCAAGATTCTTTTCATTAAAAAGAGGAACTAAACATTTAATTACACAACGTACATTGAATATAATTAAAAACCCATTTCAATAAAATGAAATAGAAATAAAATTCCATAAATAATGAAGGAAAAATCATTACCCAACTTATTTATAAATAATGAATCTTTCTTTAGGAACATAACATACCCTACTTCCCATGAACATACTTATTCATGGTTTCAATGATTACATAAATGTATTTGAGTCATGACATGTATGAATAATAGAATTAATGTCTATGGATCATTAAACAGACCTTCAGACATGAATTATCAATGACATGGTAATATGTGAAATTTGTATAGGCAGATTTGTTCTCATAATCTCTCATTTTGAAGATTAAATTGTGGTAACATCATGATATGAATTACCATCCTCAAATGAGTAATCATAAATGAAGGACCCCGGGACACCCTGAGAGGGGAGGGGTGAATCAGGGTGACCACTTTTTCTTTTAATGTGTTGGATCTTGTTCCCACATTGGTAGGAACTTGTAGAATCTGTATGACGATTATGATCAGAATGAAAACATTCACATGCACAGAGAAGACACAGCCATTTTTACTTGGTTCACCACTAAGGGCTACGTCCAAGGAGCATACGCCGATAGGTTGCCGGTCGTACCTAAATCCACTATGCTTCACTAGCTGCGGATACAAAAGTTCAGGTACAGACACTCTGTCCCAGGCACACTGCCTTTACAATTGTTCAGGGATAGCTCACTGCGTCCCTCGGGTCACTCCCGTTGACTCCCCCTGGCTCACTGCCATTGGTGAAGTCCCACTCAGTTTATAGACGTGAAGGTCTCTTCAATAGATGTGCATTGAAGTCTTTGCCTCTGATCAGCATGAGACTCTGCTTGCATCGAATTCCGAAAAAGATGCACTAGAACGCACAGAACCACTGAACCGGATAACCAGAACTTGTAGACAAACCTGACTAAAAATTGCGCCCAACACCAACCCTTTGCGCGCAAAACCTTCCTATTGCGCGCAAAAATTACTTTTCGCGCGGAATAATATTTCGCGCAAAAATCCCCTTTTTCGCGCAACTCCGAATATTTCTCGCAAGCCCCTTTACGCTATCCTTTTTCGCGCAACAGACCTCAGATCTTCTCTGAGTCTCTCAACTTCTCGAAAGAAGGGGTCACCTCATATTTATAGGCGACTGAGACCACTGCGCGCAGAAACCCCTTCGGCGCGGAAAACCTCTCATCTGGCGCGTAATCTTTCGCCCAGCTTAAGTATTTCGCGCACAACCCTTATTTTCCGCGCAGCCCATGCCTTTTCCATTTTTCACCAAACTAATTTCGAAACACTATTTGCGCGAAAAACCTTGATCCCCTATTTCGCGCATCCCGCTGTTTTTTCGTGCCTAACATAAGTATTTCGCGCAAGCCTCTTATATTTCGCGCACCAGAATAAACTCATCCAACAATCTCCCCCTTTGGGTTTGTTGGCAATCAGAATAAATTCAATAGATCTCCAACCATGAGGAAATCCAAAACGCTAGAATCAACTCATCCAACACTCTAAGTCTACGTGAGCAATGCTCGGTGTAGAAAACAAGAGAGGAAGCTTGAATTGGGTCTTAGTGTTTTGAAATTCTCCATGACGCCCGATGTTATCCTTATTAAACTTCTCATCACAATCTTACACTTCCATCACGGAAGTATTTCTTGCCGCTTGCCGTGAATTTCTTGCCTTGAATTCTCTTGCCTTGAATTTATTCCTTTCTCCCCCATTGACAATAAAACCAAAGACCGAAAAGTTTGTTCAACGTTCAGCTCAAGCCATACTCCCCCTGGATAGTATCTCCCCCATAAACCTGCATCACAGCCATAAGCAGATAAAAACAGTTAAGACAAATGGGGAGAGGGGACTTCCGGTGCCTCCTTATGCAGTAGGAGGTGGTCGAACACCGAGGTTCAACCGATGCTTCTCGAACACAGCCGAGGACAATGGCTTGGTTAGGATATCAGCCACTTGCTCATTAGTTCCAACATGATCCATTTTAATCACTCCTTGTTCAACCTTTTCTTTGATAAAATGATACCGTATTTCAATATGTTTTGTATGAGAATGTTGAACCGGATTCTTCGTGAGATCAATTGCACTTTTGTTATCGCAATAAATCACCATTGGTTGCTGCACCTTATCACCAATATCTGTTAGCTGCTGCTTCATCCAAAGAAGTTGAGTGCATGCTTTTGTGGCGGAGATATATTCAGCTTCAGCAGTACTAAGAGAAGTACTTTCTTGCTTCTTGCTCAACCAGCCAACACATTTATGCCCAATATAGAAAGCTCCACCACTAGTGGACTTTCTGTCTACTACATCCCCAGCCCAGTCAGCATCAGAAAACGCTGATAATTCACTGTCCCTGCCTGCAGCAAAAAATAACCCGAAGTTATGTGTGCCTTGAATATACCTCACGATTCTTTTTACTGCTGACATGTGTTCCTCCTTTGGATTACTCTGAAAGCGGGCCGCAAGGCATGTTGCAAAGACAATATCTGGCCTTGTCGCTGTCAGGTACAGTAGGCTTCCAATGATCCTCCTGTACATGGTGGGATTAACAGAGTTCCCATCCTCATTCTTTCCAAGTTTAGTTCCAACAGCAATCGGAGTTGACATTGGTTTGGAGTCTTGCATATTGAACTTCTTCAGAAACTCTCTTGCATATTTTTCCTGAGAAATGAAAGTGTATTCCTTCTTTTGAATCACATGCAACCCCAAGAAATATGTGAGCTCCCCAATCATAGACATTTCAAATTCTGATTTCATGTGGTTGGAAAATTCATCCACTGATTTCTGTCTGCTGCCACCAAAAATGATATCATCAACGTAGAAAAGAACCATGAACTGATCTTTTGGAGAATTATTCACATAGAGATTGTGATCAACTCCTCCTCTTTTGAATTAGAACTTCTTGAGATATGAATCTAGCCGTGAGTACCACGCCCGTGGTGCCTGCTTCAAACCATATAGAGCTTTCTTTAGTTTTCAGACCTTTGTTTCATCGGTACCCAAGACAAAGCCCACTGGTTGTTCAATGTAGACTTCTTCTTCGAGTACACCATTCAAGAATGCTGTCTTGACATCCATTTGATATACTTTATATCCTCTTTGGAGTGCCATGGCAAGGAAAATCCTGATTGACTCCAGTCTAGCCACTGGAGCAAAGGTTTCTTCAACATCAATGCCTTCAATCTGAGAGTATCCTTTACACACCAGTCGTGCCTTGTTTCTGATGACACTTCCATGCTCATCAAACATATTTTTGAAGATCCATTTGGTACCAATCACATTGTGACCTTCGGGTCTCTGGACAAGATCCCATGTCTGATTCTTGTAAATTTGGTCTAATTCATCATTCATGGCTTTCACCCAAGATATATCTTGTGCAGCTTCTTCGAATGAGGATGGCTCTACAACTGATAGAAATGCAGATTGCGTGGTATTCATCATCCTTCTGGTTTGAGTGGGTGCACTCCTATCCCCAATTATGTTGGATGGATCAATCTCAGCTCTTCGATTTCTCCTGCGAGGTTCAGTAGTATTCTCTTCAGCCATAGTTTCTTCTTCAGATTCTTCTTCTGAGTCAACATCATTATGTGATTGATGAGTGTTTTGAACAGCTTCCTCTATTTTTGCATTTGTAGTTTCTTCATGTTCACATTCTTAATGACTTTCTATCACATCAGCATATGACGTCCGTGAAGCATTTGTGGTTTTCTCTTCAATTATCTTAACATCATTGCTTTCCACAATCCTTCCCAAACGATTGTTGAAGCATTTGTAGGCTTTTCTGTTCATTGAGTAACCGAGGAAGATTCCTTCATCTGCTTTGTCACCATATTTCCCCTGATTTCCTTCTTTGTTTCTGATGAAGCACTTACTTCCAAAGACACGAAAGTATTTTAGAGAAGGCTTCCATCCATGCCACAATTCATATGGTGTCTTTGTCTCACCCATATAAAGTCCTGTTCGATTCTGAATGTACACTGCAGCTTGAACAGCCTCTTTCCAGTAATGTCGTGGAGTACGACTCTCAATCAGCATAGTTCGTGCCATGTTGTTCACCTGTCAATTCCTTCGTTCAACAACTCCATTTTGTTGTGGAGTTCTCACAGCAGCTACCTCATGTTGTATCCCATGCTTCTCCAGATAATTTTCAAATTCAATGGACGTGTATTCTCCTCCATTGTCAGATCGCAACACTTTGATTGTTCGTCCAGTATCATTCTCGGCGATTCGCCGATATGTTTTCATGCAGTCAAGGACTTGTCTTTTCCTGTGAATGACCATCACACATGCCATTCTACTGTAATCATCAATGAAAAGGACAAAGTACCTTTCTCCATGTGTTCCTGCAAAATTTATTGGACCACAAACATCTGTATGAATCAGATCAAGAAGGTGAGATGATCTTTTCTTCTTTGGCCGATATGAACTGCAGACCAGCTTCCCACGAATACAAGCATCACACGATTTTTCACGCTCACGCTTCAGGTTGGGAATTTCCATGACAATTCTCAATTTTGATATTTTCTCCATGTCTTGTTGATTGATGTGTCCCAATCTCCGATGCCAAAGATTGTTTTCTTCTTCAACAGTCATGTAACATACATTTTATTCACTATCAACCTGATACAAGTTTCCTTCTGTTCTGCATCCCTTCATGAGAGAATTGCCAGTTTTTCCCTTGATAGTGCAGCCTTTCTGATTAAAAGTAACAACAAGTCCTGAGTCATAGAGTTGACTCACGCTGAGGAGATTATGACGTAGGCCATCTACGTAAAGGACTTCAGTCTTCTTTAGTTCTCCATTAGCTAATTTGGTACTTCCACTCCCTTTGATTTTCAGAGCCCCATCAATACCAAATCTTACTGTACCATCAACATTCTTTATGATATTTGTTAGTAGGCCGGCATTACCTGTCATATGAGATGAACAACCACTATCTAGAATCCAGGTACTGTTGTTCTTGGTAGCTTTGAGGGCTACCTCTGCAAGGTTTGATTTCTCAATCTTCCTTTTTTCCTTCCATGAGACATTAGATTGAGTAAATAGAACTGATGGCCTTTCAACTATCTCTTCTGCAAACCCAGGTTCTTCATAGTCAAAGTCTTCTTTAAGAGGTGAGAACCTGTTTGATGTAGCAACATTGTCTTGCTGACGAGACTTGACATGTCTGGAACTTCTGTATGAGGTGTCAATGTCCCTTCTCTGCTTGCAATTAATGGCCTTATGACCAAAGTTAGAACAATGAAAACAATATCCATAGAAATTATTTCTTCTATAAGAATTAGGATATGAAATTGTTCTCCTTTGTTGAGCATCTATATCTTCTCCATTCAGATAGCTTCTTGCCTCTTCACAATAAGACATGGTATGGCCCAAATAGCCACAGAACTGAAACTTCATGAGAAGAAATGTCTTCTCACTTGAATTTCTCCATATAGCTTCTTCCTTGGGAGAATACTAAGACTATCTGCCATTTTTGAAAGTTTGAGGATAATTTTCAGATCTCCTTTTAGTTTGGATTGAGGGTTCCCTTTTCAGAACTCTAGGTAATATTTCAACATGTTCAACTTTCATCTTATCTTTCTTTTGGATCTTTGCACTTCCAGCAGTTGATGACTCAGCCTCACAGCCAATTCCACTCTTTCCCATGCAAGCGGGTCTTTGATCACTCAAGATTTTTCCAACCCCATCTGAACCACACTTGGCTCTTGCTAGTAATTCTGCATCTGAGAATCGTCCAAACTGTATTTTCTTCCTTGATTCTTTTGGAACTGATTCATTCTCCAGTTTACTCCTTAGAGTAACTACTTCCTCCTCAAGACCCTCAGCAGTCTTGGATTTTTCATCCAGTCTGGATGTGAGGTCATTGATGACCTTTGCCTGCTCTTCAATTCTCAGCTTCAGATCTACTACATCATCATTGCTTTCAATTATTTTAGATTGTACCTTCACAAATTCTTCCAGTCGTTCAATTTCAGCTTCTAGTTGATCAACATATTCAGTTGATTCTTCCACAATTGATTTCCACTTATTGCAGCTCTTACATTTTATCTTAAGCTTACTAACCGCATCCTTATGTTGCATCTCAGGATCTACACAAGTTCTCAGTTTTTTTTCTCCTTCAGTATCTTCTGGCTTTTCAACAGTGGCCATCATAAAAGCATGGTTCCCAGTTTTGAATTCTGGTTCTTCTTCATCACAGAATTCAATATCATCTTCTTCCTCTTCACAGACAAAACTCTTCCTTTGCATTTTTTTTCCAGATTTGAAGTCTCCCTTTTTGAAGAACCTTCTCTGAGGCTTCTTGAAGTTTTCATCCTCACTATCTTCATCATTGATCATTTTTAAACACTGAGAAGCAATGTGCCCAACTTTTCCACAACGGAAACATGCGAGAGGTAACTTCCCTTTGAATTTCCCTTTCCCCTTCTGGAACTTCTTTGCAATGAGAGAAAGAATGTCTTTTTCTTCGTCATCTTCACCGCTACTATCCTTTGATATTTTCAGTTTATACATGGCCTTGAATGCCATTTCCTTGCTCACCCGAGTCGTAGCATCTTCAGGTTTGACTCTCATTTCATATGCTACCAAACTGCTCAGTAGATCATCTAAAGAAAGTTTGGAAAGATCTCTTACCTCAAGGGATGACACCTTCGCATTATAAAGAGGTGGAAGTCTTCTCAATATTTTCTTTACAATATCAATGTCTTTGATTTCTTCACCTAGACCCCGAATAGCTCTAACCACTTCGGTAATTCGATTGAAGAAAGAGTCTGCATTCTCGTCTGGATGCATCTTCAGATCATCAAACCGATTGTGCAGCACTTATAGTTTCGCCTCCTTCACTTTTCTATCACCTTCATAAATAATCTCAAGTTTATCCCACATGGATTTTTCTGAGGTGCAATTCATCACTTTTAGGTAGATCTGATCAGAAAGGGCTGCAGTGAGAGCATTCTGTGCTTTAGCATCTGCATCAAGATGTTTCCTGTCTGTTTCAGTCATAGCCAGACCTGTTGGATCAGTGACATGTATTCCTTGCACAGTAGAAAAAAGAACTTCCATTCCAAGAGATCTTAGATGAGATCTCATTCTGTTCTTCCAGATCTGGAAATTGCTTCCATCGAAGTGAGGGACTCCGCTGACATTTACCGCGTTTTCCATGACGAAGAAGGTCAGATTCAACACCAGCAACCATTACCCTCTGATACCACTTGAAGGACCCCGGGACAAGCTGAGAGGGGAGGGGTGAATCAGGGTGACCACTTTTTCTTTTAATGTGTTGGATCTTGTTCCCACGTTGGTAGGAACTTGTAGAATCTGTATGATGATTATGATCAGAATGAAAACATTCACATGCACATAGAAGACACAGCCATTTTTACTTGGTTCACCACTAAGGGCTGCGTCCAAGGAGAATATGCCGACAGGTTGCCGGTTGTACCTAAATCCACTATGCTTCACTAGCTGCGGATACAAAAGTTCAGGTACAGAAACTCTGTCCCAGGCACACTGCCTTTACAATTGTTCAGGGATAGCTCACTGCGTCCCTCGGGTCACTCCCGTTGACTCCCCCTGGCTCACTGCCGTTGGTGAAGTCCCACTCAGTTTATAGACGTGAAGGTCTCTTCAATAGATGTGCATTGAAGTCTTTGCCTCTGCTCAGCATGAGTCTCTGCTTGCATCGAATTCTGAAAAAGATGCACTAGAACGCACAGAACCACTGAACCGGATAACCAGAACGTGTAGACAAACCTGACTAACAATTGCGCGCAACACCAACCCTTTGCGCGCAAAACCTTCCTATTGCGCGCAAAAATTACTTTTCACGCGGAATAATATTTCGCGCAAAAATCCCCTTTTTCGCGCAACTCCGAATATTTCGCACAAGCCCCTTTACGCTATCCTTTTTCACGCAACAGACCTCAGATCTTCTCTGAGTCTCTCAACTTCTCGAAAGAAGGGGGTCACCTCATATTTATAGGTGACTGAGACCACTGCGCGCAAAAACCCCTTCGGCGCGGAAAACCTCTCATCTGGCGCGTAATCTTTCGCCCAGCTTAAGTATTTCGCGCACAACCCTTATTTTCCGCGCAGCCCATGCCTTTGCCATTTTTCACCAAACTGATTTCGAAACACTATTTGCGCGAAAAACCTTGATCCCCTATTTCGCGCATCCCGCTGTTTTTTCGCGCCTAACATAAGTATTTCGCGCAAGCCTCTTATATTTCGCGCACCACTTCCTTTTTTTGCGAAGCTCCTTTTGCAGACAATCCATGTCTTCATTTTCCGATTTTGAGGCCCCAAAAATTTGGCAAACACTGGGAAACAGCGCCACCTTCAATACTGTTGTCTGCTTGAACTGTATGATCACTTTGCTGGAACACATTCGAAACTTCTACTGAGGATTGACAACAAACACAAACCATACACCAAATCATGCTTTGAAGAGCCTGGTTCCAACAATAAATGATATTCCACAAACTATGGATCCCATATTATAATGATTTATAACAGTTGAAAAATATATAATAATATCATCATAACACTTTGGGGTTCTTATCATAGAGGGGAACAAAAATTCCATTTTAGTGAAATAGATATTCTAGGCCTTTTTCAAATTAATTTTTCAAATAATAATAAATTAATATATAATAAGGAATTTATTAATATTTAAATCCATGAATATACAAGAATTGTTAAGTATACTGTATTTTTCATTAGGGGACCATCCCCAACAACCATTGGATGTGGGAACACCCTATAGGCATGTTACAATACCAAAATATGTCAATATAGAAGACTACATAATATGAGTCTGTCATGTCACTAGAATTAAAAAATACAAGTATAGTAAGTGTTCTGAATGATGATTTTCATTACCCACACTTTTCATACTTTTCTATTTTATATTAATTTGATGAATATTCTTTGTATAACATTATGATCCACACCATAATCACATAGGTCATGTATCATTGGAAAATTAGAAACGTAAATTACCCATTTATAAAATATATACAACATCTTCCACACATTTCAATATAATTAGAACCCTTCATAATCAAATTATACTTATATCGTCGTTCTTTATCTAGTGAAAGGAAACTTAAGAAAAGGGTGAGCTTGTATGCTCAGTAAGGGCATGCGACGAAGATATCAATGATCACATAATAATAAATAGTCATAAGGATATAATTTCATGATATTATTGATTTAAAATAATAATATACATATGAAAGATAATAATCTCAATTCAGGGAATAAATCATATATGTTCACAATAAATGATTCATAGGGAAATCAAAGAACATGAACTATCAATTCCTAAACTAGGTATAAGACATTGATTTTTTGAATACATATAGGCATAAAAAATTCATTCTGTAGTAGTAAAGGATAATTTTGAAGGGTATCATAGTGAAATTGGACTACTCCGTAAACCATAATATTAATCAGGGTTCACTCTTAGTACTATCATAGTGGATATAGTACCTTATTGGATCGGTTTCACTCCCAATTTATGTTCTATTTATCCCATGATATTTCTATATTTACACAATACACTGGAGGAGGATATAGGTCCCACCCATTGAATAATTAAAACCATACTTTTTTGTATCACAAGATAAAAAAATCATGATATATAATCCTAAAAAAATAAATTTGATATATAGACTTTTGATAAAAGAAAACCCAGTGGGAATCAAATGGGTTTCATAAAAATTCCTCATATCATCAGAACATAACCCATGAAAAAGATAAAAGTTTCATTAATAGTGTGTAATCGTATTCATAAAACATCCTGATAATGATTATAGATTGTATCCATAGATCATATCACCACTATGAAATTACTAAAATATAGGGTTCATGTCTTTGATGAAAAGAAATTCCATTAAAATATCATTAAAACATTGATTCCAAAAATAACCTTTTTAATTTTGAAATCACTTATTAAAAAACAATTAAATATAAAGGAAAAATTCATTTAAATGAACCATTAAAACATGTAATGTGAGCTTCAAATAAATATTTTTCCATTACGGTGGGAAAATATATTTATACAATATAAGTTAAAAAACATTCCTATTATAAATATATCCAAAAATCCACAATGTACAACATTTGGAAGTTGAAAATAAGATTCCATTCCAAGCATTTTTTAAAAATTCAATTCTGGGTAAAATTGACATTAAAAAACAATATGATAATAGTAAAAACCTTTCTTAATTTTTTTAGGAACGTAATATATCAAATAAAAAGTATGTTCAACCGAAGAGGGAAATGATATAAATTTTCCAAAAAACATATTTTTGGTCTCATGAGTACATATTGTGATAAAAAATAAAGCGAAATTTTTATTTTCAAGTAATAAATAGAGGGGAAGAAAATAGATGATTTTTTTATATATCATAATATTTCTTCATTGTAGAGAAAATAATATACAATTTTGAAAATTTATGATATTGTATAATAAAACTCATATATTTTTAGTAATGTTTGAATCATAATTCCAATAAAATAAAAAGAATAATTTGGATATGAGAATCTACATAATTCGTATAATATTCATAATAAAATACATTCATGTAAAATATATTAACCATGTAATAAAAATATGTGTTGTATAAGGAATCTATCCCATATAGATAAAAGTGAGATAAAAATTATATACCATATGATATATTTATTTTTTATATATTGGAACTTCTTGTATAAAAAAGTATATATTTATTATAATTTATTTATATTTCCATAATCATATTTATTGTAAAATATATGATTTATTTATAATATTTTATCACCCATTTGTTAACACTTCATTCTTAAAATCCTTGATTCATGTGATATTATCATCATTTTGCATGAATGTCATGGTTTCGTGGTTTTGGTATTTGTTTATTGATACTAGTTAAATCATATAAATTATTTTAAAAATGACATAACTTAAATATTTATTTACTATATATCTGTTTATTATCATTCATTAATGAAATAGATAGAAAAATTAATTACACTATTCATGGTGACGGTAGGTCGTTCGTACACAAGAATGATGTTTTGTTTTTTCATCGAATTAATGAGAGAAAGGTAATTAATAAATCATCTTTAAAGAATATTTTCATGTTATATATACATATATATCATATATATTAATTTAATATATACTTATTTCCATATAATTAAAATGGAAAAAATTCAATCATGTCGCTTCGTGGAGGTTGTAGTCTGCACGTATGCACGAGAAATATTATCGTTGTGTAGTGGATTTTATATTAGGTAGGTAGTTATGATATTAATAGTAAAGATGTATACATATGGCATAAATATAATATGTAAACTTTAAACCCACCAAATAACCATCCATAAAATATGGTGATGAAATATTAATTGTATCACAATGTGGAGATAGTAAGCTATATGTACGCTCGTGCTATATTTTCAGCAATATTTTGGTTAAAAAAATAGTGTATAATGTTTTTATGATAATAATAATGTGATTTTAGAGTATTATAGATACATAATTTATTATTTTATAGTAATATTAAATTTTTAGAAGAGTTAAGGAAGAGGATTAAATAAACAGATCGGTTAAGACAATTCCATATTCTCTGAAATGACTCATTTATATCTCCTATAAAATGGTCTATGAATGCCCTTTTAGAAATACCATAACATTTATAATTTTTATAGATATGTATAAAAGTGATATTTTGGTATTTTTAGAGATAGGAGGTTCAATGTGGTGGGAATAATTGAGAGAGAATGTTCCATTTTATAATTAAAATTTGATATACTTTGGGAATTTCTCAAGAGATTAAATTATAAATAAACTAACTATCATGATAAATGTCGCAAAATGGGTATTTATTCAACTTTAAGGTTGTGTAGGGTATTAGTCCATAAAAAATGGAATTCAGGATAATAATTGGGTCATTCTAGACCTTATAATTTTGATTAACCCATAGTTAACCTATTTTAATATTTTAAGTATAATAACCAATTTTTTAATATTTAATGGTTTTTAATTTTTAATTATAAGGTGAATATTGGCCAATAAATGTCCATTTTATGAATATTTGGGCTTTATCATATCAAAATTGTCTTATTAAAATATTTATATCATATTGAAATTATTTAATAAGATTTTATTTTGAAAAAAATATCATCATTGTCAATTTTGAAACTATTCAATTAATTTGACTTAAAATGCCTAATTAAAAAGATTCAATGTTAATAAAATATTTGAACTCCATACATATATTTCATATTCACATATAAAATTATTGTGACATAATAATATTCTCATATTATATCACATTTAATATTTTCAAAATCATATATTATATTTTTTTTATTTGTGAAAAAAATAATATGTTGGCATTGTATAAGTATTTAAGGTAATTACATAATACATAAAAATTATAACATAAATTACCATAACATATATAATTTAATTATTAATATAATTAAAACTATTATTCATTCATGACAAATTATTCCGCATGTCAGCACATAATGGTTATTTCAAACTATGAAAGATATTTTTTGTAATATTCATTGATTCGAATAATATATAAATAAAATAAATTAAAAAGTATATATTAAAAAAATTCATTTCTATGTGGATAAGGGTAAAATTATATACATCTAACAATAATTACGAAAAAAATATGTCTTTATCACTAATTTTTAATTTAGATTAACTGGAATTACCCTTTACCAATGTAATAAATTTTAACACGTTTTATATTCTTATTGATGAAAAATAAAAAGGACCTATTTGAAAAATATAAATCCTATGTTTTCAAATATGGAATATATTATATCCTAACTTATTCCTATAATTGGTTGAAAGTAAATTTTAGAATAAGTGTTCAACACGTTATGAAAACCACTTTTAGTAGAAAATATTTTAATCATAAAACATGGTTTATTGTTATCACATCCCTAAAAAACATTAAATTAGTTATAAAAATATTTTTTTAATATATCATATATAAATATCAATAAAATAATTCACTAATAGTTATAAAAATTAATTAATTGATATAAAAACACATTGTTTACATTAAAATATTTTGTTTCAAATATTTAGTTTTTAATAATGAAAATATTTGTTTGAAAATTAAAAAAAAATCACTTCAATAAACAAAATTTATATATTTATAATAATATAGATGTAATTTTAAATTTATCCTTTTTTTAAAAAATTGTATCTTTTTATGTGTTTGGAACAAAATACATTTCTCAATAATAAATATTATTTTCTCTGTTCACTAAAAAAATATGACATTTCATAAATATCTCAGAAATTCATCCAAATATAATTTTTATATGATGATTTAAGAAATGTATTTTTTTTATTTAATAAGTTTTTTTATATTTTTTTAATATTAAATTTAATGTTTAAAAAAATATAATAAAAACTTTTTAAAAGAAATGTACTTTTTAGACATAAAATATCTTTTCTAAAAAATCGATGCTTATTTCTAAAGATTTAATCAATATATTTATATTTAGAAGGATATTTTTCAAATATCACATAAATAATTTTATCCATTTTATACCCTCTAATTTAACAAGTTGGTTATAATGGTCACATAATAATATTTTAATAATATATCATGGTTCCTTTAAACATAGTGTTGCGTATTTCCAAAGCTATTGAATAAATTTAATTTAATTGAAAACAAGATATTTTATAAAATATATTTTTACTAAATACCTCCCCCAAATATATTGTGGAAATTAAATTTTTCTCGATAATCAATGGTTTATTATTTGTATATTCTTTTTTGAAACCCCACATAGTAAAAATGGTTAATAAAACATCCCTTTAAAATAAAAATGTAAAGTATAAAAATAACCATGAAACTAGGTTTAAAAATATGAAAACATTTTTGGGAAGTGAAAATAATGAAATGTAAGAGAGAAATAATTCCCAAAGATTAATAAAAAATTATAGAGATCATGGTCGGTAGAATGTTAAGAGCCAAAATACAATATATCAATTAGGGATAAAAGGTTGTCAATTCATCAGAATTTAATGTTGTATGGAAATAAATGTGTCCAAATATCCTCATCCTAGAGTTAATGGTATCTATTATAATCATAATTATGAACATAAAGAAATATACTTACATGAAAATTATAATGTATTCCATTATTCATTTTCCATCATAATTGAATCTCTTTCTATAAACAATGAGTATTCTAGATGTATTTCTCATGCCTAGAGCACTAAAATCATCGGCTATCTAATAATAAAAGTATATCAACATATTCCTCTTATCATTTGGTATTATCCAAAAAAAATAGCGTAAGATAAATTTCAAATTGAAAAAACCCATTATATAAATAAATACAACATTAATATCAAAAACTGTAGTTACATTAATAACCACTACATTAAATAATGTATTAATCACAAAGGCTATATCATACCCTTTGGATTATATCATTATAAATTAAATTTATTTCTTCAAAAATAATCTTTCATGTTAAATCATTTGTTACATGTAACACCCCAACCTTCCACGGTATGCTTCTCTTTGAATAATACAGTAGCGTGTGTTGTACACAACTTCGAGATCTAACACACACCATAACCAATAAAACCAGCCTTTATGAATAGTAATACCCAATTTTTGAAATTTTATAAATTTTATCTTTCCAAATGTACTTCATTTTTTGATTCGGAATATCAAAATTATCTTAGGGTGAATTTTTGGTATTTTTTCTGAAAACATTAAATTTTTTATGAATAATGAAAAAACATTGAGTTATAATTTAAAACCAAATTATTATTTAAATAATTATTTATTTTATTTAAATTTAATTAATGTAAAAATAGACACATGATACCTATATATGTTCAATGTAATTCATTGGAGTTAGTTTATAATAATTTTAGATATATAAAAATTTTATTGAACTTCTCACCGTCTTTTACCCACCTCCTAGGAGAATTTTGAAATTCACAAAAAACATAATTTTACCACTTCTATGAGTGAAATTTCGAAAATCCAAGAGTCATGGTTAATATGAAGGAGTAAAATTTTGTTCAATGGGATGAAAATAATTTTTGGTGAATAGTAACTTTTTTTTATTTACCACGGTTAAAAGTAAATAAAGAAATTTAGGGTAGAAATGATATTAATATTACACTAACACATGTCCTAATTCTACTGAAAAAGTGTATATCGACCATAAACAACCTTAGGTATAAAATATTTTCATTTAGGTCCACTAGGATTAGATTGGGACATTTATTATTATTTAATTCAAAGAAGAGTTAAAAGAGGTAAAATCAATGTTTAATAACTAATACATTTTTAATATATGGTTATACATAAGATAAATTAGATGATAAATATTCATTAAAAAGATAAAAATATTTCATACATTATGGTATTTTGTTTCTAATTTTTTGACATTATATAATTTAATTTATTTATGACACAATGGTGATGCAGTAATTACCTAATGAATGAAATATTAAAATAATTGATATTATAAATATCAAAATAAATGTAATTTAATACTTTTTATGAATTACACTAATTTTATAAGTTAATATGACATATTATTAATGGTTATATAATTTTAATTCAAAGTAATAATGCTAGTATGAGATTATCAAAAACAGATTACCCAATAGTGTCAAAATTGACATAAAAGAGTTTTAAAAAAATATTATATTATTAATTGATATTATATTCCTAAAAATATATGGTTCTGAAAAAGGACTTATATAATGATAGTTGTATCATTAATGGACCACTTTGGGGTCTCTTGGAGGTATATAGTACATTTATTAACTATATAATATAAAAATACAAAAATACATGGTAAATGAAAAACAATTTAACTTATAGTTAAATATAAATGATAAAGTTAATATAGTGACCCTAAACTATCTAAAATCTATTGGTGGAAAGTATTTCGACCCATACCCACCTTAAACTTTAAATAATCTACTTTTGTTCCATTAGAAACCGAATATGAATTTATTATAAAATAATATTTCTAGCTTTTCCAAAGGTGCCCATCACCCCTCTTATAAAAGGGTACCCCCCCTTCTCTATAATTTACACCTTAAAATCCTTTTGGATCTACCAAACCCAATAAAAATATTCTCTCAAATTCAGTCACATCATCCTAGAGGCCTTAGTTTGATTAGAAATCCAACCTATGGAGCCATTTTAATTAAATCAAATGGAAGAACCCGAATAAGAGGTAATGTTTTCACCCCCCCTCTTTCATGTTCCTTTCTTCTTCATCATCTTCTTTATTTGTTATTTCCATTATAAAATAATAAATCCATTATCTTTTATATACTGTGATGTTATTATAAATATGGTACAACCATATTCAGTATTATATCCATCCTTTGAATGACATGTCACCATACGTGCGTACGTACGGCCTACCGTCTCCACGTTGTGGTGTAATTGTTATTCAATACATTATTATTTTTATGGGTATAATAATTATGTGCAATTCATGTAAAGAAAAAGTATAACATGATAATTATTCTATATATATTATATACCATCCAATTATATATTATTTTAATATCAAAATAATGATATTATCTCTCGTGCGTACGTATGAACACCGTCTCCACGAACACAATGAGATTTCATCCCCATCGTATCCATACAAGTATAATTATCATTTTATGATTAAAAATAATGTTTAAGGACTTGATATCATTCCGTACATGAATAAGATACAACCTATCCCTAAAAAACACGACTTATGTAACAAAACATATAAAAGAAATCGAGTAAGTTAACACCCGAAACAATGATAATACTAAGATATTATTAACAAATAAATGTTAAAAGATCATATATGATATAATATTAATGTATATTAATCTTTTAAAATTAAATTACAATTATTTCACCATTATACAAGAGGCTAAACTACCCTTGACCAAGGAAAAATTACAAAGTAATGGGTTTCTTATCTCACTTTTAATTCCGTGATATTTCCATTGTTCACCACTTCTTTATTGCATGTGGTGTGTGTACTACCCATGTTTGTATTAATTGTGTAATATAATTTAATTCATGTATATTTACATCTTCATTGTATGATCCTTTTTTCATGGGTGTGTATTTCCTAAGTTACCAAATCAATAAGGGAATTTGATATTTCAATTTCCACTCATTCGGCTTTACGCATACTTCATTGATTATTTTACTGAAAGATTATGTGTGGAATCACTATTCATTTCATTATGTCATAAGTTCTACTCCCATTTCTATGGATATACGTTTGACACACATAATAACTCCATTGATAAATTCTCAAGTCATCGGTATGAACTTGATAAGAGTAATTTTTACTCAATCTCGATTTGTTGAGTTAAACATCCAATTCATTGGTGTTGTTTTTACAATAATATGTGTGAATTTCATTTGATAGTTTTACACTGAATATCCAATCATATTGAGTGTATTTATATTTTTCACACATAATTATTTCATTGATTTATCCTTAACTTATAGATACAGCCTTTATGAGATATTTCATCTCAATTTACATTCCATTGAGACTCCTTTTTTGTTATACACCAAATCACTTTTATATGGTATATATGATGTACTTTGACATAGTATTTCATGAATACCTTTATTCTCATGATATTAAAAAGTTTTTGTTACCTCATTTATTTGTATTCGAGTGTCTCTCTTTTGGTTAGGAACACTAACTAAAATATCATTTTAAAATATTTTAGTGATTTCTTATTTTAAATATTTCTCATTAATGTCCATGTTTTAAAAATGGCTTTAAAGATTTATTTATATGGACATTGAAGTTTTCAAATCAAAATTCCTTTTAAATGTTTCAATGTGGTATCAGACACTTTGATTCAACAATCTATTTTAAATGGCTTCTTGACAAATAGTGTGACTTTTGAATGTTTTCAAGAAAAAAAGGGATATTTATCTAAATAGTGTGATGATTATTTTAATCTATGTCAATATCCTTCATTATTCTCGATTGCAGTTAATCTGATATAATAAAGTCTTCCATATTGTATCTAATGAGTTATGTATGATTGGGGATGTGCTATTTTTATACCATTCATGGTTTGTGGTTAAATTATTGACATTTCATATTCTAGTTTAATACAAATATTTATGTTATATTTCAAACTTTTCATATGAGGAATGCATTGGACTTAGTAAGTGATGAGTGTAGCCAACTATTGCTTCTCAATGCATCGGTAGGTCTCATTAGACAGACTAGTGTCTTGGCATAAGCCCTTGACAAAATCTTATTTTTAGTCTTGGCACAAGGCCTTGACTATGTGGTTATGATAGTCTGGCATTATGCATTCCATCATTATGAAAGTGGTTGTTGATATTGCATGTGGTTATTTGACTATTAGAGTATCCATGTGAATAAGTAAATGGGATTATTTCTTTTTATCTTTTCTATATTATGCTGAAGTTCAAGTTTAAAAGGCTTTTGTTTTAGTTATACATTGCCTTAAATGTTTATGATTTTTTATGAAAGTTTCCCCCATATTGTTATCCTTACCGAGCATCTTAGCTCACCCCTTTCAATGTTTTATTTTTCCCAGGATTTAAAGAAGTAATTTATGAATGAACTGCAGGGATAGTATGAGGAGATATGAAGACAATATGTTGTTTTAGTTTTTTTAATTTATGATGTAATGTAAGACTTATGAATATATCTAGTGTTTCCAAGACTACAAAACTAATCAGTCTTTCAAGACGTCATCTTTTGTGATCATGCCAGTGTTATGTAATAATGCACTGACTCTGGGTAACTGGGGTTAGAGCGTTACAATTGGTATCATAGGAATTTTAGTACAAACCTTGGAAACTAGAATTAGATAAACTTGGATTTGAACACATAGCCCTAAGATAGACTTTGAGGACTAGTATAGAAGAACTTCCTATAATTTTGGTATTGTATATATTTTGTGAGTTTTCCAAGGAATAAATCCCCCTCTGGATACGAGTAGGTAGAGGTGGATCTAGCATAGATGTACCTAGGGGTAAAATCCAAAAACACCTCTTTGAGCTAGACTCGAACAGGAACTGGTGCACGACAATGTTCCTTGCTGCACTGTTGGTTACGACACTCCCAGGGGATATGCTTCGGATAATTTACTTTTTATTTACAAACCAAATTGAATTATTTTAATATAAGATGAGAATAAATTACCTTGGTTAATCATAAGGTGTTTCAAATTGATAATATGGTTTCATGATATTCTATAAATGATTTTATGACTACTATTACTCATACAATGCTTTCTGGTTTTAGTCAACGACTGGAGTCCAAGGAAGTCATAGTAACTTTGATAATGATGTCCAAGGTGGGAACGGTGGTGGAAATGAGAAAAAAATGGAATATTGATAGGTATAAAAGATATCATATTCATTCCAAATCAGTTTGTCAAAAATATGATCAACAACATATATATTAACCAACTCCCGAACTCAATAAAGAAGAGAAAGGTGATGAATGATAAGAGCCCCAACAGTGGAGACCATGGAGAAAAGAATCAAAAATTTCTATCATGCAGGAAATTTGGAAGGAGACACCCAAGAAAGTGTCTCAACGGAACAATTACATTCCATACATGCAGGAAAGAAATACATAAAGTAAAGAATTGCTGAGGAAAAATGAAGTGTACTATGGAAGAAAATAAAAATGGTCACAAGAATCCATTTGCAGTCATTTTCTGTAAATGTATGGGACCTGGGCATTACCCAGGTGAATGCCCTGTTCTATAGGATATTTTCTTGGTCAAAGAAAAAGCTATGTGGAAATAAATGGTTGATGAAATGTTTAAAAGTATTAGAGATCTATGTTGATGGGATTACATTGAAATAATTTTCTCTTGTATTTGTAACCCCGTATTTTTCCATGTGAGAATGATATTTGTGGAAGAATTATCTTTTCCCTTGTGTATATATTTATAAATAACCATTTGGTTTTATATGATCATTGGGTTTGAGGCAATTACAAGTTATTATATTTTGGGATGAAAATACAAGGTATGAGATAACATTTCTCGTTAAAATATGATATGGTTATTTTGAGGAATTTCTTTCATTTAGGTATTTTTATAAAATTTAGTTTTTGAAAAAGGACAACACTCAGACTATGTGACAACCCATTAATTCGGACCAAGATGTGGGAATCGAACCCACAACCAAAGTGTGATTGGGATTTATCGCCTACCATTGGACTACGTGAAGTCCCTGGTTAGTGTGACTAATTATTTTTAGTTAAATAATTTTATTGACCAATAATAAGTTGATTTGGGTTCTTATGTCTTATCAAATGAATACCCTTAGTATAAGAAAATTATATGGTGAATAATTTATAAATGTTATTTTGGAAGATTTTCGCTTTGTTGGGAACACTATATTCCCAAGGAAAATAGAATACTATGGGATTTCATTTGAGGAGTATTGGTGGATTTTTATCTATGTTTTTGTTGTGTACATATAGTGATTTGTGTTATTTATGTAAATGATTAACCTATAATAAAGAATATGTGATTAGGTTAATTACTTTTATGTACGTGACTTTAAGAGTAGTTGATTTCATTTGGAGATACAATTTAATGTGGAACACTACATAATCAAATTCTTCTATGTTTTGGGTTTCAATATTATTTTGGATTATATTGAAGTGTTTTAAGGAAATTTATTTATTTAATGTTATTTATTTAAATTTGGGGTATTGTTGGTTTAATTTTAGAAATTAAAATTAGTGTTTCTTTCATTAAAAGAATATCCTTTTGGGGGATCATCAGATCTTGTACTAACCATTTTGGTTTTTATTAATCTCTAATGACAAGGTAAATATATAGTTTATCCGTTGTGGATCATATGATTCTATAGAAGTTTAATCTAGCTCTTCCAGTGTGACCAAGTCTTCTTGAATACTCATCATTTAAAAAAATTGAGTTAGTGGTAGAAACTTATTAAAGAATGAAAATATACTTAAAAAGTAAGTACATCTCTTTATTTTCTTAATCAATCTCATAAATGAATTCCTCATATTTATGTAATGTAAATTAAGAAAAAATGTTTTCCGTATACTTTTCCTACTGGGAAACTAATGGCTGTTAGTCCCATCACAAGTTTGTGGCATTATTGTTGTTAACTTTCTCCTGTTAATGTTTTCTATTCCTCTCCATCAGAACATGAAACTTAGTTTACCTTCCCTATCCATGTTTTCCGAAATGGAATCCTAGTATGAGTTATCTTGGATGACCTTTGTACTTCTCTTTCTTTCATTTAAGATGATAGTTTTATTTACTCATTTTACGATATGGGACTTTCCATTATATTCCCAAGCCCAATTTTGAAAATTTAGAGGATGAAATTATTTGAAGGAGGGGATAATGTAACATCGCAAGCATTCACAGTACGCTTCTCTTTTAATAATACAGTAACGTGTGTTGTACGCAACTTTGAGTTCTAACACACACCACAACCAATCAAACTAGCTGTTATGAATAGTAATACACACTTTTTGAAACTTTATAAATTTTATCTTTTAAAATGGACTTCATTTTTGGATTTGGAATATTGAAATTTACTTAGGGTGAAGTTTTTTTATTTTTCTAAAAACATTCAATTTTTTATAAATAGTGAAAAAACACTAAGTTATAGTATAAAACCAAATTTGTATTTAAATAAATATATATTTTATTTAAATAAAAGTAATGTAAAAATAGATACATAATACCTATATAATTTCAATGTAATTCATTGGAGTTAGTTTAGAATAATTTTAGATATATAAATATTTTATATAACTTTTCATCGTCTTTTACCCACCTCCTAGGAGAATTTGGAAATTCACATAAAACATAATTTTACCGCTTCTGTAACTGGATTTTTGAAAATACGAGAGACACAATTAATATCAAGGAGTAAAATGTGGTTCAAAGAGATGAAAATAATTTTTGGTGAATTGTAACTTTTTACTTTTATTTATCACGGATAAAATTAAATAGGGTTATTAAGGGTAAAAATGATATTAATTTTATCCTAACACAATTCCTAATTCTATTGTACAAGTTTATCTTGACAAAAAACAACCTTAGGAATAAAATATTATAATTTATTTCCACTTGTATTATATTAGTACATTTATTATTATTTAATTCAAAGAAGAGTTAAAAGAGATAAAATCAAAGCTTAATAACTAAAATATTTTTAATATAGCATTATACATAAGATAAATACGATTATGAATATTCATTAGAAATATAAAGATATTTTATGAATCTTGGTATTTTATTTATAATTTTTATACATTAAATAATTTTATTTATTTATGACACAATGGTGATGAAGTAATTGCCTAATTAATGAAATATTAAAATAATTTATATTATAAATATCAAAATAAATGTAATTTGAGACTTTTTATGAATTAAAATAATTTTATAGGTTAATATTACATATTAAGATTGGTTTTATAAATTGTTTTTGCAGTAATAATGATGTTATGAAATTATCAAAAACAAAATACCCAATAGTGTTAAAATTGACATAAAAGAGTTTTTAAAACAAATATTATATTATTAATTGATATTGTATTCCTAACAATCTATGGTTCTGAAAATGGACTTATATAATGATACGTGTATCATTAATGGACCACTTGGGGATCTCTTGGAATTTTAAAGTTAGATTATTAACTATATAATATAAATATAAAAAGAGGCATGATAAATGTCAAACTATTTAACTAAGAATTAAATATAAATGATAAGGTTAATATATTGACCCAAACCTTTCTAAAATATATTGGTTGAAATTATTTATACCTATCCCCACCTGAAACTTTGAATAATTTACTTTGGATCCAATATAAACCACATATTAATTTATTATAAAATAATATTTCTAGTTTTGCCAAAGGTGCCCCTCACCCCTCTTTAAAAAGGGTACTCCCTCTTCTATCTAATTTACAACTTCAAACCCATTTGGCTCGGCCAAACCCTGGCCAAATATTCTCTAAACATCCCTCAATTCAACCTAGAAGCTTTTGTTTGATCATAATGCCAACCTATGGAGCTCTTTTGATCAAATCCAAAGGAAGAACCCGAAGAAGAGATAATGTTTTCACCACCCTCTTTCAAGATACTTTCCCCTTCAACATCTTCTTTATTTTTTATTTATATTCTAAAATAATAACTGCAGTATATTTTATATAATAAGATCTTATTATAAATATGGTACTGTAACACCCCGAGATTTTATGAAAAATATTCTTTTTAATTTTATTAATGTCTTCTGTTGTACGCTACACCAAAAGGAGCTTTCACAACACGCATCCTTGACTTGCCTTTCATTACACGCAATCACGACCTTCCTCGATAGCGTGTGTAGTATGCAATACCGATTTTCACTAAAAAACGATATGCTATTAAAATATTATTAAAACTAGACCTTATGAATAGTAATAACCACTTTTTGAAATTTTGTAATTTTTATTTTTCAAAATGGACTTCATTTCTGGATTCAGAATATCGAAATTAGATTAGGGTGAAATTTTGGTACTTTTCGGATAACTTTCATTTTCTGATGAATAGTTAAAATTACTAAATTTTAATTAAAAACAACCTTTTTAATAGAAATAATAAATAGTGATAAATTATTAATTTTATTGGATTTAAAGTATATTTAGAATATATTTTTACAATTTAATACAATGTTGGTTATTGGATTTAATTTCACATTTAAACCAGGCATAAACAACTGTCAATCTTTTGATAGTTATTATCTCTTAAGAACACGCTATTTGTTTTGATGAAGGAAAGTAATTTTTAAATTAATTAATGCAACTGATATGTTTTGAATTTGGTAAAATATACATCATTTTTTAATTCATAATATCAAATATATCTTAGGCCTAATTTTTGGTATTTTTCTGAAAACTTTCAATTTTTGATGAATAGTGAAACCACTAAGTGGTAGTTAAAAAAAACTGAATTTTTCATAAAACATAATTTTACCTCTTCTGTGGGTGGAATTTCGAAAATCCGAGAGACACGGTTAATATCAAGGACTAAAATGTGCTTCAATGAGATGAAAATAATTTTTGGTGAATAGTAACTTTATAATTTTTTTTACCACGGTTAAAAGTAAAAAGGGTAATTAAGGGTAAAAATGATATTATTATTACCCTAAAACATGTCCTAATTCTATTGGACAAGTGTAATTCGAACAAAAACAACCTTAGGAATAAAATATGACCATTTAGGCCCACATGGGTTAGATTAGGACATTTATTATTAATTTATTTAAAGAAGGGTCAAAATAGTTAAAATCAAAGCATAATACGTAAACCATTTTTAATATGGGGTTATACGTAAGATAAATTCGGCTATTAATATTCATTAAAAAGATAAAACAATTTCCTACATAATTATATTTTATTTGTAATTTTTAGACTTTAAATAATTTAATTTATTTATGACACAAATATGATGCAGTAATTATCATATTAATGAAATATTGACATAATTAATGTTATAAACACAAAAATAAAAGTAATTTGAGACTTTTTAGGAATTAAACAAATTTTATAGGTTAATATGACATGTTAGTATTGATGTAATTAACTTTTTTCGAACTAATCATTCTGTTATGATTTTCACAAAAATCAATTACTAAATAGTGTCAAAATTGACATAAAATAGTTTTTAAAACAAATATTATATAATTAATTGTTATTTTATTCCTAAAAATCTAAGGTTCGGCCAAATTACTTAGATAAGGTTATATATATTAATATTAAACAATTTGGGGTTCTTTTGGATGCTTATAGTATGTTTATTAACCTTATAGTATAAGAACACAAGAAGACACGATAAAAGTAGAATTATTTAACTTACTGTTAAATATAAATGATAAGGTTAAAAAAGGAACCTAAACTTGTCTAAATTCTATTTGATGAGAGGCTTTCGACCCATCCCCACCTTAGCTTCTAAATAAATCAATTTGGAGCTATTTAATACCGAATTTGACATTATAATAAAATAAGAGTTTTAGTTATTCCAAAGGTGCCCCTCTCCTCCCTTATAAAAGGGCACCTCCTCCCCCTCTTCTTCACACCACATTTAGCCTTTAAGATCTGCCAAACCCTGCCAAATTCCCTTCTAGGCTTCCCTATAAACATCCTATAGGTTCTGGTCTTCCTCAAAGACCAATTTTAGTGCCCTAAAGGGAGATCTCAAAGAGGCGCTTCAATGAAGAAGTAATGTTCGTTAAAGATTCTTTCATCTTTATTTCTTCTTCCAATTGTTCTTATTAGGTTGTTTCATTATGAAGTAATAACATCAGTATCACTTATATACTGATATGTTATTATAATTATGAAACAACCTTATTTCCCCATCTATCCATCCTACGGAAAACGAAATCACCGCGCGTGCGTACATACGGAATACCTTCTCCACGCCGTGGTGTAATCTATTTTCCACCACCACCTTACTTGGATTGGTATAATGGTGTAAATAATAATTATATATGATTATTTTAAAGTGATATTTATTCTTAAATAGTATACATACACTCCAATACAGTCCCACGATCATGAGAATGATATCATCTCTCGTGCGTACGTACGGACTACCGTCTCCACGACGCGATGAGATTCATTCTCCACTTTAACCATTCATGAATGATTATAAAGTACATAAAATAAGTAATCATGAAATATATGAAATAATAATGATACTGGATTTATGTGTATATATATTTATGTTATCTACTTAATTCCATTCAACTCAATAAGGAAACAAAAACAGCGTTCAGGCGTACATATGGTGTACCGTCTCCATGAACGGTGTATTTCTTTCCATTTACTGATTTATTATATATATGTATATTCTGAATATATATTATATATAAATCATGTTTTATATTCTGGAATTAAGTAATCATGATCTATGTAATCATATTAATAATTACAAGTCAAAACACGGAAGACAAATGAAACAATTTTACCCAGAATGCTCTTTAACATGGAATTTACAAAAGAACGGGTAATATAAAGTCATAAGTGAACCATATATGATATCATAACAATGAGTATGATTCTAGAATATGTCAATGACATTATTTAAACCATTATACAGGAGGTTCGGACACTTACGAAGCTGGGGTGTATTTTATCATCCACATCCATGTTTCCTCAATATGTAATATTATTTCTATCCACCTACAATTGTTTAAAACCTATTTTACCCTTTTCTGAGTTTTTAGTAAAAGATATGAAAGGAATCTTTTGTCGTTTTTCATATGAGTTACTTTTTGAATTTTCCGACCAAAGTACATGAAGAATGTTTTTTTAACTTATACGGCATGAATGGATTTTTAAAACATTATTTCCAAGAAGCTTCCTTTAATAGTTTTCAAGTTCATTTTTAATCAACTTCTTTTAGTGTAGAATTTTATGACATGTTAAGAAAGGAAAAGTGTTTTTGAAGTACAAAGGATATTTTCCTCAAGAATGGAGTTCAAGTGTTTTATCAAAATTATTTTCCATCTAAGATAATATAGGGTTCTGTTTCTATCCCTATTATTACATGGATTTGATTATGTTGTGATGGAAATATTTTTATGAATTCCTCTATCTTATATGAATTGTTTTATGATGTCATGTTGTCTAAGAATCCCATTTTTACTACATGGGTTATGCAATGATATATGATTTATGATTTTGTGGCACATATAAGAATGGTATCATTATGAGATGGGTGTGACCTATATCCACCTCCAATGCATTGGGTAAATATTTTATATCTCATGAGATAGACATGGCTGGAACGGTAGGTTATACCTATTCAGTGAAACAGGACTGAAACAAGGGTGACTCGGTTCAGAAATGGACTTTGTCCACTAAGATAGTCTTGGAAATGATTCTTGACTAATAAGATATGATTCTATATGATTATGTGTGTATGCCAAAAAGTTTCATGTTTTAAGTTATGATTATTGGGATTTCATTTCACTACTACGATTTATCCCATGTTATGAAATTATGCTCTCTTTTGCAGGTTAAGATTTCCAAAATCTTATGTTCTAATGAATATGATGTGATTGATATTTCTTTTGTTTACCCTTACTAAGCATTTGAGCTCACCCTTTTATGTTTTCTTTTCCCAAGATATAAAGAAAGGATTTAGGTTTAAAAAAAAGAATATCTTTATGGGAGATGTTGAAGGTCTTTCTCCACGATTAGAAGATTATATTCTATGTTTCCAAAGACACTAAGCTATTACGGTCCTTGTATGTCTGTTTTTGTTATGTACTAAGTATTCCGAAAAAGTAATGTAATGTCTATATACGTTAGGCTTTGGGTCTCTACAGTTGGTATCAGAGGAAAGTTTTAGTCAACCTTTGTAAACTAGGATGCGAAAACGTTAGTGAGATCCCTAGCGATATTTATAAGGTATGTCTAGGGAAGTCTCTAAGGTTAAGTATACGTATAGGATATAGTCCTAGAATTGCTCTAACGATATTATAATTTAACCTAAGATGTCAGATATCGAGGGTACTCCACCTTTACTATGTTGTTGTCTCTAGCATGATTTTTTCCTCTCAGAGAATTCTTTTCGTGTTTTAGTTAATGGAAGGAACCAGAAGGAATTCGGTTAACATTGAATCCAATGGACAATTTGGTGACTATGAGAAATAAAATTGTGTAATGCCTAATGAGAATGATATTGTGATTATGCTGAATCAGTCATCGTGATATAAGATTAACAAGGTGAAATTTAGTGGTATGCCTAATTCATCAAAGAAGAGGAAGATAGACTATTATGCATGTTCGCATGTTGAGGAGCATAAATAAAGGAAGATTGAGATTTCTAAAGAGGGGAAGAAGAACCTTGAGTTATACCTCAAATGGAGGGACCGATGTTATTTGTGTGGAGAAAAGAGTCATAGAGTGACAGACTGTTATGGAGTTCAATGAATTATTTGTGGAGAACATAGGCATTACCCAACTCAATTCCCTGACCTAAAAAGTTACTTCTAAATCAAGGAAGGACTTATTCCAGGACAATAATTGAAGATGATGGATTGAAGTGATTATGTATTGGTATTCAAGAATAATGTTGTTGAGGTACTTTAATTGTCTATTAGAATATTTTTGTATTATTCAATTGTGGTTTTCAATAATTTTAAGGTACTGGTAACCATGAAAATTTATTCAAATATTTTGGAAAGCAGATGATATGCGCATAATGAAGGGATAAGGAGAAAATGAGATGTTTGATTGTATTCATGAGCTTATGATTGATATAAGGACTAAGTGATATCATGGTTTGATTATATAGAATTTTGAGGATTTTGTTATGTGGAAAGAGTTAACTTTTAACAACATTCATGTTTTCACTAAGGTTTAATGAGTATTAATTTTTCAAGAGAATACATCATTAAGGTATCCACATGATTGGAATGTGACCAACAAGATATATGGGGGATAAATGATGGTATTCACATGCTTGGTTGAAGACATTTCAAGTAATCGTTTTCTTTATACTATGAGCTTGGACTGAAGTATTTTAGATAACCCTAAAGATTGGAATGGATTATGTTGGACATAAGTTAGTATTGTTTAAGGATATAACTTTTTTCGATATTATTGATGGGATATAATAGTAATATAGTTTTAGAAAAAGGAAAACCTACAGGACGGGCGACATCCCGTTGCGTCGGACAAGGCTGTGGGAATCGAACCCACAACCGAAGTGTGACTGGCCTTTATCGCCTACCACTGGCCTACAGGAAGTCCTTGTTTAGTAGAAACTAGTTTTATTATATTAAGAAGTATGATATATGAATTATAAGTCCATTTTAAGAACCATATATGATTAATCTCTCTATAGATGGACTTATGTATTTTTTGATAACTTTTCTATCCTTTTGTTTGAGACAGATGGAATGACCCATCATTCTATCACATGATCTGCTAACACATCACGAATGACAAATTCAACTTCATTTCTTTAAGATATGAAGTGGAAATTGTCCAAAGAATGACAAACAGTGAGACTATACCAAAATCACGAAAGTATTTCTTCTAATTCCAATTTCATTAAATTTAGCGAAATGATCTTGAAAACCAAAATGTTGTCCTAGTGCTCTTATATCTGATGAATCAGATGGTACCATAGATCGTCACAAATTTATGGCTTTGTGATTGCTGGATTTTCCATAGCCATGTTCTTTACCACTCTCCATCAGAACATGATGGTTATATTTCTCTTCCATATCCATATTTTCACCTATGTGGAAACCCAATGATTAGTTTATTTGGGTAACCGTTACGTTTCATACTTTTCTTTTTAAATATTGTTTTTGGTATTATTTTTTATGATGTGGGTTTATATTAAAGAAACTTTCAAATAGTAAACCATTTATAACCCAGATGAATTTCGAGGGTGAAATTCATTTTAAGGGGGTAGAATGTAACACCACGTGATTTTATGAAAAATATTCTTTTTAATTTCATTAATGTCTTGTGTTGTACGCTACACCAAAAGGTGCTTTCACAACATGCATCCTTGACTTTCCTTGCATTACACGCAATTACGACCTTCCTCGATAGCGTGTGTAGTACGCAATACCGAGTTTCACTAAACAACGATATGCTATTAAAATATTATTAAAACTAGCCGTTATGAATAGTAATAACCACTTTTTGAAATTTTTTAATTTTTATTTTTCAAAATGGAATTCATTTCTGGATTCGGAATATCGAAATTTTCTTAGGGTGAAATTTTGGTACTTTTCAGATAACTTTCATTTTTTGATAAATAGTGAAAATTACTAAATTTTAATTAAAAACAACCTTTTTAATAGAAATAATTAATTGTGATAAATTATTAATTTGATTGGTTTTAAAGTATATTTATAATATATTTTTACAATTTAATACAATTTTGGTTATTGGATGTCATTTCACATTTAAACCAGACACAAACAACTGGCAATCTTTTGATAGTTATTATCTCTTAAGAACACGCTATTTGTTTTGACGACGGGAATTAATTATTAAATTAATTAATGAAACTGATATGTTTTTAATTTGTTAAAATAGAAATAATTTTTGAATTCATAATATCAAATATAGCTTAGGCCTAATTTTTGGTATTTTTCTGAAAACTTTCAATTTTTGATGAATAGTGAAACCACTAAGTGGTAGTTAAAAAAAAGTGAATTTTTCAAAAACAAAATAATTTTACCGCTTCTGTGGGTGGAATTTTGAAAATCCGAGAGACACGGTTAATATCAAGGACTAAAATGTGGTTCAATGATATGAAAATAATTTTTGTGAATAGTAACTTTTTACTTTTTTTTCCACGGTTAAAAGTAAATAGGGTAATTAAGGTTAAAAATGTTATTATTATTATCGTAACACATGTCCTAATTCTATTGGAAAAGATTAATTTGAAGAAAAACAACCTTAGGAATACAATATGACCATTTAGGCCCACATGCATTTGATTAGGACATTTATTACTAATTTATTTAAAGAGGGGTTAAAATAGTTAAAATCAAAGTTTAATAATTAAATCATTTTTAATATGGGGTTATACATAAGATACATTCGACTATAAATATTCATTAGAAAGCTAAAACTATTTCCTACATAATGATATTTTATTTGTAATTTTTATACTTTAAATAATTTAATTTATTTATGACAGAAAGATGATGCAGTAATTGTCTTATTAATGAAATATTGATATAATTGATGTTAGAAACACCAAAATAAATGTAATTTGATACTTTTTACGAATTAAACTAATTTTATAGGTTAATATAACATGTTAGTATTGATTTCATTAACTTTTTTCGAACTAATCATTCTGTTATGATTTTCACAAAAATCAATTACTAAATAGTGTCAAAATTGACATAAAATAGTTTTTTAAAAAAATATTATATTATTAATTGATATTTTATTCCTAAAAATATAAGGATTGCAAAAATGACTTATATAAGGTTATATATATTAATAATAAACAATTTGGGGTTCGTTTGGCTGCATATAGTATGTTTATTAACCTTATAGAATAAGAACACAATAAGACACGGTAAAAGTAAAATTATTTAACTTAATGTTAAATCTAAATGATAAGGTTAAAATAGGAACCTAAAAATGACTAAATTCTATTGGATGAGATTATTTCGACCCATCCCCACCTTAGCTTCGAAATAAATCAATTTGGAGCTATATAAAACTGAATTTTACTTTATAATAAAATAATAGTTTTAGTTATTCCAAAGGTGCCCCTCTCCTCCCTTATAAAAGGGAACCTCCTCCCCCTATTCCTCACACCACTTTGAGCCTTCAATATCGGCCAAACCCTACCAAATTCCCTTCTCCACTTCCCTAGAAACATCATAGAGGTTCTGGTCTTCCTCAAAGTCAAATTTTAGTGCACTAAAGGGAGATCTCAAAGAGGCGCTTCAAAGAAGATGTAATGTCTGTTACCAATTCTTTCATCTTTATTTATTCTCCCACTTGTTCTTATTCGGTTGTTTCATTATGAAGTAATAAAATAAGTATCACTTATATACTGATATGTTATTATAATTATGAAAAAACCTTATTTCACCATCTATCCATCCTACGGAAAACGAAATCACCGCGCGTGCGTACGTACGGAATACCGTCTTCACGAAGTGGTGTAATCTATTTTCCACCACCACCATACATGGATGGGTATAATGGTGTGAATAATAATTATATATGATTATTTTAAAGTGATATTTATTATGAAATATTATACATACACTCCAATACAGTCCCACGATCATGAGAATGATATCATCGCTCGTGCGTACGTACGAACTACCGTCTCCACAACGCGATGAGATTCATTCTCCACTTTAACCATTCATGAATGATTATAAAGTACATAAAATAAGTAATCATGAAATAAATGAAATAATAATGATATTGGATTTATTTGTATATATATTTATGTCATCTACTTAATTCCATTCAACTAAATAAGGAAACAAAAACAGCATTCATGCATACGTACGACCTACCGTCTCCATGAATGGAATTTACAAAAGAATGGGTAGTATAAAGTCATAAGTGAACCATATATGATATCATAACAATGATTATGATTCTGGAATAAGTCAATGACATTATTTAAGTCACTATACAAGAGGTTCGGACACTTACGAAGCAAATCGGACCTAAGGTAAGGGAAATATCACAATCTCATTTTTATCCGAGATTGTTTATACTTTGGTATTTACTGGGGTGTATTTTATCATCCACATACATGTTTCCTCAATATGTAATATTATTTTCATCCACCTACAATTTTTTAAAACCTATTTTACCCTTTTCTGAGTTTTTAGTAAAAGATATGAAAGGAATCTTTTATCGTTTTTCGTATGAGGTACTTTTTGTCTTTTACAAAAAAAGTAAGAGAAGAATGTTTTTTTAACTTATACGGCATGAATGGATTTTTTAAACATTATTTCCAAGAAGCTTACTTTAAAAGGTTTCAAGTTTATTTTTAATCAACTTCTTTTTGTTTAGAATTTTATGACATGTTATGAAAGTAAAAGTGTTTTTGAAGTAGAAAGGATATTTTCCTCAAGAATGGAGTTCAAGTGTTTTATCAAAATTATTTTCCATCTAAGATAATATAGGTTTCTGTTTCTATCCCTTTTATTACATGGATTTGATTATGTTGTGATGGAAATATTTTTATGAATTCTTTTATCTTATATGAATTTTTTTATGATGTCATGTTGTTTAAGAATCCCATATTTACTACATGGGTTATTCAATGATGTATGATTTATGATTTTGTGGCACACATAAGAATGGTATAATTATGAGATGGGTGGGACCTATATCTCCCTCCAATTCATTGGGTAATGATTTCATATCTCATGAGATAGACATGGCTGGAATGGTAGGTTATACCGGTTCAGTGAAACAGGACTGAAATGAGGGTGACTCTATTCAGAAATGGACATTGTCCACTAAGATAGACTTGGCAATGAGTCTTGACTAATATGATATGATTCTCTATGATTATGTGTGTATGACACAATGTTTCATGTTTTAAGTTATGATTATTGGGATTTCATTTCACTACTACGATTTATCCCATGTTATGAAATTATGATCTCTTTTGCAGGTTAAGATTTCCAAAATGTTATGTTCTTATGAATATGATGGGATTGATATTTCTTTTGTTTAACCTTACTGAGAATTTGAGCTCACACTTTTATGTTTTCTTTTCCCCGGGATATAAAGAAAGGATTTAGGTTTTAAAAAAATAAGATCTTTATGGGATATGTTGATGATCTTTCTCCACGATTAGAAGATTATATTCCGAGTTTCCAAAGACACTAAACTATTATGGTCCTTGTGTGTGTGTTTTTGTTATGTAATAAGTATTCCGAAAAAGTAATGTAATGTCTATGTACGTCAGGCTTAGGGTCTCTACAGGTACAACCATATTCAGTATTCTATCAATCCTTTGAATGACATGTCACCATATGTGCGTACGTACGGCCTACCATCTCCCGGTCGTGGTGTAATTGTTATTCAATACATTATTATTTGGATGGGTATAATAATGATATGTAATTCATGTAAATAATAAGTATAACATGATAATTATTCTGTATATATTATATACCATCCAATTATATATGATTTTAATATCAAATGAATGATATTATCTATCGTGCGTACGTACAGACTACCGTCTCCATGAATGCGATGAGATTCATTTCCCATCGTATCCATACAAGTCTAATTATCATTTTATGATTAAAAATAATATTTAAGGACTTTATATAATTATGTATATGAATAGGATACAACCTATCCATAATGAACATGAGTAATGTAACAAAACCTATAAAATAAAACGAGTAAGTTAACACCATAAACGATGATAATACAACGATATTATTAATAAATCTAAGTTAAAAGATCATATATGATATCATATTAATGTATATTATTCTTGTATAATTAAAAAACAATTATTTCACTATTATATAGGAGGATAACCTACCCTCGACCAAGGAAAAAGTAAAAGTAAGGGGTTTCTTGTCTCACTTTTAATTCTGTGAGATTTACATTGTTCACTACTTATTTATTGCATGGGGTGTGTGTACTTCTCATGTTTTTATTAATTGTGTAATATACATTAATTCATTTATATTTACATCATCATTTTATGATCCTTCTTTCATGGTTTTATGTTTCATATGTTACCAAATCAATAATTGAATTTGAAATTTCAATTTCTACTCATTCGGCTTTGTGCATACTTCATTGATTATTTTACTCCATGATTATGTGTGGAATCACTATACATTTGATTATGTCATAATTTACACTCCCCATTCAATGGATATAATTTTGATACACATAATAAATCTATTGATAAATTCTCAAGTCATCAGTATGAAATTGATAAGAGTGATTTTTACTCAATCTCAATTTGTTGAGTTAAACATCCAATTCATTGGTGTTGTTTTTACAAGAATATGTGTCAATTTCCTTTGATTGTTACACACTGAATATCCAATAATATTGATTGTATTTATATTTTTCACACATAATTATGTCATTGATTTTTTCTTAACCTAAGGGTACGTCCTTTATGAGATATTTCATTTCAATTTACATTCCATTGAGACTGCATTGTTGTTATACACCAAATAACTTCTATATGGTATATATATTGTACTTTAAAATAGTATATCATGAATCCATTTATTCTCATGAAATTAAATTTTTTTTTTACCTCAATTATTTTTATTGAAGTGTCTCTCTTTTGGGTAGGAAATCTAACTAAAATATCATTTTAAAATGTTTTAAAGATTTATTATTATAAATATTTCTCATTAATGTCCACATTTTAAAAATGGTTTTATGGATTTATTTATATGGACATTAGAGTTTTCAAATCAAAATTCCTTCTAAATGTTTCAAAGTGGTATGGGACACTTTGATTCAAAAATTTATTTTAAATGGATTCATGACAAACAGTGTGAATTTTAAATGTTTTCAAGAAAAAGGGGGATATTTTTATCAATAGTTTGATGATTATTTTAATCTATATCAATATCCTTCATTATTCTCTGTTGAGGTTAATATGATTTATTAAAATCTTTCATATTGTATCTAATGAGTTATGTTTGACTGTGGATGTGCTATTTTTATACTATTCATGGTTTGTGGTTAATGTATTGACATTTTGTATGCTAGTTTTAATAAGAATGTTTATGTTATGTTTCAAACTTTTCATACGAGGAATGTGTTGGACTTAGTAAGTGACAGGTGGAGCCTGCTATAGCTCCTCGATGAATCAGTTGGTATCATGAGACAAAATAGTGTCTTGGCACAAGGACATGACAAAATCTTATTTGTAGTCTTGGTATGAGGCCTTGACTCTGTGGTTATGATAGTCTGTCATTATGCATTCCATCATTATGAAAGTGGTTATTGATATTGCATATGGTTATTCTACTAGTATAATATCCATTTGAATAAGTAAATGCAATTATTTCATTTTATATTTTCTATATTATGTTGAAGTTCATGTATAAAAGGATTTTCTTTTAGTTATACATTGCATGAAATGTTTATACTTATTTATGAAAGTTTCTGCCATATTGTTATCCTTACTAAGCATCTGAGCTCACCCCTTTCAATGTTCTATTTTGTCCAGGATGTAATGAAGTAATTTATGAATGAACTGTAGGGATAATATTAGGGGATATGATGACAAGATGATTTTGTAGTTTTTTTAATTTATGATGTAATGTAAGACATACGATTATATCTAGTTTTTCCAGGACTATAAAACTAATCAGTCTTTCAAGACTTGATCTTTTGTGATAATGCAAATGTTATGTAATAATGCACCGACTTTGGGTAACTGGGGTTGTGGTATTACATTACACCTATGGGTTATATATACCTCAAAACAATGAAAAATATCCCAAATATCATTAATAACCAGGTTAAATAACAATATAATGAATTAATGCAATGAAATTCACCCAAGTAACATAAATCAATGATAAAGACTCACCAGAAAGGTAATGATGATCTTGATCATAAATAACTCATATTATATCTCCTTGTCACCGAATGAATTTTCAACCATTAATATTATCAATATCTATAAATATAGTATACCATAATTAACTTATGATAAAATCATAGATCACCCCTAAGAGTTATTAAAACTTGAATAGAGTATTCTTCCAAATACAAATAAATATTTTAAATAATTTCAAAATACCATAATGTAAAACAGTATGGAGGGTAATGATTCCCTTTATATTATTTTTAAGTTTAAAAAAATTATGTTTTTATGGTATCCAAAACATTTAATTTGATATCAATCGAAAACTTATGTGTTTCTAAAAATTAACACAGATTTTATACATTAAATATGTTCATGAACTATTTCACATATTTGATAAGTCCAAAATTACAACAAACATCATCAAATTTGACCTATACCACATTTCCATAAACTATTAATTTTCAAGGTAACCAATACTATCAATTTCTATAATATCATTATCTAAACAATACATTTTTAACCCAACATCATACACATATTATTTTTTATCCTTCCCTCAATAAAGTTTTATATAAAAATATCACCCTATTACCAAAAAAACGTTTCATTGCTAGGAGTATCATTTGAAATCTATTTTCCTATCCATAAAAAATGTCAATGGAATAATACATAATGGATAAATTATTTTTATTACTAGAATATTACTAGTGTAACACTTTTGAATCATAATCCTTGAAACTCAATAAATAAAAATTTCAATCATTCCTCTTCCTTCGTAAACCATTTACTGTGATTCATTATCTATTCCCGAATACATCTTTCCTAAAATATTAAATAGATTCATGAATTAGGATTCATAAACATTAATTTAATCCTGATTCATATTTTTTTAGATAGTAAATACTATTAAACATCCCATACATTTGATACTACATTCATGGTACCTCCATCGTCATTGGAAATACCTGTCACCACCCATCCCCTGGGGACCGTGCTGTGACTACCCCAAGCCCTCCTTCCATAGTCCAGGAGTTGGAGACTCGCATTGGAAAGGCATATCCCTAAAAAAGGGAAGGCAGTGTATTTAAACCTACAAACACACAGACCAGTGACACAACAAGAGAAAACATGTAATATAACTACTGAATGTAAATGTGAGAACTGAAAGTAAAATGGGCCAGTATACTAACCTAACTGAAAAGAAAGTACTAAAAAATGTAAAAACACATTTTGAAGTCATCAATCATGTATCATACCAAAAGGGTAGGTACAACTCGTCAATGTGGACCTCCACGTCAACCAGTCACCTTCGTACACTATCTAGTCCTGGCTCCCAAATTTCGGTCAAAGATATCTGTTTTCTACACAAGACACAACAAGGTGTGGGAAAATCCCATGCATGGCTGAGTATAACAATACCCAGTAGGGTCCCCATGAACCTCAAAGGTCTGCCATTATTCCAAAAAGGAAAATCACAAAGCATGATTTCAATCACAAATCACAATGTAAATGACACCTCACATCAGGTATATAACATAAAAAACATGAATAGTTATGATTGGTCACAATGATAAATCATCTTATTCCATTAAGAAGTTAATCTAATAAACCACAAAAAATTCATTCTAGTGCCAATCCACCCAGGGTCGTAAGTCACCAATCTACACAGGGTCGTAATTCGTTGATACACATAGGGTTATAAGTCGTCAATCCACACAGGTTCGTAAGTCACTGGACCATGACATTCCACTCTATGGTTGTTCCTCATTGAGTTTCTCTAATTTTTATCCACAAAAGGTCATATGTCATTCATCCACTAATGGTTGTAAGTCATTGATACACGATGGGCCACTCTATGTCTTGTACTCATTAGGTCTTACTACTACTAATCCACACAAGGTCTTAGGATGTCAATCCCCACAGGGTCGTAAGTCACTAAAAGTGATCCGCAAAGGGTTTGTCATCACTTGGAAACTAACCACAAGATTCATGTACTTGGTTCACTTGAGTTCAGTAGATTCTTATCCTCAATCAAACAGTCATAACATAAATACCACTAAGTCTCATGAAGAAGTGACTCGACGAACCGCCCTATCCTAAGGCATCCAGCGCAATAGACAGAGCGTCAATCAGATGTCCATTATTTAAGTTAAAGGTATTTTAGTAATAAGGGCCCAGTTGGATTCAGGAATGATCCAACCTGGTCATACTGTAATATTTTTCAAAACCCAAGTGGATGATCTCAAAAGGGCCATCTCATCCAAAGGGACACAATGCTGCTGATGGAGTGTCAATTGGACACCCAATTTGTGAGATACAAATGAGTTAGTGTAACAATGTCAGTCCAGTTTGGCAGTGGTCTAGCCTGTTGGGCCCGCGGTTCAGGCTCGGCTCACGGGTCTGACCCGCCTAGACATCCAGCCGCATACATGCCAGTTCTCCCTGATGGCAGTGCCAATAGAGCAATGACCCATATTTCAAAACGGCTAGCTAGAGCTACCATTTTTCTCCTACCAAATGTCCCAATCAGTCCACTCATCTTACCCCCCCCCCCAAATAAACATAGTTTATTTGGGACTTCAACTGGAAGTGCTAGGTTGGCGCCACCCCTCTAGTTGACCGGTCTAGTGGACTGGTCTTGGGAAGGACCTACAAACGCAGGTCCGCCACCACCGTGGCACGCCGCTCACCTTCAGCATGGTCGGTGATGGCCAACTGCCAACCTCTTGAGGCCAGTGAGAGCCGACTGCTACTGCCTTACCGGTGGTGTTGCACTGTCAGTGCATCCGCGAGCCACCAGTTAGGCTCTGGTGATCTGATTTTTTTCTCGTATGCGCCTATGGGTCTCTCGGGATGCTGCCTTCACCGCGTTGCCATCAATTTTTATTTTTTACATTGTTTATTAGTCACTGAGGAAGAATAAAACAAATCCAATATTAGTAGTGGGGCGGATCCTTGTTTGGATCGGTACACACTCTCTGCGTTATAGTTTTAAACATGAGATAAGAGTAATAATCATTAGAATCAAAAATTAAAAACCATGTGTCGACCAACCACAATAGAGAACAATATACAGATCAACCCGTTATTCAGTTAGTTATAGTTTTTTGAATTTTCCAAGAACGGGAAGGCTGAAAAATAAATCTCATAAAACCCCCTACTTGGATTCAGTGGATTCCATTTCGGATGAAGAAAGGTATCCTTGTTTGAAGTGATTCGTTGATGTCCATTCCGAGTTCTCCAACAGTCAGTGATCAACAAATGTTCTTCGTTGGATGGTGAATTTGTAAGCATTTCATTATAGGTTCTTCTCATGGGTTCACAAATCCCAAGACAATGGCTAGATTAAATAAAAAATATTAACCCACACAATGGTTCATTATTATGATTCTTTAATGAATCCTTATTAATGAAATTATTAAAACATGAGCATTGTGGTTACCCAATAAGATGATCAATTCATTTAATATATCTTATTTAATTCATGACATTAAACTATGGTCCTTCCATCGGTCTCTCAATGTGTGGAAGTGAATGAATTGAATAACTTTTGGTTATTTTATTACTATTATTTTCAAAAGTCCAAAAATTTAATTTTTTGTCTGACCCTTACTGGTCGAAGTTAAGATTTGCCTAATGTATGTTGGCACTAAAAATTCAATAGTTCCCATAGAATTTCAATACCATCATTGGTTCAAAAGATATATATTCTATCCCCCACGTTTACTAAAGGCACCTTACCAAAAAGATTAAAATTTTGTTTCGGGCTCTCCAGGCCTCAGAATCACATGCCGTCAATTTTTGAAGTCTCCTAATAATTCCATATAATTAAAAATATTTTATATAATCTTTGTTTATTTACATTCTCCCTACCTTTGGGCTCTACGTCCCACAAATCCATAACCAAATCTACAAAAATATGGTGATACTAAGCACAAATATGAGTCTCTAGCACCCATGTGCTCTTTTGGAGGTTCGCATGCTTCCACCAAACTCACAATAGAGGAATTGACTGCCCTAATAGGACTCGATTAAGTTAATCCTCATATGCACCAATAACACTACGAACATCGCATAATATTCAATGTCCTTCTCTCCCCAGTCGTTGTCGTGCGACAGATCATGCATGTATCTCCTCAGCTATGACATATGGAAACAATTATGAACCTGGTCCATCTTTGGCAGAATATCTTGGAGGTATACCACCTCTCTAATTCATTCGAAGATCTGGAATGGTCCAATTAACCTCATATATATCTTTACTCACTAACCAAATCTCCACTGTCCGCATTATGTTTATACATGTAAAAAGACATGGCCTCCCTCTAAGAACTACTAAGGTCTTTGTATCATGTCATTATAAGACATCTGCCTTCTTTAAGCAGTCTTCATCCACTCCTGGATGATCTGCACCTTCTTAGTGGCAGTCTATTCCTACTCTAGATCCATAAGTGCTAACACCCCTGGGTATGTCCATCATAGAGTTGATCTGCAAGGTCACCCATACAAGATCTCAAATTATGCCATGCTGATGGTGGAGTGATAACTGTTGTTTTATGAAAACTCCACCAGTGGAAGGTGTTCTTTCCAACTCTGGAAAAAATGTAGGACACAAGCATGAAGCATTTACTCATGTTCCTATATGGTCTTCTCCATTTGACCATCGTTCTAAGGGTGAAAGGAAATTCTTAACCACTGATGAGTCTTGAACACCTCCTATAATCCCTTCCACAACTGGGATGTAAAACAAGTGTAGTAATATGAAACGATTGTCGATGGCACCCTATGAAGCCGTACTATCCACTGTACATAGAGGCATCCCAGTCTGTCTACCAATCCTTTCTCTAGGATGTTTAATATATGGGCAAACTTGGTGAGTTGTTCAACAATCATCAATATGGAATCATAGCCCCTGGATGTACATGGTAGCCCTATCACTAAGTATAGGAAGATTCCATCCAAAATCCATTACAATATCTCATGTGGTTGTGCTAATTCTACTGGAACCTGATGTTCGACCATCACTTGTTGGCAATTGATGCATTGTGAAATTAACTCTTTCACTGCTTTCATCATCTCAGACAACCGGTACTTCTTGTAGAGGTCCTAGTACATCTTTTCCACAACAGGATGTAACGATAAAGGGGGTGAGGGTAACTCCCTCAACACCTCCTCATGTAGCATCACTGGTACCATGGAGAATTCTATAAAATGGATGACCTACTCCCCTCCTTTGAAAAATCATTTAGGATCATGTCTTAAGGATATCTGAGCACATTGGGTGTCACAGTTAATGTCTCCATGATGTGTCTCCTTGAGTCACTGAAGAAGTGGGGTAGTAACTGTCATATATGGAAGGTATGATTCACCATCACTATCCCTGAAGGATATGTCCAATGTGGCTAGCTGATCCATCACCTCATTCATCAACTGTAAACCAGACCTCATGTGGAGTGCGTATGCCACCACATTCCCCTTCTTATGAGTGTAGACTATCTCATAGTCATATTCCTCAATGAACTCCCGCCATCTTTATTGTCTTGGGTTTAGGTCCTTATATAGTAAGATATACCTGAGACTCTTGTGATCATAGTAGACAATAAACCATGCACCCATCAAGTAGTGCCACCACATCTTCTAGGGAAATACCACAACTGAAAACTCTAGGTCATGGGTAGCATAGTTATACTCGTGTTCCCTCAACTATCATAAGCCATAGGTAATCACCACTCATAGCGACATTAGGAAACATCCTAGTTTGGTCTCTAATGTGTTGCAAAAGAATACATACCCAACACCCTTTTTCTAGTAGCCTTAACATGGGGACACTCATCAGTCTTCGCCTCATCTCCTGGAAACTCTATTGGAATCTCTCTATCCAAAATAAGGGTTTTCTCTTTATTTTTAATACCTATCAAGGGAACAGCTACTCTGGAAATGTCAGGTAAAAATCTTTGATAGTACCCAGCCAACCCATGAAAACTCCACACCTCAGTCACATTCATGGTTTTCACCCAAGTAAACACTACCTCTATATTTTCTGAATCCACTGCAACTCTTGCCTCAGAGATAACCTATCCCAGAAAGTGTACCTCCTATATCCAAAACTGGATATTCTATAAATTACCTTAATGTCGGTGCTCTCATTCTGTATCTAGAACTATCTGTATATGACTGGAATGTTCCTCCTCCGATGCTGAGTACACCAAGATGTAATAAATGAAGACCACCATGAAGTGATCAAGGTAATGATGGAAGATCCTATTTATGAGTCCCATGAACACTTCTGGGGTGTTTGTTACACTGAAAGGCATCACAATGAAATAATAGTGTACATACTGTAATCTGAATATCGTCTTCAGAACATCTTTATCTCATACCGTGAACGGATGATAACATGATTTGAGATCTCTCATCCAAAACTACTTAGCTCCCCTCAGCTAATAAAAAATATCATCAATATTCTGGAGTGCATACCTATTCTTTATAGTCACCTAGTTGAGGCACCGAAAGTCCATGAAAAGCCTCAAAACTCTCATCCGCATTCTTGAAGAGAAATATCGGGGGTGCCCATAGAGAAACACTAGACCCTATGATATCCTTCCCGCGTAAGTCCTCCAGCTATACCCATAACTCGAGAATATCTGTAGACTCCATCAAACATGCTAGTGTAGATATCGGTGTCATCTCATGGAACAAGTTGATGTATCAGTCTACCTCCTTATGAGGAGGTACTTTCGAAACATCCTCAGAAAAGGCATCAGCGTACTGGTCCACCACTATAGGATAGATCATAATCCTCTCATCAACTACTCTGAGTGTATGGTTATCCAACTGATTATTAATCAGCTACACCCTCCTCCAAGAAAGTCCATCTTGAGTTGCAATGGTTTCCTTCCCACCAGTGAAGTAAAACTCGGTTCAATCCTCACAAAAACACCACACATTGCACCTATATCAATCGATCTTAGCATGGACCACAGATAACTTGTCCATACCCATGATGTCATCATAAGGCCCTGACACCGCTACTAGGAGATCCTATCCGATGCAGTCGCCTCCTAAAATAATATCACACTATCAGTATCAGTGTGTAATCAACAAATCCTCTCCCATATGAGTCTCTAAACATAAGGATCGATCCAATGGATCTATTGAAATCCTTGAGCTCTGAATGAGAGCTATTTCATTGAAAGATTGGCTGACTCTTGTGTCGACAAGAACTACAAGTACGGTAGAGTAGACACATATTGTACCTTGAATCATCTCTGGAGATCCATGGTTATAGGCCTCCACAGCCTGATGCGGATCTCATCTATTTCCACCTACTCCTTGAGTTCAGGGTGGACCACCTAGAGGTGGTGGTGGTAGAAACTCAAATCGCAGCCCACCGCCTGCTGCATTACCAACTGCTCTTCCACGTAGGTCACCCTGTTGACCTCCCCACATTAATCTATTCTTCTTTCTTAGTGGTCCCTCGATTTTATGATGACCATTTCTATGGCGGTTCAGGTATTCATGAGCCATGTTATCCTACTCACCACACAAGTAGCACAATATACTCCTCTATTGACCTCATCTATCTAGTGAGCTCTCCACCTCCATCCCTGCATCCTAGGGTTGTCCACTAGTAGTTCTGCCCACTTGGTCCTTTGCATCATTTGCCTACTACATACTACATATGACTCGACTATGTTTCATCTAGTGGTGGATTGAGCTTTCAGTGCCTTCTCATTTAGGAAGTTCTCTTACAAAAGTGATTTCTCTAGCACTCCAACCTATGCCGATATCATCGAAGCTCCAATATCCCATCAAAGATCCAACTCAATGGTATGGGCCATGAATAGAGGATCATTTACCATGTCAGTGGATTAGCGGGAGAGGTAGTGATTCTCTCTGACTACTGGGAAACTATCATGCTACCCTGCTGTAAGTAGAGGAGCTCTTGAATATGCACAGAGCATATAGTCTCTAGAATGAACTCCTCCTTGAAGAGGAACTCACAATCTAACTAGGTGAGGATCACCTCATCATCCAATAAGAGTTTTAGGCTCCACCATCTCCATGTTTTCCCTGGGAAGAGACTAGAATCTATGATCACCATATGGTCTGCTGGTGTCCTAACTAGGCGGAAAACTCTATCCCCATCCTCCAACTAGTCATGAGCCACTTGTGGATCTGTCTCACCTCGAAACCTCAGGGGAATCTACTGTTGGAACTCATGCACTGTGCTAAGTCGGAATGAACTGTGTGATGGTGGGGATTGTAGATACTTCTTTGCTATGGTTAGTGGTGTTGCTGGTACACCACCCGAAGGTACCATCACTGAATGAGGGTCCGAAACGAAATCCTCATCGCTCGGTGGGCCCTCATCATAAACACTCTCTAGAATCATGGATGTTTGTCTACATGGTGGAATCCTGTAATGAAATAGTTGTTCCTTGATTAAAAAGCTATACCTAGTAATCAAACTCAACAGAGATCAAATGAAAAACATTTAAAAAACACACGCAGTTGGTATTTTCATGTACCAAGTCAGAAATCAGAATTTAGGGTCCCGATGTATGGATACGTCGACCACCGCACCAACACTAGATTCCCCAATCTAAAAACCTCACTAAAAACACATAACATTATTAACCCCTTTGAAAATATCTGAGTTTTAGTTATTCGGTATAACTGAATCCTTTGATACCACATTGTCAGCACATGTCCCCTGGGGCCCATGTGGAGACTACCCCATGCCTGCCTTCCATATACCAAGGCTGACGGAAAAGTACCTTTTTTTATTATATCTTAAGCCCCCTTTTAATAGGAAAGGGGGAAATAACAGGACATCAATGAAATAAGGACATAAATTGTTCCCCAAAAAACTACAAGCCGTCATCAACCAAAACAAATCTACAATGAAATGAGCCTCCCTAGCATAAAAAACATCAAGTCCTGCTTCCACCTTCTCATCACTTCCGGCAATCTGTCACATGAAAATGCGCGGGCCTGGTACTGATGAAAAAATTCATACCCTATCAAACATCCAAATCCAAAAATCAATGATCAAGTGAAAAATATCTGCTCTGAACCTCATATAAAGCATCTTCTTGCAGACGGCTCAGCTCCATAAGCCCTAGAGAGTAGGCCACAGTTCACAGTATCACCAATAACAAAACAACCATGAAAGAAATTCATCATGACATAAGAAAATCTAACAGAATATCATCAATGAAAAAGACTGAATACCGAACACTGAAGCCGCCACCGGATGACAACATTGTTTTCATGAACCCATGAGACACCAATAGAAACTGTAGCCATAGACAAGAAACTCAAAAAGGCCATACGCTCCAGGAATCAAAAAGCCCAGCCAACACCACCCAGGACTGGAAGACCCAACAACCGTGTCACGGGAGCAACACCGAAGAGGGGGACCACGCCGATTAGAACTAGATGTGCCTCTTTGGGCTTGAATCCAATCAGATCTGAGCTATGGAGGCACCCACACTAGACACCAAACCGGTCAAGCATGAAAACAATAAGAGGAACCCACAAAGTCCAAAAACAAGGCCATCCAGCGATGACTAAATGAACAAAAAACATCAAATACCATCGCCACCACCCGAAACACTCACAAAATCCACACCAACCATCCAAACCACTCAACCTGGTGGAGCACGCCATCGCAGAAGAAAGGACTGACCTCTCGTGCTATTGCAGACCAAGAACATAACCCCTTCTCCATTGTAGATCGGACCTCCCAATGCCATGGAATCTCACTCCCATCTATGTAGAAGCACAACCCCCAGCCTTGCCATATCCAAGGCACATAAAAATTATCACCGCCCTAAAAAAATTCGACAGAAGATATTTTCCCCACCAAGACTCCATCCCCGAACCACGAAAAATCCTCACTTCCACTGGGAAGTTTCGTCGCGGAAGAAACAAACCCACCGTGATGCCACAACCGGACCACGAACGAACCATGACTCCACCTAGAAAAACGTCATGGATGAAAACAACCCATCGTGACGCTAGAACCGAGTCACGGATAATCCATGCCACCCCAAGAGACCTTGTGAGGAAGATCTCACCCTATCGCTACAGGATGAACCCCACACCTCAATATCTAAGCCCACATGAACATTGTGGGGAGAGAAGCCGCAACACTAAAGTAGAATCCCATTCCACCAGATCCAAGCTCGACACCAAGAGCACATCATTAGACAACCACCGCACCGTGAGCACGCTGGGAGAGCACCATGAAGGGAGACGCAGCCACTAGAGACAAAGTAAGGGAAGGAGATGACAGGAAAACCCTAAACCGTTGTGACCAAGGGTTTGAAACTAGAACCGGAGAGAAAAATACCTAAGAAAGGGAGGGAATTTCAATTAAGCCTACAAACACTCATACTAGGTACAAAATAATAGAAAAACACATAATATAACTGCTGAATGTAAAAGTGAAAAATTAATGTAAAACGGGCCAGTATACCAACCCAACTAGAAAAAAATACAAAAAAAGAAAACAAAAACCAGAGGTCTTCTTCCAAGGATCCTACCTAAAGTGTAGGTAAAACTCATCGCTACAGTTCTCCACCTCAACTGGTCACCTCCGTACACTATCTAGTCCTGGAGCTCAAATATCGATCAATGTTGTCTACTATCTATACAAGAAACCACATGGTTTGGGAGATGCCCGTGCAGGGGTGAGTATAACAATACCTGGTGGAGATCCTGAGACCCCTAAAGGTCTCCCATAATTTCACAATGGAAAAACCAAAAAGCATCATCTCAATCACAAAGCACAAAGTAAAACGCATCTCACACCATGTATTTAAATTAAAGGCAAATGAATAATGATGATTAGTCATAAACCTAAATAATCTTAATCCATTGAGAAGTTCCACTGACGAACATTGAAGAAGTCGTTCTAGTGCCAATCCACACTGGGTCATAAGTCATTGATCGGCACATGGTCATAAGTTGTCAATTTACATAGGGCTATATGTTTTTGATCTGCACAGGGTTGTAAGTCACTGATCCACGATGGGCTGCTCCATGGATAGTCTTCATTGGGTCCTGCTACTGTCGGTCCACAAAAGGTTGTTAGTCGTCGATCCAAACATGGTTATATATCACTCCTCCAAAACAGGTCGATCTAAGGTTGGTCCTCACTAGTCCATGCTTCTGTTGATCCACAAAGGGTTGTATGTATTTGATCCACATAGGGTCGTAAGTCACTGATTCCGATCGAAAAAGGGATTCTCTTCACTTCACATCTAGCTACAAGATTCCCACACATGGTGCACCTGTGTTCTATAGATTCTGATACACAAGCCATCAGTCATACCTCACATACCATGATTTCCCATGAAGTAGTATCCAAAATAACTTCCATGTCATAAGGTTTCCAACTCAACAGACAACACATCCATTGGACTCCTAGTGTGTAAATTATAGGTATTTAGTACAAAAGGCCTGGTTGGATTCGGGTCCAATCCAAACTGGTTTTACTCCATAACTCCATAATACCCATGTTGAGTATTTAAAAAGGACTTTCTCATCCCAAGGGTACCAAATCCAATGAAAACACATCAATTGAACACACAGTTTTCAAGATACACCTGATTTAGGGTAACGGGACCAGTCGAGCCTGACCTGGCTTGTGGGTCCAACCTGGTTCGCAGGTCCAGCCCGACTAGCAGGTCCAGCCCGATCGGTGGGTTAATCCTAGCGGGTGGGTCTGGCCTAGCTGTCGGGTTCGGCCCACCAAGAAACACGTCCAGCATATAGGCCAGTTCTCATGGATGGTGGCACCGGCGGGGCACTTCCCGATCTACTAAAATGGACAGCTATAGTTGGCGGTTTTTCTATAGCTGAGCAGCCCAAGAAGGCCACTAATCTTCCCCCCGAACAGACTTTGTTTGGGTCTTTAATTGTTCGTGCCAGGCTGTTGACGCCCCTCCAGCTGATCAGTCTGGTGGACCGGTCTTGGCCAGGACCCATAGATCCGGGTTCGCCATCGCCGTGGCTGCAGCCACGGCACACTGACCACCTTCAGCATGGCTGGCGATGATCAGCCACCCCTTTCCATCTCGATTCTTTTGGGTACCACCACCCTCCCGTGACCAACTAGAGCTACCCGCCACCGCGATGGGTTTGGTTCTGTGCGACAATAATGAAACTTTGGTGGTCTGATTTCCTTCTCGTCTATGACTACAGGTCTCTCGGGATGCTACCTTCACTAAGTGGCCCGTAGTTATGCCTTTCAGCCACATTGCTTAGTCGACCACGGAGAATGAAACAAAACCAAGATCGGTGGATGGTTCGGCCCTTGTTCAAATCAGCCTGTTCCCTTCGAGTTAGCATTTTATGCGGGGAAAAAGAATAATAATCATTAAATCCCTATAATGAAATCCCTATATCATCTTCTTGAAATAAAGAATGAAACTAGGATCAACCCATTAGTCGGTTGTTCTGCGTTCATTGTATTTTTCAAGAATTGAAAAGGAGAAAAATTAAACTCATATACCCCCTACCTAGATTAAGTGGGTTCTATTACAGACAATGAAATGGAACTGTGTTCGAAGTTGTCTGTCGTAGTCCACTCAGAGTTTTCCAATGGTTGTCGATCGATCATCGTTCTTCATTGTAGGGTGACGTTGTTGGGATTTCGTCATAGGTTCCTCTCGTGCGTTCCCAAATCCCATGTCAATGGTTTTGATTAAATAAAATATATTAAACCCCACATTGGTTCATTATTAGGATTCATTAATGAATCATAATGAACAAACTTATTAAACCATGAGCACTGTGGTTATACAATGAGAGGGTTAATTCATTAAATGTATCTTATTTAATGTATGATTTTACACTACAGTCCCTCCATCCATCAATCAATAGTGGGAAGATAAAGAATAAAATAACATTTAGTTATTTTATTATCATCTTTCAAAAGTGAAAAAATTAACTTTCTCATCTGACCCTTTCTGGTCAATGTTAATCTCCAACTAAGCGAATCCTGGCACTACGAATCCAAAGGTGCCTTATGAATTTCAATCTGAGCACCAGTTTGAAGGATAGAAATTCCCGCCCGTATTTTTTATGATAATACCTTACAAAAATGTTCAAAATTACATTTTGGGCTCTCCATGCCTCATAATCATGTGCTGTCAATTTTTTCAGTCCTATAATTATTCCATATAATTAAAAAAAATTATACAGAATTTCTGAGTCATTACAAAAATATTTCTCAAACATCCTTGTGTATTTTTTTCTCAAGATATCCCCTTATGACATATATTTTTATGGATCCCATACATTCAACATTTAAAACATTTAAAAGCCAAAGAAACCATTGGGAGGCCATTATTCTCATCAACGGCGATGACTATAAATTTCATTTTATCCTTCAAAATTACAATATTTGCATCCTTCTTCTCCACACTCAAAAGAACATCATGTTCCTATGAGACATTCATTGATTGATTCATCCAACATTCTATAAATGATTGAAGGTGAATTTTATTTCTTCCATGTCTTTATTAAATTCTATAATTCTTTTATTAGGTGTTTTATGAAACTCTTTAAAGATGAGATTTCTAAAAATATAACAATTTATATTATTAGTAATAATCATAAAATTTCTCACTCTATATTTTATATTAAATGGTTTATTATGAGGAGAATCATTTCATTTAATATCACATTTTAAATGATTCCTTCAGTTTCCAACAATTTAATAAAACCAAGAAGACTAGTGTGAGAAACCATAATCACAGTGGAAACCAGCATAATCAAAAAAAATCATTTATAAGATATCTAAATCGCAACAACTTCTTCTATAAGACCATATATTTAACCTAGGTCATCAAAGATCATTACCAAATCATTGTGATTTTATCCTATTCTTAGAATTATCCCAAGGTATCTCACTAATATTTTCTAATCCTAACTTCTAAAGGATGACTAAAACTTTTTCAATACAAACAATATCATCACATACTTTCCATATATGGATAAAAAATCTTAATATATGAATATTAATTATATAATTAATATATCAATTCCTAAATCATTTAGGTCTAATATTATTGGAATCTTGGAATAATAAAAAATGGTTCATAAAATATCAACTACAGCAGACATTTATTTCATCATAACTAGTACCCTTTATAAACAAATCATACTTAATACTTCTCTTTGTAACCTAGGGAAAGGAAATATAAGAAAAGGGTTATCTCCATTAAGCAATAAGGCTAAAAAAGTAAGATATCAATGATCACATAATTATAACATGATAATAGTTGTATAACAAGATGACACTAATTGTCAAAAACCACACAATACATATCAAAGATCATAATCTTATATCATGTAATATATAATGGGAGTTCATAATACATGAATCATAATATAATCAATGAATATGAACCTTGAAATTGTAAAATTACTATAAACATTGATTGGTGGTATACATATAAAAATATGAAATTATATATTTAGTAGTAAAGGATCATTATTGAGGCTACAATAGTTGAAGGTGATCACTCCCCAAATTATTATAATAGTTAATATTCACCCCCAATACTATCAATGTGTTCATATTACCTTACTAAACGAAGTTCACTCGCTATTCTAGTCCTCTATATCATGATATATCAATCATTACCCAATGAAGTGGAGGGAGATATAGGTCCCACCCATCACACAATAAAAAAATAATACATATATGTTCCCAAAGCTCATTGATCATTCATCATATCCTATAAAATGAATTGAAATGAGTTTCAATAACATTTCATTGAGTAATTACACATCAAAAATAAATGGATTTGATATATAGTTTATCATTTAATCACAGCATAACCTATGGAAAAGAAATGGGTCTAAAAAATTTTGTGTCATCATATTCATACACCATCTAGAGGAAGAACATGGATGGTATCCCAGGATCATATATCTGGTAAAGTATAAGTGAAAATAGGAAATTGTTTATTGATGAACATAGATTCCATTAAAAGAAAATTAAAACATTATAGATAACAATAATATTTCAACATGGAAATAAATTATTAAAAACTACATTAATATAAAGAAAAAAATTATAAAAAGAAACATTTAAAAATGTAATGTAATATTGAAAAACATTTACTCCTGATATTGGGAATATCCAATCATTTTATTTATTTTCGAAAATCATTCCTTCCATACATTTAATAGAAAATTAAAAAAGTACCTCATTTGTGAAATGAAAATAATATTACATTAAATAATTTTTTAAAAAGGTAGAAATTTGATGAAAAGACATAAAAAATCATAGGAGAATAGTAAAAACCAACTTTAATTTTTTTATATGTGATGTATATAGAATAAAAAGGGTTTTCAATTAAAGGGAGAAATGAGGTCGATTTTTGTTAAAAAAAATATCTATTGTCGGTTAAGTAGATAAGGTGAGTAAAATGGTGGAAAAATAGGAATTTTAATTATAAATAACAATATTTTCATAAAACCAACATTTTTTTTGAAATATATATCATAAAATTTTCTCATTAGAAACTTATTGATAATCAATCCTGAAGAATGATGAGATTATAACATAAAAACCATTACCATATTGGTAAATTTTAAATAATATGTCACATAAGAGAAATATCTTATATTTGTTATCTAAATATACATAATTTTCATAATAAGATTCATTAATTACATTATTGTGAAATATATAAACCACAATAAAAAATGGTGTCAAAGGAATTTGTCCCATAGAAATAAATTCCAGAAAAAAAAATAACTTTCCTTTGTCCCGATATCATTTTTTGAAATGAAAACTACTATACAATAGATATAGGTTTATTTTATATATTTTATATAACCATTCAAATATTTTTCACACTATATATTATTTACATATAATATTTTATCTCCTTTTTAACACTTTTTGTTAAAATCACTGTTTCTGGTGTTATTAGGCTTGTTTTCTCATTTGTTCTGGTTAAATGGTTTTTCTATTTTTGTTTAATAATTCCTTTATAAACTAATGAATTTAAAAATGTGTATAATGATTTTAATACCCCATAATAAAATGTAAATTTTTTGAAAAAGTATATGGGATTTTTTTGAGACCAGGCTCTAAGAGGAATGTGACTACGAGGCATGGAGGGTCCAGAATGTATTTTCAAACTATTATTAAAGTTCATTAAATAATCATGTGATTGGGTTTTTCTAACATTTAAACCGGTGCCCTGATCGAAAATCATAGGGCTCCATTGAATTCAAAGCATCGGTATTTTCCTAGGAAGTAACTAACATGGATCGGCATGTGTCTACTGAAAAATATAGTTATCGAATCTTTATGGAGAAAAAAAGTACTTCAAATGTTTTTCTTTATACTCTTAGTTACGTAGAGAAACATTAATACTATGGTATAGTGATGAGACAATTTTGTATCCATTTCTGTATGTAATTAATGAATCAGGATGGAGACATTGCAATGCACAACACATCTCCCTTCATTAATAAAAAATTGATTCATGGTTAACGAACAAACCTGAAATTTCATTGAACAACGACGAATGAAACTTATCCAATGATTAATGTCAGTGAAAAAAAGTGGTTATAACACCCTTGGAGAGTGAATCAAAAATAGAGATCGACAAACAATGATGAGTGATCTTCCTCGACCAAACTTTTTTTCCCATTTAGGGGTTTAAATAGTAGTAATTTCTTTCCCCCTAATCTCCCCTCGAAATGATTAATGTAGATAAAATCATTAATAAGTTGATGCATGGTAGAATTTTTTATGTGATATTAGGAAATATTTATTGTGGGATTAGTTATAGGGATTAAATATTAGTGATTTGTATTTTATCTTCATGATCCCCCTATCAAGAACAATTTCGGGCCAACAAGAACAAAGGCTGGTTTGTTCATTGGGTGTTATATCTGATCCCCTCCCTCTCCCTCCAAGTTATTTATCGACAGAACCACAAGGTTGTGTAAAATCATTACTGGGGGGATTATGAATGAGGATACACCCCAAAAAAGATGAAAAAATGTACCCCATGAGTCTTGGAAGCACATATAGATTTGGAAACGGACCACTGGCAGTGGTGGTGGCCCATGGTGGCGGCCATGGGAGGGAGGCCAGATGAAAAGGTGGCTGAATATGTGGTCAGTATTGGTCATGGCGGTGTAGGGTAGCGGTGCCGTTTGGGCGCTGCTTCAAATGGAGATGATCGGGGGCGGGCTACAAAATGCACTGGCATGTGGTCCACAATGGACCCCATCCGGTGGGAGGTGTCTAGCATGAGTCGTCCGCGTGGCTATGCACATCAGACACCAGTGGGCATCTAGGGCGGAATACCAGTGGGCGTCTAACCAAGACATTTGTGGGTTTCTAGGCTAGATGCATAGATGATGGAAGAAACATGGTTGTTTGGAGGCCTGGCTAGAAAAGAACCGTCCTGTATAATTATAGGCAGGTCTGGATGGGAAATCAGTCGGATGGGCACCTGACTATTTAGAACCAGTGGGAATAAGTTCAAACAGACTAGATGATATTTGATTCGTTGTGTGATCAATTGTGTTGGATCCACGACCAAGCCAGACTATGTTCACCAAGGTGCACTGGGATTGACAACTAGGACAGGTTAGACCTGTAACACCCCGAGATTTTATGAAAAATATTCTTTTTAATTTTATTGATGTATTGTGTTATACGCTACAAAAATGGAGTCTTGCACAACACGCAACCCTAACTTGGCTGCATTACATGAAATCGCGACCTTCCTCAATAGCGTGTGTTGTACGCAATATCGAGTTTCATTAAACAATGATATGCTATTAAAATATTATTAAAACTATCCCTTATGAATAGTAATAAACACTTTTTGAAATTTTGTAAATTTTATTTTACAAAATGGACTTCATTTTTGGATTCGGAATATTGAAATTAGCATAGGGTGAAATTTTGGTATTTTCTGGAAACATTCAATTTTTGATGTATAGTGAAAACACTGGGTTACTATTTAAAAACCAATTTTTATTTAAATAATTATTTATTTTATTTAAATTTATTTTAGGTCAAAATTGATACATAATACCTATATATGTTCAATTTAAATCATTGGAGTAATTTTATACTAATTTTTGATATATAAAAATTTTATTGAACTTTTCACCGTCTTTTACCCACCTCCTAGGAGAATTTGAAAATTTACATAAAACATAATTTTACCACTTCTGTGAGTGGAATTTCAAAAATCCAAGAGACACGGTTGACGTCAGTAAGTAAAATGTGTTTCAATGAGATGAAAATAATTTTTGGTGAATAGTAACTTTTTACTTTTATTTACCACCGTTAAAAGTAAATAGGGTAATTAAGGGAAAAAATGATATTTTTATTACCCTAAAACATGTCCTAATTCTATTGGATAAGTTTAATTCGATCAAAAACAATTTTAGGAATAAAATATGACCATTTAGGACTTCTTGGATTAGATTAGGACATTTATTATTAATTTATTTAAAGAAGGGTTAAAATAGTTAAAATCAAAGTATAATAAGTAAATAATTTGTAATATAGGGTTATACATAAGATAAATTCGACTATAAATATTCATTAGAAATATAAAAATATTTCATACATAATGGTATTTTATTTGTAATTTTTAGACATTAAATAATTTAATTTATTTATGACACAAAGATGATGCATTAATTATCTTATTAATGAAATATTGACATAATTAAGGTTATAAATACCCAAATAAATGTAATTTGAAACATTTTATGAATTAAAATAATTTTATAGGATAATATGACATGTTATTATTGATTTAATTAACTATTCTTGATCTAATCATTCGGTTATGATTTTCAAAAAAATCATTTACTAAATAGTGTCAAAATTGACATAAAATAGTTTTTAAAACAAATATTATATTATTAATTGTTATTTTATTTCTAAAAATCTAAGGTTCGATAAAATGACTTAGATAAGGTTATATATATTAATAATAAAAATCTTGGGATTCTTTTGGCTTTTTATAGTAAGTTTATTAACCTTATAGTGTAAGAACACAAAAAGACGCGGTAAAGGTAAAATTATCTATCTTAAAGTTAATTTTAAATGATAAGGTTAAAATAGTAAACTAAACTTGTCCAAATTATATTGGATGAGATGATTTCGACCCATACCCACCTTAGTTTCGAAATAATTCAATTTGGAGCTATTAGAAAACCGAATATGGCTTTATAATAAAATAATATTTTTAGTTTTTCAAAAGGTGCCCCTCTCCTCCCTAATAAAAGGGAACCTCATCCCTCTCTTCCTCACACCACTTTGAGACTTCAAGCTCGGCCAAACCCTGCAAATTTTTCCTCTCCACTTCCATAGAAACATCCTAGAGGTCCCAGTATTCTTTAATGACCAATTCTAGTGTCCTAAAAGGAGGCCTCAAAGAAACGTTTCAAAGAAGAGGTAATGTCCGTTACCGATTCTTTCAACTTTATTTCTTCTTCCACTTCATCTTATTTAGTTTTTTCATTATGAATTAATAACATAAGTATCACTCATATACTGATATGTTATTATAAGTATGAAACAACCCTATATCTCCATCTATCCATCCTACGGAAAATGAAATCACCGTGCGTGCGTACGTACGGAATACCGTCTCCACCCTGTGGTGTAATATATTTTCCACCACAACCTCACTTGGATGGGTATAATGGTGTAAATAATAACTATATATGATTATTGTAAAGTTATATTGATTCTGAAATAATATAAATACACTCCAATAAAATTCCATGATCATGGGAATGATATCATCGCTCGTGCGTACGTACGGACTACCGTCTCCACAACATGATGAGATTCATTCTACATGTTAACCATTCATGAATTATTATAATGTATATATAATAAGTAATCATGAAATATATGACTTAATAATTATACTGGATTTATGTGTATATATATGTAGGTCATCTACTTAATTTCATGCAATTCAATAAGGAAACGAAAACAGTGTTCATCCGTACGTACGACCTACCGTCTCCATGAACGGTGTATTTCATTTCATTTAATCGATATATCATATATATATATGTATATACTAAAATATATATTATATGTAAATAATGTTTCAAATTTTGGAATTAATTAAATCAGGATATAAGTAATAATGTCAAGAACAACAAGTCCAAACACGTATGATAAATAATATGATTTAACCCAAAACGTTTCTTTAAGATGTAACTTACAAAAGAACGGGTAATATAATGTCACAAGTGAAAAATATATTATATCATAACAATGAATGTGATTCTAGAATAAGTCTATGACATTATTTAAATCATTATACAGGAGGATCGGAAACGTGCAAAGCATATCGGACCTAAGGTAAGGGATAATTCTGCAAATCTCATTTTTATCTAAGATTGCTTATATGTAAGTATTTACTAGGGTTATTGTTATCATCCATGTCCATGTTTCCTAAAAATGGTTTCATGTATGTTTAATGTCATTTTTACACATTTTTGAATTTTACTACATGGTATGTAAGGAATCATTCTTTTGATTACGTTACGAGGTACTTTTTTGACTTTTCCAGCAAAAGTACAAGAAGAATGTTTTTTTAACTTATACAGCACGAACGGATTTTTACAGTTTTATAAAGCCTTATTTTCATGAAGCTTCCTTCAAAATATTTAATGAATATTTTCAAAAAAATATATTTCTTTTAAAATATCATGACATTTTGTGAAAAGAAATTGATTTTGAAGAAGAAAGGATATTTTCCTCAAGAATTTATTTCAAGTGTTTTATCAAAACCATTTTTCATCTTAGATGACATTATTTCATATGTGTATGTTTCAAGTATCATGTCTATATTATTTACATGGATTCACTTTTCTTATTATGAAATTATATCCATTTCTTTTATATAGATTATGTGATGATGGGATTATGTTTACGAACCCCATTTTATTCGTTGGGTTATTATGAATGATGTATGTTTATTTTGAGGCACAAGTAAGAATGATTTCATTATGAGATGGGTGGGACCTATATCTCTCTCCAATGCATTGGGTAATGATTTATATATCATGATATAGACATGGAAGGAATGGTAAGTTAATCTGGTTCAGTGTTACAGGACTGAAACAAGGAGTGAACTCGATTCAGAAAGGGACTTTGTCCACTAAGATGGTCTTGGGAGCAATGCCTTGGCTTCTATGTAAATCATAACATGTGCTGAATGGTTTCCACTATTACATGTTTTATTCACATTATATTTTATCATGGTTTATTTTCTATTATGATATATGCCTTACGTACTTACACGATTTATGTATTTGCTCAAGATTTTGATGTTTAAATTTAATGTTCAAGTTTTTGCTTCCAAATGTTTATGGATTGTTTTATGTTATATATGTTTGCCCTTACTGAGCATTTGAGCTCACCCTTTTTATGTTTTATTTTCCCCAACAAATAAAAAACTGTTTTAGGTAAGGAAACAAAAAGTGGAAGATCGTTATAGGAGTTGTTGAAGATATTTTAACATGATTAGAAGTTTATATTCCGAGTTTCCAAAGACACTAAACTATTACGGTCCTTTTGTGTCTATTTTTTGCTATGTATTAAGTATTCCGCAAAAGTAATGTAATGTCCATGTATGTCAAGTTTCGGGTCTCTATAGTTGGTATCAGAGGAAAAGGTATAGTCAACCTTTGGAAACTATGATGTGAAAGCCTTAGTAAGAATCCTAAGGATAAGTCTATGCATAGAACACAATCTTAGTGTTTTCGAAATTGCCATGAATAACCTACGAAAAGACCTTAAGTGTGAAATTTTATTCTTGATTATGTGGTTTTCCTATTATAATTAGTGTTTCTCACACTATTCTTCTTGGTTTTAGTCAATGGTTGGTACCCGAAGGAACTTTTTTAATGCGGAATGCGACGTGCAATGCGATGATTGTACCCCCTGAGCAACCAAACATTATGGGAGATGGAGTGAAAAATCTTATTTCTATACTTACACAAGCTATGAATCATTCTAGACTTCCAAATGAGCAGAAAAGGGAACAATATTCTGTTGAGTCCTTCATGAGGCAATGTTCACCTTCTTTCAGTGGGTCTTCCGATCCACTTGTTGCTGCACAATGGATCAGTGCCACTAAAATGATATTTTTAGTTCTTCAATGGTCTGAACCTGATAAAGTCATCTTAGCATTATATCGTTTGGAAGATTAAGCTAATCAATGGTGGAATCGTATCAAGAATATGAGGCCATGAGATGAAATTGAGTCCATGGAATTAGATGAGTTCAAGAACATATTTTTCAATAAGTACATACCTAGTATTCTTTGAACAAAGATGGAGAAAGAGTTTCTTGAACTAATGAAGAAGGATGATGAATATGTTGGTATATACGATGTGAATATTACAAGACTTTCAAGGTATGCATCTGGATATATCATCCAACCTGAATGTAAAGTTGATCTATTTTTCAGTGGCTTAAAACCAAGTCTTCGAAGGTAATTAGCTATAATAGACTTCAGTAGCTATATAGAAATTGTGTGTTGTCCTATCAAGGTAGAAATGGAAGTTGGTGTAACATATTCATCTCATGGTTTTGACAAGAAGCGAAAGATGGAGTTCAAGGAGAAATCTCATAAAAATGGTGAAAATAAGATGAATGTTTCAATATGATCAAAGTGTGGAAATAAGCATGGTGGAGATTGTCTAAAAGGTACTAGAAAATGTTTTAAGTGTGGAAAAGAAGGTCATTGAGCAGCTGAGTGTCGAAGTAATGGAAAAATAGTTGCTAATGGTGTGAATAAAGAAAATATTGCAGAGAACCCACCACCAACACTTCAATGCTTCAAGTGAAATGAAATGTGGCATTATGCTAATCAATGCCCTAATCCAAGGATTAATGATGATCAACATGACCAACCTCTTAAGGAAATGGAAAAAGGGAAGTCACATGCGATCACTGTTGGCGATGTTGAATCTGACAACGATGTGGTGGAATGATTAATTGTTTATGTAATGGGATTCCAAAATAATGTTGTATATGGTATAATAGAATATTGGAATATTTATGTATTGGTCTATTGTGGTTTTTAATAATTTTATGGTACCGGTAACCATGGAAAGTGATTGAGATATTTTTGGAAAGAAGATGATATGCGCATAATTAAGGGATTATGAGAAAATGAAATGTTTGACAGTATTCATGAGCCCATGAATGATATAATGAAATAGTTATATCATGGTTTGAGTATATAGAATTTTGGGGTTTTGGTATGTGGAAAGAGTTAACTTTTGACAACACTCATGTTTTCACTAAGATTCAATGGGTATTCAGTTTTTAATATAATACATGATTATGGCCTTAGAATGTTTGGAATGTTGACCAAAAAGTCATATCTTTTGATATATGGGGATCAACGATGGTATTAACATGCTTTTTATATGAAATCTCTGGTAATCGTTTTCACTATATTATGAGAGTGGACTGCAGTATTATGGATAAGCCTAAATATTGGAATGGATTATGTTGGACATAAGTTATTATTGTTTAAGGATAGAAGTTTTTCCGATATTATTGATAGGATGTTATAGTAATGTAGTTTTAGAAAAAAGGACAACCTGCAGGATGGGTGACGGCCTATCGCGTCGGACAAGGCTGTGGGAATTGAACCCACAAACGAAGTGTGATTGGGCTTTATCGCCTACCACTGGCCTACATGAAGTTCCTGGTTAGTAGAAACTAGTTTTATTTTATTAAGAGGTATGATATATGAAGTATAAGTTCATTTTTGGAACCATATACGATTAATCTAACCATAAGAGGGAGTTTTAACTTTTGCTAACCTTTTGTTTGAACAGATGGAATGACCCATCAATCAATCACATGATCTGCTAAAAAAATCAACGTCATTTCATTAAGGGATGAAGTGGAAATTGTTCAATTCATGAACAACAGTGAAACTTTACCAAAATCATGGAAGTATTTATTTTAATTCATCAACTTTATGGAAATGATCATGAAAACCAAAAATTGTGTCCTAGTTCCCTTATATCCGATGAATCAGATGGTACCATAGATCATCACAAATCTATGGCTTTGTGATTGTTGGCTTTTTCATAGCCATGTTCTCTACCACTCTCCATCAGAGCATTATGGTTAGGTTTCTCTTCCATATCCATATTTTCACCTATGATCTCTTATGTGGAAACCCAGTGATTAGTTAATTTGGGTAACTGTTATGTTTCATACATTAGTTTTTAATGATTGGTTTTGGTATTCTTTTTTACGATGTGGGTTTCTATTAAATAAACTTTCGAATATTAAACCATTTATAACCCCAACGAATTTTGAGGGAGAAATTCATTTTAAGGGTGGTAGAATGTAACACCCTGAGATTTTATGAAAAATATTATTTTTAATTTTATTGGTGTCTTGTGTTTTATGCTACAAAAAAATAGTCTTGCACAACATGCAACCCTAACTTTTCTGCATTACACGCAATCGCGACCTTCATTTATAGTGTGTGTTGTACGTAATACCGAGTTTCTCTAAACAACGATATGCTATTAAAATATTATTAAAACTAGCCGTAATGAATAGTAATAACCACTTTTTTAAATTTTGTAAATTTTATTTTTCAAAATGGATTTATTTTTGGATTTGGAATATCGAAATTATCCTAGGGTGAAATTTTGGTATTTATCTGGAAACTTTCAATTTTTTATGAATAGTGAAAACACTAGGTTTGTATTTAAAAACCGACTTTTTATTTGAATAATTATCTATTTTATTTAAATTTATTTTATGTCAATATTGATAAATAATATCTATATAAGTTCAACGTAATTCATTGGAGCAATTTTATAATAATTTTAGATATATAAAAATTTTATTGAACTTTTCACCGTCTTTTACCCACCTCCTAGGAGAATTAGCAAATTTACATAAAACATAATTTTACCACTTCTGTGAGTGGAATTTCAAGAATCCTAGAGAAACGGTTGATGTCAGTAAGTAAAAGGTGGTTCAATGAGATGAAAATAATTATTGGTTAATAGTAACTTTTTTCTTTTATTTACCACGGTTAAAAGTTAATAGGGTAATTAAGTGTAAAAATGATTTTATTATTACCCTAACACATGTCCTAATTCTATTGGATAAGTTTAATCCGACCACAAACAACCTTAGGAATAAAATATGACCATTTAGGCCCACTTAGATTAGATTAGGACATTTATTATTAATTTATTTAAGGAAGGGTTAAAATAGCTAAAATCAATGTTTAATAAGTAAATATTTTTTAATATTGAGTTATACAGAAGATAAATTCAACTATAAATATTAATTAGAAAGATAGAAAGATTTCCTACATAATGGTATTTTATTTGTAATGTTTAGACATTATATAATTTAATTTATTTATGACATAATGATGATGCAGTAATTATCTTATTAATGAAATATTGACATAATTGAGGTTATAAATACCCAAATAAGTGTAATTTTAGACTTTTAATGAATTACAATAATTTTATTGGTTAATATGACATGTTATTATTGATTTATATAACTTATTTTGAACTAATCATTCTGTTAAGATTTTCACAAAAATCAATTTCTAAAAAGTTTCAAAATTGACATAAAATAGTTTTTAAAACAAATATTATATTATTAATTGTTTTTTTATTCCTAAAAATCTATGGTTCGGCCAAATGACTTATATCAGGTTATATATATTAATAATAAACAACTTGGGGTTCTTTTGTCTTGTTATAGTAAGTTTATTAATCTTATAGTGTAAGAACACAAAAAGACACGGTAAAAGTAAAATTATCTAACTTAAAGTTAAATCTAAATGATAAGGTTAAAATAGAAAACTAAACGTGTCCAAATTATATTGGATGAGTGGATTTATACCCATCACCACCTTAGATTCTAATGAAATAATTTTTGAGCTATTTAAAACCGAATATGGCTTTATAATAAAATAATATTTTTAGTTTTTCCAAAGGTGCCCCTCTCCTCCCTTATAAAAGGGCACCTCCTCCATCTCTTCCTCACACCACTTTGAGTCTTCAAGCTCAGAAAACCCCTGACAATTTCTACTCTAAACTTCCCTAGAAATGTCGTAGCGGTCCTGGTCTTCTTCAAAGTCCAATTTTAGTGCCCTAAAAGGAGGTCTCAAAGAAGCGCTTCAAAGAAGAGGAAATGTCTGTTACCAATTATTTCATCTTTATTTCTTATTCCACTTCTTCTTATTTAGTTATTTAAATATGAATTAATAACATCAATATCACTCAAACAATTATATTTTATTATAAGTATGAAACAACCCTATTTCACCATCTATCCATCCTATGAAAAATGAAATCACTGCACGTGTGTACATACGTAATACCGTCTCCATGCCGCGGTGTAATCTATTTTCCACCACCACCTCACTTGGATGGGTATAATGGTGTAAATAATAACTATATATGATTATTGTAAAGTGATATTGATTCTTAAATAATATACATACACTCCAATACAATTCCATGATCATGGGAATGATATCATCGCTCGTGCGTACGTACGGACTACCGTCTCCAAGACGCGATGAGATTTATTCTCCATCTTAATCATTCATGAATTATTATAAATTATATATAATAAGTAATCATGAAATATATGACATAATGATGATACTGGATTTATGTGTATATATATGTATTTCATCTTCTTAATTTTATTCAATTCAATACGGAAACGAAAACAACGTTCATGCGTACGTACGGCCTACCGTCTCCATGAACGGTGTATTTCATTTCATTTAATCGATCTATCATATATATATATATTTACAGAAATATATATTATATTTAAATCATGTTTTACATTATGGAATTAATTAAATCAGGATATAATTAATAATATCAAGAACAACAAGTCCAAACTCGTACGATAAATAAAACGATTTAACCCAAAATGTTGCTTTAACATGGAACATACAAAAGAACGGGTAATATAAAGTAATAAGTGAACCATATATGATATCATAATAATGAATATGATTCTGTAATAAGTCAATGACATTATTTAAATCATTATACAGGAGGTTCGGAAGCGTACGAAGCATATCGGTCCTAAGGTAAGGGATAATTTTGCAAATCTCATTTTTATCCGAGATTGCTTATACGTAAGTATTTACTGGGGTTATTATTATCATCCATGTCCATATTTCCTAAAAATGGTTTCACGTATTTTTAATGTCCTTTTTACAAATTTTTTACTTTTACTACATCGTATGTAAGGAATATTTCTTTTGTTTACATTACGAGGTAATTTTTTGACTTTTCCGGTAAAAGTACAAGAAAAAATTTTTTTATCTTATACGGCACGAATGGATTTTTACGGTTTTATAAAGCCTTATTTTCATGAATATTCCTCCAAAAGATTTCATGACTATTTTCAACAAAATCACTTTCTTTTAAAATAGCATGACGTTTTGTGAATAGAAATTGATTTTGAAGAAGAAAAGATATTTTCCTTAAGAATTCATTTCAAGTGTTTTATCAAAACCATTTTTCATATAAGATGACATTATTTCATATGTGTATGTTTAAAGTATCATGTCTCTATGATTTACATGGAATCACTTTTCTTATTATGAAATGATATCCATTTCTTTTATATGGATTATGTGATGATGGGATTATGTTTATGAAACCCATTTTATTCGTTGGGTTATTATGAATGATGTATGTTTATTTTGTGGCACAAGTAAGAATGATTTCATATGAGATGGGTGAGACCTATATCTCCCTTAAATTCCTTGGGTAAATATTTATATCTCATGAGATAGACATGGATGGAATGGTAGGTTAATCTAGTTCAGTGTTACAGGACTGAAACGAGGAGTGAACTCAATTCATAAAGGGACTTTGTCCACTAAGATGGTCTTGGAAGGAATGCCTTGGATACTATGGGAATCATAACATGTGCTAAATGGTTACCACAATTAAATGTTTTATTCGCATTATATTTTATCATGGTTGAAGTTCTATTATGATAAATTCCTTACGTACTTCCACGATTTATGTCTTTTCTCAAGATTTTGATGTTTAAATTTCATGTTCATATTCCGAGTTTCCAAAGACACTAAACTATTACGGTCCTTGTGTGTCTGTATTTTTTATGTATTAAGTATTCAGAAAAAGTAATTTAATGTCCATGTACGTCAGGTTTCAGGTCTCTACAAGACCGGGTCAGCCCAGAACCTACAAGGTCGGGTCGGGTCAGCCGAACCAGGTAGGGTTATACAGGACTCTTGGGATGGGCTGGTCGGGTTGGCCCGACCATGTCAGACTGGGCCCAGACCAACCAGCCCTTGTTTACTAAAATGATGGTATCTCTCAGACTCAGAAAACTATTGACATATCGTCTATGGCATTGGTACCCTTTCAATGAGGAGTTCCATTGGGTAAACTCTAACTAATTTTTAGAGGAATTCGAGATATGAATGATGGATTGAGGTGTATATTTTCCTAAAATCATGCATGCCAGAGAGATGGAATCCTTCTTCTGGATGTGACACAAAGGATGTGGCAAGTGGATATCAGTGGAACAGTAGCTCATCAGACCTTAATTGTTCCATAGTTGAGCGGACCATGATGGTTTAGTAGTTGAGCGTGCGTTAGTGGTCTATTTTCTCTGTGGACCTCAGTGGTCTAATAGTCATGCAGACCTCAATAGCCTAGTAGCAGAGCGTACGTCAGGGGTCCGTTATCTTAGTAGACCATAGTGGTCCAGTATCCGAGTGGACCTCAGTGGTCTAGTAGCTAAGTGAACCTCAGTGACACCTCAGGGATGATTCCCTCTGTAATACAAGATGATTCTGCTTTACGATTGATAATATTAGTTCTATACTTTTGAGTTATACATTGTGTGAGTTTTCTTTTCATTATGGTATTTTCTATGAGGTCTTGCTTTTTGGTCTTTCCATTATGGTTTGGGGTCCCTACTGAGTATTTTGTTACTCACCCCTACACAGGATTTTCCAGGACGTTTCGTGTCTCTTGTAGGTGATTGATGCTTCTATGGAGACCCTAGTGGTCCAAGACCAGGTTGTGATCATTGAGGTGAGATGGAAGAGTGTACTTCTACGGCTAAATGCAACTTCCCTTCACCTACCCTATATGTAGGTTCATAAGTGGACGAACCATGGATGTTTTACATTCCTTTAGGATTATGGGCATTTATTCAGGCCCCTTTGAAATTTTAGTTTGAATTGTACTCTCAATAGACATCTCAGTGATAGTTTTGGTTTTATTTTTTTCCCTTTAGTGGTTTGAGATTTGTTAAATGTGTACAAGTTGAAATGAAATGCATTCTATTTTTGGGATATTCCTACTTGGTGCTAGTTTCCATCCCCTACCCTATGGAAGGCATGCTATGGGTAGCCACGATACGGTCCTTGGGGATGGTTAAGGAGAAAGTGGAGTCAAAGTGTGGTCGGTTCTACCATAAGAACTAAGAGTCTTCAAATTTCATGGGGCAACAATGTTAAGTGTTTCACGATCATATTCCCAGATAGAGAGTCCAACGATGGTGTGTTGGAAGACATATCCATACACAAGGACCAAGAATTTTTCTTTCTGACATGGTACATGAAAGCACTATTTACATGCATCGTTGAATGTTTTCTTATGATTCTTTTGAGTTAGATTCAGCACACCACGTATAAAATTTTAATCATTATTCATCTTCATCTCTTTCAGAATGCATCCACATAGGCAGCCAGCAAGGAATCTTGTGCATGACCATAACGATGGTCCATAGAGTGATGAAGCTTCAGTATAGGGATAGTTGCTCGAGATGGAACGTTTGGGTGGTGTCCTGACATTACCATCGCCTACTGGTTAGCAGCTACTATCGGCTCTACCATTAGAGTAATCATGTAGGCTTAGTGCCTTATACAAGTTTTACATATAGAGACCTCCTAGGACCAGGGGATATACATATCCTCATGTCATTTAGGATTGGCTACAGGCAATGACATGAGTCTTGCACTTAGAGATGACACCACCTAACCAAATGGTAGTTCTAGTTGTGAGCCTTCTTTAGGGATCAGTAGGGATATCATATAGACCTGGAAGTCCAATGGAACTTTTTTTCATAAATACGTGGGAATTTTACGAGTATGTGGTTTCAGACGATGCCAGATATCGAGCCCCAGTGTGCCCGGAATCAATTTCTGAATTTTTGTTCAAGTACATTTAGTAAACTTACATGAGGGATTTTTCTATCTTTTGAACCGGTGCTCAGAATTGAAATATGAGGACCCCGAAGAACTTGTAGTGTCGGTATTCTCTTAAGGAGACCATTGCCATAGTTGCTTTTTATTGAGAGTGGTAATTAATTTCTGGGGTTTCTAAGTAAAATTTAAATAAAATGATGTGTTTCATAATTTTATTTGGATAATAGTTAAAACTTCCAAAGGGAGGTTGGTGGTGTTCCCACCCCCACATAACCTCCCATGGGAGGATATTATGTGGTGGGGCCCACACAAGTTCAAACTCATCAACTCCCCTTTATCTCCTTGAACCCCCAAATAAGGAGTATGAAACTCTTCCTTTAATTAATTTGGATCCCCTTCATCTCCTCCCTCCCATTTAATGAGCCAACCCACCATTTAGATTAATGGAAGTAACTTAATGAATTTAAATCTCTTTGAATTCATTAAGCCATCTTTTAATAGGTGGTGTTATTTTTATTTTTTTTGTTGGAAATATTACCTTGGGAGGCTTTAGATAATTAGAAAGAAAGTGTTCTTCCCATGAAGAACAAGAAGAACATCTCCAACAAAGAATGACGTCCAATCCGATGAAGAATGAGGAAGACGCTCGAGCCATGGATCGGCGGCATGTGATGGGCGCATCGTACAATGACACCTTCGAATTCTCTTACCCCAACACTGTCCAGAGAATATTGAAATCAAGGTAGGGGTTATCTTTGTGTATGACTTTACCCTCCATTATATGTCATTATATTTGTGGATTGATGTTCCAATGGTACCATTGTAACGAGGAGGATTCGAGCCACAAGAACACGGCCCGACCCTCCCCCAATTATTTTACCTTTTTGGTGACATCGTAGATGGAGATGAAAGGGCACGACGCCGTCGCAGCGCACTGGAGAATAACTGTAGCCAGGAGGACAACGACAGATGGAAGAAGAACCACAGCCAGGAGGGCCGCAATGGATGAAAAGGCGTGGTGCCGTCGCACCGTGCTATGGATCCGAAGGCCACAGGCGCAACGGTGGAGGACTGGCCCAATCACACCGGGCGTGTGGTGGAGGATGTGCCCCATATCCGCATGCTACTTGGCCAAACCAAACCGGTCGGCCGCCTGTCGGCTGTGCTGGAGGACTGCGGCACCCACATGCACCGCGCAGAGAACACTATAGCCTGCAACTGCGGGCCGCTTGGCAGGGAAAACTGGGCAGCCGGGATGGAGGACTATGGAGTACGAAGGTGCCACGTGGAGGATAACTGTGGCCCATTGTGCATGTCATGTGGGCCGGGTAGAATCGATCGGCTACAGCCGGCCGGGCAGGGAGTGACAGCGCCGCTTTGCACTGTCAGGCGAACCGGACCGGCCCGCAGCACGGGCCAGGTCCAAGGGTGGGCTGCACACCACAGAGCTGGGTCGACCCCCTAGCTGGGTCAGACCCGCCGAGGCGGGCTGTACTGACCCCCCAGCCAGGTCAGACCCGCCGAGCCGGGTCGGGCCGACCCGCCAGCCCACTGGGCATGACGGGTCGGGCCCGATTTCGCATATATGCGAATATCTCCAAGACCACTCATCCAATTGATGCTCCGTATGAGGCAATAGAAACCCCATGATGAAGATGTCCTTTTTAGATAATCTAAGTGGGTTTTGGACATATTTGGAAAATTTTCAGGTTTGGATCGAGTGTAAATCCCACGAGGCCCCTAGAACAAAAATGCCAATAACTGTCAAACTGGGCGTTTGATTGACGTGTCATCTGTCGCGTTGGGTTACTTATGATGAGACTGAACTACAAGATCCATAAACATTGTAATTCATGATATTTGATTTATCGACACTTGACTCGAGGAGTGGACCCTCCTGGAATCGAGTGTGCTGTGTCTGGAAACCCTAGGGTTGGCTGCGATGAGTACTATACCAGAATCCTACGTGGGTTCGACAGTGACGGCTACTGTACAGGAATCTGATGTGGGTTCATCAACGACGACTACTGTACCAGAAGCCTACATGGGTTCGTCAGTGACGACTATCGTGCCAGGATCCTCTGTGGGTCCGATAGTTCTGACTTATGTTCCTGTATCTTTTGTGGGTCCGACAACTTAGATGGGCCTGTATCCTGTGTGGGTCTGACAGCATAGATGAATGAGTGACTACATCTGATCATCTCTCTCACTCTATGAATGATATATACCTAGGTGAGATGAGTCATGTCTTTCAACCATTAACATCGTGGAGATTGACTTTACTTCCTATGTGGATTGGGTTGTGTTTGGGCACAAGAGTTGGAGCCTGGACTATGACTGGTAACATAGGTATATGTATGTGCATATTCCTAAGTAGGGATGGTTGATACTTTGTTATTTTATCTTTTTACTGTGGTTTATCCTTTGTCGATTCTGGGAGGCCTTCGAGGGTCTCGAGGTCCCCTAATGAGTATTTTTATTCTCACCCCTGTACGGGCGTCACACGCACCATGTTGTGTTTTTTTCAGAAGATGGACAGTATTGATCGGGGCTGAGGGTGATGGATGGAGGCTGCTAAGATCTGTACTAGAGTGGACATACCATAGGGATGAGTTTTTCGAGTTCTGTACCTACCCTTCATGTTGGATTCCCCGGTGGATGATCCAAGAGCAGTTTTACCTTTTTTACATGTACTTGTACTTGTTGTTTAGTTGGGTTTGTATACTGGCCCACATAATTTCAGCACAACTTACTTTTATATTTTATTACTTGTTGCCTCTACTGCCTGTGTTCAGACTGTGTGTGTTATAGGTCAAAAAGGAAATGGATTCCCTTTTTATTCGAGATTCACCATTGGTGCTAGTCGCCATCCCCTAGCCTACTGAAGGTGGTCTTGGGGTAGTCACGACACCGGCCCCGAGGACAGGTCATGACAAATTGGTATCATAGGAGTCTGTTATATCACTGATCATAGGACTCTGATATGTCTTACTATTAAGCAATAGTGTTAAAAGTATTGAGTGTGGTTTTCAGTCCATGGTGTCCAGTGTTTGTGCGGCGGACGACATATCCATACACCAGGACCCTGAATTCTGATTTCCAACTCAATGCATGAAAACACTGATTGCGAGTGTGTTTTCAACTGTCTTCTTCGTGAATTCTTTGAGTCAGCTCACCAGGTATATCTTATTGAACGCGACGCACCTATTTCTTATCAGAATGCCACTGTATAGACAGCCATCTAGGGTTTCTGAAATAGTACATGATGACGGCCCATCGAGGGATGAGGTTCCTATTTAGGGACCTCTTTCTATGTTGGCACCTTCAGGTGGTGTACCAGCAGTACCACCACCCGTTGGGCAGTAGATACCACCAGCCGCATTGGAGAATGGTGCACACCGACTGAGCACGTTTTATGTGTTCTAGTAGTAGAGGCCTCTGAGATTTCTAGGCAAGACAGATTCCCACACAGCTGGGGGCCGGCTAGAGGCAATTTCTAGAGTTTTCCACTTAGTTGAGACACTAGTAGAGTAGATGGGGATCTTAGCCACTATAATTTTTCAGCAAGTGACCATGAGGATGGTCCGCATAGTGATGAGGCCTCATTACGTGGACCGTTACCCAAGATAGTACCTCCGGGTAGTGTGTCAGCTATATCACTTCATGTTGGACAGCAGTTGCAACTGGCAGTACCGGTAGAGGACAATTTTAGGCTTAGTGCCTTACACGTGTTCCAGCATCAGATACCCCTCAGGTTCTGAGGCGAACCTGACTTACTGGCGTCTGAGGACTTGATTGAGGAGGTGGCTGAGAGTTTACTAGAGCTTATATACCTTCGGAAGGATGACATGTTAGTAGCTTAGTTTTCATCGAAGCATACCTATCTTTCATAGTACTTGATGAATATGATACAATCAGTTCTTTAGAGCTCGATGTTCTGAGCGAGGTGTGTTTAAGGTTATCTGAGCCAGAACATTTTCTTCTATGCATTTATAATTATGTTAGGGTTCTAGAGAGAACCTTTGTGGATGAATGTTTATTGTATGAGTGGATACAAATAGTGAATGTTAGCAGTTGGAAATCATGAAATTGGCACCAATCTCAGAGACTTGAGCGTGTAAAATGTTTAAAGAAGAGGATGTGTTAAGGACAGATGAATCTTCAGGGTAGCAGATGTGGAAGCAGAGCTGGGAGAGCACCATGAGGTAGTGAACATTTCGACTTGTTACAACCACCCTCCTTGGTAGTCCCCACTAGGCTCAGGGATCTGGAGAGTAGGGGAAGAGAGTAGCTGCATGCGGTCAAGGAGTGTAACCAAAGGGAACTAGGAATTATTTGAGGTACGGTTTGTGTCTACTACTAGCTACCGTATCAATAGACATAGGTACCAATCATTCCTTCCTTCCACGAATCTTTCCTCAGACCTAGAGTTTTCGGTTAAGCTTTTGACTTGATCCTCACATCTGCAGATACATTTAAGAGGAGACTCAATAATCACACTTACGTTGATGGTGTGATATGACCTTTGAGGAGAGAGTTTCGGTTGGAACCTCATGGTGGCAGTGTCGAGGCCGTACAATGTTAGATTGGGTATGGATTGGGCAACCACATCTCATACACAGATTGATTTTATTTGGAAAAAAGGACATGTTTTATCTACAATGTTCGGATGGGGTTTTCTTTGGTCGGTGAAATGGAAAACCCATGTAGTACAGGATGGAATCATTCATAAGAGGGTGTAGTCGATCACTCATAAGTCGGCCAGACTTACCTTTGTGCCAGACTTCGCCAGAGTTGCAACACCACTACCAGCTTTGGTGAAGAAGGGGAAACCCATCCATGTGGTCGGAGAGATCCCAGCAGAGCTTTTAGGTGCTGAGGCAGAGGCAGACTAGTGCCCCAGTCTTGAGGCTTTCAGAGGAAGTCGTAGGGTACGTAGTTTATTGCGACGCATTAGGGACCAGACATGGATATGTTCCGATGCAGGAGATAGTTCTGATTGCATATGGTTCTCATCAGCTGAGACAACACAAAGAGAACTACTCAACCCATGACCTGGAGTTACTAGCAGTGGTCTTCACCTTGAAGATGTGGCAGTATTATTTTATGGGTGAACGTTTTACCGTATACTCAGATCGCAAGAGTCTCAGGTATATATTTTCTCATGAGGGCCTGAACCAAAGAAAATGACGTTGGATCGAGTTCCATCATGACTAGGACTTCGAGATAGTCTATACTCTTGGGATGGGGAACATTGTAGCTGATGCACTCATTTGGAGATCTGGTATATAGTTGCCAGGTGAGGCGATAGTGAAACTGGATGCTTTACAGATATCCTTTGTCGATAGAGATGGAACAACATTCCTTTAGTTCCTTACAGTCAATTCCCCATTTCATCAGTGAGTTAGGGAGGCACAGCGTGGGGACGTTGACTATGAGAGGCGACGTTATTAGATATCCTCATGGTAGTCACCTGATAAATTTTCTGAAGGTTGGGATAATGTCATCTTCTTCAAAAGATAGACCATGGTACCAGTTGCACATCAAGAGGAAGTGCTGAGGGAGTTCCACGCATCTCCTCTAGGGGTACGTCCAGGTGTAGTGAAGATGTATCAGGACCTCCGACAATAGAACTGGTAGAAGGGTATGAAGAAGGCTGTAGCAGAGTTTTTCTCACAATTCCTCACTTGTCAGCAAGTGAAGGTGGAGCACCAGCTACCAGTAGGCTTGGTTCATCCCTTAGAGGACCCAGAGTGGATGTGGGATGGGATATACATGGATTTCTTGATGGGGCTCCCACGTACATCCAGAGGGCATGAATCTATATGGGTGATTGTCGACCGACTCACCAAGTCGGCCCACTTCCTACCAATCAGAGAGTAGGGCTCAGTAAATAGATCAAGGCACCTCTACGTAAAGGAGATCATATGGCTTCATGGTGTGCCATCGATGATCATCTCTGATCGAGATGCATGTTTTAATTTCCTACTATTAAAGGGGTTGGAGGAGGCTTTCAAGACACAGCTTCACATGAGCACCACCTTCCACCCACAGACGGATGGCCAAACTGAGAGGACCATTCAGACACTCGAGGACATGCTCTGTGCATGTGTCCTTGATTTGGTCATAGCTGGGAGGATCACTTTCCCTTGGTAGAGATTTCTTTTAACAACAGCTACTACTCTACCTTCAGGATGACACCTTATGAGACATTGTACGACCGACCTAGCAGATCACCACTGTGCTGGACTGACCCAACAGATTCAGCACTTGTAGGACCAAAGATGGTGCAAGCTATGAAGGATAAAGTGAAGATCATCTAGGAGCATATGAAGACTGCACAGAGTAGACAGAAGTCCTATGCTGATAGGAGACGAAGACCATTGGAATTCGAGAATGCTGACGAAGTCTTTTTACAGGTCTCACCTCAATGAGGTCTATAGAGATTTGGACGAGGCAAAAAGTTATCTCTACGATTAATTGGACCATTCTAGGATCTCGGCAGTGTAGGTGAGGTGGATTACCGCCTGGATCTTCCACCTCATTTGAACTGGGTGCATGAATTCTTCCACATATCTCTACTGAGGAGATACGTGCATGACCCACCCCACATCATCGACTATGGGGAGATGGAAATTGATGATGGGGAAATATTCATGGTGGTTCCAGTGAAGATTGAGGTTCGACAGGAGTGGGTCCTGCGTGGACAATCGATTCCTCTGGTGCACGTTCTTTGGGAACATAGGAACCTTTAGGAGAGCACATGGGGGAGGGAGGCTCAGATGCATACACAGTACCCCCATTTGATCCTTTAGTGTGTGTTGTAGCTTTCGGGGATGTAAACCCTGATGTGGGGAGAATGTAAAGACCTTGAAATCCTATGGAATTTTTTTTCGTTAATACATGGAAATTTTACGAGTCTGCGGTTTCTGATGGTGCCTGATTTTGAGGCCTGGTGTGCCTGGAATCAATTTCTAAAGTTTTTTTTGGGTACGTTCAGTAAACTTACGTGCATTATTTTTTTATCTTTTGAACCAGTACTTGGAATTGAAGTCTGAGGACATAGATGAACTCGCAGTGCCTGTATTCACTTAAGTAGACCTTTACCGCAGGTGCATTTTATCGAGAGTGGTAATTAATTTTTGGGGTTTCTAAGTAAAATAAAAATAACATTATTTGTTGCATAATTTTATTTGGATCATAGTTAAAACCTCCAAAGGGAGGTTGGTGTTGAGGCCCACCCCCACATAATCTCCCATGGGAGGATACTATGTGGTGGGGCCCACACATGTTCAAACTCTTCAACTCACCTTTAACTCCTTGAACCCCCAATTAAGGAGGATGAAACACTTCCATTAATTAATTTGGAGCCTCTTCATCTCCTCCCTCCCATTTAATGAGCCAACCCACCTTTTAAATTAATGGATTTAACATAATGAATTTAAATCTCAATGAATTCATTAAGCCATCTTTTTAATAGGGGGTGTTATTTTTATTTTATGTTGGTTGGACATATTTCATTGGGAGGCATTAGAGAATTAAAAGAAAGTGTTTTCCCCATGAAGAACCCTAATAACATCTCCAAAAAATAACGAAGTTCTCTCTGATAATGAACAAGGAAGACGCTCGAGCCCCGGATCAGCGGCGTGTGACGGGTGCAATGTACGATGACGTCATCGAATTCTCTTCCCCCTGACACTGCCAAGAAAAAATTGAAATCAAGGTAGGGGTTATCTTTGTGAATGACATTAACCTCTGTTCTATGTCAATATATTTGTGGATTAATGTTCCAATGTTACAATCGTAACGAGAAGGGTTCGGACCGCACGAACATGGCCCGAACCTCCACCCGTTATTTTCGCTTTTTGATGACGTTAGAGGTGGAGCCGAAAGGGTGTAGTGTCATCACACTATGCCGAAGAATAACCGTGGCCAGGTGGACCACGGTGGGAAGAAGAGGAACCATGGCCGGGAGGGCCACCACGGATGAAAAGTAGTAGCACCGGCGCACCGCGCGATGGAGCCAAAGGTCGCGGCTAGGCTGGGCCACGACGGTGGAAGACTGGCACCATCGCGCCGGCCGCATGGAGGAGGACGCGACCCGCATCTGCTGGCTGCTAGGCCAAACCGAATCAGTCGGCCGCCTTCTTGTTGGGCTGGAGGATCGGGGCGCCCGCAGGCATCGCTCGGACAAGACCTCGGTACACAACCACGGGATGCCTGGCTAGGTGAACCGACCGGGATGGAGGACCGCGATGCCCGTAGGCGTCGCGCAGAATAGAACAGTGGCCCACTGTGCAGGCCATGCATGCCAGGTAGAACCAGACGTCTATGGCCAGCCTAGCATGGAGTGGTGTTAGACCCGCCGAGCCAGGTCGTGCTGACCCGCCGAGCCGGGCTTGGCCCGACTTCGCCTATATGTGAATATCACGATGATCGCGCATTTGATCGACACGCTGTCTACGGCACTGGGACCCCCACGACAATGCGATACTTTTTCGAAACTCTAAGTGAGTTTTGGAAAAATTTGGAAAATGGCCAGGTTTGGATGGAGCGTAAATCGAACCGGGCCCCAAGAATAGAAATGCCAAGAACTCTCAGACCGGGCGTCCGATTGACGCGTCATTTGTTGTGTTGAGTTCCTTATGATGAGACAGAACTATGGGATAAATCAACTCAGGACTTTGTGATAGTTGATGTATTGAAACATGACTCGAGGAGAAAACCCTCTCGTAATTGAGTGTGCTATGTGCCAAAACCCTAGGGCTGGCTGGGACGAATACTGTACTAGAATCCTATGTGGGTTCTACAACGACGACTACTGTACCATAATTCTATGTGGGTCCGATAGTGACAGCTACTGTACCGTAATCCTATGTAGGTTCGAGAGTGACGACTATTGTACAGGGATCCTTCATGGTTCCGATAGTTCTGACTTATGTTCCTACATCCTATGTGGGTCCGACAGCTTACCTGGTCCTGTATCCTATGTGGGTATGATAGAATAGATAAATCAGTGAATACATCTGATCATCTCTATCACTCGACTAAATATGTATACCTTTGTGCGATGAGTCATGTCTTTAAACCATTATCATCGTGGTGATTGACTATACTTCATATGTGGACTAGGTTGTGTTTGGGCTTGAGAGTTGGAGCCGAGACTATGACTGGTAACTTAGGTATATATATCGGCACATACCTAAGTAGGGATGGTTGATATATTGTGATTGTATATTTCAAATTTGGTTTATCCTTTGTGGATTCTAGGAGACCTTTGGGGGTCTTGGGGTCCCGTACTGAGTATTTTTATACTCACCCCTTCACGGGCTTTGCACGCACCTTGTTGTGTTCTGTGCAGATGACAGACAACAGTGATCGAGGCCGTGGGTGACGGATGGAGGCTGCTCAGAGCTAGAGTATATGAGACATACCACATGGACATGTTGTTCGAGTTGTGTACCTACCATTTAGGTAGGATTACTTAGTGGACGATCTAGGAGAAGTTTTACTTTTTTTACTTGTACTTGTACTTGTTGTTTTGCTGGATTTGTATACTTGCCCACTTGCTTTCATCATAGATTACTTTTCTATTTTAGTACTTGTTGCCTCTACTGCTTGTGTTTAGACTGTGTGTGTGTGTGTGTTAACGGTCAAAAAGGAAATGACTTCCATTTTTATCAGGGATTCGCCTTTGGTGCTACTCACTAGCCCCTGGCCTATGGATGGCGGGCTTGGGGTAGTCATGGCATGGGCCCCAAGGATGGTTCATGATAGATATGGTGGAGTTTGACAATCCAAAGGCATGAGGAGGTGACCCTCACCTGGTCTGACATAGAGTGACTTGTCGGGGATGATTTCTTCCCCAAAACATTTCACTTAGTGCGCATACAATAGTCACTTCACCTATATATCGGCATCTGATACTGGTTGAGAACTCTTTGAGGATCACATATCTCTCTTGTTACTCTATGGATATGGTATGAGACCCTTTCTTCAGGGTCCGAACAACTGATCACAGACACCGATGGGAGATCATGGTATCGATGATTTCCCTCAAAACCACTATGTAGGATTGAGTATTTCAGTGAGCTATAATAGTGGAGAGCATCCTCAAATAGAATGCACTGATGGTGGGAGTTACCATCGGACGATATATGGTCGAGACTTGTGTGGTGGGTAGCCGATATATGAAACATAGTCCCATGTAGACCAGACCGTTCAGAAGATTACCCCAGGACATAGGGTCGGCGGTACAAGGATCTCTGGTAGAGGAAGTCCTCAGAGGAGCAGAGTATGATACACGTGTGGAAGGAATGAGAACATGGATCAAGATTTCCTAACTCACCACATTGTGTACCGACAGACAACCAAGGGACCACCAAGGCAGTGGTAGAAATAGGAATAGGGTGGTCCACCGTGCGGTAGACATGGCAGAGGTGCGGGGTTAATGACATGAGGTGGGAGTAGGTATGAGGTACTACGAACACTAACCCCATGTGGTCTACCACGTACTCCATGAGCATGTGGATGGTGGAGGTCATAAATTTAGGCGATCGGGGCCAATGGTCCCGACATCCCATAGATGATACCAGGTATGATATTTTTCTTCTCCACTTTAGCTACAGTTCATATAGACATAGTTTTCAGTCACCCTTTCATTTATGTGGACAATGTTCAAAGCATGGAGATTATAATAAAACTGTTGGCTTGATCCTTATGATTTGAGACTCCAATAGGAGGGGATTCAACAATCAGACACTATTGCAGGTAGTGTGAGATTACACTTGTAGGAAAAAGATTCAGCAGGGATCTCCTAGTAGCGGAGTTATGCCTATACACCACCATTTTGTGTATGGACTATCTATCATCAGTTAATTCTCAGATAAAATATCATAGATTCACATTCAATGTGTTCCCAGATATGTGAGCCAATTTTCCTTTGTCGGGGAGAAAGAAAATAGAGCAGTGCAGGATGGACTCATACATAGGAGGGTACAGTCAATCAATCATCATTTAACTAGCATGACCCTCTGTATAGTGGATTAGATGAGTCCATTGTTTCTTACATAAGGGGATGAGTACGAGAACGTCTTTTTAGAGAATGTTCCAAGATTAAATCCTCACAACAAGGTAGACATATGCATTGATCTGTACCCCAGGATAGTACTTATATCTACAGCTACATATAAGATGGCTCTTGAAGAGTTTTAAGATCTGAGGGTACAGTTGGAGGACATGCAGAGGAAGGGGTTCTTAAGGTCCATGGTTTCACCATGAGAATCCCCAATGTTGTTTTCCATGAAAGAAGATGAATTCATGAGGTTATATGTGGACTTCCAGTGCCTGAACGAGGTGACATTGTAGAACATGTATCCTTCACCAATGATTTATGACCACTTCTATTAGATAAAAGCAGCGAGATGGTTTTGAAAGATTTGCCTCAGATCAGGATATCACCATCTTTGAGTAAAAGATGAGGACATCTCAAAGACGACAGTCAGATGACGATATTGCCACTAAAAGTACTTAGTTATGCAGTTTTGGGTAAAGAACACCCCAGAAGTGTTCATGGGCCTCATGAACAGGATCTTCTAGTAGTACAATGAATAGTTTGTAGTGGTCTTCATTGTTGACATCTCAATGTATTATGCATCCGAGGAGGAGTATATGATACACCTAAGGATTTTTTTTGGACACACTCTAAGAGCACCAGCATTAATGAATGATCTTGAATTGTGAGTTCTTTATAAGAAAGATCTACTTCCATGGACATGTCATCTCAGGGGATAGAGTTGTGGTGGATCCAGTAATGATTGAGGTGGTGCTTTCTTTTGTGCCACCCAAGAGCATTACCAAGCTGTCGAGTTTCCTTGGGTTGGTTGGGTAGTATTCAAGTTTCTTTACCCAAATTCTACAGAGTGGAAGCACCCATGAAGGAATTGAAAAAGATGGGAATACCCTTTGTGTGGAAGGAATGATGTCGGCAATATAAGGACCCGACCCCGGTTTCCCAGAGCTGATATCTTATTGGAATACAAATATGGAATAATCATCTCGAAGGACTGAGTAGTTTAGTAGTATTAGAAACAAGATACATAAATAAGTTTATCATAAAATCATGAAGGGAAAAACAACACTTATTCATTCCACAAGAAGCATACATGAATCCTAGATTACGCTTTCAAGTCATTCATAATTTACTTCTTCATGCCTTCTGTAAATGAAATATAATAAAGGGGTGAGATCAAACACTCAATAAGAGTAATAAATACATCTGAATATAATATTAACATTGGACATGGTGAATAATTGATATCAGATGCCTTTAAAAATAAATTCTAACATAAAATGGCAGGAATATTAGCTGAGTAAATGTTGCATTAATATAACGTAATCATGGTTATTCTAATAGTCAAATAACCACATGAACTTTCAATTAATAACTTCATAATGAGGGAAGTGGATATTCCAGACTTTCAGAAATATTTTTTCAAGGCCTCTTCCAAGATGACTAATGATTAAGGCATCGGCCAAAATCCATATATCACATTGGGAAAGACCTCATCCAATTCCACATCTATTTGTCTCGTGAGACCTAATAAGGCATCGAGGGGCTATAGCGGGCCCTGACCATCACATAATAATTCCAATGTATTCCTCATATGAGTGGATGAAATTGTAAACAACATCTAGATTCATATTGAAACTATCATTGAAATGTTACTATCTTTCCCTAATCATTAAACATAAAACACAAACCATTCTGAGTAATAGGGTGAATGGTTTTAGGATAGATGATCCATAATTTGGTTATTCATAACCGTTAAATGAAATATGTTAGATGGAATCAAAAATTATTAAACCCAATAATACATAATAATCAGCAAGATCGTTGAATCAAATGAAAATACTCGTATAAAATCATTAAGCAATCTTGAGATAAATACTCCTTTATTTTGAAAAGAAGAGTTATTTTGGAAATTCATTTTATAAAACAAAAAGTGATGTAAGATATTATTTTCATAATAAAATGATTATTTTTAGAAAGATAATGGTTTCCCAAAAATATATTATATAGTTACCTTGAAAATAGATATGAATTTGAGAAATTCAATTGAATCGGGCTTGAATTTTGGATATAGTTTTGAATGTTTTTTTAAAAGATGTAACAATCCATAAAATAGAGAAGTATTCTGGTTGGTGAACTAATATAGAATACTCACAAAAAATTTATGAGGAGTACATAACTATATATAAGAACTTCATTGAGGTAATTACACAATGAAAGTAACTTGAATGAAAATGGATGTTCGGGTGGGAAACCCTTACCTTAACTCTGAAAAAGTTCTACTCATGTACTTATGCTCAGGGAATATGAAATTATACTTATTAGTAACTTTTTTCTGAACCTATTAGGCATGTATTTGGTTTATCATAATTCTGGTTATTTCATTTATTTCTTTATTGATATGTGATTGTATTGAATTTCATCGTTCCAGAGTGTTTGTTTCCTTTATTTTCATATTCGGTTCACCTGTTATTATGTAATGAAGTGGAATGGATGTAAATAACCAGAATTGAATTTAAATATTATTTATAAACATCTATAATTTTTAGTTTTCATTTCTATCATTTGGTAACATGGAATTAGGATGGATCCTTATATGAAAATGACTTCGATTATTTCGTGGTACTTCGATTCTTAAGAACTAGTATTGTCATATAAATTTCTAATATATACATATACTGGTTCCTAAATATTAATTTGGTTTTAATACATATATTATAGTCTGGTTCAACCATAAATATAATTTCGTGACTAGTAATTAAGGACAAATTGAAGAATGAATCTTTGTCCTCCACGAAGGTTATAAATTTTAACCTCATGGATGTTGATTTAATTTATAAAAATAAAAGCGATGGAGTAAGAATATTGATGATGGTTCTTCCATTCACATGATGTAAATCCACTATATAGATTATTATAGTGTTTCAATGGTCATTTAGACATAGGTTGTGAGGAAAGGATAATAAAATAAGGTAAATTCAAATGAAACTAAATGAAAATGAAAGGTGCTTTACCTCTTGAAATAACTTCCTCGAGAACCTCCTTAAGAGAAGGGATTTTGGTCTTTTGGAAAGGCCAGGAGCATCCTGGTAGTGGGGAGTAACTAGAGAAGGGTATTTTGGAAGAACATTGAGGAGCTTCAAGGCATAGAAAAGTGAAGATAAGAAGGAGTGGTGAGGGGTTTTTATAGTGGAGGAGGGGGGTAAATTTTCAATATTTAATTCATTATTTTATGATTTCCCTCAAGAGAATCAATAGTGTTGTTTCATGTGACCCCAAATAGTAATACATCATGTGATTTCGACCCAAGTGGCCTTACATCACTTATAATGTCCTAAATAGTGTATTTAAATAATAAATTGTATATACAGTATTATATCATATTTCATTATTCATGAAAAATTCAATAATTTCAGAAAAATACCAAAACTTTACCCCTTACTTTTTTTCGACATGTAGAACTCAAAAATGAACTCCATTTGTCAAAATTAATTTTCTAGAAATTATTAATTTTATTTTTATATAAAGTCATAGTTAATTCAAAAAATTGACAATTTTAAAGGTGCAATTAGTTTTATATCTTATTGGAAATTTATTTAAGATCTTATTATCTTATTACCTTAAGAAAATATTATAATAATATTATTTACTATTCATAAGGGACATATTACTATTTATATTACTATTCATAAGGTTACATTACTATTCATCAAAAAATCAATTTTGTTCTATTAGAATCCAAATGACATACTGATCACAACTCTAGATGACGGTTTTTGAAATTCAAAACACAAAAGAGGCACAGTTGAGATTAACATCTGGATTATTAAATGCACTCAAAATTTATTTCCAAAACTGTGGGGTGTTACATTCTTCCCCCATGCATAAATTTCTCCCTCTAAAGTTCATTTTATAACCTAGGCCAAAAACATGGGGGTATGTTTCCATCATTGCTTCCTCCAGTTCCCATGTTGCCTCTTAATACTTATGGTTTTGCCATAGTACCATGACCAGATGAGTAGTCTTGCTGCATAGAAATGTTATTATACGATTCAATATGTTTACTAGGTTATCCTCATAGGAAAGATCGTCCTCCAACTATACCGCCTTTGAAGAGAGTACGTGTGAAGGGTCTGGTATGTACTTATTTAAGAGACATACATGAAAGACATCATGTACTTTCAACATGGTAGGTTGAAGTGATAGTCGATAGGGAACATTTCCAAATCGATCAAGGATCATGAATGGGATGATATAACTGGGACTTAGCTTTCCATTATTCCCAAACCTAAAAAACTTCTTCCGTGGAGATATGCGTAGAAATACCGTGTCTCCAACATTGAACTGAAGGTCTCATCGACAGTTTTCCGCATAACTTTTTTGTCGACTTTGGGATGTCTTGATTTTCTGTTGAATGGTTTTCACCTTCTCTACCATTTCATCAACTAGATCATGTCCTAGAATCATATTCTCACCGACTTCATCTCAAAATGCCGGTGTTCTACACCTTTTCCCATAAAGGGCTTCATATGGTACCATTCGGGTACTCAAGTGGAAACTGTTGTTGTAGGATAATTCAACCACTGGAAGATGTTTCTCCCATCACCCCTTTAATTTCATATAACATTCCATCAACATGTCTTCCAGTGTTTGAATAGTCTGCCCATATTGGCCATCAGTTTGAGGCGAATAGGTCGTACTAAAGTTCAGTTCAGTGTTTAGAGCATGGTAGAGACTATTCCAAAACATCGAGGTGAATCTAAGATCATGGTCGGATATAAGGGATAGTGGACCTCCATGAAGACTTACGACTTTGTTGTAGTAAATCTATGAAAGATGATCCATTGAGGAATCCTCTCGAATTGTGATAAAGTGAGCTCTCATTGAAAGATGATCCAGAACTACTCATATAGAATTGTTTTTATGGAATTCCTTGGAAGTCCAATGACAAAGTCCATTGTAATTTTCACCCACTTTCATGATGGTATGGGTGGTGGTTGCAACATCCCCCTATAATTTTGCCTCTCAGCCTTCACTTGTTGACATACCGTGAACTTTGATGTATATTCAGCAATCTCCTTTTTCATATTGTCCAACCAAATGTTTTTTCGGAGATCTCGATACATATTTGTTCTACCATGGTGTATAGATAAATTAGAGCTATGAGCATCATCCAATAGTTCCTTCATTAGCTGAAGAATAGTTGGAACAAAAATACTCCTCCGAATTTCAAAACACCACCTTCATATGTGAATTCAGTCAAATTCCCATCATTTATCGATTTAATTTTGTTTTGAAACACCTCATCATCAACCTGAAAACATTTTTTCTTCTTTAGTAAAGAATGTTGGGTAACAATTTGAAAAAGTTTTGATGTGTTAACTTCATTTAAAATCCCTATATCCATATTTACTAGATCCATGAACATAGGATCCCTTTCTACTCTCATCTTGTTCATAATTCAATGTCCTTTCTACTCAAAGCATCTGTTACCTTATTTACTTTTCCTAGGTGATAGTGTATTGTGAAATCATAGTCTTGGAGTACCTCAATCCATCTCCTTTGTCTCATGTTGAGTTCTTTCTGTGAGAATAATATTTCAATCTCTTATGGTCGGTATATATCACACATTTGTCACCTTAATGGTAATGTCTCTAAATATTCAGAGAAAATATTACTATTCCTAACTCGGCATCATGAGTATGATTGTTTTTTTCACGAATTTTTAGCTTCCTAGAAGAATAGTTAATCACTCGATCATTCATTATAAGGAAACAACCAAGTCCTTTCATTGATGCATCAATATAGATAAAAAAACCATCATTCCTTGATGGTAGGGTTAGGATCGGAGCAATCACTAACCTCCTCTTCAATTCTTTAAAAAATTATTCACATTCTATTGTCCATACAAACAAAACCCCTTTTTTTGTGAGCATGGTCTTTGGGTTGGATAAACAAGGAATGTTCTGAATGAAACGTGGATAATAACCTTCTAAAACAATAAATATACCTACCTAGGTTATGTTTATTAGAGTAAGACATTATTTCATAGCCTTTTTCATCGTAGGATCTATAAATATTCCATCCTTAAAGATAATGTGTCCTAGAAAATAAAACTGATTTGAGCCAAAAATCACACTTGCTAAAGTTCCCATATAATATATTTCTTCTATGTGTCTTCATGATAATGGGCATGTGATTTTCATGATCTTCATAGCTCTTAGAGTATACCCAGATATTATCAATAAACACCATTACAAATTCATCAAGATAATCCTTGAAAACTCTAATAATTAGATCCATGAAGGCAGATGGTGCATTAGTTAGTCCAAAAGGCATTACTGTAAGCACATAATGCACGTACCTAGTTAGGAATGTGGTTTTTGGAAAGTATTTCATCCTCACTAGCTAAAGAATATATCCAGATCGAAGATCAATCTTTGAAAAATATTGGGCTCGAAGAAGATGATCAACTAAATCATCAATTCAAGGTAGAAGATAATTATTCATTATTGTAATAGCATTGATTTCCCTATAATCAATGCACAACCTCATAGAACCATATTGTTTCTTATAAAAATGAATAGGGGATCCCCTGGAGAAATACTGGTGCAAATAAACCCTTTATCACTAAATTACCCTAGTTTTTTCTTTAGATCCACTAACTCCATAGTGGTAATTCTATAAGGGGTCTGTGATATGGGCCCTGAATCAAGAATTAATTCAATGGAAAACTCAATTTCCTACTCTAGAGGATGTCTAGTTAAATCCTCTGGAAAGACATCAATATATTCTTGCACAATAGGTACATCTTCTATTTTAACATTCCTTTCCTCACCCATAGTTATTTAATTCTTTTCCTCCCCAATAATTTAATTTAGTTGATCTACTATTGGTGGATCTAGAAAAAAATCAGGTTGTTTTGTTTTTTCTCTAATGATAAGGTACTCCTTATCATCATCGAAAATTGAAACCTCCTTCTTCCTGCAATAATTTTTCGCATCATGGTCCAAAATCCAATCCATACCGAGGATTATATCAAATTCATTCATGGGTACAAAAATGTGATCAGGAGATAATGAAAATTTATATGACCTAATGGGAACTAAATTACAAAACATTGTTACAATAATACTTCCATTAGGATTTTTCACTGACAACTCCCTTGTTAAATCAAATTAGAAATATCTAATTTTCATAACAAAATATTAATATATGAAACAATGCGATGATCTAGAATCAAATAAAGCATTTTATATGTTTGATGAAATGATCAAAGTACCTACAACCACGTCATTCATTACTTCAACCTCTACAGTTGTGATTACATAATCTTGTCCCTTCTCCCTTGTCCTTTTCTGTTTCATATTTCCTTGACACTTTGGACAGTCATTAGCATAGTGACCCATATCCCGCAATTATATCATTGAACATTAATGGCCCCTTTCTTCCCCTTGAAAACACCAAAAATATTACCGTTGTGACAACATTTGTAGCATACTCCTTTTCCATTTATGCACACACCAGGGTGTTTCCTTCCACAATTATCACTGGGTAGAAATTTAACTCTTCTCTTCTTCCAAGTTTCCTTATATCCTATCCTATATTTTTCAGTATCCCTCTTCTTTTCTTTCTTTCCCTTAAAGTCTTAATAAATAAAGAATTGTTTTTCTATCTTGATAGCACATGAAACTATATACACATATGATGAAATACATTGGGATACCAGTGCCCACCGAAGGAATGTATTTAGGTCATCAAATAATTGATCAATTTTTCTCCTTGGATTTATTATGTAGTCCACATCATGTCTTGCTAACCTTGTGAAGTTAGATTCATAATTTTCTACTGTCTCATCTTCCTTCTGCCTCTAATTAAATAATTGTCTCTCCATATCCTCTCTCATTTCATGAGGAAATTATTTCTCTAGGAATATTTTTTTAAAATCTCTCCATTCCATATCTTCTATTCCATACTCCTCCATTATGTTTTGGATTAATGACCACCACTGATCCGCATCTCCCAATAGCCGATAAACAGAAATGACAACCTTCTCTCTTTCATTACATCCTAAAGCAAGAAATATCTTTTTGAAGGAACTTATCCAATTCTTAGCTACAAATGAGTTTTTAGTCCCATTGAATGATGGAGGTTGTTGTCACATAAAGAAATCTAGAATAGTTCCTCCACGTGGTGGATCCAGATTCTCCATACAGGTAATTTTATTATTCATAACCTGAGTAATTTATCCCAGTATGGTTATGAGTTTCTCAACACCAGTCATAGAACCAGAACCAACATCATTATCTTACATTGGAGGAAAATATCTACAGGGGACATGTGTATTCATGCAGTTTCAATTCCATCCACTAGGCACCATTTCAAGAAAATGGAATATACTAGATTATTATATGAATCATAATGCATAATATTATGTTAAAAAAATACATAACACAAATTGAAATCCTAGGAATCGAAAATACCATAATCCAAAAAATGGATTCATTGAGGAATAATTTTCATTTAAATCCTTACTAATAGATTGTAATGAAAACGTGAATTATATTACGCATATCAACCTTGAGTGTCATAACTAAGAGTGCAGAAAGGCCCATTGTTGTGCACTAGTTCCCATTCGAGTCTACATCAAATTGGTTTTTTTGGGATTTACCCCTAGATACATCTATTTCAAAACTGCTTCTACCTACTCATATCCAGATAGGGATGTATTACTTGAAATATCCATATAATCTATTCCTTACCAAAATACTAGGACTTTAATATATATTTAACCTCAGTACTATCCTATGGACTCTTCCCTAATCCATGTTTTCTAAATCTGGTTTCTATGTTTTCTACTAAATTTCCTATGATACCAACTATAGGGACCCAACCCCAGTTTCCCGGAGCAGGTGCCTTACTTGATTATGTTGGAATACATAAAAGGAATACGAATCCAAAAGGACCAAGTTGTTTAGTAGCTTTTGGAAAAAAGATGCATAAATATGTTTAACATTACATCATAAAAGGAAATACAACTCTAATTTATTCCACTAGAAACTTCATGTCTCCTAGATTATGCTTGAAAGGCATTCATAATTTACTTCTTTATGTACTGCGAAAAAAAAGAAAAATTTGAAAGTGGTGAGCTCAAACACTTAGTAAGAGTAACAAATACAGTGGAAGATACCATAAACACAAGATATGGTGCACAATTGAAAACAAGTTCCTTTAGTAATAATCTAGCACACATTATGGAAGGAATATGATCTGATTAAATAAGGCCATAATGAAACAAAATCATGTGTATTCTACTAGTCGAATAACTACATGAACATTAAATTACTTTCTTCATAATGAGGGAAGTGAATGTGATGGACATTCTGAACCATTTTTTAAGGCCTCAGCCAAGATGTCAAATGATTAAGGCCTCATCCAAAATCCATATAGCACATTGGGAAAGGTCTCATCCAATTCCATGTCTATTTGTCTCATGAGACCTACCAATACATCAAGGGTATATAGAGGGACCTATACATCACATAATAAGTCCAATGCATTCAACAAAAGAGTGGGGATAAACAAAAAAAATATTTAAATTGATATTGAAACTTTCATATGAAATGTAACTAATTTTACCTAATAATTAAGCATAAAACTCTAACCATTCAGAGTAATATGGTGAATAATATTTGGAAATATCATCCACAGTAAATTTAGTCATAAACCATTCAATAAAATATGGTATATGACATCATAAATGATTAACCCCAATAATACATAATAATAAAAACAAGTGTTGAATCAAACGAGAATACTCTGATAAAATCATTAAGCAGTACTTGAGATAAATACGCTTTTATTTTGAAAAAGAAGAGTTATTTGGGTAAATTATTTTTGTAAAACTATAAGTGATGTAAGATAGTATTTTCATAATAAAATGAATGATTTTATAAATATAATGGTTTCCAAAAACATATTATAGTGTTCCTTTGAAAATAGGTAAGAATTTGAGAAATTATCTTGAATCAGGCATGTATTTTTTATACAATTTCGAATGTTCCTTTTAAAACGTGTAACTATACAAATTTATGAGGATCACATAATTATATAAAATACTTTCATTGAGGTAATTAGTCAATAAATGTATCCCTAATGAAAAATGGATGTTTGGGTTAGAAGACCCTTACCTTAGATCTGACCATGTTCTGCTCTGGTAGTTAAGCTCCTGGAATATGAAATTATACTTATTAATAACCTATTTCAGAACATATTAGACATGTATTTAGTTTATCATAATTCTGTTTAGTTTATATATGTCATTATTGATAAGCTATTGTATTAAATTTTGTCATTTCGGAGTGTTCGTTTCCATTATTTTTATATTTGGATCACTTATTTTTATGTAATGAAGTGGAATGGATGTAAATCTCTAGAATTGAAATTAAATATTATTTATGAACATACATAATTGTTAATGGCCATTTATATCATTTGGTAAAATGGAATGAGGATGAATCATTAGATGATAATTATTTCAATTATTTGGTGGTATTTGGATTATGATAAACTAGTTTTGACATATAAATTAATAATATGTACATATACTGGTTCCTGAATATTAATTAGGTTTTAATACATATATTATACTCTGGTTCAACCATCAATATGGTTTCATGACCAGTAATGAACGACAGATTGAGGAATGAAACTTCATTATCCACGAAGGTTATACATTGGAACCTCGTGGATGTTTATTTCGTTTATAAAAATAAAAAGGATAAAGTAAGAATATTGTTGATGATTCTTCCATTAAAAAGATAAAAATATGGTATATAGATGATTCTGTAATTATCATGGTCGTTTGTATAGAGGAGGTGAGGAGAGGATAACAAAATAAGATAAATTCAAATGAAACTAAAAAAAAAAGAAAGGTGCTTTACCTCTGGAAATAACTTCCTCAAGAACAACCTTAAGGGAAGGGATTTTTGTTTTTGGAAAGACCAAGAGCTTCCTGGTAGTCGGGAGTAACTAGGGAAGGGTATTTGGGCAGAACATTGAGGCGCATCAAGTCTTAGGGGAGTGAAAAGGAGACGGAGTGGTGAGGGGTTATTATAGTGGAGGAGAGGGGTAAATTTTGAATATTTAATTCATTATTTTATTATTTCCCTCAAGAAAACCTATAACGTAGTTTCATGTGACCCCTAAAAGTAATAAGTGCATGTGAGTTCGAACCAAGTGGCCTTACATCCCTTATGATGTCATAAATAGTGTATTTAACTGATAATTTTTATATATGTTATTTTATCATATTTCACTATTCATAAAAAATTCTAGAATTTCTGAAAAATCCCAAAAAATTACCTCTACGATTTCTTGAGGTGTTGTATTAAAAAACTAACTCCGTTTTTCAAGAATTAATTTTTTATATACTATTAATTTAATTTTTTAAAAAAGTAATAGTTAATTTGAAAAAAAAAACAAGGTGCAATTAGTTTTATATCACATTGAAAAATTAATTAATATCACATTATCATATTGCCTTAAGAAAATAAAATAATATTATTATTTACTATTCATAAGGTTCATATTACTATTCATACTACTATTTATAATGGTATGTTTCTATTCACCAAAAAATGAATATTGTTCTATCAGACTTCAAATGACTTAATGATCACAACTCAAGATAACTGTTTTTTGAAATTCAATACATAGAAGAGGAAAAGTAGAGTTTAACTTCTGGATTATAAAATGCACTCAAAATTTATTTTTAAAACTCTGGGGTGTTGCATTCTATGTTTTGAATTTTGAAAATGATCATCTAGAGTTGTGTTCAATAAGTAATTTGGAGTCTGATAGAACAAACAAGATTTTTGGTGAGTAGTAACATACTCATATGAATATTAATATGAATAGTAATATGACCTTATTAATAATTAATAATGATATTATTTTATTTTCTTATGGTAATAAGTTAATTAGATGTTAATTAATTTTTCAATGGCATATAAAACTAATTATACCTTTAAATTTTTTTTCCAAATTAACATAGAATTTATTTAAAAATTTAATTATTAATAACTAGAAAATTAATTTTAAAAAATGGAGTTAATTTTTCAAATCTACACGTCAAAAAGGGTAGCGGTAATTTTTTGGGATTTTTCGGAAATTCTAGAATTTTTGATGAATAGTGGAATATGATAAAATACCGTATATACAAATTATCCATTAAATACACAATTTATGACTTTATAAGTGATTTAAGGACACTTGTATAGAACTAACATGCACTTATTACTTTTAGGGGTCTCATGAAACAACAATATTGGTTGTCTTGATGGAAATCATAAAATAATGAATTAAATATTCAAAATTCACCCCTCTCCTCCACTATAAAAACCCCTCACCACTCCAACATCTCTTCACTCTTCTTAGCCTTGAAGATCCTAAAATTTTTTCCCAAATACTTATACCTTGTTACTCCCCACTACTAGGAATCCCTTGTTCTTTCCAAAAGACATAAATCCCTTCCATTAAGGAGGTTCTCGAGGATGTTATTTCAATAGGTAATGCACCTTGCTTTTTCTTTTAGTTTCATTTGAATTTATCTCCTTTTGTTATCCTCACCTCACCTACTCTTTCCAAATGACCATTATAACTCCAGTATCATATATATACTAGATTTATAGCATTTTAATGGAAGTACCATCATCAATATTCTTACTCCTTCCCTTTTATTTTTAAAAACGAAATCAGCATCAATGAGGTTCCAATTTATAAACTTCCAGAACGACGAAGTTTGATTCTTCAGTATGTCCTTCATTACTGTTCATGAATCCATATGGATGGTTAAACCAGGATATAACATATTTATTAAATCCTAATTAATATTCAAGAACCAGTATATGTACATATTATTAATTTATATGACCAAACTAGTTCATAATAATCCAAATACCGCCAAGTAATCGAAGTGATTGTCATCTAAAGATTCATCCTCATTCCATGTAACCAAATGATAGAAATGGAAATTAATAATTCTGGATATTCATAAATAATATTTAATTACAATTCTGGAGATTTACATCCATTCCACTTCATTACATAGCAACAAGTTAACTGGATATGAAAATAAAGGAAACGAACACTCCGGAATGACGAAATTCAATACAATAACTTATCAATAAAGACATAAATAAACTAACCAAAAATATGATAAAATAAATATATGTCTAATTGGTTCTGAAATAATTTATTAATAGGTATAATTTCATATTCCATGAAGCTTACGTATGAGAGCGGAACACATTCGGAGTTAAGTTAAGGGTTTCTCACCTGAACATCCATTTTCATTCAGGTTACTTTTATTGTCTAATTACAACAATGAAAATCTTGTATATTATTATGTCATCCTAATAAATTTTTCTGGGTGTTATATATATGTTTTCCAATCATAAAACATCCTTATTTTTGGGATAGTTACATGTTTTAAAAGAAACTTTCAAAATTGTTTACAATAATACAAGCCTGATTCAAGGAAATTTCTCAAATTCTTACCTATTTTCAAAGGTTGTCTATAATATGTCTTTTTTGGAAATGATTATATTTCTAAAAGAACTCTTTTTATTTATAAAATAATATCATACTTCACTTCTTGTTTTATTCAATTATTTTCCAAAACAAATATTCTTTTCAAAATAAAAGAGTATTTATCTCAAGATTGCTTGATGATTTTATAAGAGTATTTTCATTTTAATCAATGATCATGTTTATTATTATCTGTTATTAGGTTTAATCATTTATGAATTAATCTACCATATTTGATTTAATTGTTTATAACTAACTCTATTGTGGATGATCTATCCTAAAACCATTTACTATCTTACTCAGAATGGTTAGTGTTTTGTGTTAAATGATTTGGGAAAGATAGTTAAATTTCATATGAGAGATTCAATATGAATATATATATGTTGTTTATGTTTATCCATGCTAATATAAGGAATTAATTGTACTTATTATGTGATGGTTGGGGCCCACTACAGCCCCTCGATGCATCAGTAGGTCTCATTAGACAAATAGATGTGCAATTGGCTGAGGCCTTCCCTAATGTGTTATATGGATTTTGGTCGAGGCGTTAATCAATAGAAAACTTGGCCGAGGCTTTGAAAAAATGTTTCAGAATATTCATAGTATTAATTTCCAACATTATTAATCTTTTAATTTTTTGTTCATGCGGTTATTCTACTAGTATAATACCCATCATTATGTTTCATTATGGCACTATTTACTCATCTCATATTCCTGCCATAATGTGTGCAATTTTATTATTAAAGGCATGTGTTTTTAGTTATGCACCATGTCTTATGTTTACGCTATCTTCCAAGGTATTTCTAAACTTACTAAGTATTAGAGCTTACCACTTTCTTATGTTTCATTTTTTTCCGGACAAACAGATGTAAATTATGAATGACTTGCAATCATATTCTTGGACACATGATGTTGCTAGTGGAATTAATTAGAGTTGTATTTCCCTTCGTGATGTGATGTAAAACTTATTTATGTATCTTATTTCCAAAATCTACTAAACTACTTCATAATTAAGGATTTGTATTCCATGTATGTATGCCACCGTAATCAAATAAGGCACTAGCTCCAGGCAATTTGGCTGGGGTCCACCAACTGTAAGGACCCGACCCCTGTTTCCCAAAACTGTAGCCTTATTTGATTATGTTGGCATACATACTAGGAATACAAATACTTAAGGGCCAAGTAGGTTTTTAGATTTTGGAAACATGATACATAAATAAGTTTAATATTACATCATAAAGGGAAATACGAAACTAATTTACTCCACTAGAAACATCATGTCTTATAGATTATGCTTGCAAGTCATTCTTAATTTACATCTTCTTGTCCTGAGAAAAAATAAAACATAAGAAAGGGGTGTGATGAAATGCTCAGTAAGAGTATGCAATACAGTAGAAGATGGCATAAACATAAAACATGATGCATAATTGAAAACACATGACTTTAATAATAAACTTGCACACATTATGGAAGAAATACGATCTGAGTAAATAATGCCACAATGAATCATTATCATGGGTATTATACTTCTCAAATAACATCATGAAAATTAAATTAATAGCTTCACAATGAGGGAAGTACATATTGCCTACATTCTGAAACATTTTTTCAAGTCCTTGGAGAAGTTTTTTAATGATTAAGTCCCTGGCCAAAAACCATATAACACATTTGGAAAGGCCGCGGCCAATTCCATGTCTATTTGTCTCATAATACTTACCAATGCATTGAGGGGATATATCGGGCCCCAACCATCAGATAATAAGTCTAATTTATTCTTTATATGAGCAGGGATAAACATAAACAACATTTACATTCATATTGATACAGTCATATGAAATGTTACTAACATTCCCCAATCATTAAACATAAAACTCTAACCATTATGAGTAATATGGTGAATGGTTTTAGGATAGATAATCCACAATAAACAGAGTCATAAACAATTCAATACAATATGGTATATGAAATCAAAAATTATTAACAACAAAAATATATAATAATCAACCAGATTGTTGAATCAAACGAGAATACTCTTATGAAATCCTTAAGTAATTCTTGACATAAATACTTGTTTATTTTTAAAAAATAGTTCTTTTGGTAAAATCTCTATATAAAACCAGAAGTGAATTAAGTTTTAATTTTCATAATAAAATTAGTGATTTTATAAAGATAATGGTTTTCAAAAATATATTATTGTGTGCCTTTGAAAATACGTCATAATTTGAGAAATTCCCTTGAATCAGGCTTTTATTTTTGGAAACAATTTTGAATGTTCCTTTTAAAACGGGTAACTATCCACAATATAAGGAAGGGTTATGGTTGGAAACATATATAGAACACCCAAAAAAATATGAGGATTTTATTATAATATAAAAGAATTTCATTAAGGGAATTAAAGTGTAAAAGTAACCTAAATGAAAATGGATGTTCGGGTGAGAAAACCCTTACCTTAACTCCGACCATGTACCACTCTTGTAATTAAGCTCTAGAAGTACGAAATTATACTTATTAATAACTTATTGTAGAACCAATTATACATTTATTTAGTTTATCATAATTTGGGTTAGTTTATTTATGTCTTTATTGATAATTTATTGTATTTAATTTCATCATTCCGGACTGTTCGTTTCCTTTATTTTCATATTCAGTTCACTTGTTTTTAAGTAATGAAGTGGAATGGATGTAAATATCCAGAATTGAAATTAAATATTATTTATGAACATCATGAATTTTTAATGTCCATATTTTTAATTTGGTTTCCTGGAATGTGGAGGAATCACTAGATGACAATCACTTTGATTATTTAGTGGTATTTGGATTATTATGAACTAGTTTTGTCATATAAATTAATAATATGTACATATAATGGTTAATTAATATTAATTAGGTTGCAATACATATATTATATTCAGGTTCAACCATCAATATGGTTTCATTACCGATAATAAAGGACAGATTGAAGAATAAAACATCGTCATCCACGAAGGTTATAAATTGGAACATCATATATGTTGATTCTGTTTATAAAAACAACATGGAGGGAGTAAGAATATTGATAATGTTTCTTCCATTCACCAGATATAAATCTTGTATATATATGATACTGAAGTTATAATGGTCATTTGGATAGAGGAAGTGTGTAGATGATAAAAAAAGAAGATAAATTCAAATGAAACTAAAAGAAAAAGAATGGTGATTTACCTCTTGAAATGACTTAATCGAGTACCTCCTTAATGGAAGGGATTTTGGTCTTTTTGCAAGACGAAGAGCTCCTGGTAGTGGGGAGTAACTAGGGAAGGTTATTTGGGAAGAAAATTAAGAAGATTTATGGATTAGAGGTGTTAAGAGAAGAGGGTGTGGTGAGGGGTTTTTATAGTGGAAGAGGGGGGAAAATTTTGAATATTTAATTCATTATTTTATTATTTCTCTCAAGACAACCAGTAGTGTTGTATCATGTTACCCCTAATAGTAATAACTGCATGTAAGTTCGACCCAAGTGGCCTCAAATCACTTATGATGTCCTAAATAGTGTATTTAACAGATAATATGTATACTCTATATTCTATCGTGTTTAACTATTCATCAAAATTTTAGAATTTCAAAAAAATCCCAAAAATTTACCCCTACCATTTCTCAATATGTAGAATTCTAAAATGAACACCATTTTTCAAAATTTAATTTCTAGAAATAATTAATTTATTTTTTATATAATGTAATAGTTAATTCGAAAAAAAAAATTTAAAGGTGCAATTAGTTTTATATCACATTGAAAAGTTAATTAAGATCTCATTTTCTTGTTGCCTTAAGAAAGTAAAATAATATAATTATTTACTATTAATAAGGGTCATATTACTATTCATATTACTATTCATAAGGGTATGTTACTATTCACCAAAAAACTAGTTTTTTCTATAAGACTCCAAATGACTTACTGATCACAACTCTAGATAACCTTTTTTTGAAACTAAAAACATAGAAGTGGAAAAGTTGAGTTTAACTTCTAGATTAAAAAATGCACTCAAAATTTATATTCAAAATCTTGGGGTGTTACATTCTTCCCCTATTAAGAAATTTCACCCTCGATATTTCATTTTACAATCTATACCAAAAATAGAAAGGGGAACTTTTCCTTCCATTCTTCCTCTAGTTCCCATGTTGCCTCTTAATACACATGGTTTCTCAATAGAACCTTGCCCAGATGAATAGTATTATTGCGTAGAACGTTTTCGCTATGATCCAATATTTCCACTAGATGCTCATCATATGAAAGATAATCCTCCAACTGTACCACCTCTGAAGAGTGTACATGTGAAGGGCCTAGTATGGAATTACTTAAAAGGGATACATGAAAGACATCATGTACTTTCAATATGGTAAGTGGAAGTGCCAGCTAATAGGCCACAGTTCCAACTCGATCAAGGATCTTGAAGGGGTTGATATAACTGGGACATAGCTTTCAATTCTTCCCAAACCTCGTGACCTTCTACCATGGGGATATTCATAGAAATAACAGGTCTCTAAATTTTCACTCAAGGTCTCATTGACGGTTATCTACATTACTCTTTTGTCAACTTTGGTTTGCCTTGATATGCTGCTGAATGGTTTTCAACTTCTCCGCCATTTCTTCAACCAATTCAAGTCCTAGCAGCTTTCGCTCACTAACTTCATCACAAGATGCCTATGTTCTATAATTTTTACCATAAAGGGCTTCGTATGGTGTCATTCATATACTCGAGTGAAAACTATTGTTTTTGGAGAATTCAGACAGTGGAATATGTTGGTCACATCCTTCCTTTAATTCCATAGAACATTCCCCTTAACATAAAATATAGTATCTAAATAGTCTACTTATGTTGGCCATCAGTTTGAGGATGATAGGTCATACTGAAGTTTTTTTAGTTCTTAGATCATGATAGATACTTTTCCAGAAAATCGAGGTGAATGTAGGATCACAGTCAGATACAATATAGATTGGTACATCATGCATCCTTACCACTTCTTTGATTTAAATCCATGCAATCGGATCCAACAGGAAGTCCTCTCGAATCATGATAAAGTGAGAAGTCTTTGTAAGATGATCCACTGTGACCTATATAGTATTATTTCCATTGGATGTCCTTGGAAGTCTAGTGAAAATCCCATGGTAATGTTATACCACTTCCTTGATGGCATGGGTTGTGGTTTCATCCTCCCCTTAGACTTTTACCTCTTAGCCTTGACCTGCTGACATGCCAGGCACATTGATGTATATTAAAAAATCTCCCTTTTCATATTTTCCTACCAAATGTTTTCTTGGAGATCTCGAAACATCTTTCTACTTCCACAATGTATAGTAAAATTAGAGTTATTAGAATCATCTGATAGTTCCTCCTTTAGATCAGTAATAGTAGGACCACAAAGCCTCTTCCTGAATTTCAAAATGCCACATTCATATGCGATGTCAGTCATCTTCCCATCATTTATAGCTGTAATTTTTTTTGAAACTCCTCATCATCAGCCTAAAAACACTTTATCCTCTCCAGTAAAGAAGGTTTGGTACCCATTTGAAATACTTTTTATGTGTTACCTTCCTTGATAATTAACATATCCATCATTACTAGATCCATAAACATAAGATCCCTTTCAACACTCATCTTGTTTAAAATTCCATGGTCATTTCTACTCAAAGATTCTTCTACCTTATTTTCCTTCCCTATTGATAGTGTATTGTGCAATCATAGTCTTTGAGTATCTCAATCCATCTCCTTTATCTCATGTTGAGTTTCTTCTATGAGAATATATATTTCAAACTCTTATGAGTTGTATATATCTCATATTTTCATCCATAAAGGTAATGTCTCCAAATCATCCAAGAATATATTACCACTTCTAACTCAAGATCATGATTTTGATAGTTTGTTTCATGAATGTTTAGCTACCTAGACGCATAGGAAATCACACAATCATTCTATATAAGGACATAACAAATTACATTCTTTGATTCATCTCTATAGGTAACAAATCCATCATTCCCCAGTGGTAGGGTTAGGATCGGAGAATTCACTAACCTCCTCTTCAATTCATCAAATCATTATTCACATTTCTTTGTAAATTTGAACTTAACCCCTTTTTGTGTCAGTATGGTCATTGGGTTAGCTAAACATGAAATGTTTTGAATGAAACTCCGATAATAACATACTAAACCAATGAAACTACACACCTCTGTTACATTGGATGGAGTAGGCCGTTTTTGAACAGCCTTTGTATTCACAGGATCTATATATATTCCATTCTTAGAGAAAATGTGTCCTAGAAAGGAAAAAAATTTGAGCCAAAAATCACAATTTCTAAACTTCCCATATAATTCATTTCTTCTCAGAGTCTTCAGAATAGTGTGCAAGTGATTTTCATGTTCTTCATATCTTTTATAGTACACCAGGATATCATCAACAAATACCACCATAAATTCATCAAGATATTCCTTCAAAACTCTATACATAAATTCCATTGAAATATATGGTGTATTATTTATTCAAAAAGGAATTACTGTAAACTCATAATTCCCGTACCTGGTTCAGAATGCTGGTTTTGGAATTTCTTCTTTCCTCACAAGTAACTGATGATATCCAGATCAAAGATCAATCATCAAAAAATAATGAGTTGTATTATGTTGATCAAATAAACCATCAATTCATGGTAGAGGATAATTATTATTTATTGTAACCTCATTTATTTCCCTATAATCAACACACAACCTCATAGACCCATCTTTTTTCTTAACAAAAATAACAGGGGCTCCACAGGGAGAAACGCTTGGGTAAATAAATCTTTTATCACTCAATTACTCTAGTTGTTTCTGTAGTTGAACTAACTTCACTATGTCCATTACATAAGGGGTCATTTATTTGGACCCTGAACAAAGAATTATGTCTTTGGAAAACTCAATTTCCCACTCTAGACAATGTCCAGGTAAATCCTCTTGAACGACATAAATATATTCTGGCACAATAAGTACATCTTCTATTAGAACATTCTTTTCCTCCCCTATAGTTATTTCATTATCTTCCTCAACGATAATTGAATTTAGTTGTGCTATTGGGGGTGGATCTATATAAGAATTAGGTGGTGACGTTTCTACTCTAAAGATAAGGTACTCATTTTCATCATTGAAAATTGTAACCTCCTTCTTGCTACCATAAATTTTCAAATCATGGTCTGAAAGCCAATCCATAGAGAGGATTATATCAAATTCAATCATGGTTATGATAATGAGATCATAAGATAAAAAACATTTATATTCTTTAATGGGAACTTATTCACAAAAATTGGTTGCAATGATACTTTCCTTAAGAGTTTTGACTGACAACTCCCTTGTTAAATCAAATTGGAAATATCAAATTTTCTTAGAAAACTGTGAAGATATGAAATAATGTGATGATCTAGAATCAAATTAATCATTGGCTATGTTTTATCAAATGATCAAAGTACCTACCACCATATCATAAAAATATGAAATAATTCATTGAGGTAATTAGACAATGAATGTAACTCGAATGAAAATGGAAGTTAGGGTGGAAAACCCTTACATTAAATCCGAATGTGTTTCCTCCATAAAATTAAGGTCCTGGAATATGAAATCATACTCATTAATAACATAATTAGGAACCTATTGGGAATTTATTTAGTTTATCATAATTTTGTTTAGTTCATTTATGTTCTTATTGATAAGTTATAATATCGAATTTTGTCGTTCTAGTGTGTTTGTTTTCTTGATTTTCATAGTATTTAACTTGTTTTTAAGTAATGGAGTCCATGTGGAATGGTTTTAAATCTATAGAATTAAAATTACACATTATTTATGAACATATAGAATTGATAATGGTCATTTATATCATTTTTTACATGGAATGAGGATGGTTAATTAGATGAAAACCACTTGGATTATTTGGTGGTATTTGTATTATTATAATTTTTTTTCAAATAACATAATTATATGTACATATAAAGGTTCATGAATTTTACATAGGTTATAATACATATATTATAGTCTGTTTCAACCATTAAAATGGTTTCATGATTAGTAATGAAGGAAATAATGAAGAACGAAACTTCATCGTCCATGAATGTTATAAATCGGAACCTCAGGGATGTAGGTATCATTTTTAAAAATAAAATGGGGGAGTATAAATATTGATGATGGTTCTTCCATACACATGATATAATTTCAGTATATAGATGATATTGGAGTTTTCATGATCATTTTGATATAGTTCTTATGGAGAGGATAACAAAAGAAGTTAAATTGAAATGAAACAAAATGAAAAAGATGGGCGCTTTACCTATTGAAATAACCTCCTTGTGAATCTCCTTAAGGTAAGGGATTTTTGTTCTTTGGAAATATAAGGAGCTTCTTGGACGTGGATAGAGACTAAGGAAGGGTAATTGAGAAGACCTCTGAGGGTATTCAAGGCTTATAGTAGTGAAGAGAAGAGGGAGTGGTGGGAGGATTTTATAGTGGAGGAGAGGGGTAAATTTTGAATATTTTATTCCATTATTTTATTATTTCAATAAAGACAACCAATAGTGTTGTTTCATTTGAACCCTAATAGTAATAAGTTCTTGTGAGTTCAAACCAAGTGTCCTTACATCACTTATGATTTCATAAATTGTGTATTTAACTAATTATTTGAATATACGATATTTTTCTGTATTCCGGTATTCACAAAAAATTCTAGAATTTCAGAAAAATTCAAAAAAATTACCCCTACCAGTTTTAGATGTGTATAATTCAAAATGAACTTTATATTTTAAAATTAATTTTATAGATATTATTATTATTTTTAAATATAGTCATAATTAATTTGAAAATAAACAATTTTAAAGGTGCAATTAGTTTTATATCAGATTGAAAAATTAATTAAGATCTCATTGTCTTATTTCCTTATGAAAATTAAAAAATATTTTTATTTACTTTTCAATAGGGTCACATTACTATTCATATTACTATTCAAAATGGTATGTTACTATTCACCAAAAAAATCAAGTTTGTTCTTCAAACACCAAATGACTTACTGATCACAACTATAAATGATCATTTTTTTGAAATAAAAAACATAGAGGAGGGATAGTTGAGTTTAACACCAGGATTATTAAAAACTCTCAATATTTATTTTCAAATCCTCAGGGTGTTACAGGAAAATCTTTTAGCAGCTAAGGTAGAGCTTGATGAGTTCTCCAATCTTGAGGTTTCTAAAAGAGGGAACAAACTTTGTGGTGTTCTGTGATGCATCATGAATCAGGATTGGTTGTGTTTCAATTCCAGAGAAAGTGGAAATCTCATTTGGATCATGATAATTGAGATGACATGAGAACAACTATGTGACACGTGACCTAGAGTTCGTAGCAGTTTTCATCACACTTATGATTTGGTGAAACTACTTATGGTTGAATGATTCATCGTCTACTCTGACCACAAGAGTCTTACGTATATCTAATATCAGATGGATATAATTATATGATAGTGATGTTGGATAGAGTTCATCTAGGACCATGACGTCAAGATACTCTATAATACTAGGAAGGAAAATGTGGTGACAGATGCTCTCCGTAGGAGATCGAGTTCAAAAATACTGAATTAGGCCTCAGAGTAGTTGTCTTGGCTTCTGATATCCATCATGTATAGAAAGGATGCAACTTTTAATAAATATATGGTTGTTTACCCTCCACTATTATAGAGATTCAAAGAGGCCCAACATATAGTTGCCTATTCAGAGACTACAGGCTCCATAATGTCTACATGGCATGCCCCTGATTGATATTTGAAAGGTGGGGAGCATGTCATTCTTTTCAAAGGACACGCTATTATACTGGTGGTTTTGTGGGATGAGGTGTTGATGGATTTCCATACACCCGCTTATGTCGTAAATCTAGGTGTTTTGATGATGTCCCAGGACCTCCTACATCATTACTGGTGGCCGAGGATGAAGAAGACAATAGCAGGGTTTATCTCGAGAAGCCTAACATGTCAAAAAGTGAAGGCTGAGATTCATGTTCTAGCAGGTTTGACACAACCCCAAAATATAAAAATGTGTAAGTGGTATGGGATATCGATGGACTTCACAACGTGCTTACCACATATGTACAGGGGCATGATACCATTTGGGTTATCGTAGACTGACTCGCCAAGTCGGCCCACTTCCTACCCATTCAAAATCAGGGTTCTATATAGATCATGGGATTCCATTAAGTGTAGGATATAGAATGACTCCATGGAGTCACATCTTCGATAGTCTCATATCTTGATGCATTATTTACAATTCAGTTGTGAAAGCAATTGCAAGAGGTATTTGGGATTTTGTTACGATTGATCACAACCTTTAACCCACAGATGAATGGTTAGATGAAACAGACCATACGAACCCTAGAATACGGGCATCATGCTTGCGTTATTGATTTTGGTTGTATTCTGGGGGACAAAAGATCACTGGTGGAGTTTTTGTACAACAAAAGATACAGCTCCACCATAAATATGGCACTGTTCGAGGAAATGTATGGATGACCATGAAGGTCACAGTTAAGATGGACAGACCTAGGGGATTTAGCACTCATGGGTCCAAAAATGGTTCATGATAATACTAAAAAGGTGCAGGTCTTTTGACAGTAGAGGAATAATTCACATTGATGAAATAATTCCAATGTTGATGTGCGAGGGAGACCCTTGATGTTCAATGAGGGGGGACATGTATTCGTATAGGTCTCTCCTCGATGAAGGATGCAATGATTTGGATGGGGTGGAAAGTTTTATCAATGGTTCATTGGAATTTTCTTGATATTTAGTAGAGTGGGTGAGGTGGAATACCACATGGATCTACCACCATAGTTAGAGAAGGTTCATGACAACTTCCACATATCCCAACAAATAGATACATGCACGACCCTTCTCTTGTCATTGACTATGGAGAGCTGGAGATTGATGATAGGGTGTCATTCGTAGAGTACCCAGTAGAGATAGAGGATAGAAAGGATATGATCTTTCAGGGACAATAGATTCCTCTAGTGTATGTTTGTTGGAAGCCTGAGAATCGCTAAGAGATCATGTGGGAGTTGGAGGCTCAGATTCGTGCATAGTAACCCCATTTATTTGATTAGACATTGTTTGGATTTTGGGAAAATAAACCCCTAAGGTGGGTAGAATGTTATAGCACATATTTCCATGTAAATCTTTTGAAATATTAAATATGATTATTTTGTTACCAGGTTCTAAGATGATAGATAATTTTGAGTCTTTGAGTGCCTAGAATGTATTTTCAAACTTTTTTTGTGTTCATTAAATTATCATGTGAGAGGGTTTCTGTCACGAACCAGGCCGGGTCGCCATCCGACCCGGCGCCCGACCTAGTCCGTGGAAAGGCCCGAAGGGTGTTCCCGATCCCCACGGGCTGGCACAAGTGCCCGGGTATCAAAACTAGCACGTGGGAACGATTTACCCGAAATAATAAACAAAAAATCCCCTGATAAGTTGAATAAAATAATACTATGAACTGACCACCAAACATAACCTTAACTAAAATCGACTTTAAAGGATTACAACATGAACCAACATCCAAAAGAAAACGACAACAAAAGAAATTCAACTCAAACTCAAACCTCCATGCAACAGGAGAAGTGCGACATCCACACGTCACAAACGTTAACCTGCACGAGAAGACCGCCAACGACCAACCACCATCACTAAGCACGACGCACAACCTGGAATACACAAGAAACAAGAATCTACATACACCCAATGGTATCTTAGGGACGATTTGTGGTGTCATGTTCTCATTCAGTGTAACCAGGGATGATGCATGTGTATTATTTATGCTCTCGTTCGGGTGACTGTTCAGTGTGAGAGTAATTGAATGTCATGGCGTGTTGTGTCTGATGGTGTTTCCTCAGGTGCAGTATGATTGGGTGTGACACCAAAAGGAGAAGCTCTGTTCGGGAGACTTCCATGCCTGACTACGAGGCAGAAGATGCTTCAAACATCAGGGCTCCAGCCATAGGCCTCAGAGTGAAGCTGGCGCGTGGTCAGGAACCCCGAGAGTGTATGAGACCCGACTTTATTTCTGTCACCAGTGTTGAAAGTAGAGGCAGTTTAAGTTGTTTCAAAGGTTGTTCCGCTCCGAATGAGCCGTCTGGTTGCATAAGGTTTTCGCGACCATGTGGAGTTGTGTTCGTCTCGTTGCCTTAAAGTTTTGGGGATTGCGTCCCCTTGGATGCAATCGTTTTAGTGGTCCTTATGGGAGTTTGTTGAGTAAATCTGTCTCAAATCTGAATAATGCTCATCCAGGAATGTGGGAATGAGGGTTTGTCTTGGGTCATGCTTTTGACGCCCGGTAGTTGGGCCCCTCTCTCCCCGCCCCTTGTGGTGGGGTGTTTGGTCACCATTGAGAGATTTTCAAAGTTCTATACCTTCCGTTAGTTCAAATGGTGGGGATACCCACATTGGGTCTCTCACGAATGCCTCTAAAATGAATCAGTGATGGACTCTTCTTTAATGGCGGGGAGTTCGCTCGAACCTCTCCGAGTCTTTTTTCCAGTCTTGTTTCGAGCGTCAGTGACTTCCTAATGGTGGGGAGCCCCTCGGGCCTCCCCATGTTGATCTTTTTCTTATGTTTTTAAATACGGTTTGGTGATAAGTGATAAGAGTATTCTTGGGCGTGGTTTTCTTGGCTTTCCTATTGAGCATGTCGGTTCTCACTCCTACTTCACATTTCAGTTTCAGGTTATAGACTTGGATTGCTCTTCGAGCGACCATGGTTATAAGTTTGGTGGTGGCCCATGGGGTCAATTGGAGGTATGTCTAGTTTCCTATCTTAATTTTTTTCCCCGCTGTTAGTGTTTACTTGTTTTGTTCTGTTTATTTCAGTTTGCCTGTTTTTTTTATTTTCTTGGATAAATCGTTCCCAACTACATGTTTCGATGCCCGACACTAGTTGTCAGCCCGTGGGGATCGGGGACGCCCTTCGGGCCATGCCGAGGATCGGGTCAGGCGCCGGGTCGGATGGAGACCCGACCTGGTTCGTGACAGTTTCCCTAAATGTTCAACTGAAAACTAGTTAAAAAATCTGATAGCAATGTTGAACTCAAAGAATCGAGATTCACTTAAGAAGGGCCTAACATCAACTAGTGTGGGTCCACCAAAAAAGATCGTTTTCGGGACATTGAGAAGAAAAATAATTAAAATTAAAAAAAATATTTTATTATTATCCCTTCTTCATTATGATGTGACTCATTTGCAATATGGTACATTTCAGAGGTGACTCTGAGTCCATTAATTAACCTCATTAAGGAATCAGCGTGGTGAAACTATATTGCACAATGTGTGTTCCATCTTTAATTAAAAATACATTCATGTTTGTGGAAGAACCACAGAATTCCTATGATGAATGATGAAGGAAACCTCTCTAATGATGAATGCCAACAAATAAGAAAAGTGGAAATGATAACCATGGAGAGATAATTGGAACTGTAGATCGCTTGACAATGATGGGAAATCTTCATTGACTGATCACCATTTCCTAGGTAGGGGTTTAAATCATAGTAATTTCTTTTTCCCTGTTCCCTCCTCTAAATAAAGAATGTGGGTCAAATCACTAAGATGCTTATTCCTAGATGGATTATTTTTTTAGAATTGGGAAATATTTATTGTGTGTTTGGTTATGGGGATTAAATCATAGTGATTTATAATTATGCTTTGTGATCTTGCTAACAAGAAAAATTTCACGATAACACGGTCAAAGGCCAGGTTTTTCATTGGGTGTTCAATGTGATACCCTCTCTCTCTCTCCTTGTTCTTCAATGACGGACCCACAATTTCACAATAGATCTTTAACAAGGGGGTTATAAATGAGACCAGACCCTTTGTGCTATCGAAAAATGGTGACGAGCACGTAGTAGTGACAGTGGCTCCGCAAGAAGCATGAAAGAAAAACCATATTTGGAAATGATCCACTGAAGTAAGTCTGGTGGCATGCGGTGGAGACTGTTGTAGCATCCCGAAGGCATGCTAAGATGGAAGAGGCCACAACCAACAAGGGTATCGACAATGTAGGGTAGAGCACTGGTCGGTTTCTGCAATAGGTGAAGTGACACGTAGTTTTTACTAGAACGCCATCAATGCTAGACCCTGTGCAGAGGGAGGCGACATGACTCTGTCATCAATGTGGATGTGCAAAGAAGATTATAATGGGCATTCAGACTAGACCCAATCCAGCCCTTCGATGTGGGTTCTCATTAAGAATAAACTGGGATGTTGGATGGCCCGAGCAGAAGAAGAACCAACCTGCCAAATTGCGGCCCGATATGGATGGGAAACTAGTCCTCCAGGTGGCCCGACTGGTGATAACCAATCCAACTATGTTAAAACAAACTAAATAGGAAATGGTTAATTGGGAGACCCACTGGGTTGGACCCACAACTAAACCTTTCCGGGTCCAGAAAGGCCCACTGGGCATAGACACTGGGCTAGGCTGGATCGGGTCGAACTATACCCAACCGGGTCGGGTCGGGTCAGCCGCACTGGGTTGGGTCATATAGGACTCTTGGCCCCAGTTAGTCGAGAGGTCCAGCAAAGTCAGACCTGGACCATACAAAACTTTCCCCTGTTTACTAAAATTCCAATATCTTTCAGACTTGGCATACAATTGATGTGCTATCTATGGGTTTGGGACCCTTGCAATGAGAAAGTACATTGGGTATACTCTAATTGTGTTTTCATGGTAGTCAAGATAAGACTGATGGTTTTGAGGGATATATTTTCCCAAAATAAAATGTGATAGATAGAGGGAATCCCATTGCTTGTTATGAAAATAAGGATATATCGAGCAGATGCTAGAGGTCTAGTCTCTCAGCGGACCTCAGTGTTCCAGTAGCTGAGTGGACCTTAGTGGTACAGTAGTTGAGCAGACCTCAATAATCCTATAGCTCAGCGAACCTCAGTGGTCTATAACTTTAGTGGACCTCAATGTTATAGTATCTGAGTAGACCATAGTGTTCTAGTAGCTCAACGGATCTTAGCAGTCTAGTACCAGAGTGGATCTCGGTGGTCCAGTAGTCAAGTGATCCTCAATGACTCATCAGGGATAATTCACTCAGTAGTACAAGATGATTTCACTTTATTAATAATTATATTACTTTATAAACATTGAGTTATACCTCATGTGATCTATCTTTTATTTTTTGTCTTTCTTTTTTGTCTTTTCTTTGAGCTTTGTGTCCCCACAGAGTAATGTGTTACACACCCCCACACGAGGTTCAATCACACATGTCGTGTCTCATGAAGGTTTTTGATGCCTCGATGGAGAACCTAATGGTCAAGGACTATATGTTGATCATTGATATGGTATATACATTCATACTTCTATGGATACAAGTATATACCCTTCACCTACCCTTCAGGTCGGTTCTCTAGCAGACAGACAACGGAAATTTCAATTCCTTTTGTGGTTCTAGGCTTGTATTCTGGCCCATGTGTGCTTTCAGTTTGTTCTATACTCTCATTAGTTCTCCTAGTGAAATTTGAGGTTTATTTCTTGATTAAATTCTCAATTTTGTGCTTTTTGAGTAAGTACTTGTTTAAAGGAAATGCCTTCCCTTTCTGGGATATGTCTGCCAAGTTCTAGTCGAAAATCTCTTTCCTGTAGAAGGTGTGATTGAGGTAGACACGAATTGGGTCCTGAGGGATAAGTTGGGAAAAATGTCATATATATTAATTATATATATTTTTACTACCATTCATAGATGATAGATTTATAAAGTTAGATTACACCATTAATTGAGATGATAAGCTATACGTATGCAAGAAAAATGTTTTAATTTTTCAATGTATTTAATTGTATAATGGTAGATGATAATTCACATACCTAGAATAATTATATTATTATATATATAATAAATATTCAAAAAATATAACCTCATTAATATCCATGTCAAGTGAAAATTAAAATTGAATCACATTGCCTTATGGAGCTCATAGTCAACACTTATAGACGGCCGATGTTATCGTTTTACAGCAAACTAGAGGGTAAGAGTTTATATTTGATATTATAATTCAATATGTATAATTCAATAAAAAAATACCACATATAATCACTAAACCCATCATAATACCCGTATATAAAACATGTGGATAAAAAATGAATTTTCACACTCCTTGGAGATGGTAATCTATATGTACACATGAGCAATACATCTGCTTCTCATTTTATTAGAAAGGGGTTGTATATTGGTGTTTTTATAATAACTATGACATTTAAAAATATTTAGCATACCTAAATAAATAGTTTATGATATAAAAAATATATTTAGATGATACAAAGAAAAGTATAATATAAGGTGACCAGTTAAAGAGAATACATCTTCTTTGGAAGATTAGAATATCTATAAGGTGAATAGGAAAGATAAAAATATAAATTGGAATATTTTGGTTGACATTTAAGGAACAATGTGTTATGAGGAAATGAGGGAGGAGATTCCATTTTACAATTGAGGTGAGAGCCAATTTTGTGATTTATCAAAAGATAAACTATTAAAAAATTCATTCTAAAGAGAAATGAATCCGATTGATTAGTGATAAAAATGTAATTAAGAAAATAGTGGTAAAACGAAATATATTTATAATTTTGACAAAATTTTAGGACATTTTAAAACATTATATTTTTATTAACTCTTATTTATCCAATTCTATTTTTTTATCTATGATATCAACATTTTCAAAAATAATGGGTTGTAATTTTAACCTATACTGCTAAAATTAGCACATAAATTGCTGATTTAGGATATTTTAAAACATTTCATATCCACCTTTTAAAATTTCAAAATTTATTTATTTTTAATTAATTTAATAATATATTACCTTTATAAAATATAATTATTGAACTATTTGACACTAATATTTTAATTTAACATTAATTACGAAAAGACAAATATGTAATTAGAATAAAATATCTTAACAAAATTATAATATATAAAATTCACTGATAAATTTCAAGTAACACTATAAATTACTCAAATTATATTGTATTAAATATTTTCAACATCATTAATTTTATTTTTTCATAAATTTAATAAATATTGTTTTGGTGTTTTATATGCATTTAATGTAAATATTTAATACCAAAACATTATTAATAATTTACTACAATATATATATTTTCATAATTAACACAATTATTATTAATATTCATTCATATCTAGTTCATGTTCTAATGTTATAATAGAAAGGATATTTAAAATTAAGAGAGTGATGTTTTGTAACTTTCTTGGATATAAATAATATACAAATAATTTTCATAGATTAGTGTCCATTAAACTGATAAATTTTGATCCAGAGTTAATAAGGGTTCAATTAAATTAATCCAATTTCAATTATGATGAATATTACAACCATATCTCATTATATTATCTTGATTTACTTGATTTACCATTTACCATTGTATTAAATTTTACCCTAGTTTAAATCCATAATTTACTAAAATTAAAGGGACCTATTTAAAAAATAGTTACTTTCTAATTAAAAATCTAGAATAATTTTTTTCTAATTCAATACCTATAGTTAGAAGAAATTAATTTTTAAAATAATTGTGCAAAACTAGATGAAAATCTCTTTAAAAAAATACTTTTCTAATATTCAGACTTGGATTATTCTTTTCCCTTGCATGAATAATTTTAAATTAATGTTAAAAATGTGATTTAAAAATAATAATTTAATTTAATTAAATTAATTCAACAATAGTAATCAATTACATTTTTTCTTATAAAAACACATTTATTTCATAAAAATTTTATTTCTCAGAAAAATGAATTTTAGTATATAAATGATTTTTAAAAAATTATAAATTAAAAATTATTAAAATAAACAAAATTTTATTATTTATAATTTAAAATGACTAATTTTACTCTTAATGTACCTTAATGAAAAATTTATATTTATAAGTATCTTGAATAGAATACAGTGTTCAAACAAATCAGTATTTTTCAGTATTTAGTAGATAAGGAATCATTTTAGAGAAATCATAGAAATTGGACATTAGATAATATTGTTGTTAAGATATCAAAATGTGTATTAATTAATGAAATAGTTTTTTTATTATTTTAATAATTAAAATATGATATTTTCTCTAAAAAAATCAATGAAAATTATTTTAAAGAATAACTATTTTTAAAGCATAACATGACATTATTAAAAATTTAATGTTGTTCTGCAAAGAATTATTCAATAAATTTGTACGTAGATGGATACATAATATATATATAACAATGTTTTTAATCGTATTCATTACTTTAAATTAAATTATTATGTTAAAAAGGTCAAAAAATAATATTTTAATAATATATCATGGTTTGTTTAAACTCAGTGTTGTGTACCATAGAAGCTATCAATGAGAGTAAATTTATTTAAAAAATTATAAAAAATCATAGGGTGATATAATGATGGATTAATTAATTAATACTATTATATAAATATGTATTATACAAATCATAATATTATAGTAGTGATCTTCATTGTATTCATGACCAGTTACAAAGGATATAGAAAAGCTATCAACTATATATTTAGCTGAAGATGTATATTTTTTCACAAGGGAGATATGGAAGATAGAAAATATGTATTGATTTTTAAATAACACTCAACTGTAATTAAATTAAATAAGAGAGTGAAAATAATATATATAAATGTTTTAAACATAATTACAGTTCTTTGGGTAACTGTTGACCATTCATGCTATGATATGGGGATATTGAAGGCTTAATTTGAGAGATTTAAGATCTAATTTATACTTAGTTAATATATTATAATTGGATTCTAAAAAATTTAATTCTATATAAAAAATATTTTCCCAGATGTTTTGAGTATAGATGATGGGATAATGAGATGATTATAAGTAAATTAACAAATTAGGGGATAAAATGATTTTATGAAGGATGAATTATACTATATAATTGAAAAAGTCCCAAAGATTGATCAATGAAGAATCTTTGGTAAAAATTAAATTGTGATGAGGGTAGTTTATAAATAATATATGAATGTTCTAATGTTTTTTATTGTCCAATATACACACAATAGTATAATTACAAGATGACATACTAAAATTCAAGAATTTGGAAGACCCTAAAATGATAAATCATCATGGATTGTTAAGATTTTTAAGCTAACATAATGGATTAAAGATCAATTATTCAATGCATACACATCTCAATAAACTTATTAAACACCACATTGGACGAATATCAACAATGATTAATATAGATTTAGCTAAATATTATATTAATCAGAATAAAAATCAGTTCGAGTTATCAGTTAAAATGAATGAAATAAAATATTTGATATGACCAGAAGATGGACCAATTGATAATCTAGGTAATGAATTTTTGGAATGGAGATACTGTATTCCAAATCTAAAACAAAATGAAAATTTAATGTATGTATACCATAAGAATTATAAGAATCATGTTAGATGATTTTTTATGTTGTAATGGATTTTGATGTTTGAAGTGGGGTTTTGGAAAAAGGAACCATTATAAGGATATTTTTTACAACTATGGAAGATCTTTGATCATAATATTTTTAGGTTCTATTAATTTATTCTAATTTGGAATCATTACAATAATATTAGATGGATAGTCTATCTATGAAATTTTTAGTGGTATTTTTTTGATTCAAGAATATATTTTACAAAAATTTTAAAGAATATTTGATGTTAAAAGATATCGAGCATTCAATTAAATGTGACATCATTCAATTATTTTGAATTTGTTGGATATGGATTCATCAAGAACTCTAGAGTTAGAATATTACAATTCACCAAAATATTCCAATATATTTTGAGAGTATAAAATAATTCAAGATCATTTAAAACATATGACTTATATATCATTGAAGAGTGATACAAAAATGAATATTTTGAGAGATACAAATAGAAAAGAGAAGATAATAATTGGAGTTTCTAAAACCTTAATATTAATAGTTTAGTTGGGTTTATGTTTTTAGAAGAACCAAAATTATAGTTACGAGGAATATAACAGAGGTTATTAGATTAAATTGACTAAATATTGAGATCTATAGTAGTTTAAGTTTCAATATGTATAAGTTTTAGGAATTAATGATCAAAATACTTAATTCTAAAATCACGTTTAAGAGAATCTGGGGCACCCTTTCCCCTATCTAAGTAATAGCACTATATAATATGTATAAAAAAATGTGTCAAACAAAACCATGTTTCCTCTATAAGAATATATAATTTAGGTAACCATTCTAGTGAATGATTCACATGAATTGAAAATTTCAAGATGATATGTATATATAACTATACTAAAAGATAATAAATATATCCTTAAGATGACGAAAATGAAACATATACCTGGATGTAGAAATATATTAGTTCTATTCAAAATCAAAAATATCAGAAGAATAATAAATCATAAAATAAATAGAAGTCAAGCCATTGAAATTGGATCATGGTGGATCTTATGCTACCTAAAGGCTAGATGTGTTGAAATCATAATTCTACGGACTTTAGAAATAATAATCCTGAAGAATATTTCTCAAAATATGAATAGTATGGATTAATTAAAACAAACAATTATTATTAATTTTAAGATATTGATTATATAAATAATTTACCCATTGATGTTATCTTTTCATAATTCAATGTATGAATGGACTATTAGAGGTATAATTTTCGATGGAATGAGAACATGGGGAGTTGGAAATTCATTGGCCTAGAAATTTTGGAATTAAAAAAATATAATAAAAATAATTGATTAAATGGAGTAATCATTTTAATCATTCCACGAATGGTTATCACCAGTTAAGGAAGTATAAAAAATTAATGGGTCAAAGAAGTTAGTGTTTAAAAAAAATTTATGAAATAATTAATGCAACAATATTTAAAAACATTATCAAGAAATCATAGTTTGAGATAAAATATATAATAGTAAAAGGAATTTATAACACTCTATTATAATACAGATAGTTTCTTGATGATCATTTTGTAAATATAAAATATAAAATTGAATATAAATTTAAATTTTATAAATATATGAAAAACGATTTGTGATTATAGTTTCATTAGTTAGAGATAAAACTAGAAAACAATGAATTCGTTTCCTTACATATATCAAAAATATTTGGAAACTTTGGTGGTTCCGAAGAAAGTAATTATATCATATGACAAACATTCTAGATTAGAATTAACAACAAAACTATCATAAAAAACAAACTCATATATCTTTAAATGATTGGATACCTTATTTTCTAGAAAAATAGTCTTCACATACTATGATTCACTAAGTATTGTATGTCACATTTTTTTCTCTAAATAAATAGAAATGTAAAATTTTTTGAGACACCCACATTATTTTTGAGGGTGTACATAAGAAAATAAATCAATTTCTTTTCAAAATAATGTATCTTGAAGAAAGAAGTTCATGAAACCCCATCAACCATAAAAACATTAGTAAAATGGAATAATCCAAGGATTATTGGATATGTTTTATATTTTTCAATTTTAATAAATATGGATATTTATTTTTTGAGTTGTAATCCAATATATGGAACTTTGAGAAGGACTACACAAATTGGGATTAGAATAGATGATAAGATAAATTTAGAATAGTGAAATGAGAGTACGTGAAAAAGAAAATCTATTAACATAAAAAATATAATTTTATGAAAAGTTATAAGAAATTTATATAATAGGGGTTCATGGTAACAATTAGTGATGATTTACATCTTTCCAACTGATGTATACTACAAGAAATGGTCATATACCATTATATAAAGATAATTTTAAATGAATTATAGATGATAATCCTACCTTGGGGTGTAACAAAAATAATGTTTCCCTGAATATTTTATTAGACATGAAGGTGAAATATTATGTCACAGTATTGAAAATATTTTTCTATTGTAAAATTAAAGGCCACATCATGAATAATTGAAATCATTTACAAAATAATCACGTTAAGGGATAAAATTAAGAATAAACAAATTAATCTACCTAAGAAAACATCAAGTGGATTGGTTTGATATGAAGTAGCATTGATGAAGAAGATTAAGTTCCTCTTACATTTCCAAAAGAAATGAATTAATGGAAGTTAATAAACTATGAATAAGATTCTATAAGGCTATATATAGTCTTTGGAACTATACGAAAATATTATTAGGGTGGTAGTAATATCTTAACATAAAGGGAAAAAATATAAATTATTAGTATTAGGACTCGACCTTAAACCTTACTTAATATTGAATTAAATGAATAAATCACATTGAGGATCTTTTCATGTTTAGAGTATTAGAGAATTAGTACATAACTATTACATCTCAAAAGATTACAAAGCAGACACTTCTACTAAGTTTCCATAAAAATAAACTCTTAAAAAGAAACATTTCTAGTTCCACGTTTTATATAGCATAACTTTCCCTAGATCCCATCCTTGACCCTACTCCACTATAAGTCCTATGAAAAACATTTCAAAAAAACTTGGGGTGAGCATAAAAAGCTCCTTAAGGAATACACAAGGAATGAAAACTGTTAGTTTTTTTCAAAACCACAAGTAAACCATGTATACTTTATCAATGTAATAATTTTCACCTTTATGAAGTAGTAAAACTCTTCACTGAATAAAAGATAATTACTTACCCTTTTGTAACCAAATGATTACCATAAAACCCATATAAAGAACACATAACATATATAGGTAACTTTGGACATAAACATACTTAAATGGAATAACCATCTGGTCGACTTCCACACATATCACTTAATGGAATAGCCATACGGCCGACTTCCATACCCAATGCATTGGACGTTATAACATAACCACCCGTCCTGGTATTCACAGCACCACCCATCAGATGGTTTATCACGTAACCACCTGTCAAATGTCCAAGTACCATTATAAAATCATAAGACATAAAACAAATATAATGGTAAGATAACATTTCCACACTTTGATCACAATATATCACTTAAATATATTGACATAACAAATCCATTATAAAAACCATTTTCAATACCAAAATACATAAAATATTATATGGTATTTATTTCATTTTAAAAACATTACGGCATATTGATGTAGCCAAAGACCAAATAATACTCGCGGCGGCGGAAAAGGGTCGTTGTCACCACATACGTTAAAAGAAACATTCCGTTTTTTCTTTTATTAAAATTCTTCGTATAAAAAGATTCCTTTTGTATAAAAGTAAAAGTAAAATGGGTTTATACACCGTATAAATGAAATTTGTGTATAAAACTAAATATGCCTCAATGAAAGGAGATTGAGAAGAAGTCCCTTTTCTCGGGTCCGACTTGACTAGATCGTTCTTTAATGTCCTGAATAATATACTTGAGTTAATTTCTACTTTATTATTACCTTTTTCATGTTCATTATTCCTTTTATAGACCTTATTACCATGTTATGAACATCATGTAATCATTTAAGTTAATAATGGTCATTTTGTCAATATTTGGTACTTGAGTCAAAAGTGAACTTCTTATATTTACAAGTTGTTCACGTACTCAAATATCCATTATCTCAAGAATGATATTCATGATTTAGATGCCATATATATCATATATATCCAGTATATACATGAATTTATAATATTACATAAAAATTTAGAGATATGAAATGAAATGCATTCTTCATGGATACGGTAAGCCATACGTACGCATGAACGCTACTTTCATTTCTATCTCATACATTAATGGAAAGAAATAATAATTATATAAGTTGTATTATAATTACAGTATAATATCATATATAATATCCTAAAATATATCCTTTATAAGTACCACATATGGTAATAATTAATCAAATCACTTTGAGGGGGCGGTAGTCCACACTTCCTAAAATGATGATATCGCGTTTACCCATAATGGATACCATAAAGGTATGCCAAAAATGATAAATACATAAGAATAAGGAAAAATAAAAACATAATATATATCATATATAAATAGAGTTACATCTTAATGTCCACCATTAAAGGTGTTAAAATAATATTGAACATTCATCGTTTCGTGAGGCATAAATTCATCAACCACAGAAACAGTATGTTCTTTAACCATTAGATGAAGGTGTGTGTAAGTGTAGCTCGAATCCGTCTTATAAAAACATCCTAGTATATGGAAGATACATGTTTGGTTACAAAATAAATGAATAAAAAGTGTTTATGGGGTTGGAGAAGCAAAATAAAACATAAGAACACAAGATAAGACACTACCTTTAAATCGGGTAACTCCCCTTGGTTTGAGCCTAAAGGGTTTCTTGAAGAGCTTTTTGCCTAAGGTAAGGCTTCTAGGATGAATATAGTGATTTAGAGAGACAAAATGATCAGATCTTGGAAGATCCAAAGGCTTGAGAGGTGTGGGTAAGGAGGTAGAGGTGGGGGCCTTTTATAAGAGGAGAGGAGGGGCACTCTTGGAAAATCAAGAGTGGTAACATTATATTCAAATGAGTATCGGATTTTAGAGGTCCCAAATTAATTTCTTTTGAGGATAAGGTGATAAGGGTTCGAAATATACTAATCCAATGGGTTTTTGACATTTGTAGGTCTTATATTTTACATTTTATTTTCATTTTATTTAAATCATTAAATAATGAGGTAATCACTGCATCATCATGATGTCATAAATAATTTAGTTTCTTTATTGTCAAAAAATTATAAAAAAACTACTATTTTTTAGGAAATCTTTTTATCTTTCCAATGACTATTTATAGTCAAAAATATGAGGTGTATTTCCCCATGTAAAAGTTGTTTTAGTAAAACAATACAAGTTTGTGTCATTTTTATTTTTACTTTAAATAAAAGGCATTAATGTCATTATCTTACCCACGTGGCTCCATGGGGTACCAAAAATCGACCAATGGGTTGTCTTGGTCGGCCATGACTCATACAATAGGGGTAGGACATGTATCAAGATATTTTCATTTTATTATAATATCATTCATATTGGATTTTTGAAATTCAAATTGCAGAAGTGGTAATGTCCCATTTAAACGAAAAATCAGTTTTTGTAACAACCACTTTGTGGTTTCAATATTCATCAAAAATTAAGGTTTTTCAAAAAAAAATACGATAAATTCACCCTAAGCTATATTTTATTTTCCAAATTCAAAAATGATTTCTATTTTACCAAATTCATAACATTGAACTTTCATTAATTAATTTTATATTTAAATCCCGCTGTCAAATCAATTAGCGTGTTTTTAAGAAACAATATCTATCAAAAGATTGACACTCGTTTATGTCCAATCTCAATGTGATATCAAATCCAATGAACACTATTGGATTAAATGATAAAAATATATTCTAATAGAACTTTAAAACCAATTCAAATGATAATCTAATCATATAAACAAATTATATTAAAAAGAGGTTTTGAATTAAAATACAACATTTTTCACTATTCATTAAAAAATGAACTTTATCGGAAAAATAATAAAAATTTACACAAAGTAAATATTGATGTCCTGATTCTAAAGAAGAGTTTGATTTGGTCCAATAGAATGTATAAGAGTGACCAAAACTATATTTAAAGAGGGTTTACCATCAAAAGGCGATTGTTCGTCCTTTTAGTGAAAATTATAGTATATATGCCTAAAATTAAATTATTTTCTTATTTTAAGCCTTTTACTTTTATTGGATAAATATAAATATATTTAAAAAACATATATAATCATATTTTAGTTATTTCTATTCATTCCCGCCAACACAACGGCTACGTGTTAACTACCATTTAAAATAATATTATTTTATTACTTGTGTGCAGCGTAAGATTTCCAAGAAACTCTTTGTTGCATATCGAATACGCTATCGAACATAGAAACCCCATTAAAGTAAAATTAATATTTAATTAAAAAATATTAATAAATATGAAAATTTATTAATCTTTATTTACCTAGGATGTTACAATTAGAGTTATGTGAGAATAAAACCCCACTATAATGAAGAATATGAACAAATTTTTATATTCTGCATGAAACTATTACCAAAAGAGTAATATGAAGAAAGGATATTAGAATAAATTAACAGAAGGGTGAATCTTGTTATATATTGTATGTTAAGAAAAATCCACAATATAAAGTGATAATGTAATCTAAAATGAAGAATTTCATGCTACATAGAAATGAAAAGTTCCCGTAAGAACATGGGTGATGGAAAGATATCACGATAAATTAGATTTATTTTATAGATTTAAAAATAAATTCAATACATATTTCTCTAATTAAATATCAATAATGGAATCCCATTGTTCCCAATTAATCAAATATTTTTTAAAAAGTGGAAATTTATGGTGATATAATTTTGTGGTATCCCAAAAATGATGAAATATAGGGTTCACCCTATTGGGGAGTAAATAGAGAGATATTTTTTTGGAGAATTGATAAAATGAATTTAAAATAAACATATTCTAGACTACCATATATTAGGGAAACAAGTTTCTAAAAATAAAATGAATAAAAGATTCAAGAACCATTAGCCTGAAGCTATATATTACAATGATGAAGTTTTAGATATTGAAAATCTAGAGAAATAAATTTTATTTTTTCACTGAGTTATGTGGATACAATCTCTAATCTTTAAATAAAAATTATAATATATAACTAATTGGGATAATTATATCATTTTATGATAAAGAGAAAATAATTGGGGGAGGGTTATAATTTTTTGGTTGAACGTTTTTTATTTTTTTTGACATGGTAGTAGGAAATAATATAGCGTTATAATCCTTCTTGGATTGTTACATTTCCAATTTCAGTTTTTTGAGCTGTTTTGGGGTGGTTTAAATAGTTTTTAGTGGATGTTGGAGGTGAAATAGATTTGCGACAAGAAATGCGCACCATGGAAATATATTACATGACGTGAAATGGTGGTTCCTTACTTTTGTAGTGGGGTGGTTCATGGATTCTATGATATTAAGGTGATTCACATGAAAAGGGTACATGTAATGTAAGTGGGATTTATTTTTTTAATAAATACTAGTGTTAAATCCTTTATGTAAATTAATTTTTTAGAGAAAATTTAAATTTTCACAAACCCTAGGATTACATGTGTTGTAATGGTTACACCACAAGTAAACTGCGGAACCTTCTGTTTTATAATCTTATATTTCTTATTTTTCATTCATTCTACCATAGCATTTTCTCTCCCATTTTGGAAGAGCCCTACAGACCCCAAGGATTCCTTCAATACCACCTTTTACCATCTTTTTTTCCATTGGTTCTAGTTATTATTTGCTGGAAATCTATGGTAATCTCTTCCGTCTTTATTGTTATTTTCCCCTTATTCTTCTTTATTGTTTCATCGTTGTTGTGCGGTTTGGTTTTACATGTGTGTTTGGGTTTTGTGTTGATGGTATTTTTAGTGTGGTGTAGGTTGATCCATGATATCGTTTGGTGTTTTGTGGTTTTTATGATCATCTTCTTCACCCCCTGGTGTGAAGCAAATGAGAAAAACATTTTTGAGGCAGGGAATCCATCATTTATCTTTATTGTGTATCATGAATGATGTTTTTACCTTTTCTTATTTAAGGGAGATGGTGGTTATGAATTAATAAAATTTAAATAATATGTCCAAGTTAAATTTAATATTCAATGGTTTGAATCATATACATTTTCAACTTTGTTATTATTGTGATTTCATGGACTGTATAAAAATGATGCCCCTCTAGAAATTATAATCCAGCAAGGGATTTATTTTCATTAGATTATACTATTAGTTACCTATCTATGAGTTTTTATTTTAGTGACGTCACCCTAAAATAGAAAATAGGCTAGCAAATTCTATTTCAATAATGAAATGGGTCCCCTGGGATTTATGGATTGGGTGATAACACACATAAAATAAATCAAAATATGATAATGGACATTTTAAAAAAATATAATATGATCATTAATGTGTTGTGATGTGTGAATGTTCTTTTTGGGTGGTGATATGGGATTGTGATGGGTCATGGGCTAATATGTGGTTGGTTGGCCATGCTTTGGGGTGTCAAGGTGGTGATTATTTGGATGTGCTTTTGGGGTGGGGAGGTTGTGGTTGTTTCGATTTTGTTTTGGGGTGGGGAGGTGGTGATTTTTTGGTAGTTCCATTAGCATGGTCATATGGTGGTTGTCTGTTTATACTTTTGTGTAGGCAACGTTATGGTATGATTTGGATGATGATCTACTTGTGAGATGTGGTTTTGTATTCTAGATGCTCAGGTATTGATATAATAAATATTTTTTTAATAATTATTAAAATGGAATGCATTTATTTGGATAATTTGATTACAATGGCTAATGAATAAATAATTTATGGGTTGTGTAGTTAAATTTGGTTGATACTAGAAAGAAAAATTAATTAGATTGATAATGGGGATCGGTTGTATTGTGAAAATGCCTTTTTTTATTTTTTTCATGTTTTGAATTTTGATGTGGAAATCAATGTGGGGATGTTTTTAGATGGTTATAATTCAGTTGTGAACCCATTGGTTTTTCTTTTGTGTAGTTTCTATATTTATATAATTCTATATTACTTTAGATTTCTATATACACCCCACCCACAATCAGCATTGTGTTCCAACACCAACATAGTATCATAGGGCATGTTTTTCTGGTTATCCGGTAAGGGGGAGGATGGATGGTCAACAACACATTCCAACTATCTCTTATAGGTGATTTGGTAATGGAATATGATGTGTCGGGGGAGTTTATTTAGTGCATTAGATTATTGTTGTGATATGATACATTTTTTCAGGTGAAATGTGATCGTGATTGTGTGGTGGTGACCCTGTGTTATCAGGTGAGAAGGGATATGATTGTCCATTAGGGTGGTTTCTAGTGGGGGTCATGCATAGTAGAAGGAGAGAATAATGATTATGTCCTAAATGTTCATTACACCTTACTACAATGTTTTTAGGTATTTTTTGTGGACCAGGTGTTTGCATGAAAGATGATATGTGATCATGTTTGTATGGTGGTGGACCAGATGTTTGCAGGTGTGATGTTTGGTGACCATGTTTGTAGGATGATATGGTTTATAAAATAGTGGAGAGTTACATGACATATTATTTTGGAGTGTGATAGTGGAATACTAGTCGGAAATTGGAATGTGTTACCATTATCAACGTGTCTCGTGTAGTATTATGTTACAAAACATGCATTATTTGGTGAGAATTCATTGGTGAAGTTGGGGTTTGTTAGTATACCTGTATATGTGTTGTTTGGTTATGTTGTTTATTCAAGGATGAATTAGTATGCTTCTACAAAATGTTCTTAAGAGACCCTATCTTTCCTTTTATTATACATGTATGTCCACATTTTGTATATAAACTATGTTTAGTCTTCTTGGATGATTACATGTACAGTGTTGGACATTACTAGCACAAACCCTGGGCAGATTTTGTGTTGCTTCATTAGATTTTCATTTGTGTATTTACATTGGAGACTATTCTAAAAATCAGTTTTATTTATACATGAACATGGGATGTTTTTGGTTTCTTTTTATATTATACCATGGATTTTCATCTGTATGATTCATCTTATATTTTAATCTTACATTATTATTGAGTGTATTGTCTCCCATTTCATGAGTTTTTTTAACCCTTTCTGCTTTTTAACAACAGGGGGACTACTAGAGGTGGGACATGGGGGGTCTTTATCACTCCCACCACATTATGGTAACTTTTTAGGGTGATTTTGTGATAAATAATTTTCAGGAAAATCCATTGAGTTTACCCCATGGACAATGTTATGTGAGTTTGAATCACATGGAGATTATGTTATGGAAAATACTAATTTAATATTTAATCACTCTTCTAAGCAACACTATTCTTAGATCATATAGATATAGAGATGCTTCATTAATGGATTATTACATTATTAATAGTGACTCCATCATACACTTAAGAAATTTACGGTCTAAATTCAGTTTAATAAAAGACAATATAAGAAGATGAAAACTGAAAAAAAATGTTCCTCCCTTAACACAGTATGTCAATATGGTAAATTCAAATTTATATTACTAAGGGGAGTGAAAAATGATGAAATATACCCACTAAAAATAATTAGAAGAATAATATATAAGATACTTTGAATTTATTTTCAATAAAGGGGATGTATCATGCAATTTAATTTTTTTAAGGATATTGAAAACAAGTGCAAATAAAAAATTGAAGATCTCCTCATATGGTGATAATTACATGTTTTATTTTTTGTTAATGGATTATGGAAATGTAAAGGAGTATGTTTTATAATTATTCTAGATGTAAAACCATAGATATTTCACATTTTAGAAGTGGGAACCATCATATGCCATAAAATACTAATTTTTTTTCTACATCCACACAATTTTAATCAAGAATATTAAATATTAATATGAACATCTATCAAATATTGTAATAAATTGAAGTAGAATATGTTCTGCATATAAATAAAGGATTATTTTATGAATACTATCTTATCTGATCACATAATATATGTGAGATAATTATAGTACAGATCTTTATTTTAGTTATGAATTGTGTAGAACTATGGATAAGCACTATAAAAAATATATTCAATTGATGAACTTTGTTTCATAGTTTTGAATATATAGAAGACAATAAAATATTTTATTTTTACTAAACATTTCCTCATTTGGAAGAAATTTACTAAAGATTCTAAAAATACTATCTAAAAAATATTCCAATATAATGAGAGTATAAGAGAAATCATTGAATGGTTAATTTGAAACATAGGGAAACTGGAGACCTGATTGGATAGATTAAATATATAATTGAATGATAGATTGAAAAAGTTTTCCAGAAGTTTCACAATTTAATTATGGAGAAATAATAGTTTCTTGGATAATGTGAGGCCAGAAGGATGAAAGTTGAGCTAGACAAAAGTCACATAATATGGTTGAAGAATCCAATATTCTCGAAAGGAAATCCATGATAAAAAATTGAAAAATCCATCAAGATTTCTTCTTGGATATTGTATGTTGATATTCCCCTTATGAACTGAGTTTATCTAAAGAATATACTAATGTTTTGAAGTAATGTTTCTTCTAAGTGATACCTATAAATGCATCAATAACTGATGATACATTGAAATATAATATGTTATAACATATTATGAAAAAATATTCTACGTGATTTATGATTTTTGTGAATAATTAAATGATTCAATATCCATCATGTAATCGTGGATCTTTTTTTAAATATGTAAAAAAATTTCTTCATATCCCACAATGATTCAAGTTGAGTTGATTGAATTACCAGTAAACTGGAAGAAGGGTTATTGTTGAATCTCCATAAAATATATGTAAAGACTATCTGTGATATCATAAAACAATGGATAATTAGAAAATCAAGATAATTATTTGATAAAAAATAAGAAATTGTATTCTGTAGAATGACCAAAATGTAAGTGAAATGGATAGAGATATCAAGAAGCACAAGAATCTTGTCGAAGGATGATAAAAGTAGTAAATGATTTAAAATATTATCATGCTAATTTTACACTAAAATAATCTAAAATATAATTTCAATATTATAATAGTCATTGTATTAATTTCCCATAAACACTCATGTTATTCAATTTTTTAATTAAAACATCTTTAAAAATCATGTTTTAAATTATTTCTTAAATTTCACTAATGCAAGCTATATTTTTCATCACCTTTTTAAAGAAACTGTATTAATAATTTTAATTTTATATTTTACAATGCTTTTACCATGTAATTATAAATAGTTATTAAATATAAAACAACATTATATTCATTGGAGAATACTATCTTGTCAGACCCTGAATCCAGAAAATTTTAAAAAAATTAGACTTGATTGTGGTACATAAATAATGCATATAACATCCATGATATAGGACCAATGAAGATATCATTTAACCTTTAATTATATATAAAATCATGAGTTATATTTCATTTAATTTTGACTGATGTTAATTTGAAGGTATCATATATGATCTAAGAAACCATAATTAAAGAAGATATTCTAGGATAGATTTTTTATCCAAGAGTGAAAACCAACTATTTTTATTATAACTTCTCGAATAAAAAACCAAATCAGGAGGAAATTTTAACATATATTACTAGAAATATTGTAATGGATTTTATTCTAATATGACCTAGACAATTTCTACAACAAATAATCTCATTTTTTGAATTTATGTTAGAGGGATAAAAGTTAGTTGTAATTTGGGGTTAAGGGTGGAAATGTCCCAATTCCATAAACATTCCACCACTCTTTAACTACATCATTTCATTGGGACAAAATATTCATTTGGAAGCTCAACCCTAGGTTCAAAAAATTATAATTTTTGGTTATGAGAATGAAGGGATTTGATGAACTTTGTTTTATGGTTGTTAATTATGATATAATGTTACTGTTTTGATGACATGCATTCTTTTTTCACTCTTATGTTGTTTTGATAAAAATATTTTTTGAAGAATTTTTCTTCTCATTATCATATTTTATTAATTTTGTTTATATTATGAAGTTATTGTCTTAAGGTGTAAATTATTTAACACCACGTGTTGTGAAATTCATTACACAATGGCGGACTGTACTTCATTTGGTTTTTTTAACTTCTTCAATTTCACCCTTATGAGTTCGCTTAAAAATTACACTAATATATTTGAAAATAATTTGGTTACCCCTATTGTTTCTTTATAAAATTATTCTTCAAGGGGTTTTTTAGATTTTATTTCATGTTATATCATTAATTGAATCATTATTTTTTTGAGATTATTTCTCATTGATTTTTATCATTGTATTATTCATTGAATTTGTAGGCTATACAATTTGGTTGATAATACAATGAATTAAAATGAAACATTAATTAAATTGTTTCCCTATGTTTATAAGTTTATAGAAATATTTTTGGACATAATCTAGTAAGTGATTAGAGTGGAATAATTTAATTGAATGAATTCTTCTCAAATCAATGAAATTTCGTTCATTTTAAAAATTAATTCATCTAATTAACCCCAAAAATAACCAAGAATTACCCATTCTTTATAATTTAATTAATTTAATAATTTTAGTGTTTCAGAAATCCTAATAAAATCAAACACATACATGCCACTTTATAAAATAATGTTTATATATAAATAACTATTTTATATAGGTTTCTTTATAGGTATATGTGGATTAAACAACCCTTGTTATACTAAAAGTTGTTTATCCATCCATAACATGGGGAAATTAGTGTGAAACCAGGATTTAGGACCATTTCAAGAGTCCTAAGTATGTAATCAATATGCTGACATTCTATTCTCTCCAAAATTTCTCTATTATCATCCTTAATTTCATTATATTTACCCATTTCAATCTACGGATGTAGTTTTACAACATGGACCATTCGAGCAACTTATTAAGACTTGACGCTCCCAACATAGGTGAATCGAGTGAACCTTCTGGACATCTACCTTTTGAAGCAATATTTCTAGAGAATCTGAACTATAAATATACATCCACATTAATGTATTTTTATTTTTAGGAAATTATATATGGATGTTTAAGGTAAATGGAGATTTATTTTATTTATATTCATGAGGGAAATATTTATACTTGTATTTCATATATTTAATAAAACTATGATGATTTTTCAAGTCCATAATTCTTATAACGCGTGGGGGAATTCATGAAATTCATGTTGATACCCATTACATGAACCAAACATGAAATATTTTAGGCAGAAAAAATATTTTTTAATGAATCAATAATTATTGACTCCAAATCCAAATCTACATCTTGTGTTCCACTTTAATTGAATCATAAACTCAAGGTCCTACGTGACTCATATAACTCTTCATTATTAGGGGAAACCTAAAACAATGTTATTTTTATTTTTCCTTCTCTCAAATCAGGTGAATAAATATAGGACCTTGATATCTTTACTAAGATTATTAAATAAATTATATGGACCCTTTTTGATATTCCTTAAATTTTTCCACTTATTAATAAACATTGGATTGTTCACGAAATAGATAATAAACCTTCCCACCAACATTAGTGTTGAGTCAATCTCAATCTAATGGAGGTTATGAAAAATTAAATACTAATGATATTAACTATTGATAAAATATATGTTGTGGGTCCATGTCAATGTAATTACATTGAACTGAGTAATTTTAATGAGGAAACACACCATCTACATAGTGTTCATATTATTGATTTTATTTGTTTACCTACAGGTGTTTAAAAAATATATTGATAAGAAAATAAATTGTTTTTTGAAAAAAATTTATAAATTAAATGGAATAATTATTTTTTTAATTCGTTTTATTATTAAGACAGTTTCTATCTCTATCTCTACAAACCATTTTCCCTCTTGGGATATAGATGGGTGTAAGTCAAGCTAGTAAGAATCTCACCCTGTCTACGGAGGATGTGAGACTCAAAATCATACCCTAAGGTAGATGGAACAGCTCACCAACCACTAATATTACATAATTATATGTTACATCTAATAAACTATATACATAATTATATATAATAGTTTTTATATATATTTGTTCTTCCCCTTGTACCTTGAGTCATTGTTCGACATTTTAAAATTAACATGGGATTTTTTTTCATTTTTCATTAAGGGAGCCATTTGATGTTTCTAGGGTTTCTAATTATGTTTGAGTGTGATACATGTGTGATCCTTAGAATGAATGATGTATGTTTATGTCACATACCTATTAAAATTTATAATAATTTATTCTTTTCTATAATGATAATCTGATGATATGCAGATTAAATAATCATTTGTCTATAGTTTGGAAATTTTCCTCAAACCAACATGTGAACTTCTTCCATAGTTTATGAAAAAAAATATTTTTGAAATCCTCTCCTCAATTACATCAACATTACAAAATATTCTAATCACTAGGGATAGTTTAATACCATATCTTTGGGGTCAAAAGAATGAAATTTTAATCATTAATAAAAAAATTATTTGTTTCAGTGGAAAATAAATGTTCTTAACCTTGCATGTGATTATATACTTTGAAAAAATTATAATTTTATTTCTAATGAATTTCTATATAGTAAATATAAATTTATTTTATGATCTTGTTTAAGAAAATAAATTTCATAAAATGTGATTGTCTAATGTGACTTTTCATTTTATATATTTTTATATTTTAATATGAGTCCTTGAGGTCCCTAATAGATAGGAAAGGTTTATGGATAATTTTTTGTTTTACATGAATATTCAAAAAATTAAAAAATGTAATTAAAAATGTTGTTGGTAGAGATATGGATTGACTTAAGGTGCATTTTCAACACATTGTGATCATGATTCCATAGTTGTATAACCCTATGGAAAGCATTGTATATCTATTTATGATAGATATATGTTTCAATCAATTGATTTAATTCATGTAAATTCTTGGGTATGGCCTCTTCACTTGATTCCCCAATTCCCGTGTTCTTAGATGTCATTAAAAATGACTCACTATGATAATTGACATGATTTAGAAAATTTTCAATTACTAATGAATTTTTTTCCAAAAATAACCAAAAAAACAAAACAAATAATAATAACATTAAAAATTGTAAAGTCATCTTAATATTAAACTATTTTAATATATTAGTTCTTCTAATTTTTTCCAATGAACAATAATAGAACCTTATATTTTTTAGGATGCAGAACACATCATTTTTCTTAACTAGAATGGGATGAAATGTGGTGATTAATTTCAATAGTGGAATGATTTGGTCCATACTATATGCTTATGAAAAAATATTTTCTTAAATTGTTTGTATGGGTTTCATGATTGTTTAATAAGGGGTGTTAATAGTTAGGAATGTATTTTAAAATGTGTTTTGCAATGGTAATTCAATTTTGTTAATTTTGAGATAGTCTTTTCGTGGAACTACAAAATCCCAAGTTACTAGTGTGATTGCCCATAGAAATATGATATTAGTATGTTTTTTTTCGTTCAAGTCATTTGTTTTTTATTAACTTAATTATTATTTTATTGTATAATTTTCTCAGATTTTTACATTATTTTTGCAACCATTTACAAAATACCACTAATACAAAGAATATTTTTCATCACCTTATCAAAAACACATGTTCATAATTTTTTTTAAATATCATAAAATCAGGTTAACCATGAATGAATTAAATTTTTTTCTCTTCTATAGAAATGGTATATTACTTTGGGAATACCATCACTATGGGCCTTGAATAAAAAACAATCTTACTAATGTAAATAGTTTAACATTCTAGAAAAATTCCTGTAGTGTCAATTATATAGTCCCAATAAAGATGAAATTTAATCAATAATTGGTGTAAATAATTAATAACATTTATATAAACTTTTTATATATTAAATTCATGGGTTTTTATTTTTATTTTATGAAGACCAAGTTTAACAAGAAATTATGGGCCAGATTCGCTATCCCAAAATGTCGTCCCAATATTTTAATGATATATCTGTGACTAGGAATACAATTGGTCAAAACAATTTTCAATAAGTTATCTGGCTTCAAGGGAAAAATTTTATTCTTATAGGGCCACCGAAAATTCTTCCATATATAATAATTGTATTTCTTGTGTGTTAGAGTAATTAAACCTAGAATGAATTCTAGGTCAAGGGTGGAAAAGTCTATATTCCATAAACATAACACACACTATGCCTACCCCAATCAAGTGGGATGACTTATAAATATTGGAGGTATTCCAAAGGATCCCAAAATTATATATTTATTTTACTTTAACTAATATAAATTGAATGAATTATTTTTTGTTCATAAATTGTAATGTTTTTCTGTTGTTTTATCTTCGAGAGTTCATTTTTCTCTTTTAAGGTGTTTCAATTAATATAGTTTTATAAATGGATTTTTGAAAATTCCATATTATATTTGTATTATTTATTATCACCATACCATTAAATTGTTTCAAATATATATATCCCATTAGTTTTCCATATAATTTTTTTTATTAACATGCATATATCTGATATAATTTTCATTATATAAATTTTCAAAAAGTATATAATTAAATTGTATTTATGAAATAAGTGTTGGTAAATCCAAGAAATCACTATTAAAAACACACTTTTACCACCGATTTTATTTCATTAATTAAAACAAATATATTTATACAAATTAAATAATATACAAAAATAAAAAATTTAATATTTGTACATGGAATTCATTTTCCTAAAATAGTATTTTCTCTTTATTCAAAGCTTATTATCATTTATGACTACCATGAGGGATTCAACAATTAGAAAATAATAATGTATCACCCATTGTGTTGAATATAAATATAAGTTCCCAGCCTTAAACGTTACTTAATCTTGAGTTATTACAAGATTACACATTGAGGATCTTTTTGGATTTAGAGTTTTAGAGAATTAGATCATAAAACTTGCATTACATTCCACATATAAACAAAGTGGTTACATAAAGATAGTATTCTTCATTCCCATCAATGGAAACATATTTAAAATAAAACATGGATTCTTTCTTGACACTTACTTGACACTATCATCATATCATGTACCTTTCCCTTGACCTGTGAAAAACATTTAAAAAAACTTGGGATGAGAATAAAAAGCTCAGTAAGGGATATAATAATATGGAAAGGAAACATGGGTACATATATACATAATAATGAGATCATAAATTACCCATAAAACATAAGCACTTTAACATACCTCATCAAAACATGAATAAATCATAGAAATCATAAGACATAAAGGTAACTTGAGGCATTCATAACATTCTTACGTAGGGAGTAACCCACTTGGTTACGTTTGGAATACCCATCACAGTATATTCCCTAAATCTCTTCGGATAAACCTTAACGTTTCACTCCTTCGTGTTACCCAATGCATTGGAGAGCTATATTAGGCTCACCCGCCCTTAGTTTATCATGGAACCATCCGTCTTCATAATAATGCCCAAGAACCTCAACATAATCGTATCACATAAAATATGCATAAAGGAAACATAACATTTCCACATTTCAAACACAAGATATCAATACAACACATTTATATAAAATCATTATGAAAACTATTTTCAATACAAAAATAAAATAAAAGTAAAACATGGTATTTATTTTTCTTTTAAAAAGAAGGTATGGCTTATAGAGGAAGCCGAAACTCAAATAATGGTAAAGGCAGCGGAGAAGTCGTTGTCGCCGCATACGTACGACAAAAACATTCCCTTTTGTCGTTTTGTAAAACGCTTCGTATAAAACAATATTCCTTTTGGATAAACGTAAAAGTCAAAGGGGTTTATACACCGTATAAAAGAAGGTTGTGTGTAAAACAAAATATGCCTCAATGAAAGGAGAATGAGAGGAAGTCCCATACCTCGGGTCCGACTTGACTCGATCGTTCTTTAATGTACTGAATAATAAACATGAGTTAATTTCTACTTGTTTAAGAACCTTTTTCAAGTTCATGATTCCTTTTATATCACTTATTTCCATGTCATGAACACTATGTAATTATTTAATTTTATAACGGTTGTTTTAACGATCATTGGTACTTGAGTCAAAAATAAGCCCTTTATAATTACACGTTGTTCATGTATCCATTATATCAAGAATGGTATTAATGATGTAGATATCATATATGTCATATATATCCAGTACATGCATGCATTTATAGTATTACATAATCATTTAGAGGTAAGAAATGAAATGCACTGTTCATGGAGACGGTAAGCCGTACGTACGCATGAACGCTACTTTCATTTCTATTTCGTATTTTATAGAATGGAATCATAATGATATAAAGGTATATTATAATTACAGTATAATATCATATATAATATCATAGTTCTATCTTTTATACGTCCCATATATGGTATTTAACGAATCAACTCACTTTGAGGGGGCTGTAGTCCGCACTTCCTTAAATGAAGATATCACGTTTACCCATAATGGAATCTGTAAAGGTATACCCAAAATGAAAAATACAGAAGATTAAGGAAAACATAAACATATTATATATCATATATGAATATATTGACATCTTAATGGCCACCTTTTAAGGTGTTAAAAGAATTTTAAACAATCATCATTTCGGGAGGCATAAATTCACCATCCACGGAAACAGTATGTCCTTTAACCATTAGATGTAGGTGTGTTTAAATTTAGCTTGAATAATTCATATAACAACATCCTAGTATATTTAAGATACTGGAGTTGTTACAAAAAAAATGAATAAAAAGGGTTTAGGGGGTTGGAGAAGCAAAATAAAACAAAAGGACTGAAAAGAAGACATTACCTTAAAATCGGGTAACTCCCGTTGTTTTGAGCTCAAAGGTTTCCTTGGGAAGACTTCATCCTTATGTGAGGCTTCAAGGAGTAATATAGGGAATTGGAGAGACAAAATGGGCAGGTTTTGGCCGAGCCAAAGGCTTTGGGAGTGTGGGTAAAGAGGTAGAGGTGGGGGCCTTTAATAAGAGGAGAGGAGGGGCACTCTTGGAGAGTAAAGATAAGTTACTTTATTTTAAAATGAGTTTTGGATTCAAAAGGTCCCACATTGATATAATTCAAGGATACGGTGATAAGGGTTCGAAATCCACCCATTTAATAGGTTTCGGACATGTGTAGGTCATAGATTTTTCATTATCGTTTCATTTTATTTGAATCCTTTATTAATGAGGTAATCTCTACATCTTTAGGATTTCATAAATACATTTATTTATTTAATGTCACAAAATTATAAAAAAACTACTATCATGTTGGAAATATTTTTATCTTTACAATGAATATTTATATTAAAAAATCTGACTTGTATATCTCCATATAAATTTTTTTTCGTAAAACATATTATGTTCGTGTCATTTTTACTTTTACATTAAATAAAAAGTTATTTATGTCATTTCCCAACCAAAGTGGCTCCATGGGGTCCCCAAGTTGACCCATGTATTTTCTTGGTCGGCCATGGCACATCCAATAAGTTTAGGACATGTGTATAGGGCATTTCATATTATTAAAGCATTATTTTTACCTTAAATTACACTAATTACCACTAATCGCGATTAAAAACATAATAAGTTACTATTCACCAAAAAATTATTTTAATCACATTGAACCAAATTTTACATCTTATTGACAAACATGTATGTCGGATTTTTGAAATTCAAACCACAAAGGTGGCAAAATTTCATTTAAACGAAAAATCAGTTTCTTTAACTACCACTTAGTGATTTCACTATTCATCAAAAATTGATGTTTTTCAGAAAAATACCAAAACTTCACCCTAAGATATATATTATATTATGAATTCAAAAATGAAGTCTATTTTACAAAATTCAAAACATATAAGTCACATTAATTAATTTAATAATTAATTCTCGTTGTCAGAGCAAATAGCATGTTTCATGAAACAATAAGTATCAAAAGATTGACACCAGTTTAAGTCCAATTTCAAAGTGAAATTGATTCCAATGACCGCCGTTGGATTAAATGGTTAAAATATATTTTAATTTCACTTCAAATCCAATTCAAATCATAATCTAATCATATAAATAAATTATATTAAAAAGCAGTTTTGATGTAAAATGCAGTATTTTTTACTATTCATTAAAAAATGATCATTGTCAGAAAAATACCAAAAATTCACACAAAGTAAATTTTGATGTCCCAATCATAAAGAATAAGTTTATTTTGAAAAAAATAGATTATAAAATTGTCAAAAGATATATTCTAAAATGGTTTTCCATCAAAAGGTAGTAAAACAATCTTGTAAAAATATTAGTGTATTCCATGCTTAAGATTGGATTTATTTTAATTTTAAGCCTCTAAAACACTATCTAATTCATTAATATACATAGACAAAAATATCTATTATTCATTACTTACTTGGGATGTTACATCCTTCCCCCCTTTAGAAAATTACGTCCCTGAAATTTATTTACTTATCGAATAAATGGGGGTACTTATCCCTTATTGCATTTTCAGATTCCCATGTTGCCTCTTCAATCATGTGGTTTTTCCACAAAACCTTTACCTGGTGAATCACCTTATTCCGTAACACTTTCTCCCTGTGGTCAAGAATCTGAACTGGTTGTTCCTCATAAGATAGGTTCTCTTCCAGCTGAACTACCTCTAGACTCCAAACATGAGATGGATCTGGCATGTACTTTCTCAATATCGAAACATGAAAAACATTGTCTACCTGAGATAAAATCAGAGGTAAAGCCACTCGGTAAGAAACTGATCCAACTCTCTCCAAAATTTCATATGGTCCAATAAACCATGGACTCAGCTTTCCTTTCTTACCAAATCTCATCACACTTTTCCAAGGAGAAACCTTGAGAAAAACATGATCACCTACCTCGAAAGATAGATCCTTCATCCGGTTATCCGCATAACTCTTCTGCCTGCTCTGAGCTGTTCTCATGTGCATCTGAATCAGCTGAACTTTTTCTTCCATCTCTTCTACAAATTCTGGTCCCATCAACTTCCTTTCACCCACTTCATCCCAGAAAGCTGGATTTCGACACTGCTTCCCATATAATGCTTGAAATGGTGCCATCTGTATATTTGAATGAAAACTGTTATTATAAGAAAATTCAACCAAAGAAAGATGTTGGTCCCAACTTCCCTGATAATCCATAGAGCAAGAACGTAGAATATCCTCCAACGTCTGAATTGTTCGTTCTGACTGCCCATCTGATTGAGGATGAAAAGGTATATTAAAATTTAATTCAGTACCCAACGACTTCTGAAGGCCTTTCCAAAAGATAGAAGTGAACCTGGGATCACGATCAGATACAATGGAGAGAGGAACTCCATGTAACCTAACTATCTCTTTAAGATACAAATGGGAAAGTTGATCCAGGGAAAAAGTATCTCGTATAGCATGGAAATGAGTAGACTTGGTCAAGCGATCAACAATAACCCAGATTGCATTATTACCTCAAGATGTCGTCGGTAATCACACAACAAAGTCCATGGATATATTCTCCCATTTCCACTTTGGAATTGGTAGAGGCTGAAGCATCACTTTCGGTAACTGTAGCTCTGCTTTAACATGTTGAAAATTCAAACACTTCACAGTAAAGTCAGCAATATCTCTTTTCATTCCATCCCACCAGTAATACTCCCGCAGATCTCAATACATCTTAGTACTGCCTGGATGAACTGAAAACGGAGAACTATGAGCTTCACATAACAACTCTCTCTTCAATTATGAATCACAAGGCACACACAATCACTTCCCAAATCTCAAAACACAATCATTATCAATGTTGAATTCCGGAAACTTACCTTTCTGAACCAGCTCTACCTTTTTCTGCAACTCACTATCTTGCTTCTGTGCTTGCTTGAGTCTATCTGATAGAGATGATCTCACTGATACCTGAAACAAAATAGAAGAACTTCCTGCACCAACAACTTTTATACCAATGTTCATCAAATCCTTAACCAAAGGATCACGTTCCAAATGCAACATTGCTAATAAAGCATTATTTTTCGACTCAAAGCATCTGCCACTTTATTTTCTTTTCCCGGATGGTAATGAATTGTACAATCATAATCCTTGATTAATTCTAGCCATCTCCTCTATCTCATGTTCAATTATTTCTGAGTGAATATATACTTTAAACTTTTGTGATCAGTATATATTTCACACTTTACTTCATACAAATGATGCCTCCAAATTTTTAAAGCAAAAAAAACAGCATCTAATTCTAGATCATGTGTAGGGTAATTTACCTCATTAGTCTTCAACTATCGTGAAGCATAAGCAATTACCTGATCATTCTTCATTAGGACGCAACCAATTCCTTTCAATGAAGCATCACTGTATATAACAAACTCACCATTCCTGGAAGGTAGTTCCAAAACTGGAGCATTCACCAATCTTATTTTCAATTCCTGAAAACAATCATCACATTCTTTTGTTCAGATAAACATAACACCCTTCCGAGTTAGCTTAGTCATTGGACTAGATAATCGTGAAAAATTTCTAACAAACCTTCGGTAATAGTCTGCCAAACCATGGAAGCTACAAATCTAGGTTACATTTGTGGGTCTTGGCCATTCTTCCACAACTTTTGTTTTTGCGGGATCAACAGTTATTCCATCTTTAGAAACAATATAACCAAGGAAAGAAATTTGATGGAACCAAAACTCACACTTGCTGAATTTTCCATACAGTTTCTTTTCTATTAAGGTTTGCAAGATAACCCTTAAATGTCTTTCAAGCTCCTCTTTACTTTTAGAAAACACCAAAATATCATCAATTAAAACCACCACAAACTTATCCAAGAACTCATGGAAAATTCTATTCATTAAGTCCATGAATACAGCAGGTGCATTGGTTAGCCCAAAAGGCATTACTACAAATTCATAATGGCCATATCTCGTACGGAATGCGGTCTTCGGAATATCTGCCTCCTTTACCTTCAGCTGATAGTACCCCGATCTCAGGTCAATCTTTGAAAAAAAACTGAGCTCCCTGGAGCTGATCAAACAAATCATCGATATGAGGCAATGGATATTTGTTCATAACAGTGATATTATTCAAGGCCCTATAATCAATGAAAAGTCTCATAGAACCATCTTTCTTTTTATCAAATAAAATAGGATCACCCCAATGTGATGTGTTAGGTCAAATGAAACCTTTCTCTAATGAATCTGGCAATTGCCCCTTCAACTCTAAATGTTCAATTTGAGCCATTCGATAAGGGGGATTTGAAATTGGCTTAGCATCAGGAACTAAGTCAACAGTAAACTCAACTTCTTGATCTGGTATTACTCCAGGCAACTCATCAGGAAAAACATCAGGATACTCATTTACCATTGGCACATCATTAATCTGAACAGTTCCTTTATTTTCAACGATGTGTGCAAGGTGACATTCATTTCTATCTTTTACAAGTTTCTTGGCCTCTTGATAAGTTATCAACAGTAAGGGTTCATTCTTGTACACAAACTGAAAGTATTTCTGAAAAGAAACTTCTTTATCTCTACAGTCAATCTTAGCATGGTAAATAGAGAGCCAATCCATACCCAGGATAACATCAAACTCTACTAGAGTTAGAAAAATAAGGTTTTCAAGTAGGTTCCTTCCACAGATAAGGATAAGAATATTCTTATAAATTCTTTTTGCCTCAACATTTCCCCCAGGTGTTTTTACCACAAGTTCAGGAGTCACTTCTTGAGATGGTATTCCCATTTTACTAGAAAAGTTTTCAGAGATGAATGATTGTGTAGACCCCGAATCAAACAACACACTGACATAATCTGCAAAAAAAAACAATGTACTTGATACAACTTCATTTGATGGCCCGACGTCTGCCGAATTAGTTGCAAAAGATTTCACCACCACTTTCTGCTTGTAGTCTAACTGCTTCCCATCACTCAAGCTCTTTTTCGGACACTCGTTTGCATAGTGACCCATCTCTTTGCACTTATAACATTTCACTAAATATAAATAAAATTTGGTCTTACCATCACCCTAATCTTTTTCAGTGCAATCACAAGCCTTATGTCCCATCTTACCACATCGTTAGCACTTTCCAGAATTCAAAATACATTCCCCAGCATGCCTTTTGACACATTTATCACAAACTGGAAACTTAGTTTTCTTACCATCAGACTTTTTTGAAGAATTCTTACCTTTATCCTGCCACCTCGGTCTCTTCTTCTGCTAGTTGTTATAGAACACTTGGTCATCGGCAAACTCCATTTCCACCTTCTCAGTACATCGAACAAGCTTTTCATAACTTTTAAACTCACGAGAAGCTAATGCCCTTTGATATTTTAGTTTTAATCCTGAGTAAAAATGATTGATTTTACTATCAAGGTCTGGGATAAAATTTGGATCATACCTTTCCAATCGAGTGAACCTTTCTTCATAGGTAGCCATTGAGTCTTCCTCTTGCCACAATTCCAAGAATTACTTTTCCATCCTAAGTTGAATAGCCTTAGGAAAATACTTCTCAATAAAAATACCTTTGAATTCATCCCAGTCGAGAGCATCTATCTCATCATCTTCCCTGATATTTTTAACCATCGACCACCACTGGTCTGCCTCACCCTCCAAACGGTAAATTACAAGACTAACCTTTTGATTTTCTGAACACCCCATGACATCAAAAATCTTCTCCAGTGCTTTAATCCACCCTTCAGCTAACACAGGGTCAGATGATCCTCTGAATGATTGGGGATGTTACCTCATGAAATGTTCCACAACTGACATGTTCCTCCTTGGTTGATCTGGCTGATCTCGTGCATGGATACCACCACCATTTATAGACTGAGTCAACTGTGCCATCACTGCAACAAATTGTTCAGTTCCAATTCCGACCATCTCAGGATGCTAATTCGGAAGGTTATTTCCTTCTGTATGCCTTCCTAGCACCGCTTCCCTGTTTCCTCTGCGGAAAACCATTCTGAACAAACATGTCTTTGATGAAGCAACATGGTAATCTTCAAATGATATATCATTTCAAAAAATATATTTTTGGATAATCATTTAATAGAATTATAACTCCTAAAGTTATCAAAACCGACCTTTGATACCAACTATATGGCCCCAGCCATAAACCTTACTTAATCTTGAGTTATTACAAGATTACAGATTGAGGATATTTTCGGGTTTAGAGTTTTAGAAAATTAGATCATATAACTTGCATTACAATCGACATATAAACAAAGTGGTTACATAAAGATATTATTCTTCATTCCCATCAATGGAAACATATTTAAAATAAAACATGGATTATTTTTGACACTTCCTTGACACTATCATCATATCATGTACCTTTCCCTTGACCTGTGAAAAACAATTCAAAAAACATGGGATGAGCATAAAAAGCTCAGTAAGGGATATAAAAATATGGAAAGGAAACATGGGTACATATATAAATAATAATGAGATCATACTTCACCCATAAAACATAAGCACTTTAACATACCTCATTAAAACATGAATAAATAATAGAAATCATAAGACATAAAGGTAACTTGAGGCATTCATAACATTCTTATGTAGGGAGTAACCCTCTTGGTTACGTTTGGAATACCCATCACAGTATATTTCCTAAATATCTTTGGAGAAACCTTAACATTTCACTACTTCGCCTTACCTAATGAATTGGAGAGCTATATCGGGCTCACCCGCCTTTAGTTTATCACGGAACCACCCATCTTCATAATAATTCCCAAGAACCTCAACATAATCGTATCACATAAAACATGCATAAAGGAAACATAACATTTCCACCTTTCAATCATAAGATATCAATACAACAAATTGATATAAAATCATTATGAAAACCATTTTCAATACACAAATAAAAGAAAAGTAAACATGGTATTTATTTTTCTTTTAAAAAGAAGGTATGGCTTGTAGAGGAAGTCGAAACTCAAATAATGGTCAAGGCGGCGGATAAGTCGTTGTCGCTGCATACGTACGACAAAAACATTCCCTTTTTTCGTTTTGTAAAACACTCCGTATAAAAAAAGATTCATTTTGGATAAACGTAAAAGTCTAAAGGATTTATACACCATATAAAAGAAGGTTGTGTATAAAACAAAATATGCCTCAATGAAAGGAGATTGAGACGACGCCCCATACCTTGGGTCCGACTTGACTCGATCGCTCTTTAATGTCCTGAATAATAAACTTCAGTTAATTTCTACTTGTTTAAGAACCTTTTTCAAGTTCATTATTCCTTTTATATCACTTATTGGCATGTCATGAACACTATGTAATTATTTACGTTAATAACAGTCGTTTTAACAATCATTGGTACTTGAGTCAAAAATAAGCCCTTTATAATTACATGTTGTTCATGTATCCATTATATACGGAATGGTATTAATGATATAGATATCATATATGTCATATATATTCAGTAAATGCGTGCATTTATAATATTACATAATCATTTAGAGGTAATAAATGAAATGCACCGTTCATGGAGACTGTAAGCCGTACGTATGCATGAACGCTACTTTCATTTCTATTTCATATTTTATAGAATGGAATCATAATGATATAAAGGTATATTATAATTCCAATATAATATCATATATATTATCATAGTTCCATCTTTTATACATCCCACATATGGTATTTAACGAATCAACTCACTTTGAGGGTGCGGTTGTCCGCACTTCCTTAAATAAAGATATCACGTTTACCCATAATGGAAACAATAAAGGTATACCCAAAATGAAAAATACAGAAGCTTAAGTAAAACAGAAACATATTATATATCATATATAAATATAGTGACATATTAATGGCCACCTTTGAAGGTTTTAAAAGAATGTTGAACAATCATCGTTTCGGGAGGCATAAATTCACCATCCACGGAAACAGTATGTCTTTTAAACATTAGATGTAGGTTTGTGTATGTTTATCTTGAATCATTCCTATAAAAACATCCTAATATATTGTAGATACTGTAGTTGTTAAAAAATAAATGAATAAAAAGGGTTTAGGGGGTTTGAGAAGCAAAATAAATCAAAAGGACTCAAAAGAAGACATTACCTTAAAATCGGGTAACTCCCTTTGGTTTGAGCTTAAAGGCATCCTTGGGAAGACTTCTTCCCAAAGCGAGGCTTAAAGGAGTAAGAGAGGTAAGTGGAGAGACATAATGGGCAGGGGTTGGCCGAGACAAAGGCTTTGGGAGTGTGGGTAAAGAGGTAAAGGTGGGGGCCTTTTATAAGAGGAGAGGAGGGGCACTATTGGAAAGTAAAGATAAGTTACTTTATTTTAAAATGAGTTTCGGATTCAAAAGGTCCCAAATTGATATAATTCAAGGATAAGGTGATAAGGGTTCGAATTACACCCATCCATTAGTTTTCGGACATGTGTAGGTCATAGATTTTACATTATCTTTTTATTTTATTTAAATCCTTTATTAATGTGGTAATCTCTACATCATTATAATGTCATAAATACATTTATTTACTTAATGTCAAAAAATTATAAAAAAATAATATGATGTAGGAAATATTTTTAGATTTCCAATGAATATTTATAGTAAAAAATCTGACTTGTATAACCCCATATAAAAATTGTTTTCGTAAAACATATTATGTTTGTGTCATTTTTACTTTTACATTAAATAAAAAGTTATTTATGTCATTTCCCAACCAAAGTGGCTCCATGGGGTCCCCAAGTTTAACCATGGCTTGTCATGGTCGTCCATGACACATCCAATAAGGTTAGGACATGTTTCTAGGTCATTGCAGTTTATTAAAGCATTATTTTTACCTTAAACTACACTAATTACCACTAATCGCGATTAAAAACTTAATAAGTTACTATTCACCAAAAAATTATTTTAATCTCATTGAACCACATTTTACTTCTTAATGACAATCATGTATGTCAGATTTTTGAAATTCAAAACACAAAGGTGGCAAAATTTCATTTAAACAAAAAATCAGTTTCTTTAACTACCACTTAGTGATTTCACTATTCATTAAAAATTTAAGTTTTTTAGAAAAATACCAAAACTTCACCCTAAGATATATTTGATATTATGAATTCAAAAATGAATTCTATTTTACAAAATTCCAAACATATAAGTCACATTAATTAATTTAATAATTAATTCCCGCTGTCAGAGCAAATAGCGTGTTTTATGAAACAATAAGTATCAAAAGATTGACACCAGTTTAAGTCCAATTTCAAAGTGAAATTGATTCCAATGACCACTATTGGATTAAATGGTAAAAATATATTCTAATTTCACTTCAAAACCAATTCAAAACAAAATCTAATCATATAAATAAATTAGATAAAAAGCATTTTTGATGTAAAATGCAGTATTTTTCACTATTCATTAAGAAATGAACATTGTCAGAAAAATACCAAAAATTCACAAAAAGTAAATTTTGATATCCCAATCATAAAGAATAAGTTTATTTTGACAAACATAGTTTATAAAATTGTCAAAATATAGATTCAATAATGGTTTGCCATCAAAAGGCAGTAAATCTATCTTGTAAAAATATTAGTGTATTTCAAGCTTAAGATTGGATTTATTTTCATTTTAAGCCTCTAAAACACTATCTAATTCATTAATAGACATAGATAAATATATCTATTATTCATTACTTACTTGGGATGTTACAATAAATCCACCACATTTTTCGAATATATATTATATATGTGCCTCTTGAACAATAAATATCCATGTGATCATATGTTACATGTTTCCATTATAACAACTACTACATCTCAAACATAAACTTCATCCATGTAAATACTTCTACAACTGTATCTAACAAATATCTTCACATCTTTATAAAAAATCTACAATCACTTGAATATAACTCTTCTATAAAATGTATTCATTTACCATCCATATAATATTTTTTCTAATTAAGTTTTATGAATATTGTGTTATTTTTATATATATGTTAATTTATTTACTATGCTATGAAAAAATATAGTAATTTACGAACTTGTTTTTTTACATAATGTGAATATTTTTTGTTACAAATCATATGATATCCATATTTAATTTTAGTTAGAAGATTATTATGAGGATGTAATCATATGTGAATAGAATCCATGGATGAAGATAATGGAATACTTTAGAATGATTATAACATTAATTATTATCCAACATTTTATTAAAAACACGCAAGAAACATGTATAATGAAATGTATTTTTGGGAATTAATCATCTGTATATTTTAAAGATCATTGAAATATTATAAGACTCATCCTCAAACCTCCTTTGACTAACATCACGTCTCTTATATATAAGAGAAAATTATAGTATTATATTAAATACACTATTCATTTTTTAGTGATCGATGAATACAGAGTTAATATATACTCTGACGAACCCACAAAGTAGAACTAATATATTTTTCTCAATTTATTTAATTTTTTACTATGTATTCATTAAATTTCATAACTTATAACATGGGATTACCTTCATCCTCTACTGAAATTAGTTAATAGATATCAAATAAAACTAGTAATAAAATCTTTATTATGTACAACTAATTTTAATGGCTACTTTTCAAAAAAATTGATATGTTAGTGTGTCTAAAATCCCAATAATTTATTTCCCAAATGTGTATAAACACTACATGTTTTGTATCCCAGAAAACTACATATATATTTACTTGATTATGAATTATCATTCTATAACTATGCATTATTGTTTATTGTATTTTATATTCATCCTTTATTATTGATGATTATGTTTACTAAACTAGAAATTGATTATAAAATCACACTAACAACATTTAATCCAAAAATGAAATAATTCATCATTATGTCTAATCAAAAAATTAGTATTTTTTTGGTAATAATCACTAATAATTTTTTTTCATCTAGAATAAACCATCTTGAGAAAATTTAAGTCATGTTAATCTCCCTATTGATATTGGACTCACCATTCTTTTTCTTCATAGACAATTAATCATAAAGTCTAGTAATGTTTTTGTACTCTCTTGGTTCCTGTATATAAATAAAAATATGTGATATGTATATTTTATTAAGTATAAAAGATATATTATATATGTATTACATTGAGTTAATGAATATAAACAAAGTAGAATAAACTTTTTTTTAAATTCATTGGAATTTATCTTCAATTGACCATTATTTCCAAATGAATATAAAATTGCCTCTTATTAATTTATCTCCCTTTTTTCATTCCTTACATAAATTTATGTTGTGAAGATGACTTTAGTACTATACCCCTTACTGGAATTTTCTTTGTTTATTTGTTTTTTAAATATAATCTAGAGATTATCTTCGTTTATGTTGTCATATTATTATCAAACCATACCAAAAATATATTTACATCTTTTATACAAACATCGTGTTTTATAATTCTCAATGAAAATAGATTAACTGGGTGAATAAAATGGAATAACCGGATTTATTTAAATATTTTATTTCATCATTTAATTTACACTTGTTTATAGTGATCATCATTTCTTATATTTATTAATTCACTTTCTCCTCAAAGCCTTCTTGGGGATGAGAGTTTATTATATAACATCCATGTCTGTATATTTCATTCCCAATTCACAAGATATTGAATATAGAATTATATTATTTAATCATAATATGTGTCATTTATGAATATCATGTAAGTATTTAATTAAATTTAATTTTCATCATGGGGTAACTTAATAATGTGTAGGGTCATTGAAACATATACATTTATTTTTGATCACTGTACTATTCACAATTTCTTGTATTACTGTTTGAAATTAGTGTTGGTGTGGAATCTTTAATTTTCTAATATTTATCATAGTGACATTATAAAATTAGATTCCATTTTATACAACATAAAACATAAGATTATTTGTTAGGATACTAACCCTAGTAGCTCATAGTCAATGGTAACTTTATTTCATTGGAATATGATATAATGTATTGTATCCTCTAAGATTTAATAGTATAGAAGTACTAGTAAAATAGATACATACTTGAATTTAATATTTATTTGAAAACATAAAATATAATAAAGTATTTTTTTATAAAATTTTAATCCCTCTTGCATATCCTTGTATATTAATCAGAAAACACATAGTAGAATCTAGGGGAAAGTAAACATAAGAAAAGGGTGAACTCTAATTCTCAGTATGGTTATGTGTACAACTGATTTTATATTGAATACGTAATACAGAAGTAATATTACAAGGTAAATAACCATAACTCATTCCATTTTATCAATATATTGAACATGAATAAAACTATGTCACGAATAAATGGTGATCCAATAATGTAACTATAACTTCCCTGTTATGGGTGCTGCCTAGAGTCACCCCATACTCAGTTGGTCACATGGCCTCAAGTGAATATCCCCAAACACCGGAGGCTGTAACCTAGCTGCAAGGGCCTTGGGTATGATAGAAGGGAAACTATTACTTCATTTTCAGAGTAACATAGTGGAATTAAAACCAATATTAATAGCAGAAGCAATAATAATACCGTAAAACAGTAAACAATAGAAGAATAGAAGTAATAACAACCGAGCACATATAAATATATATGATGCATGATACATATGTCTAGTAATGAATCCAAAAAATTCAAAATGTTGGAATACAATACTAAAACAAAGTACAAATAAAAGCATGTAAAGAGTTTCACAACATCGCAAGCCTCAGCTTCGTCCCATGCTCCCTAGCTCCATGGTAAACAAGTACTTGAAGTAGAAGGGAGTTTTCCATTATCTATACTTGTAGAAATATAATTTTTTTGGGGCCAAAAACATGACCCACATAGGGTGTGAGAAGAATACCAGTAGGAAACCACCCATTGATATGTTCTTAATAGTTTGTGAATATATATGGAAGGTAATAAACAAAATGAAGCAGTAATAAAGAAGTACGTATAATAACAATCCTACAAATTCAACTTAATTCATTTTTATATATCAAGATCATCAAATAAAATGTAGGTAACCCTCTTGGAAGTAATCATAGCCTAACCCCTTAGGTTAAACCAAATAGCCACAAGAAAACTTATAGGAAGTACATACTCTCTAACCCATATGGTTTAGCTTGAGAAAATGCTCTCCCTCGAAGCACTCACCATAATTTCCCCATGTGGTCATGTATCGGTAACAAATAGTCAATCTAAGGAAGCAATCAGTCTCTAATTCTCCATGTGGCCCATATCTAGGAAACTACAAACACGTTGAGGGAGCACAATGTCCATCCCCTCTATGGCCTCATAATTTAATAGTAAAACATAAACTCTGGAGAATCCCTCAACTTCTATTCTCCTTATGGTCTACTAAACTAGGTTATCACGACCCGATTTAAGTCATTCACACACACTTGATACATGGAAGCCAAAGTAAACCTTGAAAACAAATTGGATAAACTATTTAAATCTTATCATAGCAAGTTAGATAAAAACACTCCATCCTAACAATACTAGGTATGGAAAACAAAGTTGCAGCCTAACAGGGAAAGCTAGACCAAATGGTCAAATCAAGAAAACATGGTAGAGGCATCCATAGCATGGTAATGTTAACCCGATTCATAAATAATTAACCTCTATCCCAAAAAAACAAGGCATAATAGGCTATAACAGGGCTAACACCCATAAACACGCAATACCATGAACAAGGGTATTGGGAACTTTTGCACATATAACTCAAGGAATAACTATAGAAAGGTACAAACCACCTACCTCAGCATCATGAGATCAATATACCTGAACCCCTGGACTTGAATCGCCCTAAAAAGACATAGATCTACAAAAATGTGAAAAATGATCATCCGAGGATAACTTTTGAATGATGAGAAATCAAGAGTTTAATCTCTAGAAGAAGGAAGAGCTTTATGTGGAGATTCCAATGCTATTGATGGCGGTCGAAATAGAGAATAGATGGTGAGTCGGGGGCTCAGCGAAGATCTGGCAGTCTCGTTCACTCCTGGACTAGATTATTCAAGAAGAATATGGTTATGCCCATCAGATGCAACCTTGATCCATTTAATGAACAAAAAAGAAATTGTTCTGCGTGTTCTTTAAATGTACACAGTGTGTACTTGAATTTTCCGGCCTCTGCCTTCGGCAGTCTCCAGGTCACCACACATGACCCTGTGCTCGGTCGTTACATGAATAGCACACAGTCACCCGTGTAAACCAAGTACATGGAAAGTACTCCTAAAATTTCCCAAAACACCACTTTTTTTTTCTCAAAAACAACTAGAAATCAAGATTCATACCTAAAATCAAGATCCAGGTTCTTTAAAACTTCCCCCCATAAAGAAATTTATCCCCAAATTTCACTAATAAGGCGTCGTTGAAGAAAACCCCTTGAATAGCTGTAGCCACTGGGATTTTACATCAGCCTCCCTCTCCCAATTCTCATCTTTTACTCGCTCGTGTAGCCATAGCACTCATACCAGAGGAACATAACAATGACGAAGAACCTTCACACTATAATCAAAAATCCAGATAGGATGCTCCTTGAAAGATTTGTCCACCTTTAACTCAACCTCCTTAGGTTGGGAAACATTAGTTGGGTCTGATATATAACATCAAAGCTATGAAATGTGGAAGACATCTTTCATATCCCAGTATCTCAGATATAACTGAAACTGATAGAAAATTTTCCTGACTCTTCCTAACACCTCAAAAGGCCAGACGCATCTCGGTGAAATGTTACCCTATATTCTATTCCTCATGTGTCCCAACCTCGGTGTGACACGCAAGAAAACCTGATCTCTAACCTCGAACTCCATAGGTCATCTCTATCGATCATCATAAGAATTACTTCATGATTGTACAGAAGGCATTCTCTTCTGTATCAACTATATCTGCTTTGTGATCTCCTGGACAGGATGAGGTCCTAGCATAGTTGCCTCTCCTGCCTCCATCCAATATAAGGGTGATCGTCCTAGCCTACCTTACAAAGCCTCATAAGGTTCCACCTGAATAGTTTTTTGAAAAATATTTATTGACGCCAAAATCTAGGTTGTGTAAGAACAAAAGGATAGAAAAAAGGGATACCTTGCGGAGGCTGGTCACAGAGCCCCTTAGCCCTACGTCCAGCATAGAGTTCTCCCTTCAAGAACCTGCCACGGAGTGAGGAGGTGGGATGCTCCGTGAATCAATTTGACATTTGCGAACCCATCGAGGTGAAAGGAGGCATGATGCTCCCCAAACATCTTTGATGTTCATGAACCTTCTATGGATCTAGAAGGACGAATGCCCTATGGACCGATTTGACGTTCGCAAACCCGCAGCGCAACAAGGAGGAGGGATGCTCTGCGACCCTCTTTGACGTTCATGAACCCTCCGTGAAGCAAGCTCTGTCTTCATGCCGAGTGAGCTCTCCTTCGCGGCGCCACTTGCCTATAAATACTATGATCCCCTCAGGCCCAAAGGACGGATCCTCCGGCCTTTCACCTTCTGAGCTCACACATCGCGATGAAATTTTTTCTCTGCGCACTATGAGCTTTTCAATGTAATTTTGTGTCATGAAGTTTCTTCCCCCTATTAGTGACTTTGCCCCTCTTTATAGAGGGATGACCTTCACGGAGCCCATGGACCTCGGTGAACGGAGTAGATCTCCAAGGGGACTCGGGTCATCTTGAAGCATTTATTCTCCACAAAACACAATTCATAAACATCTGATCTGCATGCTAAGGCATGGTCACTGCGCTTCCCAGAACACATTGCTTCACAATCTTATGATTTACAAGTCTTCTTCTCTTCACGAGGATTTTCTTCGTGAATTCCTTTCCACTTCAGAAATCCCCTTCCATATGCACCTATGACCTATACCTAGGCTAGGCGGTTTCAATTCGTGAAGCACATCCCTTCATGAAGCCTCACAACTCAATGGAGCCCCAGATCTTCACAAGGCTTCTACCTATGACCCCCTTTTCTTTGAAACTCCTTTCCCCGTGTGGCCCTTCAGGTTTTCACAATGAAATTTCAAGGTCCCTTGGGTGGTTCTACCCATTGTATTGCTTCGCCTCATGCATCTTCACATAGGCATGCTAACATCTATTACTTTTTCACATATCCACGCTAACGTGGACCCCCAATGAGATCACCTCCCTACACCCCTAACCATGGCATTGTCAAATCCTTCCATCCCTCAAGGGTGGGAGAGTATCAGTTATTTGTGTCATAGGGTGTGGGGAAAATCCAAATCGTCCAAGTAGCAGGACGTTAACCTGCCAAGCATCGTCATCCTCAGCACATGATGTTAAAATGTGACCTCTCCACATGCCTTTCATTTGGGGTGTCCCATCTTGGACATTATCTACGTGCACTGGTCTCCACGTGAGTGAGATCACTCCTCACATGTAATTAAATCCTATATATCATAGAGGTGTCTATCTGTAGGGATAGGGAAACAACCCTAGTGCAAGAACCTAGATTTTCTTACAAGTGTTAGCATCCTTGCTCCTCGTTCTTCTTAGGTGCCAAATCCCTCTCCCACTGGGCTATGTCACCACACATGCCACCACCCTAGAGTAAGTCCCGATCTATATCTGTTTGTGCTGCTAAGCATATGTAACCCCATGTTTCCTCTGGGGGACACCAACAACATGTAATACCCATTCCACTTACCACGAAGACACCTTTCGTGGTGTGATCGCCAGGCCTTTGCTAACTCTTGACTTTCACACTAAGCAGGACTCACGTGGGCTTAGAGTAAGCATTGACCATGATATCTTCTTTGGGCATCATAGAGTGTAATCCCCAAAAACTACATCAACCTGAACAATGAGTTCTTGGATCCATGCCAAGGAAATATATGTAAGAATCCTCCCTAAGGTTCAAGCCCCGCACCAATTAGTTCCGACCCACTTCATGTCGGTTCCCACCACCTAAACTAAGTAGACTTTTATCCTTTCCAAGGAATGGAATGTAGGAATCCTCCCCAAGTTTCATGCCCAACACCCGATTGGTTCTGACCCCCTTCATGCCTATTCCCACCACCTTAACTACATGTACTTTGATCCTTTCCAAGGCAAGGTACGTAGGAAGCCTCCCTAAGGTTGCATCCCCACACCTCATTTGTTCCGACCCCCTTCAAGTCTGTTCCTACATCCTGAACTACGTGGACTTTGATCCTTGCCAAGGCATGGTATGTAAGATGCCTCCCTGAGGTTCAAGCCCAACAACCATTGGTTTCGACTATCTTTATATCGGATCATCAACACCAATCCTGAACTATTTTGTCTTTGATCCTTGCCAAGGAAAGGTATATAGGAAGCCTCCCAGGCCTAACATCTATTGGTCCCGACCATCTCTATGTCGTTTCACCAAGCACCCATCCCGAACTACTTGGACTTTGATGCTTTTCAAGGAAGGGTATGTTGGAAGCCTCCCTGAGGTTCAATCCCACATACCATTGGTTTCGACACCCCATCGCGTCGGACCACCTTTTTCCCAGATGACATTAAACTGTAGGACCCTTTTTGTCCTCCACGGCGTTAAACTGCATCCACCATCTAGCGGTAAGATGTTGTGACCCCATCCAGTGGTGAGTTCTTGAGATCCCCTCCAGCGGTAAGCCATTGTGACCCCATCCAACGGTAAGCCATTGTCACCCCATCCAGCGGTAATCCGTTGTGACCCCATCTGACAGTAAGCCCTTGTGACCCCATCCATCAGTAACCTGTTGAAATCCCCAATCAGCGGTATTTCATCATTAGATGAACTAAGAGGACATTAATTCCCTATCACATGGGTACATAGGAGGTTTCTTTGAGACTCAATCCCAACATCATCGTCATCCTCGAGTCAACACCATCTCATTCTCCACCCACTTCTCTTAACCATCCATAATCCAATTTGATTCTTACCTAGGCCACCTCATCGCCATGGGATCATGCAGCCTCATTCCCCATTCCCCTTAAATATAATCAGGTAGCTAACCACATGTTAGCCCCAATATCAGTGTTCCCTCCTCGGGTTTCACTTACCTGATTCGCTCAAGTAAGTGTTCTGATCAGTCCAATCCATCTCCTCTAGACGTTAAACTTGTGGCATACCTTGTTTTCAATATAATAAGATAAGGAAAACCTCATATACATGCCTATAGAGTATGATTCCCTGCTTCAACATAGGATTCCTCCAGATTTCACACCCTCGAATTCCCTATAATAAGGGGAAGAAACCCTGATGCACCAATGTTCCAGTGTCCATACACTCCAGTGATGTATAATGTGACTACTCCCCAGACCAAAGGTTACTGCCCTGACTGGACGCCTTGGAATGGTCCGATAGAAGTAGTGTAATTAACTGGTGTCCATAAAGATAGGGCACTGGGAAGAGTTTCACGAAGAATGTCTTAAACTATTAGGGAGACCCGGAATATTTGACGAGTTCTAAGGTGGAATCCACGGAAGGAAAACCAGCATCCCATAATCCAATTCCGATCAAGGAGAAAAATTCCCTGAACAAAGAACAGATGATGCTCACCTTTGGAATGTGGGAATGTGGGGTAACTAACAGTGTCATAGACCTTGAACATGGAAGACATGTGTGCCCTGGTGAAAGCGTCGGAAATAGAAATGGTGAGCCTGACATGAATATATTCTCCTTAATATGAAGATTAGTAGTGATTGAGACATCATTTGACTAGAAAGTAACCAGATCCAGCTATCTGGAATCAGGTCCCTCCAAGAAAATAGTGGGCCTAGCATGAAACTCAACAGATTTTGGGGCAGTCAAAATGTTGGACATCACAGTCTGTGACATTGTCAGCATGGATCCATCTTAATAGCCATGAAAGACAGAATGGAGTTGGGGCACTAGTCATCGATTACTTTCCTTTTAGCACTAATGGGTTAATCTACCTACTTTTTTGGAACCATGATACTACAGGAATTTGATCACCGCCTGCCCATTGATGTAGGGGTAGGGTAAAAGCCAATGTGAAAGTCCCACACAGCTCCACCACTTCGGAAAAACTCTCCATACCTACAAATTCGGGTGCCCATTCCCCATTTCCCCATCTGAATTCATGCATTAGAGAGTGATCAATGACCTCGTACGCCAGTACGAGGAGGAGGGGATTATCCCGACACAGGATATGGCCCACCAGGATCTGGAGAAATCTATTCCTTTCCACCAATTCCACCACATGGCCCATGCAGGGGTCCACTGCTCCCCACTCCAACATACAATCATTTCAGGAGCCTCTTCCTGGAATGCCTCGATGACTCTCTCCTATACGCTGATGCGGTAAGAGATGTGCAGGATGGCCCGATCGGGATCCCATTTCAGGGGACCCCAAGGAGGGACCCCACTAGGTCATGACAGTGCCACCATCATATCCCAAAATTCAAGGAGTAGGTAAGCCAAGTGCTTGCACCGTTGGCCCTGGTCTGGATGACCCGACGTCAATGTCAGGAACATGCTGTGGAGGATTCCTGCCAAGGGTCATGAATGTCTGCAACTACTATGGCTCAGGCCACTGCAAACATATATCAACAACCCCATGTGTATTCTGAGTAGGGTAACTTTTATACTTGGTCTATATAGAGGCCCCAACTACCCCACGGGAAGGCTGGGTTGATTATCTCAGACGTCGGTGCTGGTAATGGCCGCCGCCAATACAGAGGCCCTCCTCGTACCAACACTAGGGAGAATGCGGGTCTTCTCCACTTCTATGCTCAGCATGGAGGTCTGCATCATGCTACCCTTAGTACTAATGAGGGCCCTCCCCATGATGGTGACTCCTAGTAGAAAATCCTCTCCTGTGCTACTTACATCAGGTATGGAGTCATCCTGCCTTCTACAGACCGTTAGTGTGGGGAAGATGCACATCCAGTCAATCTCCAGCGTGGGGGGCCCTCCCCATGTTCTTACAACTATTGAAGAAGGTCCTATTCACCTCAGCAACCAGAGGGGTGAAGGCCAGCCTTGCTTCACCAGCACCCAGCACGGAGGCCCTACCTGTGTTCGACTCGACTAGTACAAGGGCCTTCCTCACACTGATGTTGCCATATGAAACATGCATAAGGGTCCCACCCATGCTCTTATGGGATGGAGTGCCGGTCCTACCCACTTCATCACTTCCCACAGAGGTCCTCCCCATATCCCCTTTGATATCTATCCTTGTGATCCTCACACCTAGGCTTACATTGGCAGATGTACTCTCCACCCCATCACCATAACGACCGAAGGACCTCCTCATGCCGGAAATCTGCCCTGCCCAGAAGAACCATCCAGGGAAAGGAGGGCAGTTCATCGCCACTATAAAAGGAACACTAAAATTATTCGGAATGAGATAAAACCTGTTTTATTCTCAGATTCCAAAGTCGAATAAGACTCAATGATGGAACCCTCGCCTAGGTCCTCTATGTCAATGATCGAGGAACGAACAAGGTGCATCCACCTAGTACTCCCAGAATGTGAGGTCCGTCAGATGCCCACCTCCGTCCACAGGTAAATCTAGGAGGATGAAAATTTGGAAACTCCGTAGGTTAAAACAATTCTATCACCACCATCATCGCCAGAAGCATTATCTACCACAACTAGAGATCACAGAGAGCTATTCTGGTGACCAATGGTGGATGAGCAGCAGCGTGTTCCACCACCATTAGACATAGCCCCCCCACCAGAATCTTTGTTCTTCATCCCATCTTACTGCAATGTGATGGCTAAGTCCCTTCACACTTCTGATGATAGCCTGTGATGCAGCGGTTTGTCGGCTCGCTCACCGTACTCTCTATAATCCCACCTACCATCCTACCAGTCCTCTTCGGTAGAACTACCCATTACCCAGCAACCTCCAGTTGACAAGTGGTGAAATAAATGGACACCCCCCAAATCTGAGCCTTAGATCTTATGGAATATCCTTGTAGCGGACAACTTCCCTCAGATGTTTTGTCTCATGGAAGCACTGATTTTTTACGCACCAGAATCCCTCACCCCATAGGAAGCTGAATGTTTCCATCAAACTCTCTGGGCGATGCACTTCCGCCTTCATCACCATCAAATGGATTATCCGAAAATCCAAGTGCTTTTTTAAGACATTGGCGAGCAATGTCGTCAGGTTGATTTTCTTGCACTCTTGGTGGCTCATCCCCCTGAGTCGCCAAGCCACCGTAAGGTCTCCCAACAAAGATGCATCCTGTGTTTCAAGGTAATCTGAAAGAATATAAAAGAGGCTACCCCCCATGTGCAGATCAATGGATGGGGGAAATACGTTGCCTTCCTCTTTAGTCCTATATGCCGGCAGCCAGACTTTCCAGATGATATCAAGGACATGCCACGGGTAGAGTCGTGGTCAACATGGCCAGCCTATCAGAACAAGAAAATGAGATAGAGCACATTGATGAGGACCTCCCCCTGAAGTTGTTCCACAGATATTTGATTCTTTGGGGTGAGTAACTCACAAATATAGGAGCCAACTAGGTCTCCTAGCACCAACCAAGGAACTAATACTCACCCGGAATCCCAAAAAGGGAAAGTAACTCCTTGGAGTTGGCAAGCCCTCCAAACCATCTAGATCAGTGTAGAAGGTGGAGGGTGACCCCTAGAAAGCTATGTTTCATCAAAAACTCACCAAATAGAAGAAGGTGGTCAATGACCCCTTTGCTGAACGTGTTTCTGAGCAACAGTCAGACTACGGTGATCCTAGGACGAGGCAATATGGGCAGCAACAGATTCCACTAGGCGAATTCCCTCCAGTTGACCCTAACCATCCTTCCCACACAGATAGGGTTGATGCTAGAATTTACAACAAGGGGGCACAATGTGTCTCGCCCAATCCCCCTGAACGACGGGACAACCCTCAGGACCCATCTCAGATTCCCCCAACTGTCTCGTAGGTCATTCCACCACTTGCTCTACAAGCCGTAGGGCCACAATATCATGATGAAGAAATCGACAATACACCGGTGGTCTGGGATCCCCTTCAAGACATTAACCCTCGCCCAGATGATCCAATAGTGGCACTTAGTGCCCTTCTCTAGGCATTAGAGGTGCGACTGGTGGTGATCCTTCCAGATGGAAAGCCTTTTCTAGCATGGGTGGATGATATGACAACACCCTTGGGTTTTGGGAATCACACATTTCCCCCCTTCTATGGGATAGGGGACCCACCCTAACACCTTTCCAACTTTAACTCAAGGTGTGGCCCTATGTTGGGAATTCCAGTGCAATAGGAGGCTGCCAAGCTTTGATGTTTTGTGTGGATATTAGAAGGGACTACGTTTGTCTGGTACAACCAGCTCCCCATCGGACCAGTAACCAGCTGGGAGGATCTCCATAATCAATTACTCAACTAATTCAGTTCCACCACATGGATGATGAGTATTGTTGACCTCTTCAAGTGAATGAAAAAGTCATAGGAGCACGTCACCATCTTTGTCACCCAATGGAAATGACATACGTATTCCCTTGACATGCTGCTGAAATAGGAGGGATTGAGGACGATGTGCATAGGGAACGTCACGATGAAGTTCTTCCCCTCTTTGATCAACCAGAACTATCCCGGAGGATCCTGATACTTATCTGATAAATCCCAGAACCTAGAGGAACCCTTACAGCAGGCCAGGTAGGCACTTTCGTTTCCTCTTGTGATCGCCATGAGAAGGGCCTCCGGGGCCGAGCCTATTGTAGTGGCACAAATATAGGCCCCCAGGTGACTAGGGTTGTTTCTATTTAATCCACCTCCATATCCACGTAGAGGCCCTCCACCTCAAGCGCATCCATCGGCCGAGCAGCGCCCTCCTGGAAATCCACAGGTTCCCTCACGCAATGTGTCACCACCACCCATGAGTGATAACAAAGATCCACCTCCTCAGCATGCTCCTCCAGCCCATCATCAGGGTGATGCTCCAAAGGACCCCATTTTGGATATGGGAAACCAAGCCTACTCATTCAATGAGGCACGACTCCCTCATTACTTCTACACTGCCTTGGAGAAGGGGATTCTATATTTTCTTGAGTGTAGAAGGTCAGAAGAGGCAAACCTCAATGATCACACTAATTACTGCCACTACTACCAGATCCTAGGGAACACTCTCAAGATGTTCTATGTGTTCAAATACTGGCTTCAAGAACAGGTAGATAAAAACATAGTTCATTTAGGCCCAGCTCTGGCATAGGTGACCTGTGTCTTCATGATGCCAGAGAGCAGCAGCGACCATCAGGGTGAGTGGAAACATGTTTCCAGTCATGAATCTGAGATATATGTTGATTGAATGGCTCATAAAATAGTCTCACATGCCCATGGTGGAATCTTGGCATTACTTAATCAACCATATCTTTCAAAAGCTGCAACCACCACCTCTGTATCATCGTCTCATTCGTCCTCTTCCTTGAAGAGAAAACACCAGCGATTAAAGGGAAATAAAAGTACCCAATAGATTCCATCATCACCGCAAACTCTTCACAACTTCATGCCCCAAGAGTTGGAGATCCCTCCCAGAATATGTTCTGTAGTGGACGACTCTTTGAGTGATGGTCAAGGGTACGCCTCTGTTAACACCATAGGGCTAGTAAATCAATACATAATTCCTGATGATGAGTACTGTCAGGGGGATCCTCCCAACGTCCCCAGTCATCACTAGATTTGACGGAGCCCTGACTATATGGGCTATTAGAGTGCCTCGGTCATCACTTCCAGCCAGGTTGTGCATGCTATCAAAATCCGGCTACAGGCTCAGTGTAGATCTCAACATTCGCAACTTTCTCATCTAGTGGCATCAGGTCCGCCTTCACCATCATTCATGTTGCTGGATAAAGCAGAGCCACTCTGACCATGCTGTGACCAGACTCGCCTTGCTAAATACTAGTCTCCATCATCTGGACCTCATTCGGTAGCCACTCTACCGATCTCGACCAGCGGGCAGTGGGTTGTTCACAGTACAAGTGAGTCTCTAGTCCAGTCAGTAGGGCCCGCCATACCTCCTGTCATAGAGTGACCTCCTGCATGATGAAGTTCAGACCTGGCATAGAAGTACGATGTCCTTAAGCATATTTATAGTATTCTTTATAGTCTCTCCATCCTTGAGGCCCTTCTCCTGTTTTTATATATGTGTGAGGCCCCTGCTGAGGCTATAAGAATCCCCCTCCAATTTGAGATGGATGTAGTAGCCGCAGAAGCCTTTCATGCTAAAGTGGTCGAGAAATCTGAATTCCAGGCCATCATCTCATTCTCTATAGAAGATGAAGGCTCTCCCATACAGGGGCACATTTTCCCACTGTTCATCATCGTCCAGTTTAATGGCTTGGAGGTTCATCAGTGTCTTGTCGACATGGGCTATGGAATTAACCTAGTCGCAACACGGACAATGCGAAAGTTGGGATTGTCTGAAAATGATCTGAGTCCCTATGACATAAGAATCCAAGGTTATGACAAGATTAAATAGTAACCGGTAGGTAAGATACTTTTGAAGACCCAGTTTGGTGGCCTAGTTACCAGCACTAAATTTATGGTAGTCTTCCTGGACATGGCCTACAATGCGTTGATGGGTAGGTCGTTGCTCCACATACATTCGACAGTTCCTTCATAATATCACTAGTGCCTCAAGTACTCCCTAAATGGTTGAGTGGGCGTGCTTAAAGGTGACTCATCTTCCTTTTCTTCTTGTGAGACCCGCTATTTGGATGCCGAGTAATATAAGAGCAAGGACATGTAGATTCTAACTAATGAGTTCAAGCATGTCGTGTCTACAACCGACCTATGGATAGATATAGATGACACATACAACTTTCCAGTCCAATGATTGGAGGCTACAACCCCAGAAACGGGAAATTTGTTTTTTTTTCTGGGAAGATGGGGGGAACACATTCACAGGCCTAAGTGATGATGGAAGATCACCTCGTACTCTTATAAAAATCATGCTCAAATGATCCCAGAGCCTCTTACACCCATAAAGTATCGAGATGTCTGCCCCATGGAAATAGGGATATGTCATACGTGCTTGTTCTGCTTGGTTGGAAATAACCAGCTCAAGCCAATGTACTACTATTTCGTGGGTAGCGACGAGACAGGAGTCCTCAGATGTTGTGACTACTGCTGCTCAAGCTGGCACCAGACTCTCATCAGGATTTTCCAACTCAGAATAAATTCCTCCAACAGATGATCCCTCCTTTATAAGTGGAGAAGAGGATTCATAGGATGCTTATGATTCCTTTGAAGAGGGCATCTATTCTACAGTCGATGAGTTGGTACAGGTGAACCTTGGTAGCAAGGCATACCCAAAACCCACATTGATCGGTGTCGCTATGCCCCTATAAGAGAAAAAACAATACATAGACTTCCTAAAACAACATCATGATGTATTCTCCTAGATTTATGAAGTGATTCTAGGACTAGATCCTTAGGTAGCCATCCACCACCACAGTCTCCCGTGAAATCATCGTGGGTTCAAGCAACCTCCCAGAAAGATACACACTTCTCATGGTGCCATGATAGAGGTGGATGATGATATGATTATCAGATATAATTTCGTTAAGGAGGTCCAGTACCCCAAATGGATAGCCTACATTATGCCAGTTAGGAAGAAGAACATGCATATCAGAGTCTACATCCACTTCTGGGATCTCAACCATCACTGTCTTAAGGATGATTTTCACCTTCTTGTGACAGAGTTGTTGATTGATGCTACAGCTGGATTCCAAGCCCTCTCCTTCGTGGATGGGTACTCCAGGTAAAACCAGATCCGAATAGCCCTTGAGGATGAGGATTTCACAAAATTCCAAGCGCCACAAAGTACTTTCTGTTATCAATTCATGCCCCTCGGTTTAGAGAATGTAGGTTCCACATATCAGTTGGCTATGCATCGTGTATTTAAGACAATCCTCAGAACATTAGTGAAATGCTATGTGGATTAACTGGTGGTCAAATCTCACCAGCATTAGAACCATCTCAAATACCTTGAGAAAGTGTTCTACTTCCTCAATTCCAGTCACCAGAAGATGATCCCATTGAAGTGTGCCTTCGTCGTCACCTCTGGAAAGTTTCCTAGCTTCACCATTAGATAAAATGGTATTGAGATCGACCCAGAAAAGATCATGGCCATTAGCCAGAAGTATACTCCGAGCAATATTCAGGATCTCCGAGGTTTCCCATGCCACATAGTCTACACACGCTGATTCATTGCGAATCTATCCAGCAAGTGTAAGCTTTTTTCTCGTCTCATGAAGAAAGGCACACTTTATGAGTGGGATGAGGAATGTCAGACTACATTCGAGGAAACCAAGCAGTATCTACTCCATCCTCAGGTCTTAATGCCACAAGTCTCTATAAAGCCATTGGTCCTTTATTTGACCTCCCTAGAATGATCTCTCAACACACTTCTCACCCTGAAGAAAATTAATGGGATGGAGAATAAACTTTACTAACTCATTCGTATACTCCTTGATACAGAAACCAGATACTCCCAATTCAAAAAGAGCTACCTTGCACTAGTATTCATAGTACATAAATTGTGACATTACCTGAAGCACCACAAGGTAAAAATGGTGTCCTGAGTATATCCACTAAAGTACATCTTGAACCATCCCATGTTGACAGGTAGTCTAGCTTGGTGGGTGATAATCCTCCAGTAGTTCGACAACAGTTTTGTCCCTCCGACAACTATTAAGGGGAAAGCATTGGAAAACTTCCTTGCTACCCATCCATCTCTTTTTGACCAGTCCTTGGATCTAGATTTCCCTTGTGTGGTGATCCTCTTGGTAGACCATGCCATGCCGTGCTGGCAGATGCACTTTGATGGTGCTTCCTGAAGCCCGAATAACAGAAGGCTCAATAACCCCAGGCTCAACAAAGTAGGCCTAGGTATCATCTTCATTACCTTGGCACAATCCATCCTGCCATATTCATTCTTGCTGTTAGAAGGCTTTACCAACAATGAGGTAGAGAATCAATCCCTCATCACTGGCCTCAAGGTGGATCTCGAGATTGATGTTCCCCATTTTCATGTTAATGGGGACTCTGAACATGTCATCAAACAGATCAATGATGACTACATCGTTAGAAATCCAGAGATCAAACCATTTATGGAACACACACTCCAGTAAATAACCTAGTTCCTATCTCATCCATAAGCCACTCATGTTCCTCAATATTAGAATGGTTGAGCTGATGCCCTGGCCTGCCTGGCTGCATCACTTGCGGATCTTGGGTAGGATGGTCTAATTATCCACGTGGCACAACAGAGATTCATTACTCTTGGAACCCCAGATGACAAAGACGAATATAGGTGATCCATCTTACCACTGGAGCCTCCACACTTGGACCACTAGATACAATGATTGAAGTGACTCCCGAATGAAGATCCCCCTTTTTCAAGTATTTCCTAAATGGTAACCTCATGGCTAATCGTGCCGAGCACAAGTGAATCTAACGCCGCGCATTATAGTTCACACTCCGGGATGGCTCTGGCCATGATAAAATCCTCTATAATCATGAGTTTGAGGGGTTTCTCCTCCGTTGCATTCAAGGGGTTGAGATTTCTCAGGTCATGCAAGAGCTTCACCCCGATTCTTGCGGGGCTCATCAGACCGGGCCAAAGCTATCTCACCAGATTTATAGACTGGGGTACTTTTGGCCATCCATGATCCTTGAATTCATTGAGTTTGCCAAGATATTCCATGTATTCCAAATACATACTAACTATATTCATCAGCCACCAGGGCCTCTCCACTCCACCAAATACTCTTGGCCATTTTTTGTGTGGGGACTCGATGTCGTGGGACAATATCCACTAGATACAACTTTCCAATGCAGATTCATTATGATGGATACAAATTTATTTTCCATGTGTGAAGTGGTAGTTCCACTCAAGTAGGTCAAGGATCATTCCATCATTGAATTCATGAGTCCCAACATCATCTATCAATTTGGAGTCCCTCACATAATCCTCACCAATAAAAGCATGAACTTTGGTGGAGGTGAGCTAAGGAAATTTTACGCTAAGTACTACATCTATTCTAACCATACCTATGGAAATCATGCACAAGAAAATGGACAGATCAAGGCGTTCAACAAGACCCTATATAACATTCGGAAGAAATTGGTTTGTCCAAATTAAAAGAGTGGGCCGAACAAGCTCTCAAATGCCTTCTGGGCTTATCGGACGATGAATCGTAATTCCACCCAAGTAACCCCATATTCCTTGGTTTATGGGATGGAGGTCGTCCTACCCATCAAGATTCAACATCCCTCATTGTGTAAAACTGTCTATGATCAGAAAGCACCAGATAGAGTAGCCAAAATTCGTCCAGATGTATTAGAAGCGCTTGACGATAACATGCTTCATGACCTGCATAATCTAAAAAGGCATAATAACAAGATATCCAGAGCTTTCAACAAAATAGTTCACCTATGTTCCTTATTGAAAGGCAACTTGGTGTTGGACTTGAGGGAACCAATGGTAACTTGTAGAAAACCACCCATGTTGGTGCCCAAATGGTAATGACTTTACATCATTCACATGGTTTAGTCCAATGGCGCATACTCACTGGTTACCATGAATGGTGAGTATATAAATCCTCCCACCAATGCCATGTTCCTCAAGAAATAATATTGTTGAGCCATCTGGTCCCACATGACCATAAATTGTATGGTCCAACAATACATTATACTGTATGGTGCTATACTATCTAAAAGTCCTGGCCCCACATGACCCTAAACTGCATTATGGTTTAGTATGACCTTAAATTGTACAGTCCGGTATGACCCTAAACTCCATGATGGTCCTGCATGACCTTAAACTGTTCTGTCCTACAAAAATTTAAATTGTGAATCATCCTGAACGATGTTAACCTTAATCTTAAGAACTATGTATGACTTGATTCCCATCTTCATGGGATACATAGGAAATCTCAGATGCCTCGAATTTAGTCTAGCCCCATCTCCCACTTTGACTATCCCCTCTGGGGCATAGTTCTATTGGAGGATCTCACATGGTGTCCTGTAGGATTATTTGGCCCCACCCTTGTTAGGGTAATTATGATTGCACTATGTGCCCTCCTTCTTTATTCTAATCCTCCCACATCCTTACCACATGATGCTAAAATGCATAGCCCTTTCACAACTACGTGTGGCTTGATTCCAAACCTCATGGGATATGTAGGACTGCCCAGACATTTATTCCATAGTCCCAACCCCAAAATATTAGGACCATCCATTGGGATGAAACAAATGGTGTGGCATAGTCATTTTCCCTCATTCGAGTCAAGTTCATCATGACCGTACCATGTATCCCTCTCCCTTGATGATCTTTGTATCTTCTCTTATCCAACTTTATTTGAAATTTCAAAGGTGCATGCATGTTCCACGCACCCTATCATTTGGGTTCCCATTATCTTTCACACCCGAAGGGACCCCCAAATGGCATGGATTATAGGCCAAAGGTCTCTCCTATGATTTTGGTCCAACATCCTAAAATGTTTCATACAAAAAATCGATATAAGTCCCACATTATGAATGTGTTCAGTGGTCAATGCTCATTTGTTGTTCTCATTTCGTGTCACATGATATAAATGTTGTGTTTCGAATCCGGTCAACAATTATATTTTTTCATTGTCACCACCTTCATATGTCCTAAGCATGGTGTGTAGTGGTTCATTTTTCCCTGCCGTCTCCCTAAATATTAGTTAACATCAAGTGGGAGGGTGATTCCATCTATCAGACTCTTATGTGATGGGTAGAGCCTAATCAAATGCCTTGTTTCCCACCCAGAGCATTTCTCACATGGGATTAGGAGTTATGAGGGAAATGCCTGCATGTGAGGTTATATGGCTATAGTTGGCTAGGATGCTCACCTTTTGCCCATTAAACCCCTTCAAGCTTCTATTACACGTTCTCATTTAGGATCGTGTGGTGCAGTATGGACTCACGTCCTCATTCATGTCCGACTATTTTGCCACGCCACACATATCCCTTTGAGACATACCTCCCTTTGTTTATCATTCGTCCCATGAGAACACACCCTGCCATGCTTCGTGAGTCCCATTATTTGGGCTTCCATCACCTTCAATATCCAAATGGCCCCTGAATTGCATGGATGTTCGGCCCAAGGGCTTTCCTACCATTACGGGCTAACGCCCTCAAGGATTTCGAGCAACAAATTGATACAAGTACCATGTTGTGAATACCATAAACAATTGATGCTCAATTGCTTTCCCCAAATTCTAGTCACACAAGGGTGGATACTGTGTTTCAAACCTAGTCAATAGTTTTCCTATATCATCGTTGCTTCTTTGTGGTTTTCAATAATCTTATGATTCTCCCTCTCTCTCCCACACATATGAAATTTAACTAGGAATATATGGTCTGAGATCTATGACCCAAAACTAAGATCAGCTTCATCCACAATACAAGACGTTAAACAGCAAGCTAGAAATGAAATTATTTTAATGGGCCATCATCAGGGCCCTCGGCCTTTTTTAGCCCCTAGACTATGTTCTCAAATAGGGTCATAAGGTGTGGTGTGGGATTATGTCCTCATTTCCCAGAACATCATGTGGCTTGATTACCACCCTCATGGGATATGTAGGACCTGTCGAATGTATGGTCATCATGTCCAGCCCCATCTCTTAGAAACCTCCCTATCATTTTGTCCCCATTGGCCTGCATTCTAAAATAGGGGTATACAGTGTGGTATGTGAATGTGTCCCCATTTATGTTGGGTTTATAACAACAACGCCGCATACCTCTCTCTCATGGGAGGCCTTCACTCCCTTTCCCTACATTCATCTCTTTGAGTCGGCTTCCCTTATGTCAGGTCCCTCTACCCCCTTCGGTGATTCACCAATTGGCACATGAGTACTCTGGTCTAGAACCTGGAGTGCAAGATTTTACATGGGCATTATTTCTCCAACTTTTCATGCTTCATGTTCCACTTCATTTGGAATTCCATTATCTTTCACCCATAAATGTTCCCTCAAATGGCATGGATGCTAGGCCTAATGTATCTCCTACCATTACAGGCCAACTTCCTCAAGGGTTTCTGATAACAATTCGTTACAAGTCCCGCATTGTGAATATGGTCAGTGGTCGATGCTCATTTTTTTGTCCCCATTTCTGGCTAACGTGATATGGTTGCTATGTTTAGAACATGGTCAACAGTTATCCTCCATCGCCACAGTGGCCCCTTCAAGCCTTGAATGTTGGTTACATGATTCACATTATTTTCCACCCCATCAAGCCTAAATGGAATTTCGACACTACCAACACTATCCCTTAGTTCACATTTTCAAATTAGAGGACAAAATCTTTGATAAATGCATAATTCAGGGCTTTTCCCTGACATCCATTTGGTGTGATTTCTATATATTGCAAAAAACCACTTCCTCCCTTGTTTTACACACCGAATTTGACTCACGTGGGCTTAGGGGTCGGGTTGAGGTTCGTACATACATGGATGGATTCAGACTCTCCATGGTCTGATCCTTAAGACCTTAAAAAAAATATCTCTTTTAGAACTATGTACGGTTTGATTCCCATTCCCATGGGATATGTAGGAATTCATAGAAATCCTTTCTTTTGGTCCAACTAGAGATCCACTATCTCTTATTTTCTGCCTTCTAGTCTCTAACTGTTATGGGACCGCATGGAGTGGTATGGGATTATGTCTTCATTCACTTTAGGATAGCATAAGTCACACCATGTACGCCACTTTCTTCGATTTATCCCCCCTTATTCCTATCCCAAATGACATTAAACTATATGTTTTCCTTCACGATGTTAAAAAGAAACCTACCTAAACTATGTGTGGCTAGATTCCAATTCCATGGTATTTGTAGGAACACCCGGACATATCGTCTTTGGGTCTACCAGAACTAGTGGCTAGCCACTCCTATCCCATATCCTCTATCCTTTTTTGGCCCCTCAGCCTGAGGTTTCCAACTCATAATCATGCACGGTATCATGTGGACCTCATACCCATTCACGCCGATTATTCTTCATTATGCCATGAACATTCCATCTAGAACCTCATCTCTCATGTATATGTCTGATACATATGACTTTAAACTATGGTGCCTAGTCCCACATGACTTTAAATTGTTACGTCTATACTATATGAGGTTAAAATGCATGGTTGGACCCATCACATGACCCCAAACTGTGACATTATCATCCTTGACGTCTGATGAAAAAATGGAACTGAATTGTTGTGTCCTCACTTGAGGGGACATCATGTTTGGTATCGGTGACACACCATACCATTTTTCAACGCCTTCACATGGCTTGATTCTTGTGAAAATGCCTGGAATTTCTATCCTACGAACAACAACTTACAAATAACAATGCTCATTCATTCTAATGGACAATAAAGATCTATCATATATAGCTTCTTTTGGTGATAGGGACAGTCCCGCACAAACATATTATCTTTGACACTATTATCCTCTCATGTCTCTCCCAGAACAAAGTATGGATATATTCCCATCCTAATGGGACACGTATGAATGCCCAGACACATTGTCTCTGGGTCCACCCCAAGGAATCCAAAAAATCTATCTCATCTCTTTCGACCCCTCATCCCAAACTCTATTGGGAACATGTGGTGTGTCGAGTACCTCATGGTTCCTCATTCACGTCGGGTTTTGAAAAGGACACACCATTTTTCTCCCATGTTGTTTCCCCACCTGGTCTGAGTTCTATGACACTAAACTACGATTCTACCCAGAACATGTTTAGGACGCTCCATGTTAATCATGTGATCCACCAGATCCCTTACCAAATAGGTCTTGTTCAGGAGTTGTTAGGATCCCCGAGTAGGCTGATGCATCAACCTATTGTGTCTTCACCACGACGGTGTAATTTCCATAATTTTGCACTCCATTCGAACAACCCATCACTCCACACTCCACACTTTGTGTGCCTCCTTTCGAACCATCTTCCTCTTTCACTTTTGAAGGAACCCCATAATAGTTTGGATACATGGACTATGGCTCTCCTACTATCCTCAGCTAGCATTCCGGAAGGCTAATGGATTACATTTCGAGTTTGGCCCCATGTTTCGAAAATGGTCGGTGGTCATCCCTCATTTTTTATTCCCATTATAGGCTAACGCAATAAGATTACTGTGTTTCGAACACAGTCAATAGTCATCCTATATTGTCACGCCAATCATTCAATGTTAAGAACTTTGGGTATCGTGATTCACACATTCCATTCCCCTATTTCTGGATTAAGTCAGACGCCCTTGGAATTTCCCCGATCATGTACTAGAGCACATTTGGAAGGAAGAAATGTTGATTGTCTAGAGGTTCTCATCCTCAAATCAGCCCTCTCCCATTTCTTCCTTGAAATATGGATTGGTTGTTGAAACCATGGATTCCCGATGCTTGGTCGGCACCCTTATGTTCATAAGAAATATCTTGGTTACTATCCCTTTTTTCTCGGATTGGGCTCGACCTGTGCAAGCTTAGAGATTGATTACAGGGAATTTCACAAATATAACAGATGTGTGTAAAACGAGTACAAATAAAGGAACTCATGTGTGAATCTAGAATAAAAATATCAAAAAATGGAAGTTTGTTTGAGGGGTTTTAATCATTATACCACCCGAGGGTCGATCCTTCCCATGGATAGGTTAACCCCGTTAACAGATAGTGACAGCTGTGCCACCCTTTGGCTTGTGGCATCCAAGATTTGATGCCGCTTGTTCAGCTCCTGCTCCTCCTCGGAAGCAATGAGGTGGAATTCATCAGCCGAAATCTGGACACACCCTTTGTCATTATGAAGGATGGTCATCTCTTCAGAGGCCAGCTTCATGCACTTCTTCACCTCTGCCAACTAGGACCTCAATCTCAATATTACCTTTGATTGCACATCAAGGGAGGTTGAGTGCTCATCCACCCAGACCTCCAGCCATTGAATCTTGTCTTCATCTTCTTGGAGCCTCCTTTTAGATACCCATACTAAAAGTACATAGAAATTACATTACTTTTGAGGAATACATAATACATAACAAAAACAGACATTAAATGACCATAATAGTTTAGTGACTTTGGAAACTCGGAATATAGTCTTCTAATCTTGCTGAAAGATCTTCAACATCTTCCATAAAGATCTTCCCCATTTTTTCTTACATAAAACATTTCTTTACATCCTGTCTAAAATAAAACATATAATGGGAGAGATCAAATTCATAGTATGGGTAAGAAAGGAAAAATAAAGAAAACCATTTACATTTGAACTTAAAAACATGAACATAAAGTTTACACATCAAAATCTTGAGTTGTCGAATAAATCATGGCAGTACATAAGGCATAGGTCATAAAGGAACATAAGTCATGATAAAATAGCATGGGAATAAAAAATTTAATTGTGTAAAACCATTAATCATATGATATGATTTCCATTGTATCCATGGAATTTCATTCAAGACCATCTTAGTGGACAAAGTCCCTTTCTGAATCGAGTTCACTCATTGTTCTAGTCCTGTATCACTGCACTAGAATAACTTGTCGTACCATCCATTTCTATCTCATGAGATATAAATAATTAACCAATTAACTAGAGGGAGATATAGGTCCCACCCATCTCATTATGAAATAATTCCTATGTGTGCCAAAATATAAACATAAATCATTCATCATAACCCAAAGAATAAAATGGGTTTCATAAACATCATTCCATCATAACAGAATCCATAAATAACAAATGGATATAATTTCATCATAAGAAAATTGAAACCATGTAAATCATAGATACATTATAATTGAAACATACATATATGAAATAATGTAATCTTAGATGGAAAATGGTTTTGATAAAACACTTGAAATGAATTATTGATGAAAATATCATTTCTTCTACAAAATCATTTTCTTTTCACAAAATGCCATGAAATTAAAAAAAATGATTTTGTTGAAAATAGTCATGAAATACTGTAGAGTACGCTGCATGAAAATAAGGCATTATAAAATCATAAAAATCTGTTCATGCTGTATATGTTAAGAAAACATTCTTCTTGTACTTTTAACAGAAAATTCAAAAAGTACCACATATGGTAAACAAAAGAATGATTCCTTGCATAACACAAAGTAAAAGTCCAAGAGGGGTAAACCTGACATTAAAAATACATGTAAGAATATTAAACACTTTATGAAAAACATTTTTTATGGACATGGATGATAAATATAACCCCAGTAATTACTTATGAAAAAACATTCTAGGATAAGAACGAGATTGGAATAGTTATCCATTACCTTAGGTCTGATATGCTTCATACGTAGCCGAACCTCTTGTATAATGATTTAAATAATTTAATTGACTTATTACATAATCATATTAATTTTTATAATATCATATATGGTTAACTTATGACTTTATATTATCTGTTCTTTTCTAAATTCCATGTTAAAGCAGCGTTTTGGGAAAAATCATTCTATTTATAGTACGTGTTTGGACTTGTTTTCTTGATATTATTATTACTTATATCCTGATTTAAATAATTCCAAAATGTAAATAATGATTTATATATCATATATATTCTATATATATATATAACAGATAGATAAATGAAATTAAATACACCATTCATGGAGACGGTAGGTCGTACGTATGCATGAATGATGTTTTCCTTTAATTATTGACTTGAATGGAAGTAAGTATATGACATATATATATATATACATAAATAAAATAGATTTATAATGTCATATATTTAATTTTTCTTCATTATATATATTTTATAATCATTCTTGAATGGTTAACATGGAGAATGAATCTCATCGAGTCGTGGAGACGGTAATCCGTATGTACACACGATTGATGACATCGTTCCCATAATTATTGAAATGAATTGGAGTGGATGATATAATATATCAGAATCATTATGATGTTATAATAACTATATATAGTTATTATTTACACCATTATACTCATCCAAGTAAGGTGGTGGTGGAAAAACATAATACACCACAACATGGAGACGGTATTATGTACGTATGCACGCAAGATGATTTCGTTTTCCAAAGGATGGATAGAAGGTGAAATGGGGTTGTTAAATATTTATAAAATCATATAAGTATATTAGTGACACTGATGTTATTACTTTATAATGAAAAAACACATGAATAAGAAGTTAGAGAAGAAAGAAAACTTGAAAAAATCGGTAGAAGAGATTACCTTTTCATCGATGCAACTCTTTTAAACTTCCTCTTAAGGCACTAGAGTTGGCCTTTTGATGAGACCAGATCATCTATAATGTTTCTAGGGAATCTGATAAGGTAAATGGGTAGGGGATGGCCGAGCTTGAAGGCTCAAAATTGTGTGAAGAGAAGAGGGAGGTGGTTCCCTTTTATAAGGGACGAGAGGGGCACCTTAGGAAAAATGTAAAATATTATTTCATAATTAAGTCATATTTGGTTTATAATAGCTCCAAATTGATTTATTTTGAAGCTAATGTGGGGATGGGTCGAAATACACTCAACCCATAGGTTTTATACAAGTTTAGGTTACTATTTTAACCTTATCATTTAGATTTAACTCTAAGTTAAATAATTTTAACTTTTTTCATGTTATCTTGATTTCATACACTATATGGTTAATAAACTTACTATAACAAGAAACACTAACCCCAAGTAGTTATTATTAATATATATAACCTTAAATAAGTCATTTTTCCAAACCATAGATTTTTAGGAATATAATTACAATTAATAATATAATATTTTTTTAAAAAATTATTTTATACCAATTTAGACACTATTTGGTAATTGAATTTTGTGAAAATTATAACACCATGATTAGTTCCCAAAAGGTTAATTAAATCAATAATAAAATGTAATATTAATCTATAAAATTAGTTTAATTCATAAAAAGTCTGAAATTACATTTTTGGGTATTTATAACATCAATTATGTTAATATTTCATGAATATGGTAATTATTGCATCATCATTGTGTGGTAAATAAATTAAATTATTTAATTTTAAAAAAATTTAAATAAATTACCATTATATAGTAAATCTTTTTATATTTCTAATGAATATTTATAGTCGAATTTATCTTATGTATAACCCTATATTAAAAATGTTTTATTTGTTAAAATTTGATTTTAACTCTTTTAACTCTTCTTTAAATAAAATAATAATAAGTGTCCTCATATAATCTATGTGGACCAAAAGGGTAATATTCTATTCCTAAGGTTGTTTTTGGTCGAATTTAAGTTATCCAATAGAATTAGGAAATGTGTTAGGGTAATAATAATATCATTTTTACCCTTAATTACCCTATTTACTTTTAACTGTGGTAAATAAAAGTAAAAAGTTACTATTCACCAAAAATTATTTTTATCTTATTGAAACACATTTTACTCCGTGATATTAGCCGTGTCTCTCGGATTTTCAAAATTTAACTCACAAAAGCGGTAAAATTTTGTTTTATGTACAATTGAAAATGCTAATAGGAGGTGGGTAAAAGACGGTGAAAAGTTCAATAAAGATTTTATATATCTAAAATTATTATAAAATGACTCCAATGAATTACATTTAACATATATACGTATCATGTATATATTTTGACCTGAAATAAATTTAAATAAAATAAATAATTATTTAAAAAAAAGTCGTTTTTTAAATAGTAACCAAGTGTTTTCACTATTCATCAAAAATTGAATGTTTTCAAAAAAATAACAAAAATTCACCGTATGCTAATTTTGATATTATGAATCCAAAAATGAAGTCCATTTTAAAAGATAAATTTTATAAAATTTATAAAAGTGGTTATTACTATTCATAAAAGCTTGTTTATATAATATTTTAATAACATATCGTTGTTTAGTGAAACACGGTATTGCATACAACACATGCTATCGTGGAAGGTCGCGATTGTGAGTAATGAAATCCAAGTCAAGGTTGCGTGTATTGAAATATTGCTTTGATGTTGTGTATAATAGACTCCAACCATATTTCATTTATACATTGAATATATATATATACACACACACACACTCAATGTTGCGTAGAATAACACGATCCAAGAATAGTGTTGTGTATACTACATGCTAATACGGTGTTGCGTATAGTACAAGATAATATTTGTGTATCATACAACACAAGACATCAAATAAATTAAAAATAATACTTCTCATAAAATCTCGTGGTGTTACATTCTACCCCCCTTAAAATGAATTTCGCCCTATAAATTTGTTGGGGTTATAAATTGTTTACTACTTGAAAGTTTCTTTCATAGATACCAACTGTAGACGCCGGAAAAGTCCGTTGTTCCCAAACGAAGCTCCGGATGCGGAAAGTGAGGTCATATTTGGAGTCAGAAGCATGTTCCGGAGGGCCCGGAGGACTTGCGCAGAATTTTGGAGACCCGCGCGCAATGTTGAAGTCAAGCGCGCAAACCTCTCGGGATGCGCGCAATGCGCTGGGCCGGCGCGCAATTTTGCGCGCCCGTTGCCCGCGCGACTCCCTTGCGCGCCGGGCCCGATTCCGCGCCCGCGAAGGAAATTCCGCGCCCGCGAACCGGATTCCGCGCCCGGGGTTGCCTATAAATATAAGGCGACCCCCGACGTTTTGAATGTTGCCGGAATTCGAAGAGTCGCTCGTTCGCGCAATCCAACCCCTTCCGCGCGCAATGCCGATCTTCAGGTAACCTCCTTTCTTTCGCGCAAGAAAGCCTCGGGGTTCTCCTTCGCGCGCAATCCCTTTGGCTCCTTTCCTTTCAATAACCCTTCACCCAAAGGCATTCGCGCGCAAAAGAAGCCGCTTGCGCACAATTGCCCCCCGGGTGCGCGCAATCCGGCCCGATTGCGCGCACCCCCCTATTTAAAGTGGTCATTCGTTAAAAAATGAGCCGTTTCCCCCGCGCGCTATCCGAAGCCCGGTGCGTGCAATCTCCCTCTTCCGCGCGCAAAGCGCTGGCCGAATTACGCGCCAGCCTGTCCATCTGCGCGCCGACCCGCGGTATTGCGCGCCAAGCTCCTCTTTTGCGCGCAAACCACCAGGGTCGCCCCCTTTGACCCCCTGAGGGTACCCGCCTGCGTGGTGCCCGATGATCTTCATCCCGGGTTCCCGCACCGTGCGTTGTCTTCCCGTGCGGCCTTCCAGGCTCGCGCGAAGTGACACGGACCCATCGGCAGCACTACTTCGTCCCAGCTACAAGACGTTAAACTGTACACTATTCGTCCTGCACGACGTTAAACTGTAATTCATCCTGCATGACGCTAAACTGCACCACATCCAAGCTGCACGACGTTAAACTGCCCAGCATATCGTCCGCGCTGCAAGACGTTAAACTGCCAAGCATCTTCGTCCTCAACACACGACGTTAAACTGTACTTCATCCCACAAGACGTTAAGCCGTCCGCTTTGTCCTCAACACACGACGTTAAACTGTACTTCGTCCGGCAAGACGTTAAACCGTCCGCTTCACCCGATCTCGTGCCCTGCACGCAGGGTCCCACCGGTTTGGATGTGGCCCCCACCCGCTCGTCTCTGCAGGGATGACGGGATTGCCCCTCTTTAGGGACGATTCATGGGAGTGGCCTTCGCCCACGGGGGTAGAGTGTTACAAACAGAACGAACTACGTGGACTTTGATCCCTGTCTCCTAAACAGGGTACGTAGGAAGCCTCTCTGAGGTTCAAGCCCACCACCTGGTCGTCCCGGTCGTATTCACGTCGGTTCGTCCATCCGTGGACCCCTCCCGGGTTCACATTCGCGTCGATTCACCTTTGAATCTGCTCTTGTGGGGGACTGCACATGTGTATCTCCATTGCACTTCCCCACTACGTTTTTTCTATTCCTCCCTTCAACGTCCAGCATGACGTGTAACTGTGATCCACCCGGCCGTTCCATCCCCCTCTGTGCGAGGTGGTTCAGTTCAATCCTCCGCCCGGCGGCCTCGACCTCTTCGTGAGTCGGCTTGCCGATGTCCATCATGACGTTAAACTGTATATCCGAACTACGCTGACTTTGATCCGCGCTAACGCGCGGTACGTATGAAGCCCCTATGGGGTCCAAGAGCTTTACTCCATTATCCATCCTGATCCTTACCCGGGCCGCCACATTCCTGTGGGGTCATGCCATTTCATTCCACTCCACTTTACTCGGGAAGCCGCCCATGTGCTGGCCCCAGCGTCGGAAGTTCCCCGCAAGGGGTTCTGTCATCTGATCCACTCCTCGTGTCGATCAGTCCGATGCCGTCCCCGCTGGACGTTAAACTCGCGGCATACCCCGTGTTAAACATGGGAAGCTGAGGAAAACCTCAGGTAACACAGTTCCCCACACCCAGCGCGGGATGCCTCAGGCCATCACGCCTTCGAGAAGCCCTATTAGGGACAGAAGGCAGACATGCAGAGCCGTAGTGTTAAGACACGCCCCCAACACCCAGAGCCACCCGGTCTCCTCACGGCAGGCTGCTGCCCCGACCAGACTCCTTGAAGCGTCCGGGCGGAAGCAGCGTAATTAACCGGTGTCCATGGAAACATGGCGCCGGGAACGAGATTCACGAGCACATCTTAAATCTATGAGGGAGACCCGGATTAGGCGACGAGTTCCGAGGAGACGTCCACGGAAGGAGGAGCCGACATCCCATCATCCCAGTTTCGATCAAGGAGCAGACGCCCCTGAATATGGGACAGATGCCGCCCGCCTTTGGAAAGCGGGACTGCGGGGCCACAAGACGCGCGCCTATCTCCTCGGGTCGACGGGCGCATGCGCGAACGCGTCCTGGCGGAACAGCGTCGGAACAGAAACCCGACGCACATCCGCACCGAAACAGAAAAATGGTGAACCCGACGTGAATCTCTTCTCCTCAATACGAAGACCGATAGCTTTCAGAGGTGTTGGAAGACCAGCATGCTGCTCGACCGAGCATTCAACAACGGGGCACGGAACCCGCCAGGGGATGGGGAAGGGAAATCAGGCACTCCGTCTCACGACGTCGATGGCCTGGGTTCCCCCCACGGAAGGCGTCGTGGCACTAATGGTTGGTTGTCGATTCCTTTTCCTGTCAGTGTTAATGGGTTTTTCTCCCTGCTTTCAGGAATCAAGTCTCCCAATCCAGTGCCCGATCGCCACCCGCCCACTGGCGCAGGGGTAGGGGAAACACCGACGCGGCTACTCCGCGCGGTCCCGCCCGTTCCACAGCCGTCCCAGCAGCCGCAACTGCGGGACAACCACGCCCTCTCTCCCCCTCGGAGGTCATCCAGAGAAGGGTGATCAACAACTTGGTGCGGAGATATGAGGAAGAGGGAGTCATCCCCACCCGGGACATGGCTCGCCTAGACCTCGAGGAAGCTGCACCTCGCCACCAACGCCGCCCCCGAGGTTCGCGCAGGGAGGCGCTGCTGCCTACCTTGACGTCCAACCGCTTCGGGAGTTTATCCCCAGAACGCTCCGACAACTCCTTCCCCTATGCGGATGAGGTGGAGGAAGTCCGGGACCACCCTATCTGAGATCCGCTCCAGGGATCCGCGATATGGGCTCCCGCCAGGCCACGTCGGCGCCGCTGTCAGGCTTCTCAAGTCGAAGAGCAGGCTCTCCACATGCCTGCACCGCTGATCCCGACTCGTCTGTCCCGACGCCAACGTCGAGCACGAGCGGAAGAGGATGCCCACCTGGGGGCCCTAGCAACAGCGGCCGCGTTGGCTCAAGCCACTGCTGGCTCCAGTCACCAGGCCCCTGCGCATCCTGAGCGGGGGCACTTCTATGCCCGACCTGGATCGAGGCCCCGACCGCCCCAAAGGCAGGTTGGGTCGACTCTCCCGGTTGCTGGTACAGGCAATAGCCACCGCGGACCACCTCGCGGTAGCGCTATTCACCATCAGGGTCTACTCCGTGTGGCCGATCCAAGAGGCATGGGTCATCCCACCTTCCGATCCCGGCCCGGAGGCCTGCCTGGAATCATCTCTCCCCGCGTCCCCTTCGATATTTGTCCCGGTGCGCCTCGCACGTTGGATTCCAGTCCTCTTGGCCCCAGCAACAGTGCGGCCGGAGGACGCCAGGACAGAGATCAGCCATGCCCCGAAGAACCACCCAGGGGCAGGAAGGCGAGGCGTCGACGTAGAGGGAGGAATGTTACGGAATTCCGGACAGAGATCCGACCGGTTCGTTTCTCTGATACAGAGGCAGAGTATGATTCGGCGACAGAGCCCTCCCCCCAATCCCGCCAGTTAGAGGCAGGGGTAGGAATGCGGCACGTCAGCCTCGTACTTCCCGAGAACGAGATCGATATGATCCCCGCTTCTCTCCGAAGGTATATCCGGAGTAGCGAGGGCCTGGTATACCCCCAAGGATCAAACTTGCGGTTGGTACCGGCCCCTCCGGAAGCGCCTTCCGCCTCGATCGGAGAAGCCGAAGACCTTTTCTGGGGACCGACGGTCGAACCGCGATCTAGTGCACCCTCGGCGAGCACCGACGCTACGGCAAGATGTTCGCTCGCCGGTCCGTCCTATCGTGATGTGGTAGCCGGGGCACCGCCACCCTCAGAGGGCGGCCCGGGATATGGAGGCCAATCGGCCTGCTCGCCGTACTCACCGCAGGCCAGCCCGTCGGCCCGGCGGCCCGCCTCGGCACCACTGCCGGTTCCCCGTCCATTCCCAGTCGTTGAAGAGGACCAAGGAGACCTGGGTCCCGAGTTTGAGTCGTGGAGCTTCTGGACCGTCCATGCAGAGGGCCACTTCCCTGAGAAGTTTTGGCCAGTCGCAGGACCGGGCTTTGATGCACCCGAATCACTCACCCCGGATGAGTTCGAATGCTTCCGCAGAACTCTCCGGGAGACTCACTCCGGTCTTCACCGCCTACAAATGCCATATCCCGGGAGTCAAGTGCACCTGGAGGATATTGGTGAGCAGTGCCGTCAAATTGACCTGTCCACGCTCCCCACGGTTCGGCACCCCGGGTCATTTGGGCACCACGAGGCCCTCCAACAACGATGCGTTGAGTGTTTCCAAGTACTCTGCAAGGTTATCGAGGAAGCCACTACCCACGTGTATATCCGTGGATGGGGGCAGTACACTGCCCTATGCTTCAGTGCGATTTGCCGACAGCCCGATTCACTGGGTGGCCCTGAGGGTACATCCCCAGGGATGGAAACGGTCAATATGGCTGACCTGTCGGGGGAGGGGAACGGTTTGGAACTTCTCGACGGGGGCTCTCCCCCCGAAGACAAGCCGTTTTTGGGTCCATCGGTAAGAGTTACTCGTCACCAGAGGAACCTCCTGGGTCTCCCCACACCCACTGAAGCACTGACGTTGAGCCGAAACGTCAGCAAAGGTAAAGAGCACGGCGAGGCTATAAAGCCCGCCGACCCATCTGGCTCCACGCAGAGGGCGGATGAGGATCCCGAGAAGGCTATGCTACGTCAACAGCTCGCCGAGTAGAAGAAGCTAGTTGACCATCTCTTCGCCGAGCGCGCTGCAGAACAGCGGCCTAACTACGGTGATCCTAGGCCAGGACAGCAGGGACAGGAACAACCACCCCTCGATGAGGCTCTCCCGGGCAACCGTGATTATGCCGTGTTCGCCGACAGGAGAGAGGCCATTGCCTATGGCAAGAGGGCACGGTATGTTTCATCACACCCTCCCGAGCGACGTGACTACCTGAGAGACCCCGCTCGGATTCCTCCCGCTGCCCCAAGGGCCGCTCCTCCCGCCATCCCACGAGCTGCCGAGTTCGACGACTTGGTCGACGACCCGATTGAAGGGTCATGCAATGCGCTCGTGGTTAGAGATCCTCGCCAGGACTGGAACCCATGTCCGGACGATCCAATGGTGACACTCATCGCCCGCTTGGAAGCCTTGGAGACTCGGCAAGTGGCAATCCCACCGGACGGCAAGCCATACCCAGCATGGGTGGATGACATGCCGGCGCCTCCGGGATTCGGGAATCCCACTTTCGCCGCCTTCAACGGAACTGGAGATCCGCCACAGCATTTGGCCCATTTCAACTCGAGGTGCGGGCCTATGTTGGGAACTCTGGCGCAGCAGGAGGCCGCTAAGCTTCGCTGCTTTGTCCAGACACTGGAAGGGCCAGCATTTGTCTGGTACAGCCAGCTCCCCGTCGGGTCGATAACTAGCTGGGAGGACCTTCGTAGACAGTTCCTCTACCAGTTCAGTTCCACGACCCGGAAGACGAGTATCGCAGACCTCTTCAAGTGCAAGCAGAGGCCTGATGAGCGAGTCGCGGATTTCGTCGCCCGATGGAAGGGTGTCACGTATTCCCTTGACATGCCATTGACTTAGGAGCAGTTGCTGACAATGTGCGTCGGGAACGTCAAGACCGAGCTAGTCCCTTCCCTGATCACTCAGAATTACCCCGGAGGGTTCAGGGACTTCTCAGAAAAAGCTCAACGTCTTGAGGAAGCCCTGCAACAGGCCAGTCAGGCACACCCGCTGCCTCCTATGATTCCTGCAAGCAGAGCCAGCAGGGCTGAGCCCGCTGCTGTTGCCCAGATAGAGGCCCCCAGGCCGTTGGAGCTGTTGCCGGTGAGGCCAGCTCCACAGCCTCACAGGAATCCGCCTCCACGGGCTCAGTTCCCGGCCCAGCAGTGGCAGCCCCAGAACCGGCCGGCCCCTCCGCATAATGTACTGCCACAACCCAGGCGAGATAATCAGGGTCCACCTCCTCGGCAGGCCCCTCCAGCCCCTCGTCAAGACCACGCTACCAGGGGCCCGCGATACCTGACCTACTCATTTCATGAGGATCAGGTCCCCGGTTATTTCCGGAGCGCCCTGGAGCAGAGGATTGTGCGACTGCCTGAGTGTTGGAGGCCAGAGGAGGCACATCTCACGGATAACCCCCGCTACTGCCCTTACCATCGGGCCCTGGGGCACACCATCCGGCGGTGCTACGTGTTTAAGGACTGGCTCCATGACCTGATTAACAACAATGTAATCAGGTTGTCCCCAGCTCCAGCACAAGTGGCGGGCGTGTTCGTGGGATCAGATGACGATAGCGACAATGAGGACGAATGGCAGCTGGTCTCCGACCGCGGATCCCAGAAGTATAAAAACTGGATGGCCCGCAAGACGATCATTCGCGCCCATGGAATCATCCGTGCGCGCTTGAATCAGCCTGAGCCCCCAGAATCTGTGGATGCTGCTTCAGCATCGTCATCCCAGCCCGCCTCTTCCGAGAAGAGCAAACGGCGGCGGCGCAAGAAGGAAGAGCGCGCCCCGCCAGTTCCGCCACTATCCCGCACTCTCGACGATTTCATGCCCCCGGAGATGGGGATCCCTCCCCGGATCCGCCCAGTGGTGAATGATTCGTCCGATGAAAGTGTTGGGTACGCTTCGGTTAATACCGTCGAGCTGGTGAATCCCTTTTCGGTTCCCGATGTTGAAGAACACCAGGTGGACCTCCCTAGTGTCCCCGATCGTCGCCACCGCCGGAGGAACCACAACAACAGGAGTCGCTGGGGCACAGCAGTTGGTACCTCCAGCCAGGACGTGCACGCCACTGAGACTAGGCAGCAGGCTCAAAACCGAGCTCAGCGCGCGCAGCCCCCCTATCCGGGGATGACGGATTCGCCTCCGCCACTGTTTGTGGTGTGGGACCAGGCAGAACCGTCTCAGCCGCGTCGCGATCAGCTCCGCCCTGCCACGAGTCCATCCCGGCCTCCTGACCCCAGTACGGTGATTACTTCCCGGGCTTCAGCCAATGAACAACGAGATGCGCCAAGTACCAGTCGGCCGCCGGCCCAACCGGCAAGGCCCGTCATGCCTCGAACCGCAGAGCAACCTCCTGCAACCAGGGGCTCGCGCTTGGCAAAAAAGTATGATGTCTTGAAGCACTTGGCTGACATCCCAGCAAGGCTCTCCATCCTTGAGGCTCTGCGCATGTCACCTGAGATGCACGAGGCACTCGCTGAAGCCCTGAAGAGCCCCCTCCAGTTTGAGACAGAGGTTGCGGCTACAGAGGCCTTTCACGCTGAAACGATCGAGGACGCCGAATGTCAGGCAGTTATCTCGTTCTCTGGTATGGATGAAGACCCTCCTATACAGGGGCACATCCGTCCGCTGTATGTTACCGGCCAGTTCAATGGCCTTGAAGTCCGACGCTGTCTTGTCGACACGGGGTCCGGGATTAACCTGATTCCCACTCGGACGCTCCGGAGATTGGATTTGTCTGAGGATGACTTGATTCCCTCCGACCTCAGGATCCAGGGGTATGACCGCACCGAGCAAACTCCGGTCGGTAATATACGTTTGAAGACCTAGTTCGGTGACTTGGTTGCCAACACCAAATTCATGGTAGTCTCTCAAGACACTGCGTATAACGCATTGATGGGCAGGCCATGGCTCCACCTTCATGCGGCGGTTCCCTCATCATACCACCAATGCCTCAAATACTCCCTTAACGGTCGAGTAGGCGTGCTTCAAGGAGATGCCTCTCCTTTTGCCTCTTGTGAAGCCCGCTATCTGGACGCGGACTATTACAAGAGCAAGGATAAGCAGATCCTGGCAGGTGAGGTCGAGCCTGTCGCTGTTGCAAGTGATCCCTGGGCAAGTTTGGATGACGCTTACGTCCTCCCGGTCCATCGGTTGGACGTAGCCATGGTCTCGACGGCCTGTGAGTCTCCCGATGAGATGACCGCGATCGCCCATGCCAGCACCAGCGGCCCAGCAGGATCTGGTAGCCCCAATGCAGTTTCCAACGCAGTCTCTCCCGTGGACGATCCCTCCCCAAGTGGAGAGGACGTGGAAGATGCACCCCCAGCCTTTGAGGAGGGCGTCTCCGCCACGGTTGATGAGTTAGTACAGGTGAACCTTGGAACCGAAGAAGATCCAAGACCCACATTGGTCAGTACCGCCATGCCCTCTGAGGAGCGGCAGCAGTACGTGGACTTTCTCAGGCAGCACCGTGATGTGTTCGCTTGGGGCTATGATGAGATGTCGGGGCTAGATCCTCAGGTAGCCGTCCACCGCCTTGGTCTCCCGGCGAACCATCGCGGGTTCAAGCAGCCTCCCAGGAAGATGCACCCATTCCACGGTGCCATGGTTGAGGCCGAAGTTGACAAGCTTATCAAAGCCACCTTCGTGAGGGAAGTTCAGTACCCCAAATGGCTGGCCAACATTGTGCCGGTCAGGAAGAAGAACGGGCAGATCAGAGTCTGCATCGACTTCCGCGATCTCAACCGCCACTGTCCGAAGGATGATTTTCCCCTTCCGGTGACAGAGCTGTTGATTGAAGCCACAGCAGGGTTCCAAGCCCTCTCCTTCATGGATGGATACTCCGGATACAACCAAATCCGGATGGCCCCTGAGGATGAGGAGTTCACTGCCTTCAGGGCCCCCCAACGTATCTTTTGTTACCAGGTCATGCCCTTCGGCCTGAAGAATGCAGGTGCCACCTATCAACGGGCGATGCACCGCATATTCAAGCCAATCCTCGGCACACTGGTGGAATGCTATGTCGACGACTTGGTAGTCAAATCGCGCCAGCGTCAGGACCATCTCAAAGATCTTGAGAAAGTGTTCGACTTCCTCCGGTCTCGCCGCCTGAAGATGAACCCGTTGAAGTGTGCCTTTGGGGTCACCTCCGGAAAGTTCCGTGGATTTGTGGTAAGATACCGGGGTATTGAGATCGACCCAGAGAAGATCAGGGCGATTAGCCAGATGCCTCCCCCAGGTAACATTCGGGAACTGCAAGGGTTCCAAGGCCACTTAGCCTATATACGCCGATTCATCGCGAATCTGGCCGGAAAGTGTAAGCCCTTTTCTCGGCTCATGAAGAAAGGTGCCACCTATGTATGGGATAAAGAGTGTCAGATCGCCTTCGAGGAAATCAAGCAGTACTTGCTTCAACCTCCGGTTCTGATGCCGCCTGTGTCCGGGAAGCCGCTGGTCCTCTATGTGACCGCCCTGGAACGGTCCCTGGGTGCCCTTCTCGCCCAGAAGAACAACGAGGGAATGGAGAATAGCCTCTATTACCTCAGTCGCATTCTCCTCGATGTGGAAGTCAGGTATTCCCCCATCGAGAAGAGCTTCCTGGCGCTCGTATTTGCCGTACAGAAATTACGGCACTACTTGCAGCACCATGAGGTATAGTTGGTTTCTCGGGTAGACCCGTTGAAATATATCCTGAGCCGGCCTATGTTGACTGGCCATCTAGCGCGGTGGACTGTGATTGTCCAGCAGTTCGACATCAGGTATGTGTCTCATAAGGCCATCAAAGGGCATGCATTGGCAGACTTTCTGGCTGCTCACCCAACCTCCGCGGATCAGCCGCTGGATCTAGGCTTTCCTGATGAGGCCGTCCTCTCGGTCGATCATGCCGATCCATGCTGGCAGATGCACTTTGACGGTGCCTCCCGGAGCCCCACCGGTAGAAGACTTGATAATCCTAAGCTAAACAGAGTGGGCTTGGGTATCGTCTTCATTACCCCGGAGCAAGCCGTGCTGCCATACTCTTTCCTGTTGTCAGAGGGCTGCACCATTAATGAGGCGGAATACCATGCCCTCATCACTGGCCTCGAGTTGGCTCTCGAGATCGACGTGCCCCATCTGTGTGTGAAAGGGGACTCCGAGCTGGTCGTTAGGCAGATCAATGGTGACTATGTTGTCAGGAAGCCGGAACATGTGCCATTGCTGGAGTGCACCCTCCTTCTGATGGCCCAGTTCCCTTCTCGGCCAGAAATTGTCCATATTCCCTGGTCGTAGAACGGTCGAGCAGATGCCTTGGCCAGCCTTGCTGCGTCACTTGCGGAGCCTGAACAGGATAACCTGACCGTCCGCGTGACGCACCGCAGGCTCATCGCTCCCGTTATCCCGGAGGGAGATCGCGGCCCGTCGGTAAGTAATCTCACCACGGTTGCCCCTATGCCCGGAGCCCCGAGTACCCCAGATATGGCAGTCGAACCAGCCCCTGATTGGAGGGCGCCTTTGGTTGAGTACCTCCAACATGGAATTCTCCCATCGGATCGAGCCTAGCGCGAGCGAGTTCGATGCCGCGCATCGCAGTTTTTCCTCTAGAGCAGTCCCGGCCTGGAGCAGATCCTCTACAGACGCGGATTTGTTGGTGTTATCCTCCGTTTCCTTCAGGGGGTTGAGATCCCACGAGTCATGCAAGAGGTTCATGCTGGTTCATGCGGTGCCCATCAGACTGGGCCGAAGCTGTCCCACCAGATTCGGAGGTTGGGGTACTTCTGGCCCTCCATGATCCATGACTGCATCGAGTATGCCAGGAGGTGCCATGCGTGCCAGGTTCATGCGAGCTTTGTGCATCGGCCGCCGGAGCCTCTCCATACCACCAGGTATTCTTGGCCCTTTGCAGTCTGGGGGATGGACGTTGTGGGACCTTACCCGCCGGCAATGGCTCGCCAGTGCCGGTTCATTTTGACCACAACCGACTTCTTCTCCAAATGGGAAGAGGCGATTCCGCTCAGAGAGGTCAAATCCTGTTCGATTGCTGACTTCGTGACCTCCAACATCATTTATCGATTTGGAGTGCCTCACGCTATCCTTACGGATAACGAAGCCAATTTACGAGCAGCCGAGTTGAAGACGTTGTACGCCAAGTACAACATTCGCTCGAACCATACATCTCGCTATCATGCGCAGGCGAATGGACAGATTGAGGCGTTTAACAAGACCCTCTCTAACATTCTGCAAAAGATGGTTGGTCAGAACAAGAAGAGTTGTCCGGACAAGCTCCCCAACGCCCTCTGGGCTTATTGGACGACGACTCGCAATTCCACCCAGATGACCCCTTATTCCCTGGTGTATGGAGCTGAGGTCGTCCTGCCCATCGAGATCTAGTTACCGTCCTTGCGCACTGCGGTCTACGACCAGCAAGCGCCAGACAGAGCTGCTGAAGCCCGTCTAGTCGAGTTGGAAGCACTAGATGAGAATAGACTGCGCGCTTTGCACAACTTGGAGAGGCATCAAAGCATAATGGCTCGAGCTTTCAATAAGAAGGTTCGCCTCCGCTCCTTCCTGCAGGGTGACCTAGTGCTGGCCCTAGGAGCGCCAATGATCCCCGGCAGGAAGCCACCCAAGTTGGAGCCCAAGTGGGAGGGGCCTCTTGTCGTCCACAAAGTTTATCCCAATGGCGCGTACTCCCTAGCAACTATGGATGGTGAGCGTGTCACTCCTCCCACCAACGCTAGGTTCCTCAAGAAGTACTTTTCCTAAGTCCACATCGTCCGCACTGCAAGACGTTAAACTGCCCAGTGTTTGGTACAACATGACGTTAAACTGTACCATCGTCCACACTGCAAGACGTTAAACTGCCCAGTGTTTCGTCCAACATGACGTTAAACTGTACCACGTCCGCGCGACAAGACGTTAAACTGCCAAGCATCTACGTACACGCTGTAGGACGTTAAACTGCCAAGCATCTTCGTCCAACACGACGTTAAACTGTACTTCGTCCGAGCTACAAGACATTAAACTGTTCAGCATTTGTCCAACATGACGTTAAACTGTACCTCGTCCGCACTGCAAGACGTTAAACTGCCCAGTGTTTCGGCCAACATGACGTTAAACTGTACCACGTCCGCGCTGCAAGACGTTAAACTGCCAAGCATCTTCATCCTGCATGACGCTAAACTGCACCACGTCCGAGCTACAAGACGTTAAACTGTTCAGCATTCGTCCCGCATGACGCTAAACTGCACCTCAAGAACTACGTACGGCTTGATTCCCATCCTTATGGGATACGTAGGACCGCCTGAACATTCATGTTTCAGGCCCATCCCCATTTCCCGGGAATCTCTATCCCGCGTTGGGCCTCTGGCCCGAGTTCCCCTCCTTTTTGTGCGAGGCGTGTGGCGTGAGCGGGGGATTATGTCCTCATTCACGTTGGTCTACTGGCCGCGCCATACGCCTCCCCCGTGTGTGGGACTACCTCACACCCCTCATCGTCCTGCATGACGTTAAACTGCCTCTCAAGAACTACGTACGGCTTGATTCCCATCCTTATGGGATACGTAGGACCGCCTGGACGCTTGTGTTTCAGGTCCAGCCCCGTCTCTTGGTTGATCATGGGGATCTGTCGTCTTTTGGTTGCTCTCAGGGTGAGTCCTCCGACCCTTTCCGGTGATCTGTTAACATGTTTTGGGTACTTCGGTCTATGACCCGTAGTGTTGGATTCAATCCCGACAAGTCCTGTGTTGCTTGTCGGGCCTCGCGCTTCCTCTTGTTTGAGCCTTCACTCAAAGAGATCCTCGTTAGCGGTTTGGGTACGATGCCTCAGTGCTCTCCTACCACTCTGGGTTGATTTACCGGAGGGTCCTGGGCCGCAAATCGATATGTGTCCTGCGCTTGAGCGTTTGATGCTCGTTTTCTTGTCCCATTCTAGGCTGACGCGATCGGATGTTGTGTTGCGAATATGGTCAGCGACATCCTTGATCGCCATGTCGGCTCTTTCAGGCTCTGAACATTGGTTGCGCAGTCCTCATCACACTCCGCCTCTATGCGTTGTAGTAGAATCTCGACACTCTCTTCATACTGACCTTCAGTACACCTTTACGCGTTAGAAGGGCCAACCAGGGTAATGGTGTCTTTCGAGGCTCCCACGATCTGAGCACCAAGGATATATGCTGATGTCCTCCCTAAGGGCCATGTGTAGCTGGACCCTCGTCCCCATAAGGAGGAAGGAGTCGCCCGAAAAATCGCGTTCTGGGCCCAGTATAGCTGGAGGCTAGCGTCTCTGCCCCTCGGGTGATGGACATACGCAGGCCCCTATCCCAGGATCCTTCTCCTGGAACCGTGCGTGACCGCAGGGCTGGGTATGTTCCCACCTCCGCTGAGTCCGTCGTATCGCGATAAGCGGATTCCTCCATGGTCCGAGCCACACGACCCTAAACTGTGTTGTCTGGTCCTGCCACACGACCGTAAACTGTGATTGTCTTGGCCGCCCGACGAGAAACGGCACTGCATCGTGATGTTCTCCTCAGGGGACACTCACGTTGGGCGCTGGTTAATAACCATGCCATTCATCAATGCCTTTCATGGCTTGATTATTGTGGCGACGCCAGGGATTTCTTAATCACGGGCATGTCGCTGCACAAAGAAAAACCATCCACCTTTAAGGACAAACAAGAAATATCAAATACCGCTTCTTCTGTGTGCGAGGGTCAGACCCGCACCCTTCCCCATGTTGGTGCCCGATTGTGTTGCTCCACGCTTCCAGAACTACGTGAGGCTTGATTCCCATCTTTATGGGATACGTAGGATCGCCTGGATGTTTGAAACTTCGTGTCCAGCCCCCACCTCTTAGAGATTCCCCCTTCTCTGGGGAATCTGCCGCCTTCGGGTCACCCTCAAGGCGTGTCCCTCGACCCCTTGCAGTGGTCCACCGGTGTCAAGAGTACTCTGGTTTATTTCCAGGAGGATCAGGTTCAGCTTGGTCAGGTTCCTTCCACTTTTCAGGCTTCGTGCTCCCTTTCATTCGGACCCATCGCCTATGCCCTGGGTGGAGCCCCCGTGAGCGGTCTGGACACAATGCCTCAGTGCTCTCCCACCAACTCGGGCTGGTGCCCCCAAGGGCCTCGGGCAGCAAATCGATATGAATCCTGCGCTTGAGCGGTTGATGCTCGTTTGCTGCCTCATTCCATCAACGGTTAGTACGATATTGATGCTGCTTTTCCGCCACGGTCGGCAGTACTCCCATATCGTTACGCCGGTGCCCCCAGTCCTTGAGTGAATGGCCGCATGATTCACATTAAATTTTCCACCTCCCATTCTGACCAGGCGAAACCTCGACACTCTTGACGCTATCCCTCAGTGCATCTTCGCATATCCACTGGATAGGACCACGATGTGGCGTACTTTGAGGTTCTTATGGTCCGAGCTCTAAGACTTTAAACTAAGATCTGCCCCTATGGTCCAAGCTCTACGACCTTAAACTAAGATCTCCCCAAACGGGGTTCTACGTCCTGCATGACGTTAAACTGCACTTTCAGAACTATGTGTGGCTTGATCTCCAGCCTGATGGAGTACGTAGGAACGCCCGGGCATCTCGACTCGGGTCCAGCCTCTGGGATCGCTAAGTCCCGCCCCTCCTCGTCGCCGGCCGTCTGGCCTGGCTTCTGGTAGAGTGGTGCAGTTGTGATACTCCCCGATCCAGCTCGGGATGCCCCATTGCAATGATGGGAAGCGACATTTTCATCGTTAAAGAGGTTATGTGTGAGAATTGTTGTGATTCACGGCCAGATTAGTGCATCCGCCTAATACGCTTTCCCCACGGTGGCGCAATTTTGAGAGCGTTGGATTCTGTCCGAACAAATCATCACTTCGCCCCACGCATCGCATGCCCTGTTGATCTAGATTTCCACCCTTGTGCCTGAAGGAACCCCCAAAGCGGCATTGATGATGACATGTGATCCGCCTCCTGCAATATGAATGATGACCTTCGGTCCGTCTATTGCAGTAGTATGGTCGATTGATCCATTGTCCGCTTGCCGTCTTGGGCATTTCCTGGAAGGCCGACCGTTGTGGATTTCTGAATTCGGGACACACGATTGACCCTTTCTCATTTTCCTATGTTCGGATAAAATCTCAACGCCCCTAGCATTGTCCCGCTCGTGTGTCGGAACAAGTTGAGGGGATGATACATTGATTAGATCTGAGGTCTCCTTTCCTAGGAATGACCTCCCTCTCTTCTTTAGAAATCCAGGCCCAATTACGGATGCCTGAAGCTTGTTTAACGCTCCTGTGAGACAATGAATTGTGGTTGAGCATGTTAAGCCAAAATATGCAGATAAATATGGTGATTCATACAAGTGGATCAAAATATTGAGTAGTGGAAGAAAATGTTCTGGGAGTGGCAAAAACAAAGCCCCTAGGGATTAGCGTGCTGGATAAGTCTTTCTAACGCCGCTACCCTTGGGCTGCCGGCCTCCAGAGCTGCTTCTCGCTCTCTGCGTGCCCTCTCTTCATCGGCGGTCGCAGCACACAGTTCGTCGATCCTGGCTTGTGCACGATCCCACTCGACTTGAAGTGTGACCATCTGTTGGCCCGCCTCCGTCAGCGGTACCTGGGCGTCGATCAGCTGGGCCGTTAGTTGCTCCACAAGCTCAGTGCACGCTGCGACGAAGGCCTCCTTCTCTGCTGCCTGCCCTTCGAGGCGCCGGACTTCCTGCTCCGCCGTGAGGAGCGCCCGCGCGTTCTCCGACACGTCCCGACATTGTGCGACGTCGGCACGCTAGCGGCTCTCGCGCATCTTTTCGGCCATGAAGTCACGGACCGTCAGATGGAGGCGTTGAGCATCAGCTCCCCCGGCACACAGGAAGCGCAGCCAGGTTTGGAGTGATCCCATGCGCCCCAGCCACTCCGATGGGGGTCGCTTGAGGAAGTGCTGGATGCACATCCACCCCCTGCGGCGCGTTATCCGGCTCTCCTCGACCGCCTCCACGTCTGAGTCGTCCATCTCCTCGGGGTCGGCAGGCCGGTAGGCAGGGAAGGCAGCCAACAGGTCTGCTGCAGGGTCCGCCCCTGGGATGTCCTCACGAGGGATAGGTTCCCCAACATTTGGGCGAACTTCTTCTCCCGCTCCAGTGGCGTTGAAACCCTCGTTAGCCCCCGACCTCTCTCCTATGGCAGCACCGCCGGCATCCGCAGCCCCTTGATCAGCAGTTGGTGGGGCCGGCTCGATGTGGGAAGTCTGTTCCGGAGCAGGCGGCATGTCTGCCACCGGTCCACTCGTGGATGGCCCGGGTTCGGCAGCCCGAAGAGCCTGCAGTGTTGAGATCACTGTGCAAGGCATGCCGCGGTTAATCACGGGTAGTCAACAGCAAGCACCAGTAGTAAAGTAAGGAGACTTACGGGAATTCAGAGCGTCATATTCCGCTATCCCGGCCGCCGCAGGAGCAATTGCAGCAGGGGACCCTTCCGCGCTTGTCAATTCAATGATGAGTGTCTGGCCCCCGCCTTGTCCTGCTGGCGCCTCTCCTACTCCTACTGAGGATGCCTGGCCGACATCCACGCACTCCTGAGAAAGGTGGAGAAATGGGTTAGAAGCTGCATAAGAGAATGGATGAAGCAGGTTGAGTAGGGATAGAAGCGGACCTCGAGGAGCTCAGTGATATCAATGTTCCCAGAGCCGGCCACCTCGCCGCTCTCCCGTGGGCTCTCCTGATGGGACCTTCCCTCGGAGCCTTCATCCTCCCCCGTCTCCTCCTCTTCCTCGGAGTCGTTTCTACTGTCATCTTCCTCCGACGGCATCTGTTCTGGAGGGGTCTCTAGACCGAGCATCACCTTCACCAGAAGGGATGGCTCCGCACACCGACCACGTTGGTGCGCGTACTCGTCCATGGCCGTCAGATACGCATACTGCCGGTTGAAGTTCACCCTGTCGGAGATCTGGAGGCGCCCAACCTCTGGCAGATGGATTCCTTCTCTGAGTATCTTTCGCCAGAGGGCTTCGGTCCTTAGTGGCTACCGCAGGGTCATCCAGGCCGACCACAGCGCCGGGAAGACTGCATCGTGGGAGGGTTCGAGCAGACGCCTTACCTGCTTCCCGGGCCGCTCCCCGACCGCCGCATGTGCCCCCTCTCCGGGCACTGAAGTCGTGGCGGCAGCTTGCGATGTGCCCGCCGCCGAAGTCCCTGCCCGCACCGGCTCCGCTGCTCGGCGCGCCTCCGTTCTCCCCCGTGTGGCGGCGCTTCGCCTCCTTCCTTGACGCCCGGTCTCCGCACGGGTGACCTCGAGCCGCCGAACTAGCTTCCGTAGAAGCCCCTCAGGGTACGCGATGGCCCAATGTTCGGCGTACTCGGTTTCCAAGCCTGCGTCGACCCCGGTAGGAGGAAGAGTGATGACCTCGCCAGAGCCAAAAGCGGCGAACATCAGCCACATCTGGCGAAGGACGCCAGGATTCGTCTCCTCCAGGACAGCAGTGAATACCCTCTCCGGCATCCGTTGAAGGCACCCGAACTGCCTGGCGAACCGGGTTGGCACGTAGGGCTCGCAGATCACCTTCCCGTCGATCCGAGCCACGAGCACCCCGCCTCGCATGTTCAGGAAGTACTCGTGCTGCTCCAGCGGACCCTGCCCATTGTCGATCATCTGGCCAACGGGAGTGGGGAACGGGCTGAAGTTGAAATTGGCGTGATTTCCAATCCGAATCCTCACGCCCTCCTCATTTAGGGTCATCGGAGCGACCCCCGCGATGTTCAGCAGGGAGGGTCGCATGCCGTTTCCCGGAAGAATGATGGCGTTTGGAAACGTGTACCCACCGAGGTGAGCAGCCACCCAGCCGTGGAAGAATTGAAAGGGCCCACAGATCCTTCGTGGCGACCCCCCTCGCGAGATGCGTCCCAGGATGGCGTACAGCTTAGCCAACACTGGGACCCCGAGGTCATATCTTTTATTGGCGGCCATGGCGCCCGCCATCGCCAGTGTCGCCGGGCGGACGCCCATTCTCGCGTCCCACACTGGCAGGAGCCACCCACTCAGAAAGGCGGCCAGGAACGCCGCGTACCGGACATTTGGGTCCCGGGCCTTGATGACGCGGTACCCCCATGAGCGGTAGTCGCCCGTCTCCAGGACCCGCCAGCACAACCCGTTCCGGCTCCTCTGAGCCGCGGTCGGGCACCGCTTCCCCCTGCCTGGCATCTTGACCGCTGGGTCATGCTCCAAGAACTGGCCAAACCACTCCTTATAGGCTATGTCCTTCTGGAAGTCCTTGATCCCGAGCCGCTGCGTAGCCAGGTCAAGTAGATTCCATGTCAGAATGGGAGTCTATGACCTGTCTTCCCAGGTGTTCTTCGGAGGCAGGAACTCATCGTACTGGTAACCCTCTAGCGGGATACCTCCGATGCAGTGGATGTCCCAGAGACTGATGCCGACCTCCCCATGGTGAAGATAGAAGGTGTTGGTATCCGGGGACCAGCGGGTGAACAGCTCCGGCCCGAGCTCGGACTGCTGGTAGAAGTGGAACTGCGACGTCCACACCGCCTCAAACAGGCCGATGTACCGCAGCTCCTCCGCGAAGTGATCGCAAGTGTGGTGTACCCAGAACGCCCAGGCCCACTCACTGGTGAAATTGCCCCCAGATCGCAAGTCATAGTCCTTCAGCCAGCCCTTGTTGTCGTCGGTGACACTCTGGCGATATATGCTCGAGTAGAGGGCTGGAGAGTTCTCCGCAGTAGGCTCACTTCCGACGATGGTTCGCGTCCTCGGGTTCAGGACATAGACATCTAAGTGTCTGGTCTCCCTGGCAGGATGCCCATTGTTGGTGATGTTATAGCGGGGAAGGTCGTCCTCCCGAGTCACCCAGGTCCGTGGCGCATCTACCTCGAACCCTGGCACCGGAACCTCATCTAGGATGCCAAAGTTCTAGAGCGGCAGGTTGTCCGATAGCGGATATGTCTTCTGGGCTGGCGTCAGCAAGTCGAACAAGGATTGATTGTTGGAAACAATCTCCTTGGATCCGTAGACCTCCTCGTTCGTCGCCATCTCAGCTCTGCGAGTGGCGGCATCCCCCTCATTTCCTTGATTCGCAGCCATCTCAGAGGCTCCGGGAGTCGTACGGGTTAAGGGATGAAGCGTGCGGAATCGGAAGAGGCTGGTAGAGAAGTTTGAGAGTTGGCGCGCAATCCTAGTGGACGGCGCGCAATCGAGAAGTCCGTCGCGTAAAACCCCGGGTGTTCGCGCGAAAACAGGCCGAAATCTGGATGGGTTTGCGCGACGAATGGGTGAATTCCGCGCCGGAAAGGGCAATTTCGCGCACGAGATCTTGAAATCTTGTCGCGCGGAAGGCCGGTGTACGGTACGGGGGACCCATGGACCCTATTTATAGGCGAGGCCGGGTGTCCGTGCTGCGCGGAATGCGCTTTGCGCGACCGCGACAGCGAATTTCGCGCCCGACACCCCTTTCTGCGCGCCACAGTCTCGCGCCACCCAGGACTTCGGCATTCCGGCGTCTCCCTCGGAACCCGATCGTTGAGACCTCTCGCCGATCAGATTCCGAGGGGGGGCTTTTGTAGATGCTGGAAAAGTCCGTTGTTCCCAAACGAAGCTCTAGATGCGGAAAGCGAGGTCATATTTGGAGTCAGAAGCATGTTCCGGAGGGCCCGGAGGACTTGCGCGGAATTTTGGAGACCCGCGCGCAATTTTGAAGTCAAGCGCGCAAACCTCCCGGGATGCGCGCAATGCGCTGGGCCGGCGCGCAATTTTGCGCGCCCGTTGCCCGCGCGACCCCCTTGCGCGCCGGGCCCGATTCTGCGCCTGCGAAGGAAATTCCGCGCCCGCGAACCGGATTCCGCGCCCGGGGTTGCCTATAAATATAAGGCGACCCCCGACGTTTTGAAGGTTGCCGGAATTCGAAGATTCGCTCGTTCGCGCAATCCAACCCCTTCCGTGCGCAATGCCGATCTTCAGGTAACCTTCTTTCTTTCCCGCAAGAAAGCCTCGGGGTTCGCCTTCGCGAGCAATCCCTTTGGCTCCTTTCCTTTCAATAACCCTTCACCCAAAGGCATTCGCGCGCAAAAGAAGCCGCTTGCGCGCAATTGCCCCCCGGGTGCGCGCAATCCGGCCCGATTGCGCGCACCCCCTATTTAAAGTGGCCATTCGTTAAGAAATGAGTCGTTGCCCCCGCGTGCTATCCGAAGCCCGGTGTGCGCAATCTCCCTCTTCCGCGCGCAAAGCGCTGGCCGAATTACTCTTCAGCCAGTCCATCTGCGTGCCGACCCGCGGTATTGCGCGCCATGCTCCTCTTTTGCGCGCAAACCGCCAGGGTCGCCCCCTTTGACCCCTTGAGGGTACCCGCCTGCGTGGTGCCCGATGATCTTCATCCCGGGTGCCCGCACCGTGCGTTGTCTTCCCGTGCGGCCTTCCAGGTTCGCGCGAAGTGACACGGACCCATCGGCAGCACTACTTCGTCCCAGCTACAAGACGTTAAACTGTACACTATTCGTCCTGCATGACGTTAAACTGTAATTCGTCCTGCATGACGCTAAACTGCACCACGTCCAAGCTGCACGACGTTAAACTGCCCAGCATATCGTCCGCGCTGCAAGACGTTAAACTGCCAAGCATCTTCGTCCTCAACACACGACGTTAAACTGTACTTCGTCCGGCAAGACGTTAAACCGTCCGCTTCGTCCTCAACACACGACGTTAAACTGTACTTCATCCGGCAAGACGTTAAACCGTCCGCTTCACCCGATCCCGTGCCCTGCACGCAGGGTCCCCCCGGTTTGGATGTGGCCCCCACCCGCTCGTCTCTGCAGGGATAACGGGATTGCCCCTCTTTAGGGACGATTCATGGGAGTGGCCTTCGCCCACGGGGGTAGAGTGTTACAAACAGAACGAACTACGTGGAATTTGATCCCTATCTCCTAAACAGGGTACGTAGAAAGCCTCTCCGAGGTTCAAGCCCACCACCTGGTCGTCCCGGTCGTATTCACGTCGGTTCATCCATCCGTGGACCCCTCCCGGGTTCACATTCGCGTCGATTCACCTATGAATCCGCTCTTGTGGGGGACTGCACATGTGTATCTCCATTGCACTTCCCCACTTCCTTTTTTCTATTCCTCCCTTCAACGTCCAGCATGACGTGAAACTGTGATCCACCCGGCCGTTCCATCCCCCTCTGTGCGAGGTGGTTCGGTTCAATCCTCCGCCCGGCGGCCTCGACCTCTTCGTGAGTCGGCTTGCCGATGTCCAGCATGACGTTAAACTGTATATCTGAACTACGCTGACTTTGATCCGCGCTAACGCGTGGTACGTAGGAAGCCCCTATGGGTTCCAAGCTTTTCACTCCATCATCCATCCTGATCCTTACCCGGGCCGCCACATCCCGGTGGGGTCATTCCATTTCATTCCACTCGACTTTACTCGGTAAGCCGCCCATGTGCTGGCCCCAGCGTCGGAAGTTCCCCGCAAGGGGTTCTGTCATCTGATCCACTCCTCGTGTCGATCAGTCCGATGCCGTCCCCGCTAGACGTTAAACTCGCGGCATACCCCGTGTTAAACATGGGAAGCTGAGGAAAACCTCAGGTAACACAGTTCCCCGCACCCAGCGCGGGATGCCTCAGGCCATCACGCCTTCGAGAAGCCCTATTAGGGACGGAAGGCAGACATGTAGAGCCGCAGTGTTAAGACACACCCCCAACACCCAGAGCCACCCGGTCTCCTCACCGCAGGTTGCTGCCCCGACCAGACTCCTTGGAGCGTCCGGGCGGAAGCAGCGTAATTAACCGGTGTCCATGGAAACATGGCGCCGGGAACGAGATTCACGAGCACGTCTTAAATCTATGAGGGAGACCCGGATTAGGCGACGAGTTCCGAGGAGACGTCGATGGAAGGAGGAGCCGACATCCCATCATCCCGGTTTCGATCAAGGAGCATACGCCCCTGAATAAGGGACGGATGCCTCCCGCCTTTGGAAAGCGGGACTGTGGGGCCACAAGCCGTGCGCCTATCCCCTCGGGTCGACGGGCGCACGCGCGAACGCGTCCTAGCGGAACAGCATCGGAACAGAAACCCGACGCACATCCGCACCGAAACACCAACATCATAAAAAAGAATACTAAAAATAAATTTTAAAAACTAATTTATGAAACGTAATGGTTACCCAAATTAACGCATCACTGGGTTTCCACATAGGAGAACATAGGTGAAAATATGGATATGGAAGAGAAATATAACCATCAACTTCTAATAAATAGTGGTAGAGGACGTGGCTATGAAAAATTCAACAATCACAAAGCCATAAATTTGTGATGATCTAAGGTACAATCTGATTCATCAGATATGAGGTCACTAGGAAAACATTTTTTGTTTTCAAGATCATTTCCCAAATGATGAATTTTTTTTAATTAAATGAAATAATTACTTTATTTTGGTACAATCTTACTGTTGCTCGTGCCTTGAACAATTTCCAATTCACCTCTTAAAGAAATGAAGTTGAATTTGTCTTTTCCAAAGTGTTAGCAGATCATGCGATAGAATGATAGGTCATTCCATTTGTCTCAAACATAAAGTTACCATAAGTTATATACATAAGTCCATCTATGGTGAGATTAATTGTATAAGGTTCCAAAAATGGAATTATACTTCATCTATCATACGGTTTAATAAAATAAAACTAGTTTATACTAACCAGGGACATTCTGTAGGCCAGTGGTATGTGATAAATGCCTTTCGCACTTCGGTTGTGGGTTTGATTCCCTCAACTTTTTCCGATGCGACGGGTTGTCTCCCATCCTATAGGTTGTCCCTTTTTATAAAACTACATTATTATAACATTCCTTCAATAATATCTAAACAAGTTCTAGCTTTAAACAATACTATGTATGTCTAACTTAATTCATTTCAATCCTTAGTCTTATCCAAAATACTTCGGTCCAAGCTCATAGTATAAAGAAAATGATTACTTTAATGGTCAGATAACAAGCACGTGAATACTATCATTTATCCCCCAAATATCATAAGATATATCTTGTTGGTCACATTCCAAACATGTGAATTCCTTAATCATGTATTTTTTTTAACATGAATTACCATAGAACTTTAGTGAAAACATTAATGCTATCAAAAGTTAACTCTTTCTACATACTAAGATCCCAAAATATCTATATACTCAATCGATGATATCACATCGTCCTTATATCAGTTACGAGCTCATGAATACTATAAAACATTTCATTTTCTTCTTATCCCTTCATTATGGGCATATCATCCACTTTCCAAAAATATCTGAATAACCTTTTATGGTTACCAGTACCATTCAACATATACTTTCAAATACTCAAGGAAAAACAATAGCGTAACAATCCTTAGATGTTTCTTTATTCCATAGTGCCATTAAATTACCTATACAACATTACTCCTGATAAACATATAATCATTCCACTACCTTCTTAAACCATCGACTGAGCTTCATCATTTTATTCCTTAACTCTTCTTTCATATCATATATCATTTTTAGTCTCCTCATCATCATAAACATAAATGCTACCCATAATACCATGCTGATTCTCTTCATGAGACTTTCCCTTAGGGCATGCCAACGAGCCTATACCCTAGTGGTACAGGCTCCTGCTTGGCATCCAAAAGACCCAGGATCAAATCTAGGTAGGGGAGAATTTCCAGGGCACTGTAGCAGTACTGTAGCAGCAGAAGAACTATAGCAGTGACAACACTGTAGCAGTGGAGGGACTATAGCAGTTATTGTAGCACTAGCTGTACTGTAGAAGGTATTGTTGCAGTGCGGGTACTGTAGTAGTACTGTTCACCGAGGGGTCCTTTGGGCCAAAAAATGGGCTTCTAAGCCTTGTATTCAGGCTACTTGGCCTTGGGCCTTCCTGCTATTTAATGGGTCTCCCTCTACCCAGTCTAAATAGGTCTTTACTTTAAATAATAAATCGAGGCATTGGCCCCATCCTTTTAAATTTAACTTTCTATTAGGGAATTGGTTTTCATAATGCCCGTACATTCCACATATAAGACATTTAACTATTTGTGATGTCTTAGAAATACCATTTTCCTTGTCCATTGTGTTAATCGAACCATTACCTTTGGAATTACTGGCTTTGTGTCCTTCTTTTCCACACCCAAATCATCTTCCAGTTCCTTTGAAACATTCTCCCTGATGCCTCTTCCCACATGATTTACATGAGGGGAATTGAACTTTATTTCCTCTATGATCATCATGAAACTCCATCTTTCTCTTATTATCTGAGTGAGGATACTTACCAAAGTTGAGATTATTGATCATATTATGAGATTTCTGAATAGACATAATAACGATATTTAGACTTCCAAATCCCATTTCATTTGGTTTCTCATGAATAATATCATTCCACTTTCCATCATATCCTTCATTATTGTGAATCTTCTTGTTTCCATCCATTCTCTAAAACCCAAAAGGAATAGTGTGAGAGGAAAAAATCATTCTAGGAAAACAATATAATAAAGGGGGATTACATTCAATATATAACATCTAAGGTTTAATTCTAAGATCATTACCGTAATTTTAGGACTATAACTTATACGTATACTTATCCTTCGGGACATCCCTAGATATACCTTAGGAATATCTCAAAGGATTTCACTAAAGTTTTCGCATCCTAGTTTCCAAAGTTTAACTAAAACTTTCCTCTAATACCAAATGTAGAGACCCATACATGAAGTATATAGAAATTACATTAATTTTTTAGAATACATAATACATAACAAAAAAAACCGAAGGACCGTAATAGTTTAGTGTCTTTGGAAACTCAGAATATAATATTCTAATCTTGATGAAAGATTTTCAACATCTCCCATAAATATCTTCCCCTTTTTTCTTACCTAAATCCTTTCATTACAACTCGGGGAAAAGAAAACATATAAAGGGTGAGCTAAAATACTCAGTAAGGGTAAGCATGGAGAAAATGAAACAAACCATATACATTTGATCTTCAAAACATGAACATAAAGTTTACACATCAAAATATTGAGTTGTGAAATTAATCTTGGAAGTATGTAAGGAATAGGTCATAAAGGATCATCAATAATGATAAAATAACATGGGATTAAAACATTTATTTGTGGAAAACCATTAATCACAAGATATGATTTCCATAGTAGCAAAGGAATTTCTTCCAAGACCATCTTAATGTACAAAGTCTCTTTCTGAATCAAGTTCAGTCCTCATTCTAGTCCTGTATCACTGAACCAGATTAACTTGTTATTCCAGCCATGTCTATATCATGATATATAAATCATTACCCAATGCATTGGAGGTAGATATAGGTCCCACCCATCTCATGCACTAGTTCTCGTTCGAGTCTACCTCAATGCGGTGTTCTCGGGTTTTACCCCTAGGTACATCTCTCCCAGAGCCGCCTCTACCTATTCGTATCTAGACAGGGATGTATTTCTGGGAAAATACACAAAATCCTTAAATTAAAAAAATTCTAGGAAGTTATTTTATATTAATCCTCAATGTCTATCTTAGGGTTGTTTTCTCTAATAAGAGTTTACCAAAATCTAGTTTCCAAAGTTTTTACTAAACTTTCTATGAAACCAACTATAGCGCCCCGACCCCAGAATCCCAAAGTCGGTCCATTATTTCGTATCACTGGCATGATCACACAATATTAATTCTCGAAAGACCTATTAGTTTAGTAGCCTTGGAAGTGCTAGATACATTCATAAAGCTTACATTGCATCAAAAAATCTAGAACTACAACAACATTGTTTCCATAGAAAACACTGAGGTCCCATAAACTATCCCTGTAGGTCAGTCATAATATACTTCTTTACATCCTGGGTAAAATAAAACATAGAAAGTGGTGAGCTTAGATGCTCAGTAACGATAAAAATATAGCGGAAACTTTCATAAATAAGAATAAATATTTAAGGCAATGTATAAGACTAAAACAAAAGCCTTTAAAACTTGAACATCAGCATTATATGTCAAATAAGGCCATTTACTTATTCACATGGATATTCTACTATTCGAAAAATCACATTCAATATCAATAGCCACATTCATAATAATAATATTTATAATGCCAGACTTTCATAAACACATAGTCAAGAACATATGCCAAGACTACAAATAATATTTTGTCAATGTATTGTGCCAAGACACCAGTTTGTCTCATGAGACCTACTGATTCATCGAGGAGCTATAGCAGGCACCACCTACCACTTACTAAGTCTAATGAATTCCCCATATGAAGATGTTTAAACATTACATAAACATTCATATTAAAACTAGCATAAAAATGTCAATACTTTATCCATAAATCATGAATATTGTAAAACTAACACATCCATAGTCAAACATATCAAAAAACCTTCAATACAATATCTATGTCTTGTATCATAATAAATCAAATTCAATAAACTTAAAATCTATCAAAAGATGTTGACATAGATGAAATAAAAATATTTTTTTATAGAAATCTCTCATTCTATTTTGAAATCATTTGAGAAGACATTTATTTTGAAAATATTCTTATTATCATGTAAGGGAAGCTTTGACAATGTTATAACAGGATAAAATATCCATACCCACTATATAAGTTAAAAAAAGACATTCTTACATTGATTTTGTTGAAAAGTTTAAAATGTACCTTGTTTGGAAAATGATAGAAATATTCCTTTAAAAACATTTTATAAAAATTAAAACAAGGGGATAAATGAATTTAATCCATATTCTAGTAAATAGTTAAAAAAATTGGAATATATTTTCAAGAAATAAGGATGTGGATGATAAAGAGGTCGCAGTAGATAATTACGTATAAACAACCTCAGATAATGAAGAGATTGTTGAATTAACCCTTACCTTGTACTTTTCCATGGTCAAGGTTAGGTTAACCTCTTGTATAAGGATGAAATAATTGTTATTAAATTATACAAGAAACAAATACATTAATTTGATATCATATATGATCTTTTAACATAGCTTTGTTAATAAGATATTAGTATTATCGTCATTCTGGGTGTTAACAGATTCAATTTCCTTTATATTATTTTTTCTGTGAGTCATATTTGTTATGGATGGGATGTATCTTATTCATATAGATATTTATATCAAGTTTTTAAACTTTATTTTTAATCATAAAATTAAAAATAGTCCTGAATGGATATGATGGGTAATGAATCTTATCGCGTTCGTGGAGACGGTAATCCGTACGTACGCACGAGCGATAATATAAATCCTTTCATATTAAAATAACATATAATTGGATGGAATATCATATATATAGAATTATTATCCAGTTATATATATTATTTACATCAATTTAACATCATTATTATACCCATCCATTTATTAACGTATTGAATAACAATTACACCATGACGTGGAGACAATAAGCCCTACGTATGCAGGTATGGTGACATGTCATTCAAAGGATGGATAAAATAATGAATATGGTTGTAACATATTTATAATAACATCACATTATCTGGAATATACTATAATTATTATTTTACAATGGAAACACCAAAGGAAGAATAAGTGGAAGAAGAAATGAACTTGAAAGATGTGATGAAATATTTACCTCTTCTTCAGGTTCTTTCTTTTGATTTGATCAAAAGGTCTCCTTAGGATGGAATTATGACTAATAGAAGGCCTCTAGGATAAGTTATGATATTTGAGAGGGTATTTGGGTAGATTTTTTCTGAGACAAATAGCTTTGAATGTGTTGATTAGAGAGAAGGGGGAATTCCCTTTAATAAGATGGGTGAGGGGCTCCTTAGGAAAAGCTAGAAATATTTTTTTAATAAAATCATTTTCGTTTTAAATTTTCTCCAAAGTAGATTATTTAAAGGATAAAGTATTTATGGGTCGAAAACCTCTCAACCAATAATATTTAGACAGGTTTGGGTCACTATATTAACTATATCTTTCATATTTAACTCTTAGTTAAATAGTTTGACATTTTCCATGTCTCTCTGTATTTTTATATTTTATGGTTAATGAACTTACTATATACTTCCAAGAGGACCCCAACTGGTTAATTATTGATACACATATCATTATATATGTCTTTTGGCTGAACCGCATATTTTTAGGAATATAATATAAATTAATAATATAATATGAGTTTTAAAAACACTTTTTTGTCAATTTTGACACTATTGTGTATTTTGTTATTTCTAAATTCATAACAGTATTATTACATAGAAAAAAATTCATCTAACAAACCCTAACATGTAATATTAACGTATAAAATTAGTGGAATTCATAAAAAGTCTCAAATTACATTTATTTGGATATTTATAAGATTAATTATTTTAATATTTCATTAATTAGGTAATTACTACATCATCATTATGTCATAAAAAACGTAAATTATTTATTGTATAAAAAATATAAATAAAAAACCATTATGTAGGAAATTGTTTTATATTTCTAATGAATATTTGTAGTTGAATTCATCTTTTGTATAACCCTATATTAAAAATGATTTAATTATTAAACAATGATTTTAACTCTTTTAACTATTCTTTAAATAAAATAATAATAAGTGTCCTAATCTAATCCACGTAGACCAAAGAGGCTCATATTTTATTCATAAGGTGGTTTTTGGTTGAATTATACTTATCCAATTGAATTAAAACATGTTTTAGGGTAATAATAATATCATTTTTACCCTTAATTACCCTATTTTCTTTTAACCGTGGTAAATAAAAGAAAAAAGTTATTATTCACCAAAAATTATTTTCATCTTATTGAACCAAACTTTTCTCAGTAATATCAACTATGTCTCTTATATTTTTTAAATTCCACTCATAGAAGTGGTAGAATTATGTTTTATATGAATTTACAATTTCTTCTAGGAGGTGGGTAAAAGACAGTAAAATTTCAATAAATGTTTTATATATCTAAACTTATTATAAAATGACTTCAATAAATTACATTGAAATTATATAGGTATTATGTATCTATTTTACATAAAATAAATTTAAATTAAATAAATAATTATTTATATTATAATTCAATTTTAAACAACAATAGAGTGTTTTTCACTATTTATAAAAAATTGAACATTTTCAGATACAAACCAAAATCCACCCTAGGATAATTTTGATAATCTGAATTCAAAAATGAAGTCTATATTACCAAATTGAAAACATATAATTTTCATTTATTAATTGAAAATTGATTCCCGTTGTCAAAACCAAAGGGAGTATTTTTAAGAAATAATAACTATCAAAATATTGACACATGTTTATGTCCAATTTCAAATTGAAATTATTTACAATTACAAGCATTTGATTAAACGGTAAGAATATAATCTATTTATACTTCCAAACCATTAAAATTTATAATTTATCACTATAAATAATTTGATTAAAAAAGTAGTTTTCATTTAAAATATTGTATTTTCACTATTCACTCAAATATGAATGTTAACAGAAAAACACCAAAAAATTATTGAATCTAAATACATATTTCTCGATTCCAAAGAAAAGGTTTATTTTTTAAAATTTAATATTTAAAAGTTTCAAATATGAGATTTAAAAAGGGTTCCCCATTAAAAGGTGGTAAATGTGCATTTTTGAGAAATACTTTTTTTATATTAAAAAAAGAATTTATTCTTACATTATAAATAAGAAACTCATATAAAGGAAACTAAAATTATAAGAACTATATAAAGTTCAAAATTCAGTTAATACAATTCATAACCGCTTTTCAATGGCTAGTTTGCTAAGTCGTGGTGCCCTTCAACTTGGTGTTGCATGTAGTGCAAGTTATTGAATTACTTTGAAGAAATAATGTTCTAGGAAATCTTACGGTGTTACAGTTTTAACAAGAGAAAATAATTTTTAGTTAATAAATTAAACTTCATTGTTATGAATTTGGTAAAATAGATATCATTTTTGGGTTTGTAATATCAAAAGTATCTTAGGGTGAATTTTTGGTATTTTTCAACAAACTATCAATTTTTGATAAATACTGAAAATCACGAAATTATTGTTTAAAACTGACTTTTATTTAAAAAATAATTATTTTTAAATCTATTTTTAAGTAATAATATATAAATAATACTTATATTTGTTCAATCTAATTCATCATGGTTCATTTCATAAGAAAAATAGATGTATAAAATTTTATTGTATTTTTTAACTTCTTTTAACCATCTTCTATGCACATTTGAAAATTTGCATAAAACATAATTTTACCACTTCTGTTAATTGTATCATATAAATCCGAGTGACACGGTTGTCATTAGGAAGTAAAATTTGGTTCAATAGGATGAAAATACTTTTTTTGGTGAATAGTAACTTTTGAATTTTATTTACCACGGTTAAAAGTAAATAGTGTAATTAAAGGTAAAAATAATATTATTATTACCCTAACACATGTCCTGATTCAAATGGATAAGTGTATTTAGACCCAAATAAACCTTGAGAATAAAATATGATCATTATGGTACACTTGAATTCGATTAGGACATTTATTACTATTTTATTTGAAGAAGAGTTAACTGGGAAAAATTCAATGTTTTATTGCAAACCCAATTTTAATATAATATTATACATAAAATAAATTATAATATAAATATTAATTGTAAATATGAAAATATTTCCTACATCATGGTATTTTATTTATAATTTATTGACACTAAATAATTAATTTTTTATGAACCAATGATTATGTAGTAATTACCATATTAATGAAAGATTTAAATAATTGATATTATAAATATAAAAATAAATGTATATTGATACTTTTGATGACATAAAATAATTTTAAAGATTAATAGTACATGTTAGGGTTGATTAATGTTTTTTGAATTAATCATGTTCTGATGACTTTCACAAAAACCAAATACTAAATAGTTTAAAAATTGAATGGAAAATGAGTTTTAAAAACAAATAATATTATTAAATTATATAACTGTCCTAAACATATATGGAATGGACAAATGACTTATATAATAGTAGATATGTCATTAATGAACCACTTGGGTGTCTCATAGAATTTTATAGTAGTTTTATTAACTATATAATATAAATATACAAGGAGACAGGGAAAATGTAAAACTATTTATCTAAGAGTTAAATAAAAAAGATATGATTAATATTAAACTAAGATATTTTAAAACCAATTTGTTGAGATTATTTATACCCCTAACCACCTATGTCTCAAAATAAATTAATTTAGAGCCATTAAAAACTTATTATTATTTTATAATAAAATAATATTTCATGTTTTTTCTAAGGTGCCCCGCACCCCTCTAATATCAGGGTACATCCCCTTCACCCAAATCCACACCTCCAAATCCATTTGTCTCGGCCAACCCCTGCCCAAAATCTCCTCCCAAATTCCCTCAATTAAAACTAGAAACCTTCCCTGGTGAACAAATCCAACCTAAAGATCCCTTTTATTGAAATCAAAAGGAAACACCCAATGAAAATATAATTATTTTATAACCTCTTTCAAGGTTCTTTTCTTCTTCCACTTTCTCATTATTTATTTTTTCCATACCAAAATAATTACTCCAGTACCTTCTATATACTATGATGTTATTATAAATATTTTACATCCATATTACTTATTCTATTAAACATATGAATGATAATGTCACTATGCGTGCGTACATACAATTTATCATCTCCAGGTCGTGGTGTAATTTGTTATTCAACACTATGTTATTTGGAAAGATATAATGATAAGTAATATGTATATAAATAATGAAAATAAAATCCTTATTTATATTTAAAATTAATATACTATCTAATTCCATAGCTTTTAATCATTATGGAAATGATATCGTTGCCCATGTGTACGTACGACTTACCCTCTCCACGACGCGAAGAGATTCATTTCGAAGTTCACTATTCAAGGATATTTTTAAAAATATTTATTATTAATAAGTATGTAATATATGAAATAATAATTCTACTGTAGATATATATATATGTACTTACTTACATAAATCTTATTCACTTACTTCCATTCAATACAATATGAAAGTAGAAACGATGTTTATGCATACGTACAGCCTACCGTCTCCATAAACGGTGTTTTCCATTTCATATATCTACCTATTATAAAAATTTATATTACAAATATACATGATATATAAATCATTTTTTATGTTATGGATATATTTAAACCATGATCTAAGTAATACGATAAATAATAACAAGTTAAAACACATATGATAAAGAAATCGATTATTACAAAAAATGATAATTTAACATGGTAATTATTATAAATGGGTAATATAAACTCATAAATGAATCATGTATGCTGTCATAAATATTAATATGGTTCTCTTATAATTTAATAACATACTATGTTTATTATATAGAAAGTTAAACATACTCTCGACTAATGAAAAGTACAAGGTAAGGGTTAATTCCTCCATTACATTATTATCCGAGATTGTTTATGTGTACGTAATTACTAAGAAATATTTACTATCTATGTCCATGTTTCATAAATGTTTTTTCAAAAGGATTATATTTAAGGTTCCCATTAACTAAAAACCATTTTAAATGGTTTAAATATTGAATCTTCTAAATCCTTCTCATTAATTTTGATGTTTTAAAAATGATTTCAAGGATTTTTTATATCGACATGAATGTTTTAAAATGTTAATTCAATTAAAAAATTTCACAGTGGAATAGGACATTGTGATTAAAAAATATCTTTTAAATTTCATTCTTTAAATGTTGTGTTACTTTGAAATGATTTCATGAAAAACTGGTATTTTACTGAAGGACTTTTACAGATCATTTTCAACTATATCATCATCATTTACTAGATAATATTATTGATTAAGGTTGATTTATTTCAGTAGAATTTTCCATATTTTATTGAATCAGTTATGATATGTTTTATTGTGGATGTGCTATTTATATACCATTCATGGTTTGTGGATAAATTATTTACATTCTATATGCATGTTTTAATACGAATGTTTATGTTATGTTTTAACAATTTCATATGAGGAATGTCGTGGACTTAGTAAGTCAAAGTTGGAGCCCTCTATAGCTCCTCGATGCATTTGTAGGTCTCATTAGACAAACTAGTGTCTTTTCACAAGGCCTTGACAAAAATTTTATTTTTAGTCTTACCATGAGGCATTGCCTATGTGGTAATGATGTTCGGTATTAGGAATTCCCTCAATATGATATTAATTATTACATGTGATTTTTCGACTAGTAGAGTATCCATGTGAATGTGTTTATGGAAATGTTTGATTTATTTTCTCCATATTATATTAAAATTTATTTCAAAAAGGTTTTTTATTTTATTACATGTCTTTCCATAAAATTTTATAGCTCTTTCTAAATTATTTACCCTTACTAAGCATCTATGATCACCCCATTCTTATGTCTTATTTTCCTTGGATTCCAAGAAGTGTATTATTATTTATATATAATGTTCAGATAAGGAAATAATGGAATTATGAAAGGATTATTTATGTTGTGTTGTATGTTATAAATTGAAATGTATCATTCATGTATGTAATCTATTTTCCAAGACTGCTAAACCGATTGGTCTGTTGGGACTTGATTCTTACTAATCATTCTAATGTATTAAAATAATACACCGACTCCGAGTAGCTGGAGTTGGAGCATTATAGTTGGCATCAAAGGACGTTTAGAAACAACCATGGAAAGAGATTTATATAAACTCTGATTAGATACCATTATCCTATGATAAACTTTGAGGATTAGTATAGATGAAATTCTTAGAATTTTTCTAATATAGAAATTTTGTGAATTTTCCAAGCAATGCATCTTTGTATGGATACGAGCAGGTACATGCTGCTATGGCACAGATATAACTAGGAGTGAAAACTCCAACAAAGAGATTTGGGAAGGACCTGAGGTCTGATGGTGCATGACAACGGGCCTTGCCGCACTCTTGGAAACCATACTCCCGGGGGATATACTTAGGATAATTCACATCTTCTTTACTTACCGATATGAAGTATTTATGAGTAAATACTTCCTCAATGAAAACATTTTGTTTGGATTATATATTATATGCATAAACTTTTCAATTAGCGTTATATATTTTACTACTTTGGAATTATTCATTGCGATTCATAAACTAACTTAGTGTGTGCCATTGTTTATAAATGGTTCCCATTAGAATGAATGAGAACTCCAAAAATACGCATGATCCAAAGAGTAAGAAGAATCGTATTTTTCATGGTCCTTAGCCAACATTTAGATGTGAAATATTCTCAAATGTATTCTCATCATATGAAGGAATTATATCGTGTGTTAATAAGATAAGTAAATATTTTTTCGAGTCATATGGCTATAACAGGAGACAAGAGAAGAAAAGGATGGTGGAGAGAAAGATTGATAAAGGGAAGAGAGAAAAGAAGTATTTTCCCATTTTTGAAAACTGTGGATAGAATCATCTAGGTAAATTATTGGAGGGAATGGGAGTTTGTTAAAAGTGTGGAGAAAAATGGAACCAAGTATGTGATTGTAAGTGTATGAAAATGTTTTCAAGTGTAAAATGCTTCATCTCGAAGGTTTTGGGTCACTACGCGAATCAATGTCCCAATCATCAGAGTATACCCAAATGATTCAATTGAATAATAATAAAGTTATGATAATGTTGCAGATAAAGATGAACGATTAGTGTTATTATGTTGTTATTAATGAATTGTGTCATTTGATAATTGTATTAATGATTTCCAAATAAAAATAATTATAGAGAATATAAGGATTGTACTGCAATACTATTTCATTGAAGATTTGAGATTAAATGGTACTATGAAAAGTGACTCAATAGCAAGCTAATATTTTTAGAAAATACATGGCTAAGGAAAGATAAGACATAATATAGTTTTGATACTGAGGTAGTGATTTTTTAATAACATATGAATTATTTGGGTAAATTATATTAGATATGCATCACTACCTTGAAATTGATTAATGATTTGTATATTCCATCATTATTGTAGTTTAAAAAAAATTTGGATATAAGAACTATATTCCAAATTATTTAAGGAATTAGGGAGATTTAATGTAATCAATAAGGTTTTATGTTAATTATGGGTGTTAAAATGTATTTATAGAATACATGATCAAGGTATGCATATGTTATTATGTGGAAACAAGATATCATCATTATGATTACCTTCTTATAAATTGGGGACAGTGTGTTTGGAGAGATTTTTTTGGATTAGACCAAAGTTTGGAATGGATTTGGCTTGATATTGGATACTATTTTTAATGTTAATACATTTTTTATGATTATTTTTGGATTTTTGTAAAAAAGGCAACCTAGAGGTTGAGCGGCAACTCGTCGCGTCTGGAAAGGCTATGACACTCGAACCCGCCACCGACGGGTGACAAGGGTGCATCACCAACCATTGTACCAAGTGATGTCTTGATTTGTATAATGTTTTTTTAATGGGCTAATAAATTAATTATAAATTCATTTTTATGGAACCCTATACGATTTAGATAAATTGAATATTTTTGAGTTCTATTATATTTTAGAATGAAAGATGAGTTTGTGGTGGAAATTAGTTAACGAAAGGAACTCTAGTTGTCATGTATTCTATTTTCAGTTATTCTATGAAAAAATTAGTTCATAAGAATGAGGTAAGGGATATTAAAACCTAAAATGAATTTTCCTAATATCTTATGTTTTGTTGAACCGATGATATTTTAAATCCTCATAGATTTATGGTTTTGAGGCCCTCAATTTTCAAGTATATCTTATTGATGTCCATAATCACTCCCAATAAATATTTATGTTTTTCCTCCAATTATGTGTCTTTATTTTGTACTAATTTCCTTCTTATCAAGATCATAATTTGGTGGTGAATTTTTCATCTTCTCTTTTCCTATTATTAAGACTAAATGTTATTAACCCAATTTCTGATGTGTGTTTTCCACAAAGGTATTTTTATATTGTTAACATTTTATTTTCAATGAAAAATTTTAAATTTCGATGATGAAATATATTTATGGATTTGAGAATTTAACACCCCAATATTTCTTAGTACATTATCTCTTCAAAGTAATTCAATAACTTGCGCTACACGCCACATCAAGTTTGAGAGCACCACGACTTGCCAAACTAGCAATTCAAAATGCAGTTATCAATAGTATTAACTGAATTTTTTATTTTATATACTCCATATAATCTTATAATCCATATTATTTGTTTCATAGATATAATATAAGAACAATTTAATTTTGTTAGATAAAAGAAGTATTTTTCAAAAAATGCATTAATATAGCCTTTTAATGGAGAAACCTTTTTAATAAAAATATTTGAAAATTTTATATATTCAATTTAATGAAATAAATTCATTTTTTAGAATCGGGACAAAAAAAAATTAGTTTCGATAAAAAAATTTGGTAATTTTCTGATAACTTTCATATTTTGATTAATAATGAAAAATATTAAATTTTATTGAAAACAACTTTTTAATTGAAATAATTTATTGTGTTCAATTTTGCATTTGAATGGTTCGGAAGTATAATTAGATTATATTTTTAACATTTAATACAATTTAGTTCATTATAAGTAATTTCACATTTAAAATTATCATAAACACATGTCAATATTTTTATAGTTTTTACTTTTTAAAACACAACTTTTTGTTTTGACAATGGGAATTAATTTTAAATAAATTAGTGAAACTTATATGTTTTGAATTTGGTAAAATAGACATCATTTTTTGATTAAGAATATCAAAATTATCTTAGGGTGAATTTTTGGTTTTTATGAAAACATTTAATTTTTGATGAATAGTGAAAGCACGGCGTTATAGTTTAAAACTGACTTTTATTTAAATAATTATTATTTTTAAATTTATTTTAAAGTAAAAATAGATACCTAAAGACTATATTAGTTCATTTTAAATCATTGGATTCATTTTATAATATGAATAGATGTATAAAAGTTTAATGAATTTTTATGTCTTTTACCCACCTTCTAGGCACATTTGAAAATTTGCATAAAACGTAATTTTACCCCTTATGGAAATTTAATTTCAAAACTCAAAGAGACATGGTTGAAATCATTATGTAAAATTTGGTTCAACAGGATGAAAATAATGTTTTCTGAATAGTAACTTTTGAATTTTATTTACCACGGTTAAAAGTAAAAAGAGTAATTAAAGGTAAAAATTATATAATAATTACCCTAACACATGTCCTAATTCTATTGGATAAGTTTATTTCAACCACATTCATCCTTAAGAATAACATATGATAATTTTTTTCCACTTTGATAACATTAGGATATTTATTATTATTTTTAATTAAAGAAGATTTAAAAGTGTTAAATTCAATGTTTAACAAAAAATCCATTTTTTATATAGGGTTATACATATGATAAATTTGACTATAAATATTCATTAGAAAGATAAAAATATTTCTTACATCATGGTATTTTATTCATAATTTTTATACATTAAATAATTAAATTTATTTATGACACAACGATGATGCAGTAATTACCTTATTAATGAAAGATTAAAATAAATGATTTTATAAATATAAAAATAAATGTAAATTGATGATTTTGAGGATATAAATGAATTTTAAAGATTAATATGACATTTTATGGGTGATAATTTTTTTTGAATTAATCATATTTTGATGACTTTCACAAAATCCAAAAACTAAATAGTGTCAAAATTAACATAAATGAGTTTTTAAAACAAATAAAAATTTATTAAATTATATAATAGTCCTAAAAATAAAAGGATTAGACAATGGACATATATAATATTATATATATCATTAATGAACCACTTTTTGTCCTCTTGGAATTTTATAGTATGTTTATTTACCATATAATATAAAAATACTAGAAGACATGGTAAATGTTAAATTATTCAACTAAGAGTTAAATCAAAATGATAAGGTTAATATGGTAACCTAAACTTGTCTAAAAGATATTTTTTGAGATTATTTCAACCTATAACCACCTATGTCTCGAAATAAATTCATTTGGTGAAATTAAATACCGAATATGATTGTATAATAAAATAATATTTCATTTTTTCCCAAGGATCCTCTCTCCCCTCTTATAAAAGGGAACATCCCCTTCTATCAAATTCAGTCATCCACAACTATTTGGGTCAGCCAATGCCTTACCAAATCTCCTCCCAACATCTCTCACTTCAACTTATAGTCCTTCCCTTGAGTAGAAAGAAAACCTACCTATAATTTTGGTTCAAATCAAAAGGAAACACCCTAAGAAAAGGTAATAATTTTATCTCCTTTTTCAAAGTTCTTTTCTTCTTCCACTTTATATTTCATTGTTATATCCATACTAAAAAAATAAATAAAGTAAATTCTACAAACTATGATGTTATCATAAATACGGTACAACCAAATTCCATATTCTATCCATCCTATGAATGATAATGTCATCATGCGCGTGTACGTAAGGCTTACTGTCTCCACGCCATGGTGTAATTTGTTATTCAATATTATGTTATTTGGATGGATATAATGATGAATAATATGTATATAAATAAAAAATAACATGCATATTTCTCTGTACCATTAATATACCATCCAATTCAACATATATTAATCATTAAGTCAATGATATTGTTGCTCGTGTGTATGTACGAGTTACCATCTCCACAACACGATGAGATTAATTTCCACGTTCACCATTCAATGATGATTTTTAAAATATATATTATTAATAAGTATGTAACATATGAAATAATAATTATAATATAGATATATATATATATATATATATGTGTGTGTGTGTGTATGTATGCACTTATATATATCTTATTCACTTACCTCCCATCTATACTATATGAAAACAGAAACAACATTTATGTGTACGTATGGCCTACCATCTCCATAAATGAAGTTTTCCATTTCTTATATCTATCTTTATAAATATTTATAATCTAGATATATATGATATATAAATCATGTTTTATATTCATGAAGTATTTAAACCATGATCTATGTGATACGATCAAGAATAAAAGTTAAAACACGTGTGATAAAGAAAACGATTATTACCCAAAATGTTAATTTAACATGGAAATTATTATTAAATGGGTAGTATAAATTCGTAAATGAATCATGTATGATATCATAAATATTATTATCATTCAAGTATAGTTTAATAACTTACTATGGTCATTATACATGAGGTTATAGGTACCCTCAACTAATAGAACGTACCAGGTAAGGGTTAATTCCTCAATATCATTATTATACGATTTTTTTGTGTGTATGTTTTTACTAAGTTATATTTATTATCTGTATCCTTGATTCATAAAATAGTTTTCAAAATGATCATTTTTAAGGTACTCTTTAAGTAAACATCGTTTTAATGTTTTAAATATGTATAGTTCTAAATCATTCTCATTAATTTCCATGTTTTGAAAATGGTTTTAAGGATTTATTTATATGGACATGAATGTGATAAAATGTTAGTTCTATTAGATTGATTCAAAGTGGTATGGGAAACATTGATACAAAAATTGGTTTTAAATGTCATCGTTTATAAATTTTGTGACTTTTATAAAATTCCATGAAAATGTGTATTTCACTCAAGGAGTTTTACATATCATTTTCAACTATAACATCAGACATTAATAGATGTTATTCTTGATTGAATTTAATTTATTATAATACAATTTTACATATTGTACTGAATGGGTTATGAAATCTTTTACTCTAGTTGTTCAATTTTAATACCATTCATGATTTATGGCAAAAGAATTGAGATTTCATATGCTAGTTTTAATACGAATGATTATATTATGTTTCAATAATTTCATATGAGGAGTGAAGTGGACTTAGTAAGTGACTGGTGGATCCTGCTATAACTCCTCGATGCATCGGTAGGTCTCATGAGACTAACTAGTGTCTGGGAATAAGGCATTCACAAAGCATTTATTTGTAGCTTTGGATGAGGCCTTCACTATATGGTAATGATGTTAAACTTTTTGCATTCCCTCATTATGAAATTAATTACAACATGTGTTTATTCGACTACTTGAATATTCATGTGAATGTTTTTATGGTAATGTTATATTTATTTTCTCTATATTATATTCATGTTTATATTTAAAAGGTCTTTGTTTTTTTACACAAATTTCTTTTAATGTTTATAGCTTCTACTAAATTATTTTCACTTACTGGTCATCTAAGCTCACCCCATTCTTATGTATTATTTTCCCAGGATTCCATGATGTGTATTGTGATTGATATGAAGGGTTAATCTAAGGAAATAATGGCCTTATCAAAGGATTTTTTATATTGGGTTTTATGTTATAAAGTGTAGTGAAGCATTCATGTATGTAATCTATTTTCCATGATTTCTAAACTGAGTAGTCCTTTGGGCCTTGATTTCTTGTAATCATGCTATTGTATTAAAATAATGAATCGACTCTTGGTAACTGGGGCCGAGGAATTTCAATTCCTGAGTCTGTTAATGACATCCCAAACTACATTATTCCCTCAAGGCATCCTCAATAAACCCATCACTAAGTCCATCGAGACATCATTCCATTTCCACTCAGGAAAGGGTATCTAATTCTAATGCCCTACAGGTTGCTGATGATCCACTTTCACCTACTGATAGGTGAAACATCTCATAAAAAACCCAGAATCATATCTCTTCATACCTAGAAATCAATACTGAAGGTGTAGACCATGATACATCTTCATGACACTAGGATGAATTGCCAAACCATGGAATGAAAGTACCGCAACTGCTATCCATGTATGTCTACTGACACCCATACGGTCCCATAAAAATGAAAGATCTTTTCCTTGCCTATGGTTTATCCCTGAATAGGTCATCTCCTGACACATTCTCTTGTATGACTAGGCCTTTACAATATTATAGTTGCCTCATTCTCACATGATTAAGAAGAGTATAGGTCACAACTATAGAAGACAGAAATGTGTTCCCCTATCTGTCATGCACCATCAAATGCATCTCAGAAAATAGAGCCATAAGCTACCACTCACTATTGGAATTCTGAACTACCTGTATCTGAGTTATCATGCTCAACACATCAGACACTATATTTCCTATCCTAGGAATGTAGGTAAGCTCTAAGTCAAAATATTGATGGTACTCAACCCACCTTCGCTACCTCAAATTTAGGTCACGCTAAGTAAAGATATACTTGAGACTTTTGTGGTCAGTGAAAACCAAAAACTTTTCTCCCAACAAGCAGTGTCTCCAATAGAATATATCATTAATGACTTCATCCAACTCAAGATTATGTATCAGGTAGTTCCCCTCATTGTCCTCAACTATCGAGACCAATAAGCAATGAACCCTTCTCCCGTCATAAGCACTGATCCCAGCCTAATACCTGATGCATCATAGTAAATAGTGTTGATATTGCCGATCTCTAGAAATACTAGTATTGGTGTTGAATTTAACCTACATTTCAGCTCCTAAATGGATAACTCACATGAATCTAACCATAATTAATTCACACCCTTCATAGTCATGGCCATCAGTGGTGATCTTAATTGTGAAAATTCATGTATAAAATGCCTGTTGTAACCAGCCAGCCCTAGAAAACTCTGTACCTCAAAGATAGTCTTCACCTGCTCCCTAGAAACTACAGATCTCACTTTCTATGTGTTCACTGAGACTCCAGTATCTAGGAAAAAATGTCAAATGAAATGAATCTGGTCCATCCAAAAGTGGCATTGTGAGAGCTTTGCATATAATAGTTTCTCTCCCAGTCTACTCAAAATGATCTCAAGATTTGTGGCTTGGTCATTTCGAGTTTGATAGTACACCAAGATATAGTCAATGAAGACCACCATGAATTAATTCAATAATGTATGGAACACAAGGTTCATCAGTGCCATGATTACTGCTAGTGAATTTGTGAGACCGAACGGCATAACCACATACTCGTATTGACCAGACCTGCTCCAAAAGGATGTAAGAGGTGTATCTGATGGTCTAATGCACTAATGATGAAAACTATATCTCAGGTCACTCTTTGAGAACACCTGGTATCCTCAAAGCTGATCAATGAGATCATCAATCCTTATCATGGTATATCGGTTTATGAACATCAACTAGTTCATCTTCTGATAATCCACACAAAGTCTGAGAGTATCATCTTCCTTTTTTGCCAACAGGGTAGGGGAACCCAAAAGAGAAGTACTAGGTCAAATGAAACCCATTTCCTATAACTCCTCAATGTCCTTCTTGAACTCATGAAACTCTAGTGTAGCCATCCTATAATATGTAATGGACACCGGTGCCACTCCTGGAAGAATCTCAAGAGAAAAGTTCACCTCTCGCTCTGGAGGAAAACCTAAAAAGTCCTCTGGAAAGACATCCCTTAAATGATCCACCACTTGATAAAATTCCATATGTGAAGTCCCCTTGTCATCCAGATATAGACTAGAAATATGGGATGTAAATCCTCTTAACGCATGATGCTTGGGTCCCACACTACTCGCCTGGACATCCCATTTGCCCTTATGAAGAAATGATCTGCCCTTGGGTGACATGAAGCTCACCCTACAATGATAGTAGTTGACAACAGCATGAAAGGGAACTAACCAGTCTATTCCAAGAATGATTTCATAGCCAATCATCTCTAATACATAATGGTCCCAAATGAAGTGACACCCACTAACCTCTATATGGAACTCCTTGCACTAACATTAATCATACAAGTCCCTAATGGAGTACCTGACATCAAGATATTAGAAAAATAAAAGATACAGTTCAGAAGGATTTCCATAATAGAGATAGATATAAAGCTAAGGGAATCCCCCATATCGAAAAGATTAGAAGCTAAAACTAAGGTAACTTGGATCATACCTCGAACTGTAGAGGGTCTGGGATCCTGCTATTGCTGGGTCTGCTCCACTACAAAAGTATAACCTACACCGCAGACCTTCCACCCTGCCTGACCATCCTCAGTTGATCCAACCTATTTTCATTGAAGTCCTAGTGCTGGCTACCAAATCCATGACCTCCACCTCAGCCAGAACATCTAGAAGAAATCCAGTTCTCTTACTGATGAGAAACTGGTGGTGCTACTATTGAAAGCGGAGTCATAGAAGAATTCATATTTCCAGCTACTAGTGAGAATAATTGACAAAATCACTAAAGATTAACCATTTTTTCACATGATAGACACTTCATTGGGTCCCTCAGGAAATGTGGTCTCATATGAATGATCTTACTGCACTGGTAGCACACCACCATACTAGCAGAATAAGTATCCTGCCTACTATAATCTCCCCATATAGACTCCATACGGCACTTCCTACTATCAGTAGGAGGGAGACCTACTCCACATGTCAAACTACCCTGGCTCATAACTAAAAAATCCATTAGATTGAACTATGTTATTAGTTCCTGATTGACTATAGAAGTGATGGAAGTCAACCTAAAGATGTTCACCTGAGTTCGGAATTCATGCCTGAGACCATCCTGAAACATCCTCGCCAAATAAAACTCATCACCTCTAAGGACAAGTGTGAAGAATTGTAGATCTGTGAATTGAGAAGAATACTCCATAACAGACAGAGTACCGTACAAAAAATTCATGAACTCTTGGGCTCGATCACCCTCAACGTCTCTTGGTATAAGTAATCAAAGAAGGCATGTTGGAACTCATGCCACACCATAACCTGTTGGTGTCCTGCCTGTGAGATCACATCCCACCATTTCTTGGTAGAATCCAAAAGCATATAGTTAAAGATATTCACCCTCCTCTCTGAAAGAGTCTCAAGATTCTCAGTGATAGAATGTATTTATTCTTACCATGGAAAAATAGAATAAGGTCCTACTTCCCCTGTGAAGGTGGGAGGATGCTGCTTTTGGAAATCCCACATCAACTCTACCATAGAAGGGGCATGATGCGGTACTCCTCGGAAGGTATGTTTAAACCTCATAAAGCCCTCTCAGAACTATGGGTCAACACTAGTGTCTGGAATGAAAGCTGGTGCCAAGACTTCCACAACTATAGGATCTTCTACTAGTCCCTGATCAGCCATATATTGTGTCTGATCACTTCCCTGTAACTAGCGGACAATCAAAGGACATCTCGGTGGCATGAAATTACAAGGTCATGCACACACCTTAGATCCAGATTAACAGGGAATGAAACATAAAATTTATATAAGGGAACAAGAGGATGAAATCATTCATGTTTTTCGAAACATGGATACATGACATGTATAATTCCTACATGGTGTGTCTCCTTAGGCCATCACATGGGCACATACTTCTTCTATCCCAGGTCGTGCATTACCCCACACACATGACGCATTGTTCTAACACATGGTGTGTACTTGAATCTTATTACCCTCCTAGAGTTCCCTTACATGGCTAAGCCAATCGGTTCACCTAAAACAAAACTACACGGCGTGTTAGTGCCAGACATAGAGTGTACTTGAAGGATTTCACATACCCGTTTTGTTTGTTACATGGTCGTTTACACAACTAACCCTTCACAGAGTGTTTATAACAGACATGACATGTACTAGAAAGATTTCACCGACCCGTGTTCTTCGATACATGTCCGGATACATGGGTTACACTGCATTGCATGTTCAATCTTGAAATAGTTTGTATAACTTATGTTTTATCCATCTATTTCGTTTGTCACATGGGTGGACACATGGTCTTGAAAACACAACATCTACATCAAGAACACGACATGTTCCACCAATGATTTCCCAACCCCGTGTCTCTGACCACGCAGCCAGTAACATGGTCAGAGAATATACAATGTGTACATATCAAAAATAGTTCCTTCTCGAATAGAAGGACACGTGGAATGTATTCATAATTACATGTCGTGTATTCTAGGTTTTTTCAAACTTTATGCTGCATAAACTACTATAAGAGACTAGAAAACAATGAATCATATATTAAAGATCCAAATTTCAATCCGTGAGGGCCTTTACTCCCCATGAATCAATGATTGGCATCTTATATGTGTCATACAAAAGGAATAAGAATGTAATTATCCAAAAAATTTAGATCAATGAGGGCCCATAACACCTCAATAACCAATGTTTGGAATTCATTCAAATGAACCCTTACACAATTCAATACCCTATCTAAATTAGGTATTCTATCAAGGTAATTGTCACTACAGAATGCATATCTAGCACAACATCTATCCCAACAACGTGCAATCCCTAATGCACCCTAAATGGCATGGTAGGAATGCATGAAATGTGAATTTTAAAAATTTATTATATGATGTATGAGATGGAATACCCTCATCTCATTAGGTTGCAACGAAAATAAAACCTAACTAACATCCACTATAACAGCAAGATTTATGTGAATCACCCAATAGTGAAATTAAATCATCTGTAAAATTGAAAAACTATAATAATCCCAATATACGAGGTAAATTAGCTTTTCCCTGTACACGGGATAGCTACTCCTGGGAACAGATTCTTACCAAGTGCCTATTTATTCCTATCCCTAGTTATAAGCTCCCAATAGTTAGTCAAGAAGAAAAGAATCCCACTGATACCACTTTGTAATGTCCCGGTTCTGGGAACCGCACGTAGGTGCCCCATACTCAGATGGTCACATGGCTTCAAACACATTTACCCGAACTCTAGATGCTGCCAACTAGTAGTAAGGGAGTTGGGTGTGATTTCGGGGAATATATGCCATCATTGGCAGTGTAACGCTACACAAGTAAAAAATATTGCAATAGCGGAAGCAGTAATAATACCATAAAATTTTAACCAATAGAAGAATTGAATTAATAATTATAGAGCACATATAATTATATATGATGCATGATACATATGTCTAGGAAAGAATCCAAACATGTCACAATGATGGAATACAATACTAATCCAAAGTATAATACAAAGAAAATAAATAGGTCCACTGCATTTCAAGCCTCAGCTTGGTGACATGCTCCCCAGCTCCACAACAATCATGTACCTGAAGTAGAAGGGAACTTTCCTTTATCTATAACTGCAGCAATATAATCTATTTGGGCCCAAAATCATGACACAAATAGGGTGTGAGATGAACCCTGGTAGGAAACCACCCAATGATCTATGCCTAAAAGTTAGTGAATATATATGGCAGACAATAAACAAAATGATGCAGTAAAGAAGGATGTACACAAAGTAACAATCCTACAAATTAAATTGCATTAATTTTTATATATCACGAGTAACCAATCAAAAGCATGCAACCCTATGGGAAGTACTCACAACCGAACCCCTCTGGTTTAACCAAACAACCACTAGCAACCCAGTGGTATTCTCACACAGTCTAACCCCTCTAGTTCAGCTTTATCAAAGACTCTCTATGGAAGAACTCACCATCAATTCCCCATGTGGTCTCATATTGGTAACTAATATGAATTCTGAGGAAGAAATAAATGTCCAATTCCCCCTATTGACCGTATCTAGGAAACTACAGACACTCTAAGGGAGCACACTGTCCATACAACCTAATTTATCACAATGTAACAGTAAAACATACACTCTAGAGACGCCCTCAATGTTCATTCTACCAATGGTCTACTACATCAGGTTCTCATGGCCCCGTGTAAGTCAGTCATTCACAAATGATACATGGAAGCCAAAGTAACCCACATAAACTACTTGGCTAAACAATCTACAGCATATGATATAGTTTCAGATAAAAAACACAACCCTAATAATACTAGGCATGGAAACAAAGCAGCAGTCTAATAGGAAACGTTAGACCAAACGGTCAAAACAAGAAAACATGGGGAAAACATTCATAGAATGGAAAAGTCAACCTTATTCAGAATCAATTAACCTCTATCCAAATAGAAATGGAATAATATGCAATAATAGGTCTAATTCCCATAAACACGCAATACCCCACACAAGGGTATTGGTCACTTTGGCACATATAACTCAAGGACTAACTATGAAAATGCACAAACCACCTACCTCATCATAGTGAGATTGATATAGGTGAACCTCAGGACTTTAATCACCCTAGAATGCCAAAGATCTACAAATATGTTAAAAGCATTCAACTGAGTATGACATGTGAAAGAAGTGAAATAAAAGGATGAGGCTTTAGAAGAAGGAAGAGCTTACCGTGGTGATTCCAACGCAATTGACGATTGTCGATACCCAGAGTGGGTAAAGAGTCAAAGGATTAGAGAAGCACTGATGTTCTCATTCACTCTCAGATGAGATATGTCGATAAAATGACGGTTTTTCCATCATACATGACCCTAATCCATTTAATGAAAAAAATTACACTACCTGTTAAATAAAAGTACATGGATTGTACTTGCATTTACCATCCTCCAATATAGGTGATCTCTAGGTCACAACACACAACCATGTGCTCGGCTATTACACGGCCAACACACGGTCACCCATGGTAACCACGTTCACAAATTATACATAAAGTAAAAGGCATATACACTAAATATTTCCAAAAACATCTCTTTTTCTCAAAAACAACCAGAAAGTATGATTCATACCTGAAAAGAAGATCCCAGTTCATACAATAACTTTAATAATCACTTGATCTTGAAACCTAACCAAGGATTTCCTAAATAATAAAATAATAACATGGAACATATATAAATAATCTCAAAATGATGGAATTCATAATTTAATACATCATAAACAAAATTTCAAGACCTTTTATAAGGCATTTTAACACTATGTGTAAAACTCATTGAATTTTTCCAACTGATTTTCCTCACAATAGCTATCGATATATCAAGGGGATATTTAATTCTATTCCACACCAATCACTTACATATCCAGTGAATTAGTCATATGAAATGGGTGAAACAAAATCAAAATAGACATTTTTATTGAAAAAATAGCTTAAAAATATTAATACATTCCCCAATAAATAAACTCAGTTCTTAATTATTCAGAGTAATATGATGCATTGTATAAAAATTGTACATCCCAGTAAACGAATCATAAAACATCTAAATAAATAATTAGGATGGAATAATTAGAACATATTCCCAATATAGAATAAGTTAATATGAGAATTATTGACATTGATGAATAAAAATAAATTAAAATTTCCTTTAAAAACATATTTAGGAACGAATATTTTTCATTATGAAAATCACATTTTAAAAATAAATATTCCAAAAATAAGTTAAAATAAATTTCCTTTAAAATAAACATGTGAATATGTAAAATAAGTTTTAAAATATGGAGTGTTAATGATGGTGGAAATTTATGTTTAGGTTGTACACGTTTAAATAATGATTTGTCTCATATTTTCAGTATAATATAAATAAGATTTTTTTTAGAAAATTATATTAATATTCCTTTCACAAAATTTAATAATAATTCAGAAATTGGTAAAAATTTTCTTAATAAATATTTTCAATAATATAAAAATCATTTTTGGAATTTTTTAATATAAACTTATTATTAGCGTACTGTTAATTCTTAACTAAAGAGAGAAATAAAGTCATATTTTATTAAAAAAATTCTTAGTCATTTTATGAACCCAAGAGAGGAAAATAGTACTATTAATTAAATGATCATAAATAGCCATATGATAAGAAAACTCATGGGTTTCATTGTTGATAGATCATAATATTCCAACATAGGAAATTTAAAATTAAACAGTCCTGATAAATGATGAGATTGTAAAGTAACCCACTACCATATTGGTAACTTGTGAGTTATAAGCCCCATGAAAGGAATAAATTGAAATGAAACATTAAATACCAAAAGTTAAATTAATTAATTATATATCATATCAAATGGGATGTAAATACACCTCAAAAATGTACATAGTGGTCAATATGCCATACGTTTTACAAAAGTAACTATGAGATATGAAACCCTTACCTTAGGTTTGACTTCTTTATTGTGTATCTGATGGTATTATATAATAAATACATGTTAGATAAAAAAAATAATTATATAAATATAAACATATATTATTTAACATATACTTTTTAATTATAGTCTTTTATGGTCCATTTATCAAGAATCATTTCTTTAAATGTCCGTTTCAAGGGATAATTGCTTCATTTGTTAGGTGTGTTTTAGTTTAATAATTTGATTAATTTTATATTAATCATTGATAAATAATATTCAAAATTATAAACCTCTATATATTTATATAAATTAATATTTCAAATTTAGATTTATAGAATGGATTACACAATACTAGTATATGGAAGGTCGTTCGTACGCATGAACTATGTTTAAATTTTTCGTAATGGTTGGGATGATATAAATTAAATATAAATTCAATAATTCACTATAAATGTTATTTCATATATAAAATTTATGTTATTCAAATATATCGTTATTACCGTTTATGAAAATAAAGAATGAAAAACACATCACATTGCAATGTGCATGCGGTAGTCCACATGTATGCAAGAGAAATGTTATTATATTCCAATAGATGGGAGTGAAAGAAGTTAGATTTGATATTATATTACCATAATTATAGTTATGTTATAAAAGTAACATATATTCATTAAAATTAACATTATCACAATCCATGTTAATCGTTATCAAAAAATGAATCACATCGCTTCATGAGGTGGTAGTCTTCGTACACATGAGGGACATTATCCTATCCCCTATTAAATGGAAAGCAAGAAGGTATATGTGATGTAATAATTATTGAATTGTAATTATTTTATAAAAAATATAAAAAATATGTTAAATCCATAATTATTTCTTGATATTAAAGGCAGTGATGGAAAATTAATTACATTGGTTTGTGAGGCGGTAATCCATTGTACACACAATCAACGATTCTGTTTCAAATTTGATGGAAATGGAGACGGATCTAGGTTATTTCATTAACATAATAACATAATATTATACATAGAATACATGTGTAAATAAATATTAATATTTTAATATTATTCATTGATTTAGAATAAGAAATGAAAAAATTAGGTGCGTTTAATAATTCTACCTCTTTTTACGAGAGCCTCTTAAGGTTTATACTTAATGTAGTAATAAGATTGATTAATAATAAGAATTAGGCCAATATTATTTTCAGAGATATCTAATAAATATATTTTGATTGGTAGTGGCTGAACCAAATGGTTTTGGATGTGTGAAGAGGAGAGGAGTGGTGGTGGCATTTTATAACTCGTGGAGAGGACACACACGGATTTTTTAGAAGATAAAGTGATGCCAACATTTCTCTCAAGAAGAAAGACACCGAAATGGTTTTATATAAAAACATATTGGTGGTAAGGTCTAAATACATCCATTATATGGATTTTGGAACTGTTTTAGGTCATTTCAACACTTCTCTTTTTAGTTTTACCCCCAGTAAATCTATTTTTACCTTCACTACAACAATTATTTTTACGGTTTTCATTATTCGTTGCGGAAAAACATTAAGTTGAACATATTAGATAATATAAATTATTATTATTAAAAATATGTAATATATTTTTCCAAATTTATTACATAAAAGTGGCTGAATTATGTCTATTATTAAATCCACAAATGCGTTGAAAAAATTGTGTTCTCAAACATATACATTCAAATATTTTTAAAAACATTGTATTAGAATTATATATAACATTAATTGAAATAAAATAACTTAAATAAATTGTAATATAATTGAACAAATTTTACATTAAACCCAATTTATAATATAATTTAACCTTGTAAATAATGTAAAAGAAAATGTATTTTTCAATAAAAATCGAATTTTTTACTATTTATCAAAATAATTGTTATTTTTTGAAAATTATAAAAAAAAATACCCAAGGATATTTCAGAAATTATTATATTAGAAATGATGTATATTTTATCACATAAATTTTCTAAATTTTATAATAATTATTATGAAATTATATTTACAAGAATAATGAAATAGCCTTTTCAAAACATATTTCTTTTTAGAGAACATTTATTTTTTTAAATGATTCTAATTTTATTACAATCAATAAATAACCAATAAAATTTTTTAATTTATTTTTATACCATATAATTTTATTTATTTTGTTATTTTCATTCATACGTTTTATCATATCTTCTTGGTTATAATGGTCATGTTTAAATAATAATATTTTAATGTAGTATTTTGTTTCATTTAAAGTTTGTCTTGTGTGCATCACAAGATATCAAAGAGATTGAATTTATTTAAAAATTAAAATAACAAAATGTCTTAGTGTGTAAAATTATATTATAATATTGTTGTTTCATGTCTTATATATTATTTAATATGATGTCTCACTATTGAAAATATAATGGTGTCACATTCTCCCCACCTTCAATATATTTTGTCCCTGCAATTCAACATAAATCTTGGTAATCAAGGGGATGAAATTTGGAAATAACATTACAGAAAAACACACATTATAAAATCATTAATAAAATCTTATCTTTATGTGAAAGAAATATACGTAAAAAGGTCAAATATAATAACACATAACTATGTTTCACAACTTTAGAACCTTGGTGGGAAGAGTACATTTATAAATGGAAGAAAAGTGTAAATAATATTAGAAAGTTATAGTGATCATTTATCTTAAGAAAGAGGATGATCTAAATAAGGTTAATGACCAAAAAAGAAAAAATTAATAAAGGGTGAAAAGACTATAATTTCATCATAAATGAATGTAGAATGGTAACCTTTTTGTTTCAATATCCCTTTCCTAGAGTCAAGGAAATAATTTACTATCTAAGAATATAACGAAATATACTTACATGATATCATTTTATTTTATAAGAAAATATTAATCATTTTGTTTTGATATGATAAATTTCAACTTCATCTCTCACTCTATGAAATGAATATCTAGAAATGAATTTTTTATTCATTAACCTCTAAAATTAACTTTTTTCAGATCATATGATCATTAATAAATTAACATGATATTACTCCCTTTTATACTAAAACAATAATGGTTGGAAAATATTATCCAATATAATAAATTAATGTCTAATACATCAATAGTAACTCTATAAATTCATTTTATCCCATTTTATATATGGTTTGCCTTAAGACTCTTTCGAAATATATATGACCAAGTTCAATTTGAAAAGTCATAGAAGGAAGATCACTAAATAGTCATTTTATTCCCAAGAAAATATATGCAGCTATTAATGTCAAATTCAAAATACTTGAAAACCTTGAACATTATAAATACTTAATTATCATATTCATTCTTCAAAAAATAAAAAATAAAATTTTGGAATATATTCCATAGATACAAACATGCAGTAAACTCCAATAAATATATCATAACCCATAAATTCACAATACAATTTCAATTTCACTAATACTATCCCAAATATATATCTATATCATTTTTATCTTCAAATAGAGAATACATTATGGTTTGTCTTCCCTCAATCATGTGTTTTTTGTAACGATCTACTACCATTGAATCAATTTTCTATGTCATCGGTACAATTGAACATATAGTCTCATATCCTCAATGAATAAAATAATCTAGTAAAATCCTAACAAATTTAAAAAAAAAATTATAACCAAAATATAATTGATAAAATTCACACATTACATAACTCTTGAATCTGAAGATAGATATATTAATAATTCCACTCCTTATGTATTAATATCATAATATTTACCTTTATCACTTAGTTTCTTTTATGGTATATTCCCCTAATGCTTGGTGAATTTATTTTTCTAGTGACCCAACTCCTCTCAGTTGAAGCATTTAGCATTGGAAGATTATATATTTCCCTTTATGTATTTTGGATGATTACATTTATCTATACACTTTTAAAAATTCAAATCCCCCTCAAGAACGTATCAATTTGATTATTTCTGAAATTATTACATGTGAGAAAATCCATCTTTCCCCTTTTCCCCTAATCCATTTTTTCTCTTATATAATCTTATTATCTTTCATACATTTGAATCCATATTAAATTAATAATTATTTATATATATTTAGAGAACATTACATTATGTTCTTGTATGATGAGAATGTTTGGGAGTCTAGTTCCCTTTGAATAATTAGCTTAATCCCCTCAAATAAATTACCATTCAAACTCTATAGACTACTCAAATTAATGTGGTCCCTTCACTTACACTACAAACCATTTCTAAAAATTTCAATAGATTATATTGGATCATAATATTATGAATCATAATATATAATCCCAATATATGTGATCCACTAAAAATTAATTGAGAAATTTATGTTTGTTTTATCCTCAAATCATATAAATGGTTTCATTTTGAATGTTTTTGAATCGTAAAAATATATTAAAATAGTTTTTAATGGATTGTAACAAAAATGTTATTTTTCCAATACATGTACCCAAAGATTTTAAAACTATGTGTGTGTTGAGGGTTATTTTAATATATCAGGTATTTCATGAATCTTTAATGAAAAACCTTTTTCAATTTTTTTAACCATTCATATATCCATTACATAACAATGTTTTCTTATTGTATCAAGATAAGGATGTATTTATAAGAAACACCATGTAATCTCTAACATAACAACAGTATAAGTTGTACTTATCTGAATATCATTAATAAATATCATATAGTTAGGTTCTTTAATGTATGTTTTCCAAAATATAGTTTCTAATAATTCTACTAATCTTCTTATGATACCAACTATAATTACCCCCACCGTAATAGCACAAATTCTGTAGTTACATTATTATATGGGTATATGATACAATGGATCACATCTCAAAAGAATGAATATGTTATTAGTATTACTAGAATAAATACATGCAAGAACTACAAATACAATTGAAACCCTAAAATAAAAAATAGTATTTTATTTTAGATCATTTTTCCCTTCTAGAAAATCCCAAGATATCAATCATAAAACACTTACTAGAATCATGGGGATAAGATTCATAAGAAATTCATGAGCACTAAATAATACTAATTTTATTCTTAGATCAAAATATATCTTCAATAAATAGTATATATTCAATATGGAAAGGTAAATAACTGAAACACATGTTATTTATTCAATAATAAGAACATGAAGAATAATATGGATGTAATAAATGATGAGAAATTAATTCCATATAAATAAAAAAGTGAGATTCAAACTTAAACACACATATTATAAACAATCTAAGAATCACATGGAACATCAATAAATAATATCATTATGAGAGAATGAATTATTTTGGGAATCAAAAACATACTATAAAATATTCGACAAGATAGTTTAAATTTTTTTGTAAAAACCCATTTAATTTGGATAATTTATTTGTCCCATGAGGCCCACCAATGCATCAAGTGGATATGTAATTATGGTCCCCACCCATAACAAAATAAATCAAATGAATTCCTTCTAGGAAATGGGTGACCAATAAGAGTAACAGTGAGAATGGTATCAAAATAGTACATTCTATTCAGCTTTTCCTAACCCATCCATAGAAATAATTTGGATTGGATCAAAAAAAAAATATTTTAGATGGCTCATATGTTAAAATAAGGGGTTTTATCTATGGTGAATATAAATATGTTAAAATAATTATAAAAACATTATTAAGGAAAATATAATCTTCATATTGAAAATATCATTTTATAAATAAAATATCATAAAAATATAAAAATTATTTTCATTGGAAATTTCCTTGGAAGAATGTAATATTAGTTTTAAAACATTTAGTGGTAATCAATGTATAAAATTATCTTCATCTCATTCCAGTCAACCCAAATCTTCCATTCATATTTTTGGTAAAATTATATGGGCAATTGGTTCGAAAAAAATGACAATTTATGTAATTTTTTTAAAATGTAAAACATGGGTAAAAACACGTTAATAAAACCTTTTAATAACGTTAAATTCATCTTCTAATATAATTTTAGAAGGCATTATTTTATAAGAAAATTAATTTTCAGTTGAAAGAGGAATAGTGTTGAATATTCATAAAAAGAATTAACAATCATTTTAAATATCAGAGAGAGAAAAATGGCAATATTACATTATAAATTATTGAATGAATATATTAGAAAAAAATAATCATGATATTATTGATTGATAGATCATAATATTTCAACATTTTAAATTTAATCATAAATAATCCAGATAAATAGATAAATTTTAAATAAACCATTAACACAATGGTTAATTTTTAATCACATGAACAATCTATTAAATAATGTAAAATGAAATTTTAAACACCCTGAATATAAATGGATTCATGATATAATATTTAAAATTTTAATGATATACACTAGAGAGAAAATTAAGTGTTTTAAATGCCATACGTCTCAAAAAACTAACTATGAGACGAGAAACCCATACCGTATTTTTGAATTACATCATATATTTCTTATACTAATATATATAAAATATATTTTTATTATACATATATATTTCATAACCATAATAATATATTTTTAACACTATATAATTAACTTATATTCTTTTTGGATTTGTTTATTAGCATTTCTTTTTATAGAATGAAAACTTCGGGTGGTAATTGCTTTTTTCATTTATTAGATAGTTCAATAATTTTGGACCTTTCATATTGATGATGGTTAAATAATATAATTGTCTCTAAAATAAAATATTTTAATAATATATGTATTTATTTAATCCTGTAAAACATAGATATAGAAAATGGATTACCCTGTTCATCGGGATAGTACGTAGTTCGTAAAAATGAACATTGTTTCCATTTTCTCAAAGAATATGATGATATTAAATTAAATATTAATTTAACATTGATTAATAATTATTTTTCATATAAATAATTAATTTTAATAAAATCCATTCATTTTACCATCCCTCTAAAAATAAAAAGAAAAACATTTCACATTACTACGGTGAGGCTGTAGTCTACACTAACATCCAAGCGATATTATTGTTTTCCAAAGGATTAGAATGTAGGAATTTATATGTGATATTATATTTCCAAGAATATTTTCAGTTCATAAATATCACATATATTAATTAAATTTATCCATACTACCATCCATGTATAGCCTAAGTGAAAAATGAATCCCAAGGATTCGAGAGGTGTTAGTTCATCGTACAGATAAGAGGCATTATCATATCCCCCAAAGAGTCAAGATTAAGAATTTATATGTGATATTATAATAAAAAGATATAATAATTTAATAAATATATTAATTACTTAAAAATACATAATTATATATATCCTCGTGTGGTTGTGATGGAAAATGAATTAAATTCATTCATTTTCTGGTACTCCTCCGTACACACAATCGATTAATTCATTACCCATTTGATGTAAGTGGAGATATATGTGGGTTATTAAAATAACATAATAAAATAGATATATATTGGATACTTGTTTTATTATATTAACATATTTTATGATAATTATATGGATTTGGATGAATTAATAAACAAATACCCACGATTAAGAATTCTAAGAGCCTATATATGTTTAAACCTAAAGCATTATTAATAGATGATTATGATTATAATAAGGCATACAATTTGTTTTCTTATAATTAAATAATATATTTTGGTATATATTGGTAGATACCAATGGTTTTTCAATGTGTGAAGAGGGATGGAAAATGGGTGGCCTTTTAAAATTGGCAAAAAGGAAAAACAATGATTCATAAAAAGACAAAGTGATACCAAGTTTTTCTCACCCTAAAAGATTAAAAATGGTTAATGTTATCACCTTATATATTATAAGGTTTAAATAAGATCATAAAATGGATTTTGGATTTGTTTTAATTCATTTATAAAACTTATATTCTTAGTTTAACCCCTGGTGAACCCATTTTTACCGTGACTATGATAATTAATTTTTTATTATTTAACTATTCAATATTGTAATTTTTTGAAATAGTAAGATAATATAAATTCTTATAAATAAAAATCTTGAGTACATTTTTTCAAAATCATTTTATATAATTGGAAAATTTTAATTTAAAATTAATCCCTCGGATGAATTAAAAAAATGGTTTTAGGAGATTATAACATTCAAAAGTTTCAAATTCCTTACATTAGAATTAAATTTGAAATTAATTTCAATGTACTAAAGTAGTCCAATTGGAATTTAATTGAGCTAATATTAATTTAAAATCTATTAAAAATATATGTTTACATTGTAAATAATATATTAAAAAAGGTGTTTTCACTAAAAATCATTATTCTTTTACTATTCATCAAAAACAATTTAGAAACATTTAAAAAATTAACCCAAGGATAATTTTATCACGAATATTTCAGAAAAAATATTTATTTTGTAAATAACATTTTTAAAATTTGAAAAAATTAATTTTAAAATATCTGTTCAAACCCAACACAACCACCTTTTAGAAAAATAAACTTTTCCGAGAACATTTCATTTTGATTAAAATGATTCTTATATTATTTATCATATATAGATGACCATTGAAAATATTTAATAAATTTTTAAACCGTATAATTTTAATAATTTACTTAATACTTTTGACATTCAGAAACCGAAGAACTCGTTTATAATGGTGTTTTTTAATTATTGTTTTAATCGATTAATGTGTTTCACATAAAGTACCTGATTTCGTCGATGGTCTCCCGAATCTGCCTCTTTGGTTATCAGAATTTATGGAATCTTCGGCTTTGCTGAATCTTACCTTGGTGGCGCGGTTCAAGTATAGAAGGCCTTCAGTTGACGAATTTGACCGATTTGTCTTTGGAGCTTGGGACCTTCAGGAACGTGCGGTGGTGGGGTTACTGGATAGTAAGCAGTTTCTGATTAGGTTTGAATCAGAGGCTGATTTGATTCAAGCATGGGAAAGGGCACCAAGAAATTTCAACAGATCCCGTTTCATGCTCATGCGTTGGTCTTTTGATCTCCATATGAATCGGGATCCACCTTCCGCGGCGGTTTCGGTAAGCTTCCCTAAACTTCCCTTAAACTTTCAGAATCCGTCGATTATTCGTATGTTGGGTAATATGGTCGGTAGATACCTCTGCTCTGATAGCTGTACTGAGGCTATTTGTCACCCCGTTAACCCTCAGGTGTGCGTTGAGAAGGATGCATCCCGTGTTCCCTTTGAGTTCATCTGGATCACGGTTGGTGAGGAATACCGCTACAAACAGCGGGTTGTGTATGAGAATTGGACTGACTTCTGTGGCTCTTGCAAGAGGTTGGGTCACACCGATGAGTCCTGTCCTGTAGGATCTCGAGTTCAAGAGAGAAGGGTTCGTACTAGTGGGAATACTGCTATCTTTAGCACTGTGGAGTGCTCAGAGAGAAAGTCAATGGATCACTGTGTGAAAGGAGTTCGGGTTCAGAATTCTGAAGGACCTGCTGTTCGAGGGAGAGACCTTCGAACGGATGAAGCAGATGGGGAGGCCTCTGTACCTGGACATCAGAAGGTCTCCTTTTATGAGGGCGTCATTGTTGTTTCTTCCTGCTCAGGTAAATCTAGGGAGAAGGAGATGAATGGAGGGCATGCAGTTGATTTGGAACCAGAACAGGTGGGTGCTGTCTTAGGATCTTCTTTTGGGGAGGTGTCTAACAGGGATAGGGCTAAGGTTGTGAATTTCCTTGATTCTATGTCCAGGCCTTTTGTACCCACAAGTAACAGGTTTGAAGGACTTGATGTGGACCGGCTATCTAAGGGCCGTGAGGAGGATTTTTGTGCAGAAGTTGATGGGGAGGCAGTGGTCTTGGGGGACCAGCAAACTGTTTTCCTGGAGAAGGAGCATAGTGCAGGTCCTGGGGAAATTCCAAACAGTGGTGCAAGGTCTCCATGTCTTGTTGAAGGTATCAATCAGAGGATGGGGGAGGGAATCAGTAGGAATGCCTATGGGCCTTTGGGTCATTCTGGTCAAGTGCAAAATGACATTGACAATGGTAATGTCCTGGAAGATCATGCTGCTAAGGGTAAGGGGATGGACCTAGATTCTATGGATGGGGAAGATGTTATCTCTACTGATCAAGAGCCAAGGAATATTTCGGAGGGCACTGGGTCTCCTTTGAAAGATTAGTCGGGGCAGAAAGGGAGTTTTCTGGGAGAGGAAAGGAGAACCTGAGTCATGTTAATTGTTCATATACTGAAATTGTCCAAAAGGGGAATTAGAAGGCGTCTGCTGGGGGAAAATCAGTACCTGCAATGCTAGGAAGGAGGTCACATAAGGATTATTCCTGTCTTCCGTGACCGATGCAGACACGGTTCGCCTCCAAACGGAATGGTGGAGTGGTTCTGGCAGTCAAGAAGGGCAGTGGGATTAAGAAGGCATCCCCGGATATGCAGGTTCTTGAGAATCTCGAGAATCGAATGCAAAGTGTAGGTTTCTGAAGACATCCTAAATGGGAATCGTCTACAGGAGAAGAAGAATCCCGCTTGGGAGTCGGGGAAGACTACGGGTACTATGATATGTGACTTCCTGTTTTTTTCTCTTGTTGTTTCTGCTTACCTGTCTTCTTGTCGTGTTGATGTTGATGATGTTGGGCCTTGTTTTCATGGTTACCGGTTACCCATAAACTGGCTTTTTAGAAAATGAAAAAATGGATTTCAGGTGTTCATTTAAATCTATCAAAGATATAAAATTTACTTTAAAAATAAATATATCATGAAATCATGAAGTGTTTAATTATATGGTAATATTATTATTGTGTGCTATAAATTCTATGAATTATGATGTTTCTCTTTTAAAAATCACATGAAATTCAATGATTAGTATATTCTATATTTATTACCGAATATTAGATAATATATATTTATTAAGATAAAATTCCACTCAATATTTTATAAATTGTTATTATCTATAAAGAACTAGATTTGAAATACTCAGAAACAGAATTATTATAGTGGCAAGGATCCTTAAACATATATTTGTAGAAAAATCTTGCTAATCTCCACGAATATGATATTTTATGGTTGGATTTTGGCTCAAATACCATGTTAAATCCGATCTCCTTTATCAATTGAGTGGATTCCAACATCCTGAAAAAGATAACATTTACTACTCAATGATTTACCACTATAATTTCATCAATCTATATTTGGATACTTATTTACCTGAAAAATTCTTTAATCAATCAAACCACATTCATAAAAACTCTTACGTTATAACGGGTTCCCTCAACATGGGTATATGACTACATCAAGCATATAGTTATTTTAAAAAGATAGTGATGGATGTAAATAATTACATAAAATTTACTTTGTGAAAATTTAATTTTTTTTATTCTTTTTCAATGATATGAAATTATATTTATCTTAATTGTTACTAAATCATCAAAAACAAAAAATCATAAATGAATAAATAAAATACATTCATTAAACAAGTCCTTTTATTTTTAGTTTTAATGCTCGTTAACTTTTATATGTGATATTTTATAATCCAAACTATTAAAAACAATTAACCATCAATAATTAAATATACAACCAACAATGTTGTCATGATATTTTTATACTTGTTGAACCATTTAATGGATGATGGATCAATAGAGACTCTTGGAATACTCATTGAGCCATGTACTAGATTGAGTTGAATTTCCTTTCAAACCCACTTGCATTCATCTTATCTTGTTCCATGATTCTCCTTAACTCAAACCATGTCATCATGGACTCCACCAATTTTATAATACATACACATACCCATGTGAGGTGTTACATGGGACTTATTATTACATATTTATCACTCCAAACATGTAAAAATATGCCCTCATACATTTAAAAATGTAGGGATGGTGTGAAAACCATATAAAAATAATATTTAATAACTAATTAATAAAAAAATCCATTGTAATAGTTATAATTAACTAAATAAATATACCAAACACTCATTAGTTTGTCTCAAAACATGATCTTCAAAAAATACAAAACTTTTGAATTTCAAAACTAAATAACATAACATTAAACTTGATAGAATTTAGAATGAATTAAAATTTAATTAAAATAATCTTATATAATTACCAATACGTCCAATGTATCTGGAAATATTTTATATATAGACTAATTTTTTGGAATGTTTTATAAATTCATTCGGATTAATAGAAATATTAAAATGTAAGAGGGGTTCCAATTGAAAATCATGTCTACTATTCATTCATGTGTTACTATTCTCCCATAGTGACTATTAACCTATTTGTTATTATTCACCCATGGTATTTTTCATATATATATATATATATATATATATTCTATGAGAATTTTTTAATTTTTTTTATTTGTCAAAATTGTGGAAGAACCTCCTGCCACCTCTTGAGAAAGATTTAAATTGATATTTGATACGCGATTATGTATATCATTAACTTGACTCATTGATCATAAAATATGATCATTGTTGTTCATAGTATATTGATGAAGAGTCTTAGAATTACTATATTTTAAATAACTAAAATTATCATGAATGATTAAGACTTTAAAAGTGCCTTTGATCATTATGAAAATATGAATTATCAATAATTGAAAAGAATTAAATAGAAGAATATTTTTAAAGGGACACCTAGAAAAAGTGGACCAAAGAATGAGACCTTCCTAATAGTTCTTATATAAACTTTAGTTGGTTTAATGTTTTGAGACTGATGGAATATATAATATTTTGGGATCTTAGTGAGGTATATTAATTAAGATAACTAGAAGTTGAGAGCTTCACCAACACTATGTACCATCATTTAGAAGTGCTGTTTTTTAAAGGTTGTGGTATTGAATTCTCTGGATTCATATTACTAGAAGTAAGGATATATTGAATTACATATGATTATATAGGATGTCTACTAAGAAGTAAATGTTACATCTATGAGTATGTTCATTAATAACCTATGAATATGTTTTGTTCTAGTGTAAATAATTTTACCATTTCTGTTGGCATGTAGGAAAAGATTTTTTAGGGATAGGTCATCCATATTTATAATATTGTGGTTTCAGAGTTCAGTTTAATCCATAGTTTTGAGTATAGGATATTAATTTTAAATTATTTAAATATTATGATAATAGAGAAAGCATAAAGATCAGAATAATAATTTGGCACAGTAAATAGTAGGTGTTCCATATTGGGATATAACCATGTAAAAATCAATTTATGCTAATTCCTTTACATATTATACCTTGCATGAGGGAGTTACTGTTAAGGGATCAAATTCAATATCCATATATTTTAACTGATAAGAGAGGTTTGATTAATTTAAATGATGAAAAATATAATGTTTAACTAAATTGAAAAAAAATAACCTTAGATTCACCCCCTCCCCATATCAAGGTGGATACATTTTCTTAGGGGACTAATTATAACATTTAACATTGTTTGGTTAATGAATTTTAGCAGTATTATCAAGTAGTTGAAAATTGATAATATGATTACTAATTGTCACTATTCTTTAAAAATATAATCTCAAATTTTACTCATTTAATAGATTAATTGGGAGATTTTATCAATATGTGAAAAATATATATAGAATAAATCACGTTGATACGTAATGAGTTTTAGAAAACCCTATGAAGTAAAACAAACACCGGGATGATTTAATAGTCTATCATATGTGATACAATGATAAATATTATTAGGAATGGTTTTTTAATATTAGTAATTTGTTTATTAATAAAAAATTTATCATTATCTAAAAAAGATATGTAAAATTATCATTCTTTCAAGATGAATTAATATTCTCATAATGCTAAACAATAATTGGACATGAAAAGTATAACACTCGATTATCCCTAATCAATGTTCATCAAGTATTATAATCAGTTATAATGATATTTAATGGTTATCCTGAGTATTATTATTATATTGGGATAAAAAATATGCTCATGAGGCACAAAATTGGCTTTGTGTATTCGATGAACCACAAAGTATACCACATGGAATAACATACAATATTCTATTTGTATACTACTGGTGAATGGTTTATATTTGAATCCCCATATCTATTGTTGGCGATATTCATTGAATTTTAATCATTCTAATTTGATACATTTTGTGACACCCCTATGTTATTTCAATATTATATATTCTGTAATTTTTAGTTATATCAAATAAAAATTGGAGTATTAGTTTTTATATATTTAATTTTGATATATTTTTCTCATATTCATAATTATTAAAAGGTTTACTATTAAGAATGTCGGATTTAGTTGAAATATTATAAAGTAATTGAATAAATCATTATTGGGGATTAATGGTTTCAAAAGATTTTGTAAAATTAATTGTTCAAACCATTTATGTTACACATTTATTTAGGCCATGGATCGTGAATCTCACATTGTTAAAAGATAGCATGAGAGGAAGCTACTTGGGGGGGGGGGGGGTGTGAAACATTTTCCATTACATGGCACATGGTTTTTGTTTTTTATAGTTAAACATGCATCCAAACATTGGGTCTATTCAAATATCATTTATAGTGTGATTTTATTAATTCCCAATTCAATTTGAAGGGAACTCAGTCCTATTTTCCTTCCCATATCACATTCCCAACCAATTGATAACTCAAGGAACCTTCTCCATACATTTATATTATTTAAAATCATTATCATAATGAATTATAGGATATTTTAAAAAGTAAAATACTTCTTTCTACATCCTTATTCATATAACATTTTATAAATTCCTTCCACCAAGATTTAATTTTCTAAAATATATTGCAATAGTTTAATGTGAAAAATTAACAGTTTTAAATTGTCCTAATCACAAGGAATTCATTTTTGGCATAATAGAAATCATTTAATTTTGATTTAGTCATTATATCATCATAGGAGAGTGTGTTTTATATGTAATAGGCGTATATTTTGGTTTATTTACATTTTTGGTACTCTAAATAAGTTTTAGAATCTTCTAAATTCATTTTTTATGAAATTATATTTATTTATGATACCCATTAAGGATTTATAAATAAATAATGTTTTTTTGTACATAGTATAGTTTATTTATTAATGTGTTTTAGTGATTAATTTAATACTAAAGAATCAATTCAATGTCTTTCTTGAATATTCTTATAATGATATTTTAAAAATAATTTATAATAAATGAGGGGTCTGGGATCAGATTTTATTTCTAAAAAGTAATAACCATGTTATAATGGCTAACTTTCAATTACATAATTCTTTTATTTTCACATGACTCTTAAGGGAGGAAATAATTTCTATAAATGTTTTATTATTTCATAGTCATCAAAGAATGTTCGTGGTTTTTTTCCAATATTACGTTAAAGGTTCATTTTGTACATTATGGAAATGATATTTATTGATGTTCTAACACCCTAGTTCTGATACTCATTTATTATAGTTTTAATAGAGGTTTTACTCTTTTAGATATGTTAATTTAATGATCATTTATGATGCTTATTCTTGGAAAATGTTAGTATTATAGAGACAGTGTTGTAGTTTATTTGAGGATTAAATTATATGATTTCATAATACATTGAAGAGATGATCTTGTGACATTAATTTTTTCTTCCCATCTCTACATGTGATATATCAAAGGAAACCTTAGCAGCTATGTAGAAAAGCTAAATGACTATTACCTGATTTTAGATATTTATCTATCTAGTGGATAAAATATGTGGCATGATGGGGATTGATTATATGGCCCAGTTAGAGAAAGATATTCACTTGGATGATAGATATGTTCCCATATCCACCAATATGTTCCAAGATATAAAGACAAAAAAATTATTACATTTAGTAAGGGGTAGTTCCCCATGATTCCTAGTTGATGATTTATTAAGGGATCCCTACTCCATTATTTGAATTCAAACGCTTGTTTTTGAATGATTTTCTCACAACATTTACACAGAATTGTAGTTCTATTATATTATTCTATACTTTCATGGTTCATACTGATTATATTACTTTATTATTATTATTTGGTATAATTTTTAATTTAAATTGAGATGGTATTTTGTGGAAGGCTTTTGGAAAATGATAATTGGTTGGAGTATACTATGTAGTCATGGATGCCCTTCTTTTAAAATGTTTTAACATGTTATTAATTTTAATTTGTGGATTAAATCACTAGGGATAAAAAATTATTTCAACTGGTAATTTAATGAATTGGTTTATTTATTATTTTTCATTCCAAATTAGGGATTTATTGATATATGGTGTTTTAATTATCAAAAAGGATGTAACTAGGAATTTTTGGAAGATGGTCCATGTATAATAAATTTTTAATATTATTTTCATTTTGAAAACATTATATTCTAGATAATATTTAATATATAATTTCTAAAATTTATTATAAAATGAATTTCATAGTATCTTTTTTGAAATATTATTGGCACTCCCAGCTTACACCCTACATGCACACTTGTATGAGGGTATATGTCTCTTAATAATTTATATAGGTTCCTAGGTTGTGATCCTAATTAATTTTTTTATTCATTTACTAAATTAGTGTATGTTTCAAATATAGTGAGTAGATAGGGGTTACATGGAGGTGTTTGGTAGTTATTTATGTTTCTTTTTTATTTTGGGTAATCCAGACAACTACTATATTTTAATTTTATACTTTCTTACTTTTGAATTCATGTTATATATTTTCATCCACTATACAAAATAAAATTAATTGGAATGATTATATTTTTTATTCCTTGATAATGGGATTCATCACTAATGATTTATTAGGTATTATTTGGTTTCTTGATTTAATTATTCAATATTTGGTTATATATAGTATTATGAAAAAATCATTTTATACACATTTTAGTCCAATATATACACTTAATATTATATGTTCTCAACAGTTATTTATTTTTCATTATTTTTAATTTTTTTGGGTGAAATAATTATTATGTGTGTGTTATTTATGTATAGTCACCAGTTTATATCTAATAGGGATCAAGAACAAACTTCAACCAAGTTGGCGTGTCGGACAAGTTGATTTGTTTGGTCAGCCCAATAGAATTTATTGTAAAATGGAATTAAATCACTCGATTTGTATTTTATTGAATCATGGTATAATAGATATAATACTATTCTAACCCTAGGGATTGTTTATAAGTAGATGTATATTCCCCACCTTTTAAAATGGTTCTTGTGTTTCCATGGATAATAAGGATTTTAATCTTAAGTTATTGTTTTTTTCTATTAGTTTTTGTGAATCATTATCTTATAAGATGGTATCGTTATACCTATTGGTTAATTTGAGATATTTGGGATTTTAGTAGTCTTTGGGGTAAAAAAAGAATAACAGAAGTTTCATAGCTAGATCACATAGTCTATAAAACACTACAGAACTCATATAGATGCTTGTAATGAATTTATAGATCATGTTTCATTGTTAGATCATGGATTTCCTACCCGTGTCTCTAAAAAATTAAAAGTTAAAAATCCATTTAGGTTTTTTATTGAGATTCATCAATTTTAATTTGATTCCAAATACTTCTATCATAGAAATAAGGCAATCATTGGTAGTTTTTTATTTAAATGACTTCATTTGGAAAATTAATATTGGATTCATGTTTCCTTTTAAATTTTTATTTTGTTTTAAAAATAGTGTTTGTGTTTTAGAAATATATATTTATGTTAAAAAATAATTTTCAAAAAATTTATGACTTAAAAACTAATTTTTTTTGTTTCTTAATAGAAATTTCATGGATTGATTAGTTCAAAACCAATGTTTTAATACTTATTTGAAAAGGTATTTATAATTTATGGTACAATTTTCATAATTTTATGATTTCATTATGGAATTTAATGAAATTTAAAAAAATGTGGGTTTTATATAATTTTTATGCTTTCTATAGTATGGGGGTTTGTTTTTAAAATATGAATATATCTGTGAAATGTTTTTTCACTTTTTTTAAAAATGTAGTTATGTGTTTCTAAGGATGGTTTATTTTCAAATGTGATTTTAAAATTTTAAAATATGTTTTTTAAAACCTTATCATGATCATATCATTTTAAAAAGTGTGAATTTTAAAATTAAATTGGGTTTTACAAAAATGATTTTAATTTCCAAATAAGAATATTCATTGGAAGATGGAATATCAACTTTTTCATGAATTTTTAAATGTATTCTCATTAGGTTTATTAATAGGGGTAAATTTGGAATTTAATTATAGCTTTACATAATACACTCATTATCAAATATTTTTAGTATTAAAGAATGTAATTTTTTGATGCCTTCATCATTAGTGAAATGTTACTTTTGAGTTTAATCAAATAGTTATGTGGGATTATTTGTTATTATTATGGAGTCAATAATTTTTTATATTCATGTTTCATTATACTTATAGTATTCCTTATATAATCTTAATTATGTAATGTAGAATTTATGTATCTATCGATTATATTTTTGGTGATTCTAATTTTTTATTTGGTGGGATTCATTTTAGATTACTAATCAACCCTTACTCTAAACATAGTGGTGGAGCTAGAACGTGAATCCCTCTTGGAATTCATGATTCGTCACTTGTTTAATCTATGAGGGGATAAAAACCAAATTGAATAAATTGAGGGGTTAAAGGGGTTTGAGAGATACTATAATCCTCAGAAGACTCATGAATCTTTATCAGTGAAATTCACTGTAGGATTGTCTCTTAGGGTTAGTTTTATTTTTATCCATAGCATGTATCCCATGAATTTAAAAAATATAATTTCATTAAAGGACACATTCACCCTATAAATTCACCTATATGATTTTTAGATGATCAATGGTAGGTGGTTGAATAAATGATAAATATTATTTTTTTTTAAAAACAAACTTGGAATCATGTTATCGTATAGTGATGTTTTATATATAAAAACCTTAATGCAGAACAATGTAAGAGAGTATTTAATATATTTAATTTTAACCACATAAAAATAGAAGTTAGGTCTTGGTATGATGTTTTTTTCCTTTCAGATCACATGAATCAATAGAAATATCATTGGATAAAAAATTAAAATGGTTTATCTGTGAACTTGCATGAAACATCTTTCTACAGTGTTTTAATTCATATATTAGACAAGTTAATCCTACACATTAAAATAATATATTTTTGGGTTACAACATAAGAAACGTATTACTTTTCAATTTATCAAGTGTTATGTGTTTTTCTTCTTCCAAACCAAAACTATAACATTGAGAATATCAATTTTTATGGGAAAAACTATATGAAATGTCTCCACTCACTCTCTTCATTTACATCATAAATAATTACATCTATGAAATATTACAATAATAAATTTTTTATCACTATTTCTTCTATGAGAAGATAATTTAAAAATTACCTATTAATCTCAAAGGTACCCTCAATAATATTTAACAGTCCTTTTTTAACTAACAGCTTCACTTCTATATCTTATAATATATATTCTTAGAGATACATGATTCTCTTATCATGATATTTCTTATACTTTTCCAATCATATTCATGTAATAATATAGTTATTTATATTATAATTTCAATTCCTTAAATAATAATATGAATGTTCTTCATGTTATTTTAATTATTATGGACATTTCCTTCAAAATTAAAATTCCTTGATCAAACACATATAATAACTACATAAATAAAACTTCTCTCTCTTCCAATATTGTATCTACTTATTCAGCCATGGAAGAAACATTTATTTTATGTAGTGTAACTTTTTACGCCATGTCTAATATTTTATAGAAAGAATCAACTCTAAACCAACAAATCATGAAATATAATATTTGAATAACATTTCACTTCAACCTATGTAATAATAACACTAATTGATAACTATATTTGAAATGATGAAAAATAACTCATCGTGACTCAGATGACTTTGTTTTTCCATAATAATTTATAATTTTGGAGACTCCAAAATATTTAATTATTCTTGTAATGAAAAATTGATTCTTATGTAATGGTAATAATTATATGGATAACATCCACAATTTCATCCTATGACACTAATGCAATATCCAAATTATGATTTTATGGATTCACACTTCGATTTATCCATAGATTACCATTATATAGTCTTAATTAAGCAATGTAATTTTTATGGTGTCATTATTATGGTAGGTGATCTATATAGTGTCATATTTATTAAAGGCGATCCATACATTGTCAAATTTACCACACATAATCCTTACTCATGCCTTGATGCTTATGAGCCTTCATGTTTTCTGGCTTTCATTCTAACATGGGTTTATTCATATATAGGTCTCTCTCTATATAGAAATATCATCCTTATGGGAATTAGTAGAATCATCCTTATGAATTTGTATACAATGAAATATTTTATAAATATAATTTTAAAATCTAGATACTACTTTAGAGATATTATAACTTATTTTAACACTTTAAAACATTTCCACCCTTTTAGAAATCCTTTTCCTAGAACATAAAACATAATATAATTTGAGTTTGAACATTATTTATTCATTGAAAATAAATTCCAACATAATAAAATCATATCCACTACAAAATTTATCAAACAATACCCCTATATAATGTCCATATTCTAGAGGTGCTTCATAAATATCAATTCACATTTCCTTTATCTCAGATATTTAAAAATCTCTCACATATATCATATTTAAATTAAACTTTTCCCAACTCAAGAATTAGTCTCAAATATCTAACCATCTTTTAATTTTTTGGCAGTGAAATCACATAAAACACTTGAAAACTGAAATAAAATATTACTAAATCATCATTAAATTATTATAATACCACCTGAGAAAACATGAATATGGAAGAAACCGCATTTTAGTACAATAGTATGTATTTTAAAAAAGAAGTTATTTTATATTCATTTCTTCCAAAACTGAATAATTTTGATTATTATATAAATATTTCATCATCATCATCATCATCATCATAAATATTTCATCATCAATATTATCACAATAAAATCTAATCATATCTTCTAAAAAACCCACGGAAACTGTAAAAATGAAAATCATGTATACAGATAAAAAAGTTTGAATAGTTCACAATTGCACAATGACAAATTCATAGAATACATATTTTAATAACTCTATCAAAAAACACACTCTCCCCTTAACAGATAAATCCAAAAAAAATTCAACATATATCAATGGATTAATCCATTTATGATTTTTATTCTCCTTTATAATTTCATTAAAAACTATTCATAATGGGATTTATATTTTCTTTTTTACCCCTATTTAATAAATAATAATATAATGAAAATAGGGATAGTGGGGACTCACACACCATACCTAATCATAGAGATGGTTGAGGTTGGAAAAAATAATAATAACATAATTTGGAAAATAATATTTAGGCAATGTCTTCGTGAATAGATTAGCTATTTCATCCTTTGTATAAAGTAATTTCTGATTTGATTAATTTATTTACAAAAGACCATTAATGAAGTTATACTTAATATCAATGTTAATGGATATTTAATGATGAATATAATTACATGAAATATTTATATGAAATTTATTATCAAATCAAATATGTTGTGAAAACCTCACATCAATATTGAGATCCTATAACTAGTTCTTCATTCACATCATTTTGGTGGTCGCATGAGTAGCATCCAAGTATTACAATTAATTTGTTCTCATGGGGATAGTACTCTACATAATAGTGTTCCAATAATATAATTATCTATGAGTTCAGAAACTATTTTAGATGTTGTCCTTCTACCATCAATACAACATACCAAAACTACATCTATATAAACAAATATTTCAAGCTTCCATTTGGTATCATAGTTCATGTCAAACCATGGTGCATCTTTGATGTACCAATGAATAATATTGATAAAACAAAAAATATTCTATTTTGGATAACATTGATACTATATACAAAGTGTAACCATATAAACTATATTTAGACATATATAAGTCAAGTACACAAGGCTTCTGATCAGATTTTCGAATTTCTTTGGATTAACATAAATTCCATTCATATCTTTGGAAAACATTATTCCCACTAATATTTGGGAAGAATACTGATTAAAATCCACCTGTACAAGACTTTTTAACAATCCCCTATAAATATCTATTCAGAAGGAACATTTTAATCCCTCTCCTTATACACTTTTATTCCAATAAAAAAACACATTTCATTGAGCATGGCCATTTCAAAAAAATCGCATCCTTAGAAACCACATCATAATCACTTCTTTCATTTGTAGCTAACTTTATGTCCAAAATATAAAATATAATGAATAACAACGAATGATTACTCTTCATTGTTATTAATATAGATGTTGTGGTCTATCATTCCAATTTTAAAATTCATCTTATTCGCACACGTATCTATCATATAATACCAAATGTGTGTGGATTATTTCAGCCTATATAAATCCATATTTAAAAATAAAATATAATCATCATCTTATCTATGAAGGAAAACATTATGTTTATCTATACATCCCTAATATTCCAACTATCCGTTGAAAATTTCTTACTTAATATTAATTTGACAAATCTTTTATTTTTTTGAGATAAAATAAGAAGGAAATATTATTACAATTTCAATCCATTTAACTGGTGAAATCCACTAAAAAAGTATATACTTAAACCAGTGAATTGATTCAATTAACATGTAATTACTCTATTGTTATAACATCACTTATTTCATTCATCGCATTTTCCAAAAAACATTTTGTTTATAAAACTATTATCTATATGATTGGGTACTGAATACCAAGTCTCACTGATCTCAATATTATTCAATTCATCGTTTACATCATCGACCAATTTTTGACGTCTCAAGAATTTTTCAACATCTCTTGGATCAACTTGAGAAACATGTATGGTATAGTTAATTATCCTCAATGTTATCTATGTTTATATATTTCTTATTTAGTAACTAATATTTTTTTTACCTGTACTTGAATTATATTCCTTGTATGATATGAATAAGAATATTTCTAATCAAATAAAATGGTTAAATCCCCCTGCCTAGACTATTTATCTTCAACATTTTCATCTATTTCTATAATTTCTATTAGATGATTAGTAAAAAAATAACCCTTACTTCTTGAATTTTTTTCATTATGTGAAACATATTTTATTGAATGTTCTAACAACTCAACATTATTATTATCAACAATCTTTCAAATATCCATTTTTATAAGTAGTAAAATCATCTATATATTGGATTTCCATGAAAATGTTCCTCAAAAGAAATCTTTTCAAATATACCTAAAATTTATTATTTTACCAGGATAACATAGGGGTTACTAAACACAGGAAGATAAGTCAATGTTATATTTTTTTATACTAAATCTCATATATATACATATTTGGATTTTTTTTGGTAAAGACAATGTGGGTGAAGGAGAACTAATTAACTAATATCATTCCAATAAATTTACCAAAATTATCATTCTTGAAAAACATTGTCTTAGCGATATGGACTGAAGATCTATTCCTCTATTCAACTATATTTTTTTTCTTTGTTCTGTATGATGTACTGAGTTCATGTATGAAACCACATTATTTATATAAGAATCAAACATCCAAATTTTTTATCTTATTTTCATTGTGTATCCCGATATTCTTGAGGAACAAATAAAATTTTTTCCTATAATTTTTATAAAAACATTTCTACTTTCTTATGAAAATTAAATGTTTTTTATAAACATAATACCTATAAAGTGGGTGGAAGAGTTAATAAAATTGATAAATTACTTAACCCCATCGAGTTTCAAATTCCTCATTGTTTAATAGTCATTCAAATTAATAAGATTCAATGTTTTATTAGACTTAATCTCCGAATTTATTTTTGATGATTGATCAATATTACACTTTTATCAAGTTTAATACATCCAATCCAACTTTATTTCCATCAAAGTGTATCATTAACATTATTTTATTTAGTGATCTTGTTCCTTTTGTTTCAAAAATATATCTAAGAATTTGATTCCACAAATCATTATCTTATTTCCTACTTAGATAAAATGAGTTTCTTGCATCACTAACTTCAAATACAGTTTTATAATTTCAGTGTAATATAGTCACAAATCATCCATATTCTAGGTTTTTTTAATTTTTTTTATTGAGATATTAAAGACTATTTAATTTTCATATAGTCCCTTTTTCTTGAAAATATTATATTTTCTCATCCCATATGATATCAAAAGTTTCTGAAAGTCCTCAAAGAAGAATAGTATTTGGCTCTTTGTCATTAAAAGTTGAAATATTTTCATCAAACTTATTATGTAATATGTGCATGTCTTTTTTAAAAACTGTAGAATATGATAAATTCTCACAATAGACTATAATTGTGATCACAATGTCATTTACCTATATAATGAATCTATTTATAGTTTATCCATTATGTATTTTAATATCATCATATTTTAACCTCTATATTTGGTGTTTAGATGACTTCACTTTGGTATTTACATTACATATATATTGATGCTTATACAAGTTTAATTTTTTGTTTTTTATTAAATTTAATTTTAAAAACTCACCCTTTGAGAGGGAATTTTTATAATTTCTATCACGCCTATTTTTATCCATATTTATTTTATCTATTATTTTCATGGAATAAACATCAGGATAGGAGTTAATCCAAAAATTTTGGATTCCAATATATCATAACTACAAAAAATGTAACATCATGTTACTATATTTTGGTATTAATAAACACCTATTTTTAATCATGCTTTGGTTTTTGTGGAGTTTCTGGGTTCACATTTTGAATGTTTTGAAAATTCTGGTCTACTGCATGGTTGTTGAGTGGTTTCCCAAATCATGTTCACACTCAAGGAAAAACAAGAAAACCTAGGAATTTGGGGTTTTCATGGTAGGAGAAAAATGTGTTAGACTATGCACCCTCATAGTATAAACCATGCGGACTATTTAAAATAACATCATGGCCTTGCCGCATGGTTTTCTCTAACCATAAATGTAACACCCTAGGTAAATAAAGAATATGACATTTTTATATTTATCCCTTTTTATGAATAAAATTTTAATATTAATTTAAAGGTAATTCTATGCTCGAAGGCTAAACCAATACGAAACAAGAATTTCTTTTGAAATCTTACGTTGCACTCTAATAATAAAATAATATTTTTTTAAATGGTAGTTAACGCCTAGCCGTTGCAATGGAGGGAATGAACAGAACTAAATACAAAATTATTATATATGTTTGCCAATTTGTTTTCCCTTTTTCAATAAATTTTAGAGGATTAAAAATGCGAATGAACCCAATTTCTAAGCGTAAACATTCTAATATTCTTTAAAAGGTCGATTAACCGCCTTTTGATGATGAACCTCTTTTAAATCCACATTTTAACAATATAATGTGTTATATTTGTCAAAATAATGTTCTTCTTTATAATCGGGACATCAAAATTTACTTTGTGAATTTTTTTTGTATTTTTCTGATAAAGGTCATTTTTTAATGAATAGTGAAAAATGTTGTATTTTAATTCAAAACCACTTTTTAATCTAATTTATTTATATGATTAGATTATCTTTTGAATTGTTTTTAACGTGAAATTAGAATATATTTTTACCATTTAGTCCAATAGTGGTAATTGGAATTAATTTCACTTTGAAATTGGACTTAAACTAGTGTCAATATTTTGATACTTTTTGTTTCACAAAAACACGCTATTTGTTTTGACAGCGGGAATTAATTATTAAATTAATGAATGAAAATTATATATTTTGAATTTTTTAAATTAGAAATCATTTTTGAATTCGGAATATCAAATATAGATTATGGTTAACTTTTGGTATTTTTCTGAAAAACTTCAATTTTTGATGAATAGTGAAACCACTAAGTGATAGTTAAAGAAACTGATTTTTCGTTTAAATGAAACTTTTCCACTTCTGTGATTTGATTTTCAAAAATCCTACATACATGGTTTTCATTAAGAAGTAAAATGTGGTTCAATGAGATTAAAATAATTTTTGGTGAATATAACTTTTATGTTTCATTAATCGCAATTAAAGGTAATTAGTGTAATTTAAGGTACAAATAATGTTTTAATAATAAGAAATGACCTAGACACTTGTCCTACCCTCATTGGATGTGTCATGGACTACTAAGAAAATCCATGGGTCAACTTGGGGACCCCATGGATCCACTTTGGTGGGAAAATGACATAAATATCTTTTTATTTAAAGTTTAAATAAAAATGTCACAAACATGAGTTGTTTTACTAAAACAATATTTAAATGGAGTTATAAAAGTCATATTTTTGGCTTTAAAATTTAATTAGAAAGGTAAAATGATTTCCTACATCATGATATTTTTTTATAATTTTTAGACATTAAATAAATTAAATTATTTATGACACCATGATGATGCAGTGTTTACCTCATTATTTAACGATTTAAATAAAATGAAAAGATAATGTAAAATCTAAACCATACACATGTCAAAAACCTATTGGATGGGTGGATTTCGAACCCTTATCACATTATCCTCTAAATATATAATTGTGGGACCCTTTTTATCAGAAAATAATTTTATAATAAAGTGTCTTTTCTTAAATTTTCAAGAGTGCCCCTCCTCTCCTCTTATAAAAGGCCCCCACCTCTACCTCCTTACCCACACCTCTAAAGCCTTTGGCTCGGCCAAACCCTGCCCATTTGGTCTATCCACATCCCTCTATTACTCCTAGAAGCCTCAATTTGGGCAGAAGTCTTCCAAAGGAAGCCTTTGAGCTCAAATCAAAATGAGTTACCCGTTTTAAAGGTAGTGCCTTCTCTTTTGTTCTTATGTTTTATTTTACTTCTCCAACCCCCTAAACACTTTTTATTCATTTCTGTTGTAATAACACCAGTATCCTCAATATACTAGGATGTTTTTATAATAAGTATTTGAGATACACTTACACACACATTCATCTAATGGTTAAAGAACATATTGTTTCTGTGGATGGTGAATTTCTGCCTCACGAAACAATGATTGTTCAACACTCATATAAAACCTTCAAAGGTGGCCATTAAGATGACACTATATTTATATATGATATATAATATATTTATTGTTTTCTTAAGCTTCTGTATTTTTCATTTGTGGTTTACCTTTATGGTTTCCATTGTGGGTAAACACGATAATTTCATTTTAGGAAGTGCGGACAACCACCCCCTCAAAGTGATTTGATTCGTCAATGCCATACGTGGGATGTATAAAGGGTGGATTTAATGATATTATATATGATATTATACTGGAATTATAATATACATTTATATCATTAGGATTTCTCTCCATTAAAGTATGAGATAGAAATGAAAGTAGCGTTCATGCGTAAGTACGGCTTACCGTCTCCATGAACGGTACATTTCATTTCTTATCACCAAACGTTATGTACTATTATTAGTAAATATATATAATGGATATATATGTCATATATTACATCTAAATTATGGATATAATTCTGGAATTATAATATATATATATATCTCATTTTGTTTTAATTCCATTAATATGACAAAAAAATGAAAGTAGCGTTCATGTGTACGTACGACCTACCATCTCCATGAATGATGCTTTTAATTTTTTATCTCCAAATGCTATGGAATAGTATAAATTGAATATATAATGGATATATTTGATATTTAAAACATAAATACAATTCTGGATATGATATACCTATAACAACATGGTAAATGTTTTTCCAACAAGATCAATTTTTACTCATGTACCGAACATCGACAAAAATGTCTAATATGAACTCACTTCCTTAACCAATTAATATAAATTTATAATATTTGATATGAACTGAATAATAATATTTAAAGGAGGACCTTATGAAATTATAAATTGACCAAATTTTATTATTCAGGAAATTAAAGAACGATCGAGTCACGTCGGACACGAGGTAAGGGATCCTACCTCTCTCTTTCCTTTTAAGTACACTCTTTTATGTTATTCCTTTTAATCTCATCTTTATTATGATTGGGATGTTATTTTTTATTAATCTTAAGGTAATTTTTTATGTTCATATGTTGAGAGACCCTATTTTCTCTCATCAATCCATTTTTTTGATGTTTTGAGTGGCGCCGTTAGGCTGCCTAATTTTCGTAAGAGATCCAACCCCTCTATTTCTTTTAAAGTACTCTCCTTTATGTCACTTCTTTTAAGATCCTCTTTGTTATGTTGGGGGATGTTCTTTTATATTCCTCATGATGTAAATTTTATTTTAATATGATTAGAGACCCTATTTGATCTCATCAATCCATTTTTGGATGTTTTAAGTGGCGTCGTTAGGCTGCTGAGTTTTCGTAAGAGATTTTTCATCTCACTTTAATTCCGGTGAGATTTATGCTACATTTTCCACCATTTCCGTTGAGTGGTATATATAATGCCCATTATTCTACTCTTTGTGTAATATACTTTCTTTTATGAGTATTTACATCAATGTTGTATTGTCCTTCTTTCATGGGGTGTATGTTTCGAAAGATACCCAAGTCGGTAAGGGAACCTTTCACCCTCCTCTTTTTAAAAGAATTATTTTATTGGGTATTTTAATTTATATATTGTTATGTTGGGATAATTTCTTTTATAACCTTATTGATGTAAATTTTATGTCCAAGTGATGAGATACCCTTTTTATCTCTCATCAACTCATTTTCTGAATTTTGAAGTGATGTTGTTTGGCTGTCGAATTTTTGCAAGGGAACTTTTTAACGCAATTTTGATTCTTTGGGATAAAATTGCACTCCTTGAATATGTCATTATATGAATATGTGTGAATAATATCTGATTCTTTTACACATAATATCCACTTATATGTGGTATATTCATTTGTCACACATAATTATGTAATTGATTTATCCTTAATACAAGGATACCGTCTTTGTAAGGGAATCCATCTCAATCTCCTTTCATTGTGGAATATTTTGTTTTATACACAACTTTATTTTATACGGTGTATAAACCCCTTTTACATTTATGATTATTCAAAAGGAATCTTTTTATATGAATCGTTTACTAGATGGAAAAAGGGAATGTTTTTTCTGTCGTACGTATGCGGGTACAACGACTTCTCTGCCACCGTGACCATTATTTGAGTTTCAGCTTCCTCTACAGGCCATACTAATTTTTTAAAATGAAAAATAAATACCATGTTTTACTTTGCTTTTATTTTGGAATTGAAAATGGTTTTCATAATGTTTTTATATCAATGTGTTGTATTGATATCTTGTGATAGAAAAGTGGAAATGTTTTGTTTCCTTTATGCATGTTTTATATGATATGATTATGTTATGGTTATTGGGAATTATTATGAAGACGGGTGGTTCCATGATAAAATAAGGGTGGGTGAGCCCGATATAACTCTCCAATGCATTGGGTAACGTGAAGGGGTTAAACGTTAAGGTTTCTCTGAAGAGATTTAGGGAATATACTATGATGGGTATTCCAAACATAACAAAGAGGGTTACTCCCTACATAAGAATGTTATGAATGCCTCAAGTTACCTTTATGTCTTATGTTTTCTAAGAGTTATTCATAAATCTTATTATTTCATGAGGTATGTTAATGTGCTAATGTTTTATGAGTAATGTATGATCTCATTGATTCTTATCTATACATGGACTAATGATTTCTTTCTGTATTGTTATAACCCTTACTGAGCTTTTTATGCTCATCCAAGTTTTTTTTAAATGTTTTTCACATGAAATAAAGTTGAATAGGGTCAAGTATGGGATCAAGGAAATGTTAGGCTGTCTAAAACAAGGAACTAGACATGACTCTTTTGTTTATAGTTTTTATTTTGTGAAAAAAATGGAAGCCGATTAGATGTGTCTACTTTGTAATCTTTGAGATGTAATAGTTATGTCCTAATTCTCTAAAACTCTAAACTTGAAAAGATCCTCAATGTGAATTATTCATTTAATTCAATATTAAGTAAGGTTTAAGGTCGGGGCCTCATAGTTTGTTTCAGAGGTCGGTTTAGATAACTTTAGAGGATAGAGTATTCTATAAGCATAAGTAACATTACCATAATGGCTAGGATTTTAGAAAAAGTCATAGTTTTTAGATAAAGTTAATGGGTATTTATATCTTAGTGTTTATATTCCTCATTAGTACATAATGATTTGGTTGATATGTGCACACTGGCATTTCTGTTTTTAGAAAATGGATGGATCTAGCAGGAACCAATGTGACAATGGGTTTGATGGAAACTATAGTGGTTCTCTGATTAATAGAGTGGATGAAATGGGGGATTCAATGATGAATCTCGTGGTTGTGCTAAACCAACTATCAAGGAGTCATGATCAACCACTTGAACCTTGATGAGTTCTCTAATGCATCATGTACGAGATGACCAACTTGATGTGGAAGTTCAAGTAATAATTATAAAGGTAACCATTAGGGTTTATATGATCCCTACTTTTTAGGTAATTATGGGTTACTCTATGATATGATGGAAAATGAAATAAATGAGATAAAAATGAGGTTAAAATATGTTATGATCATTTTTGAAGATTTTATCTCATTTTGGGAAATGTTTTAAGAATTATGTAGTTTTGGAAAAAGGACAACACACATAACATGTGACAACTCATCGCGTCGGACAAAGCTGTGGGAATCGAACCCACAACCAAAGTGCAACTGGTATTTATCGCCTACCACTAGACTACGTGATGTCTCTGGTTAGTTTGAATAATTATTTTTAGTTAGAAGATTTTATTATTTAAGAGTAAGTTGATTTTGGGTTATCTATGGTAATTATTAACCTATCATGGATGATATGTGACTAGGATATTTACATTTCAATATGAGACTTTTAGAGAAACTGATGTTATTTAAAGATTAGTGTTTATTTATACCTTGGAAGACTATGTGACTAAATCCTTCAAATATTTGGGTTTCAATATTATTTTGGTTTACTTTGAATAATTTTATGGAAATTTTTTTTATCGAATGGTCCTTGTTGAACTTTTGTTTTTTTTGACAAATTTTGGAGATTAAGAATAGATTTTCTTTTTATAAAGGGTTATCCTTTTGTAGATTATCTGATCTCATAATAACAATTTTGGATTTGGTTTGTGTCTAAATACATGGTAAATATATTGTTCTCTTTTGTGGATTAGGTGATTCTCAAGAAGTTGATTATAGTACTCTTAATTCGAACAAGCCTTCTTAAATACTCGTCTTTTGGAGAAAATATGAGTTTGAGTAAGGAATCTAGTAAAAGTTGAAAGTCTACGTGACAAGTAAGAATGTTTCATTATGATTTATATAATATCAAAAATAAATTCCTCAATGAAGAGTAACTTAAAACAAAAATGTTGTCTGTTAACTTTTCCTACTAGGGACTCGAATATCATTTAACCCATCACAAGTTTGTGATTTTCTTATGGTTAACTTTCTCTTAAACATGTTTTCTATCACTCTCCATTAGAACATTACCATTTTTTTCTCCTCCATTTCCATGTTCTCTTACATGGAATCCTAGTATGGGTTAACTCGGGTGACCTTTATACTCCTCTTTCTTTCTTTTAAGGTGATCATTTTACCGACTCTTGTTCCGATGTGGGACTTTCAACGAAGTTTCCGAACCCAATTTTAAAATTGTGAGGATGCAATTTCCAAAAGAGGGGAAGGATATAACACCCTATGTAAATAAATAATATGACATTTTTATATTTATCCCTTTTTGTGAATAAAATTTTAATATTAATTTAAAGGGAATGCTATGCTCGATGGCTTACCCAATACGTAACAACAATTTCCTTTGAAATCTTACGTTGCACTCTAATAATAAAATAATATTATTTTAAATGGTAGTTAACGCCTAGTTGTTGCAATGGTGGGAATGAAAAAGTCTAACTAAAAAATTATTATATATGTTTGTCAAATATTTTTACCTTTTCCAATAAATGTTAGAGGATTAAAAATGCGAATGAATCCAATTTTTATGTGTAAACATTCAAATATTCATTAAAAGGTCGATTAACCGCCTTTTGATGGCGAACCTCTTTTAAATCCACGTTTTGACAATATTATGTGTTATATTTTACATACTAAAATTCTTCTTTAGAATCGCGACATCAAAATTTAATATGTGTAAATTTTTGGTATTTTTCTGATAAAGTTCATTTTTTAATGAATAGTGAAAATGTTGTATTTTAATTCAAAACCACTTTTTAATCTAATTTATTTATATGATTATATTATCATTTGAATTGTTTTTAAAGTGAAATTAGAATATATTTTTACTATTTAATCCAATAGTGGTAATTGGAATTAACTTCACTTTGAAATTGGACTTAAACTGGTGTCAATCTATTGATACTTTTTGTTTCATAAAAACACGTTATTTGTTTTGACAGTGAGAATTAATTATTAAATTAAATAATGCAACTTATATATTTTGAATTTTTTAAAATAGACATCATTTTTTAATTTGGAATATCAAATATAGCTTACGGTTATTTTTTTTATTTTTCTAAAAAACTTCAATTTTTTGATGAATAGTGAAACCACTAAGTGGTAGTTAAAGAAACTGCTTTTTCGTTTAAATGAAACTTTTCCACTTTTGTGATTTCATTTTCAAAAATCAGACATCCAAGGATGTCATTAAGAAGTAAAATGTGGTTCAATGAGATAAAAATAATTTTTGGTGAATAGTAACTTTTAAGTTTCATTAATCGCGATTAAAAGTAATTAGTGTAATTTAAGGTAAAAATAATGTTTTAATAATATGAAATCACCTAGACACATGTCCTACCCTCATTGGATGTGTCATGTCCTACCAAAACAATCCATGGGTCAACTTAGGGACCCCATAGAGCCACTTTGGTAGGAAAATGACATAAATATCTTTTTATTTAAAGTTAAAATAAAAATGTCACAAACATGAGTTGTTTTACTAAAAAAAAATTTAAATGGGGTTATACAAGTCATATTTTTGGCTATAAATATTCATTAGAAAGATAAACATATTTCCTACATCATGATTCTTTTTAGTTTTTAGACATTAAATAAATTAAATTATTTATGACACCATGATGATGTAGTGTTTACCTCATTATTTAACGATTTAAATAAAATGGAAAGATAATGTAAAATATAAGACCTACACATGTAAAAAACCTATTGGATGGGTGGATTTCGAACCCTTATCACATTATCCTCTAAATTTATAATTTTGGGACCCTTTTTATCCAAAAATAATTTTATAATAATGTATCCTTTCTTAACTTTCCAAGAGTGCCCCTCCTATCCTCTTATAAAAGGCTCCCAGCTCTACCTCCTTACCCACACCTCTCAATCCTTTGGCTCGGCCAAACCCTTCCCATTTGGTCTCTCCACATCCCTCTCTTACTCCTAGAAGCCTAACTTTGGGCAGAAGTCTTCCCAATGAAGCCTTTGAGCTCAAATCAAAAAGAGTTACCCATTTTAAAGGTAGTGTCTTCTCTTGTCTTCTTATGTTTTATTTTACTTATCCAACCCCCTAAAATAATTTTATTAATTTATTTTGTTTCAACACCAGTATCCTCAATATACTAGGATGTTCTTATAATAAGGATTTGATCTACACTTACACACACCTTCATCTAATGGTTAAAGAATATATTGTTTCTATGGATGGCGAATTTCTGCCTCACGAAACGGTGATTGTTCAAAACTTATATAACACCTTCAAAGGTGGCCATTGAGATGAAAATATATTTATATATGATATATAAAATGTTTATGTTTTACTTATGCTTCTTTATTTTTCATTTGTGGCGTACCTTTATGGTTTCCATTGTGGGTAAACATGATAATTTCATTTTAGGAAGTGCAGACTACTGCCCCCTCAAAGTGATATGATTCGTTAATGCCATACATGGGATGTATAAAGGGTTTATTTAATTATATTATATGTTATATTATATTGAAATTTTAATATACCTTTATATCATTATGATTTCACTCCATTAAAGCATGAGATTTAAATGAAAGTAGCGTTCATGCGTACGTACGGCTTACCGTCTCCATGAATGGTACATTTCATTTCATATCTTCAAATGTTATGTACTATTATAAGTACATATATTTAATGTATATATATGTAATATATTACATCTAAATGATGGATTTCATTCTGGAATTATAATATATATATATATCTCATTTTGTTTTAATTCCATTAATATGACAAAAAAATGAAAGTAGCGTTCATGGGTACGTACGGCCTACCGTCTCCATGAATGATGGTTTTAATTTTTTATCTCCAAATGCAATTTAATAGTATAAAATGAATATATAATGGATATATATGATATTTAAAACATCAATACTATTCTGTATATGATGTACCTATAACTACATGGAAAATTCTTTTCCCACAAGTTCAATTTTTACTCATGTACCGAACATCGACAAAAACGTCTGATATGAACTCACTTCATTAACCAATTAATATAACATTATAATATTTGATATGAACTGAATAATAATCTTTAATGGAGGTCCTTAAAAAGTGTAGATTGACCAAATTTTATTATTCAGGAGATTAAAGAACGATCGAGTCACGTCAGACATGAGGTAAGGGATCCTACCACTCTCTTTCTTTTTAGGTACACTCTTTTATATCATTACATTTAAGATCATCATTCATATGATTGGGATGTTATTTTATATTATTATTACAGTAATGTTTAATGTTCATATTATGAGAGACCCTATTTTCACTCATCAATACATTTTTTTATGTTTTGAGTGGCGCCGTTAGGCTGCCGAATTTTCGTAAGAGATCCAACCTCTATCTTTCTTTTAAAGTACTCTCCTTTATGTCACTTCATTTATGCTCCTCTTTTTTATGCTGGGGGATGTTATTTTATATTCATCATGATGTAAATTTTATTTTAATATGATGAGAGACCCTATTTTATCTCATCAATCCATTTTTTGGAAGTTTTATGTGGCGCCGTTAGGCTGCCGAGTTTTCGCAAGGGATTTTTCATCTCACTTTTATTCCGATGAGATTTATGCTACATTTTCCACAATTTACGTTGAGTGGTATATATTCTACCCATTATTATACTCTTTGTGTAATATAATTTCTTTTATGAGTATTTACATAAATGTTTTATTGTCCGTCTTTCATGGGGTGTATGTTTCGAAAGATACCCAAGTCGGTAAGAGAACTTTTCACCCTCCTATTTTTTAAAGACTTTTTTTATTGGGTCTTTTAATTTATATATTTTTATGTTGGGATATGTTCATCTATATCCTTATTGATTTATATTTTATGTCTAAGTGATGAGATACCCTTTTTATCTCTCATCAACTCATTTTCTGAATTTTGATGTGACGCTGTTAGGCTGTCGAATTTTTGCAAGGGAAATTCTTAACCCAATTGTGATTCTTTGGGATAAACTTTTACTCCTTGAATATGTCGTTCTATGAATATGTGTGAATATCCTCTGATTGTTTTACACATAATATCCACTTATATGTGGTTTATTCGTTTGTCACACATAATTATGTAATTGATTTATCCATAATCCAAGGATACCATCTTTGTAAGGGAATCTGTCTCAATCTCCTTTCATTGAGACATATTTTGTTTTATACACAACTTTCTTTTATACGGTGTATAAACCCCTTTGACTTTTATGATTATTCAGATGGATTCTTTTTATATGAAGAGTTTAGTAGATGACAAAAGGGAATGTTTTTCTTATCGTACGTATGCAGCGACAATGACATCTCTGCCGCTGTGACCATTATTTGAGTTTCGGCTTCATCTACAAGCCATACATTTTTTTAAAATGAAAAATAAATACCATGTTTTACTTTTATTTTATTTTGGAATTGAAAATGTTTTTCATAATGTTTTTATATCAATGTGTTGTATTGATATCTTGTGATTGAAAAGTAGAAATGTTATGTTTCTTTTATGCATGTTTTATATGATACGATTATGTTATGGTTCTTGGGCATTATTATGAAGACGGGTGGTTCCGTGATAAACTAAGGGTGGGTGAGCCCGATATAGCTCTCCAATGCATTGGGTAATGCGAAGGGGTTAAACGTTAAGGTTTCTCCAAAGAGATTTAGGGAATATACTGTGATGGGTATTCCAAACGTAACCAAGAGGGTTACTCCCTACGTAAGAATGTTATGAATGCCTCATGTTACCTTTATGTCTTATGTTTTCTATGAGTTATTCATAAATCCTATTATTTCATGAGTTATGTTAACGTGCTTATGTTTTATGAGTAATGTTTGATATCATTTATTCTTATGTATACATGGACTAATGATTTCTTTCCGTATTGTTATAACCCGTACTGAGCTTTTTATGTTCATCCCCAGTTTTTTTAAATGTTTTTCTCAAGACATAATGTTGAATAGGGTCAAGGATGGGATCAAGGAAATGTCAGGCTGTCTAAAACAAGGAAACAGACATGACTCTTTTGTTCAGAGTTTTTATTTTGTGAAAAAAATGGAAGCTGTGTAGATGTGTCTACTTTGTAATCTTTAAGATGTAATAGTAATGTCCTAATTCTCTAAAACTGTAAAATTGAAAAGATCCTCAATGTGAATTATTCATTTAATTCAATATTAAGTAATGTTTAAGGTCAGGGCCTTATAATAAAGGTCTTCCCAACTAAATGTCCATATTTTTTTAATTAATCTTAATTTTTATTCAAAATATCCAAACCGCCTGTTTAGGTCCCTGACAGACCAGAACGACTCATAATCTATTTGTACCTTCAATAGAGGTCCCAATAAGTGTTCATATCCCTATATAACCCTCCTGGAAGTGGATCAAATATTTTGGAACCTCATTAGATGTTCACCTAGTAGGTTGCATCTTCCCATTCTCATTATCCCACTATCAATCTCTTCCCCCCTAGGGTTCCATAAATCTTCATGTTTAATTTTGACCTAACAACCACTATTTTAGATAATAAATCACGATTTGATCCTCCTTCCCTATATTCCTTGATCATTATTCTTCATTGAATAATCCTAACTACGGTTGGGTGATTTGAGATTTGTTTATCCTAATGTAGGTGGTTTCTTCATGATTTCAATTTTATGTTAAACCTAAATTGATTTGTTTCATTTAAATTGTGTTAAATAATCAACAATTATGGATTTAAATGATATTTCTTCCATTTTTTTTATAAAAAACCTAATTCCATTGAATTGGTGATTTTGGAAATTAGGTTTGGCATGAATTTTATAAAACCCCCAATTCCATTGATTTGAGGTGTATTTATGAAAATTGATTCAATTAAATTATTAAAATTTATTTTGGAAATGGATTTGATGGAAAATTTAAAAAACACCCAATTACATTAAATTAGGGGTTTAGTGTGAAATTGATGTTATTTTTTGTAAATTAAATTATTGAATTTAATTGTGAATAAGAATTTGGAAATTGAATTATGATGCGATTTAAAATTATTATATTGTTAAAATGGGTTTAGAATGGTTTTGATATAAACCTTAAGGTTTTATCTCAGAAAAGTGATTTTTCATTAGAATCCCATTTTTTCAAATGGAAAATAGGAATTCTTGAAATCCGTATGGGATTAGTTGTATTTTAATCATTAACAAAATAAACTATTTGATCATTGATATTTTATTACAGAACATATTATCCTTAGGTTGTAAGTGAGTTATTTGAAATTACACTATGTTTTTCAATGTTCCAAAATGTAAATTTAGCACATCACATCCCATGGGAAATAGAGATGAGTCTTCTTTGGCCTAATCTCAAAGGGCCATATGTACATATTATCATGACACCTTTAATGTGTCGAGTCCATTACCCTAGAACTATTATACAATTATAGGAATATTTCCATGTTTTCCACTTGTTTGTATTTACAATAAATATATGTTACTCTTGTAAACTATTTATCTTCCATCTGATTTATATATACTATCATATATAGAAGAGTTTATTGAATTCATTTGTGAAAATAACCATTTTTTAGAAATATTACATCAATTGAAATGTGAATCTTTTTTTAAAATAATTTCCATTATATAAAATGTAATGAATGAATTTTTCTAATAATGTTTTTGAAATGAAAATCCTATTATATTTTAATTGAAATCTCTCATAGGCTATTTTAATATTGGCATATTTTATAGAATACTTGGTGAGACACTACCGGTATTTTCAGATCACACCTTATATGTTCCTCTTACTATTTTTAGATTATATTCTTCTAGGTTTTAGCATGGGTAAAGCAACACTTTGAGGTGGTTCTAGTTATTAATCTTTGGATATAATGAGTTTTATTCTAGTTGGGATATGGTTTGTTTTTTCAATTTCTCAGGTTATTTTTTTAGTTCTTTGGGTGGTTATTCCTGATTAACTTCTTGTACACTAATCACAATGGAACTTCTTTTCTTCATACTTCACAGTTTCATTAACATCCATATTGTTTGTGGAAAAATAATTGACACTCTCATTTTGGATAATGCTAGATTTTATTCGCCAACCATTGGGGATTGGGAAATTACTTCCAGGTATGTCCGGATTTGTTTAGTTATTGGGTTACCTGGGTACCTGAGATGGTTTGTGACAAAGTGGTATCAGAGGTTCAGGTTAACCTTTTTTTCTTGAAGTTAGTATGCATTTTGTAATATTTTCAGGATATTAGTGGTAGTATTTATTGAGTTCCTATAAATATATCATAATAATGAACCTTATGTAGCCATGGGTGGTTATAGAAATACATCTTGAGGATTACTTCTAGTCTTTTTCCTTCTATTGATTTCAATATATTGAAATCCAAATCAATTTTGTTTATGTATTAGGATTAATGTTTCTTGTTTAATTGTTTGTGTGTAATAATACATCTTCCTTATGGTATGTTGATGTTTTTTTCAATCATTCCTATAATAAAACATGTGTATCAGATCAAGGAATAAGCTTCTACTAAATCACAGTGAGAAAATACTCTTATAGACTCGAGACTTGTTGATGTGATTGTGTGCACTATCTAAGATGGGGGATAATAACCACCTCTAGTTCTCATTCAAGCTCCCAATATGGAATCCTTTGGAGAAATTCTCAATTTTACTTCTCATGAGTTCCTTCTCTATAATAGATCAACATTAAAATGCACAAATGATCCTCATGAGGTTGAGGAGTAGCAAAGTAGAATGGAGTGTTTGTTTAGGTTCTTGGACACACCCAATGAATTCACGGTAAATTGTTTGACCTTAATGTTGGAAGGACCATTAATGTTATCAAGGGAAATGATTGGGATGATGAAGAAACAATAGGAATTATAGTTGAAGGACTTGAATATTTTTTCTCCATACTTTACTATCAAGAGTTGATGATGTTTCCCAAGGATATAGAATTTTTAAAACAAGATAAGGATGATAAATCCAAAACATAGTATGAAAATCCATGTGTTGAGCTTGTGAAGTTCACACATGATATATATCAACTGATAATATGAAGGCTTTATGCATTGAATTGGGACTTCAATAGGATATTTTTTTCGTGTTTTCTTGCTAACGGTGCCTTCTTATAAAGATGTTCAAGATAGAAAACATATTCTTGAGATGGACCTTGATAGAAATTCATGGTTATTAGGAGTTTCCTTCACTCCCAATAGTAGTGTTCATTCCATTAAGTAAGATACTATGGTTGGTGACTCTCATGGTGGTTCTCTATATCAGGGCCATTCTAGACCTCCTACAGTGCCTAGAATAGGCCGTTTTATTTGTTGCCAGTGTGGAATACCAAGAAATTCACAGAGGTTTTTCACTGAGGCACCCATGGTTTGTGTTTCTTGTGAATGATCAGGTAACAGATCAAAATTATATAGTTTTTATTCCATTCCTCTTAATTTCACAGAATCATATTCGCCTTCTAGAACTATATAAAAATCATATTATTCAGATGTAATAGGGTTCCAGCCAATGGAATAGAAAACAAAGATTCTTAATGTACTGGAAGAGCGTCCAGAGGAATCAGATATCTGTCTAGTGACAGCAAGAGGTGATATAACTATATCCTCATCCTTAGAGACTACTTTATTTGATACTGATTCATCTTATTCATTTATTTACATTCATGTGGTTAATATAATGAATCTTCTTATAGATATTTTATCTTTTGAAATGGATATTTCTACTCCCTTGGTACGAAGAAAGATCATTGTCTTTATAGAAATACTTGTCTTTTCACTCTATCTTATTTTGAGCTTACTTAGTGTTCCCTGGGTGTCAACATGAAACCTCATGAAATCATTTTTCGGACAGATTAGATCATTTCCATTAAATCACAGATTGATTGTTATCTTAAATTGGTCTCCTTTACATCTTCCAATGGGGTTTGTCATACCTTTTTAGGAGAATGGTACCCAAGGTCGAACAGATCTAAACCCCCTTATCTAGAGTTGGGGAAAGTGATATTTTTGTATTCCATTGATCTAGTGTGATAAAATTTTAGTTTTGATCTCCCTCAAGTTGTTTTCATGTTTCCCACTGTGTTTCCTTCTAATTTCTCTCATTTTCCAATGGTGAGGGATGTAATGTTCTCCATTGACTTAATGCCTATTACTCAACAATTTTCTTTTCCCTCTTACCAAATAGGACTAGATAAAATGAATGATTTGATGTCTTAGTGGGATGATCTTATTGAGAAATGATTTATACGCCTGAGTGTGTCACCATGGACGGTGATGGTTCTCTCTGCTAAGAAAGATGATGGTTGAATTCACCTATGTGTTGATTACTAAAATCCCAATAAAGTGATGGTAATGTACAAGTATGAAATTCCTTATATTTTTGTTTTGTTATATCAGTTAAAAAGGTAAAAGTAGAACTCAAATATCATTCTTTGATATGGTTACAAATAATTTGGAAGAAAATTATCATACATTCATAAAACTACCTTTCGGAGTACATATAACCACTATGAGTACCATGATATTTCCATTGGTCTATCCAATTCTCCAAAATTTTCAATGGATTTAACAGATTATATTTTCCAGAATTATCATGATAAATTTATGGTAGTCTATTTTGATGACATCTTGTTTACTCTCAGTCTGAGGATGACCATGTGAGTTTGTTGAGAAATCACTAACTCTATGTCATTATTTAGAAATGTTATTCTATATCCAAGAAGTGAAATTCATGAGACACATGTTTTCATAACATGGTATTTTAGTTCATCCTAAAAAGCTAAATGATTTTTTGACGTTGGAACAACCATGGAATGTATTCAAATTTTGATGAATATTATGGTTTTTTGGATATTATTGTCAGTTTATTAATGTCTTCTCTAAGATGGAATCCCCAATGAAAAAACTCACATTTAAGGGAATAATGTTACCTTGGGATGAGAGATGTCATTTTTTTGTTGAGATGAAAGGAATTTTTACTACTTTTCCACATTGGACTCTTTTAGAGGATGAGAAGGGCTACGTAGAATTTTTTGATGCATCGGGTTCTGTATTCGTCTGCATTCTTATGAAGGGTATTCATGTTGTTCCTTATATATCTCATAAACTTTGGGAACTTGAGAAGAATTATCTGACCCATTTGCTTGATCATGTATATATGATTCATGAACATAAGAGTTGGGGGCACTAACATTATATAAAATTTCTTAACATGTTTTATGACTATAAGAGATTGAGATATATCATCTCTAAAAAAAATTGATTCTCTGAAAGAGTTATTTGGTTGAATACCACAAGTATTTTGATTTATAAATCAATTATACCCAAGGAAAAGGGATTGTCATTGTAGATTATATGAGCATGAAACATCAAATCAAGTTAGTTAAAGAATCATTAGAAGAGTGAAACTCGATCCCTATCAATTCATTGTTTCATATTTGATTTTTGAATTAATATCCATGATTTTCTTATCCAATTTTCTGATAAAATTATCTCTTCTAGAATTTATCCTTCATGAATAACAATTTGATGATGTGTTTTGTTGAATTAGACACTCTCTTACTAGAGGGAAGACCATTCCCCATTGGCAATTATCCAATGAGGAAATTTTATGCTTTTAGAACTGTCATTGGTACCATATTTAGTAAGGAAAGTTGTGATTGGTGTTTCCAATGTTCCTTGTGAGAAGTTCACCAAGGATCCATGAATATATACTATGAAATGCAGCATGAATTATAGTTTCTTGGTTTGAGATATATAATTGATGAGTTTTCCCATTATTATACATTCCATTAGGTTGTGTCCAATGAACCATAACCATTTATGTTTTATCCATCAACTTCTATCGATAATTTGAATGTGGGATGAGATATTTATGTAGATTGTGGATGGGTTTCTGCATACTAGTATGAAGAATAATGGAATATGGTTTTTGTTCAATCATCTGAAAATATTGTACCAATATTTACCCATTTTTGATCCAACCATTGTTGATGAGTTGGGAAATATCTATCTGGATGATATTGTTCATTTTCATGGAGTTCCTTATTCTATAGAATTTGATTAGGATCCTCCTTTTACTTCAAGATTTTGGAGATGGCATTAGGAGGCACTAAGATCTTTTGTCTATTTGATCACGACATTTCATCCACTATTGTATATAAAAACATAAATATATATAAGTATTGCTAATGTTAATATATGTTATTATGTTTCTGACTTTGGAAGGGGCTCGGGATGGTCACTTGGGTATGGTAGATTTTTCATATAACAATTGTTACTAGTCAATGATCAGAATGGCTTTTTTGAGGCCCTTTATGGTCATCCTTGTAAATCTATATTCTGTTGGTCGATGATCGGTGAAGGTTCCTTTGTTGGACAATGTATAGCCCCAGATATTACCTCAGAGATTAAGTTGATTCATTATATAATGTTTATGTGACATATATGGTATAAATATTTTGTTGACTGTTAGTGTAGACTATTGTAATTCTTAGTTGGTGAGAATGTTTTCTTAAATATTTCACTGATGTTGGGAAATATATGACAAGGGTGGTAAGGTAAACATTATTCTTGTTTTTTTGGGAACGTTAGAGGATGTTTATAATTATGGGATAGTTTATTATCATTTATCACATCCTTCGTAGCTAATGTTGGTAAATTATGTTTTTCATGTGTCTCACTTCGTGACTATCATTCAGATAAAATTATTATACTGAACTCGATTAATTATGAGGTTGAACAAAATTTATCCATGATTGAACATCCCTTCAGGATAGATGATTATGAAACGAAAGTACATCATGGAAGGATGATAACTATGGTTCACGTTTTAAGGCATCATAGTTCTGATTCTTAGGAGATATGGGAGAGGGACGCACTGATGCAAGAGGAGTGGCGTTATCTTCTTATCAAGGACTCTTATTCAAGAATTTATAGTGATAAAAATTTCATATGGTGGGGATTTTTAAATTCCTATTACTATTTTTAGGTATTTTGAAATTCTTCCTTTATATCATACTTTGGAGGTGTTTTGTTAGGGAGTGTTCGGGTTGAGATTTTGAATGTTTTGAAAATTCTAGGCTAGTGCACTCTGGGAGCACAATTTTCATGAACTGTGCTCCAACTCAATCAAAACCGTGAAAACCCAGGAAGTAGGTTTTTATGTAGTCGGTTCATGCATTGTTAGACCGTACACCCTTTTAGAAGAAATCGTGCATCCTATTTAAAATAGGTTGATGGCCAGGAGGCACAGTGTGGTCTAACTGTGTGGGTCTACCCAACTAACCATGTGATCATGTTTTTTATTAATATGATTCTTGAAAAAACCAAAACAACCATTTTATGAATCCAATGCACCATAAAGACCTATAATTTATTTCTACCTTACTTGGAGTGACCCAAAAGTTTTTTTGGCCCCTTATACCCTTCCCTGAACCATATTTATGCTTGGGGATCATCATTTGATCTTTGTCTGATATGTTTCCTATTATTATTCTACTTATTCTATTATCTCTCTCTTCCTCCCTCGGTTTCTATAGGTAATCATATTGAATTATGGGTCTAATATCATATTTTTTGGATTATAAATCTATGATTATTTCTTGCAACCACGATTTTGTGATTATCATTCATTATTGTTGAATCCCAGCTAATTTTTGTAATTTGAGATCCATTGATCTCGAGGTAGGTTATCCCATCATTATTCCAAAATTATGTTAACCGTAAATTTATTTGATTAATTTATTTTTTTAAATACAATTCAATTTATTGAGATAAAAAAAATTCATTTCAATTGTTTGATTAAGAATCCAATTCTATTGAATTTGGGTTCTTTGAAATTCATTTTGGCATGAAACTGGGAAAGCCACTAATTCCACTAAATTATTGTGTGTTTATGTAATTTCATTAAACTAAATTATTAGAATTAATTGTTGAAACGAATATGATGGAAAATTAGGACCCCCCCCACAACAATTCCTTTGAATTGAGGGTTTATAGTGAAATTGATGGAATTTTGTGAAATATAAATTGATTAATTTAATTGTAAAGGTGAATAATGAAATTGAATTTTCAATTGATTTCAGATTATTATATTTTGAAAATTGGTTTAAATATTTTTTATCTAATACATAGGTTTTTATATTGAAATATGAATGTTTTTTTAAAACCATTTGGGTTTTTAAATGAAAAAATGGCATATTTGAAATGGATAATGCTATTAATTATATTTTAATCATTCTTAAAATAAATTTTACAAAATTAATTAGTTATTAGAGAACATGAAATACATATCAACATAGTGAATTATTGAAAACACTCTATGATTGACAACATTCTCGATCATTAATTTAGCACATCACATACTATAAGGGATGTTAATGATCTCTCTTTGAACCTAGATCAACGAGACATATATACATATTTTTGTGTCTCCCTGAGATTGAGGAGCCCTTATCCTAGAACTATCGTACCTTCTTTGGAATATGACCATGTTTCTCACTTTTATATAAAATAAATATATTCCATTGTTGGAAAATATTTCACATGCCTTCTCATTTATATTAAATTGTTTATTTAATCCATTCGAGTAATGAAATATTATTTTAGAAATATTTCATCAATTGAAATGTGAATATTTTGTTTGAAATAATTTCTATCATTTGAAATGTAAACCAATTATTTTTAATTATGTTTTCTAATTTCCTTACATTTTAGTTTTTAATTTAAATCCCTATTTGGTTAATTTTGTTTGGGCATCTGTTATAGGGTCTTTAGTGGTACGCTACTTGGATTTTTAGCTCACACCCTACTTATACCTTTGAGTGTTTGTAGATTATGTCCTCCTAGGTTCAAGTAGGGATAAATAACCACATGGATGTGGTTCTAGTTGTTGATCCCTGGACATGCTGAGTTATGTTAAATGTGGGACATTGGTTATTTTCCTTATTTTCTCTAGTATGTTGTTGTTGTAATTTGGACCATTAGGCATGTTTGACTTCGGGTACACTATTACTATTAGATATTCTTTTGTATGCAAACTATATTTTTTATTTTAATTCAATAATTCTTTTTTATAAAAATCATTCACATTATAATTTTTAATGATTCCATGTGAATGTTTCTTACCATGGGGATGTAGAATTCCATTCAGACTAGTTTTGGATTAGATCGGTTATTGGGTTACCACGATACCCAAGTAGGTTTGTGAAAAAAAATATGGAAATATTATGTCCCACCTTATATTAACAACATTCAAAATTCAATTTAAAAATTCAATTTTTCTTCATAGAATTTATGTTATTAATAATATATAATAAATAATAGTGCTGAACTCAATATACAGAGATTGAATTCAAACTCCAAATCCAGAATATCATGTCATGTATGAAGGGAACCAATCGCTGATACAAAATGAGGAAAAGACATAGGATATATGGAATGTCACTGGGTGAGGATTGGTGATCAATAATTTCTTATACATATTTAGACCAAATATTTTCCTCCTATTAAATTATAGAGACCATTTTTATCCACACACCTTAATTCACAAAAACATAAGGGAACAAAACATATTTAAAATCTTCAACCCTCAAAATGGGAAAGATTATACATGGTATGACATGGATTCCTATGAGAACACATTAACAACTACAATTTTCCTATCCATAGAAACAAGAATATATATTCTTGGAAAATACATTACGTGTCTTTTGAATTTTTTTTCCATATATCCCACACATAAGTGAATAATATTTATTAAAATCTGAGAAATGAATAATTATTTATGTAAATTATTTTAATATAATATTGCACTATTTTTTGTGTTTTCAGTTATTCATATTATTTGTTCCCATATACTAGAAATACCTACTTCAATTTGTACACAGATTACAATATAAGATATCTCAACATATAATCTATGTATTAATTGTGAATAAATCCTTCTCGAAAATATATTACTAGAAACTCATTATATATATATATATATATATTTCTTCTTTGTGATCATTATATTTAACTCATATTTTATTCTTGAAACGTAATATTAATAATATTCAATAGCATTTATTCATTTGAAAAATAATCTTCTTCATGTTCTGATATATATCTATTGAGATCCATGAATGCATTTTTTTACATTTTTCTTCTTTTTTGTATATATAATAAAAAATTATATTTATTTGAATTTATATTTTCTAGATATTTGATGTTATATTTGACATTATACTTTATTTATAGTGTAATTCTTCTAACTATTTATAATTTCATGATAAAATTCCTAAAAAACAACATGAAGAAAATGTTTCTCTCAACTTCTCCTATAACTAATTCTTCACTAATAGAATAAATCATTTTTTTATACTATAAAATTATTCTTCCCTCTCCAATATTCTAATGTACGAATCAAAGTTTAACTAAAGAAACATGATTTATAAGACTTGAAGAATATTTTCATACACCATCTTAAAGAAATTCATCAATAACAACAGGAATCAAAATAAATAATTGTGATATTTATTCCCATGATCAAAAAACCATGAACCAGATATTATTTATCTTTAGAATTTTATATTATAGAAACTATTTAATATTTTAGTATTAACAAATGAAACAAATAACTATTACATGATATTCATCTTTATTCAATATCACTCCTTATGAGCACTATATGATCCTTATACAATATCATAATTATTTTTATGTGGAATCATCCTTATCCAGAGCTATAGATCATCCTTATTGTGTTATGCTTATAGTTATTGATCATTAAATTGTTCTCCATACATCAAGTGATCCTTATAGTGTTATCCATATAGTAGGGGATCCGTAAGAATTTATATTTATAGCACATGTTCATTTATTGAGCAATCATGTTTTCTTCCCTGTATGATTAAAAGATATCGTAATTATTCCAATTAATGATTTCACATGTCTATATCCATATGGAGGAATCATAAATGTATGATTTAGAATAAATATCCTTCCACATTTATATTATTTTAAAATTTTATCTAATAACTATAAAATTAAAATCTACCTCCAATTATATAGTAAACTTATTCTAAATATTCCAATATTTTCCATCCTTTTAGAAAACCTTCACCTCACACATTAAAAATAAATTAATGTGTTCTTTAATAAGATATATTCATTTAAGACAAAATACAACATAAGAAAACCATATCGACTACATCCTTCTCAAAAGCATTTGTCCAAATAATTTCCATATACTATAAGAAAATTAATATCAAGCAATATTATCATTATGTAATGTCTTTAGTAATGACCCCTAAGATCATATTCTTCTACAAAATTTCTAAACACAATATTTTGACACAACGCACTCAGTACATGAATAATTTTTAAATTAATTTATACTAATTTCTATTATATAAGTGTTTAAATATTCTATTTTTGTTCACCATGAGGTAAAAATAACAAATTTGGGATTCTAGAATGGGACTTGAGGACATTCCCAGTTACCATAAATGATTATTTTTTTGACTTGTCATTAATTATTCTAATAGTATCATATTTATAAATATTATAAGATTACTATTTTTAATAGGAATAATCAAGTATAATTCAATATATGATAGTGATGTTGATCTATTTTGGTATTTATGAATGGTTAGATTGGAGTTGGTTTTGTTTTAAAGAGACTATTGTTTCCATTAGTCATCCCCATGAGTTTTTTTCAAAATATTTTTTTTTGATCTCAAGTAATTATTAATTTTTCTTTTTGAGGTTTATATATTATGTTATCCAAGTGGTGACTCATATATCATGATGAATTGAACATGGGAATCCAAGGGCGCATACTTGGGTAACTAGTAATTTCACTACAAAATTATATATTGTGTTTTGAATAGTGACCCTAGTAGAGATTCTGCATAGGATGGCTTCTATTAGGTTCTCATTACAATGGAGTTCTTTGAATAAGGTTCTAGGTTATAATTCCCATCAAAATCACTAAATGTTGTTAAATATAATGATCATTTTATGAAGCATTTTTTAATGATATATCTATTTCATTATTTTTTCATATGATTTTTTAGGATTTATTTACCTTATTTGAAAAAATTTACATATTATTTTTTATAGTTATTACTTTGTATTTTCAACTGATTTCTTGGATAGTTTTTATGGTTCTGATAGATAAAATGTTCCCCTTTTTGGTTTGTGGAAACAAATTTCTTTTTGGGGCACCTCTCTCATTGGAGTGGTCATTGATTGTTTCACTATCATAGACTAATTATAAGTGGTATGGATACAAATTTTTTGACTTCATGATCTTTTTTATTTGTACATTTTGAATGTTAATTGTATTTTTATTTGATATTTTTTTTAATTAATTATGTGGATTTTGTGGAAAATTTCTTTCTCTTGTTCTCTCCTCTCACTATACCCCCATATTATTTTTTTCATAATCCTTCCACATGTCATGATGGTTGTTTTTGTTTTATTTCCCATTGATATTACTATCATAAAAAAACTTATCGTTGGAATAGTGTAATATTTAAAAGGAAAATGAAACCCCCAATGAAACTATATTATTATATACTATAAAACATTATATATTTTTTTATTTTTCATGTTTGGATAAAATGTTTATATTTTTAAGAAAATTTTATCTGATTCATGGTTATTTAATGCTTTAGTAGAAACCATGTAAATTTTATTTTAAAATATTCGGATTATTGTGGAAATTCTCTTTGGGTGATTCATATTCAGCCCACAATTAAAAAAATCATGAGCATAAATAGTGTGAACTACCTATACATTGGGGTTTTGTCCCATGGCTTGTTCATGGTATGATACAAGAATATTATTAGGTGAATCTATTACAAATGTCAGTCACATAGTTGGAACATGGTTTTGTTTACCATAGGACCAAACCATGTGGTCTACCGAAATTCGTTTAAATGTAAAATTCCATTTCATCCCATTTCAATATTAGGTGGTCTTGGAAGTCTTTTCCTTCCCATAATGTATATAAAATAGTTGGAGAGTTCAAGAGATCTTCCCCCTTATTTTTATTATCTTCCAAGAATGAACATTGTGAATTTTTGTGGGTTCACAAGATAAATTTCTATTTCTCCAACATTCTCCCTCTATTATTATATCTACTTTGATTCCCTGAAGATTTTAATTTCTCCCATAAACCCTATAGACTATGTGGGTTCAATTTAGGGTTTTAGAGGGTTCTAATCAAGGGTATTTGGCTTGTTATTCTAGTAATAGTCACTTATTTATGATGTTGTGATTATCCATCATAAGTGAGTTGTTTTCTCCTAGATGGAGTCATCATTTTGTGAAATTACATTGTTTCTAAATTTCAAAAAATACTTTAGTGTCAAAATTTAATTTTGTATCAAGTTACATTTATGAATTAAGACCTTATGGGGTTTATAATTTTTTAATTAATTGATATAATCAGAATTAAATAATTTTTAATGGTGTTTTATTGATTCATTTTTAATGAAATTGTTTCTATTCCATATGCTTTTACAAATTCCTATAAGTCAATTTTGAAATTTTTGTGATGATAAATGATGGGGTTTATAAATAATTTAATTTATAATAAATATAATTCTTGTTTTAAGGAATTTTATATTAAATATGTGTTTTGTTTCATGTATCCCCAAAGGGGGAGATATGTTTTATGTATTGATTATTTTATGGTTATCAAAGGATTTTCATAACATTTTTTCCAAAGATTATTTTAATATCCTCTTTGAAATTCTGTAGAAATGAGCTTTCTTGGTACTATATCACCGTTATTTTTATCACGTCACACTCTAAATTGTATATACATTTCCCTATTCCTTTTAATTTGAATTGAATTAATATTGTTGATTATTATACGTATAAAAATGGATTTTTCTTCACACTTCGATTTCTATATTTTATCCTTTTCTATAGTTCTTTTTGGGATCTATTTTTTTCTCATGAGTTCTAGGGGTGATGGATTTTAATTTTTGAAGTGATATTGTATTTATCTTCGGTCCTGATGTTATTCGATAGTTTACTCTATGTGTTTTTAGAGAAATGATTAGTTTCTTCTCTTGGTAGTAACATGCTCATGGTTTGTTCACTATTACAAGAATTGTGTGGCCTTCCCTAGATCACTATGTGGCGTATGTGTTCCTGGAAGACACAAAGAACACGGCTTTTGCATGCTTTCTCAAACCATACAGTAAACATGCAAGATGGTTTTACATTGAGGAATTTAGTGTTTATAAATATTGGAACATGATTTGGAAACCATGCAGCCAGCACATGCATGTACATAGGTGTGTCCAATGAGGGGTTCATGGCTGCCACATAGTTTGATCAATCATTTGGAGAAATTTTGGATTATGCCTAGATCTTAAAAATCATGAAAATAAAATTATTCCCTCTTAGTATTTTTATTCCAAAATGCCTCTCATCATCTCCCACTAATTTTTTTGGCCCTAGGGGTGCTTCCCCCTTGTTCTCTAAGACTCCTCTTTTCTCCCTTGGTGTAGATATATGTATTTTATCAAGATTTGTGGCTAAACGTCAAGGTATTCTCCTCATTTTCATTTCTTCTTCCTTCTTCATCCATTTTCCCTTAGGATCTGCTTTTCCATCAGTAATGTGGATCTAGGGTTTTAGTTTCCCTTGATTTATTTTTGAGTTTTTTTGGTGGTTCCTCTTGGTATATTTATTCTCATAAAACCTTTATGGTGTGATTTGTGTAGTGCATTGTTGTAGGACCATGATATTGAGGTAGGTTTCCCTTTACATATTCATTTATAATTTATGAGTCATTGGTTTATTTCCTTACAAACCATCCCTGTCAATTGAATATTGTCGTGTGATATTTTTTAAAATTATTTGGAGTGAAAAGTGGTGAGTTATACCATGTTTTATGATAAATGGAAGTGTTTTGTTATATTGTGCACATCAAGTGTTTGATAAAATGCTCAGTTGGCCTTTTTGATTAGATATTTATATATAAAGCATGGTTCAAATTTTGTAAATATATTTTTTCATTTTTAAAAGTTTGTTTTGGTTTCTTTAATGGTTATTTAAAGTGATTTTTAGTTTAAAATAATTGTTTGTATGGGTTTTAAATGTTGTTTTCCATGTGATGATATACAATTTATCATTTAGAATTTTGATAAAAATGGATTTTCCTTACCAATGTGATGTGAGTTATTTAATGTAACTATTTTATAAATGATTTTGAAATGAAAAGTGTTTTATTTTCACCATTTTGGAATAGTGGTTTTGGTTCTTTAATAAATATTTTTTTTGGGGAAAATAGCATGACACCCATTTGGAATTATTTTGAAAATGTAAAATGTTTTAGCATGAAAACTCTCCTTGTATAATTATCATGATGAGTTTATTTTAAAATTTGTTGGATTTCCTCTACTTGTTGTCTTCTTGACTCATTACATAGTTCCAAAATGGTAGATCCTCAAGGATGACACCTTTGTAATCTATGTGTGTAATTTAATATATTGATCCATGGGGATACATGGGTGATAATTATTTTGTAAATTATTTTATATGTGTATGTGATTAGATCCTAAGATGGCATAGGTTGGATCACTATTTTTTATACTCTTGACAGGCAAAACCTGGCATCACTAATGAATATTTTGAAAATGATTGTTACACTAGTTAGGTAATGAATTATCTAGTGTCCCATTGAATAGTGATATACTGAGTTTATTATTATGGGATAGTGACCCTTGACCTATACCATGTGGGTTGTGGATGAGCATGTGATATCATTGAGTGACACATTCTTTCTAGGATCAATCACCATGTATTAGTGTATTCTAGATTATACACGATCTCCTTGGTTAACCCGTGTCTATTGGCACTTGGATGGTGGTAGTGATGATTATGATGCGTGTTGGTTGGTTACTCTATTATGGGTATTTCCATTGCAAATATTAGAATATTTTTTTGGTTTTCCGACATGTGGTATGCTTCTTTGAGAAGCGATGTGTTGGATTTCAAAGGATTATGAAACAAATTAAAGTGATAATGTTTTAAACTCTTTTGTACCATATTGAAAAGTAAGAAACACTTTCATTTAAATTTTTTTTTACTATTTAATGAATGGAAAAGACCCTTGATTTGGACAAAAAATGGAAATGGACCATTATTTGTTATGTGATATTTTTGGAAAATATTACTTTTATATATTGTATTTAAATCATGATGTTGATGTTTCCATTTTAAGAAAACACATTGCGAACAAATTTGTTTTGGCATGCCTACTGAGCTTTAATAATCAAACTTATAGTTTCTCTTTGTTTCTATCCTTCACTACTTGTTTTAGCGTGTTCTGATCAATATGTGTGATGCATGGATTTTTTATCATTGAGTGACCCTTGGGGTCACACTGAGATGTTTGGGTTGTTCGGATGAGCTGGTCTTTGTTGTTCAGTTGTTGTATTTTCAGTTTCTCTTGTAAAATGATATTCATTTTTAAAATTTATATATTTTGGGATGCTATATTTTATTTATGTTGTAAAATAAATTTATTTTTATCTATAAAAAATTATCCCATGGTCTCCATATTGATTCCCAACACATATATTCATCCTGTAGGTATTGGGAATGCCCTTCAGACCCCACCAAAGATGTACTAAGGTGAGTTATTTGGAATCAACTCAGGTTGGTTCATCACAAAATGTTATTAGAGAATTCTGGTTGTAAGAACCCAAATATTATTTTTCATGTATGGGGCATAATTTCTGCAGTTTTTGAGAAAAAGATGAGTTTCTCGAAATTTTAGTAGTACATGCCATGTACCTAGTTGGCGTGGGTAGCCTTGTACTAGCTGTGTAATGGCTAAGTACATGTCCTGGTGGGGTGACCTGGAGGCCTCCTAAATCGGGCCTTAGAAACGACATATACATAGCTTGTACTTTTAAAGAACATGTCAAGTATTTTTATTTTTATTTGATAAATTGGACTGAGGTTGTGTCTCATTCACATAAAACAATACTTCTAATGTCATCTCCTATAAAAGCAACCAAAGATCGTGATTCTTATTTAATCCCATTAATGACCATTTGTTCTCTGAATCAATCCTCGTCAATTACATTGGAATTTCCACGGTGAGTTCTTCCTTCTTCTAAATCATCATCTCTTGATTTTTCTTCTTTCGTGAGATATCTGTGGTTTAACATTTTTGATGTTTTCATAGATCTTTGGCATTCTTGGTTGAATCAAAGGCTTACATTCAACTATATTGATACTAAAACGTTGAGGTAGGTGTTTTATGCCTTTCCATAGATCTTTTTTGAATTATATGTGCAAAAGTGCTCAATACCCTATTTAGGGTGTTCTGTGTTAAGGGAATTTAACCGTTTATTTTCTGTTATTCCTTGTTTTCTTTAGTTAGAGATCTTATGTAAGAATAGAGTTTATTTACCTTGAAATGGATGTGTTTTCCCATGTTTGAATTGGTATTTTCCATTGGATATTATTTTTCTAGTTACGCATCTCTATTTTTCATGCCTGGTGATGTTTGGATGTAGTGATATTATCTAACTTACTATTGCCCTGAATTTTATCTACTTGTCTATGTAGTATATTGTGATTTACTTTGACTACCGCATATCGTTTGTGAAAAATTTAATTGCATAGGGAAATGGGAACTTGGTGTAGTTAGACCATAGGGTAAATGGACAATGTGGGATTTTTTAGAGTGTATGTCATAGTTTTCACGTTGCAAGAACCTAGGGGTATGGATGTTAGTGCTCCCCCATAGTGTCTATAGTTCCATGTTGTCAGATCATAGGGGAAATTAGATATTGAGTGCTTCCCTAGAGTGTTTTTAGTTTACTGTTACAAGACCCCCTGGGGAATTGACGGTGAGTGCTTCTTCATGGAGTCTTTGATAAGCGGAACTAGAGGGGTTAGACTCCGAGAACCACTAAAAGGGTTTCATGTGTTTGGTTGCTTGACTAATTTGATAAATGTAAATAAATGTATTTGAATCTCTATGATTTTTTACTTTAGAGTACTTCCTTGTTTATTGCTTTATTTTTCATATTGCCTACTATTTATATTCACTTACTATTAGCCACATATCCATGGGTGGTTTCTTACTGGGATTAATCTCACACCCTATTTGGGCCATGATTTTGGGCCCAAAAAGATTATATTATTACATGTATAGATAAGGTCAAGCACCCTTCTACTTCATGTACTTGATTATGGTAGATCTAGAGAGTATGGGACAAAGTTGAGGCTTGCAATGATGGTAGAGTTATTTACTTGTTATTATTTTTACATTGGTTTTGTACTGTATTACACCATTTTGACATGTTTGTCTTCGTTCCTAGACATATGTTACATGAATCATTTATATATGTTCTCTAGTTGTTTCTCTACATGCAGTCTGTCGTGATTTACTATTTCATGTTATTATTAAGGCTTACTTTATTGTTATCTATTTATTTCTGCTATGTTACTCGACTAATTATGGCATAGTTTCCCCAATATCACATCTATGTACATCGCTTCTAGTTGGAAGCCTCTAGCTTTCAGGTAAATGCGCTTGAGTCCATGTGACCAACCGGGTATGGGGAACCTCTGGGTCATACCCAAAACTAGGACGTTAAATAGTGGTATTAGAGGAATTCGTTTCTTCTTTGACTTACTATTTGGATCCTATATCTATGTATTGAAAGTAATATAGAGTTTTCTATAAGTTGTTCTAGGGAGTAGCTAGATCATGTATTGGAAAAATCTAATTTACCTCAGTTATTGCAGTTTTTTCTAGTTTTTCAATTACTACAGTTGATTTGATTTCTCCATTATGTGTTTCACATGTTTTTTTGCTCTTTTCATTGATATCATTGAGGTTTTATTTTTGTTTCAACCTGATGAGATGAGTGTATCCCATCTCATGCATCATATAGGAACTTTCTAAAGATCGCATGTCATGAATTCTTATGATGCCATTTAGGGTGCATTATAGATTTCATGTAGTTGTAAAAAAGGTTGTGCTAGATATGCATGTTGTTGTGATATATTCCTTGATAGAATACCTTCTATTTGGTATGGTATTGGTTTGTGTAAGGGTTTGTTTTAATGGGTGCCATGCTTTGGTCCCTGAGGTGTTATGGGCCCACATGGATCGGAATTTGGTGGATCATGTGTTGCTTTCATGGATATACTTTTTATGTGACATGAATATGATTCCAGTCATTGATTCGCAGGGAGTATGTTCCCTCACAGATTGGAATTTTACAATTTAATGTATTTTAGAGTTTTTATGGCTTCTAGAGTAGTTTCTAGGGCTCACTATCCAAAAAACTGTAGAATACACGGTGTGTATTGATGAATAGAGGCTATGTTTCCTTCTGTATGGGAAGAAAGTGTTTTTCTTAGGATCACGCCATGTACTATATGTACACATAGAGTAATCCATGACCGTTTGACAGCCAATGTGGGAAAGGTAATTGGGTTAGGAAATCATTAGTGGAACATGTCATGTACCAGATTTACATGCCTAGTTATAGAGGCCATGTGTCTGACAGTGTGACTAATGAAACAAGTGGATGAAAATATTGTAATACACTTAGTGTCCATATTTAACACGTTGTGTGGAGTTGACTGTGTAACTGGACGTGTGACTAACTACACGGGTCAGTGAAATCCTTCTAGTACATGCCGTTTCTGGAATAAACATACTATATAGAGTCAACCGTGCCACTGACCGTGTGGATAACGACACAGGCGGTTGAAACCTAAGAGGTACACGCCGTGTCTAGTACAAACATTCTTTGTTGTTTTTTTCTCAGAGAACCATGTGGTATAGCCACTTAGAGGAACTCATGAAGGGGGAAGATATTCACGTACACACTATGTCTTTTTGACGAACACGTTGTGTGGTGGGTTGTTACACGACTAGTTTTGGTAGATGTATATGCCCATGTAATGTCTTAAGAAAATACATCGTGTAGTGGTCATACATGTCGTGTATCCTTGTTTTATAAAACATGATTTTTTTCTCATGTTCATTTATTACATTTGTATGTTACAGTCCTTGAGATTATTGAACAAAGGTGTGCTCTTGTCCTTGCAGATTCATGCCACCGCAACATCCTTCGGTTGTATGCTAGATATATGGCATTGAATAGACACAAGACCTAGTTGATCTAGGACAACCAGAAGATCCTCCCATCATGCCTATCTTAGCACTAGACTTTATCTGGGATACAGGTGTAGATGAACAGTTTAGAGAAGTCTTCATGAGGTATATGTAGACCTTCCACGGAGCATCGCATCCTGCCCCATTTATGGAGGAACTGATGCAGGTATTTTAGTAGCAACAATCTTTTACATTCTCAGGGGATAGAGGACCTCAGGCTGTTGAGTCATGTTTATAGTCCATGCTATGGATATTCGAGCATTTTGAGACACCTCCAGAGAAGAAGGTGAATCTATCTTCTAATATGCATTGGGATTCCCCCAACAGATGGTGGGATGTCATCTCACACGCAGGACGTCGGCATTTTATGGATTGGGATGAGTACCAGTTTGATTTATAAAATTACTTATACCTAGAGACTTTTAGATCGGATCAAGCACAATGTTTCATGATTTTTGAGTATGACACACTCTCACTCTTGGAGAATTTTACTTGCTTCATAGAGTTGTAGCATTTCACACCCATTCCAGGGGGTGAAGAGTTATTTTTGGAGAGGATATTTATGGATTCTCTCTTCCATGACATCTGATCATAGGTAACCATCTTTAGATTAACTTCCATAACAACCATAGTAAACTAGTCACTTATCACATAGATCAATATGAGGGATTAATGGGATTTGAGCTAGGGTTGTTCAGTATTTGGAGTTGGTACCTCTTTGACTAACAACAAGAAGCGTCATATGGATTCTACACATAGAGATCCGAGATGGCGGAATACTTCTCTAGGTAGAAAGGTTTTGTGCTAGTAGTGTGGGAAAAGTGGTCATATGATGTCACATTACCTGAGGGATGTAGTGGGGTTCCGATTTTGTGGAAAGATGGGACATCTTCAGTGCTTTTGTCAAATTAACTCACCAGTAGTTGGTGATAGGGGTCCTATTTCAACTCCTTGTACTGAAGCAGGACCACCAGTGCCACATCAGACTGGGGGATGGAGTTCTTCAGTCCGTTTAGGCCAAGGTGGAGGTCATAACTGTAGTGGTCACACACTTGGTTTTTGAAAATCTCAAGGTGGATCAGATAAGGGATCTAAGTTAGCTTTATAGGGCAGTAGTGCATGTCAGGCTTTTGTAATAGAAAAAATCCATCATGAGTAGGATCCTGAACCCTCTACAGTTCTTGGAACGGTTCTATTTTCCTCAGTTTTAGCTTCTACACATTTTCATAGAAGAGATCCCATAGTTTCTTATCTATCACTTTTGTGGAGATCCTTGGTCCCTATATCTTTAATTCAACTGATATCTTGATGTTGGACACACAGTTTGGGACTAGAACGGTTAGTGTATGTCATTGAAAGGAGCTCACTATTGAGGTTTTTGGGTTTCACTTCATATGGAACCTTTATTTATTAGAGATGATGGGATATGATGTCATTACTAGAATGGACAGGTTATCTTCTCTCCAGGCTGTCGTTGATTTCTATCACTGTATGGTGAGTTTCCTGACACCTTTGGAATGATCTTTTCATCATAAGGGTGAATGGGATGTCCAAGCAGGCATAACGGGACCCATGCATCATGGGTTGGGAGGAGTTATAGCCCAAATTGCTAGTTTGTATATGGATGAGCATGGAACTTCACAGATGGTATTTCCTCCAGTAGTGAATCATTTTAGGGATGTCTTTCCAGAGGAAATATCAGGTTTTCCTCTGGAGTGAGAGGTAAACATTTCCATTAATCTTGTTTCAGAAGAGGAACCAGAGTTCATTCATCATTAAAGGATGGATACGCTATAGTTACATGAGCTCAAGAAGAAGTTAGACGAGTTATGGGAAAAGGGTCTCATCTGACTTAGTATTTCTCTTTGGGGTTTGTGTGTCCTGTTTACAAAGAAGGTGGACGGTATGCTCAGTCTTTGTGTGTATTGTCGGATGTTTAACTAGTTGATGGTAAAGAACAGATATCCCTAGATAAGGATTGATGATCTCTTTGATCAGCTTCTATGAGCCCATGTGTTGTTAAAGATCAACTTGAGATCTTTTTATCATTAGTTTTGCATTAGATAATCGGTTATAACTCTTACAACCTTTCATAGTTGGTATGGTCTATATGAGTATGTGGTTGTGTAGTTTTGTCTCACGAATACACCTAGAGTTTTTATGGAACTAATGAACTGATTGTTCCATCCATTCTTGGATTCCATCATGGTGGTTTCATGAATTATATCTTGGTTTACTCTTATAGTCGACCCGAACATGCTGCCCTTATTGATATCATTTTCAGTACAATGAGAGAGAATCATATGTACGCTAATATTTCAAGATTCCACTCTTGGATGGACCTGATTCACTTTTTGGGTCATGTTATCTCAGATACAGGAGTATAAATAGACCCAGAGAAAGTGAGATAAGTAGTATTATAGGAGCATACGAAGATCTTTTTTGAGTTATAGATTTTTCTGGGGCTGGATGGTTACTAAAAACATTTTATATTGGACTCTTCACAGATAGAAGAGCCACTTATTGGCCTGACTATGAAGTGTGTGAAGTACCTATGGTCAAATTCTTTGGATTCAGCCTTTCGAGAGCTGAAAGCGAGGTTGACATCATCAATAATTCAAGTTTTCCTAGATTGAATAAGAGTTATATAACTTACTGTGATGCTTCAGGTACTAGGCTAGGAGAAGTTCTTATATAAGGGAGAGTATTTGTTGCATACATGTCTCAGATGTTGAGGCCACATGAGAGGAATTACCTGATGCATGATCTCAAGTTGGATGTAGTTGTTCATGCTTTATGCTATTGGGGAAATTATCTCTTAGGAGATCATTTTTTTGATTTTCACTAACCACTTAAGTCTCAAGTACATGTTCACTTAGACAATTTGAATTTGATACCATAAAGGTGGGTTGAATACCACTAGCCCTTTGATTTTGAGCTTTCCTACACGTCAGGGAAAGTCAACACAATGGTTGATGCATTGAGTAGGAGGAATCAGATACAAGCAGTTCATGAGTCCAGTAGTGAGTGGATGATTATGGATCTGTTCACTAAGATGCATTTTGAGGTGCATGATAGACAGGGATAAAAGTTTCTTTATTCCGTTGTGGTTACCTCTACTCTTTGAGAGCGTGTGAAAATGAGGTAGCTATCAGATGCTGAAGTCCTGGTCCAACGAGAGATTATTTCAGGAGAGGACTCTATTCTTGGATGGACTCTGGGTATGGATGAGATCTTTCCCTTCCATGGACATGTATGAGTGTCAGTACACATATGTGAGAAGCTAATGTAGGATTTTCATTCAACATCTTGAGTTGTTCATCGTAGTGTCACCAAGATGTATCGAGATCTACACCATCATTATTAGTGGCCAGTTATGAAGAGAGATGTTGATGGATTTATGATGAGTTGTTCCACTAGTCATCAGGTTAAAATGGAGAATCAAAAAATAGAAGGTATTTTTGAAGTATTTACCCATTCATGAGTGGAAGTGGAATGATGTAATGATGGACTTCATGATTTTTTTTCCTAGGTCTCCTTGAGGTAGTGATGTAGTTTGGGTTTTCATTGATAGACTCACAAAAGTTTGATATTTCTTACCAATCCAAGAGACCATCAGTTTTGATGAGTTGGGAATGTTGTACATCCGAAATATTTTATGTTTACATGGGGTTTTACACTCCATCGTTTCTGGCAGGGATGATTTTTTTACTTTTTCTTTCTAGCAGGGACTATAGAGGGATTTGGGTACACAGGTACATCTGAGTACATCTTACCACATCTAGATAGATGGAATGTCCGAGCATACAATTCAGATGCTAGAGGACATTCTTCAACCATGTCTCCTATATTTTGGAGGTTCATGAGAGAATAATATAACCATTGTGGATTTTACCAATAATAATTGTTTTCAAGAATCAATTTAGATGTAACCATATGTGGATTTGTACGGTTGTCCATGACGATCACCACTATGTTGGCTGGAGGAAAGAGAGGAACATATGTTGGGACCTTATATTTTAAAGGAGACCATATAGAAGATTGAATTAATTCAAAATAGGATGGCAACTGCATAGTTACGATAGAAGTCCTATGTTGTTTGACATAGATGGACTTTGAAGTTTGAGGTCAGGGATTCGATTTTCCTACTTTTCACACTGAGGCTGGGACACAAGAGGATTAGATGACATGGTACTCTTTAACAGAGTTACATCTCTCTATTTGAGGATTTGGAGAGATTCATACCGGTTGCTTATTAGTTGACGTTATCTTAGAAGTACTAGGATATGCATGACATCTTCCACATTTCTCAGCTATGATGTTACTTCACAGACTCATCTCATGTTTTTCAACCTAAGGAGGTTATGTTGGATGTGGATGCCTCATTTGAAGAGAATCATATCTGGATCATTGATTTTAGTTTGATGGTTCTCTATGTTTGGTCTGTTCCTTTGGAATGGATGCTATGGCATAATGGGAGAGTACATGATGAGACATCAGAGAGGGAGACCGATGTGCGATCGTTGTGGCCAGAGCTATTCGAGTATTCTTCTTCTCCACCTTCTAAGAAATTTTTTTTTCTCAAATTTCCTTAAGGGGGTGGAGTTTTTTAGAACCCAGATCTTCTTTTCTGGTATGGATCTTCATTTCTGGATTTTTTTTGAAGAAAATAGGAGTTTTTGGAAATTTTAGGAGTACACACCGTGAACCTAGTTGCTGAGGGGGGCCTTGTATTGGTCATGTAACAGCCGAGTAAATGGCCATGTGGGGTTACCTAGGGATCTCATAGAGAGATTCCAGATAAAGGCATATACACATCATCTACTTTTAAAACAGATGCCATGATTTTTTTTATTTGATAAATCGGACCGGGGTCACATCTCATTAATAAAAAACACTTCTTCTAATGTCGTCTCGCCTAGCTGCGACCAAATATTGTGATTATTCTCTGAGCCCCTGATCGACCATACATTATCTAAATCTACCACCGTCAATTGTGTTGGAATCAAAATAGTGAGTTATTCCTTCTTCTAGATCATCATCAATTGATTTTCTTCTCTTTCATGAGATATATGTGGGTTAAAGTTTTCCACATTTTCATAGATCTATATTGTTCTAGGTCAAATCAATGTCTGATATTTAACTATATTGGTTTTACAATGTTGATATAGGTGGTTTGTGGATTTACGTATATCATTTTTCAATTATATGTGAAAAAGTTCCCAATACCCTATTTTAGGGTATTGTGTGTTTAGGGAATTTGACCCTTTAATTGATTTTATGCCTTGATTTCTTGAGTTAGGGATCTTGATTGAGAATGTGGTTTATTTTCCTCGCTATGGAAGTGTTTTCCCATGTTTGAAATGATATTGGCCTTTGGGTATAGTTTTTTCTTACTAGGCTGTAATGTTTTCTATTCCCATTTCTATTAGGATAAAGCAATATTATCTAACATACTTTTTCCATGCTTTATAGCTATTTATACAAGTATTATATTATGATTTACATTCTATAGTGGATATAGTTTGTGCACAATCAACATACCTAGGGTTGTGGGAAAGTAGTGTAGTTAGACCATAGGTGAAATGGACATTGAGGGCCTTCCCAGAGTGTCTGTTATAAATTTTACGTTGCGAGACCATAGGGGGGATATACGTGAGTGCTCCTTCAATGTGTCTATTGTTATAAGTTTTGAGACCATAGTGGGAATTTTGCATTGAGTGCTTCCCTAGAGTGTTTTTAGATTACCATTATGAGACCACATGGAGAATTTATGGTGATTGCTTCCACAAAGAGTCTTTGCTAAGCTGAATTAGAGGGGTTTGACTATAAAAACAACCCAAAGGCTTTATTTTGTTTGGTTGGATGACTAATTTGATAATGTAAATGAATTTAATTGAAATTGTATGATTGTTTAATTTTTACTAATTTCTTGTTTATTTCTTCATTTATTATATTTACTACAATATATATTCGCTGAGTATTTGGAACATATATTTTTTTGGTTTCCTACTAGGATACATCTCACATCCTATTTTTTTCATTCTTTTAGGCCCAAACAGTTTATATTGTTGCAGGTATAGACAAGGGTAAGAAAACTTCTACATATGGTACTTGATTGTTATAGATTTGGAGAGGACGAGACTAATTTGTGGCTTGTAATGTCACTAGATTTATTTATTTGTTTTCCATTTTTACTTTGCTAGATAATAGTTCTATTGGGGCACAGTTAAAAGTTCCATTATGTTTTAGTGTTTCTCTCTATTCTGAAATTTGTTCTTGGTTCTATTTTATTGTGTTTTTTTCTCTTTAAATTGAAGAAATGGGGATGATATTGATCTATTAAGTACTTTTATTTTAATGGATGTCTTTTTATATTTCAGGAGTTCTAAAATTATTCTCATCATAAGTAGAGGTGTGTTCTTTTTTTTCCTTTATATTGTATGTTTTCATCTGAGGTGGAAGAGGTTGAGTTTGTATCTTATGAATTCCCTATTCCAATGGAATTAAAGAGTTGTGATCGATGATCGTTGGATCTTTATTTTTATGTAGTATATACATCCAACATAAGGGCTCTAGCCATAGGCCCTAGAGAGAAGCTAGTTTTTCGTTTGGAATAATGGGGGGTTAGGGACCTTGTTCTTTATTTTTTCTTCAACAAAGGAATAGAGATATTTTAAGGATTCTTATTACAAATCTTATATCCCCCATGTGGTGGGGGTTTTCTAATTAGTGTGTGTGGGGGGGGGGGGTTCCAAGTTTTCTGGTGTTGGCTTATTCTTATTGGTATGTCTTCCTGGTTCGAGATACATGGTTCTTAATGATGGGGATACCTTTTTTGTATCATTAGGAATTATCCTAGAATTGGTCACTATTATTTGTTTTGTAATGGTGGTGTGTTCATCCAAGCCACCCAATATTAAGGATATTGTTTGGTTTCATATGTTGGTCCACCTTTGGGGGCGTTCCTTTGAGGTTGTTGTTTTTCGAGTTTCTTTTGGTTTGGTAGAATGTTGGGACTATTTAGAGTGTCCCAACAATACTTTTTGATGAAATATTTTGGATTTTTCGGCCAAAGATCATATTACACCATGTGAAGTGGTTTTTAATTGTTTCATTATTTATAAAAGGTGGAATAAGTTATTTTTGGATGTGGGTGAATTTTTCTAGGTTAAATATGTTGGATTATGCGATTTTGAAAATAATAATTCATTGATCCATTAACTTGAAGGTTTTGTGACTTGTTGAGTGTAGAATGTGTTTTTTGTGGATATAATTATCACACCAGGGTTTTTATATTCGATCCTTTTTCCTAGTTCATTTTCAGATATCCATTTTCCCTCAAACTCTAGATATGATGGATTATAAATTTTGAATTGATATTCGGTTTATCTAAGGTACCAATGTTATTTACTAGTTTCCACCCCATGATTTTATAGAAAATTTTAGTTCCTATGCTTGGAAGCAGCCATCACACTGTTGGCGCATGGTTAGGGAAATCGTGCATCCATCTCTAGGTTTCTGTGTGGCTAAATATTTTCTCGTAGAATTATGTCTCACATCTTGCACACAGTTTTTCAAATTATGAAGGGAGGTTTTGTCTTGGTATAGTGGAATTTAGTAAAGTTGGAACGAGGTTTGGAAATCGTATAGTGATCCTGTGAACGTGTCTTCTTGTGTCAAGTGAAGGGTGCATGGTTTGGTAAATTGTGCATCAAAACCATTTGTGGAACCTATATCATAAAAACTATAAAATTTCAATTATTACCTCTTAGTTCTTAGCCCAAAATGAATCCCCTCTTCTTCTTATTGATCTTTTGGCCCTAGGGGTAATTCCCCCTTATTCTCCAAGCCTCCTACTTCCTATTATTTTTTCATATCTTGGGATTTCATCAAGATTTGGGGCATGATCTTCAAGGAATTATCCTCATTTCATCTTCTTTATACATATTCAACCATTTTATCTTAACATCTCTTATTCCCATAGTCATTTGGATCCAGGGTTTTTGGTTACCTTGATTTTTTTGGGGGTTTTTCTTTTTTAACGTTACTTTTTTTGTATATTATGGCTCTTGAAACCATTGTGGTGTGATTTTTGATGTGCATTATTGAAGCACCGAGATATTGAGGTAGTTTTACCTTTTAATATTCTTTTATTATTTATGATTAATTGGTATCTTTCTTTTCTAACATTACTTTCGAATTAAATAGTGTTATGTGATTAGTGGAATATTTTTTGGTGTGAAAAGTGGTGTAATATACCTTCTTTTGAGAAAAATGGAATTGTTTTCTTTTATTGTGCACACTGTGTGTGGGATAAAATGTATGGTTTCCATTGTGAGTATTTTTCTATATCCAAGGTATGGATTGTCTATGTAAATATATTTATCTCATTTGAAAATATTTTTTTGGTTTACTTTATTGGGTTTCCAAGTGGTTATTTATTTATGATAATTGTGTATTTTGATTTTCAAAGTGGTTTGACAGGTGATGGAGACTGTGGCACATTTGTAATTTTGATAAAGAAGTACTTGGATCCTAAATGTGATGTGAGTGATTTTAAGGGATTTTTTTAATATGATTGTAAAATGAAAATATTTGTGTGTTCACCTTTTTTTATTGGTGGTTTGGTTTCATTAATAAATAATAGTGTTTGTAGAAAATATCTTGAGACCTATTTAGAAACATTGTGAAAATGATAAAATTAATTAGATTCAGAACTCTCCTTGGATAATTCTTCTAATTAGTTATTTTTAAAATGGGTGGGATGTCCTATTTGTGTATTTATTTTGACCTACTACTTAGTGTTGAAATTGGTGATCCTTGGAGTGGACTCCTTTGTGATCTATGTGTGAAGGTAAATTGATTGACCCTTGGGTTGACTCAGGTGATGATTGTTTTGTTTATTATTATATATGACTGTGTCATTGGATGATTGGATGGCATCATTTAGTTCAACCACTTCTATACTCTAGTCATGGTGAACAAATAATAAATATTCTAATTTGTAAGAATGATTACTGCACTAGTTAGGTTACGCACTTGCTAGTGGCCCATAACATGGGGATATATTGAATTTTGTTGTTATGGGATAGTACCCCTTGGTCTGTACCATGTGGGGGTGGGCCGAGCATGTTGGTGGTATTTGATTTCATGAAGTTATTCATTCATTCTGGTATAATTCAATATGTATTAATATGTTTTTGATTATTCATCAGCTCCTACATTCACCCATGTCTATTATCACATAGTTCATTGAAATAATTATTAAGATACTTATTGGATGGTTACTCTTGTGTTCCTATTTCCACTACCCTCATTGTATTCTTATTCTTGTTTCATCTTGATTGTTATGAGTAATTGGGATGTGTTTTTTAGGATTTAAATGGTTTTTTATTTTTTTTCAAGTAGTGATATTTTATAATTTTTCTTCTATTTTGAGAAGTAAGCATCACATTCCTTTTGAAAATGGTAATGTTTCATTAATGGAGAAGAACTTGGATTTGAAATAAAAAGTTAAATATACCATGTTTAATTTAAAAGTGAAATGTTTTTAAAATCTTATTTATATATATTTTATTTCAATTTAGGAGATGTTCTTTATTTTATATTATTATAATTACATTGTGAAAAGATTTTTTCGAGAACGCCTACTATATTTTAATACTCACACCCATAATTTCATCTTGTTTTTAGTATTTTATAAAGGTTTCCTCTTTATTTAATCACCATGGGATATGGTTGGATTTTTTATTGGAGACTGGCCATCGGGGTCCAATTTATATGTTGTGGTTGTTGGGTTTCACCGTCCTTTTTTTATTTGTTGTATTTTTAGTCTCTCTTTTAAAATGATATTTAATTTCGATATGTGTGTTTATTGGAATGCTCCCTTTTAATTCTGTTGTTCATCTTATTTATTTATATTTGGTTAAATCATTCCCTTGTCCTCTTTGTTGATTCCCAACACTAGTTTCTAACCCACGAGAATCCATAACGCCCTTTGGGCATTATCACAGATCAAATTCGGTTTCCAGTTTGAGGTTGCCTTGGGTTGCTTCATGACATTTTTCCTGAGAGTGTGTTGGATGTGATATGAGGTTTAAATTCTAATTTTATTATTAATTTTGTTCTTTAAAATTTTGAGTTTATTTCCCAATTTTAATTAAGTAATATCATGGAACCCTCAGGAAGAAAATTAGGAGATATAGATTAATTCTACACAAGTATAGATTATCAACTGGCTATGGGACAAATTCTTTTTTCCAGCAGAGATTGATTATAGGGATTGGTTAGAATGAGAGAATTATTGGGATAATATAATGGTTTTCAAATATATCTTATTGTTTTTTAATAACATTTTTTGGATTAAATTACTTTGATTCATGTAGATTTTCTAAATATTTCTAGTTCATGACTCTATTAGGTTATATATACATGAAACATTGATAGTATCCCCTCATTCATGTTTGATTTAATCACACCATTTATATTGATGTTTTTGAGTATTATATCTAATATGACATTGTCCATTTATTGTATCATATCTTTCTTGTGATTTCGTTTACAATTCAATTTTCAATGAAATGGTTTTTTATGAACAAGTTTAAAAGATTGAAATTTGTGGGTTTAGACTATGTATGCTTTGAAATCCATTTTTTAAATAATTTTTCTTCTATTTTGAAAGTTTTTTATGCCCATTTGGATAAAAATAATTTCCAAAGTTAAAATTTAAAGAAAATATTGATCCATTTTTTGTGGTTATGATGTCATGGCTTGAAAGATTGAGAGAATTTTCAGTACTAAATATATTTATTTTAAGATTTTGTAAATGAAATGTTCATGTGTGATAGATTTTAGAGTTATTTTGACATTAGTAAAATCATAATTTCCTTATGATTTAAAAACTACCATTTATTAAATTCATTGTAAAATAAATTTTAGACTCTTTGGTTAAATGAAACATGGAATATTAGTTCACACACTATTCACAGACTTGAATGTGTGTATATATCTTTTTAACTCTTAATATAGTATTCCATGTTGTGATCTTGGATGGTTTTTTATTTATTAGTAGAAATTTTGGTTATGTTTTGCGACTAGGGGATACAAAGTTGTTTTTGGATGTTTTTACAACTATTAGTTTTTTGGTTATATTGTTGTATAAAATAATTACATGATCTTATATGTAATATATTTTTTCTCTTTTGGAATAATGTGATGTATTTTCTTCCAACTATGTAATATAAGGTGAGTGGTTTTTTATGGTATTTATACCTTGTAAATGGGAGTGATGACTTATCAATCACAATGTATCATTTAGAGCTTATATGGATTATTAAATTTTGGGTCACTTTTAGTATTGTTAACTCTTTATTTTATATGAATAGTAGTCTAATGTATGCATATACTATGTCTAGTTAGTAGTATTTTTTACTGATTAGCTTTTAGTGTTATTTGAATATGAAAACTCTCCTAAGAATGCATCCTTGATTCTCAAGAACTAGTTTCCAACACAGGCAGACTGGTAACACCATTAAATCCTTATAAAATATCAGTCAGGGGGACATGCCATGTCAGTATGGTCCATTTTTCTATATCATTATTATAAATTTCTATAGGATTCAGTTATTGAGGTGTTTAGGCATATCGGTGAAAATTTTCTAGTTGAATCTCTTCCAATATGGGATTTTTCTTCCAATAATATGAGTATGATGTTTCGTCCCTTGATTGAGACAAACCTCAGGAGGTTATGACTATAACAAGATATATCATGTGATGTTATTATCTATTAAGTGGGAATCATCCTAGGTGTTCATCTATAATAGTGAATTACACATGATTTTGAACTCAAACTAGTCAGTATATACATAGAGAATCAAGAACATATGAGAAGTCTATATGGGATGAACAAACATTATATCTCATGCACACTAGATATCTTGAAAAAATGTATTATATGAAAACTAAACTATGGATATTATAAAACATGTGGATATAGATATATGAATATATGTGTTTGATAGAGATTACACCAGATCCCATTGTAGCAGGTGTAACAATTATGTTATGGTGGAGTAAATTATTTTCTTATATTTTTTAATTTGAGATTTTTTATAAAAACCTAAAATTATCAAGGGCCATAATTTGTGGTTAACTAAATGGTTATTTATTTTTATCTAACTTGGATTATTTAAATCATGTTTAAATGTTATGAAAACAATTTTAGAATGATATTCACAAGGAATTGCATATGTTATGATATCAACTGAAATTGTTTATATAATTCGAATATTGTTTCTTTTAAACATCAAAATGAGTTAGGGATATTGTTTCACAATTTTTTGTATAGGATAAAAATATAGTAAAATTCAATAGAGTCTATTATGGATTAGTTCAAGGGAGATATTCACAGTGATATGCTCTAAAGATATTTTATTCCATGATATAGTTTTTCTATTCCATAATATATGATATAAGATTTTTATAATTTATAGTGTATATAAAAAATTTGGTCATTTATTTTATATGAAATATAATAATAATATTATGATTTCATGAGTATTAATAATACAAGTCTTTATTTCAACATATGACACATCAAGATGCAGATTATAAGAATTTTCAATTGGGTGATCTTCCATAGAGGATATCATTTACTATAAATGTTTCATGTGATTAAACATTGGGGGATTGAATAATATATTCATGAAATGAAAGAATCCAAAGATGAATCTTTACAGATTTGTTTTTTAATATTTAATATAATGCTATAGTAACTTTGGAATGTCTCGATATATATACAGGTGGCTACAACCATAAAAATTATGGTGTTATAGCCTACATAATCCTTTCAATGATTCAATTTAATTCACCAATATTAGTAATTTTTTAACATTAGAGGTCCAAATATACTATGGAGTAAAGGAGTGTCCCAAATGACTGTTATGGGCATTGTTTCATATATGGAAATTCCATAGTAGTGGGAGTCATCTGGTTTCCACATTGAGAAATTCATCAAGATTGTGATGATAGATAGTGGTAGAGGCTATTAATTAGAGTAAATTATTATGTTTTATTCAATTTTGTGTGTATATAATTTAAGTTATCTTGTATAGTGGATCTTGGGATTTTAGTTTTGGGTTGGTTCCACATTATAGATTAAGTGTTAATTAAGCCATATAAACTGATCAAACGAGTTATGATAAATATTGAACTTCAGTACTAGAAATATAATTCCAAAATCCTTAATTTAACACCCCATGCTTCCACGGTACGCTTCTCTTTTAATAATACAGTAGCGTGTGTTGTACGCAACTTTGAGTTCTAACACACACAACAACCAATCAAAGTAGTCGTTATGAATAGTAATACCCACTTTTTAACATTTTATTTATTTTATCTCTCAAAATGGACATCATTTTTGGATTCCGAACATCAAAATTAGAATAGGGTGAAATTTGGGTACTTTTCGGATAACATTTTATTATGATGAATAGTGAAAATTACTAAATTTTAATTAAAACAACATTTTTAATCGAAATAATTAAGAGTGATAAATTATTAATTTGAGTGGTTTTAAATTATATTTAGAATATATTTTTTTCATTTAATACAATGTTGTTCATTGGACATAATTTAACATTTAAAATGGACATAAACAAGTGTCAATCTTTTGATAGTTATTGTTTCATAAAAACATGCCTTTTGTTTTAACAACGGGAATTAATTTTAAATTAATAAATGAAACTTCTATGTTTTGAATTTGGTAAAATAGACTTCATTATTGAATTCAGAATATCAAAATTAGCTTAGGGTAAATTTTTGGTATTTTTCTGAAAACTTTCAATTTTTGATGAATAGTGAAAAACACTAAGTAACTGTTTAAAATCAGATTTTTATTTAAATAATTATTTATATTATTTAAATTTATTTTAGTTCAAAATAGATACATAACACCTATATAAATTAAATGTAATTCATTGGAGGCAGTTTATAATAATTTTAGATATATAAAAAGTTTATTGAACTTTTTCACTATCTTTTACCCACCTCCTATGAGAATTTGCAAATTCACAATAAACATTATTTTACCGCTTCTGTGAGTGGAATGTCGAATATCCGAGAGACACCATTAATATCAAGGAGTAAAATGTGGTTCAATAAGATAAAAATAATTTTTGGTGAATAGTAACTTTTTTACTTTTATTTACCACGGTAAAAGGTAAATAGGGTAATTTAGGATAAAAATTATATTATTATTACCCTAACACATGTCATAATTCTATTGGATAAGTTTAATTCGACCAAAAAAACCTTAGGAATAAAATATGACCCTTTAGGTCCACTTGGATTAGATTAAGACATTTATTATTATTTAATTCAAAGAAGAGTTAAACGAGTTAAAATCAAAGTTTAATAACTAAAACATTTTTAATATAGGGTTATACATAAGATAAATTCAATTATAAATATTAATTATAAAGATAAAAATATTTCCTACATAATGGTATTATAATTATAATTTTTAGAAAATAATAATTAAATTCATTTATGAAACAATGATGATGCAGTAGTTACCTTATTAATGAAAGAATCAAATAAATTATAATATAAATATTAAAATAAATATAATTTCAATGTTTTTATGACATAAAATAATTTTCAAGGTGACAATGACATTTTAGGGATGATTCAATGAATCTTGGTCGAAGTAATCAAGTTGTGATGACTTAAAAAAAACAGAATACCAAATAGTGTCAAAATTGACAAAAAAGAGTTTTTAAAACAAATATTATATTATTAATTGAAATTAAATTACTAAAAATCTATGGATTGACCAAAGGACTTTTATAATGATAGGTGTGTCATTAATGGACCACTTGGGGGTCACTTGGAGGTATATAGTAATTTTATTAACTATATAATATAAAAATACAAAGTGACATGATAAGTGTCAAACTAATTAACCAAGAGTTAAAACTAAAAGATAAGGTTGATATAATGACCCAAACTTGTCTAAAATATATTGTTTGAAATTTTTTAGACCCATAACCTCCTTAGGATTTTAATAATATACTTTGGAGACATTAGAAACTGAATATGAATTTATTATAAATTAATACTTTATGTTTTTCTTAAAGATCCCCTCCTCCCCCTTATAAAAGGACCAAACTTCAAACCAATTATTCACAACTTCAAAGCCTTTTGGTTCAGCCAAAAACTTCCCAAATACTCTCTAAACTTCCCTAAATTCAACATAGAGGCCTTAGTTTGATCATAAATCAAACCTAAGGATCCCTTTTGATCAAATCAAAAGGAAGAACCCAAAGAAGAGGTAATGTTTTCACCACCCTCTTTCAAGTTCCATTCTTCTTCAAATTCTTCTTTCTTCGGTATTTCTATTCTAAAATAATAACTCTAGTATCTCCTATATACTATGACGTCATTATAAATATGGTAACCATATTCTGTATTATATCCATCCTTTTAATGACATGTCACCATATATGTGTACGTATGGCTTACCGTCTCCATGTCGTGGTGTAATTGTTATTCAATACATTATAATTTGGATGGGTACAATAATGATGTAAATTTGGTGAAAATAATAAAAATAGCATTAGAATTATTCTTTATATATGATATACCATCCAATTATATTTTATTTTAATATCAAAAGAATTATATTTTTGCTCGTGCGTACGTACGGATTACCGTCTCCACGACACGATGAGATTCATTTCCAAGTTCACCATTCATCGACGATTATAAAAATATATATTACTAATAAGTATGTGATATATGACATAATAATTCTACTGGATATATATATATATATATCTATATATATAAGGATTTATTTACTTACATATATCTTATTCACTTACTTCCGTTCAATACTATATGAAAACAGAAATAGTGATTATGCGTATGTACGGACTACCGTCTCCATAAATGGTGTTTTCCATTTCATTTATATGTATATTATACATATTTATATTCTAAATATATATGATATATTTATCATGTTTTATATTCTGGAAGTATTTAAATCAATATCTATGTGATACAACCAAGAGTTACAAGTTAAAACACGTACGATATAGAAATCGATTACTACTCGAAATGTTAATTTAACATGGAAATTATTATTAAATAGTTAATATAGAGTCATAAATGAATCATGTATGATATCATAAATATTAATATCGTTCTGGTATAATTTAATAACAAACTATGATCTTCTTAGAAGAGGTTAAACGTACGCTCGAATAAAGGAAAGTGAAAGTTAAGGGGTTGTCATCTCACTCCTTATTCCAGTGAGATTCAGGACATATTGCCACTATTACCTTTTGGGTGGTGTATGTAATACCCAAAATTTTATTCTTTGTGTAATACACTTAAATTTATGTGTATTTACATATTCATTGTATGATACCTCTTTCATGGGTTGTATGTTTCGTAAGTTACGAAATTGGTAAGGGTTAATTCCTCAATCTCTTCATTATTCGAGATTGTTTATGTGTAAGTATTTACTGGGAAATTTTTATCATCCATGTCCATTTTTCATAAAAATGATTTCAAAATGAAGATTTTAAGGATTTTTGAAGGTATTCTTTATCAATATCAGAATGTCAAATGTTTTAAAGATTTATCTTTCTAAATATTTTTAATTAATGTTCATGTTTTCAAAATGATTTTAAGGATTTATTTATATGGACATGAATGTTTTGAAATGATAATTCTTTTCAAATGTTTCAAAGTGGTATGGGACAATTTGATTCAAAAATCACTTTTAAAGTAATTCCTTTATAAATGTGTGACTTTTAAATGATTTTACTAAAAGGATATTTCTCTCAAAAAATTTTACTCATCATTTTCATCTATGTCAACATCCTTTGGTAGATTTTAAACTCATTAGAAGTTGATTTGTTATACAAAACTTCCTTTGAAGTTTTTGTGATATGTTTGACTGTGGATGTGTTATTTTTATACCATTCATGGTTTATGGTGAAAGTATTGAAATTTCGTATGTTATTTTTAATACAATTTTTTATGTTATTTTTAAACCTATTCATATGAGGAATGCATTGGACTTAGTAAGTGACGGGTGGAGCCCGCTATAGATCCTCGATGCATCGGTAGGTCTCATGAGACAAACTAGTGTCTTGGCATGAGGCCTTGACATAATCTTATTTTTAGTCTTGGAACGAGGCCTTGGCTACGTGGTTATGATAGTCTGGCATTATGCATTCCATCATTATGAAAGTGGTTGGTGATATTGCATGTGATTATTCGATTAGTAGAATATCAATGTGAATAATGAAATGGAATTATTTCATTTTATTTCTGTCATATTATGCTGAAGTTCAAGATTAAAAGTCTTTTGTTTTAGTTTTATACATTTCCTTAAATTTTTATGCTTATTTTTGAAAGTTTCCACTGTATTGCTTACCCATATTGAGCATTTGAGCTCACCCCTTTCAATGTTTAATTCTTCCCACGATTCCAAGAAGTGTATTGTGATTGATATTTTGGGTTAATCCAAGGGAATAATGGCATTCATAAAGATTATTTATGTTGTTTTGTATGTCTTAAAGTGAAAATATAACATTCATGTATGTGATCTATTTTTCCAAGACTGTTAAACTGATCGGTCCTTCGGGACTTGATTCCTTGTAATCATGCCAGTGTATTAAAATAATGCACCGACTCTGGGTAACTGGGGTCGGGGTGTTACAGTTGGTATCAGAGGAAGTTTATAAATAACTTTGGAAACTAGATTTAGATAAACTCTGATTAGATCACATAACCCTAAGATAGACTTTGTGGATTAGTATAGAAGAACTTCCTATAATTTCGGTATTGTAGAGATATTTGTGAGTTTTCCGAGAAATACATCCTTGTCTCGATACGAGTAGGTATGGGTGGCTTTGGCACAAATGTACCTAGGGGTAAAACCCGAAAACACCACTTTGAGCATGACTCGAACGAGAGCTGGTGCACGACAACTGGCCTTGTTGCACTCTTGGTTATGACACTCCCGGGGGATATGCTTAGGATAATTCTCATTTTCTTTACAAACCATTATAAAGGGATCATGTGTATATACTTACTCAAAGAAAACATTTTTATGTATTATATCAATAAACTGTTCAATTTGCATTAGGTATTTTCCATGTTTGGAATTATTCATTGCAATTCATAAACTGACCTAGTTTATGCTATTGTATAGAAATAGCGCCTAGTAGAAGGAATGGGAACTCCCATAATACATATGACCCAAAGAGTAAGAAGGATCATTTCGTTCATGGTCCTAAGAAAGAATTTAGAAGGGAAATAGTCTCCCATGTATTATCATCATTTGAAGAAATATTATCATGTGTTGATAAGATAAGTAAAGATTTCATGGATTCCTATGGCTTTGAAGGGAATGCAAAGAAGAAAAGGATGGTAGAGATAAGGATAGATAAACGGAATAAGGTAAAGAAGGGTTTTTCCCATATGTGATAACTGTGGAAAGAGTCACCTTAGAAAATGCTTTAAGGTAATGGTAGTATGTTATAAGTGTGGAGAAAAAGGAAACCAAGTACGTGACTGAAAGTGTAAGAAAAAGGTTTTAAATGTACAATGCTTCATCTGCAAGGAGTTTGGACAATACGTGAACCAATGTCCCAGTCATCAGACTATGCCACAAATGATGCTATTGGATAATAATCAAGTTATGATACTACCACAGATGAAGAGGAATGACTAGTGTTCTTATGTTGTTATTTTAGAATTATTTCATTTAAGTGTTGTATCAATGATGTTCTGGAAATAAATAAGGAATATACTGTAGTACTATTTCATTAAGGATTCGAGATTTTATGGTACTATGAAAAGTGACTCTACAACGAGTTAAAGTTTTTGGAAATTACATGGTTGAAGGAAAGATAAACTTTAATATGGTCTTAATATTGAGGTAGTGATTTTGGAATAAGAGATGGTTGATTTTGGTAATTTGGGATATTGCGGTGTTGTAGATGAATATATGAGTAAGGCGTTCACATGTTATTACCTCGCAGAAAGGATCCTCATTATGTTTAACTTCCTTGTAAATTTTGGACTGTGAGTTTGGATAATAGTTTTTTTGATAAGTCTAAAGGTTGGAATGGATTAAGTTTGAAAGGTTATTTTTTGATTTTTGTAAAAGGACAACCCGCAGATCGTGTGACGACCCATTGTATTGGACAAAGCTGCGGGAATCGAACCCACAACCATAGTGCAATTGGGACTTATCACCTACCATTGTGCTACATGAAGTGCCTAGATGGTATAATGTAGTTTATTTTCATAAGGGGTCTGATATTTGAATTATAAATTAATTATATTCGGAACCCTATACGATTAGGAAAAATAGAGTATTTTTGAGTTGTATTATGTATCGGGGTGAAATATGAGTTTGTGGTAGAAATTTATTAATAGATAAAACTATAATTATAAAGTAAGTATATCTCCTTATGATCTTAGCCAATCTCATAAATAAATTCCTCAACATTAAGAAAATGAACTTAGAACAAAAATTTTGTCCTAGATGGTACCTTAAATCATCACTAATTTATTACTTTGGGATTTTTGGCATTTTCATAGCCATGTTTATCTATAACTATCCATCAGATAATTTATGGTTATATTTCTCTTCCATATCCATATTTTCCTACATGGAACCCTAGAATGTGTTATTTTCGATAATCATCATACTTACCACTCTTTATTTTAAATAGAGGCCTCATTAATTCATTTTCCGATGTGGGATTTCAACTAAGATATTTTGAAACGTCAAAAATTTATTATCCTAATCCATTATGTTTTGTTCAATTGTTGGTATTTTAAATCATCATAGATTGATGAATTTATGGACCTCAATTTTAAACTTGTTTGTGATTGATGAACTCTATCACTACCTATAAATATTTACATTTTCCCTCCAATTATATGTCTCTAATTTCCACCAATGTTCTCCTAATAGAGAAAATAATTTTTTGGTGACCCTTTCATTTATCTTTTCATCTTATTAAGACTAAATTTTATTAACCAAATTTCAGATGTGGGTTTTCCCGCAAAGACATTTTCTATTTTCTACCTTTATTTTCAAAGAACAGTATCAAATTGCAAGGATGCAATATTTTATAAAATTCAAAACATAGAAGTTTCAGAATATCAAAATTCTCTTAGGGTAAATTTTTGGTATTTTTCTAAAAACATTCAATTTTTGATGAATAGTGGAAAACACTGGGTTACTTTTTAAAACTGGCTTTTTATTTAAATAATTATTTATATTATTTAAATTTATTTTAGGTCAAAATAGATACATAACACCTATATAAATTCAATGTAATTCATTAGATGCATTTTATAATAATTTTAGATATATAAAAATTTTATTGAACTTTTTCACTGTCTTTTACCCACCTCCTTTGAGAATTTGTAAGTTCACATAACACTTAATTTTACCGCTTCTGTGAGTGGAATTTCAAAAATCTGAGAGACACAGTTAATATCAAGGAGTAAAATGTGGTTAAATAAGATGAAAATAATTTTTGGTGAATAGCATCTTTTTACTTTTATTTACCACTGTAAAAAGTAAATAGGGTAATTAAGGGTAAAAATGATATTATTATTACCCTAACACATTTCCTAATTCTATTGGATAAGTTTAATTTGACCAAAAACAACCTTAGGAATAAAATATGACCCTTTAGGTCCACTTGGATTAGATTAGGACATTTATTATTATTTAATTCAAAGAAGAGTTAAAAGAGTTAAAATCAATGTTTAATAAATAAAACATTTTTAATATAGGGTTATACATAAGATAAATTAGATTATAAATATTGATTAGAAAGATAAAAATATTTCTTACATAACGGTTTTTTAATTATTATTTCTAGACATTTAATAATTAAATTTATTTATGAGAAAATAATGATGCAGTAATTACCTTATTAATGAAAGAACCAAATAAATTATAATATAAATATTAAAATAAATTTAATTTCCACGTTTTTATGACATAAAAGAATTTTCTAGGTTACTATGAAATTATATGGATGATTAAATGTATCTTGGTCGAAGTAATCATGGTGGGATGACTTTCAAAATAAACAAAATAACAAATAGTGTCAAAATTGACATAAAAGAGTTTTTAAAACAAATATTATATTATTAATTGATATTAAATTCATAAAAATCTAAGGTTCAGACAAAGGACATGTATCATGATTGGTTTATAATTAATGGACCACTTGGGGGTCTCTTGGAGTTATATAGTAATTTTATTAACTATATAATATAAAAATACAAAGTGACATGGTATGTGTCAAACTAATTAACCAAGAGTTAAAACTAAAAGATAATGTTAATATAATGACGAAAACCTATCTAAAATATTTTTGTTGAAATGATTTAGACCCATAACCACCTTAGGCTTTGAATATTATACTTTGGTGAAATTAGAAACAGAGTATTAATTTATTATAAATTAATACCTTAAGTTTGTCCTAAAGAGCCCCTCCTCCCCCTTATAAAAGGACCCAACTTCTAACCAATTATTCACACCTTCAAAGCCTTTTGGATCAGCCAAAATCTACCAAAATACTCTCTCAACTTCCCTAATTTCAACATAGAGGTCTTAGTTTTATTAGAAATCCAACTTAAGGATCCATTTTTTTTAAATCAAAAGAATGAACCCGAAGAAGGGGTAATGTTTTCACTACCCTCTTTCAAGATCCTTTCTTCTTCAACTTCTTATTTATTTTTTATATCTATTCTAAAATAATAACTCTAGTATCTCCTATATACTGTGTTGTTATTATAAATATGGTACAACCATATTCAGTATTCTATCCATTCTTTGAATGACATGTCACCACACGTGCGTACGTACGGCTTACCGTCTCCACGTTGTGGTGTAATTATTATTCAATACATTATTATTTGGATGGGTATAATAATGATGTGTATTTGATGTAAATAATAAAACTAAAATTATAAGTATTATTTATATATGATATACCATCCAATTATATATTATTTAAATATCAAAGGAATGATATTTTCGCTCGTGTGTACGTATGGATTACTGTCTCCATGACGCGATGAGATTCATTTCCAAGTTCAACAATCATCGACGATTATAAAAACATATATTACTAATAAGTATATAATATATGACATAATAATTATACTTTATATATATATATATATATATATATTTATATATATAAGGATTTATGTACTTACATTTATCTTATTCACTTACTTCCGTTCAATACTATATGAAAATAGAAACAACGTTTATGCGTACATACGGACTACCGTCTCTATAAACGGTGTTTTCCATTTCATATATATGCATATTATAAATATTTATATTCTAAATATATATGATATAATTATCATGTTTTATATTCTGTAAGTATTTAAATCATGATCTATGTGATACAACCAAGAGTAACATGTTAAAACACGTATGATAATGAAAGCGATTATTACCTGAAATGTTAATTTAACATGGAAATTATTATTAAATGGGTAATATAAAGTCATAAATGAATAATTTATGATATCATAAATATTAATATGGTTCTTGTATAATTTAATAACATACTACGATCTTCATACAGAAGGTTAAACGTACCCTCAACTAAAGGAAAGTGTAAGGTAAGGGTTTTTCATCTCACTCTTTATTCCAGTGAGATTCATGTCGTATTGCCACTATTACCTTTTGTGTGGTGTATGTACTACCCATAATTGTATTATTTGTGCAATACACTTTAATTTATGTGTATTTACATAATTATTTTATGATACCACTTTCATGGGTTGTATGTTTCGTAAGTTACCAAATTGGTAAGGGTTAATTCCTCAATCTCCTTATTATTCGAGATTGTTTTTGTGTAAGTATTTACTGGGACATTTTTATCATTACTTGTCCATTTTTCATTAAAATGACTTCAACATGAAGATTTTAAGGATTTTTAAAGGTACTCTTTATCCAGATCAGTATTTCAAATGTTTTAAAGATTTATCTTTCTAAATATTTTTAATTAATATCCATGTTTTCAAAATGATTTTAAGGATTTATTTATATAGACATGAATGTTTTGAAATGATAATTCATTTCAAAATTTTAAAAGATGTATGGGACACTTTGATTTAAAAATTTATTTTAAATTAATTTCTTTATAAATGTGTGACTATTAAAAGATTTTACTAAAAGGATATTTCTCTCAAAAAGTTTTACTCAACATTTTCATCTATGTCGACATCCTTTGATGGATTTTAAGCTCATTTGAAGTTGATTTATTATACAAAACTTAAATTGAAGGTTTTTTGATATGTTTGACTATGGATGTGTTATTTTTATACCATTCATGGTTTATGGAGAAAGTATTGAGATTTATTATGCTAGTTTTAATACGAATGTTTATTTTATGTTAAAACCAATTCATATGAGGAATGCATTGGACTTAGTAAGTGATAGGTTGAGACCACTATAGATCCTCTATGCATCGGTAGGTCTCATGAGAAAAACTCGTGTCATGGCACAAGGCCTTGAAAAAATCTTATTTTTAGTCTTGGCACGAGGCCTTGGCTACGTGGTTATGATAGTCTGGCATTATACATTCCATTATTATAAAAGTGGTTAGTGATATTGCATGTGATTTTTTGATTAGTAGAATATCCATGTGAACAAGTAAATGGAATTATTTCATTTTATTTCTTCCATATTATCCTGAAGTTAATGTTTAAAAGGCTTTTGTTTTAGTTTTATACATTGCCTTAAATGTTTATGCTTATTTTTGAAAGTTTCCGCTGTATTACATACCCTTACAGAGCATTTGAGCTCACCCATTTCTATATTTTATTTTTCCCAGGAATCCAATTACTGTATTGTGATTGATATGTAGGGTTAAGATAGGGGAATAATGGCATTCATAAAGATTATTTATGTTGTTTTTTACATCTTAAAGAGAAAATGTAACATTTATGTATATGATCTATTTTTCCAAGACTACTAAGATGATCGGTCCTTCAGGACCTGATTCCTTGTAATCATGACAATGTATTAAAATAATACACTAACTCTGGGTAACTGGGGTTGGGGCGTTACACTTAATTTGTATTCCTAATCCCCATAAGATGAAACAAGTTCTATGGGTATCACATGTAATTGATGGGAATGATTTTTTTTTAAAATTAGAGTATCCTAAAAATTATTTCATAAATTTAGATATAAAAATAAAAAAACATGACACCAAATTTCCAGTAAGATATATCATTCATAACATGAATAAATGCAACATATCATAAATAATATATATAAACTTTCAAAAAAAATATTTTATGGAGGATAAAAGAAATTAAAATGTTTATTTCCCTATAATATCAAATAAAATTCATTTAAAACATAGAAGTAAATGAATTCATATAAAAATGGCCTATATAGAAAATATTCATGTCCTAAAATTGAAATAAAATTTGAAATCTAGATTCATGTGATATAAAATATAAATATCTATACTCCACTACCTCTATTCTATAGTCTCATATTTTTCTTTAAATTTATTTATTATTTTTTAGGATTTTGTTGAAATTATAGTGGATATCAGAGTTTATTTAAATAAGAAAATATATATTTGGTAATTAACAAGGAGACCATTACATGGTAGTGTCCTCACTATATGATGTTGCATCTTGATTAAGTCAGGTTTTGGCTCCATTTATAGTGTTCTGGTAGTTTGGTTATAATGGTGATATGGAGTTCATTATTTCCATTTTAAATTAGATTTATGTCGTATAATCTGTAATAATTCATGGTGGATTCTATTTTATAGATCCTGGTTCAGGTTTTAGTTAAGATGAATCTTTTTCTACCATGGGACATTTAGAAATAACCATTTCAAATATTTGAGTGAAAAATGGTATGTTTTGGGGAATATTATGCCACGAGTATTTTTAGAATATTGGGAGTTAAGTTATTGTCATGTTGTGGTGATCTACATTTCTATTTAGATAATATTGTGATAAAATATGGTCTAAAAAAATATTTAATGGTGGAAGATTGATTCATTTATAATAAAGGAAATAATCATAGTTAATTTGGGGATTAATCTATTTTAAACTCCAACGTTCTTGGTTCTTGGTTGACCAAACATCCTTGTGTCATGTAATAGATCACACCACAATATGGTTATGTCCCTCAATTGTTTTATAACATTATGGTTCTCTAAATCTATTGGTTTGATATTATTATTTTCTCTTGAAACCAAGATTACCATCAGACTATTTTTATGATCCTCAAAACATTTGGTGGATCTGAATTCATAAACATAATTTAATCAATATATTAGGACATAATTATCCTTTATTAACTCTTTTAATATATTATTATTTATTATAAGGAGGATTTCGTTGGGGTTTTGGTTTATTAATCCTAGTGTTTAGTAAAATGATTGATTTTGTATAATGTGATATATATTATTGGTAGTTTGACGTGTTTTTTAGTGTGTAATATATTTATTTATTTATATTCTTATTGGAACTAAATTTTTGGGATGATATTTAGTTTTTGTCGAAATATTTTATTCATTGGAAACATGGAGAGAACATATCTTTTGAGAATTAAATTTCCCTAAATACTGAGGTAAATTTAGTGAATCCTCAATGAAATATATAGTGGTATACCATCCATGGATAGTTTAATATTTATCTGGACCATTAGAGAATTATTAAATACTTAATTGGGTAGGGGGTAGAATAGTTTAATAAATATTTGTACAAATGAAAATGGTATGCTATAAGATGTATATAAGGGATAAACATACAGAGAATATTAATGAATCAATTAAAAAAATTATAAATGGGGAAATATGAACATATTTTCTATTTTCTCACTTTTGGAGGGACATAGTCAAAAATTAGAGGTATGACTTATAGATGGTAGAGAGTTAAATAATAATATTTTAAATTGGGGGAGTTTATTTACCCTTTGTTTTGTCTTATTATTATGGGTGGATAAATCTATGTTGTGGGGGATAAAGTGGATGTAACTTTACAAAGTATTCCATTGTTATTAAATCAAAAAATGTTATTTAAATTCTTATACATAATGTTTAATCTACCTATATAATAATGATATTGTCATGGGGGAAATATGATAGAACAATAGTGGAAACCTAAGGCATGCACTAGAATATTAAACTCTATCTTCTAATGGTAGAGAGTGAGGAGAAATTTTGGGAAATAATAAACATAATATTTTTTTTAAACATTAATTATACGTGATAAGAGTAACACTATAATGACTCTTGATCTTATTAGTAAGTGTAGGGTTAATCTAAGAGGATAACCATTAGAAGTTGTGATGTTTTTAATATAATTCTTTTAGAAATTAAATTTATTTGATTTCAAATGTATAATTTGTACCTAGTTCTCAGTAAAATATTCTATTAATTCAAACTGTATGTTTTATTTTAATTATTTTAAAGATGATAGAAAATAACACAATTAATTAATGAAACAAAAAACTATTATATTCCAATTATATAAGACAAAAAACCCTATTTACTCTCTCCTACAGTATTTAATGGATTATTAAATAAATTTTTCAACCCATTCCAATCATTGTGAAAATTACCTATTTTATTTATATTTAATGTGGTACAATGATAATTTCAATAATATGAATGTTTTATCATACACAAAACTCATACACAAATTATATTTTGGCACAATAGTTGATGATTTTCATAGTTTATTTTTTTAATCAAATACATTATATGTATAAAATCATTAAAACATCTTCTATTTTTATTGAAATTAATATATAATATAGATTCATATACAAAAAATTAATAATTTAATCTATCATTTTATGTGTGGTTCATGTGAACTCAAATATCAATGATTATTGAAGTACTTTTTTGATATCAATAACAGTTTTATTTTTTGAATAATGTTTACCTAGAATCACAGATGTTGTTGAGGAATATAATTTGGTGAGAATACAACATGAAATTGGAATTACATTATTTTTAGATTAACTAATTTATAATTAAAAATAATTTAAAAGACCTAGATATTTAAAAGTGTTAAATATGTTCAACAATCCCTCAGGCTTAATTATATCACCAAATTCTTGGAATTATAAACTAAATTATTACCATCTTCAGTTCCTTTCAACAATAAATGGAGTTCCCATAGTGAAGTCAATATATTTTTTATGGATTTCATAATAATATTTTAATATATAAAATTTTCATGGAGTTTAAGAATATGAAATAAGGATGATTTTCCCCCCATAATGCATAAATAGTCATCATATAAATTGAATTTTCCAATAAGAATAGAATACAACTAATTATTTATAGATGATTACAATACCTTGTTAGGTGGTTTTATCCCATCCAACAGTTTATATATTTGAGTGTAGGGATATCAAAATCTGTTAAAAAACATAACGAATCATCCATTATATAACATGAGATATTTATAATGTATTATTAATAAATTTCCAAAAATTAGTTTCAAATATCAATGTCGGTGAAGATTCCTATAATCTTTTAAATTATATGGATTAATTATTCAAAAATTAAGATAAAGAAAGACACAATAGATATTGGAATTTATAAAAGTTTAAAACCATATTCAATATGATTTCCATTAATTCATATAAAACAAAGTTATGGAGATATGGTTTTAGTGAATTAGATAACTATCATTAATGACTTAAATTCATAAATAGTTATTCATCAATGGTGGTTAGATTTTTTGGTGATAAAATAAAATAAAATAAGTAAGGATTTATATATTATGGAATTAATGGGAATAATGGTTTATATTTCATGAAATTTAATATTTAATTAACTACATTATCTTCACTAGTGAAAAATATGAGCTATAAAATTAATTGTGGGAAGAAACATATTAAAGGTGAATCATATTTTAAAACCTATTATACATGATGGATGAAAATTTTATTAATTTATTTATATTTAAAGGGAGTTTTAAATAGTTTTGTGGTTCTATATTTCATGTAAATAAACAATCTGAATTTTTATAAAGGGAACAAAAAAGTAATTTTGAGAAAACTTCAAAAAAAATATAAGGTGAGTGTAATGATATTTGTGAAGTTGTAAAAGATGGAAAATAGAAAAATGGGTACATATGAGATTTTTAATGTATTATATCAAAAATATATTTGATCAATCAAATGGTTCAAGGACTCATATATGTATCCATAATATAGATATTAATTTGGTACAATTGGATAAAAACACCATGATAGATAGATGGAAGCATCCCAGTACCATTGAATTCAATTAAAGGAAGAGTTATTATTGGGTTTTATGGGAAATCTCAACATCCATTTATAAGGTAAGTTATCGTCAATCTAAATATAAGATTTATAATTAGGAAAATTAATATGATTAATAATAAGATCCTAAAATGTACATACCTCATTTTCCATGATTCCAAAATTCATTAGAAATATGTTTGATCTAATTACATCAATAAAAATCAAGAAATTATTTCAATAGATGATTTCAACCATCCACTATAATCTGAAAACACTTATATTTGGACTCAATTATCTAAACAGTGTGATGATACAAAAAAATTTAATGAATATTGATAAAAAAGATATAATTGGTAATTTTTAGTGAAGATGAAGATCTGTACTCGATCAAATGAGGTCCTTGAATCTTTACTTTATAAAAATCTTTCACTGAATGAATGAGCCTCATTATGTTTCAATATGTTATAGTGTATGAATTCCCAAACTATAGGAATTCATCTACTATAAGCAATTAAAATTGTAGTAAAATTCATTTATAATTTTTAAAATCCATGAACAATTAATAAAAAAACTACACATCATTTACTGATGTCTAAATCACTAAAATAAATGTGATAACCATTATGGGAGGATAATTTCAATGATATAAAATACAATTCCACATAGGATTGGGAAGAGTTATTTCATATCATATTAAATCATAAACTATGTAATTTTTAATTTTAATATATCATGGTTACAAATTTAGTGTAAAAAGCTCAGAAGTCTACCACTTTTACTAAATTCCCCATAGAATTTATAAAAAACATTACTACTCATTGTGAATAAATGTAAACATTATTTAATAATTAAATCATAATCTCTCCAAAATTTAAGATAAAACCTAGTATGTAATTTAATCTCTTATATAAGAACATATCTTTAACCCTAGGGGGCATTGTAATATTGCATCAAAATAAAAATTCTCTAATCAATAATGTCATGGAAATAGTAGACACATGAAAAATGGCATTAGTACCCAAGATACAAACATATATAGCACGATTTAAACCAAAAAAATCTCATATCTATAATAATATGTCTATGAAAATATATATAGTTATCTATTATATGTGTAATTATACAATCCCATTATCGTAGATAATGAGTGACAAATAGACATGGATAATTTCTATATTGTTTAGGTCATCTTATACATTTATTATTCTTTGAAATAGACTATCAAATTTGAATCAATACATTTTTTCCATCCATACTACTAGTTTATCACTTCACATGTCACCCAACTAAACTAGATCATGATTTACACCAATATAATTAAATAGTATTCCCATATGTCATACTTTTTATACAAGTAAAGAAAATACCATCTTGATTAAACTCAATATGAAATGTGATTAGTATCATAATTAACCACTTATTGGTTAGCTTGGTATTATGCATATAATAATTATTGTTCCTAATTTGGAAGATTAAAATGATATGTATCATTTTAATGTTGGATAATAAAGATTTATATTACTTATACACTCCTAACTATATAAATTATTTTATAAAATTCAATGTGATATACTTTAATGTTCCAATATATATAATAAGCCTCTATTTTTTATCTCATGATTCAATTCTATATTATATTTATTTCTACAATCATGTTTATCTCTACAATTCATAAAAACCTATAATTATAAATGGTGATAATAAATTAGTGAAAAGCTGAACTCATACATTTAAGAGTCTTCATTATTCCATTATTATTATAATATACGTTTGACACAAGAATAAATTATAAAAAAAGTATTCCATTATTAAAATACCATTAAATTATATCATCGAAAAAATTATTATGTTTCTCCTCTGATATATAAATAGTACCTAGAGACATTACATATCCCATAATAATTTAATTTCCTTTTCAAAGGATAAACTATATTATCCTCTATATCCACCTAACATATAACTAAATTACCCATCTCATTAATCACTCAAATGAGGTGTCATTTTTGAAGGATGTGTTTTTCTTTAGTGAGACCGTATTTCATTTAAATGAGTAAAAGAACCATTATATTCCCATTAAATATATATTACTTCTTTAATGTTAGGAACTATACAAATCCAAATAAATTATCTTATTGATCCAACAAACCTTTTTCACATAATATAATCTGTTAAAGTACTCTATCTATATTTTCAAGTACAACATGGAGGATTGTTTGGAAATATCCAACTAATAGCACCACCATTGAAGAGAAACACAACATATCCTTCACATTTAGTTCTAAACAATATTATTAACTAAAATATAGTGACTCTCACTAAGATTCAATTGGTATCTTATTGTTCCGATCGGAGCAAATGTGGCATCATGTTGAGTACATAACATTGCATATATGATAAACTAAATAGATGAAGAAAACAATTATAATATATATCCTTTAAAAATATTTGTAAGGATATTGATTCTTTGTAGGATTAATCACATAAAAGACAAGTAAAAACTCATTTTTGGAGTTCTTCTTGTAACCTCTTTTTTAATTTACCAATATATGTGTTCTCAGATAATGAATGAACCTATTTGATATGTCTCTATAAATATTTGCACCTAGTGTGTAGGGTACTTCACCCACATCATTAATCAATAATTATTTTACCATCCAAATATTTATAGAATGAATAGTGAGGGAATAATTTTTGATGAGTAGTATCTTATCCATAGAAAATGTCATAAATACCACTACACTCCCTCTCACCCACATATATACATAATAATAATTTTCATTACTAATGATATGAAAATACTTGATTGCATTACAAAATTTGATGTTCTAATATCATAATACATTCTTTAAACCATATATATATATATATCTTTACAAATTTTAAAAAATAGAATTGCCATTTTTTTGAGAAAACCATGTTATTATGAAATTTATTTTATATTTTTGTCAGTTATAATTATTTATTTGGGTTTTAGGGTGTTAAATGCTTAATATTTCAAAGGGGTCACACAGTTAGCCATCATGGTTTGGAAAACCATGTAGAAATCTTTCATTTGGGTCTTTGATCAGACAATTGCATTTGGAATTAAATATATACAGATAGAAAGAGCATATGAGATCCAATGTGTAACTGTGAATTGTATTTCTTCTTGGTGATGCAAGAAAAACATGGTCGTCACATGGTTTGGTAAATCATGTCAATAAACTACATGTGTTTCCCAATAACAAGGAATTTAAGTATTTTCAATTTTTTGGCCCAAATTAAAAATTTATTTCCCTTCCCCTCCCCTCACCCTCATCCTGTAACCACCCTTGGTTGATCCACCCCATTAGGTACCTTATTTCCATTAGTATCCCTTTGTTATTCTGGGTTCTACATGATATATTCAGGAATTTGGGCTAGAACTCCACACATGGAACACCACTCCCCTCTCTTCCTCATTTCCATATGTTTTATTCATCCCCCATATCTATGTAATTATATCAAACCCTAGGGGTACCATATTGACATTATATTTTGTTCATAATTATGGATAAGGTTTGTAATACAATTATTTGGACCTCTTCATCAAGTTAATGAGGATTTGGTCTATCTATTATCTACTACTGGTAGGTTTTCCAAATGTATGAACTTATAAATATTAAACCATTGATATCATGGGTTTTTAAATAATGTTGGTTTTTTAATTATGATATTAAATATTTTAAATAATTATTTGAACAGAATATAATTTTTTAAATTTATTTCCACCTCAGTGAATAAGGTTTATAATTTTTGGAACATGATTAAAACCTATTTCATTAAACCATGCATGAAATGTGATTGTAGAATTTCCAAAATGTATTTTATTAATATATTACAAGAAGTCTTATAATAGTGATATTTACTTGTAAATGTATTTAACTGGGTGATATTTAATGTGTGATGTTTTGAATCTCGTTTTAGAATTCCTGGAGGTATTATAAAAATATGATAATCCTAGGTTAATTTCTAGAAGTATTGCTTGGAACATTAAGAGGTTTTCACATGTTTGGGTGTGTGAAAACCACTTTGGTCCCCTATTATTATTTCCTACATATGGGTGGTATATTGTATATGGGTACTGGTGATGATTGGATTGGGGATGTTATTTATGAGTTCACCAATTGTATGTATGTATTTTAATTATTACTACTCATCATCAATAAATTTATGTTATCTCACCTTCAATTGTTTGCCAATCATTGGAATCATAGGTCACTAAATTGATTTTTGAATTAATAATAACTACAATTAATAAAGTGACTTGCTAAAGTATCAATGGGTAGATGTGTAATATAACTCGGTCCCCATGGTAGTTTCACACACATGGGATGTTTTTTATGATAAGTGTTGTTTGATGGGACAACCATGATTAAAGCATCTATATATGAAAAACTATGATTATTGTATCTAGTTTAATAATGTATTATTTTTGTTCCTAGGTTATATCCCATTAAAATTATTTATTAACATTTGGTTTATATATGGAATTTATATCATGTATGTTATTGTATTCCTCGTACCATATATTTTTTCGGCACCCTTTAACATATTTATATTCTTTATTAGCCTCTTAGAATGTTTTTCTCTTGTTTAAAATTATCCATCCCTTTAATTTGTGTTTTCTTCTATAAATGGTTTTTAATGTGGTTTTTGAAATTATTTCCAATGAAAGGATTTCATCCTTCATTTTAAGTTATATTTGAAAATTATTTTTTCTAATTAATAGAATATATTATTATATTGAAGGTATTATTAAGATAGTTTTTCAAATAAATGAAATTTTATAAGATGGAAGTCCAAATGATATTGTTTCTTCCAAAATCAAATTTGAAAAGTAAAATTTATAATAAAATTTCTTTGTATCATAAATTTTTTAATAATTTAACTTTTGGAATGTGTAAAAGAAGTTGGTTGAATAGTAAGTATTTTAACTCACACAGATATTCTCACATCAATGTTTCACCTCTTTAATAATTATCTTATTTAATATTATTTTGTGTCAACATCAAGGTTTGTTAGTGGCTGGTGGGTATTTGTGTTTAGTCATCTTTTTTTTATAGAGTTTCTTTGCATCATCTGTCAGGTAGGCATTTATTCATTTCAAATATTGATATTGATTGATATAAACTATATATATATATATAAACTAAATATATTGATGGTGGTTTTCTATATAGATGTATTTATAGTTGATCATAAGGATTTCAACTATTATAAATTTTTATATTTTACAATTTTATAATTTTTAAATAAATGATATTATCATTCACCTCTAAATTATGGATGGGTAGTGCAATTTTTTATAGATTATTTATTACTATTATATAACTCTAATTTAAGGCATAAATTATTCCCATTACAAATATGTGATGCTCGAGTGCTTATCGCTTACCCTTAGTATTGAGAATTCTCATTGGGTTAGTGGAGAGTCAGTTCAGGTTCTAGTTTAGGTGGAATCCTAGTATTGATCATTAAAATTGATATTAGTGGCATGGTTCTATGATGTGAGCCTAGTTTTGTTAGTAAAAATTTTTCTATATGGAATTTATAAATGTGGATTTTTATTAGGGTTGTTCTAACTTTTGATTCAATCATGGAGACAGTCTATACTACCCAAATATTTTATATTTATTTCCTTTGATATTAACTTGAGGTTTTCAATAACATGATTTACATGAAACTATGAGTCTAAACGAACATCTGATGTAGTATACCTCTATAACGGTGCCATTATAGTGGATGGTGTGACGTGATTAATGAAAATTTGAAATATATATTGAAATTTTTTCCTAAATTAAAATTTATAGATTAACTCTAAGGAAATTATCATAAATTATTTAAAGAATTCATTTCATGATTAAAAGACATATTTTAGTAAACAAATGTGTTTTCTATGTTATAATTTTTCTAAATGAACATACATATTGAAATCTATTAAAAAGTGATTTTAGTGAGATTTATTGGTAAGTTTAGAATAATCATCTATATTTCAATTAACTAAATTTAGTAATGATGATAGAATAATTTAAAGGTAAAAAGTGGTATTGTTCATAAAACTAATTTAATGTTTATATTATGTTTTTACCATAAAAAATTATATATGTAATAATTTATTAATGTTTTAACGAATTTTATTGATTTTATATTCTATAATAAATATTAAAATTCATTTTATACTTTTTACTTGGAATGGAATGAATGAAAATTCAATTTTATGAATAAAATTCATTATTAAAAGATTTTTTTTATCATTTTGTTTAGAATGTTTATTTCAAAAAAAAGTTATGTCATTTTTTATAATATAATTTGAAAAAATGGATTCTATATTTTAAATAATCATTTTTATATTTTTCAAGGATTAAATATTAATTTTTAACAATAATAAAAACTCAAAAAAATTAAAAACTTTTCTACCATGATGAATGTTAAATTGGGTTTAACAAAGCTAAAATTAACAGATTAAGGTAATATTTCAATATATAGTTATATAAATTTTATTGATTCAAGATGTTCATACCCTATATTATCTTTTATTAAAACACATAACCATTTGGTTTCACTTTTTTGAGAGAAGTAATTTATATTATGTAAATTATATAAGCAGTTCCATGTATTTCCTCTCCCTAAATTATAAAAGGGAACTTTATACCCCCATATTATAGATTTTTTTCCTTATATATCATGAGATACTTACCCAAAAGCCTTTTTAGAATAATTAAATTCTTCCTATATCCTATTCTATTCTTATAAGACCCATATTACAATATTTAAGGAGTAATCTAAATTAGCTCTGTCTTAATGAGTCATTTGTTACCCGACTCCTTTAAATTTTTTTTCCCATTCTTCCACCTATAAATCTATTATATTTATACTAACATGATTAATCATGTATCATAATTATAGTGAGATTTTATTATGATGATTACATTACCATTTGCATCCTTCTTTCCAAAAATTTGGAAATGAAAGCATCACTCGTTTGTGTGTGTGGATTAACACCACCACATAGCAATATGATTCATTTTCTGTCACTACCTAATATTAATTGTTAAATAATATATTTAATAATTATAAATTATATTTAAGATATAATTATGATTATATAATAATAAAATATTATTTAACATTATTTTATTCATTTTATTAGAAAATGAAAACAACAATCATGCATACGCATGAGATACCATCACAATGAACAATGTAATTTGTTTTTCAATATCTAATATATATATATATATATATGTCTGTATGTATATAATTAAAATATATATTAATTTTATTATTCTTAAAATTATGTAGATGATTTAACAATAATCAATATTTATGGACCCAAATAGAGAAATTGAAACATATCTGAAAAATGAAATAGTTATAACCCAAAAGAGTGATTTTTTAATGAATTGGAAACAAAAAGGTGAAATATCAATTTGAATAAATAATTTATGAAATTTTATGTATTAATATGGTCATACTATAGAATTATAATAAATTTAATTTATTAAAAATGATGTTAGAAAACTTGTGATGTTAGTAGAACTTGAGGTAAGGGTTTTATGTTACAATCTGATTAGTATAAGGTTTTATATATATATAATTATGAGGATAATATACTATTACCTATTAATAAGAAATATAATAACATTTATTATAATATTTTTAATTGTATAAAATAAATTTTTACTTTTCATTTTCTACTTGTTATGTATTTCTTATTCTGAAATCTTTTTTTACGTAAAACCAAATTTAGTTAATTTATTTCAACGAATATATTTCCTTCAAAATTTCTTAAATAATATTTTAACTATTCCAATATTATTTATTAGATTCATTTTTACCCTTTTTTAACTTCCTATAAAAAAATATAAAAAATTAATCTTATTGTTTTCAAAATGTATAAATTTTACAAAAGATGTTAATTGAATATTTGTTTTATCATACACTGAAAAAATGGATTTTTCTACTATTAGGACTACTCTTTTCTTTGAAGAAAAATTTAAAAGTGTCAATAGATATCTTAAAATAAGATTTTTTCATTATTATTTTTAAAATTTAAATATATTAAATAAATGATATAAAAAGTGGTATTTTCCTCAATAAATATTTATATGATCTTTTAAAGGCACTTATTTTTTATGATAGATTCCATTGATCTTACTTATGATTCAATATGGTCATAATCATCTGATACCATCCTTATTATTTATCTAAATTGTTTAATATTATAAGGAAATACTAAAGAAACCCACTTTTTAATGGGTTCTGCTATGAAGAAATTATTAATGTTTTCCTGACCTTGTTTCCTACATATTAATGAATTATGATTATATGATGGGAATATTTGTTATATAATTCTAATTAATTGGGTAATGATAAATATTTTTTTTGAGAAAATGGAAAATGAGATAGGATACATGGCCCAAAATTATTCATGGGTGTTAATCCCACACCCAATGCCGGTACATGAGTGGTCATCCCATGCAAAGAAATTAATGAAAGTCTTATTGGGTTTCCTTAACATGATGATTCTATAATTATGATTATGCCACATTTTATGTCACTATTTTATGACATGAATTTATAAAAATTATATGCTCTCATATATAATGTTTTGTATTCCCTGATGATTCATGTCACATAAAATTCCAAACATTATTACATTCCTCATGATTATGAAATATGAATTAATGTGTATTATTTTCAAATGATAATATACTGTTCTTATACACTAATGGTCATGTTTTTCATAAAATGACCATTTATTGATATATTCATTGTTTACCATGAATTTGAATTTTTGTTAACCCTTTATTATGATTATTTTACATTAGTATATAAAGGAATGTACTAAATATGATCCATTTAATAAGAGTTATATTTGTAGATTAAATTGGAATATGATTTAGGTCTTTTATATACCATATTTTTATATATCTATATATCCAAAGAAATTATCCCTCTAAGTTTCAATATTGGATCATATTGACATGTCGTGAATATTTATCTAATAAGATGTAATATAAATTTAGATAATATTTGGTTCACCTAATTTGGTATCACATTAAGAATTGGTTATTTATGGAAACCAATAAGGTAAAATTTTAACGAGAACACTTAGTATAAGTCTAATTATAGGATAACATCTTGTGTTTTCGTAAATAAGTAAGTGTGGTTTTCCAAGAAAATACATCCCTGTCTAGATACTAGAAAGAGGATGTGGGTGTGGCATGTATAACAAGGGGAAATAACTTACAAAATTGTAGATTGGGTATTAACTCAGTCACTAGTAGTGCATGAAAGGTGATCTTTAGATTGAAAACCTGGATAGACACTCATGTTGGATATTCTTGGTTTAGTTAATTATTTCATTATAGATCATTACAATGGTTTTGAATATTTTATGACCATGGATGACCTAGTTTTGTCAAAAGGTTTCATATATTATGAAAAAGGTGTTATGATTTAGACATCATATAAATGAATTTAATGATTATTTTTCTTCTCTTTATGATTATTGTTTCTAGAACATAAATTTTGGGTTGTAGTGAATTGATGGATCCATAAAGATCTATGTTATTTCAAAAAATTTCAAACAATGAAATGATTTTCCATATGATGAACCGACCTTGACACCCACACAAATAGGTACATGTGTTGACCCTTCACAAACACAATGTGTATTCCCAATACCCATGGGTTGGTGATAAGAAAATGAGAATAAAACAACAATAATAGGGTGCAATTTCACCAAACCGAAAGTATAAAATATGTAATATGTATACATTTTAGAGAGATACAACATAAGATAAAATAAGAATAAATATATATTCCACACCTCAAATAAGATAATGGATAATATAAAACTGAAATGTAGTTAAATAATATCCAAGGTAAAAGTCCAAGAGAAATATATACTTCATGTGATAGAGTGGGAAAACTACCACCATTTTACTACCACATACCCAAATAATAATGAAAAAAACTGCATTGCCTCACTATGGAATTATTCCATTCCCTACATTAAATATATAACAAGGTCTATATACTACCAAATTAGTGTGTGGGGTTTCAGGGAAATAAGATCAGTAGGATCCCACTAAGGTGTTTAATAACAAGTATCATTACAAAAATCCAAATATTCTAAAAATTAAATAAACCAATTCATGTTAATCAGTTGAAGAGTTTATATATCAAAATCATGAGAAAATATTCCCATTTTTCCATAGTTTTATATACTCCATGTGTAATATTTTTAGAGTATATCTTATATTTCATATCACATTAATGTATAAATCACATATCTTATGGAGTACCCAATAATAGATAATTAGGTGCATCAAGTCTCTACATATATGTATTTAATATTGATTTCATAGGAGCAACCCATCATGTAAAGCCTCTCAAAACATATAACATGTCCCTATAACAATGGTCATTGGGAGTTCTGAAACACCTCATGAGTAAACCCCTTAAAAGTATTGACATGAAAGGATTATAACATCACCTTCCACATCAGTACCCTAGGATTCCCAATTTCTACACATTCTATAGAATTTCAAAAAAAAACATACATCTAAAACAATTTCTAAATCAATTTTACATTTTATTGAAAAATACAATTTTCTTTTAAAAAATGTGGAAAAAAATTCCTTTCTTAAAAATCTATCTTCAGACTCAAATAAATAAATAAATCGTCCATTACATATTATTTATAAAATAGTTAATATAAACATATAAATAAAGTCTCTTACAACAGAGGATATGGATTGAACCACCTACAAAAACTCTAGTTGAACACATTTGAAATGGAATCCACCAAAAAGGAAAGAATGAGAAGACAACATTAGAGGACGTATAACTGAATACAATGTCTTAGAGTCAATTCAACAAGACAAGATATTGGAGAAGATGATAAATTAAATAAACTTCAATGAACTCGCACACCGCACCACGGCCATCAAAAGGGTCACCCACCAAAAGAATATCAAACAAAAGATCTAGAATGGATCATGGCTAGCATGACCATATGGTCAATGAATCCAAAAGTATAGCACAAATACTCTATCATGATCAATAGAAAAAAAGTGGAGATATCTCTTACCCATAGATAAAAAACACAATAAAAATGAATATCAATAATCGAACAATGTGATTTGAAAGTATATAAGATCACTAAAATCGCATGGGAGATCTCTTAGGCTTCGATATAAATGGATACACATAAAATAAGAATAATCAAACATACAGTGTAGTAAAAACCATTAGAACAAAACCATTCATTATGTGAACCCCTTCCATGATGTATATTTCCTTAGTTATTAGATACCAAAAAAAGGTAATAACCTTAAAATAAAAAATAATAATAATCTCAACTATATCATGATGTGGGATAGTTTTATGGCTTGTAAAATTTCCATTCTCAGAAACATTCATGATAACTGACCTATAGTAAATTCATATAATGTAACCAATTCATCATGTGAATGTTTTCGACCAGAATACTACATAGAAAACACATGAAAAGTACCTAGTACAACCCATACTCCAAAGAACATCATCTTAAACCATTGACATATCTATAACTAGACACTATTAATTAAATAAATATTAAATCCTAGTATATTAGTCCTTTTTCTCATAAAAATGATCCCTATACTCAAACAGATAGTATCACACCCAATGATATAGGGAAATAAAAAGAGAGACATAATATTCCTAAAAGAAGGAAATGTAATGCTAAAAACTCACCAAATTAGACAATCTATCCTTTGGAAGTCAAGACGAAGAATGTTTCTCCCAAAATAGGTGATTCCCCAACTACATTACTAACATTTAATTCTCCCAAATCTCTTGATAATTTAATCTATTATTCCATAAAAATATAACTAATGTAATAAAATTTAGTATCAATACATTTTCTTGAGGAACAATGATCTCTATTGGCTTCTCTACAAATGAAACGTCTACCTCTAACTCAATATATTCTAACTCTGAACATGACAAGGATCAGGATGGTAATTCCTGAGATCTCATATATATATATATATATATATATATTTATGAATACCTATCAAATTAACTGGTAATTCCAACTAATATGCAACCTTCCCAAGATTCTTTGGGACTTTAAAGGATCTAACATATCTCAAGTCCAACTTTCCTAGTTTCTCAAGCCAATGGTCACCAAAATAAGATGAAACTATTAATAAAACATCATAACTAATGGAAAAGTCAATGGAGAATGATGAAATTCTCCATATGATTTTAAAAAATGATGATTTATTAATATAAACCACCATAATCAATGAAATTTACATAAATAATATCCTTTTGAACAAGAATAGAAAATTATATCTAACCATCTATATGTGGATTGTAGGTTATCCTCAACCATACATGATTCCCCACCTCGTCCTAAAGAATCTTACAAAACTGAGAAAAAAAACTTGGATCCATTTCAAAAATAATTATAGTGGGAACCCCATATAACCTCATAACCTCCTTCACATACTTCTAATCCCGATTATCATCATTAGTGGTGTCATTAATCATAATTAATTATGTTGATTTAGCCAACTGGTCATTAACCGCAAATATATAATTCTTCCCTCAGGGAGTATATGGTAATCCAACAACAAAGTACATGAAAACCATATCTAATTTATATTTCATTTCTATAATGATATAGATAAAAACAAAAGGTTTCAGAAACTCTACCATTACTTATTTGTAGGTTTAACAGTGAGAGACATAATATACAATGTCATGCTTCATAAAAGGAAACAAGAATCACTGTATCGTGTCATAACAAATATTCATGTTTACTAGATGAATGGATTATAAAGAAAATTATGGTCAAATAAACATAGTATCCTCATAGATTAATATATTAATATCCCATCCATGAAAATGATAATACTATATATATATAGAGCCCAATAACATATGGTATCCCCACCATAAAGAGTTTCTTGAATTCTATTGAACTTGTCATCCTATAGTTGTCATAGTTGAATAGACTCATGGAGATCTTATAATAACATAACCATGGCCACAACCATACCCAAAAGGTAAACCTAATCATCTATATGAAACTATGTGAAGATACCAATAAGGTTTCACTCATCCTGTGATTACAAAAATAGCTTACAACAGAACATTATTTCTAAGAGTGTCTGCAATGACGTCCACCTTCACATGAGCATAGGAGATGTTGAATTTGAATTATTGAATGTATTCCACCCAGCGTCACTAATATTATTGTCCTTTATATAAAAGATATTTCTTATACAATTATGGTATGAAAATACTACAAACCTCTACCCAAAGAGATTGTTCTGTGATAATTTGTGTGCATCCATAACTATAGAAAGCTAGAAATAATTTGTGTCTAATTATTCTCACACATTCTAGGTTATTGGGAGAGATATCCCAAAATGTGATTGTCCTATATAATAACATATCCCATTATATAATTGGAATAATTTCAGTACACCACATACATTACTGAGTATGGGTAAGATCATAATAGGAATAAATGTGAGAAGTAGTTTCATTTCATCAAAAGAAGATGGATAGTTTATATTCCTTTAGAATACCCACCCCCCTTCATAGTAAGAGAAGTAAAAGGTGACACAAAAATCTATAACAACTTGAATAACCGTCAATAGTAAAAATAATTACTGAGGAAAATATAAATATAAAAGATGTTATGTGTCTCTTCCAATGAAAATATAGACTTTACCTTCTATAGATCAACTATAAATCCACACTAAAAAATCATGTTCCCTAAGAACATCAATTATTAGTTCAAAAACACATATTTCAAAATATTTCCATTAAAATTTTTACTCTTGATTATTTCCAAAAAACTCATATAGTTATCATGATCATTATTATCTCTGACATAAGTCAAAATATCATGCAAAAACACTACTAAACTTGTTTTAAAAAACTAAAAGTATCTCTGGTTCATAATGAAAATCAAAAAATTAGGATCCTTAGTCATACCAAAAGGCATCAGAAGATATTCATAATGATTTTACCTAATACTAAAAGATATCTTTCTAATATAATTACACCAAACCTTATGATGATGATAACCCCCCCCCCAACATTTCCCTTTGAAGAAAACTATATACTATTTAACTTATCAAAGAAAAAATCCATGTGGGAAAGGGACTCTGATTCTTAACCATAGTCTAGTTTAAATTATAATATATGCCACATAATCAATGTTAACCATCATCCGTCATTGAAAGGAATATTAGGGATACCCAAATAGAAGAACAAGGGTAAAACACATTCACCATTAGATCATCCAACTGAATCTTGAGCTCATTTATCTCCACCGGTTTCATATGATAAGCTGGTGTCGAGATCAGATGTGTACCCAATATTGGGTCAATTTTTAACTCCAACACCATATCTAGAGGAAGACTAGAGAATTAATCTAAAAATATATTTTTTCCTATCGAACCAACCATAGGATGATCATAAATAAGAGATACATCATCATGACCTACTACATTAACAGATAATAAACTCTTGAGCTCTTGGTAGAAAAGTCATGCATGACTAGACCTTAGATCCCACTCTCCCTAAAATACATAAGATCTCTAGTCATTAGTAATTAATGGGACAAAGTGATGATATAAATCAACCTCATCAGGATAAGTTGTAATTGAATCTATCCCATTCATAATGTCAAATACATCTAGATAAAAAAGGATTTCATTGTCATATTCTACTTCATATACCGATATAAAAATTATTGGACACAAAAACACATTTTTTGTCTTCATTAAAATAGATTTTGCTGACTCTATAATAAATACATGAGTTTCTTTGTATGATTAATCACACCATAAAAAAATCATTGAAGTAAATGAATGTAAGATACTAATATCAAATAAATTAGTCTCTATTGGGGATGCAATACTTATGGTATATCTCACTATCACTAGACCTGTGTCAACCTCCATTAAAAAACTTGCACTACATGAAGGTGAATCTCTCATGAGGCTTGTAGCTAAATCCATCTTGATTCACCAAATTTACCATTAGCAATGGTGGTCCATTACCATAACGAGGAGTAGTCATCACCAGACCAAACCTATGTCAATGGATCTTCAGGCCACAACCATTACACAAATTTTCAAGAGTGGAACAAGAATTTCAGGTGTTCTCATCCTCTCTGTGCCGATAAAATGTTAGGGTAACAGTACTAACTATAAATGATGTTGATGATGAGGCCCTCTATTGAGAACCTCCTCCACTAAACTTATAAGGATCATGCCACTTCGTCTTTTTTCAATACATTCCACTGAAGCATCCACTTGGTGGAAGAAAATTTCATGAGTTACAATCATTACTACCATATCCATATCTAGTATATTTTTCATTCCTATTATCTCATAATATGTGTAAAATTTTAAGATGAATATGAATGATCTAAAATCCAATCACAGAACATTAAGATACTTCCATTTTTTTCATTCTTCACTACCTCAAGAGAAAAATCAGCTATCTCTTTGAAGAAATTGGTGTATTTCGAAATATATCACTATCCATGATTAAACTAGATGAACACCAAAGGATTTTACATTATTATATAATAAAAAAATAATTTCTAAAAGAATGGTTTCTTTAATCACTTCTTTTAATGACTCTTGTTACTAGTTATCTATTCCATAGAATCCTACCATCTCTTGTTGGGACCCTCATGTCTTAACTCTATTCACATAACATTGAAATTCTCATGTTTATCCATGAAGTTGACGATTTTAACCATCTTGTCTAACTGGTCCTATGCATATTCGGTCTCATTTTTTTCTCTAAAGGGATAGTTGTATCTCACTAAATAAAAATTGATGTTGAATCCCTCTAACTCTAATAGGTACATCAACAACTAAATTTTATACTAGTAGAATATTTTATCCATGGAATGAACATATTTTATGATAGTTTCCATATGATTATAATATAATGAAATATTCCTCTGGGGAGCATCCACTACACTATCCTACAAATCTTATTGAATAAGTATCAGAGTAATATCACTACACAACGTAAATATATGAAATGATCAGATGACAATAAAATCATAGTTCAGATGAGAAATCCATAAGAAAAATTAAAATTAATATTATGAATTCAATACATCAGAAACATATCCCAACATCCCATGGTATATTTAGTCTCATCTGTTCTAGATATGGAAAAGCAATTTCCACAACCTACCTATCAAGTCACAAAAATCCTATCTCAATTCTACATACTTTTCAAGACTGATAAAAACCATGTTTTGATTTCAAAGTTTAATGATCTGACATGGATACCTCACAAAAAGGTAACTAACCTGACCAGTCACATACCTGAATGGTGTTTTTGAAGACTACAGGCTTGCAATAAGTACATGAGAAACAACAAAATACTGAAGGAAATAAGTTCGCCCAACCAAAAGATGAAAACTTGTCATATATACACATAACTTAGAGAAACAATATATGTGAAAATAGGAATAAATACATGTTCCATAACTGGAATAATATAGGGGAACTAATAAAATAAATTTTTTTTAGTAAACTCCATGGTATGAGTCCTGTAAAAATGAGAAAAACAATATATGAAAAAGTTACTCCATGTGAAATCTTGGGAAAACTCCAACTATCTCCCCACCATATACCTAGACATGTCAGATAAAATCCTCATGACCACAGTGTGAAACCATTCTTTTCCCTACATCAAAATCCATATCCAAGTCTATACATTTCGTAATGGGTACACAATGTGTGAGCTACACTAGTTTAGAAGGATACCACCTAGGTTTTTCATAACTATTATCTATATAAAAATCCAAAAATGATAAAATATGAATTAAAAGGTCATTATAATTAGTTAAATAACTTTTATATCAAGATAATTCTATAACATTTCCATTTTTATATTGTTTCAAATAATCGATGTAAAAAAAATCAATAAATATCATATATATCATTGCCATTCAGTTAATGGATCATATATCAACTAAAATACAAAATAGTAAAAACCAAATCATAGGTAAATATTATCATGGTTCACTAGAGGGCAGGCTAACTAATACAATCATACCAAAGAATAGACAATCACATGTGTCATGTATCTAGACAATTGTATCAAATATATATATCAAAGAAAGAACCCAATAAGTAAACATCATAATAGGTATAACAAGTCCTTAGAACAGTGAGCATATAGAATAGAAGAATACCCCATGGGTGAAATTCCAAACAGTATCAATAGATGAGGCCTATTACTAAACCATCCACCATGGAACCCAATGCCTCCCATGTGCTACGTTTCCCAAACTATTTCATCAAAACATTTATTTTAAAAATACTTGAAAAATAAATTTCACGATTATTTAAAAATAATAATTTCTTTTAGCCAAACATGAGGAAACCCATCATTTCTCAAAAACCCATCTGAACAGAAACATGAGAATAAATCATTCAATTTAATTTATCAACCATGTTATAATAAATTATAAATATTCGTTACACATCAAATGATGAAGATAAAACCACCTAACTCAACTCAATCGGAACATGTTCATAATGGAATCCTATAAAAATGAAGGAGCTAAAAGAAAACCCTAGGGGCCATATAACTCATTCTTAATATGTTTAATGAATTTAAAAAGTTAATTTGTCGTGAGAGAAGAAAAATGAAACATACCTCAAGGAAATACCACAATACACCATGACTAATAGGAGAGTCATCATTCAGGGGAATATATCCCAAAAGATATTGAAAGGACCAAGAATAAGATCACCACAAGATAGAAATTACAAAAAACATAGTGTAACATTACTTTCGTGATAAAAAAAATGAAGTAGGAGGATAATTTATTCCTCACATTGATTCATCAAAACTAAAATGAAGTTCTATTCTCGACCAATGTGATCTAGAAGATCTAGATATCCCAAAATTTTCATGGGAGATATCCTACATTTTGAGATACATGCCTATAGATTGAAAAAAAGAAAAATATTTAATGTTTGGTAAAAACTGCCAGGCCCAACCTTTAATAAAATAAACCCCTTTAATGATATGAATTTCATGATTTATAAGATACACAAAAAAAGGATTCACCTTGAATTAAAAAAACATATCCCAATAATCTCATGACATGAAAAATTTTCACAGCTTGTAATCTTTTTTACACTCTAAACTAATTCAATACATATTATCTTTAATGAATTCCTATATTATTACCAGTTTGTGATTTGAATTTATATTCTATATAAAAAACCTAAAATCCATTGGGAACCCCTGACACCAACTAATATCATATTAAGCCTTTGACACATTTAGAGATGGACTCCATTAATTCCAAAAAACATATATCCCTGAAATTTTGATTTTTTTTCCAAAAAACACTCCCTTTCATTGAAATAAACAAAATCAATCCAATTAAAGTTGAAAAAAATGTTAGATAAGGTGTACATGAAAGAAGGTAACAAGATGGTATATTCCTCCAATGAAATTTAATGTTCTAGAATCTTGAATAAAAATCATATTTATATGCTTATATGAAAATATGAATGCAAGAATCATGTAGTGAACCCGAATGAGAAATGGAGGAAACAAAATTCTATTTAATATCTTATGAGGTAACTTCTACCATATTATAGGGGGTCAATTTATCCAATTATTATTGAGAAATATATCAGTTGCACTGAAAATATATTTTCCATTCTCTAGTTCCCAATAGAATGAAAATTTTATTTTGGTTATTTACATTGTGAAAGGAGAAGGAGATAAACGGTGGAATCTTAAATCAATAAAATTAGTCAATTTGAATAAATTTAATTCATATATTTGGATGAGTTTGGAGGATTATTTTACAAATAGGAATTTCCTTATATTCATTGCATGAAAATAGAAGTGTATTTCCTTGAGCTAATGTATAAGAGAAATTATTCCATTAGAAATCATATGGAAAAATTTATAAGGCTTGTTAATTTATTTTAACATCTTAGTATTTTATGAAATATTTTTTCAAATAAATTTAATTTATTCTATAACTTTCTTTACATATGACAATCAGTTTGAATATTCCACAATACAAAAATAATATTAGTATTTAAACAATGCCATTATAACATAGCCATTACACATAGTTGTTTGAATATGAATAAAAAATTGGAAAAAATTCTTGAATATTTTAGATAAATAAAATATATTGGTAAATGAGTACATTATTTTTGGTAATGTTTTGAAAATACATTTTTCTCTAATTATTTTTATTTTTATTTTTTGTGAAAAAATAATAAAAATTATTTTTTCCAATTTAATGAAATTTATTTAAAAATATTAAAAAAAAAATTAGGTATCAGCATTTCAAAATTATATTTGGGTGAATATTTAGTATTCCTCTCTAAAGTTTATTTATTTAACGAATAGTGAAAATGATGATTTTGTTTTGAAAAACATATTTTTAATTAAATAATTTTTTTAATAACCATTTCATTTTAGTATTGTTTAATTTAAAATTATTTCAATTATATCACAATTAATCCAATTTAATTATTTTCAATAAATTTAATATTTAATTTTTATATCAAAATTTTCTATAATTTAGAAAACATTTTCCTTAGAAAATCATTTTTTCATCACGTATATGGGTTTACATTTCAATAAAATCATGACACTTATATGAATTAAGTTTTGGAGAAATTGAATTAATATTTCGAATCATAATAATTAATATTATATAATATTGTAAACATAAATTATTTCATAATTAATTGTGAAAACATTAAAAATTAATTATCATTGTTAATGTTAAAATAGGATTACAAGGGAATAAAAAAATAAGGGCAAAAATGAACAAAATAATTTCTAATTTATTATATTATAGACATCAATGGATATTAAATCTTCTTTAGGTTCAATATTAATCCATTTTAGAGCCTTTTTGGAATTGGTAAAATGTGGTTAGAGTTATTTATTTTCAGAAATTAAATATTCACCCACATATAAAGGGGAACCACCTCTCCCCTCATATTGAAACTCTCAAATATTTTTGGTTTAGAAAATACAATCCCAATAAATTCCTTAATTACCTCCCTAAATCCTAGAGAAATTTATTTTATTACTAAAGCCTCCTAGTAAGGATTTAGTGTATGCCTAAAGATGTTCTCTAATGAAGAAGTATTGTTCTTAACTAGGTTCTTTTTTATTTCCTATTACACATCATAAAAATTATATTCCAATATGATAATATAATAAAATATGTTTTTCCTATATTCTTATTTTTAATTATTTTAATATTAAAACATATATCAATCATCGCATCCATCAAACTGGAAATGAAATTTTTTGTCTTCATTACAGTGGACTACCGCCTTTTTGAAATGATAAAAATCATTTTTCATAACCACATTTCACAGATAAATATAATTATGGATTTAAAATATTTGTATTATATTTATGACATAATTATACTTCATTATTTGTATTATGTCAGCTTCCTTCTTTCATTCCAAACCATTGACACCTGGTAATTTCCCATATGTGTGCATATGGACTGCTGACTCCCCGAAGTGTTTTGACATGCATTACACTTTACATTGACATGGATGGTAATGAGTGTATATTTAATTAATATATATGATATCATTGATAAAAAAATGTATTCTTTAATGTTTAATATATATTTACCTTTCTTTCAGTCTGCACGTCAAAAAATGTGAAATAACATTCATGCGTACGTATGACCTCCCATCTCCATGAATAATGTATTTAATTTTATAAATATAACATTAATGGATTTCCCTACATATTATAATAATTAATATATAATATATTTAAATCAAGTTTAATATTCCCGAGATGATTTTACCATGATCAATGTCAATGTAATGAAAACATCTATACCAAAACATAAATGATAAACAATGATTTTATTACCAAAAACTTAATTTTAACATGAAATTATTAGCAAGGAGGATATAAAATGTCATTATTAAATAATATATAGTATAATTTATATTATTATTATTTTTTAATATATTTTTAATAAACCATTATTTATTTCATTGTATTTTTGAATGTGTTTGATGATATTCAAGACTTGATGTAAGGAAATTTCATCTCAAATGATATTATCTGGGTTATATGATATTTTATGCACATGTATTATTTAATAATACGTATTTACATTCCATATTACATTATATTTCTTGAATAAACATATTTTGATGAAATTTAATGCTTATATAAATTTTGTTCCTTTATAGGTCTTATGATTCAAATGATATCAAAGTGGTATGCGTATTATGTAGAAACCTTATTGTTTATTGGGGTAGTTTAGGATTATGTTAAATTGATCATATATTTTTATTTATCTCTAATGAAAATGATTAATTTTTTTAATGTAGTTATTTCTAAAAATTATTTATTTTACATTCATTTTATACTCATTATGTATTCAATATTTCAATATGATGTTTTTATTGAAAATTGAATTTATTCATCCATTTGTTGAAAATAATTTATATTCCATGTTCATGTTTTCTAAAAATATTATAAATTTTTTTCACTATTATAATAATATTATTTAAATAAATCTTAACACTTTTTTGAATTTTTATAATATGGATTAAAAGGAATATTCTTGTTGTTTTTCGAATTAGGAACTTTTGAATTCTTAATGAAAACATTAAATGAATCATCATGTTAATGTTTTCAGAATAAATTGTATTTTACACCATAATTTCCACTCAATGATTAAAAACATTCTTTACAGGTTTCAGTGGTTAATTAAAATAAATAATTTTATGTAATATTTTGGAAATATTTACATTTGTAATATGATTTTTCAAAGTGGAAAAGTAATATTCCCGAAGAAATATTCCATTTTATATTTCAAAATAATTTTCCATCTAATATGAAATAAATTGATGTTACATAGGGTTTTATTGGGATATGAACCAATTATAACATCCTTGTTCTTTTAAAAGTTTACTGATATTTATTATTATATGATTCTTATGAAACACATTCCTTTTCCACAATTTATACAATATATAAATGATTAAATTTCTACGCGACACATTTATTTTCATGTTTGTTGATATGATGAATGTTGTAGGATATTTTGGAACATATATGTATAATTTTAATAGTATTTTTGTTGTACTTATATCTCTCTCCTATTCATTGGGTAAATATTGATATCTCATGAGATAAATATTACGAGAATGGGGAGTGAAACTAGTTCAGTAAGGGGCTTTATCTACTATGATAGCCTTGGGAGTGATTCCTAACTAGTAATATGGGTTGTAGAGTGAATCTATTATAATATGAGATCCTTATAAATGACTCTTTAATAATATAGAAGTGAATTTCAATTCATAAAAGTATACCAAAAATCTATGTCTTATGCCAATTTTATTTTCTCATCACTCATGTTCTTTTTTCCATTATGAATCATTTATTATGAAATTCCAAGATTTTTTTCATAAGTAAATTTAATGATCAATGGTATATTGGTTATGGGTATCAAATGTTATTTTCACGTTATCATACACTTACTCTCTTATTATGATGATATATCTATTATTTTCCATTACTAATCATTTTAACTCACACTTTCATATATTTAATTTTCCAATGATATGGAGATATGTATTATATATTATATGTACAAAAGGATTATAATTATGAAGAATTTAGTGGGAGATGTAACACCCTAAATTTTTATGAATTACCTTTTGAATAATGTAAAATTCATTGATGTCTCGTGCTAAATGCAACATCGATTTTTTCCGAACTAAAATATACTATTAATATTATTATTAAAATATTATTATAGTGATAATGTTATTGTTTAATGTAAGGGTAAGAAAATGGTGAACTAAATTATCAAAATTTGGTAAAATATTTTTAATAAAGTGAATTATTTGGAATCCAATTAATTATAAATGAAATAATAACAATTTGAAAATAACGATTTTTGTCATGAAATAACTATTTTCCTATATGAAAATATATTTTATCAAAACAATTTATTAAATCCAATTTTTTATAAATTATTATAACAAATTTTATATATAATATATTAAATAAACTATTCAAAGTATTTCTTATTTTTTTATAATCCTGAGATAAGAATAAATCAAATTTTATTGATAATAAGATGTATTTTTTTAAATAAATTTTTACTACCTTTTAATGGAGAAATTATTTTAAATCACAATTTTTTGAATTTTATAATTTATATTTGATAAAAAAAATTATTTTATAAATAGGTCTTCCAAATTAAATTTTGGTTATTTTTTCTTTCTCATAAAAATATTGATTTTTTTATGAATAATGAAAAATGACGAATTTTAATAAAAATAGTCTTTTCAACCAAATAATATATAATTTTAAATTATATATTGAATTAGTATTAGAGAAAAATTTGAGAAAAATTAAATATATTATTCCAATTTAGGTCATTGGAATATTTTTTACATAAAATTTAGATAAGAAACATACAAAACTCTTGATCATTTTCACCTTTGAAGCTCGCTTTCTCATCCTGTCTGCATAACTAATTTAAAATTTTATTATGCCACTTATGTAAATATAATTGGGAAAAATTGATTCCATATTTTGAATCATCAAAATATATATTATCCAATCAGTTCAAAAGAAAATTTTACAATAAGGATTCTTAAATATGATAAAAGTTAATTTACACGATTAAAATTAAAATGAGGTTTTTTGTTCTACATGAGTTATTTTTAAAAGAAGGTTTACACACAAATAAGATATTAATATTATTATTATTAATTATTTATATTAATTTTATATAAATTAACTGATAAATATCTTTTTAGTTAAAATTTTAATGTATAATCTACCTAGGTAAATGAAAAGATAAAAGTCACCTTAGTTAAATCTGTAAAGATAGAATAGAGTAAACATAATAAATAATGAATATCTTGGTAAAAATGTATTTATATAGTTTCATGGAGGTATGATATAAAAAATTATTCTTTACCCTTAATTATTGTTCTATTTTATAGGCATAATATGTAAGAGTGACCTTCTAATATTGAATACTTTTGGAAATTTGGAAGAATGCAACTCCTCCTCCACTTTAAAATAGAAATAATTATCCCCATATCATCATAGCTCTCAATAAATTTGGCTCATCCAAACACTAAAAAAAATGACAAACTAATTTAATCTTATCCATGATGTCTTAATTTTGGTAGAAATCCAACCAAGGAACTCTTTTGGTGCAAACAAAATCGAGGCACCCAAAGAAGGTGTAACGTTCATAAACAAATGATTCGATTTCTTATCTTCCTCGACCCCATTTAATTATTATTATAGAATTGTTATATAATAACTTTAGTTTCTTAAATATAATTATGTTTTTATATTTTGGTAATGACCTACTACAACAAAAATTATCATCAAATGGGTTATAAAATCATTATTTGTGTGTACGATGGACTACCGCCTCTCGAACCAATGTCACCTGTTTTTTCCACTACCAACAATTAATGTAGGGAATATTGATATAATTATTTTTAAATATTATATATATTATATTTATGATTTATTTATTAATATTTAATTATTATATAACACACACCTTCATGCATTCTAATTTTTAGAATACAATGATGTCATCTGTGTGTATGATGGGCTACCGCCACGTAAATAATTGTGATTAATTAAATAAATAAATAAAATTTATTAAGTTAGGATGTAATAGTAATATTTAATATATATAAAATTATAATGATACTATAATGATTGAATATATATATAATTTACTATTGTTTCTTTCCATATGATAAGGAAATGGTAACATCATTCATCTGTACGTATAGACTGTCATCACCATGAATAATGTATTTCAATTACTTTTAATATATTTTATAGATTATTATAAATACATACATACTGAATGTAGATGATATTTATATCCTGAATTAAATTATTCAAATGTGTTAATCGTTATCAAGGCATGATAAAGGAAATTAAAATATCAAAAAATTATGGAAAAACAAAGCGGTTATTACCCAAAACAAAACATTAAAATGGAATTGTTAATAAAGGGGAATATGAGTTCATAATAAATAAATATATGATATTATATATAAAAATATTGTGTCTAGTTCTTTGAATAATAAACCAATATTTATTATACATGAGTTTTAAACATGTCAAAGGATGTTAAGACTTTAGGTAAGGGGTTTCCATATTGTTTTTTATTTTTTTGACACATGCTATATTCAACACCTCTTACATATATTTGTTTTATTTAAATCACATATAATTGTCTTATTATTAATAATTTCTTCTATTTACAATTATATTTTGGTATCCTTATTTCATGAGGATTATAGTTCAAAATTTTCCAAATTCGTAAGAGAGTTTTTTACTTAATATTCCATCATTGAGACGTATGTTTGGGTATGTAGCTATATTCATTTATTAGTAGTATATAAAAAAATTATATATAATATCATGAATTTATTCATAAAAATTTATTTAATTTTTCATTTCATGTTATTAATTAATGGGGATTATGATTCCAGTTTTCCAAATTTGAAAGAGTGTTATGTAACAACTTAATTGTTTATCATGATCGTTTATGATCAAGTATCCAATTTTGAAATATTATAATATAATTATAAAAACATTCTCATTAAAGATCTTAATATATGTGTATTTATGATATATTTAGTTAATGTTACAATTTTACCACTATTTGGTACTAATGATAATTAATAAATTTAATTTAAGAGAATTTGACATTAATTATCTCTTCAAAAAAAATTTATATTCTTATAAAAAAATGATTTCTAAAAAAAATTCAATTTTTTTTTCAAATGTTAACTTAATATCATTTTCAAGGAAATTATTTTCAATATTGTTTAATGTATTCAAAATTGTTTTGAATTATTTTCAATCATTCCATTATAAGTATTCACGGTTATTCTCAATGATATTTTTTTCAAAATGTTTTATCTTTTAATAATTAATTTTCAAATATGAAAGGTCATTTTACTCATGAAATTTTTTAAACGGTCTTTCAAAATTTACATTTCATATAATATGACATATTTTGGTGTTAAATATTATTTATGGGGGACATGATCCATGGATACCATTCACATTATTTATTTTAATGCTTTCTATTTTGATAGCATGATATTTATGGAACCAATATATTTTTTATAGGCCAATAATGTTATAAAGATTATGTTCTGAAACCCATTTCCTTTCATCTGGTTTAACATTTTTCAAAGATATTGTGATGAAACCCATTTTTTCCATGGTTTAATCATATTATGAATGAATAATGGTTGTATTTTATGATTTGTTATGATGATATGAAATCTATTTGTAATTTATACATGTTATGGTTAGTGGTAAGAAATTATACAATGGTGTGGACTAGATAGAGAGGGTAAGTTCAAAACATCTTATAAGATAGAGGGCCATAGACAACGTCAGGTATGACTATTATAGATTGTCCTATGTGGTGGCATATATAGAATTGATCAAGAACTGGCGCACGAAAATAGTCCTTACTACACACGTGGTTAGACACTATCAAGGGATATTCATTTAAAATAAAAAAATTATTATAAGAAATCGTGAGGGATTTTAATGGACGATGACTCTTAAAAAAGTAGTATGACCCTATAGTAACATAAATTAAAAATATCATTTCATGTTATCTAAATAAAATAATTTATTTCTCTTGATTTTGTTCTTTCCCATTATGATTATTGTTACTTACACTATGATTTATTGTTTAAGGCAATGAATAGAACTAGAATGAACTAGGTTAACAACAAATGTGATAGAAAATTTACAGATGAGTAGATATAGTGGATGATGGGTTCAATAAAGGATGTTGTGATTTTGACTAATCAATTATCACTAAACATGATTAACAATGTGATCCAGGACAAAATCTCAAACTCTATTAATAATATATTATGGAATTTGATGTTAATTTGAGTTATGGAGACCAATTTTTAATTAATATTATGTTTTTTATATGTCTTGGATGTTTGAAGAATCACTCAAGGGAATGTCTCAGTGGACCGAGAAGATGTCTTACGTGAGGTGATGAAGGCCAATAAGTAATTGATGATGAAAAATTAAGTGTTTAGGTAATAAAATGGAGGGGAATATTGGTCTCTCTATGTTATTATCAACAATTAAATATATTTTTTGTGGGAGGTATGAGAATTATGATAATTTATGTATTAATTAGAAAGGTTATATGAGTAATGGCTATATTGTTGATGATGAAGATACTAAAAATAGAATATAATATGAAAGATAATTTTGGGAATAAGATAATTAATCCATGTTACTGGTTTCAGATGAAAGTTGAATGATTAATGTCATTATATATTAGAATACACTAATAATTTTATATGAATCAGGAAGTATACTTTTTTCATTATTTATTTGAAAAAATATATTGAATGGTAATGAAGACTTGTAAAGTGATTTAATAAGAAGGTTATATTTTAAGTGAAACACATGATTAAGGGAATGTAAATCGTAATATATTCTTTATGTTGAGTAAATGGTTTTTAGTTTGGATAAAGAGATCATTTTTATGGATGAGGTAAATTGAATAGTATTGATAACCTCAGGAATGATAAGGTATTTGTGGAAAAAGTTGTTTATGTTATCATTGATGGATTTCACCACATTATTCGATCTATTTAATATATTATGAAATCTATGGAATTATTAAATTATTGAAGAATAATTCACATTATCATAGTGATTTTATGGTAATTTCGGATATTACTATGATTCAATAGAATATATGGCCAAGGTATTCACATATTTGGCATATGAATTTTAAGAAATTCTTTGTGATATTTGCAGGATTAATGTTAAGTTGTTATTTGGAAACTAAATGACCGTATTTATAATTTTTGAATTTTTGGAGGGTTATAATACTAATAATTTAGGAAATAGATTATGTTGAACATTGAATGAGATTTAAATATTAATGTATTATTTTTACATTTGAATATTTATTTGTAATAAATAAACTATACTAATAGCATTTTTGGATAATAACAAGAGATAGACAAAAATATATATCATTATATCTATTGAGCCTATGATATGTTAGTGACTCAATATAAAAAAAATCACCTCCATTTCATAGTGAATGAGATGATGTGGAAATTGATTAAGGGACAATAAAAGGGTGATATTTTTTCATATTAAATGGAATGAAATAAAGTAATTATAATGTCTTATAAAAGTTATTCAAAATTAAGAAAAGTTCCTTAAAATAAAATATTTTCTTATTATCATCATTCTTGATGTTATCAATTTCCTCTTAAAATTATCATTAGTCTATAGTGTTGTGATCATTAACCATCTATGGGTAACCCACTTTCATGTGATCAATGATCTCTATCACTCTCTATAATTGTTTAAACATTCTCCAATTTCAGTGTCATAACTTCCCACATATATTATCTTATGTGGAAACATAGTTATAAATTACATTGGGTAACCATTATGTTTCAATCATTCCACTTCTAAATTAATTTTTAATATTAATTATTTGATGTGGATTTTTATTAAAGGAAATATGAATTATTAAAAGATTGATGACCCAGAAGAATTTTCAGGTCGAAATTCATTTTATTGGAGGTATAAAGTAACATGCATATTTTTATGAATTATATTTTTAAATAAATTAAAATTCATTTATAGCATGGCTTATACATAAGTCCACATTTTACAAAAATACAATATACTTATTATTTTACTATTAAAGTATTATTATAGTTACACCTAACCATTGACATGGTGGTTATTAAAAACATTAAATATATTTTAAAATTTCTTTTAATTCATATCTATAAAATTATTTCATTGGAAACCAATTAATTATACTTAAAATTAATAAATATTTCAAAACAAGGAAATTCATATAAACACATATTTATTTGAAAAAACAGGTTTCATATTAATAAAATAAAAAAACCAATTTTTATGAATTATTTTATTGAAAAATTTATGTTTCAAATTCAAAAAAAATTAACATTCATGTTATTTGATTGCATGATAGTATATAAAAATAAATCTAATTTTATGCATAAAAAGATGTATTTTTGAAAAATAATGTTTTAACACATTTTAGTGGTGAAATTATTTTAAAATTAAATTTTGAAACTGTGATAAATTATATTTGAAAAAATTAACATTATTTTTTAAATAAATTCATAAATATTTTAAAAAATGAATTTTTCCCCCAAGAGGTTTAATTTTTGGATGAATTGTGAAAAAATACTGAATTTCAATTGATAATTGACTTTCTATATAAATAATTTATAATGATAAATTATATTTTTAATTGGTTTTAAAGTAAATTTCGTTCAATTTTACATCTATTGATACAATTATGTTTATTTTAATGTTTTTTATATAATATTTATATATAAAATCTTAGTAAATTTTTGAAAATTTTAACTCCAGGAGCCCGCTTTCTCATCCAATCAGCCATATTAATTTAAATTGGAATTATACCCCATATATTAGTTGAATTAAGAAACATAGATTCCATTTTTTTAACCATTATAATTTATATTATAGAAAAAGTTCAACATAAATTTTTACTATATTTACTCGTGAAATTTGTTAAAATTAATTATCACGATTAAGTTTAAAACATTATTTTATGCATTACTTGTGTTCTTATAAAAATTAATTTTATGCACATATTGGATTTTTATTTAATTAATTTTCAAAAAAAATTAGAATAAAGGGTTATAAATTATATAATAACTCAATTTTGTTGTTATGATATTAATGGATAAATTACATTGGTAAATAAAAAGATACAAGTCCTTTTGGTAAAAACCACAAAGATTAAATTGTGTAAACATAAAGTATAAGATATAACAAGATAATAATTTATTTATATTGTGATGTTGAGGTTTTTATTTACTGATTAATCCCTCTTATTTATTATAGTTATTATTTTGGAGGCACATGAGGTAAGGAAGACTTCCCAAAATTGAATATTTTTTGGTATTTATAAGAATGCCACACCTCCTCCATTATAAAAGTATATTCACTCTCCCCAAATCATGACTATATAAATCTACATGTATAAAAAATACTCAAAATATAACATAAAAAATTCTCTACTATCATCCTAAAATAATTTAATTGGGTTTAAATCCAAGCAAGGAAGTCCTTCGGTGAAAACCAAAAAGAGATACCTGAAGAATTGGTAACATTCATCAATAAATGTTTTTGTTTTATTTCTTCCCCAAAACCCTTTAGTTTTAATATTTAATATATATATATATAACAACCAATGTATCTTCCATATAATTATATGTTTTTATTTTTTGTTTATGACTTACAGATACACACACACATCCATCAAATGGGTTTTGAAATCATCATTCATGTTTACGGCAGACTACTGCCTCATGACCTAATGTCGTTAATTTTTCCATTACCACCTATTAAGTTATGGAATAATGAGGGAAATGATGTCTATATATTATATATATGATTTATATGATGTATATATTATTCTTGTTCTTTTATATAACACATACCTTCATGCTTTATAGTTTTTTAAAATATGATAACGTCATTTGTGTTCTTAGAGGACTACCGCCACACAAAACAATGTGATTTGATCACGCAATACAAGGAATGTATTTAGGTTGATTGTAATGGAAATATGTGAAATATATGAAATATTAATAATACTATAATTGTTATATATATATATATATCATTTAATTTTTTTCATTAAATACAAAAATAAAATTGTGACATATTCATCCATTTGTACGAACTACTATCTCCATGAATGTTGTATTTCATTACCAATTTAAATATTTTATTGATTATTATAAATAAATAGTAATAAATATTTATTATAAATATATCATTTTTTACATTCTGTAAATTAGTAAATCATTATCAATGTAAGAGGTCCAAAAATTACATGACAAGTCAAATAGGAAAAACAAAGCGGTTATTACCCAAAATGAAACATTATCTAGAATTATTAATAAATTGGTAACATAATGTCATAATAAAATAACATATTATACAATATATATGAAAATATTTCTTTGATATATGTATGATAAAATTATATTTATTATAAATGAGGTAAACATGATTACTATGGAAGTCAATACTTGGGGTAAAGGGTTTTCAACTCGCTTTTTAATTTCAGGAGATACATTCTATATTCACTACTGATTTATTCCATGTGGTGTATATACATCCAATGAAGGTTTTTTATCCTTATAATAATATTAATTTTACACTAAATATCCATTTTATTATCACTCTTTCTTGGGGTTTACAATTCAAATGTTACCCAATCGTTAATAAATATTTTCCTCACTTTTTTCATTGAGACATATATGATTGTATGCACCTAAATTCATTCACCAGTTATATATAAATATATTTTGACATGTAATATAATGAGTTTCTTTATCCTCATTTTATTTTTAGTTTCATGTTATTTTATTATTTCATGGGGATATGGATTCTAGTTTACCAATCAAGTATGATTTTTAAGTCACAATCTCATATTTTATCATGATTGTTAATGATCAAGTCTACAATGTTAAAATATTATGATATACATATCATTAATTATAATTATATTTCCACTTGTGGTTATTTATGCTACATTTGTTTAATGGTACAATATTATCACTATGTGTTACTTAATATAATTATGAAAATGATTTTAAGAGAATCCAACTTTATTTCTCTCTTCAGTATGAAATATGTTTTGTTAAAAAATAATGTTTTCTAAAAGATATTTAAAAAATCTTTCTAAATTATCATATTCGAATTTTCAATGAAAATAATTTATGCAAAATCTCATTCTTTAAAATTTAATTTAAATTATTTTCAATGATTCTTTTATATGTTATCATGTTTATTTTCATCAATCATGTTTTTAAAAATGATTTATGTCTAAAAAATTATTTTTTCAAAGCTATAGGGATATTTTACACGTGAAATGCTTTAAATAGACCTTTGAATATTTTTTTACAACTATGATGTCCTATTTCAGGGTTACCTAGGCCTTTTAGGGGTTAACATTCATGGAGATCATTCAAAGTTTTTCCTTTAATGGTTAATGTTTTAATATCATGATGTTTGTGGAACTCATTTAATTTCTATAGGTAAATCATGTTCCATAAATATTTTTATGAATAAAATTTATTTTCAATGTTTCAATCATGTTTCAATGAGATAGATATGTACCCCATTTCAATTCCATAATTTAATTATTATTTGATTGAATAATGGTTATTTTGATATGTTTTTATAATTCTATGAAATTTCTGTAACTTTAATCATTATATTTTTTATAAAAATAACTTATATGATTGGGTGGCCTAGTTAGAACCATATAATCCTGTTATATTTTATATGATGGGATGTTTTAGAAAGAATAATTTAAGCCCATTATCTCATTTATGTTGGGGTTTCCTAGAGAGTTCTTTTTAAACCTGTCCTATCTTGTATGATAGGACAGCCAAGATAGCACTGAGTAATCTTGTTACAAATTTTATGATGGGGAAGCCCAAAAAGAACTGTGAAAAATTGTTACATCTTATAATATAGGGAATCTTGTATTTCCCTAGATGAAAATTTTATATCATACATGATTGGTTCACCTAGATAGTTCTTCAATTCATTGGGTAATGCTAAATTTTATTTAATCTCATAGCAATGATGATTGATTAGCCCAAACCCAAAGATTGAGGTACATAGTTGTTAATCCTAACCCCAAATATTAGGGTACATGGGTGGTCATACCAAGAATAAAAATGACAGTACACTAGTTGTCATCTCAATCCCAATGTAGGTTTACATGTGGATAACCCAATCCTAACATTTTATGATCATCTATGTAGGTATCCTTGACATAAGATTCTCTATAAATATTTATATTCCATAATTCAATGTATTATTCCAATGTTATTCCCTCATGGGTGATGCTATTTATTCCCTTATGAGTAATGTCTTAGGATCTACCTATCATTATTCCATGAATCATTTATAAAATTATTTATATGCTGGAAATGATATTAAAATAATTTTTTCATGTTTTCATACCATTATGTTCTTATTATGCTTAAATATCTTCTTTATTTAGACTTACTGAGCATCTAGGATGGCACTTTCTTATAATTAATTTCCCCATGTTATAAAGAATGGTTTTTATATATCATTATTAAATGAAAATATCTTTATGGGAATCATTAAATATATTTTACCCAGTTATAAGATTGTGTTCCATGTTTCCAAGGACACTAAAATATTACTGTCATCAGTCTTGATATTTTTTACTGTGATAAATATTCATCTAAACAATGCTATATACATTTATTGAATTCCTGGGTTACTATAGGAGATGATATAGTTCACTTATCTACAATTTTTATGTGTATCTATGCTTCCAAAGTATCAAGATATATATGATTCTAGTGTGGATTCACTATGTAATATAATTAGTATTCATTTATTAATATTCAATTTCTTAGTAAAATAATTGTGGATCATTATAGTTTATATTAGAGTTATGGTTAGTTAAAATTGTTGAAACTATGATGAGAAGAAATTAATGAGATTGTAAGGTATTTGACTAATGATTTTTTTAAGGATATGCTAATGTATAGAAAAATGTAATCAAATTTTGGTGAAAGATAGAGTGACTTGTTCTTATAAAATTACATCCCTGTATAGATACAGTAAGTGTATATTGATCTAGAATAGATTTACCTATGGGTAATATCATTTAAAATGGATCATTTTTTTGGACATGATCTTCCCCTAGTGCATGAAAATGAGCCTTTCTATAAACCTTATTTGACACTCCTTTGGGAAACATTTTTTGAAATTCGCAATTTTTTTAAAAAACATCATGAATGATATGAATAATGACCATGAATGACCAAGGTAAAACCTAAGTTTTCATAGAATTAAAATAATTTTTCACGATTTAAAAATCATATAAATTATTTTTCATGATTATGTGGTGTCCCATTGTGATTATTTATGGTGATATTATGATTTTTTTTTCAAAAATGGATATAAAAATAAGGAATCATGTTAATGATGAATGAAATAGAAAATTCAACGATTGTATTACTATGAAATTAAATTTTATTGGGGTTGGAATGAAAAATATCATTATTGTTCTCATTTAAATTTCAACAGCTATGAATCCTGTTGAATCATGAATATTGTAGTATAGTAAGTAAACCATGACTATTATAATGCAAAGAGGAGTGAAGTGAATCAACTAATTGATTTTTAGAAGTGATCCTTACCTACTAATGAAATTATTTTCTCCTATTATGTATATGCCACAGACCAATGTAATATGGTAATTGTATGTTATCATAGATGATTTTAATTGATTCCTTTATGATTCATGTTATTTAAATATACAATCTTCAAACCATGATCCTTGAGTATAATTTAATTTTCTCATGTTATGGTTTTCAAATTTTATTCTCATGGTCTAATTAACATATGCTCATTTTAATGTATAATCCTCCATGTTTACCCTTAATGAGAATCTAATCTCACATGTTATTCTGTTTTCTTATAAAATGTTATAAATAATAGTAATATGTATGACATATCTAAGAATGTATCTAGTTATAAGGATATTTGTGGGATATTATGTTTTTCACTTTTGAACTAGTTTTCCATGTATCTATGATTCTAAATATACTAGACCTATGTTATTCTAAAGTGGATCACTATGCTGTGTAATGAATATTCATCTAATAAGATGTGTTATCTTTGTATGAAAACTATGAGTCTATATAGATGGTCAAAACAAGTTTTAGATAACTTTGGAATCTAGGATAAGAATACTTTACAACGAACCCTTAGGGTAATCATATGTACAGGACAATGTCCTATGTTATAGTAATGAAAGGATTATTGTTTCCATAAAAAACCTTTCTCTTCTAAAAACTAAATGTTGATGTGGTTGTGTCGTAGATTCATCTAAGAAAAAAACCAAAATGTTGGTTTATTATATCCCATCCATCGTTTTTGTGAACTGTGAGTATGTACATATTTCACACCTAGTTTTACACTCTTAGGCATACCCTTAGGATTATTCACATTTTCCCTATGAAACATAATAAAGGATTTGAATAGATATTTATAATTAATGGACAGTGATAAACAAATGATGTCATCAATTTAAAATAAGTTGTCATGATTTGGATATCATAAGAATGATAATTCATGATTAATCAACCTGATTAATAATGATTTATGTGCATTCTAATAATTTAGGTTTTATTAAATAATTTAAGATAGAATGATGAAAATGGGGTTGAAATAGGTATACTCAAATACTAAAGTATCCTATATGATATTTTTCATATTAATTTTTTTATATCATGAAAAGTATCAGATAATGCTTATTTCTATCCCCAATGGTTATATTTTTAATTTGATTTGAAAACCCCTAATGGTATGATGATCACATCTCAAATCCTTGATTCATCTTAAATTGATTTTTGTGTTAGTTTACTTCCAAAAATTCTTGTTACTATCACAATAGTTTAATTTAATGTTATACTAGGCCGATATTGTAATTTATTACATAATGATCAAATCCATTTTCTAATAATGGAATTATTGATTTATATTCTGAACCAAACTATGATCATCTATCAGTACTATGAAAAATATAAAATTACAATGGAAATTATGTTCATTATATGTGTTTTTATTACTATTTAAAATGGGTGTTTATATCATATGTTTTTGAAAAAAACCTAACATATATGACATAACTATTATGGAGGGTTTTCTTGATTTCTTTATCGAATATTCTTACCATCTTCCATTAAATTTTGAAGTTGAGTTCTCAATAGAACCCATAGAATATTATACACAAATTTCAAAGAATACTTATAAAATGAATCTGATTGCGATGTAGAAATTGTAAAATAAAGTAAACAATAATATGGAAAATCGATTTATTTTTCGAAGTGCATCACCTAATGGTGTTCCCATTCTTTTTACATGAAGAAAATTGATCATTGCGATTATGCATTGATTATGAGAACCAAAGTATGATCTCAATCAAGAATATGTATCATATTCCTCATATTTGTAAGTTATTTTATAAAATTAAATAATAAAAATACTTATTAAATATTGATCAATATTATTGATATATTCAATTTAGGTTTAGTTTAATATCCTTTGATTTATGAAGTAGAATTTTATCAACAAATTTTCTTCTTTGATATTTTGTATTATATACAAAAAAAAGTATTAAAAAATTGATATAATATTATAATATTAGTATAAGTATTTTTTAGTAAGAATAGAACTAAATTATGAAAATTAATATAATAATATTTAATAAAATTAATTCATTTTATATCATTTAATTAGATATTAAAATATAAATAAATTCAAAAAAATGGAATTTTTTTTTCTGAAAATCATTTTTTATATATGAAATATATTTTCATCCAAATAAATTTTATTTGTCACTATTATTATTTATTTTAATCATATGTATATATATATATATATTAAATATATTAAAAAATGTCTAAAACAATCATAGAATTGGCATGAGATAAAAATAAATATTCTTTTATGCTTAAAAATATATTTTTCTAGAAACAATTTTTGTCACATTTATTGTACTTATATTAAAATTAATTTTTAAAACTTATATGTATTGAGTTTATTGAAATTTATTCCATATATATATAATTTATAGTTTCAATTTTGGTAAATACAAACCTTTTTTGGTCAATATGAATAATATCCGTGTTAAAATTTGTCACCCTGATAATTGGTAAATTAGGTAAATCTAGGTTAAAACTATGTGATAAAAACATTATATTTAATCTTATTTTTTTTATTAATATAAATTGATACATGTATAGTTATTATATAAAATTATTTTTTTATTAGAAACTTTTAGCTAAAAATTACATTTATAATATTTAAAACAAAGAAAGTTACAAACTATCACTCTCTTAGCCAAAAAAATTACTTATATATTCAAAAAAGAAAAAATACATGTTATCAATGAATAATGATATTAATTTTTAGATTATATTTAATATTTTTTATTTCAATTTATTTATAATTTTTAGTAATTATATAGTGACCTTAAATGCTTCATAAAAACTGATGCAATATTTATTAAATTAGTAAAAAAATAATCAATTATTTAAAAAATATTACAAGTAATATAGTCTGAGTTATTTAATAATGAATTTTTCTTTTAATGATATAAAATAATAGTGGTGTTTGAAATAATATTATTTTAATTAATATTTTTTATTAATGTATTTTCAGTAAAATAAAATGAATATTTTCAAAATTTATAATTATGATATTTTATCAACATAATATTTTATTAGATTACATAAAAACATAAAAATCATACAATATTAAAAATTTGAAAAAATTTTGTCTAAAATTTCATCAAAATATACATTTATTCTCCATTTTGAACCTTTTTAATGAAATTATTATAATTTAATCAATTAGATAATTCTAAGTCTGTCTACTTTCTCCCTTATAAAATGAAAAGACTTCATTGTTTTCTTTACACCAATTCAAGGTATATAGCTTTACCATACACTAAAAAAAATCTTATAAACATCCATATACAATATTTTGAGTTTATTACACCCCCCAAGTCTATGACTATGTTACTTAATAAAGGGTCTATAGAAGCTCTCTCAAATGAGAGGTAATTGTCTTCTCTAACCTATTTAAATTTTTTCTTCTTAAAATACCTAAAAATATATATCATATATCATAAAATAATATTGAAAATTTAATAAATATTTATAAATTCTATTATAATTAATAAAATACCATTATCCACCGTTCTTCCATCAAAATAGAAGTGAATGTATATCCCATTCATACGTACGACTTACTATCTCCACATTGTTGTGTAATTCATTTCCCATCTCAATATTTCATTGATGGTCGTTATGATGCGTTAAAAGTTTATATTTGAAATTTATGTCATAATTATTCTTCAGGAATGATAATTTTATATCTACACTCTAACCTTCCAAACCGATGGAATCTTATAATATCACTTGGGAGTAATTGTTGACTACCACCACCACATAGTGATGTGATTAATTTTTTGTATCTATTTTAATTGTATGTTATGTAGAATGGATGTGAAGATTATATATTATTTATATGATTTAATAATTACTCTTTAAATGTGATGTTTTTTTAATTTTATTTTCTTCCATCTTTTGAAAAATAAAAACATTGTTAACTCCTATGTATGGAATATCATCTCCATTAATGGTGTAAATAATTTTCAATCACTATCATAATGGATTACTATAAATATATGTATAAGATTAATATATATGATGTAATAATTTTTTATGTGTGTAAGGTATATAATTATAATAAATTTAAATTTATTATGCTGGAGGATAGAATGATTTTGAATCATGTGGTAGTCAAGGTAAGGGTATTTTATCTCTCTTTAATTTCTGGGGACACATTCCTTATACCAACGTTGGTTATTTTATATACTATATATTTTTCATGTTAATGTTTTTTCAGATAATTATTATGAAAACTATGGGATATACATATCCAAATTATGTTCTTTCATTCATATATCTTTTGAGTCAAATGTTTCCAAAGTGGTAAATGTTTTATGATACAATCTCATTACTAAATGGATTATTTATGGTTATGCTTCTAATGATGAAATATTATGATCTATATTTGACAAAAAACATTAAATTTATTCTCATATGGTTATTTCTCAAAAGAAATCATTACAATTTAACTCACCATATGTACTCATGTTATTTAAAATATATTGTAATTAAAATTGATTTTATTTTTCTATTCATTTGAAAATATGTTTTCATCCATATTCATGGCTTTGAAAAAAATTTAGTAGTGTTTTAAAATTGTACAATCAATTTTTTAATAAAATTTTTCCTATTTTTTATTTTTTTTCAAAGAGGTTAAAAAATAATATATTTTTCATTTCTAAAATGAGGTACTATATTATTTTTACAAAAGTGTAAAAGAAATGTTTTCTTTGAGTTTATACTGCATAAAAAGAGTTTCCAACTATCAGGAACACTCAATGAAATAAATATTACTTTAAATGTTTTCTAGGTTATATTAAAATAAAATGTTTTATACAATATTTTGAAATCATCATATTTTAATGAAATGATTTAAAAATGGAAAGGATATATTCATAATCAAATGTTTCAAGTGGTCTTTTAAAAACAGTTTCCATCTAAGATGAAATCATTTTATGTTACTTAATCTTCACTAGGTTTATGATCCAATTATGGAACCATTATTATCTCAATAGATATATTATATTTATGATGAATTGATATTTAAGAAACTAATTCCTTTTTTCAATTGTTATAATATGATAAAGTGATGAATGTTATTTGAAACCCATTTTATTTCGTGAGTTGTAATATAAAGAATGTTTTATGATCTTATAGAACACATATGTCTGATTAAAATTATTAGATGACTGGATCCTATGTGTCTCAATATTGTGTTGGGTAATTACTAATGGTCTACGAGCTGAAAGGGTATAAGTGTGGTCATCCAAATCCCAAAAGAGGGTACAAGGTAGGTTATAGCTACCCAGAAGATGGTAAATGTCTGGTTAGAGGAATAAAAATTTGTTATTAATATATTTGTGGGTATCCATAGCATAATTTTTTATATTTTTATTTGTATTCAACATTTCCATGTTTTTTTCAATATTGTTCAATCATGTATCATGTTCATTCATTATATTATGATTCACATCTTATGAACCTACAATATTTATTCAATAACTCGTGGTGATGAACTCTAATATGAGGTGAATGAATTTCAAACGTTAAACTCATTTTCTCAAACACTTATGATCATTCTTTTCTTATGTAATCATTATAATCTCACTTTTTTACACTTACTATAAATTATATCATACCATTTTTAGGTTTAATTTTACAAGTATATAGTGAACTGTATTATATATGATATTTCTAAAAATGATGTTATTTATAAAGAACTATGTTTGAGATCATGTAGTTCACTTATGATAGAGAGGATTATGTATACACGATTCATAACTATACATAACTCTATGAATCTGGCATTTAACGTCATTATATATAACGAATATGAATCAAATATAATTTGATATTTATGTATGGAAATTATGGGTCACTATAGTTGGTATTAGATAAATGTTTAGATAACCATTTGAATAATAGATGAGAAAGCATCAGTGGGGCCACTAGGGATAAGACTAATTATTGGAAGAAATCCTAATGTTTTTGTAATGATAATAAATAAAATTAGTAAAACTTAAGAATTTGTATATTAAATGGAAGGTGTTAAATTGTATGGATCTTGTAAATAATTATTCTAAATTATTTTGTTCCTCTTAATGATTAAGGTCACAGTATGTATTTTTTGTTTTAGTTGATGGATGAAACTGGATAGAATCATGTTAATACTTAATTAAATATATAACCATATTATTGAACTTCTAAAAACCAAAAAAGTCAATTTTGAATTAAAAATAACATTTTTATGCTAACATAATTTTATCAAGCTACAAATCACATTGATTTTCCAAATAGTCAAAGGAGAAAACAATGTTCTATTGAGTCCTTCATTAGAAAACGTCCACCATATTGGAGTGGGCCAACTAATCTACTATTTTTTATAAGTGGTTCAATAACACCAAAAATTTATTTTACATTCTATAGAGTTTGGATAATTAAAAATGTATTGTGGTAGTTTTTTATTTAGAATCTGATGTAGATCAATGTTGTAATCTCATCAACAAAATGATGGAGCACTATTATATTGAATCCATAGATTCGGATTACTTTAAATGATTATTTATCAATAAGTACATTCTTTATATTCTTAAAATCAAAAATTAGATGGAATTCCATTAGTTAAAGTAGAAAGATAATGAATCTATTGGTACCTATGGGGGGACTTATACCGGACATGTGAGGTAAACTGCAGGAATTATCATGCAATATGAAATTAAGGTTCATTGATTATTTAGTGGAATAAAGTAAAATATCTTAATGGATTCACCCATAAGGAAATTTAGTAGATAGGAATATATCATTTTATGTGTTTTCATGGTGGAAATGGAGATTATAGTTTCCCATAAATCTCTCGGTTTTGATAAAAAACAATTATTAAATTCTAATAAAACTCTAAAACCCATCGAGAGAAGTATATATGATTTACTTCATGCATGAAGTCTTTAAGGAAACATAGAGGATTTTTTCTAAGGTGGATAGTAAATGTTTCAATTTTTTAATGTAACGACATCATGAAATTTATTTCTAATGTGATTGGAAGAAGTTAGCTAATGAGGTGAATAGGGTGAAAGCTCTACAAAATGCACCACCCACACATTAGCATTTCATATTCATTGACTAAGGGTATTATTCTAACAAATGGAAAAATATAAAGGTTAGTGATGATATTTGATGTTATAACATTCTTAAACTCAAAGATAAAGGGATATCTTTTGTGATCATTGTTTCTGATAAGGGGTGTGATAATGATGTATTCAAAGGTAAACGTGCTATTCAATCTATAACAAGTAATGTATTATTTGACTCTAGATATATCCCCAATTTTAAATCAGAATAATTTTATAAGTTAATCAAAATTCAACCCGAGAATTTAGATTTAGAATTAAAAGTAGAAATCCATAATGGTGCATTATTTTAATATCAAGTCTATAATTATTCTCATTTGAAGTTTTTTGTAATGTTCTTCATGAAAACCTTGATGTTAATCCTCTCGTTGAATTTGATGTTATCTTAGGAATGTATTATCTATCTAAACTTTAATACGACTTCAATTTCTAAGGAACAGATGTTACATTTGATATCCTAAACAAATCTATAATCATATATTAGTGTGATGAGAAAATATGATCTTCCAATGGAAATCACATCCATTATATGGGTCTTGATTCCCATTCAAAGGGTTTTTTATCTAGACATTTGGTGAAAAAATAAACCATGGTTATATTCATATTGTCCTGTGAAATATTTTATATATATAAAATATTTTACTATTAATCCTTAAAATCATGATGTTTATTTAACTATAGAAATCATACCTTGTGTCATACCTATTATAGAGACTCCCTATAGTATAAAATGAACTGTGTTTCAATAATTGAAAAATGGAATTCATTAGAATCCATGTGAGGGATATATTATTCTATTTTGGACACCTTGTGGTGGAGATACAATTTTTTTAATAATGAGGGATCAATGAAACAGTTCGTTAATTATCAAGGGTTGAACAATATCAAAATTAGGAACAACTATACCCAAACCCATATTGGTGACTTGATTGATCAACGATGTGGATATAAATAATTTTCCATGATTGAACATAATTCTACATATCCTAAATTAAATTTTAATTTGGATTTACCCAAGAAAAAATTCTACACAATATATGTACACTATGAATATACGGTGATTCCATTTCATTTTACTAATTCCCCTGCTATCTTTATGGATTTAATTGTAGAGGCCTTAATGATTACCTTCATCTTTTGTAGTAGTATTTATAGTGGATATTCATATCTATTATTGTAGTAGGGATGAGAAATTATATCACTAGACAATTGTACTTCGGTACTTCAGGATGGAGAAATATTATGAAAAACTTTGAAAGATAGAATTTTGGCTACAAAATTCTCTATTTTGGGTCATATATTCTTAAGAGAGGGTATATTAGTTGATTAATCAAAGAAAGGGGATTTTGAAAATTGTCCCAAATCAACCCCTATGACTAAGATCCAATGTTTTATTATCTTTTAGGGATATTATCAAAGGATTTTTGGATAAGCTGTTGTGATTATCTTGTCCACTCAACAAGTAAACTCGTAAGGGATCCATGTTTATTTTGATCGAATAATGTCATGAACATTATAGTGAAATAATGTTAAATTTATTTTGGGATTATTTGGATGCATTACCCTATAGTGGGGAATGATATATAGTCTATAGTTATGGGTGAAATAATGGAATGAGATGTGTTCTCTTATAAGAAGACATAGTTTTATAATATACCCCACAATAATTTATGATTCATGAAAAAAATAATGAAATCGTGCTTTGGAGTTAGATATGGTAATTTTCTCATTAATTATATTAAGTAATTATCCTTATGGATAAATGTGTGATATTTATATATTTATCATAAAAGTTTAATGTATATATTTAAAAAAGTGTTGAATAATGATGGTTGGATCTGATTAATGATTATGATTACTCCATAAATTTCCACCCAGGGAAAGAAAACAACGTGGATGATATGTTGAGTCGAAAAGATCATTTTATCTTATCCATGGAAAGGATCATAAAAAATCCAATATTTCAGGATTCACAAATGATGGATCTGGATATATTGATAGAAGGGTAGAAATAATATCTTTCTAAAATGTGTGTCCAAACATATATCCATTTTAGGATTAAAGAGTCCTGAAAAGAATATGTAGAATAACATAAGAAGGTGGGAGATGTTCAACTACATAAACCTAAATAAAATTAAATGATATGATTAAAGAATCATACATGTGTTAGATCCATAAAATATTGAAATAAGTATCCATTAGAATAAGATCACAATTTCTTATTCTCTATTCATCTTGAAATTACAAAGATGTATAGAGACTGGGAAGAGTACTTTTTCTGGGATGGCATGAAGAGAGATATTTTAGATTTTTTATCTTTCTACACGGAATATCAGAAAGTTGTGGTTGGAAATAAAATTCTATGGGGATGTTGCAACCATAACCCATCTTAGAATAGAACTTTTAATAAAACACCATGTATTTTGTCATTGGACCCCTAAACTATATAATGGGGGAAATTCTATTTGGTTGTAGTCGATCCCCTTATGAATTTAGTACACATAATTATTATTAAACAATATTTATCTTTAGATAATATTTATTAGACATACATAAAATAATTGTTAAGGTTTCCAAGAGAATCAACATATATTGTTCATATCCAGATTCTAGGTTTACCTCAATGTTTTTCTGAACCCCAAAGTAGGCTTGGGACATGGAATTGAGTTTTATTAATTTTTATCATCTCTAAAAATATGGTTTGTCTGAGAGAACATTTCATACCATAGAGGATATTTTTATATATTTCATCTAGATTTTGAAGTTGGTTGGGGTAAATACCACCCTCTAGATTGCTGTAATTACAACAATATCTTTCACTTGTGCATTTGCTAGGATCCTTATGAATACCACTATAAAAATAAGTGTAAAATTATTACATGTTTGGATGAAGATAACTAAATAAAGCTAATGGGACCTAATATAGATGAGGAAATTATAGTTAAATTCAGAATCATTCAAAAAACTAATATAGATATGATTCAATAACAAATTTATGATAAAAATCATCGGCACGATCTGGAGTTTTACATGATGTTTCAAGTACAATTGGAAGAATATAGTGGTGGGATAGGTATTGTTATTTCACTAAATATTTAACTTCCTAAAACTCCAATATAGGACCTTGCATGTTAAATTTATAATTATTTTGTTTATTTTGGATGAAATGAAATACCTTGTGTTCAGATATTTCATTCATAATAATGTCGATATTACAACAAATCTATTTTGAATTGCCTTTGTTTCTCTGTGATTATCCAAGAATATAATTATTATATTCCTAACCCACACATGCTCCTTCGATCTATAAGCCACATCAATCAATCTATGGGTTCTATTAATGAAAATTATTTGTCTTGGGTTGTTTGTGTCAACAACTTGTCCCCCGGTATTCAATGAATGTCTCCTCTATTTATCATTCATGAGAATGATAGAAAATGATAATTTTTTATAGAATTTTTTGTACACAAAATTTATCTATTTTTTATTACCCCTACATAATTTTCATAGTGGACTATTTTTAAGGATAGGGTTTAGGTTATGAAATATTTTATTTTCATGTTGACCCTTAAAATAATATCATAATCTTAATAAACCCCATTCCACAAACTATTATTATTATTATTATATTTATTATTATTGTGTTGTGTACCAATAAATACATATGATTAAAATTATTTACTATCTTGTAAATAAATATCCATCAGCAGATATGGTTTGGGTCTATTCTAACTCCTTGACATTTTTTCAATTCCCAAATAAATATTTTATTCATAAGTATACCTTTTAATCAAAAATAAAAATTTTCGATTGAAAAATGTGTGAATAGTATTATTTATTATTCTAGAGAATAATATTTTTTATTTTAATTATATTCATACATAATTTAATTGAGATATTTAGTAATAATGGGTAACCATCTAGGATTGTATGTTGTTAGAATTAGGTGGGATGACAAAAACTCACAGACTAGTTTCTAAAAACTATCCAAGGTAACCAAGAGAGTGGAATTAATGATACAATGAAGAAATAAACATGAGAACATAGACTATGTAATATAATCCCTTTGTCAATATATCTCATCAATTAAGTCACACTTTTTATGACAGCAACTTATATGCCTGATTTTTCATTATTTGATTACTTAAAATAAACAAATCATTTCACAATGTCAATGGAATTAAAGTAAATGGTTCCATTCAAATAAAATAGATGAGATATAATCTTCTGTAAAGATGGAATAGAAAATAATTCATTTAGTTATCCAATAATTAGATGCTTTCCATGACACACCAAATGTAACCAACATCCCACCAACATATGGTGTGATTTTTTTCTTCTGTAAATCATAGTTCCCAAGACATGACATAAATAAATGAAAATATTTATGTCAATGAACCATTACACACACTCACATATAATATAAAAATTACACCAAAACATTTACACATTCTATTGTAAGGTATGTTTTCATAATCTCCCATCCTGGAGATTACCAAGTATGGACTTCATGAGAAGAATCCACATTAGCTTATGTGTACTCAAACATGAAAAAATATGAAATATGTGTGTCCCATTATAGTTTTTTATCCAACTATATAACATTATTTCATAATATCGTCATAACACGTATAGGTTATCCTCATATAGGGGAACTGATATGACCTTATCAATGAAATTTGTAATCTAAGACATTACAAAATTAGGGTCATGTAGAACAATGAATAGTATGCAATATGTTTTTTTATTAATATTAAACAAATAAAATATTAATGTAATATTTCTTTATGGATTTAATCTCAAGAATATATGTTTCTATACACACATCCATTATATTGAATAACTTATTCTATCATGCCTTAATAAACTGTAAGACTGTTATTTCATTCCCAGTGAGTAATATGTCCCAAATATATAAAATTATGAAAATAGTTTCACTCCCACTAAATAGTTCATAAACGCAAGGCTCTCACTCATTCATTATGAAACCAAATTCCATTATGGATTCATAAAAATTGATTTTCTAGGGAATATATTCCTTCTCTAACCAATAAATGTATTTTTGATATTTTCGTATAATTTTCAAATCCATAGAGTCCCAAACCCTTCAAGTTGTGTCACATAGTCATCTCCTTGAAGGATCTGATTGAAGAATATAATTTTTTCAAATATTTTCTATATATCTTATTCATGGAATGAAATATTTAGATATATAATTCAGATGGATTTTAAAATTGAAATTGGTAAAAAAGTTACATCAGGGTCAACTCCTTGATATTGTTTAAACACTTTTTCAACTACTTGTACCTTAAAGGTAATGAATTTTCTAGGAGTGTCTATATTCTTCATGAATACCCATTTGAATGAAATTGGATTTATATAAACTAGGTATTCTACAAAAATAAAAAAATTGTTTTGGAACATGGAAACTATTTAAGAATTCAGGGCTTCTATCCACATAGCAACATCTGTCTAACCCACTACTTCTGTATAAGTTAGAAGATCATTATTATAATCTAATATAGAGTAACCAAACATATTTTATATAAAACCATATTTTTATAGTTCTCAAAACCCACAACTACTTCTACAAAATAATTTTGTCTCTAGAATAGTTTCTTATTCAACAGGTCTTTAAGGAATCTATCATGTACCAGCTATTTTGTACCTTAAGCCTATAATTCTTCAAATTCTATCTCACTCCCACTATCTCATTTATATATGTTCTCAGTCTCATGTAATATGGTGTTTCTTTATAATATTTCATCTTTATTAGGGGTTGTATAGGTGATATATTCTTTCTTAATTGGGGTATCCTATAATGGCACAATTTTTTCCTCGAGGTGAAAGTATGTTACATGAAGAAGCCTTAACATATTCTCAGCTTTCCCACACTAGTAAATTTGATACCGTTGTTTTCATCTACTCAAAATGACTTATGTAATACCATATAACGATTTCTATGTTACTTATATTAGTATGTGTGTTTTTTTTAACATTTTTTCTCTAAAAGATAATGTTAGACTTGCAGGACTCATAATTATCCTCACAATGAATAACAAGGTGGCATCCCTCCTTTTACATAAACTATTCCATTAAAACATATAAGTATTAGTTCGATTGTATAGGACCCAAAACTCCCTTATGCAATAATTTAATTCTTGATTATGATATTTTCCACCATAGTCTAAGATGAGTTTCTAAATCTTCTTACCATGATGGTTCACATCTTCCTTCTTGTATACTATAAATTTATTAAAATAATCTTAATTATACCCTATTAAGTATACATATCCATTTTTACTAAAATATTAATTAAAATTGTTTACATATGAGTATCCACCCCTTTCTTCAAAAAAATGGTCCAAAAACATCGATATGAACTCATTTAAGAATCTAATTATCCCATTCACAATTCCCACTAAATGGGTTTTTGATAACTTTTCCTTATAAAAATGTGTGACATAAACGATGTGGTTTTAGTTAAGAATAATATCAATATCCATATTAAAATAATTTATTTATGTTTTTCAATTTTGAAGACCAAGACAGTGATTCCATGGTTTGTTTTTATATGATTCAGGGAATTTAACATTGTTATCAATTTTTGTCACATTATTTCTGTAATCCAAAACATAAAGACTATTATTTAAATGGTCCTTAACCTAATAAAAAATATATTTATAAAATAAGAAAATCATCATAAATTGGAAAAGAAATATATCTATATCAGTTTTGGATATGTAAATAATTTTTTTGTAAGAGTTGGTGTATAATAATAACCCTTAAAACCCAAGATCATTTTAGTTTCCAACATGAGGTGGTAGTCCCTGATGGCTCCAACAACAATTTTAGCAGGGTTGGATACATGTATATCCACTGCCCCACATTCATACTATTTGAATCTATATTGTTCCATTATTTTAATACATATGTGAGCACTAAAATATGTATATAGTACCCAATATGAAGAAATATAAAAAGTATAGTCAATAAAAAATTCGGCAAAAGCTTCCCCTTGCTTATTTGGCAGGGTCATGTTTTTATTTAATGGCCCTTTTTCCACATGTGAAATAGAAAACATTATATTCCATTTCATTTCCCATGATATTCATATTTTTGGAAGGTAATTATTATGAATCCTTTTCCGTAGGAATTTTTTTCATTGATTTTTCATTTACTTTTAATAAGAATGTTGTTTTTATGTGTCTTATCCTTATCTACATAGTGAAAAAGAGTAAATAGATCTGGGAAAGACTTCTCAATTTCTTTTAATTTAAAGGTTTCAACAAAACAGTGGATACTTGGAAGAAGTTATGCAAGAATGAGATTACTGTCTATTTCATCAGGTAGTTTAAACCCGTAAGCTTCTTGTTTATCAATGTATCCAATGAGCTTGTCTACATGTGGCCATGTTTGGGAACCATATCTAAACACGATCTAAGAAATATCCTTGGAAATATCAACCCATTATTATCTAGAAATATACTAATAAAGGCTATATAGATTTTCAAGCATTCTATAAGAATCCATGTTTTCATGATACACCATGTGTTCACTAGATATCGATGATATCATCAACATTGAATTTCAAAAATCTTGCTCAAATTGATTCATATGAATTGAACTCTTCATCAATTTCCTCCATTTTATGTGCATGAAGATTCTAGGATTCAAGCATATAAGACTTCCACTCATGGTGTAGCACAACAATAAGGATACTAAACCACTCTTTTAAATTACATCTAGTGAGGAAGTTATGTTTCAACAACATTGATCATAGAGATAGTGTGGATTATGAGTATATGATTTAATTCTATAATTAAAATATAAGATTATTATTATATTTTTAGGATTAATAATTATTTGATAAATAAAAAATTAATTTTTTTTATTAATTCTACAACAATTTTATCAAGTCCCAATAGCCCTCATTTTTTGAACATAGAATCTCTATTTATTTAGAAATTATAGTTGAAAGGATCTGTATTACCCTTTTCATGACCCCAAAGATTGTTGGTCAGGCTATTTAACTGTATTAATGTTGGTATGAATTTTACAACTATCATATTCTAGCTCTATCATCCATCGAGTTGATTCCCCAATCATGAAATGATGACATGGATTGCCTCAACACTTACCTAAAAATTAAACTAACTCTAAATAGGGATACTCCTATTAATGTAAAATGTTTATGTTATCCCAAAACCATTATAATAACTCTTATAATAAAATTAAGTTTCTTAATATGGTTTGTTCTAAAACTTAGTACTATTGGATTCCTTCGTAATAAAATAATTGAAGTCATATCATCAGATAATATTTTGTTGAGGGATTTTAATATTTCATGCATAAATTTTATTATGTTTTATCCTTTATATTTTATTATTATTTAGGGGATCTTACTTAATTAATTATACTTGTTTGATAACACGTATATGGATAATATATTTATTTAAATTTTACATTTTTAAAATAATGAATTTATTAATGTGATCTTCTGCTTAGATCCATAAAATTAATTATGTATAGATAGAAAAAAAGAATTAAATAAATGATAAGATCATGTGCTTATCCAACTATTTATTTAATGGGTGAACATTAACTCAAGCTATGAACTAGTGGGAAAATCCTTTTTATGAACATGGAATGAGCTACATCATTCCACATATCCACCTTTGTTTCACCTGAGTTGGAATAATAATGGTTCTATCTTAGATAGCTTCCACAAGATGAGGGATAATTTTTTAATTACATGTATTTATAAATCACACTTAGGTGAGGGGAACCAAAGGATTGGTTAAGAGAAATGACATAATAAACGGTGGACACATAGGTCTTACAAGATAATGTAGGGAGAGATGAATTTCATGTCATCATATTTAATTTAATATTATAACTAAAAACCCATGAAATAAATTAAATTAAAACATCCAATACACACATATTTCTTGATCAATCTCATTAATTTTAATAAATTAAAAGTATATATAGAAGTAAATGGATAAAATTATTTTATTATTCCTTAATTGTTATTATGATAAATTCTTTTGCATTAATTAATTCATTTATTCATTACCTTTAATATTAAAGACCATTTTGAATCCTCTTTTTGATTACCATCACAAAATCATTAATGGTAAAAGAAATATCAGAACCAATTGTTGATATTTTATTAACATAAATTAATTTATAATTTATGGTTCTCTAAAACCCTAATTACATTGTCAAAAAAAACATGATCAAAGAATTAATGTTTTAATGATGAAAATTTTAATTTTATATATTTTTTAATTATTTCATTAATTGGGATACTACATGGAGTGTAATATCCATATATATTCCATGTACCTATGTTTTCCATGTATCTATATTACCATCATAGGGAATTGACATGATGACTTGGGGAGAATACACTATGTGTACATCCTAGCTAGACAATGTGTATCCCTTATATTGGGTGTCTATTGTTCTCGCCAAATGACTCGGTTTCTATTTTGGTTGTGAAAATGATTAAAACCATAATGTGTACAATGAATACATGTCATGTATATCATAATTTCATGATTATTTCTATATCACATGGTTTGACCATATATAATGAACACCTGGATTTTGAAATTTACATCGTTAACACATGAAACCTATAAAATGTGAATGTGAGCTACAAGTCATGTAATTCGATGTCCTGTGAACTATGTTTTATTGATATACACTTGGTGTATAATAAATTATCCATGTTTAATTGACTAATTTTCATTTCCTGTATCCCATGACACATCTTGGTGTAGTGGACATGGGTACACAACTTGTACTCATGCTACACTCCATGTAAACTAGTTTTACCATCTTAATATTTGGTATATCTTAATGGATCCTCCTGTAATTCTTCATCTATAACTGGAAATTTAAGAAAATGAATAACAGAAAAAATATTATTAATATATCAATAATATTCCAATTAAAATAATATTTAAGAATGATTATTATGGAAGGAATACATTCTTTGATTATTTTTTGTAGATATGAAATTAAATGAATAATTATAAATTTAAAATTTGACCCCTCTGATACCAATAAACAGTTCTAAGAACTACGAAATCATGTGATGGTGGGTGATATATTAAATGTTCATTTAATATTTAGTTTCACCAAAACCCAATAGATTATATTTCATATTAAATTTATTATAATTTTCTTTATATTAGAAGAATGAAAATAAATTAGCTTGTGATCTTTCTTCATTGTGAATGTTGATCATAAAAAATGTCCCTTTCCGATTCTATTTGATGTATTGTAATGATCCATGTATTGAATCCCTCTAGTAGTGATTCAAATGATCCTTTGATCTCTAATAATTTTGATTATATCTTTGTGTTCTTGTGTAGTGAATTTATTGCCTTTAATTTTTATTTATATCTTACCCTTTGGTCAAAAATAAATATCTCTTGTAAATGACATTCTTGGGTGATAGAGAAGGGGGAGTTTATAGAGAATATTATGTTGACAATATTTCTCAATTATAATTTAACACTACATAATATCCATACATTACTATTTTTCATGATTGGGTTTAGGTTATAAAATATTTTAGTTGTGTGAATGTCTATAAAATAATATCATATTTTTAATAATCACCAGGCTAAAAACTATTTTTGCAGTTCAAGACAACACACACATATGATAAATATTATTTATCATCTTATAAGAAATTATCCATCACCAGAAATGATTAAGGTATTTGAAAACTCATCAAAATTTATTGAAAACCTGAATAAATATTTTATTCATAAATAAACATTATATTCACCAATAAATATTTGAAATCAATAAAATGTGAATAACATTATTCATTCATCTTTGTAGTAATAACTATTCAATTAATTAAACTCATTAAGAATTTTATCAAGATCATCGATAAAACTAATTGTGAGTCCATTTATGAATTATTCTTATTAGTGTTAGGTGGTATTTAATATGTCTAACAATACTATATAGAAATGGATCAAGGAACCCAAGATAATGAACTTAATGTCACAATTATGGAAAGAACATATGAATACACATGTTGTAATATAATTCACATGTCATAATATCTAATCAATAAAGTTTCACATCTGTGTCACTGATTTATACTCTTGATACATCCTTCTTTCACAATCAAAATTGTAATCATCATTACCCTAGGACCTTGAAAATTTTGGTTATAGATCTATTAAAATGAAGTGGTTGATAGATCAACTTCCATAAATATGGAAGGGACAAATCCTTCCTTTATTTGTCCATTAATAACATGGAAGTTAGGAACCACCCAATGTGCCCTACATCCCACCAAAATATGATATGATGATCTTTGTTATAAAATCTATTTTTTGAGTTATGAAATTCATAAATTATAATCATAATTTCTATGGACCATTACAAACGCTCGCATATAGAAATATATGATTACACTAAAATATACGAAATTACTTCATTCAAGTATTTTCTCATAATCTCCCCTCACACAGATCACTAAGTGTGAAATTCATGACAATAAGCCTCATCCTCTTATGAGTTCTCAAACCTTAAATTCAATATAATATATTCTCCACCATAGTATGTTGTCCAACCATAGATCTTTATCTTAAAATATCATCATAGACCTTCAATGTTAACATTATAGTGGGGAATATATTTGACATTATCAATCTTATATATACTATTGGAAATTATTTCATTACATTCATGTATAATAATGAAAAATATATAGTAGTATATTTTATTAATATAAAATACATCAAGAATATATTTAATCAAAGTTGATTAAATTATTCTTAGGATACTTACTCCAGCATGAAGTTAGTGAGAAGTTTTCTGAGTGAATTTCTTTCAATTCAAGGAGAAAAGAAATATGAACCATGTGTGTATTAGACATTTATCTATTCCTAATTATGTAGATATAGTTTTATATCATATTAAGATTACACTTAACCACTCTATAATCTATGATGTGTTCCATGTATCTCTTTTGAGGAAGTACATACCAAATCCTTCCCATGTAATGAAGTAAGAGGTCATATCACTAGATCATGTTATTTTTTATGAATAGAAACCTATAAGATTCTGGATCATAGATAAAATATTCAATGAATCGAGACCACTCACATGGTAAAAGTATTATGGTGAAAACTCTAACTTGATGAAGCTATTTTGGATCCATTGTATATAAAGAGTTTAACACCCCAATGTTTTTACGAAATATTTTCTTTAAATAAATTTTATTTTTCAGTAGTGTGCCTTATACGCAATCACGAGTTTTAATGTAATTTGATATTCCCTTAATATAAAATTACCATTATATCATAGCCATTAGGTTAGTGGGAATAATTAAAACTATCTTATGAAAATGCATTATGAATTCATTCGTTATTAATTATTTATGAAAAATAGAAATCAATTAGATATTTATATTTTTGAGTAAATTGAATTTTGTAAGAAAATTAATGAGATATATGTGTTATTTAAGTAATAATATTTTTTATATTCATCCAATGTATATTGTATTAATAGGGTATGAATAAATCCATATTTTATGAATAAGAACCTATTTTTTCAAAATGTTAATTTGACACCTTTGAATGGAGAATCCATTTTAAATTAAGATTTTGACCAGTTAATAATTTATATATGACAACATAAAAATGTTATTTTGAATAAGGATATAAAAATTACATTAGATAATTTATGATATTTTTCTGATAACATTCATGTTTTTATGAGTAGTAAAAATACGCTAAATTTTATTAAAAATAATTTTTTTCACCGAGGTAATTTATATGGTGAAATTATAATATCAAATGGGTTTAAATTATAAATAGAATATATTTTTACCTTTTAATATAATTTATGACATTAGGATTAATTTTACATTGAATTCATTGTTAATAACATTTTAATCTTGTAAAACTCGTTTTCGCATTTCAACAACATGATTAATTTAAAACAAATTACTACAACATATGTGTTTTTTGAATTTTGAAAAAATAAATTCCATTTTTGGAATCACAAGGTAGAAATTTTGGAAATAGTTACCTTTTTTGGACATTATGAATAGTAACTTCAGTAATTATTTTATTTACCATGGTTAAAAGTAAAATCCGGTAAATAAGGGTAAAACAATAATAATTTAAAAATATAAAAATACCCTAAATGTGTTTTAATACTGTTGGATGATTTTTTTTAGGACCATTGGAATATTTTGGATGGTATTGGGACTCCATGGATTCACATGAATGTGAAAATTACATTTTAAAAAGGAAAGATAATTATAACCTAAAAAATATATTTTACTAAATATATGTTAATATAGGGTTATATATTTGAACTTTATGTATATAAATAGTCATTATAAATCTAAAAATATTTCCTACCACATGGAATTTTATTTATTATTTTTCTTCATTAGATAAATATATTTCATCATTAAACCATTATGATGTAGTGATTACCTCATTAATAAATGACTCAAATAAATGAATTCATAAATATAAAAACAAATGTAATTTGGTTATTTTCATATCATCCACTAACTTTATAGATTATATTAATATTTTATATTTTAGTTAATTCCTTATTTTCAAATCAATCAGGTTGTTATGAAATTTTATAAAATTTCAAGTATGAATAGAGTCCAAAATTTACACAATTCATAACTTAAAACATAAAATTGTTTATTAAATGATACTAAATTCCAAAAAAAAAATAATATTATTAAAAATAGTTAATATTACTCCAAATATGTCATAAATAACTTTTTTGGGACGTTTGATGTGATATGGTGATTATATTAACCCATAATGTGTAAATAACCTGATTTTACAATAAGATTAAAAGGTGTAAAATATCGGTTAAAACAAAAATATAGGGACAAAAAATATTTTAAACATGTCTAAAAAATATTTTATTTTTTTTATTAGAATCTAATTCATTTAGTATTCGAATTAAAGAAGTTTTTGACAATTTTTTGTTAAAATTTAATTTATTATAAATTAATATTGAGAGAGTTTCCTAAAGTGACCCTCTCCTCTCTTTTAAAGGGAACCTCCTCCCTATGCTATTCACTCCATTTTGAGCCTTCAATATCGGCCATGGCCTATCTATTAATCTTCTCACCATCCCTAGTAATATTATAGATGTTTCTTTCTTCTCAAAATACGAACTGTATTGCCCTAAGAGTAAATTTAAAGGAGACGTGTTGAGGAAGAGGTAATCTCTTCTCCCATTTCATTTAAATTTTTTCTTCTTTGACTTCCCCTTATTTATTTTTTTCATTATAAAGTAATTAAATTAGTATAAATAATATAGTTATATGTTATTATAAATATTAAACAAATCTATTTCACCTTCAATCCATCCTACTAAAAACTAAATCACCGTGTGTGTGTGTGTGTACGTACATCTTACCGTCTCTATGTTGTGTAATATGTTCTTCACCACCACCTTATAAGATTGGGTATAATGGATGAAAATAATAACTATATATTATTATTATAACATTATACTAATTATGAGATACTATACTCTCTCCACTTCAATACCATTCAATAATTATGGGACTGATATCTTCGCTCGTGTGTTGGTAGGGCTTACCGTCTCCATAGTGTGATGTGATCCATTCTACATAATCTTAATTAAACCATGATTATATAAATGAATTTAATTAATATGTATGAGATATATATTATACCAATACCATTATTAAATGATATAACTATAACTTAAAAATAGGATTAAAAACTTACCCGACACACAATTCATAAGAACATAAAGCATTTAATACCTGAATAACATGTAACAATGAGATGTTACTAACAAATGAATGAAAATATGATCATAAATGTTATGAAAAAAATTCTTATGATTCTAGAATAAATAATTAATATATTTAAATTATCATATAGGTGGATCAAATACATGTGAAGGATATCAGACCTAAGGTAATGGATAACTTTTCAAATCACATTTTTATCTGAGATTGTTTATATGTAAGTATTTACTAGGGGGTATTTATTAACCATTTCTATGTTTTATAATAATATAATAAAAAAAATTTAATATTATTTTATTTATTTTTAATTTCATTTTTATTCATGTTTACTTTTACAAGATGGTATGGAAGAAATATTTCTTACTTTTACCATACGAGGTACTTTTTGGACTTTTCTGAAAAAAGTACTTGAAGACTAGTTTTTTAACTTATATAGCATGAATTGATTTTTATTATTTTATAATTATTTATTTCATTTAAGATTCCACTAAAATAATACATGTTTATTTTCACCTAAAATTATTTCTTCTAAAATTGTGGGATATTTTAAGGAAGGAAAAAATTTATGAAAAAGAAAGGATATTTTCCTTAGGAATGAAGGTAAACTGTTTTATCAAAATTATTTTACATCTATGATTACATAGGTTTTTGTTTATATCCAAATTATTGATATGATATTATTGTGTAAATTTAGGAATAAATTTCATGAAATCCATTTTTGGTTTATATCATTATGGATTGATGTTTAAGAAACCCATTATATTTCATGGGTTAAGCTATAGTGAATGTATGTTTGTGGCACACGTAAGAATGGTTTAATTATGAGATGTGTGGGACCTATATCTCCCTATAATGCATTTTTTTAAAAATTTATATTTCATGATATAGAAATGGATGGAATGGAAAGTTAATTCGGTTCCTCGATACAGGGCTGGAACGAGAAGAGAACTCAGTTTAGTAAAGGACTTTGTCCGTTATGATGGTCTTAGAAATGAGCCTTGATTAATATGAAATGATTTTCCATGCTTATGTGTATATGTCAAAAAATAATGTTTTATGTTATGACTAATTGGATAAAATTTCACTTTTATGATTTATGTCGTGACCTTATATTGTGATATTTTATATACGGGATAAGATTTTCAAATGTTATGTTATTATGAATATGATATGATTTTTATTTCTTTTGTTTACACTTACTACGTATTTGAGCTCAACTTTTTATATGTTTCCTTTCCCTAGGACATGAAGATATGTATTAAGTCTGATATTCCTAAAATGATTCTATTTATATTGAAATAACAGGGAGACAATGGAGATGTTTTATGATCCAATTGTATATGTTTCCCAATTTCTAAAGACATTGTACCTATAAGGTCCTGGCATTGTTTTCTTATATGTTGTAATAAATATAATTCAATACTGATGTGATATCAATGTATCTAAATAATAGGTCTCTATAGTCTGTATCAGAGTAAAGGTGCAGTTAACCATTTGAAACTAGGATGATAAATTCTTAAGGATATGTCTAAGTATATGATAAAATCCATGTGTTTTAGAAATTAACATGAATAACCTAGGATAAAACCAAATTTGTCATAAATTGAAATTTTATTCACGATTACATGGTTTTTCAACTATGATAGTTGTTTCTTACACTATTATTCTTGTTTTTAGTAAATTTATATAACCCAAATGGACCACGTTAATGTTGAATGAAATGGGAAATGAAATTATTGTACCCTTGAGAAACCAATTGATATGGGAGCTAGAATTCAAAATCATGTAGCCATGCTCACACAAATTTCTAAATCTATTAATCATGTTGGACATCCAAATGAGCAAAGGATAGAGAAACATTTTGTTGAATCCTTCATGAGGAAGCGTCCACCTTCATTCAGTAGGTCTTCTGATCCATTAGTGGTGGAATAATGGATCAGTACCATTGAAATGGTATTTTCTATTCCACAATGTGTTAAATGTGATAATGTTATCTTAGTAGTAAATCGTTTGGAAGATTGTAAAGACTCGGAAATTTCAAGGAAAATTTTTTCTTAATTTTCTTCGGAAATTTACAAGAACGCAGTTTCTGACGGCGCCTGATTCTGAGACCCGGTGTGCCCGGAATTAATTTCTGAAGTTTGGCTCGGGTACGTTCAGTGAATGAGCGAGTGGGAATTTCTATCTTTTGAACCGCTGCCCGGAATCGAATTCCGAAGGCATCGATGAACTCACAGCGCCGATATTCGCTTAAGGAGACCTTTTCCGAGGTTGCGTTTATTGCGGGTTGATAGTTAGTTTTTGGTTTTTTAAAATAAAGTTAAATAAAATATAAAAACACATTTTATTTTTAACTTGTTGGTTAACTCCTCCCAAAGGGAGTTAGGGGTGGGACCCACATCCACTTAACCTCCCTTGAGAGGATTAAGTGTGGTGGGGCCCACACGAACCCTAACTCTTCACCTCATTTTTTTAAAACGCCCCTTTAACTCACATTAATTTATGTTTGACACTTGAAATAATTAATTGAGGTGAGATGTTTTAAATTTCAAACCATTGAAATTCTAAGAGGGAGGTTGTGTAATAAAATAAGCTTAAGCTTATTTTATCATTTTGGGGTTGGTTTCTTTTGCCACTTGGGAGGATTTGAGAATCTCTCTCTACTATCCTCAACTTTGACGAAGAATATGAAGAACACTCAAGAACGCCGATTCTCTCTTCTTCCTAGCCGGTTTGTTTCCGAAGATCGACGATGCCTTCCGTGTCAACGAAAGGGAACACCGCTTCCTCCTCGGACTTTCTTCGTCGGCTTACGAAGATTCACCAATGACATACCTCTTCGGACGTACCTCTTCGTCAACAAAATCGACGAACGATTACCGCAACGCCCGACCTCCGAGATGCTTGTCTTCCTTGGTTTGTTGACGTGATCCGCACTTGAACCGAGGTAAGGGTTTGTTTCAATTGTTTATATTTGGTCGAGAATTTCGACTTGATGATTCTTTGTGGTAAACTTTTTTTTTAAAGTTATGTGGAACTTTTTTAGAACTTGATTTTTTATATTTGTCAGGCCTTGATTTTCAAATATTTTTATTTAATCTAAAAATATTGTGAAAGTTTATTGTTCGTTAAAGGCTGATTGTTATCCTTATAATGTGGTGAGTTCGGATCGTACAAACCCGGCCGATCCTCCTCTTTTACCTCGTGATGAATTTTTGTGGGATCGTTCCGACGGCGTGGTGTCATCGCACCACGCGGGTTCATGCGGTTTATTGCGGAAGATACGCGCGGCGTTGTCGCGCCGCGCCATGGAAAGATTTCAAGAACGCGACGCCGTCGCGTCGCGTCGAAGGTAGTGGAAGAGACAGCGGTCGGAATCGGTCCACGGCGGAGGGGCACGACACCGTCACGCCGTGCCAATCGAACAAGGGCCGTGACTTGAGCCGCAGCAGAGCTGGAAGGGGCGGCCGGAAAACCGGACGCCGGAGGTTAAAGAAGAGCTGCGGCCATACGGCCGCGGCGGAGCACCCAGACGCGGCCGGTCTCGCCGGCCGCCGTAGAACAGGAAGGGTCGCGGCCCTATAGCTGCGGCGGAGCAGCCAGAGGCGGCCGACCTTGCCAGCCGCCGGAGATCAGAAGAGCCGCGGCCATCAGGCCGCAGCGGAAGGGTCGAAGGCGGCCGGCCGTGCCGGCCGGCCGCCGGTTTGCTTAGGAGGCGGGACCCGCGGGTCCCGCGTGTGAAAGGAAAACGGCCGGCCTAAGGCCGGCCGAGATCCAAAAAACCCGGGGGTTGAACCCCCGGTGACTTGGAGCGGGTCCCCCCCCCCCCCCACGTGGGGAGGCCGTTGTTTCAAAAGAAAAACACGGGGGGCTGCGCGCCTCCGTTCCCCTACCTCTCGGCCCTTTTGGCCGAGCGTGCTGCGCGCGGGCGGTGACCCGCGGACTAGCCGTGCCAGGCCGGGCCGCCCCGCGTAGGGCCGCCCCGCGCCAGGCCGGACCCGGACCCGAACCGGGTCGCCCGGTTCGGGCCAGCCCAGGGGGTACTGGGCCGGGTCGGACTGGGCACAGACCCCCGATTTTGGACGAGTTTCGGTTTTTCACCCGTAACTTGAGCTACGGACCTCGAAACGACTCGCCGTCAGTGGCAACGTGATCCTTAGATCAAGATGGTCATTTAGGTATATCACACTCAAGGTTTCGGAGAACTTTGGGTTCGGCCAGGTTGGTTCGTACACGAAACCAACCGGGCCCTTGGAGCGAAAACACTCATATCTTGAGCTACGGACGTCCGATTGACGTGTCGTCAGCTTTGTTGAATTCCTCTAAGTGAGTTGGATCTTTTGGATTACTCTGATCGAGGTTTGGATGTTGTCGTAGTGTGGTCGGGTTGGTTCGGTCACGAAACCAACCGGACCCTTGGAACGAAAAATCTAATAACTTCCAGACCGGGCGTCTGATTGACGCGTCGTCTGTTGCGTTGAGTTCCTGTTGATGATACGGAACTTTTGGCATACTCCGCCTGAGTTTTGGACGAAGTTGGATTTTGGCCGGGTTGGATCGTACCGAAATCCAACTGGGCCCCTGGAACGGAAAAGCTGATACCTTTCTGAGAGAACGTCCGTTTGACGAACCATCAACGGCGTTGATGATCTCGATGAGAAACGGTCCCTATGAGTATACCCTTTGAGTGTTTGGGGTATAGTTGAGTTACGGCCGGATTGGTTCGCACACGAAACCAACCGATCCCCTGGGACGAAAAGGCTAGCAACTCACATACCCGGTATCCGATTGACGCACCGTCTATTGCGTTGAGACCCCTATGATGTGGCGGTCATTTGAGATACTTCTTCATGGAACATTGAGATACTTAGAGTATCGACTTGTAGCTCGTGGAGCGGACCCTCCCAGAGACGAGCGTACGGAGTACGGAGACTGTGTAGAAGGCCGAGACCTGAAGACTGCTTGTCCGATTCGATTCGGAGTGACTTATGTAGCCCAGTGGGGAGCACTACTTTGTGAGGTGGCAGACCCATATCGGAGGAGCACTACTATGTGAGGTGGCAGACCCGCGGTACTCGACAGGAGGAGTACCTCTGTAGGCTATGAGGGGGGAGCACTACTGTGTTGGGTGGCAGACCCCAGCGGGAAGCACTACTGTGTGAGATGGCAGGCCCGCGGTACTCGACAGGAGAAGTACCTCAGCAGTCTTAGGTTAGTGAGCAGTACCTTGGAGTCGTGATAGGACTACTGTACACTCTAGAGACGGAGCTCTTCAGCAGTTACGGTTTCGATAATGAAAATACCGGTTTGAGATGAGACTTTTGACCTTGTGTTTCCTCATGGTTGAGATGGGTTACTTGATAACTTCGGTATATGTATGGGCATATACCTCGGTAGTGGTTATCCGATGATTTCATGATCCTTGTGTTTCCTCATGGTTGAGATGGGTTACTTGATAACTTATGTATATGTATGGGCATATACCTAAGTAGAAGTTAACTATTGAGAACTTCTTTGTGGTTATCCTTGTTGGTTTTAGAGAGACCTTGAGGGTCTCAGGGTCCCTACTGAGTATCGTTATACTGACACCTACATGGGCTATGCCCGCACTTCGTTTTGTTGGATGCAGACGACGGACAGCGTTGATCGAGGCCGAGGCTTGTTGAGAGAGTTGGTACTCAGAGGATCATCTCACGACGAGATGGTACCCGGAGGAGGACCTCACGACGAGACGGTACCCGGAGGTGGACGTGACGACGAGGCGGTACCCGGAGGTGGACCACTGGGCGGGACATACTCGGAGCGGACGACGGAACTCGAGGAGCAGAGGAGCTATCTGTACCCACCCTTCAGGTGAGATTTCCAGTGGACAGCTCGGCGTAGCGGCTTTACTTTTCAGTTGTTGTTTTCCCTTTCGAGTTGTACTTATAGTTGGGCTTGTATTTCCGGACCCTTTTTACTTTCCGCACTTACTGTTGTACTCAGTGTTTACTTATTCCGCTTGTACTCTGTGTGAATTTTTACTTTACAAAGGCAATGCCTTCCCTTTTTACCAGGATTTATGCCTTGGTGCAAGTCTCCAGCCCCTGGCCTATGGAAGGCGGGCTTGGGGTGGTCACGGCACGGGCCCCGAGGACAGGTCGTGACAAATTGGTATCCGAAGAGTTCGGTTCTACCGCAAAACTTATGACTCTGACTTTTTCTTTCTGTGAAGCAATAGTGTTAAGAGTACCGAATGTGGATTTCAGTTTAGGGAGTCCAGTGTTGGTGCGGGCGGCCGACGTATCCATACACCAGGACCCTGACAACTGATTTCCAACATTGTGCACGAAAACACTGATTGCGTGTGTGTTTTAAAAGGTTTTCCCTTAAAACAGCTCAAACCAGGTCAGCTCACCAGGTATAAATCGTTTGACCATGTCACGTTGTTCCTTTCAGGATGCCTCCCCGTGGACGACCAGCTAGAGCCCCGAGAGTGGTTCGTACTGACAGCCCGCCGAGCGACGTGGCTTTAGTACAGGGCCCTTTTCCAGTTGAGGCACCAGCGGAGGCACCAGTAGTACTACTACCTGTTGGGCCACCGATGCCACTAGCCCCAGCCGCAGAGGGTGCACGTCGGTTGAGCGCACTGCACGAGTTCCAGCGCCAGAGGCCACCCAGGTTCCAGGGAGGGACGGACCCGCAGGCGGCTGAGGATTGGCTGGAGGCTGTTGTGAGAGTCTTCATGCTAGTGGGGACGTCGACAGACTTCATAGTGATCCTTGATGCGATCCTTCTTTAGGCAGCAGCAGGCAGATGGTGGAGCCTGATGCTCCAGATTCATGATGAGGCGACACTTTTTTTTGGGCAGAATTCGAGAGCCTGTTCCGGGCAGAGTTTTTACCAGCCACCCTTCGAGCGGTGTGTATACAGGAGCTACTTCAGCTGCGGCAGGGTAGCATGTTAGTGGCATAGTATTTAGCGAGGTTCACAGACCTCTCGCTCTACTCCACATATATGGTACGGGACTCGTTCTTCAGGGCCCGAACATTCGAGCAGGGTCTCAGGGGGGGAGATCAGAGCTTCGGTTGTATCGCACAACATTCCGATGCAGACAGGAGTGTTGGATCGAGCCCTCTTAGTAGAGAGTTTTCTTGCTGAGCAGTCTCCAGCAGTAGGACCCACCACTAGCCGGCATGTAGCAGAGTCTTCTGTAGCGGGTAGTAGATAGATGACGCAGGGGTCTAAGAGGACCAGATCTACAGGTGGTCGACCGCGTGACTCAGGGTCGGTAGTGCGAGGAACCAAGGGAAGTGATAGAGCCAGACCTGCCATGAAGTGTTACTCCTGCGGAGGAATTGGTCACATAGCACGTGACTGTCCGACCCGCCTTGCAGATAACCAGCTGTTAAATGGATAACCTCCAAGGCAGAGACAGAGGTTCGATCAGGGCCGACCGCAGGGGATAGGAGGACATTGGAGAGATCAGCTTCCGGCAGTTGAGATCTACGGTCATGGAGCTCTGGGAGCAGATGGACAGGAGCGGGACTACCTTCCGACCTGGAGGCTATTGATCCTGTTGCTTCTAGTTTTGTTGATGTTTGTCTGTTTTTTCTTTGTGTCTTTGTACTATGAGCTGCAATAATGAAAAGACACTTATCTTCATAAAGTTTTCTTTCCTTTCCATTTTGTTTGGTTGATACTGAGTGGTCCTGGTTAAGACTGTTGACTTGACCCTCACTTTCGAGATTTCTACTGGAGGAGACCCAGTGACCTCACACCGTTGCCGACAGTGTGACTCGACCCTTGGAGGCGAGATTGACAGTTGGATCTCTTGGTAGTTACGTCGAGGCCTTACGACGTCATCCATGGCATGAATGCACCATACATGCCAGGATTGACTGTATTAGGCAATGAATGTGGTTCATCCAGGGGATGAGACCAGATTTCTCTTATTGGAAATGAAGAAATCACAGCAGCTCTTATGAGACTGGAGAGGGTCCAGGTCATCCAATAGCGGATGAGGACGACACAGGGCCGACAAAAGCCTTATGCTGACAGGACATGGAGGGATCTAGAGTTCTATGATGATTATCACGTCCTTATACGAGTCTCACCTCGACGAGGTTTTCGGAGATGTGGCCAAGGCGGCAAGTTATCTCCGAGGTTCAACGGACTTTTCTTAGGTCCCCAGCTGGGTAGGCGGGGTGGTTTACCGCTTGACCCATTCACCACAGTTGCACCAGGTGCACGACAACTTCCACTTATCTCAACTGAGGAGATACGTGCTCGACCCTTCGCATACCATCGACCATGAGGAGCTGGACGATAGCGATGGGGTGTCTTTCATGGAGGTTCCAGTGGTGATCGAGGATCGACAGGAGCAGATCCTATGAGGACGATCGATTCCTCGGGTGCACTTTCTTTGTCAGTACGGAACCTCTAGGTAAGAACATGGGAGTGGAAGGCTCAAATGCGTACTCTGTACCACTTTTTGTGACTCTAGTTTGTGTTGAAGCTTTACGAGGACGTAAATCCCTGAGGTGGTAGTAATGTAAAGATCCGTAAATTTCAAGGAAAATTTTTTCTTAATTTTCTTCGGAATTTTACAAGAATGCAGTTTCTGACGGCGCCTGATTCTGAGGCCCGGTGTGCCCGGAATTAATTTCCGAAGTTTGGCTCGGGTACATTCAGTGAACGAGCGAGCAGGAATTTCTATCTTTTGAACTGGTTCCCGGAATCGAATTCTGAAGGCACCGATGAACTTGCAGCGCCGATATTCACTTAAGGAGACCTTTTCCAAGGTTGCGTTTATTGCGGGTTGAGAGTTAGTTTTTGGGTTTTTAAAATAAATATAAATAAAATGTAAAAACACATTTTATTTTTAACTTGTTGGTTAACTCCTCCCAAAGGGAGTTAGGGGTGGGACCCACATCCACTTAACCTCCCTTGAGAGGATTAAGTGTGGTGGGGCCGACACAAACCCTAAATCTTCACCTCCTTTTTTTAAAACTCCCCTTTAACTCACATTAATTAATGTTTGACACTTGGAATAATTAATTGAGGTGAGATGTTTTAAATTTCAAACCTTTGAAATTCTAAGAGGAAGGTTGTGTAATAAAATAAGCTTAAGCTTATTTTATCATTTTGGGGTTGGTTTCTTTTTCCACTTGAGAGGATTTGAGAAGCTCTCTCTACAATCCTCAACTTTGAAGAAGAATACGAAGAACACTCAAGAACGCCGCTTCTCTCTTCTTCCTAGCCGGTTTGTTTCCGAAGATCGACGACGCCTTCCATGTCAACGAAAGGGAACGCCGCTTCCTCCTCGGAATTTCTTCGTCGGCTTTCGAAGACTCACCAACGACGTACCTCTTCGGATGTACCTCTTCGTCAACAGAATCGATGAACGATTACTACAACGCCCGACCTCCGTGACGCTTGTCTTCCACGGTTTGTTGACGTGCTCCGCACTTGAACCGAGGTAGGGGTTTGTTTCAATTGATTATATTTGTTCATGAATTTCGACTTGATGATTCTTCGTGGTAAACTTTTTTTTAAAAGTTATGTGGAACTTTCTTCGCACTTGATTGTTTATATTTGTCGGGCCTTGATTTTCAAATATTTTTATTTAATCTAAAAAGATTGTGAAATTTTATTGTTTGTTAAAGGCCGATTGCTATCCTTATAACGTGAAGAGTTCGGACCGTACAAACCTGGCCGATCCTCCTCTTTTACTTCGTGTTGAATTTTTGTGGGATGGTTCGGAAGGGCGTGGTGTCATCACACCACGCGGGTTCATGCGGTTTATTGCGGAAGATACGCGCGGCGTCGTCGCGCCGCACCATGGAAAGATTTCAAGAACGCGACGCCGTCGCGTCGCGTCGAAGGTAGTCAAAGAGACCGCAGCCAGAATCGGGCCACGGCGGAGGGGTGCGGCGCCGTCGCGCCGTGCCAATCGAACAAGGGCCGTGAATTGAGCCGCGGCAGAGCTGGAAGGGGCAGCCGGAAAACCGGCCGCCGGCGGTTAAAGAAGAGCCACGGCAGTACGGCCGCGGCAGAGCACCCAGAGGCGGCCGGTCACGCCGGCCGCCGGAGAACAGGAAGGGCTGTGGCCCTACGGCCGCGGTGGAGCAGCCAGAGGCGGCCGGCCTCGCCGGCTGCCGGAGATCAGAAGAGTCGCGGCCATCGGGCCGCGGCGGAAGGGTGGAAGGCTGTCGGCCGTGCCGGCCGGCCGCTGGATTGCTTAGGAGGCGGGACCCGCGGGTCCCCCGTGTGAAAGGAAAACGGCGGGCCTAAGGCCGGCCGAGATCCACAAAACCCGGGGGTTGAACCCCCGGTGACTTGGAGCGCCCCCCCCCCCCCACGTGGGGAGGTCGTTGTTTCAAAAGAAAAACACGGGGCGCTGCGCCCCCCGTTCCCCTACCGCTCGGCCCTTTTGGCCGAGCGTGCTGCGCGCGGGCGGTGACCCGCAGACCGGCTGTGCCGGGCCGGGCCATCCCACGCCGGGCCGGACCGGGTTGGCCCGCTTCGGGCCAGCCCAGGGGGTACTAGGCCGGGTCGGACCGGGCCCAGACCCCCGGTTTCAGACGAGTTTCGGTTTTTCACCCATAACATGAGGTACGGTCCTCCAAATGACTCGCCGTCAGCGGAAACACGATCCTTAGATCGAGACGGTCGTTTCAGTATATCGCACTCAAGGTTTTGGAGAACTTTGGGTTCGGTCGGGTTGGTTCGTACACGAAACCAACCGGGCCCTCGGAGCGGAAACACTCATATCTTGAGCTACGGATCTCCGATTGACGTGCCGTCAGCTTTGTTGAATTCCTCTAAGTGAGACGGATCTTTTGGCTTACTCCGCTCGAGATTTGGATACCGTCGGAGTGCGGTCGGGTTGGTTCGCTCACGAAACCAACCGGGCCCTTGGAACGAAAAAGCAAATAACTTCCAGACCAGGCGTCCGATTGACGCGTCGTCTGTTGCGTTGAGTTCCTGTTGATGATACGGAACTTTTGGCATACTCCGCCTGAGTTTTGGATGCAGTTGGATTTTGGCCGGGTTGGATCGTACCGAAATCCAACCGAGCCCCTGGAACGGAAAAGCTGATACCTTTCTGATAGAACGTCTGTTTGACGAACTGTCATCGACGTTGATGATCTCGATGAGAAACGGTCCCTATGAGTATACCCTATGAGTGTTCGGGGTATAGTTGAGTTACGGCCGGATTGGTTCGCACACGAAACCAACCGGGCCCCTGGGACAAAAACGCTAGCAACTCATAGACCGGGCATCCGATTGACGCGCTGTGTGTTGCGTTGAGACCCCTATGACGAGGCAGTCCTTTGAGATACTTATTAGTGGAACATTGAGATACTTAGAGTATCGAATTGTAGGTCGTGGAGCGGACCCTCCCATAGACGAGCGTACGGATTACGGAGACCGTGTAGCAGGCCGAGACCTGAAGACTGCCTGTCCGATTCGATTCGAAGTGACTTACGTAGCCCAGTGGGGAGCACTACTTTGTCAGGTGGCAGACCCATAGCGGAGGAGCACTACTATGTGAGATGACAGACCCATGGTACTCGATAGGAGGAGTACCTCTGTAGGCTATGAGGGGGGAGCACTACTGTGTTGGGAGGCAGACCCCGGTAGGAAGCACTACTGTGTGAGGTGGCAGGCCCACGGTACTCGACAGGAGGAGTACCTCAGCAGTCTTAGGTTAGTGGGCAGTACCTCAGAGTTGTGACAGGACCACTGTACACTCTAGAGACGGAGCTCTTCAGTAGTTACGGTTTCGATAATGAAAATCCTGGTTTGAGTTGAGTATTTTGACCTTGTGTTTCCTCTTGGTTGAGATGGGTTACTTGATAACTTCGGTATATGTATGGGCATATACCTGGGTAGTGGTTATCCGTTGATTTCATGATCCTTGTGTTTCCTCATGGTTGAGATGGGTTACTTGATAACTTAGGTATATGTATGGGAATATACTTAAGTAGAAGTTAACTGTTGAGAACTTCTTTGTGTTTATCCTTGTTGGTTTTAGAGATACCTTGAGGGTCTCGGGGTCCCTACTGAGTATCGTTATACTCACCCCTTCACGGGCTATGCCTGCACTTCGTTGTGTTGGATGCAGACGATGGACAACATTGATCGAGGCCGAGGCTTGTTGAGCGAGTTGGTGCTCGGAGTAGAATCTCACGACGAGATGGTACCCGGAGGAGGACCTCACGACGAGACGGTACCCGGAGGTGGACGTGACGACGAGGCAGTACCCGGAGGTGGACCACTGGGCGGGACATACTCGGAGCTGACGACGGAACCCGAGGAGCAGAGGAGCTATCTGTACCCACCCTTCAGGTGGGATTTCCAGTGGACTGCTCGGCGTAGCGGCTTTACTTTTCATTTGTTGTTTTCCCTTTCGATTTGTACTTACAGTTGGGATTGTATTTCCGGCCCCTTTTTACTTTCCGCACTTACTGTTGTACTCAGTGTTTACTTCTTCCGCTTGTACTCTGTGTGATTGTTTACTTTACAAAGGCAATGCCTTCCCTTTTTACCGGGATTTATGCCTTGGTGCTAGTCGCCAACCCCTGGCCTATGGAAGGCGGGCTTGGGGTAGTCACGGCACGGGCCCCGAGGACGGGTCGTGACAAAGATGAATCTGATCAATGGCGGAATATTATCAAGAATACGAGGAAAAGAGATGATATTGATTCCATGGAGTAGGATGAGTTCAAGAACATGTTTTCTAATAAGTACTTTCCTTATATTCTTTGAAAAATTATTGGGAATTAGTTACATAAACTTATTCCAATGGATGTTGAATCCATTAGTACCTACGAAGTAATGTTTTCAAGATATGCAAGGTATGCTTCTAGAATTATTATCCCACCTGAGAGTATGATTGATCAATTCTTTAGTGGCTTAAAACAATGTCTCTAATGGGCATTATCCATAAGGGACTTCAATAGATGTGAGGAAATTTTTTGATGTGCTCTCAAGGTTGAGATTGAGATTGGAGTAACCCATCAGTCATATGGGTTTGATAAGAAGAGAAAAATTAAACTCAAAGGAAAATTTAATGAACAAATAGAAAAGAATATGAGTTTTCCCTTATGATCAATGTGTGGAATAAAGCATGTTGGGAATTGTATTAAAGGTTCTAGTAAATGTGTTATGTCAGGAAAAAAAGGTCATCAAGAAATTGAATACTGATGTGGTGGGAAAAAAGATGTTTAATGATTTGAACAAATAAAAGGCTACATAGAATGCACCTCTTATAGTTCAATGTTACAAGTGTAAGGAAATGTGGATCTATTCTCATCAATACCATAATCCAAGGGTTATTGATGGTGATCTACATCAACAAACTCTTAAGGCCAAAGACAACAGAAAGTGACATGAAATAACTATCGGCGACGTGGAGAACTATAAGGAAGTGGTGAAAGGTACACTTAACATCCACTCAAATGTAGAAAATGTTTTATTTGTTTCTAGATCCACCAAATCTTTTATTTATAATGAATTCTCTACAGTTATCACCGTATTACATCAATAATTAGATATTGAGTTAGTTGTGACAACTCCTAATAGACCAACAATCACATCAAAAATTTACCATTCTTCTCCAATTAATGTTTGTGGGAAAGTGCTTCCTAAAACTCTTGTGATCCTTCTATAGTGTAATTTGATGTGATTCTTGGCATATATTGGCTTCCATTATGTGGATATTATATCAATTTTCAAATAAGGGAAGTCAGATTTCATATTCCAGATCTATATATGAACATCTATTGATGGTCGGATGAATATAACCTTAGAGTAGAAATTTCTTCCATCTTATGGGTCTGGATTCCAATAAATTAATTTTATTTATCTGAAATGGTTTTAGAGAAACTCATGATTAAGAATACGCGAATTGTAGAGGAGTTTTATGATGTCTTTTTGGAGGAATTTCCATGTCTTTCACCAAATCAGTAAGTTGAGTTTTCAAAAGAACTCATACTGGGTGCTATGACTATTTCAATGCCACCTTATAGAATGGCCCTAATTGAGTAACATGAATTAAAGAAGCAACTTCAATAGATTCTTGATAAGTGATTCTTACACCTTAGTGCATTGCCTTGGGGAGAACATGTGTTGTATGTTATGAATAAATATGGATAAATGCGACTCTGTATTGATTATCGAGAACATAAAATGATCACTATCAAGAAAAAATATCATCTCCCTTGCATTTATGAATCATTTGACCAACTACACGGAGCTTGATAAATTTCCAAGATTGATCTTAGTTTAGGGTATCATCAATTAAGCGTAAAAAAGAATGATATAACAAATATTCAATTCCGTACAATGTATGGACACTATGAATTTATAATGATGTCTTTTGGTCTTAATAATTCCCTTACTATATTTGTGGATATAATAAATAAAGTCTTTAGAGACTATATTTATCAGTTTTTCGTAGTCTTTACAGATGGTATTCATGTCTCTTCAAAGGGTAATGAGTAACATTTATATCACTTGATAAAATTACTGAAGACCCTGGGAATGGATAATATTTATTCCAAATTTACCTAGTGTAAATTTTAGCTTCAAAAAGTTTCATTTTTTGGGTAACATAATATCAAGAGAGGGGATATTTGTGGATGAAGGAAAAAATGTCGTTATTGAATGATGGTCGTGACCAAAAAATGTAACTAAGATATGATGTTTTCTTGTTTTTTTGATATTATCGACATTTTAGGAATGATTTTTTAATATAATATAATACAATCCACACGTTTACTTAGAATGGAGTTATATTCGTTTGGACATAGGAATGTGAAGATAATTTCAAAGATCTAAAAGAACGGTTACCCAGTGCACTTGTGTTGACACTACCTTCTAGTCAATAATGGTTTGTGATTTAAAGTGATTCATACAAGAAGGGGCTGGGGTGTGTCCTCATGCCATGTGATTTGGTGCTAGCTTCTACCTCACCACTGTTGAAAATCAATGAGAAAAATTACCATACTCAATATCTGGAGATAGATGTGGTAACCTCTGCATTAAAAATATAGATGCATTATCTTTATGGTGAAAGTTGTGATATTTATACTGATCATAAATTTTTAAAGTGTATTTCCACAAAAACGAAGATTAATATGTAAAAATTAATATTGTTGGAGTTGATTAAATATTATGACTTCTCAACACATTACCAGCCTGTGAAAGCGAATAAGTTGGATGGTGCTTTTAGTCAAAAAGACCATGCTAGATTATCCATGATGAGGATAAAAAAAGATCCAATATTTATGGATTGGGAATGGATGGATCTTGAAATTTTAATGGAATGGGATAAGTATTATCATTCTCAAATGAATGTTCAATCTTCTACACATGTGAAGATTAATGAGGCATATAAGGAAGATGTAAAGTTACAAAAGAAGGTAAGAAATGTTCCTGAATTCAAGATTGATTGTGATGAAATAATAATGTTCAAGAACATGTTTTTTGTTCCTCCCTTAACATAATTAAAGAAGGATATATTGGATGAGGCTCATAGTTATTCATTATCTATTCAACATGGAAGCACGAACCTGTACAGGGACCTAAAAGAGTACTTCTAGTGGGATGTAATGAACGGAGATGTATCTTAATATGTTTCATGATGCTTGTTTTTTCTGAAAGTTAAGGCTAAGAGACAGAAGTATAAGGGGATGTTAAAACCATTACAAATACTAGAATGGAAATGGTAAAGTATTACTATGGACATTATAATCAGACTTCTGATAACATCCAAATGATATAATGCTATCTAGGTTATAGTTGAGTTCCTTGCGATGTCGTCACACTTCAATTCTATTATAGAGGATTTCTCCACTAATCATATTTCCCGGATATATATAAATTAAGTGGTAACATTTCATGGAGTACCACATTCCCTTATATTTGTTCGGGATATGTGATATAACTCGATGTTCTAGAGAAGTCTTTAGCATACTCTGGATACAGAGCTATGGTTCATCACTTCCTATAATCCTCAAACAGACAGTCAGTCTAAGAGGAAAATTCAAACTCTAGAATACATATTGAGAGCTTTCTCTAGGGGTTTAAAAGGTGGTTGGGATCTACACCTTCCATTGGTTGATTTTTTATACAATAATAGCTTTCAATCCCATATTATGATAGTTCTTTATGAATACCTCTATGGAATGAAATTCAGAACTCCATCTTCCTAGAATGAAGTTTGGGAAAGAAATCTATTCAGACATGATCTTGTTAATGAAATGGAAAAAAGGACATATCTATTAAACAACTCATAAGTGCTGCTCATAGTCGAAAAAAAAAATTATGCTGAAAACCGAATAAAATAACTAGAGTTTGAAGTAGGTGCTATGTTGTTCTTAGGAATATCTCCCTAGAAGATAGTAATGAGATTTAGGAATAAGGGAAAGCTAATCCCTAGGTATATTAGTCCTTTTGAAATACTCGACCATGTTGGGAAGGTAGCTTACTGATTAGTACTTCTAATGGATCTCTTTGAAGTCCATGATATGTTCCATGTATCTCTCTTAAGAAAGTACATACTCGATCTTTCGCACCTACTATGTTTATAAGTCGTACCACTACAACAAGATCATACTTATACAGAACAATTGATAGAGATTATGAATCCAAGAGAAAAAGTTCTACAAAAAAAGACCACTCGTTTGGTTAATTTTTTAGGGAGGAACCACCATTTTAAAGAAGCTACATGGGAACATGAGGATATGATGAAGGAGAGGTATCCTCAAATATTTATTTCCATGTGACTAATTTTGAGGGATAATTTTTTTTATGGGGGTTGAATATAACACCCATATGTTTTTATGAAAATTTTTCTTTAAAGAATTTTTATTCTTCAACACATTGATTTTCACACAATAATCAGTTTAAACTAACTGACATATGACCTTAATATAAAATTACTATTACAGCATAGCTGTTAGGTTATTGGGAATAATTATAACTAACATATGAATATGCACTATTAATTCATTGGTTATTAATTATTTATGAAAAATATAAACTAATAAGATATTTTTATTATTAAGAGAATTACATTTTGTAATAAAATTAATGATATATATGTGTTATATACTTAATAAATTATTTTTTGTATTCATCTAATAGATATTTTAGTCATGGGGTATTAATAATACCATATTTTATATATAAGAACCTATTTTTTAAAAGGGAAATTTTACACCTTTGATTTGTGAACCCATTTTATATTTATATTTTGAAAAATTAATAATTTCTATATGAAAACATAAAAATTTTGTTTTTAAGAATTAAATAATAATTTACAATGGATAAATTTCTCATATTTTTATGATAACGTTCATGTTTTGATTAATAGTAAAAATATGCTAAATTTTAATTAAAAAATCATCGAGATAATTTATATACTTAAATTATAATATTGGGTTTTCTTAAAGTATAAATAGAATATATTTTTACTATTTAATATAATTTATTCCATTATAATTACTTTTACATTGAATTCATATGTAAAAACATTTCACTTTTCTGCAATGTTTTAACTTTTAAAAACAATTTTATCATTTCAATATTAAGAATAATTTTAAATTAATTTCTACAACTTCTCTGTTTTGTATTTAAAAAAGGATTCCAAATTTTGAATCAAAATTTCCACATTTTTTAAATAGGTACCTTTTATTTTTGGACATTATGAATAGTAACTTTTATAATTATTTTATTTTCCATGGTTAAAGGGTAAATTTGGTAAATTTGTGTAAAACATTAATTCTTTAATAATATAAAACTACCATAAAATGTATTATAATCATATTGGATGAGATATGTTCGACCATGGGAATCCTTGGGTAGATTTTGGGACCCCATGGATTCTCAAGAATGTGAAAATGACAATTTATAGTAATTAATTTAAAGTAAAGATAATTAAAACCAAAACTCATATATTTTACTAAATAGATTTCAATATAGGGTTATATAACTGATCTATATCTCTATAAATAGTAATTAAAAATCTAAATGAAATTCTGCATCATGGTATTTTATTTATAAATATTATATATTAGATAAATATATTTATTTATAACTAAATTGTGATGTAATGATTACCTCATTAATGAAAGATTAAAATAAATATATTTATAAATATTAAAACAAATGTAATTTGGTTACTTTTATGTCATAAAAGAATTATATGGATTATAATGACATGTTAGATTTGATTTAATACCTTAGTTTTAAGGAATCAGGTTTTAATGAATTTTTAAAAAAAGTCATGTATAAATAGTGTTAAAAATTTACCAAATTTATAACTTAAAACATAAAATATATTATTAAATGATATTAAATTACAAAAAATAAAATATCAGGAAAAATGATTAATATAATCCCTAATATTTCATAAATATATTTTCTTGACGTTTGACATGATATGGTAATTACATTAACAAAAAATGTGTCAATAAAATGATATCACGGTAGGATTAAAAATGGTAAAATATGGCCTAATAAAAAAAGATATGGATACAAAATTATTCTGGACCTTTATAAAAATTATTATATGATTTTTATTCAAACCAAAATAATATTATCTTTGAATTAAATATGTTTTGGACCATTTTTTTGAAATAGAATTTATTATAAATTTATATATTTATATTTTCCTAAAGTGTCCAACTCATCTCTTATAAAAGGGAACCTCCTCCATCTTCTCTTAATTCCACATAGAAACATCAAGCTCTACCAAACCCTAAGAATTTATTTTATAAACATTTCTAGTTTCATTATAGATGTTATGGTCCTCTCAAAAGACCAAATCTAGTGCCCCAAAAGAAAAATTATTGGAGGCACGTTGAGGAAGAGGTAATCTCTTCTACAAATTCTTTCAAATTTATTTCTTCTTATACTTCCTATTCCTTAGTTGTTTCATTATAAAGTAATAAAATCAGAATATATAATATACTGATATGTTATTATTAATAGGTAACAACCCTATTACCCCATCTATCCATCCAATGAAAAATGAAATCCTCGCACGTGGTTATGTACGACTTACCATCTCCATGTCATGGTGTGATCATTTTTTCAGCACCTCCTTACTAGGATGGGAATAATGGTTGAAATACTAACGATATATGATTATTATAAAATGATACTAATTCTGAGATACTATAAACTATTCACTACAACACCATCCAACAATTATGGGAATGATATCATCACTCGTGCATACATACAGCTTACCGTCTCCATAGTGCGATGTGATTCATTCAACATAATCTTCTTTAAACCATGATTATATAAATTAATTGAATGAATAAATATTATATATATTATACTAAAACCATGCAGTAAATGATATAACCATAACATAAAAATAGTAATAAGAACATATCCAACAAAACATATATAAGAACAAAATGCATTTAATACCCAAATTACAAGTAACAATAAATTGTTACTAACCAACAGATGAACATATGATCATAAATGTTATCAAAAATATTATTATGATTATGAAATAAATTATTAAAAATTTTATATCATCATAGAGGATGTTTAGATACATACAAATGATATCAGACCTAAGGTAAGGGATAACTTTGAAAATATCATTTTTATCTGAGATTTTTTATATGTAAGTATTTATTGGGGGTATATTTAACATCAATTTCCTTGTATTATAATAATGATATCATAAAATTTTTACTATTTTTATATATATGTTTAAATTAAATTTTATCCATTTTTACTTTGACAACATGGTTTTCAAGGAAACTTTCTTATGCTTACCATACAAGATACTTTTTGTACTTTTCTCACTAAAGTACGAAAATAATGTTATACTAGTATGGAATGAACGAGTTTTTACGATATCATAATGCATTATTTACATTAAAATTCCACTAAAATCATACAAATTTATTTTCATATAAAATTATTTCTTCTAAAATTGTTTAATATATTGAGAAAAAAACATTTTTGAAAAAGAAAAGTTATTTTCCTTAGGAATGAAGCGCAACTGTTTTATAAAAATTATTTTCCATATAAGATTACAAAGGATTATGTTTCTATCCAAGTTATTAATTTGATTTTATTGTTTAAATTATTTAATTATTTGTAGGAAATATATTTATGGATTATTTCATGATGGATTGATGTTTATGAAACCCATTTTATTCAATGGGTTATGCTATAGTGAGTGTTTTTAAGTTATTGTGGAACACGTAAGAATGGTTTTATTATCAGATGGTTGGGACCAATATATCCCCCCTAATACATTGGGTAATGATTTATATCACCTGATATATATGGATTGAATGAAAAGTTAATCAGGTTCAGTGATACAGGTCTGGAACGAGGAGAGAACTCAGTTCCGTAATGGAATTTATCTACTTTTATTGTCTTGGAAATGAGCCTTCACAAATATGAAAAGATTTTTTATGATTATGTGTGTATGATACAAATTTTTATGTATTATGTTACAACTATTAGGATTACATTTCACTTTTATGAGTTATCTAATGACATAATATTGTGATCTATTATATGCAGGATATGATTTTTCAAATGTTATGTTCTTATGAATACAATATGATTGTTATTTTTTTTGTTTACCCTTACTGAGAATTTGATATAACCCTTTTATATGTTTCTTTTCCCCAAGACATGAAGAAGGGTATTATGTTTGATATTCCAAAATCGTTTCTAGTTATGATTAAATAAATGGGAGACAATGTAGATGTTTTATGAACCATTTTTTTATGTTTACTAGTTTCTAAAGACAGTATACCTATATGGTCATGTCATGGTTTTGTTATATGTTGTAATAAATATACATAAATTCTAAAGTGATATCAATGTATGTAAAGAAGGGTTCACTATAAATCTGTAAAAGTTTCATTAGTTATTTTTATCAAAGTGTCAGAATTTGGGGGGGAGGGAAATAAAAATTAATTAGGGTAGACTGTAACATTTTTTTATTTTATGAAATATTATTTTCAAATAAATTTATTTAATTAATATCTTGTTTTACACACACCACTGTGTTTTAATAAACTATGTTATACAATTAATTTGTCATATAAATAAGAAAATTATAAGGTATCCATTAAAATTTTAATTATAAGTATGTATATTTTTGTTTCAAAAATAATTTTTTAGTAATTATATAAATAAAATATATTGAAAATCAATTTTTGTTGAAAATCCATTATATGGTTTGAAAAAACATTTTTCTCAAAAATATATTTTTATTGCTAGTTGTGAACAAAATAGTGATGTTAGTTTTTTAAAATTTTTTAAAGTTCATTTGAAACAAACATTAATTTTTGGAATCAACAAGTCATAATTATATTAAGGTGATTTGTTTTGGATTTTTTTGATACAAATAATTGTTTAATGAATAGGAAAAATGATTATTTTTATTAGAAAATTTATTTTTTTAATTTATTTAAAAGGCTCATTTTGTTTAAAGATGGTTTTAAAAGAGAGATTAGTTTAATTATAAAATTATTAACTTAATTTATTCCATGTTAATATTTTTTAATTTTAAATTTTTTACAAAAACGTTATGTAAAAATGAAATAATTTTCTTTGGAAAACCATTTTTGTTGTTGTGTCTATTGGTTTAATTTCAAAAAAAAATTATAAAAATTCTATTATTTTAATTAGTAAAAACGTTTTAATTATTTATAATATTAAAATTTAATATTAAATATTATATAAAAAACAATTTTTTTCATATTGAATTGTAAATATAGAAGAAAAAATAATAAATAAAGTATATAAGGTTGAAACAGCTTTACTATACTTGTAAACAAAAACGATAAGTGCTAAATTACCTAAAAACTTCTCCAAATCAACATTTTTTTAAATATGTAGAACTTATATCATATAAGGTTCAATAATGATCCATTTTAATCCGTTAATCAATTTTAAAATGTGGCTAAACATTTTCTTTTCAATAATTCCATGTGTTTCCTCCTCCCACTCATAAATAGTCACCCTCTCTCCTCTCCTCTACATACCCAAAATTCCATTTCATTCAGAAAATACCTACCAAAATACCTTCCCACATCCATCACCACATATTACAGTACTTATATTTATTATGATACCTTCTTAATAAGGATTTATTTGTAAACCTAATGAGGCTCCCCGAAGAAGAATTATTTATCTTAACCTAGGCTTTTTGTTTTATTTATTCATCCACCTTCAAATTTTCATCTAATATTCAAATATAATATCACAAGTATCTAAAATATAATTATATGTTAAAATTTTAATGGAATAACCTATCTCCATATCTTATCCCATTAAATGAGAAACAGTGTCTGGGATCGTGTGTATGGCAGACAACCGCCTCACGAACAGATGTAATTCACTTTCTGTCACCGCCTTTCACAACATCATATATTGATGGATTTAAAATATTAATATTATATTAAGGAAATTATTATTATTTTTGAATAATAATATCACAAAAAACTTATTACTTTTTATTCTATTGAAAAATGATAATGTCATTCATGTGCATGTGTGTATTACCATCTCCATGAAGCAACTACACATGTTATTCATTTTTTGACATGGATGGAAAAGAGAGTATATTTAAAGATTTTATATAGAATATATTATATTAAAATTATTCATTTAAGGGGAATTTTTATTTACTTTTCAATCATTCCATCTTTCAAAAAAATGGATAAAACATTAATGTGTATATACGGCCTACCATCTCCATGAATAGGGTAATTCATTTTCTATCTCTAACATTAATAGATTAATATAAATTCATTTAAAATTAATATATTAGATATTTGTAAAAATTTTAACATTTTAGATCTGATAAATTTATGATCAATGTTAATGGAATAAAAATACCAAACCAAAACACTCATGAAAAATGATGTAATTAGAACTTGAAATATGATTTTAACAAAGAAGTGTTGATAAAAAGTTAATAAAAGGTCATGTGTAAATCACATATGGAATGACATATATTTTTATGGTTCGTGAATAAAATTATAATGAACGTATTTGTTTTATATATTAGTTTTGAACATGTATAAAAAAATTTAGACTTTCGGTAATGGAATTTAATTTATAACAGTCTTCTTTAGGATACATGTTATATTTAAAAATTGTAATATTTTAGGATATAAATATATATTTGAATTGAAATATTTAACATCAATATTCTTATTTTAATGATATTTAAATTTACAATTGATTTTATTCCTCCATAATTTTTTTGATATAAATGATACCAAAGTAGTTAGGGTATTCTGTTACATCCTCATTATTTATTGGGGTTGTTTATGATTAAGTTAAAATGATTAAAAGATATTATCTATATCTCACGATACCCATTATAGTTAAAAACCATTTTTATTTCTCTATATTATATGTTTTACTTTAATTTTTCACTCTTTAGGCAGTCAAGATATCAAAATAATTTTTTATATAAAACTAACTTTGTTTCACTCTTTTATAGAAAATAAACATTCTACCAAGTCCAATTTTTTTAATAATGAATTAAAGAATTATTTTAATATTATCCATTGATTATTTTGACACATTTTGACCCATTTTTATATTTTGTAGATTTTTTTTAAAAATAATTATTCTTTTTGTTTTTCAAATGTTGTACTTTTATCTTTTCACAGAAAATGTAAAAAAAATCTTCATTTTAATATTTATAACCTGAATAGTATTTTCCTCCATCAAGATCGATAAATGGTTTAAAACAACCTTTAAATTTTTAAATAGTTTTATTCAAAGAAATTTTTATTCATTAACAGTTTAAAAAAATATACTTTAAATAATTGATTTAAACGTTGAAAGGTTATTTCCTTCATGAAATCATCCATGTGATATTTTTAAATAATTTTCAATATATGATGAAATCCTTTGATGTTACTTAATATTTACTAGGGATATGATCCAATGATATAATCCATGTTATATGTCTATGTGTTTTTATTTATGATGACAATATTTTTATGAAATCCATCCCTTTTTGGTTGGTTATTCTATGATTAAATGAAGAAATGTTTATGAACCCCATTTCCATTCTATGAGTAATTCCATGATGAAATATTTTTGGAAACAAATTTATTTTTATGGTTTCTTATATGATGAATGTATTATGGTTTTGTGTCACACATATGAATGAATTTATTTATCTTTTTTATGACCTATATCCCCATCCAATGCATTGGAAAAATATTGATAACTGATAAGAAAAATATTACTAAAATATCGAGTGAAATAAACTAAATAAGAGACTCACTCAACAATTATAGTATTCGGAGTGAACCTTAACTATTACTATGGTTTTAGGATTGAAACAATTAAATTATTTATCCCATTAAATGGGCCTTAAATAATAATGATTTTTTTTCTATGCTTATTTGTATGAAATAAATTGATGCCTTATGTCAATATTAAGTTATAATGGTTCATGTTATTTCAGTACTTTATATTTTACTTCTTATAAACTACCAAGATTTGTTACATGACTCATGTTTATGATCAATGATATTAAGGGTATGGTTTTAATGTTTTATTGTCATGTTTTTATACCCTTATTATCAGATTATGTTGATATCTCCTTTTTTACCCTTATTGAGCATATAAAATCACCCTTTCTTATGATTTATTTCCCAATGTTGTGAATAAAATTATTGTGTATGATATGTATTATAAGGTGTATAGTTATGAAGAACTAAGTGGGTGATGATATATTCCACTTATGAATTATATTTTTTATGTATCCATGTTTCCAAATGCACATGACCTATATGATTTTGGAAAGGATTCTTTATGTAATATAATGAATACTCATCTATTAAGATAAAAATTTCATTGTATTATAAATGTGGGTAATTATGTTATCTTTTGGCATTATCATCCAACCAAAATATATGTTTTTTGTCCTTAAGAAACTTAATACCATTTCTTAAAAATATATTAGACAAAGGAGACTTTAATATATATAATGAAATCATTCATTGTCCTATCATGGAAGAAATGAAGGTTAGATATACCCATTAATATCACTATCCCGATAATAAAATAATAAAGTCATTTAAAAGAAATTTTAATACTAAAAACCAAATAGGGAAGAATATTATTATTCATTTATTCTAAATGATTAGAATTAAACCTAGAAGAAGTTTTCTTAAATGGAATTGTAATTTACTTGATTGTGGAAAATAATATCATCAGGTAATCAAATACTTAAGTGGTGGGAAGTTATTGCTAATTGTTTTAATGGCGTAATTGCTAATAGAATTCACCACCCACACTCTAGTGCTTCAAATTCAAGGAGTATGGGAATTTTGTTATCAAATGATTTAATCTAATGCTTAATAATAATTACCTACATCATCAATATATTAATCTCATAAACAAATTGAAATCTCATGTGACTACTATTATCAGTCTGGGTTATGAGAATGAATTGGTGAAAAGTACACCTACCGTCCACTCCAGAACTACTAATGTATTATTTTGATCTATATCTACTATATCTATTATAGCTGAAGAATTCCTTAATGGTATCACATTACTATATCAACTGTTATATATTGAATTAGCATTAAAAACTAATAATGGTGTGGTGATCACATAGAAATTCCAAGATTCTTCTCCAATATATGTGTAGGAAAATATATTTCATATTAATATTTTCTTTTCTATGTCTAGATGACTTTTTTTGAATGGATTGGATTTCATTATATAGATATTGTATATATTTTTATGGAAGGGTAGTAACATTTGATATTCCAAACCAACCAATGGTCATTTATTATATTAATGATAAATATAAACATCCAATGAAAATTTTATATATTTTGTTGTCCATTATTCTTATTCTTATGGGTTACTATCTCAGATGGTAGCGTGGAAACTAAACATTGACGATATAACTATTGTACAAGGGTTTTATAATATGTTTCTGTATGAGTTTCCTTGGATTACTCCAAATTGGGATGTTTATTTTTCAATTGAACACATATTCGATGCTTCACATATTGTAAAAACTCTATATAGAATGGCCCAAATTGAGTTAGAGGAATTTATGAAGAAACTCTAGGAGAATATTGAGAAGGTATTCAATCATCCAGGTAAGTAACCATAATGTGTACATATTCTTTTAATTATTATTAAATACATATCAATAATGAATTTTATTTGTTATATGGAATTTAATAAGACCATAATCAATAATAAATATCACATTTATTTTATTGGCTCTTCTTTTGATCAATTTTCAGGATATTAAAAATTCTCAATGATTGACCTGCATCCTATATACTACCAATGGATGTTCAATAGTAGATACATACCCAAGATATACATCCATATGAGTAATGGACACTATGAATTTATAGTGATTCTATTTTTTCATATTAATTGCACATATAACATTACAGATTTAATGAATAATGTTTTTAGTGATTACCTTCATTAGTTTATATTATTCTATATAGATTATATTCTAAAATATTCTATGATATTGAAATAAAATGATAAACATGTGAGGATTTTAAAAAATACCCTATATAAAGATAATATTTATATAAAATTTATCATGTGTTAATTTTCAAAATAGAAAGTCTCATTTTTTGGTCATTAATTTCAAGAGAGGGTATATAAATGGATATATAAAATATGGAAGCTACTTAATATTGGATTAAAACATCAACTATTACTGATATCCATATTTTTTTTAATTGGATTTATATTTTGGATTCTTTAGGAATAATTTTTCATGGATAAATAATTCACTTCCCATATTAACTCGAAACGGAGTTAAATTCTTTTGGACTAATGGGTGTGATGAAAATTTCATGAAGAAGAAGAGAAGGTTAGTCAGTACCGCAGTACTCACACTACTATATAGTGGAAAAGTATTATGATCATTAAAGATGAATAAAAGAAGATAAGGAGATGTGTACTTATACATAATGACATGGTGATAGTTTAATTATCTTTTTTATTAAAGGTTCCAATTTATAATTACATAACCCCTGAAATCTAGTTAGAAGTTGTAGTGTATGCATTAATTATTTTCTGGCATTTTCATTATTGATAAATGTATGATATACATATAATAAAATATTAACATATATTTATTCACCCATTAAAATATTAAATTTTTTCATAAAATATTGTTTGATGTGATTAAAGATTATGAATTCTCAATACATTACCACCATAGGAAATAAAAAAAGTATTTTGATCATTTGTGTCTAAAAGATCATCGTAGATTATATATGATACGAATCATAAAATATCCAATATATAAGTATTTTTGAATATTGAAAAAATAATTCATAATGAAATGGGGAAATATTATATTTCTCAATTTAGTGTTCGATCATTGATATATGTAAATATTAAATAGGTGTAGAATGAAGATTTAGAGTATAAAAATAAGGTGAGATATTTTCCTCTGTCTAACCTTAACTATGATGGAATGAAATTTTTTTGGCACCGAGTATGTGTCCCATGTATATAAAACACAAATAAGAAGATATTTGAATAATATCATACCACATAATTGTTTATTAATCATACTATTACAATTATTAATATAAATTTAAAAGAGTATTTCTGGTTGGAAAACATGAATAGTGATTTTGTAGAGTATGTATCTCAGTTCTTTGTATCTCAACAAGTTAATGATGAAAGATAGTTGTTAAAAGGTCATCATCTTGTTTAGGATGTTGTAGTAAATCTTAAGAATTAAATATATTTAATTTCTATCGTATATTGGTTCGTTATTTATTAAAATTCTACAATAAATATTTTGGATGATTTAATATTGCATGGACTTCCACATTTTATTTTATCATATCAAGATCTGAGTTTAACCACAATTTTTTTGAAATGTATTATATAATATCTGGATAAATATTTTCAATACATCATATTATGATTAGTTATATGGTAATTTTTAGAGGACTATTAAATCCATGAATTATATTTTGGGATCAAGTTCATTGGATTTCAAAAGTTATTGGGATAAACAACATCCACTTATTGAATTCCATTATAGAAATATGTTTCAATAGAATATTCATGTAGAACCTTGTGAATCAATATATGGAAGGATTTATGAAATAAAATATGTTGGGGTGAATATGGGTAAAAAATATATTTGGGATTTATATATATGTGGACATTTTAGATAAATTTTTATCCATTTAAAATCACATATTCGAAGGTCAGAGTCGACTGAAGATTTATACTGATAATCTCAAGAGGGATTTGGAATTTGATCTTTGTAAGAATGAATTCCTATGAATTAATCCAATTAAAAATTGTATCATATTCATATATAATGAATTTTTTATCATTATATATGTTAGAACATTATATATTAAGGATTAGATTAAAATGGTTACTTAATACATTGCACATCCACCGAACCTCTCTTAGGTTCATGATGTGTTCCATGTATCCATTTGGAGAAATTACACAAGAAATCTTGTACAAGTATATATATTATCATTTATTTTTATCATAGTGATATATTTTTTATGGATAAATACATTTTATGGAGGGTATAATGTAACAACCAGTGATTTTATTTGTATTTCCTTTCAAATAAACATGAGGTATTTGATAACATTCTTACACGCAACCCCAATTCTAATGGAACATTTGATATAATATACCTTTATAACCTAGATATTCGTTTGGAGTGTATGATTAGGAAAACAATTATGAAATATATATATATATATATATCTAATTTAATTTGAGTTTATTAATTCATAATAAATAATCATTAAATTTTTAATAAATACATTTCATGATCAAAAGATCTGTTTTTTATGAAATGTATTTCCAAAGTTTCATGAGTTTTAATATGGTAAAAAATATTAACAACTATTAAAAATATAGTTTAATGAAATTTATTTATAATTTCTGAATAATATTTTACATATTAGTTATCAAATGATTAGAAGTGAAAAAAAAATCATTTAGTGGTAAATATTTTTATTTTTTATAAATGTGTTTTGTGTGAGTACATGTTGTTTTCATAATAAATAATATAAGTAATTAATAATTATGTGTTTTAATGAAATTGATGGATTATATATAAAATCATATATTCTAACATCTATTTTCTAATTTTTTCTAGGAGTGTAATTAAGTTAAATTAAATTTTATTCAAAAAAATCATTTGATAAAAAATATTTTCATTTATTGAATTTATTTTAGAATGAACACCTAAAATTTATTGGTATTGAAATTTTTAAAATTAATTATATATTTGGAATCTTATTTTACAAATTTTTTATCATTCCAATTTCAATTTTTCATTAAATTTTATGCATATGTAAGGACTACCATATTTTTAATAGTATAATTCATCCTCTATCAATACCTTTTATAAATGGTTCTTTTTTTATAAATGGTTCTAAATACGAATATGATGAATATATATATATACATATATATATGATGTTTATTTAATTTTTAAAATTATATATTTTTTTAATCCATTATCAATATATGGGGACCATAAAATATGTATTAAAACGTACTTGAAAAATGAAACTATTATCACCCAGGACATAGATTTTAATAAAAAACTAGTAATAAATGAATGATAAGATTCTATAAGTAAATAAAGTATGATATTATAAGTAAGAATATGTTTATGGTATATATTTATTATAAATTTTAATTTATTGCAAAGTATGTTATAGTTCTTATGTAATAAGTGAGACTTATAGCTCGGGTTTTAAGTTACAAACTCATATTTATTGGGGTTGTTTATGTACAAATTTTTTATTTTGAATTTATACTATATATATAATCTAATGAAGTTTATTATACAATAGATATTTAAATATATTAAAATTTTTTCATTCATTTTTGTATATAAAATTACTCAATTATGTAGGATGTTCTTTAACATAATAGAATTTGTTCTTTCTATTTAGTCAGGAATCATTTTTTTACCATTTGTATATTATCATTAAATTGTTTTCAAGAATTTTTAACTATTATATATATATATATATCAATTTAATTTTTACCCTTGTTTTTATTTCTATAAAAAATTGAATGGAATCTAATTTTAATTCTCAAAATGAAGTATATTTTTTCAATGGTTTGAACATAATCATTATTTTAACATACACCACCAGAACATATTTTCCCGTTATAATGGTTCTTCTCAAATAAACTGTTTTCTGTAATATTTTTGGATGTTTTATACTTGAAATATGTTATTTCAAAATTAAAAGAGTATTTTCTCTAGGAGATATTCCTTTGATATTTAAAATTTATTTTTTCCTCTAAGATAGCATCCATTGATGTTAATTATGCTTCAGTGGGGATATGATCAAATGATACATTAGTTTCTCTTTATTATGATTGATTAATATTATGATAAAATATTTATGAAACAAATTTTCTTTTCCATAGGATAAGCTATAATGAAATGGTAAATATATTCATGTACTTTTTATATACATATAAATGGATTATGATCATGTGATGAGCAGTTCCGTTATACCCCTCCAATTAATTTGGTAAAAATAAATGTTTTAAGACCTAAATGGTTATATGGGAGGTTTTAACAAGACCTAAAATATAAATAATGATGTTATACTAGGCCTAAAGTTGGTTCACGGGTGTTTATACAATGACTAACATGTAATGAATGTCTTTGTGTGTATCTCTGACATGATATTTATATAATAATGATTATGCCACAATTTATCATAGTCTTTTTTTACATGATAATATGTAATTGTTATAACATCATGAATCATGTTCTTTGATTCATTTAAGCTTAATTTCTTATTAAGTGCCATTATTTATAACTTACCTCATGATTATGATCTATGTTTTTTTGGGTATGATGTAGAAATGTTAATTTCATGTTCTTATTGAATTATTCTCATGTTATACCTAAAAATTAACATTGATTAATATCATACTTTTTTACATTTACTGATTATCAAATATCACCCATAATTATTTTTCTATTTCCCTTGGATATGCATAAATGTTTTAAGAATGATATATATAATAAGGTTCCTAGTTATGAATGCCATAGTCAGAGAGATGTGTATATTTTTTCCATATTTTTTGTGTGTCAATATTTTCTAATAAACTAAACCATTAGAGTTATAGTATCTATTGTAATGATATATACTGAACATTTATATAATAATATAGAGAAATTATGTATTTAATGTTTGGTTTTCCTCATAGTCTAGCAAGCCCTTTCCTGACCCAATACTGATGTTACCTTGGGAAGTGGGATTTGAATTTTTGAAATCAAAAATATGTTTTGATTATTATTTATGATGTCAGGATACTCATTGGCATGATTCAGTTTCTTTTTTGTCCAATTCTATTTTGAGATGAAAATGAAATATGTATCACTGCATGTGGTTGGCCAGCATGGCCTTTGAAATTAGGTAGTGGTTAAATGATCGATCATGAGATATCATTGGAATTATTGTGTGGATTTACCATCATCCCTAAAATCAGAGGGAATATTAAATCATTGTTTTTCATCTAGTTGTTTTATTTTTAATCTATTCATAATGGATTCCTATTTATAATAACATAATCAAATAGGCCTTGGGATATGTTGATGATGTGTTAGAAAGTATGGTATGTATTTTATTGTGTGTGTTTTGAGAAAAAAAATTTGAGATAATTTTTTTTTCTCTTATATAATCATGTCATTCTTGAATGTTTTTAGACATTTTTCGAAATGAAGGAATTTGTTTCTTTTCACGGATTGTAAAATTAATAGTTCCAAAAATGTGGTTTGAGAAAATGTTTTGGAAATGGAGGTCAGGATTGATTTTTTAAATGACTGTTAATATTCATAGAAAAATGATTATTCAATGAAAAAGATGTTTTTTGTTTTAGAGAATAGATTTTAAATAAATTACATGGGTTTAATTTTAAGAAAATGGGGTTTTTTAATGTGTAATTGGTGTAATTTTTTGTTTAGTTTATTATTTATAACTTATCATTTGTTCTTTGTGGACTATTTGAATTGTTATGGGAGACACAATCTAGTTTATATCATGATCTATTTTGTTAAATTCCATACTCCTTCCATAAATATCATGAAAAAGTATGGATAGAATATTTTTAAGGGATGAACTGTTGGATGACATTCTTCATCATCTAAGTGTATTTACTCTACTTAGCTGCTATACCAAGACTTGGAATCAAGTGATTGTGACAAAAAAGTTCCTTTTATTTGGAATTTGGTTTACGGATTAATGGTTCAATAGGATTACTCTATGTAGGGTGATATGGGTTCATCATAGGTGACTTGGAAGAACCAAGTGTTGTTTAGTTAGAGTTTGTGAATCTTTTTTTGTATGTAATTTAATTTTGTCGATTCCATTTTTCTAATTGAGAAGTCGGTATGAGATTTAAAAATATATATATTTTATTCAGTTCTTTTAGGGATTCTATATGGGTGATTATGGGATGTTGGATGATTTATGGTGTTTATTCCAATATGATAATCATGTTCCCTATAGTTTATGTTTTAGTGTTGGTTCCTTGGGCATTTATAATCATATTGGTTAAGGATTGGAATCGATAAGGTTTATTTATGGGTAACTATAATTGGAGTTTTTCTTAGGCTATTTTATACTGAAATGGTTCCATCATTATTTTGAATGGATATCCTTGATATGATGTATGTGTTTGAGGTCCTAATTTACCTTTTGATTATGGTAACTTGTGGTTGAAACCAATGTAATTTTAGGATTTTTATTTTTATGTTTATAGTATTAGAGACTTTAAATTTTTGGTGCATAATTTCTCATTTGGTTTTAATTTATCTTAGAGATCTATCAGTTTCGTATGGTTGTCTAATCATTGTTGTTTATTCGAATTATTCAGTTTGTGATTATATTTACCATTCTTTAGGAACTAAATTCATAGTCATTACATATTAGAGATATTATATATTATAAGTAGACCATGATATTTCTCCCTTCTTCATAAGACATATGGATTGTGGTTTTACCTTTGGAAACTGTGTTTTTTTGTTCACCCTCCATTTTAGACAAAGTATAAATGGTTGGGAGACCATAGGAGGGATCGGTGCTAGCAATACCTTGTATCCCTTGAATGTTGGTTGAATTCTACATGGAAATGTGGGATTTTTTATGAACATGTGATCATTTGGTATTAAAGAATAGTTTTGGTCAATGTATCCATTAGTAGGATCAACTCTTGTCACTAATAACTTCTACCACTTTGTCATGGTGTTGACGTTTTAAGTGTCTTTTAATATTCCATTCATCGAAAATGGAATTATGGGGGTAGAAAGAATAATGGTTTGTAAAATTATAACACTCATCATATCACAGAAAAATTGATTTTATATTATTCTGAGTTATAATGGGTTTTCATGTGTTTTGGGGTGGAAATTTTAAAATTTGAAAGATTTAATGGTTTTCTAGGTTCGCCAACATGATTTAGTAAAATATATAGAATCCATAAATTTGGATCTTTATCCAAAAGAAAATTATTTAAAATGGTCCAAACAAAACGATGTGAACTATTCAGGGTCGTAAGAGTAACCATGTAAGTCCATGTTTTCTAGGTTATGAGACCAATATGTTTTCTATAATGTTTTCATAATTATGTTGGTAAACCGTTCATCTTTCCAAGGAACATAAAATTTTGTGATTCCCAATTTGTTCCCCTTCAATTAAAATCATATTTTCCCTTCCTCTCCCACTCACCCTTTTTGGGACCCCCCCCCCCCAACAGCTTTGCTCTTATATAGATAACCTCCCTCCCACTGTTCTTCCCTGATTATTTGTTGATTACAAGTTCAATCATCAAAATTTAGGGTCAAGAACTCTATGTCAGGAACTGATATTCCCTCTCTTCCTCCATACCATGAATTATATTCTTCCCACATAATTGTGTCATTCGATCAAACCCTACGGGAACTAGATTGACCAAATTTGTGTGTCTTTATTATTGATAGGGATTGGGATACCATTTTTCGGTCCACTTCATCCCATTATCATTTCATTGGACCTTCTATATCCAATTAATTGTAGTTCCTCCCAATGTATGATCATTTAAATTGTGATTTTTTTATTTCATGGTTTTCAAATTTGAGAGATAATTTTCTAAAAATTATATTAAATATTCTAAAAACATATTTTAGAGAATAATATCATTTTATATGAATTTATTTTCAATATAGAATGTTTATAAATTTCAAAACATGTTGAAAACCAATTTCATTAAACCACAAACACCAAGTGGTTTAAAAACCTCTCAAATTTCATCTAGAAAATAAATTATGATATATTTTATAAATATGGGGTTGATTTATAAATGGATTTAAAAATGTGTCATTTAAAATTTTATGGTTTAAAATTGTATTTGGACATGTTTTGATGTATTATAAAAAGCTTCAGTCTATAGTGTATTTACAGAAAACATTTTTCAAACTTTGATGTTGTTGTTAATATGTGTGGGTGTGTGGGACCCTATTTCACCACCTGTTCTTGTTTCCAACTTAATTGTGGTGTGGACAGCCCCCCACACCCATCCAACCCCTTAGACACCCCCCTGGACACCCCACCGACCCCTCTGGACAGGCCGCCACCCCCTTGGACAGCCCCCCACACCCACCCATCCCCTTGGACACCACCCTAGACACCCCCCGACCCCTCTGGACAGCCCCCGACCCCTCTAGAAAGCACCCCCACCCCTCCTGGACACAACCCCCCACCCCCGACCTTCTTGGACACCCCCCTGGACACCCCCCAACCCTCTGGACAGCCCCCCACCACTCCTAAACACCACCCCCCACCCCCTACCCCCTTGGACACCCCCCCTGGACACCCCCCAACACCCACCCACACCCTTGGACAGCCCCCACACCCACCCACCCCCTTGTAAACCCCCCTGGACACCCCCCGACCCCTCTGGACAGCCCCCCACCCCTCCTGGACACCACCCCCCAAACCCTACCCCCTTGGACACCCCCCTGGACACCCCCCAACCCTCTTGATAGCCCTCCCACCCCCTGGAATCACTGAAAATTTACCATAACAAGAAGTTGGGCCATTCAAAGAATGTTTTTAGGTGTGGAGGAAGAACTGAGTTTCAATAGATAGAGAAGGAACTCGACATTAGGTTGTCTATTCCAGGTGTGGATTTGAAGGAGTTAATGTTTGTTCAGTGACCCAAGAGAATGAATCAGAAATTTAGATGTTGTGCCATTTTCTCATTATGAGGATGAATAATTGGTGGGGTTTGACTTTTAAATGGAGAGCTTAGCAGACCATCATATTTTCTATAGATCAGTAAAGGATGTTAGCATCGAACATAAGGCTTATGGGATACTTTCAGATCCAAATATGTATGTTGCTGGATGCAATGGATCTAGTAGAGGTTCTATAAAGAATGGTGGTTTTATTTGTTTAGGATAAGTAGTGAAGAAAAAACATGTTAATTTTTTACTTGCTAAAAAGAGGGTATCTAAAATTTTTAACATGCCGAGGGGAAATCTGGCGAGTCCTCCTCGTGAAACATTGTTTTCAGGGGGTGAAAATGGTGATGTGATCCCAAATCCATGCACCTATGCCATGGTTGTGTGTGAATAAAGTAGTAAAAACTGTAAAAGGGCAACCCATCCAAATGGACACGCCTGAACCCTCTCGGGGATTTATAGAAAATGATGAAAAATTAGTGAAATCATAAAATTAGTCAATATTGCAAGTCGAACTAATAGATCTAGGGATGATAAATAAGATTATGGTGCCAAAACAAGTTAAAAGGGTTCACAATCGAAGAATCTTAGCTAGTTTCAACAAAAAAATCACAACACATATATATATACTATCCGTGAAAAAAAAGAACGAGTGGGAGGATTACCTGAGTGCTGCGAGTTTAGATGATTGATCCGAGGAGATTAAATATGAGAAACGATGATCGCAAAACGAATCTAAACCAACGAAATGGACGAGCCGATTCGGGTTTACGCGCGAGAGAGACGAGTCGCGACTGTCGAAGGTAAACTCGCGAATGACAATCCATGGTCTGGGTAAATTTTTAAATGAGTTATCATGTCGGTTATTGAATAACCGACGTTATAATTTTTTTAAAAACATTTATAACATCGGTTATTCAATAACCGATGTAAAAACCTTCCTCTGATTCATTTTTGACGTCGGTTATTTTATAACCGACGTTATAAAGGGCTCAAAATCCGCGTTTTTTTATGTCGGTTATTCCATAACCGACGTCAAAAACATCTGCGGATTCTTTTTTTACGTCGGTTATAAAATAACCGACGTAAAAAGGCCTTCAAAAACCGCGTTTTTTACATCGGTTATTGAATAACCGACGTAACAAACACCCCCCGCTTCTGTTTTTTACGGCGGTTAATGTATAACCGATGTAAAAAACGAAGCCGCACGATTAATAACGTCGGTTATTGTTATAACCGACGTTAAAGGTGTACCGAACAAAGTTTTTTACGTCGGTTATTAAATAACCGACGTAAAAAACCTCCTTTTACATATTATGACGTCGGTTTTATATAACCGACGTAAAAAATGGTGACGTAAAAAAAGTTTTCTGCACTACTGTTTCAAGACTCTCACTAGACATTCTCTATTTAAATGATCCTTGAACTTGACTAGTGCCATTACCGGGTTTCAGTCATTATTATCTTAGGAATATATGAGGATTCCATGGTCTTCCATACCATTGATCTATCACTTCATGGTCTAAAATATGATTAAACAATTTTTTCATCTATGTTGGGACACTTATGGTTATATGACATGGTCATGGTTGTTTGATACAATGATTCTATGACAAGGTCATGGTTAACATGATATGTGTGGGTGTTTGGAATGTCTATGTCTGTCATAGGTATATTATTTATAGATTCGTTGTTATAAGATCCTAATACATGTTTTGTAGTGATACTTTTTGAGCTATTCATATCAATTTCTTCGTAGCATATACATTATTGGATCTATACTTTCATTTGTTTCTTACCTATGATATAAATTGTTAGATTATTTATCATCGTATATTTTTCATCCATGATTGTTATAGACCATGGGATTGTTTCCTACTGAGAATATATCTCCCACCATTTTTGGGCTGCTGTTATGTACCCGAGAAGACTCTATAGATGCAGGTTGGGATCAAGGAAAGTACCTAAAGTTTGATGCTTTGATTTTTTCCATTCTTAGGATCAAGGGATAATAAGACAACAATGAGGCTCCTTATTCTATTTAGATATATAAATTTTTTATATTTTTTTTTATTTTGACACATGTATTTTATTATCCATCTATGTACCTATTATCGATGCTTGTTAAAATCATAGCTAGTATCATCATCTATTGAATGTGAGATTACTTATAGAATAGTTTATATATCCCTTACCTATTTATTTATCTATTTATGAATGTTAGACAACCTCTTTTACTGACTGTTACTATTTTCCATTATGTTGCACTCTAATAATGAGGGAATAGTCTCCACATGGGCACACCCTATGCCGTTAATACTATTCATCATACTCTTTAGTTTGGGGAGATACACTTGATTCCATGTGGACAACTTGGCTGGGGCACTATTGAGTGGTATTCGGGACTGAGATGTTATAAAGTGGTATTAGAGGATGGTTTTATCCTCTAGTTTTCATTACTATTTTGAGAAAATTTACACGAATAGTAATAAATATGAATTTTGTAATGAGTTGTTCATTGAAGTAGCTAACCCCCGTATTAGAAAAAGATAGATTTCCCTAAATTAAATTATATTTTTCCCTCAATGTTTGATATTATATGTTATTTGATTCCATCATTGGGTGATTCACATGAATTTTGATATTGTTATTGATATGATTTTGTGTTCTATATTTTTTCAACCCAATGATATGTGGGTATTCCATTTCATGAATCATTTTTGGAACCTTTTAAAAGTAACATGCCATGTATTTCTCCATGACATATAAGACTCATTTAATTTTTCATGATGTTTTGATAGATTCCCAAATATATATATTGTTTGTTTTGAATGTATTCTATTTAAGTATATGAGAAACAAAGATTTTACTCAGTGTGTCTATTGTAATCTAGGTATTATTTTCATAATTAGGTTACAGAGACACTCTAAGTAACCAATTATGTCACATTGATTCGTAGACCATGAGTCGCAGGCATTAGAACATGTTATAGTTTGGAAGGTGGAAACCATATTTAGGTTCATGAGGAGTATGAACCCTTTTTCATGGAAACATTTCTGAACCATTTTTAAAAACTAATTAAAATGATATGTAAAATTAATATGAGAATGAAATGAAAATTTAAATTATGAAACAAACACTTGACTTAGACAATGATTTTGACTAGAAACAAGGTCGTGTCTCGGTTCACTTTTTTTGACTAGTTCTTTATCTACAGTCTCGGATTTAAGAGAATGTTGTGTCGTATGACCTGGTTATATAAAGGATTAAAAAAGTCCTTTTATTTTTACCTATAAACATAGATATTATTGTGTTATGAGGTATTTTTTTGGAATTTTAGTGTCACGAACCAACCCGGGTCGACCCTGAACCTGTCACCTGAGCCAGTCCACGACATGGACCAAGAGGCATTCCCGATCCTCCTAGGATGGCGACAAGCACTAGGGAATCAAAAAAGAGAAAGAGAGAATGATTTCACCCAATAAAATGAAAAAATAAAGTAGCAGAAGAGTAGAATATCGTGAAGTAAATGTACAGCACGAAAAGAGAGAATGATCAAACGCAACCAACTAACCTAACCACAACCACAAATCCTCGCGACTCCGAGAGTTGGTCATGAGTCCACACCCAAATCTCACCCACAGCAAGAAATCATGAGTCAAACCTACAACAAAAACTAAAAATAGTAAAACACTATAGGAGTGAGTATTAAAACATAGTAGCGTGCCTAACAAACTATTCCAAATGCACTACCTTTAAATAAAGAAATATACTAATTACAGGTTTGAACTAAATTATTCAAAATATGGGTTTCCACACACACTTTCATTTCTAAAACATGTAACAATCTATTTCACTTTTTAATTTAAAAAAAAGTTTAATGTTTGGAAGAAACACAAGCATTGCATTTTCAAAAATTGTTTTTTTTGCAAACCATTTAAAATCCAAAATTTTAGTTGTTAGTAAATAAACGAAACCACACAACACACAATACAGGCAATGGAAAAAGTGTCACACAAGGGCCAACTACTGATCTAGACCTCTCAATCATCCGCACAAACAAATAAACACTAAAGAAAATATGGTTCAATCATAGGAGCTCATTAACAATCCAGAACATACTATACATGTGACTCATCCTGAAGGCATGCCCTAACTCGATGATGTCATGATGCCCTAATGCTCGGCATATCCTTACCTAGCCTAACCAAGGTGCACAATCCCCATAGCAGTAATAACTCAATATTCCCCTGCTATGGGGCCACTAGACAGTGTGTAATCTAAACTAATGTAGCAATCTTTCTCAGAAGATTCACTCACTATGCCAGGTTCCCATGTCAACACATGCAATAAAAAGGGGTGCGTCTACAATGTAAATCAATCAGTCGGGAGGAACAAAAATCACACACAACTCATGCAATCAACTCACACTAATGATCACCCCTTACTAACCCTAATGTGAGTTTTCCAAAAATAATTTCTTTCATTAAAGTGCAATATGGGCCTTTACCAACATTAAAGAAAAACCTCATTTTCAAGAATACCCAAAACACTTGTTCTGAAGAAATCATTTATCTTTAAAACCATATCTGCATTTGAAATTCCATGAATTGTGTTTAATGGTCAAACATTCATTATTTCACTTCTGGGTGTCGGCTCATCATAAAAATATTTCAAGTGTCACGTGTATAATAAATGTCTCTTTTTACAAATAATATTCACTTAAAAATTAATTATCTTATATGGTTTACCATTTATTAAAATTAATAAAACATCAACTAATTAATAATTTCTAAATTTAAAGGTTAGTGTAGTGGGGGACCTACCTCGGTTCGCTGTCCAAAAAGAAAGTCATGTCACGCCTCGCAAAGATGCACAAACTCTGGTTCAACACGTACTCACCCCAACACTATCCACAAATGATATCTGAAAACGCAGACATCTATTATCTCTCCACACCTAACATCTGAATTCTAGATCTCCTACTAAGAGCATCCGGTGCAACGTTCCCCTTCCTAGGAGTATAAACTGTCTCTATTTTATAGTCATGGAGGAACTCAAGCCATCGCCGCTATCTCAGGTTCATGTCCTTCTAAGAAAAGATACTCCTGATACTTTTGAGTTGGCGAGAACTATAAACCATTATATTGACGAACAATGGGTGATACTAGCCATATGTAAGAACTTAACCCCACCCTTATTCATCAATGATCTATAAGAGTTGTTGAGATTCCTCCTCTTCCGAAAAGAGAAATCTAGTCTCATCCCCTGGATGAACCATGTACTTTTCCTAATACAGTCAAACCTGACATGAATGGTACTATCTCATGCCATGGATGACGTCGTAATGCCTCGACGCTACTACCAAAAGATCCAACCGTTACTCTCGCCTCTAAGGGTCAAGTCACACTGTCAGCAACAGTGTGTGGTCACTAGGTCTCCTCTAGTAGGAATCTAGAAATTGAGGGTCATGTCAATGGTTTTAACCAGAACCTCTCAGTATCAAATACATAAAAAGGACATAAAAGAAAACTTCATAAGAACAAGTGTCTTTTATTACTGCAGGTCAAGGTACAAAGACACAAATCATCCACAAACAAAACATCAACAAAGCTAGAAGCAATATGAAAAAAAGTCTTCATGTCTGGATCTAGTTCCGCTCCTATCTGTCTGATCCCGAAACTCCATGGTCGAAGGCCTCAGTGGCCTGAAGCTGAGATCTCCCCTGTCCAACTGTTCTATGTGGTCGGGGTGGTCTTCCTGGAGGTGGTGGTGGTATATCCTCAAAGCGTCGCCCACCACCTGCTTCTCGTCCAACTCCTCTTTCTCATCCGCGTGCTCCCTAAGGACCGCCATGGTTGAACCTATGACTGGGAGGTCCCTCTACTGCCTGTTGCTCATCTATAGGGTGGGTCGGGCAGTCGCGATCCATGTTACCCTTCCCACCGCATGCATAGCACTGTCTGCTCCTCGTATAGCTGGCTCTATTCCGAGTGCGTCACACAACCGAACATATTTCCTAAGATTTCACAGCTGATGGTCTAGCCTGCTTGGTCCTCTATATCATCTGTCTATTGCTGGCTGCAGAAGAATCTGTTGCAGGTCATCCGGCGGAGGGTCTCGTCGCTGGTGACTTCTCAATGAGAAAACTTTCCACTAGAAGTCCTCGCTTTAGTACTCCTTCCTTCTTTGGAATGCTGAGGGAGATCATCTAAGTCGTGATCTCATTTCTCAATCCCTGCTCTAAGGTCTAGGCCTGGAATAATGGGTCCCGTACCATGTCCATGGAATATCGTGAGAATCAGTAAATCTCCCCAAGTATTGGGCTACTGTCATGCTTCCCACCCATAGCTGCAGTAACTCCTTAAGGCGCACCGCACGGAGGGTGGCTGGAACGAACTCTGAGTGGAAGAGGCTCTCTAATTCGGACCAAAGGAGAGATGCCTCGTCATGAACCTGGAGAATCAGGCTCCACCATCTACCTGCTTTCGCATGCAGGAGACTCTCCATAAGGATCACCTTGAGGTTAGCTGGTGTCCCTACTAATTGGTGAACTTGTACAAAAGCCTCTAGCCAATCCTCGGCTGTCTGAGAGTCCGTCTCCCCATGGAATGTTGGTGGTCTCTGACACTGAAACTCATGCAGTTCACAAAGGTGATGTGCACTCTCAGTGGCTGGGGCTGGTGGCATCGGTGGCTCAGTGGGTTGAGGTTCCGCCGATGTGTCTGCTATAATGGGGCCTTGCACTGAGGCCTCATCGCTCAGTGGGCTTCCATCTCGCACGTAACTGGGAACCCTAGATGGCTACAATCGTGGGGCCATCCTGAAAAGGAAAAGGTGTTCCATGGTTTAATACAGTATACCTGGTGAGCCAACACAATGTAATCACTAATAAAACTTTTGAAACACACATGCAATCAATGTTTTCGTGCATTAAGTTGGAAATCAGATGTCAGGGTCCTGGTGTATGGATACGTCAACCGCCACACCAACACTGGACTCCCTGGACTGATAACCACACTCAATACCCTTAACACTATTTCTCCACATAGAATGATGGTCAGAGTCCCGAGTTCTGTGGTAGAACCAAACTCCTCTAATACCAATTTGTCACGACACGTTCTTGGGGCCCGTTCCGTGACTACCCCAAACCCGACTTCCATAGGCCAGGGGCTGGAAACTAGCCCCAAAGGCGTAAATCCCGATATAAATTAAGACAGTGCCTTTATGTAAGAAAAAAACACCATAGAGTACGCAAGCTGAAGTAAACACTAAGTAAACTGAGTACAAAAGTAAGTGCTGGAAAGTAAATGGGCCAGTATACAAACCCAACTGAAAGTACAGTACAAGTGAGAAAAATAGATGTACAACATCTGAAAAGTAAGAAGCAACCACCGAGTCGTCCTCCGGAACTCCCACCTGAAGGGTGGGTACAGAGAGTCTCGTCGGCTCCTCGGGTCCAGATGTCCGCTTTGAGTACGTCCGGCCAAGTGGTCAACCTCCAGGTACCGTCCAGCTACACAAGCCTCAACTACGATCAGAATTGTCTGTCTTATGCAACCAACACAACATAGTGCGGGCATAGCCCGTGCAGGGGTGAGTATAAGATACTCAGTAGGGTCCACAAGACCCCTGAAGGTATCCCAAAATCCAAAAAGGATAAACCATAGGGAAGATACAAAACATGATGTATCAACCGTCTCAGCAATTCCTATTCTGCTCTAACTCATGAGCCCAAGTGAAACACAGTCCACATAGGAAAGCATAACCCAATCCACATAGGAAAGTACAAATCAGTCCACATAGGAAAGTACACTTATGTCCACAAAGGAAATTACAACCCAATCCACACAGGATAGTACAACCCAGTCCACAAAGAAAAGTACAACCCAGTCCACACAAGAAAGTACAACCCTGTCCACACAGGAAAGTACAACCCATTCCACAAAGGAAAGTACAACCCAGTCCACACAGGAAAGTACAACCCAGTCCACAAGGACGGTACAACCCAGTCCACACAGGATAGTACAACCCATTCCACATAGGAAAGCAAGTCAATCACATCAATGATAATGATTTAATTTCAAGACTCAACTCACACAGGTATACATCATTTGTAAAGAGAAAGATATGATCAGATGTAGTTACTGATTCATCTAGCTAGGACCCACTTAGGATACTAGACCAGCTAAGTTGTCGGACCCACGTAGGATACTAGTCCAGCTACTCTGTCAGACCCACGTAGTATACTACAACAGAGATCAATATTGTCGGACCCATGTAGGATACAAGTACAGTAGTCGTCACCGCCGAACCCATGGAATATTCCAGTACGGTTTTCTTCATCGTCGTGCCCATGGAGGATTCTAGTAAAAAAGTCTTCACCTTCGAATACAAGGGGCTGTGTTTGAATGGGAATACAAATAGAATATCCATTATATTAAGAGTGATTATACTATGATTTCTAACATTACCAGACATAGATCCTATAATATTCTATTATAGTTACACGTTTCCTAGAGGACTCAGTAAGATTAGATGTTTGGGATACATGTAAATTCCTCTAACTTTTATTGGTAATATAATGTGGTTTTTGATTCCATTTCCCATAAGGGGGTATAACATTAGGAATCCATTTTTTCTAGTCATTTTTGGGATAAGTGTGTGCCCTTACACCTCTCAAACATGGATGAGTAAGTTTATATTGGGTTATATTAGCCCTCTTTTATATCTTCTCTCTCATTTCATTTATTGAGAGAGAATACATATCTTTTCAAGGTCCTAATGTGTTTCAATTAAAATTTTCGAATGTAAATTTAATTGTTTTAGGATTTTTCATTTCTTTATCAATCCTATAATAGTTCCTATGTTTTTTCACACATTATATATTATTAATTCATTAAAAAAATTTGAAATTAAAATGCATTTTAATTTTTAATTTTTTTAATCCTTTTTATTTATTATTTTTTAACTAATTTTTTCTTTTTCTATTTTGATTAAAATAATATTTTCTTAATATCAATAAATTATTTACAAGATATTTTTTTCATTTATATTTTTATTTTTTATAGATTTAGGCTTTAATGATTCTTTAATATATTTTATATTAAAATAAATATTTGGATTTATTTTATTTTTTATATATATATTTTTTACCAAATTCTATATTATTTAATTCAGTTCCAAGTGATTTATTATTTTTATTTATAGGATCGATTTAATTAATCTTTTCTATTATTATAAATTTATTAGTGAAATAAAATTAGTTATTTTTTATTTCATTCAAAAATAAATAATATTTTTAGGATTTATTTCATATTTTACGGTTTTATTTTTCAATTCTTCAATTTTATAATTTTATTAATTTTTAATTTAATTTTTAAAGATGCTTTTAGAATCATTTTTCATTATGTTTTTTTAGGTGATAATGATAATGGGATGGGAATGGAGAAGAAGTTTTGAAAAATGGCCACGTTTTGAATTTTGAGATAAACTAAATCGTGATTTATTTGTTGTTATGTTATTATATCTATACATTTTTTAGGGTATAAAACCATTACATCAATATAGAAGTGCTAGTTATCGAAATAGAGTAGGAATTTCTATCTAATAGTACATGGAACAAACCACATCATGGTTTACCATACTATGATGTGGGTTTACAAAAATAATTTTTTTATATTGATGTTTTGGTGTTGTAATTTTGTGATGCCTCTTCTTAAAATACGAAGAAAAAATAGTGATTACATCTTGATGATTTTTGAATAGTTTTTTATTTATTCTTATGATTGGGGATTGACGGAAGAATGATGGGTTCTATAAATATTATTGTGTATTCATGAGAATGTGGCATTTTGTGTACTATAATTCATCCTCGACTAACATGATTCAATATAGTTTAAGGTGGGTGATTCAAAAATTCTAATTTTATCTAGTATTGTTAATGAGCATTTATCATGTTTTAGATTTTTTGGGTAGCTTATTGAGATTGACATGACTATATAAAATAACATGATAGTAGAAGGCGAAGGAGGTTACTGTTATGGTATATATGATTTTTATTACTTGTTAAACATTTTTTCTGTTATATATTATTTCGATTACCCTAAATAATGTGAAGGATTTGATAGATTAAAATAAATCTGAAAATATAAGTAAATTTGGATTATTTTATTTGGTATGTCCCTATAACAAGCTAGGTACATACTAGGTGATATATTTTTCTTAGGGTATGGATATTTCAAATGAATTAAAAGATGAATCAATGTTTGTAATATGATGGGATTTGTGTTCATAAATAAAAATAGTCCAATGAAGTCGTATATTTATTGAAATAATTTAATTAGGTGTAGATGTTAGAAACAGAATTTGGAAAATAATTATGAAATGGTTGATAAATGATGAAAAATTAAAAGAGGTTATATATTGAATTTTTTGTTGAACTATGGTGTTCATGAGATGCATTTTGGTACGGATAAAGGTGGTTGTGTTGTTCTGACGTTGTCGGAGATGGGATATTTAAATAAGTGTTTTTATACGACATATTATGACATTCTTACTCATGTTAGTATTGATGGATCACGTTATATCATGTGTTTAGTGTGTAGTGAGTTATTTACACAGTGATAGAGGATTAGGACTTATGATAGAGACATCAAATGAGATGTCTGATCTGTGTGAATGTTTATTTGGGATTCATGGTATTGGATATGTGATAATAAACTGAGGCTACGATTGTCAGTTCGTCCAATACCTTGATTATTTTATTTATTTCCAAGATATGTATTCATTATATGAGAAATAAACATTTACTTAGGAGATGATATATATATGATGACTTTTTATCATGATTTTTTACATTTAGTGTAGAATAAGTTCACATAGATTCATTTTTAGAGTAAATTATAATAGAGTTTGGAATATTCCTTGCACTCATGATTTGGAGAAATTTCCCTTGGCTAGGTAATATTATCTCAATATTATATATGAAGAACCATTATTAGGGGGTTATATATGAGTTTTCCATCAATGATTTTGACAACTAATATTGGTGTAATATATACGCATATATATGTTGTATTAATTTCATTAGGATTGATTCATAAGTTTAGATAAATGCATTCTATCCCATTTATTGAGGGATTTATTTTTTTGGACATATACATGACTATTATGAGAACCTTACCTGTAATATAGATACAATTATATTTTCTAATTATTAGGAGGAAAATATATAGATTAGGTGAGATTAATATATATACTACTTTCCTGATTATCATATTTCGATTGATTCGAGTGATCAAAATATTGTAGTGGTAATCTAATTACATGTATTGGGATTTATTCCTCATGATAAATTTTTTGACTGAGACAATGTGGAATCTAGTTAAGGGTAGTCTAAAATGGATTGAATTAGGAGGGAGAAATAATATATGATTAACCTATTGTGAGAAATGATTTTAAATTTATGATTCTTTGAGATAAACATTAGGTCAAGTGGGATATTAGTGAGGTGAGTTAATTAGCATATGAGTGCATAAGGAAAGGTCACTCAAATATTAGGATGACATGATACTTTTTCATTATAGTATTCATGGATGGTAGGAAAACTAGTGAACATGGATGTCATGTAGATCATTATTTGAATCTACACAAGTTTAGCACACTCGGTATGCCCACATCCATTCACGGAGGACTCCCCCTCTAGAGTGGATGTATTTTTCATCCATAAACCAGGTGACTTGATCATCCTCGAGGTATTGAAAGTTGAATCCTAGCAGTGATGATTATACACCTGAGTATGAGACTTCAGATTGGGAGTGCATCGACTGTGGTGAAGGAAATATGTATAAGGAACCATTATTTACTTGACTAAGACACCCATGGAGGTGACATAAATAGTAGGAAAATTGATGTTTTTCAAAGACCAATACATTAAGAAATAACTATGAATCTTCAGGATTTGAGAATCCCTTAGAAGCTCATGATCATAAAATGGAAGGTAGTCTCATTAGGGATATTCTCACCAATTATATGTCAATTACATTTCAAAATAAGGGAGATAGGATCCAACCATGTCATAGTAAACTCGTCCAACATCCTTGATTATCGCTAATTCGTGAGTAGTATATTTCATAATAGAAGACATCAAGGAAACCATTGAAACTCATGAAGAATACATTGAGATATTTTCTTGATCCAAAATTTTGATTAATAAATTTAAAAAAAAATGAAAATGGATGGTCCCTCGCATTGGCAACTTGATTAGGTCTGTCACACAAGACCCTTGATCAGGTCCCTTTCCCAATCCCTTGAATATGTTTTCTAGCATAGTATCCTTTACAGGGTGGTACTATGTAGAAACCTCAATTATGTTTTGTTAGCATTGACGTATGTGATAAATTTATCTAAAGTCAATGTGTAAATAAATAAGCATGGAATGGTTGGGTGGATGATTTCAATGTGATAGTGAGACATGTGAATGAATGTGGAAGAAATTACAAAAGAGGTCAGAGTTATTTATAATCCTTGATTGTTTTTAAATTATCCCTACTATGTGAACAAGTTCTCTGACCTTACACAATAGTCATGAAAAACAACACTATCCTGCTAACCTTCACAGGTACGATATCCAAAATACCTAGGCCACCTTCATAATCTATTCCACCCATTACCTTAGGACTAGACCCTATACTTTAAATCATAGAGAATTATGAGGGGGTATTTATATGACAATCCATTTTGTCACATGAGATGGAATTATTATGAATATTACATAAATTATGTTAGAATGATGAAGTTATGTATGATGTGATAAATTTTCTTTCCAAATATAGACTTCGCACACTACCCAAATTCACCAAATGGCTCATGTAGGTCCCCTATGAACCACTAAAATGCCATTTTACACCCATACCAGGTACCTATGACATGAAAATATGTTGGGTAACTCCTTCGACAAGGGTATCATATTTTTTAATAAATATGACCCTAGACATCCCCATTTGTTGAAATAGATAATCAAAAGAAGTCCCCACGATCTTGTTTTCCAACCCATTTGGTCAGGTCTCTAAAAATCCCTCACATTTCCATATTTAACCGAAGAAGGATAGTGAGTTATAGAGGTTAGGGGATATCAAAGTCCATCCATGTTCTAAAACAGAAGATACACTTATGTGGGTACCCCATCCCACTAGTTGATAAACCAAAAGAACAAAGATCCCTTCCCTAACAAGGGACCTATGCAAGAACCTTCCACGGTAATTTGAGGAGACACATGGTGCCTTGTATATGCCCCTCCCAAGTATTATTTCACAAGTGGTCCAATTACCATGTAATCTCTATATCATGAAGTCTGACACCCCTATGTGAAGCACTTCCAACTCCTACCAGTTCTAGCATGATTCACCTATTTTTCATGAAGATAGGACCTTCATGAGACCCTTGTAATCCCTATTATAAGACTCCAATGGTATGGATATCATTCATTTGGATCCATTATCATTGGGGGAGGGAATTGAAACCTCCATTGATTCCTCTTAACATTCAAGGCCATAGTATGAGGCACAATAGTGTGTCTTCCATTAGAATATAAATTTATTTAGATTGAGGTTCCCCACACCTGTCTTACATGAATGGTAGTGTCCTAAGGTGAATGTGGATATGCATTCCATTGGTCAAGAGGACCCTGAACCATGGGAATGTTTTTGGATTTTCCAATCTTGGATTTGATGACTAAGACAATGTACGTCCCTAATAATCTCTAAGACCGGGTTCTTCTTATTCTAGGTGGGGTGAGAAAGGATCATACATGCGTATCACATTGAGGATTAAGATCGTATCCTCTACTCTTTAATTAAACCATGATTGGAATCCCTCTTGGATTAACCCCTATCCTTTCCAACAGGACCTCACATTATTTGTTCCATCCTTCTTCTCCATTACTACTTTAACGAACCTCCTTTTAAATGAGGGTATATATCATTATTTTTTCATTATCAATTCCTTAAATGGCCATGGTTATGATTCTTAAGAGTGTCAGGTGACCTTAAACAATAGGACCCCAGGGTCTATTACGCATGAATTTAAACTACTTATAACAACTCTTTATCATATAACCCTATACAACATATAATACGGTTCAACATGCATGACCTTAACATAAGAATCATGTCATCTGTTTATTATGATGTTATACTATGTGTTTATTTCCCATAATTCATGAGGTTAAACATTACTCTAAATATACTTATTTACAAAAAATAAAATAACATACATAATATATTTCAATAAAAGGATCAAAATACATAACTTTTTTTCATCCTTAACTAATAGGGATCCACATAATTTTGTGTCATTTTCTATTAGATCAGTCCTAAGAACCACATATGAATTAATTCCCAATATTTAAGATACATAAGGAAGAAAAAATAATAATCTTAAGCCTAATCACTATATCCATCATTTTTATCTCATCATCATCTCGTTGCATGAAAGAGAAAAACTATTTGACTAGGTTCTTTTTTCTCACTATAAAATGAGAATATTCTCTTCACATGGGAAGGGTTTGAACCTCACTCATATTTTTATTCCGTGGGATGTGCCCAATATATGGTAATGTAACAATTGGATGTTTGAACTACAACCAAAAAACCTATTCAATTCACCTTCACTCATTGGGTCTTCCATGATTTGGGTACTCATTAATCCATCATGCATTAATGGAATCCATTACGATGAAGACACCACGATCTAAAGGCCCCCAACCATCCATGGCATATATGAAAATAGTTTTTCTCCATTAACAAGATAGACCCCATTATTTGAAGACATGTTTAGCACTTGAATCTCCTTTAACTTACCCCATTATTGATAGCATTATAGTAGATCATGAATTTTGAATACATGTTCATAATTCATAATCAACCCTATGGTCATCCACCATTGTTATTTGGAGTGTAGAAGTCATAATTTACATTTTCCACCATCACTTATTATAGTGGAATTATAATTCCCTTTGTATAATAACCACATGCATCTACACATGTTAGATGAAATAATTTGTCCATGTGATTTATTTCCCAAATAGGAATGTAACGCCCCAACCCCCGAACCCTAGAGTCGGTGCATTATTATGTATCATTGGATTTATACAAGGAAATCATGTCCCGAAAGACCGATTAGTATAGTAGCCTTAGAAGTAATAGATACATTCATAAGGTTTACATTAGATCATAAAATGGAAAACTACAATAACATTTTTTCCATAGAAAACACTGAGATCCCATAGACTATCCCTAGAGCTTTTTCATAATATAATTCTTTGCATCTTGGGAAAAATAAAACATAGAAAGGGGTGAGCTCAGATGCTCAGTAGGGTTAAAATTATAGGGAAAACATTCATAAATAAGCATAAACATTTAAGGTACTGTATAGGACTAGAACAAAAGACTTTTAAACTTGAACTTCAAAAAAATATGGAAAAGATAAAATCAAAAAATTCCATTTAAATATTCAAATGGATAGTATACTAGTTGACTAATCACATGAAATATCGATACCAACTTTCATAATAATGTAATGCATAATTCCAGACTATTATAACCACATAGTCAAGGCCTTGTACCAAGAATACAAATAAGATTTTTATATCTCAAAAGTTTAGTAGAACAATCCCTGCACCACCACAAATCATGGAAGTAAAGATGTCGGTGAGTACGGCAAATGGGGAAATCATTGCATCCCATGAGTATAAGTCCTCCCCTGTTATAATCTGTGGATTGAATTTCCCGACGAACCTCGTCATACTCCCTTTGGTGGAATTTGATGCAATTCTTGGCATGGATTGGCTTTCCTTATATAGAGCCAACATAAATTGTCGGGATAGGGAAATCACACTTCATATGGAGAATCGACCCCCGATTCTTTACAAGTGTCAGGAGGAAGATGAATCTCCTTTAGCTCCATCATCTCAAGAATGGATATTACTGCCTTATGAGCATGCATATCTGGCTCAGATGATTAAGACCAAGGAAGAAACCACCCTTGAAGAAATGCCTATTGTGAGGGAATTCGCTGAAGTATTTCCCGAGGAACTTCCTGGTCTTCCTCCAAGAAGAGATGTTGACTTCTCAATTGAACTTATACCTGGGGCGCTACCAATATCCAAGACTCTATATAGAATGGCTGTGGTTGAGCTTGAAGAACTGAAGAAACAACTACAGGAGAATCTGGATAAAGGGTTTATATGCCCAAGTGCATCACCATGGGGTGCACCAGTCCTCTTTGTCAAGAAGAAGGATGGGTCAATGCGGATTTGCATCGATTATCGTGAACTTAACAAAATCACGATAAAGAACAAGTATCCTCTTCCAAGAATCGATGACTTGTTTGATCAGCTGCGTGGAGCACAATACTTCTCCAAGGTCGACTTGCGGTCGGGATATTATCAAGTAAGGGTGAAGAAGGAAGATATCCCCAAGACTGCTTTTCGTACAAGGTACGGGCACTATGAATTCATAGTAATGCCTTTTGGACTCACCAATGCTCCAGTAATATTCATGGACTTGATGAATAGAGTCTTTAGATATTACCTAGATAAATTTGTGGTAGTCTTTATAGATGATATTCTAATATACTCCAAAACCAAGGAGGACCATGAGAAGCATTTAAGAACTGTACTGGAGACTTTGCGCAAGGAGAAGCTCTATGCCATGCATAGAAAGTGTGAGTTCTGGTTGAAGGAGGTCTCATTCTTGGGCCATATCATCACAAGCAATGGGATATCTGTGGACCCCTCCAAAACAGATGCAATTGAGGGATGGCCGAGGCCAACATCGGTAACTGATATCCGTAGCTTCTTGGGGTTAGCTGGATATTATCGACGATTTGTGAGAAACTTCTCACGATTTTTCAACCCTATTACCAAGCTAACTCGAAAGGGAGTAAAGTTTTCTTGGAGTGATGAATGCGAAGAAAGCTTCAAGGAGTTGAAAAGGAGGCTTATCACTGCACCTGTGCTCACTTTACCCACAAGTGGGGAGCTTTTTGTGGTATTCAGTGATGCTTCGAAGAAGGGCTTAGGATGTGTGCTGATGCAGACTGATAAAGTGATATCCTATTCCTCAAGGCAGTTGAAAATCCATGGGCGAAACTATCCAACGCATGATCTGGAGTTGGCGGCGGTGATCTTTGCCTTGAAAATCTAGTGGCATTATCTCTATGGAGAGAAATGTGAGATATATACTGACCACAAGAGTCTTAAATATATATTCATAGAGAAAGAGCTTAATATGCGCCAGAGAAGATGGATAGAGATCATAAAGGATTATGACTGTTCAATACATTACCACCCTGGGAAGGCGAACAAGGTGGCGGATGCCCTAAGTAGAAAGGATCCAGCAATTCTATCAATGATGATAATTGAGAAGGATCCAATCTTCTTAGAATTGATGAATATGGACATGGGAATCATAAAGAAGGGAACATCATCAATCCTTTCACAAATGATTTCCCAACCATCTCTTTTGGAAAGGTTAAAGGATGCTCAAAAGGGTGATGCGAGAATCCAAGAAAAAGTTGAAGCTATCAAAAAGGGAAAATCCTCAGAGTTTAATGTTAATGAAGAAGGAATTGTGCGGTTTGGGAAAAGACTATGTGTTCCATCAAGTTCGGAGCTGAAGAAGGAACTTTTGGATGATGCACATAGTTCAAATTTCTCTATTCACCCAGGGAGCACAAAGATGTATCGAGATCTCCGAGAAAACTTTTGGTGGGATAATATGAAGAAGGAGATCGCTGAATATACATCAAAGTGCCTGGTGTGTCAGCAAGTGAAGGCAGAAAGGCAGAAGTCTAAGGGGATGATGCAACCATTGCCCATACCAGAATGGAAATGGGAGAACATCACCATGGACTTCGTCACTGGACTTCCAAGGACATCCAAAAGCAACAATGCAATCTGGGTTATTGTGGATCGTCTTACAAAGACTGAACACTTCATTGATATTCGAGAGGATTTCTCTTTGGATCAACTGGCACGGATATATATCAGGGAAGTGGTACGGTTGCATGGAGTACCACTATCTATTGTGTCGGACGGAGATCCAAGATTTACCTCTAAGTTTTGGAAGAGTCTTCAACATGCTCTGAATACTGAACTGAACTTCAGTACGGCCTATCATCCTCAAACTGATGGCCAATCCGAGCGGACTATCCAAACACTTGAGGATATGTTGAGAGCGTGCTCAATGGACTTTAAAGGAGGATGGGATCAACATCTTCCTCTAGTTGAGTTCTCTTATAATAATAGTTTCCACTCGAGCATCCAAATGGCACCATATGAAGCCCTGTATGGGAAAAGGTGTAGAACACTGGCATGTTGGGATGAGAGTCTAGAAAATATAGGACTTCACCATTATAAGTATCCTATAAATTAATTCTCAACCCCACTAAATTAATGGAAACACCAACAATAATTTTTAGGACTTACATATCAGATAGGTAACTGGATGTCACAGTCCAAAATTTAGTTCATAAGATTTCTACTAAACATTCTGTGATACCAACTATAGAGACCCATTCCAATTAAACACCAAACTAGTTTCCAATACCATTACATTGGAATGATTACATGGAATAAAATAAATATGGTGTGAAGAGTCTACTAGTTTTATTAAAAAAATAAATACATAAGCCTTTTATTAATAATTAATACATAATTATGACATAGTTTTTTTTCATTCTTGGATAATTAGTTTATTTCATCTATCATATTCTTACATTTTATTATGGGTATACTTATTGAATTCTCAGAGAAGGGAAAAATGGTGAGTTAAAATTATCTGTAAGGAACATGTATATCGGATGGAATAATTAATCAATGAGAATAATAAATATGGAAATGTAATAAATATACACACATCCCACATAATCAATAAACATAATGGATAAACGATATGAAAAAGTAATAAATAAAAGATTATTATATTAAAATTTCTATATAAGGGATAATCAATCTCAAATGGTAAATAACTAAAACACCATACATTTAATCAATGAAATGGGAATGAAATTAATCCATTGATATGTCAACATAGAAATTCTTGGATAAATAATAACTATATAAAATTGAAGGTAATTCTTATTAATTGGATTCCATGATTCCTATATAAATAGTACATTTACTGTCAAGATATGTTTTCAAGACTGTTTTTATATATGGTTAAAAAAATTCACTTCTGCTTGTAATCTATCTTAAAGGGTTTGTTACCAACTAATTTCATATCATGAGACTACTGATGCATCATGGGGAAATCTATAACTGGGTCATACTCAGGGTATACAAGTCCAAATATATCCTCATATATCTAATAATAAATTTAATTCATGAAAAATGTTCCTTATCAAATTTTTATATTGATTAAAAGATGATTTTATTTCAATATTTCCCTTGATATGAAATAACTCTCAAATTAAACACACTGTAAAAAATTGGTATATGGTTTAAGAAATAATCAATCCATGATAAATGATATATATATTTAGGGTAAATTAATTTTTGAATGATCAAAAGAAATTAAAATTTTCAAGTGGAATATATATAGAATAAAGGAAGTGAATGTAATTACTAGAATTAGACAAATAAATCCAAAATCATCCTGAGAATGATTAAGAATGGTATCAATAAAACATATCCCTTGTGAAGTAAGTATAAAGTTTTGTTTTGGATTATCAATGAAACTAATATAAAAAATATCATTTAATAATATTCATGATGAAAAAATATTGTTTACATTGAAAGACATTTTGATAATCCTTTTCATTTAAAATCACATTTGAAAAAAAAATCATTAATAAATATCCTTTTATTCATCAAATGGAACAATAAAATAAATGATGTGGATAGATCAATACATATCTTACAAGGTAAGAAAACATTCAATTTTCATGGTATATGGTTTGAAAAATACAATTTTCAAAAATAGATAAGAAGTTTCCATTGAAAAAATTTGTAAAACAAAAAGGTTAAATTTTAAAATTATAAATTGTTTTTAAAATCTTAAAAACACGTGTTAAAATATTTTTAGAATGACAATGTTTTTAGAAGAAAATATGTTCTCTAACTAAATATGGAAATAAAATCATGTTATTATAAAATCATTCTATAAAAAATTTTGAGTACCATTTGTAGAAAAAAGTATTTTTACTTATAAAATGTCATCAATAACCTTAGGAGAATAAAATTAACTGATTTATTTAATGATTATCCAACAATTTTCTTTAATATAAATTCATGTGCAAACAATCTTGAACAAAATGAGATTATCATGAAATCCTTTAAAAAGACCATAACGTTGATTTAAGAATAAATAAATAAATAAATAATGTTTTTAAATTTAAATCCACATAAGAAACTGAAATAAAAAATAGATTGTATAAAATAATTATACACACAATTTTATAATAATAATGGAAATTATGAATTAATATAACCCCCAAAAAAATTGGATTATGAAATTATTTTATACTCAACATCACTTAATTCAAATCACCTTAGATGAAATAATAAAATTTGAAACTCAAGAGATCATAAATAATTAATGAATGATTATATTATAAGGAAATGTGGAAGTATATACACAATATATAAGAATGTAGGTTCAGAATAATAATTTCTATATCAAATAATTGAAATTGAGGCGAAGTCCAATTCTACTTAGTAACTTTTGAATCATAAGCCCCAGGAAAGAGATACATTAAAGAAATAAATAAATATAATGATACATTATATCAAAATATGTTTTATATACAACCCGAAAAATATGTAAGTTATGAAAATGGGTTATGATTCACTTGACGAAATTTGAGATAAGAATCTCTTACAATGCTTTTCATTTCGGGTGAACATCCTTTTTGTTAAGGTATAATTGTATTAAACAGGTAACTAACATATAAAAAACTATAATCATATATATAATACAAATATTATAATATTATAGTATCTTATGACCCATTTGTTAATAATTTATCAATATTTTCACTATTACGGGTGTTAATTGATTAGTTTTTGAGTATATTTTGACTTTTTAACTTAGTTTCTATTACATAGATCATTATTTTATCTTATAAAGAACGTAAACATGATATATTTATCATATATATATAATATGTAATTATAATAATCCAAAATATTTTGACATAATAATGTAAATGAATCATTCATGTAGATGGTATGGCATATGTCTGTATAAACACTACATTCATTTCATTTTAATATAAAAAGAATGAAATGTAAATGATATATACATATTGTATAATTAGAGTATAGTATTTGTGTCTTACATTTAATATTTTTTTTAAAATCATTCCTTAATACACTCAATGTATTGTATGAACGAATCACATCGCTTTAAGGAGGCGGGAGTCAACACGACCACAAAAGATGTTATTGTATACCCACCAAATGGAACACATGATTGTATGGGTTATATAATTATTAAAGAATTATAAAAGAATTATAATAACCATATATATCAAATATAAAATTATTTTCTATCATAATTACAAACCATGATAGGTGGTAAAGGAAAAATGAATGATATCATATTGCGATGCAGTAGTTCACCATAAAAATAAATGGTTTGTTTGTTGACCATTAAATGGTAGTTTTTATGAGTGAATGGAGAAAAAATGGAATAAAAATTTATTAGTATATTTTGGATATTGATGTTATTATATAACCATATTATAAAACAATTAACATGTGGATAAGTAAAAGAATGAAAAGTGGTCATTGGAAAATGTTACATCTTAATCAGATAACTCCTTTAGGTTGGAACTAAATGGATTCCTTGTTTTTATTTCTACCAAAGGGGAGGTTTGTATGATTATTGTAGGGATTTATGGATATTATTTAATAAGGTATTGGGTGAGACAAATTTCTTGATATGTGGTAATAAATGGGAGGGTTGAGTGCCTTTTTATATTAGATGGGGATAAGTATTCTTTGTATTTTATGAAAAGGGAATTTCACCCAAATTTTTCCAATGTAATGTGGATCCAATAATGAAAAAATTATATCGATGGAAAATATAGTTAAAATATGTCCCTAAATGTTATTTTGGAAAAGTTTATAGGTCATTTTGGCCCTTGAGTTTAAGGTTTGGTCCTTTGTTAAGCTTATTTTTCTCTTAATCACTATAATTAAATTTAATTAATTTCATGAATATTTTGGGTAAAAAGATATGTTTAAATTATTATAAATTATAATTTACTATGAATAAAAAATTAATATATTTTTCTAAATTCAAATAATATAAATGGTAGAAAATCATTTAAATTTAATATCATAGACTAGATGAAGAAACTAGTTTTTAAGTAATATGTTCAACTGTTTGCTATGTTTTTATAACCAACTTCAAAGTGAAATTGATTAAAATGACATAAATTGGATTAATTGATTTATATTTGATTTAAATAAACATTAAAACCAATAATAAAATTAATTTATCATTGTAAATAAAATTTAATAAAATGAATTTTTTAATTAAAATTTAGTATTTTTTAATTATTCATTAATAAATGAAACTTGTCAAAAAAAAATCCACCATAAGAAAATTGTAATGTAATGATTTAAAAAAATAAGTTTATACTATTATACTAAATTTATAATATTTCGAAAAATACTATTTAGAATATGTTCTCTTTTAAATGCTGGTGGAATAACATTTTATAAATATATTATTTTTTAAAATAAAATAGGATTTACTCTTATCTTTTGACTATACAATCTATTTCATTAATATAAGAAATATTTTATTCATAAATAACATATATATTTCATTAATATCATTCAATATTTGTAATTAATTTTATCTATTAGGATAAATAACTCTTGTGATCTTAAAAACATATTCTTTTATAGAAATTGGTTTTTTTATTTATATCTAATTAATTCGTATCCAATTAATTCACTGAATATTTAAATAAAGAATAATTTTTTATAACTTAGTTAATATTATTCAAACAAATAATTTAATATATATGTTACATATTATTATGTAATGAAAATTTTATTTTATTAATATATTGTGGTTTAATAAAACTTTGACGTCCGTGCAACACAAGTTATCGAGGAAACTCGTCATTACATGCGACTCATTCTAACTCTATATTACATGAATTATAAAATTTATCATACGTTAAATCTATTTAAAGTAGTAAATATATTATAAAGTCTTAGGATATTATATTCCCTTAAGCACTTGGTGTTGTGTTTCATACAGACTATTGAATGTAATGTTCTTACTTTAAAATTTTGGGGCATAACATTTTCCCTTAAGTATTTATCGGCCAATTAGAGAGGAATTACACTTCCATGCATTCTTCAGTATAATGAATGGGGTATGGTCCAAAATAATCTCACAATGACCAATTATAAATATCATGTGATGAATTTTCTATTGATATTAAATCAAAGGTGAAGAACCTATACTTATTGCATGGGGATGACTTCATGGATTAGAAACATGTTATAAATGGGGTCTTTGCCTCTCTAAAGGAGCTAGAATGCGACTAGGCCCATCTTGATTAGCTGGTAGACTATAATATGGATTAGAACCACCCAAATACTATAGGTTTGGAGGCTTTTGTATGATAGGATACTAATAGATATATTTCCTTAAATATAATGAACCACCTTGTTCTCCATGGGTGATCTCTCCCTTCAACATAAAGATAATATAAATCATCTCTTCTATTGTTATGGAATCTCCTGTATAATTTTGAAGGAAGTCCATAAAAATTTCAATATCTTACTGCCTCTATTTTCCAATACTCAGGACCTCATCTCGGGGTACTTTGATATCTCACATTCCCATAATATGATTAATATACTCTAGGTTATATTTTTAGAATATGGTTGTATCATCTTGAATGATCACAAGAAGTGGATCTATGACCGGCCACCCTTTACTCGTAAGGTTATACCTAATCAATTATTAACCACTATCATGGATGATAAGCACCTCTAAAATAAATATAGTTATATTTCAATGCATTATTTTCTAATACTAAAATAAAATAGAATCATTGGTAAATTTTGGGACCCTATATAGTACACATGAAGTATTATGGTAGTGACCTTATTAATGATGGATGAAAATCAATATAGATGGGTAATTAAGGGTGAACATGGGGCCATCATTCTCTGGTTCTATCTTCATATATCATTAAGAGGATGTCACATGCTATCAATATGAACATTACAAAATTGCATCCTCTGTTGAAGAAAATAATCATGGCATCATCAATGTAATAGAGCAAGCTAGAAAGTAGGGATAGAATAACCTCTAGCTAGAATGTGACTCCATTACCATCTTTCAGAAAATTTTTTGGGATCTATCTACCTATCATAAAATATGATTGCCCGATAAAATTAAATTCTAGGTTCTTCAAAAGTCCATTAACATCATCGCCACAAATGATTGAAGAGAGGCAAATTTTCTGGTGAATAGTCTCTCTAATAAATTGTCAACTATAATGTCCCTACATGTCTTAATAAGATTACAGAGGACCTCATTCCACTTATCTAAATGGATAGATGTAAATTTCATAATTTCATCACTCAAAAAAAATTCTAATAAAAGAGTCTTGTTCATTTAGGAACGATATCTCCTTCCACATGTAAAAACATATAATATTTGAAGTTTTTTTAGAGAATTTGAATAATAACTCTTTTTTATTTGTTATATTAAATTTTATTATTCCTAAAAGAGATAGTTTTTTATTTTATTTAATTATTTGAATAAAAAATATAGTTTTTGTATTTATCCATTTTTTTAAATTATTTTATTTTTATATTTTTTATTTCATTATGTAATCTTATTTTTTAATATTTTATTTCATTATATATATTTTTCATATAATTTTTTTTTCAAATTTCAATAGTTTAAATAGAATAATTTTTTAATTTTTTTAATTTTTTTTATAATTAAACAAAAATTTAATAATTTTTAATTTTGTGTTTTTTATTTTTTATACAGAAACAATTTCTTATACATTTAAATTTTATTTAAAAGAAATTAATATATTTAATTTTTTTCATTTTTTTAAAATATAATTATAATTTTTTAATTGATTTTAATTTAAAATAATTGGTTTATATTTATTTTTAATATATTGATTTTTTTCATATAATATTTTACATTATTGTTTTTTTTCTTCATTAATCATGTAATGATGTCAAAATCCAACATAGTACTTCACCTCAAAAAGTGATGGGTGGTTATTGAAAGGGGATATAATTTCACCCATACATATTTATAATGTGCGCAAAATGATCATAAATAAATTATCATATCGAAATACATTGATATTAGGGTTATCTTACAGCTTCGAGTTAAAAATAGTAATTCAATTAGAGGGAATAATCCGCAGTTATATTTTCCACTACCCAATGTCACAATGGAATCTAGGATAAAGCTGGTTGGACCATCCACTGTTTTATCCAAGATAGAATAACATAGTGTCTTGGATAAATGTTAAACAAACCATGAGGAAGTAAATATGGCTCAGTTGAAATCCCGATAAAATATTATAATGGTTGTTAAAGTTGATACACATACTAAGGATGTTCATGCTGTTGTGACTCAGGAAAATGTTGTTTCTCAAATGAAATTGTATATTTGTAGTAAGGGATAAAACTATACCTGGTTGATTAAAATTGTATAAAATGTAGAATATAGGTTACATATATGCTCATTTAGATAGATTACTCCTAACATAGATACTCATTCTCGAATAAAAAATAGATACTCTATCTTATTTATTAGTTTTTGTACATGTTGATGATTATTATTGCAATGAGTCTTTGATAGACACTCCTACTATCTGGTGATATTCTTGGAGTTCATGCTAATATTAATCATTTTTTATTCTTGATTAGTGAGTATGGCTGTTGCTACGTCTTAATAGAGGCTGGCTATAGGTTAAGATGATTTACTTGAGGACTTCCTTAAGTGACAAAAAACAAAGTTATCGTTGGTTTTTTCATTATCTACTATAAATGTTTGTATGTTTAATATTTTATTTTATCATGTTTTATCTATCCTTTGGTAATAAATTTATTTTCCTAAATAAAGGGTCATGAGTTTCATTTTTCCAGGCCTCTAATAAATTATTTCGATCTTTGTTGTTATTTTAAATATTTTCATTAAAAATAATTCCATATGTTATATGAAATTTTGAATTTATTTGAAAGTACATTTTTTAAATGTATTATTTTAAACTCAAATAAACATAGAAAAATTCATTTATGTTTAAAAAAATCCACCAGTAATAATAATAATACACACTAATAAAATCTAAATATTTAGATTTCAAATAAATTAAAAAATATATAAAATCCCAATTCTCATTGGATGAATAAGAAAATTAATAGAAATGAAAGACATTAAAATAAACTATGAATAAATAATTAAATAAAAGAAACACCAATGGAAAAAATGGAAATATCATAAAAAATATAGTTTCTTATGAAATTAATATAATTTTTTTTAAAAACATTAGTATTTCTCTAAATAAATCCAAAACATCATTCAATATATAAAATAATAAAATTAAAAATTAAAGTTCCAAATTAATTCATTTTACAGTCAAATGTATTTATAAAATATAGGAATTTTGTTCCAATTGTAAAAATAATAATTAAAAAGTGAAAATAATAAGAATAAAATTACAATAAAATGATAAATATTAAATAAATTAAAAATGAAAAATATAAAAATAATATGTTCTATACACTTTAATGAAACATAAAAAATAATGAAAACATTATTGTGATTTTTTTTAAAAAAATATATGAAATTTTTGACATATAAAAAAAGAAAAAAAGTTACTAAAATTTAAGGAGGAAAACTATATTTTATGAAAAATATAATATATAAAGAAAATTATATTTTGTTATTAAATAGATTAAAAAATTATGAAACTATGTTTGTATAAAAATTAATATGATAATGTTCTAAAAAATATAATCTACAGAAAGAATTCTTTTTAATAAAAAAAATATGTGATAAAAAATAATGAACAAAAATAAAAATCCATTAAAAATTTACAACGTAAAATTTAAAAAGTCATATATAATAAATATTGAAAAAATATAAAAAATCTTCTCTTTATATATAAACAAATTAAATAATGAAAAATTTGGTTGTATATTGTAAATTAATTTAAAAGAAAAAATAATATTTTTTTATATTTTTGAAAAACCATAAAAATAATTGACTAATTATATAAGAGATTCATGAAATTTAAGGATACATTGAAATAAAAAAAATAATTAATTATATTATGTTATATTACTTAATATCTAATAATAAAATAATAAAAAGTGAGAAAAAAAATTAAATATGATACAAAATAATATGTAAAATAAAATATATACAAGTGAAAAAAAATTATATTTAAATAATTTTAAAATTTATTCCATTAAAAATAAAAAATTATATATTTTTAAAAAAAATTATATAATAAATAGATTGTAAAATTTAAAAATAATAAACTAATAAATGATATTATTATTATCTCAAATTAAAAAAACTAGATAATTTATCATACATTATTATAAATAGGATATAAAAAATATTTTTTTAAAAAGGTAAAAATAAAACAAAATACAATAAAATATTTATAAGTTTACATCCATTAAATTGAAAAAGTAATAATTATTCCATTATCATTAAGTTTTAGGGTTTGATCATACTCATACTTAATAATATTAATGAAAATTAAATGAAAAAATTGAAACCAACCATCTTGTCGTACAAATGCTCCACCACACCATAAAAATTAACAAAACAACACCAAAAAAACCACACATTAACATATAAATATCCAAAACTCATGGACCCTAAAACCTCATTTTATGAGCCCTAAAATCCCACATCATAATGACCAAAAGTCCTAGAAACACATACACCTTATGATGCATCCATAATGTCAGCATAAAGCTATAAATCATGAAGACCTCACGCACATAAACATAATGATGAAGTTGGATGACAAAACACTTACTATGGTGATAATATTGGAAAAATATCAACATTTTCCATATTGTGTCGTTGTTCCCAATAGGTCAATAACTTGAAAAATTGTGGTCATCACTAATGCCATTGTAGAAAGACAACAGTCCCCATTTCATCTTTAACATCCCAATTAATTATAGAATATTGCATTCTCATATCTCTAAAAATTTATTAATAATATATAAATTTTATATTAAAGGATATGCTTTGTTCAATAGTGTTCTCAACACGCAACAATGGGTTTCTCTGAAATATTACATTGCAAAAAACACCGAGTTATACCGAAAAATAATACAACAATAATATCTATTTTTAAATAGTTGTTAATGCTTATCCCTTATATTGGCATGAATGAATATAACTAAAAATATTATGATTAAGATTTTTTGTAAATTTTTCTAAATATATCAAATAAATTTAGTAGAATTAAATTGATAATTAATCTGATATTAATCATAAAAATACTATAATATTTTAAAACGTTTTACCGCCATTTGATAGAGAACCCATTTTAAAAATGTTTTTTCCACTTTTATGTATTCTATATGAAAAAAGAAAATTCTTCTTTGGAAAAGGATAATCAAAATTTACCTTAGTTTAAATTTTGGTATTTCTCTGAAGAAATTCAAATTTCAATGAATAGTGAAAATACTGTATTTTAATTAAAACCTGCCTTTTCATCTAAATTATTTATATAGTTATGTTATCCTTTTAGGTGAATTTTTAGAGTAATTGTATTAGTTCCATATCATTTAATCCAATGTTGGTCATCAGATGTAATTACACATTCAAATTGGAAAAAACATATGTCAATCTTTTGATACTTTTCACTTTTTAAAAACCTGTATTCAGGGTTTAACAAAAGGTAATTAATTTTAAATTATCTATCGAAACATCATTATTTTTAATTTAGACAAATGTATTACATATTTTGAATCATATGTTCTAAATCATTTAAAAATGATCCATTTATTTTTGGATAATATAAATAGTTACTTAATAATAATTTATATTTACCATTGTTAATGGGTAAAATAGGTAAATAAGGGTAAAAAATAATATTATAGTTATATAAAACTACTTTAATATGTGTCCTAATATTATTTTAGGAGTCATGGATGTACAAATAAACCCATTGGTAGAAATGTTTTCATTTGGGATCCATTTTTTGTGATAATGACATGTTGTAATAATTAATTTAATGTAATGTGAAATATAACATAAACATGTATCTTCCCAATAAAAAAAATATAGGGTAATATAACTAATATCATTGTCTATAAATAGTTATTAAATAAATATTTTTATTCATCCTTGTATTTTCTTTATAATATTTATAAATGAAATAAATAAATATTTTTATGCCCCAATGATGATGCAATGAATACTTTTTAATGAGAGAATAAAATAATGGATATTATAAAAATTAAAATATATTTAATTTGAATATATTGATTCTATCCATGAATTTTTTGGATGATTTTGACGTGTTATAGTTGAGTTAATGTAGTTTTTTTCGAATAAATCATATTTTTATGTCTTTAACAAAAATCAATTACTAAATCGTGTCAAAATTAAAATAACCATGTTTTTAAAACAAATAATATTTATATAAGTGATATAATAGTCATAAAAATTGATGAATTCTCCAAATGACTTAGATAATGTTACTAATTTCAATAACATTTTACTTGAGGTTCTCTTTTCATCTTATAGTAACTATATTAACAATATTTTGGAAAAATAATAAATGACATGGTAAGAGTTAATTTATTTAACTAAGTATTAAAGGAAAAATGTTTCGGTGGAAATTGTTATATAAACTAGCCTAAAACCTATTGTTTTAAAGTATTTAGACCCATACTTATTTTATCCTAGAATTATTTCACTTTATTGATATTAAAAATTGAAAATAAATTTATAATAAAATAATATTTCAAGACATTCCTAATGTGCCCCTCCTCCCTCATATAAAATTCCAACACCTATACCCACTTAATCACCAATCACTACCCCCATGTCTCTTCCAATGTCTTATCAGGCTCAAAATATCCCTCCCATTACTTCTATAATCCTTACCTTGGTCATAATTCAATTCAACAAGGCCTTTTGTATCAAATCAAATAATAGTCACTCGATTTTGAGGAAACGTCTTGTCTTAAACTCATTTCCTTTATTTTTCTTCCCCAATCCATAATTTATTCTTATCTTGTGACTAAATATAAGCACCAATATCCTCAATATTTTTTTTATTTTTTTATTCTATTGTTTTGACCTACAATTACACACACCTCCATCTAATTGATATAGAACATACGGTTTCAATGTACGTTGAACTACTATTTCACGAAACGAGAATTGTTTAATTTTATTACACCACTTATCATTGTGGAAATAATGAGGGAACTGTATTTCTATATGATGCATATTATATTTATATTGTCCCAATTCATTTTTATATTTTATTTTCAACATTCCTTTATGATTTCTGTAATGTGTAAATACGATAATTTCATTTCAGGAAGTGTGGAAAACTACCCCCAGAATGTGATATGACTCATTCATAACATCCAGGGAACATATAAAGGATGATGTTAATGATCTTATATAAAATATATAACATATATATTGTACTAGAATTATAATATACCTATATATCATTTAGTTTTCATTCCATTAAAATTAAAATGAAATGAATGTATTGTTCTTGTGTACGTTTGTCCTACCATCCCCATTAACGGTGCATTTAATTTCATATTTCAAAATGTAAAAGAATATTATAAATTAAAATATATTATATTCATGAAATTTAAATCATGAATATCATTCTGTAGAAAAATATATTTTGACCATAAGGAATTGTTTCATCAAAATAATTTCATTTTTGACTCATGTACGCTCATCGAAAAAATGTCCAATTAAAAATCAAATAATTACTAATGTATATCACATGGTAATAAATAATATAAAATGACTATTAAATATGAAAAATTTTATGAAGAAATTAGAAGTTAACCTATTATAATTATTCATGAATATAAATGATTAATATGACAAGTCATATTGGAGTTAAAGGGAAATCATAATTCAATCTCATTTCATTAAGTTAAATATCAATGTCATTGTTTTTTTACAATACTATGTGTGAATGAATAATGATTTTTTCACAATGAATATCTAATTATATTCGTTTTATTTATAATTTTCACACATAATTTGGTTATTGGTTTTTCATTTATCTAAGAGTACGATCTTTATAAGGGACTTCATCTCAATCTACATACATTGAGAAATATATTTATTTAAACAAGAATTATTTTTATATGGTATATAATGACCCCAATTTGAATTTTAATAACATAGAATAGATTTAAAAATGTATATTTTATGTGAATCATTTTTTTAAATAAAAAAATGAATGTTTCTTTTTAACATACTCATTGACAACAACCTTTATGTCCCTACAAGAATTATTTGATATTTTTCTTCCTCTATAATATCAAATGTTTTTAAAATAAAATTAAATACTTTATATGCTTGTTTTTGTATTTTTTGTTTTTAAAATGGTATTTATAAAGGATTTATTATGTCAATATCATGAAATGGTCTATTTTAATTAAAATATTGAATTGTTATTATTCCATTATGCTGGTTTTATATGTTATGATTATTTTATAGTTATTGGGTATTGTTTATGTATACGGGTGGTTCTGTGATAAACTGAGGGCAGTTGAGCCAATGATTACTCTCCAATGCATTGGGTAACATGATAAAGATAAACGTTAAGGTTTATCATAAGAGATTTAGGAAATATACAGTGACGGTTATTCTAAGAATAACCATAAAGGTTACACGCTATGTATCTGTGAAAGCTACAATGTATGTATGATTTAGATTACACATGTTACCTTTATGTTCTATGATTTATGGGAAGTTTTGTTAGAATCTTATGATTATAATATTTAAGATAAATAATTTATGTTGTATGAGAGAAATGTATGATTTTTTGAAATTTTTTTCATAAGATATAAATATTTATAGACTAATGGTTTTATTACATATTTTCTTCTATACTGATATTTTTATGCTCCTCCTATGTTTTTGAAATGTTTTCCATAGGTTATATTGATTTTTATGATAAATGAAGAAGTAAATAATATTTTTATCAAGGAAAAGAAATCATATTTTGTTAAATAGATTCCTTTGGTGGAAAATTGGATACATAGTGTAATTATCTACATGTAATGTCTATGTCTATTATGTAATTGTTATGTCATAATTATCTAAAACTCTAAACATGAAAATATCATCAATGTGAATTCAACACATAACTCAAGATTATATAATGTTTATTGTTGGAGACTTATATCATTAGCATGAGTTTCTCACTCTCTGCGTCCCATAGCATAGAAATCATGTGATCTCCAAGGATGTCACCCCTGATGGTGTTTCACACCACAACCAATTTTTTAACATCCACTAGTGTCAACCAACATGCCAAAAGAAATTTTCCCAAATAAAATACATAATAACTCATGACGTCCCAACCCAGGTCCACCAAAATTTAGGGCCCGATAACCAGTGCACCAAATTTTAACATGCATTTCTATTTCTATCACCAAAGGATACTATATCCAAACCCTCACCTTAGAGTCCCTTGATGTGTCCCATAGTTATGAGTCGCCTACATCCACAAATCACAACCAGAGACAACATTGTGAGAAAATACAACCTTAAAATGCACCAATCGAATATCATCATCACATAAGGTCGTCATCACCCTAGTCATCGACACTCCTCCTAAGGGAGAAAAATCTCACCAGTTTTCATAATGGTCAACCATCAATATCCCACCACTGGGATCCCAAATCTAGTGTCATCATGCCCATATGATGGGTCACCACTGATTATAAACCTATCAACACAGTAATGAAAGAAAACAGACAATAAATCCCCACCATCATCATTATCGTGGTCATATCACCAAGTTTCTTGATACCAAATTAAAAACACCAATATTTTAAATTAGTTTCCAATTAAAAAATTAATACAACTATAAAATTTATAAATTTAAAATAGCAAAATATAAATTAAAAAATTTATAAAAATCCATCCAATGATAAAAAATAATTATTTTAATATAACAATATAAAAAAACATCATAAAAATTCAGGTTCTGTTATAAATAACTGAAGACTGCAAAAATATAAATAATTTATTTTTTGTTTAAATTATTCAATAAATAAAGATAATCATTTTTTTATTTACATCCAAAACTCAAATTGAAAATAATTAATAATGAAATATAGAATGAAAAATAAAAACCAAAAAAGATAAAAACATCCAAAAAAATATAGTATATATTATGAAAAATTAAAAATAATCATGAATGAAAATATTATATTAATAAAAGAAAATTAATAAATATCTCTATTTAAAGAAAATTATAGAAAATAGAAGAAATATTATTATCTAATATAAATAAAAAATGAATAATTAATATATTTTATTTTTCATTATATATAATTGAAACAGAATAAATAAAAACTTGATTTTGGAGGAAATGATAATAAGATAAGAAAATTTATTTTTAATTAAAATTAATATATAAAAAATATACAAAATATGTTCTTGGTAAAAAATATAAATAATAAAATGAAAATTATTTATATTTAAATAAATGAAATGAAAATTATATAAAATTTTCCTCAATAAAAAAATTATAAATAAATATAAAATGAAATCAATAAATATAAAATAATAATAACACATAATAAAAATATTAAAAAATTATAAAAATAAGTAAAAAATAATTTTTATTCCCAATACATTTTAAAAATCAACAAAATATATGTTCGTTAAGAAATTTTTATTTATTAAGAATAAAATACAATATAATCAATAATATCTTATCCTAATAATAAAAAAAATATGTAGAAAAAATAACTAAAATATTAAAATAATACATAAATAAATAATATAAAACATGTAAAGGTCAATATTTTATATTGTTTTTTAATATTTTAATAAGTTTTTTATATATAAACATTTTATTTAATTAAAATGTAATATAAAAAATTAAATAAAGATTAAATGTAAAAGTAATATTTATCAATTTCATTTACAAGACAATCAGTATAAACATTATACTAATAATTATTATTTACAACCAAAATGTTCTCTCATTTTTTATAAATTTATTAGAAATTAGATTTTTTTAAATTTTTTAGTAATTGATTTTAACAATGTAAATATTATAATTATAAATTTTTATTTTATTTAATTAAATAATATTATCACACATAAATTATTTTATATAAATGATAATTTTTTTAAAATTTATTATTTTTGTAATTTTTTTGGACCAAAGGGTTTAGATAAGTGATTAGTGGCACCTTTTGTAGGCTTAAATCACGGTGCTGTATAATTTATAAAATTTTCTTTTTTACCCTAGCCCATTTTCGGATCTTATCCCGATGTGAATAAGGACACATTCAATTTCCGCTTCCATCAATCAAATCCTTATAGAATAACAATTTTAAATGAAACAATTAAATCTAATAATATTTAAGTATTTTTTATTTGTTTTCCTACATTATGATACATCCACAGAGCATACACATGCTGATATATCAATTTACCAAATTCCAAAATCAAATCATTATCTTTAGTGGATATATGTTTTTTATTGTGTTCCATCTATACCAATGTCCACTACCTTAAAAAGTTTTAACACCGACACACTATGACATTCTCTATATTGTGCACTACTTTGAGAAGATTTTAAAAGTTTTTAGACATGATATTCTCTTCCAAATATGAATGTAATGTTGATGTGAAGTGAATCATACCTCCATATTTTATTCTCCCTAAACTCTAATTGTATATATATCTTACCAATTGAAGATTAGAATAAATATTTTATGATTGTATTAAATCCACTTTGTACCTACGAATACCACAAAAATGATTGGTCAATTCTAGATAAAAATTATTTTACACTAAAATTTTTCTTTTTTAACATTATATATTTTTCTACAATAAACGAAATATGACAATGGATCTCAATACCCATCAAGATTTGTTCCTCACATCAAATATATCAATTTATAGTAATATATCAAAAATTTGTTCCCTCTAAAACCAAATTTTTATATGTGTTATTATTCTCTTATCGGCTTCTTTCCATTATAGAAAAGTTTATTTTTCAGTTTTATTATCTAATTTCTTGAACTTGCACAGTAGGTTTTATATGATCATCCACATAAGTAACACTTTAATTAATGGTTTATAGTAATTTCCCTTTCTATAATTCTTTATGATTAATCCATGAGTACCAGATGTTTAAATGTAGTGAAATACATCTAAAAGAGTTGAGTATATCTCTGAAATGTTGTGTCATATATCCCAATTTTAAAATTCACTTTGAATTTAAAAAATATTCTACAATTCACTAGATCATGTCATTATGTTATCCTTTACATTGTTATATCCTTAAAATATATATAGATTTTTCCATGTGGTCCTCCCATCTAAAAAAGGGTCATCATGGTGGTTTCAAGGATATATTCAGTGGTGTAAACCACTACTAAATATTATCCATTTATATTTATGACAACCTTGTTTAATGCTGTCTAGATGTAAATAATTTTTTTAAATTGATAGTAATTATATAGAACTATTGTAGAGCATCAATTTAGGGGTGGTTTAAAAAACCTTATATCCTTTTTCTAAGAGTGAAATTAAGCTCTCTAATTTTCTTTATATAACGACAGTTAGAACCACAACTAATTCTTTTAATAGTGATTTTACTGATTTTTGTTTTTCTACCATTATTAGAGGAATATTAAACCACTGTATAAAATTTTTGTAATGTTTTTAATTAATATATCTAATTTTAATTATATAAATATTTTACAACCACCACTAATTCATTTCCATGATTTTTTTTTCATATTTCATATTATTAGAAGTAGTAATTTAGTGCTTAGTGGTGGTTTTAATAACTACTAATTGAGAAATGATGTATTGAGAATATTAGTGGTGATTTATGATGTGAAAGAAAATTAAATAAATTAAAATATATGGACTTTCAATTCAGTGATCCATACCAAAAATTCAAAACACACAATAAGAAAAACATATGAGGAAATAGTGATTTGAACATTGTAAAAAATTAATATATATTACAACATTTAATTAACTTAAAACATACTAAATAATTCTTATAGGTATTAAAATATCCTATCAATTGATTCAAATTCCATAAATACATAAATATTTATCAGCATAAATCAGATATAACATCGCAAACAATCATGTATTTCAACTATATCATTTTAGGAAGGTGTGTTTAGATATGTAAGCCTACACAATTTTTGTCTCCATTACTTATAGGGTGATATATTTGATTAAATCTGAGAATTCACCTAATTTTGGACTCCTAAGTCCATCAGAGTATTCCTATGGGATTCATGTGGGGGGTAGTAAGATCCTTCCTAATGATTACTATAGGAATATTACCAAAGACTTGTTCTAAGATAGTAGGGCTATGAGCTTGCTTACTGGTTCCTGCCAGAGTATGCTAGTCAAAATCCTTAGCAAGAGTGAGGATATGGGCCCTATCATGGACATCAAATTCCTTTTTACTACGATGATTCTTCCTTTCATACCATGCATGAGTGTTAGAGGTGGTTTTGTGTCGAATGATTCCCTCATTAGGTGATTGGTGGGTACTAGCCAAGTTGTGTAGAAAGTCGAGGTTTACAGGTGCCCTCCTCAGAAACACCTGAATAAAAAGGGTGCCATATTCATCCTCCCAGTCTGCCTTCATCAGATATAGAAGGCTGATGTTTTTATTATCTAGGGATAAGCTCCCAAAGAGGATATTCATAAGAATGTGGGATACTATATTTGTAGTAACCATTTCTTGGCGATGCAGATTTACTGGATATGTTGCTTAGAGAATCTCACAGGTAGCATCGATGGTCGTGGTTGTACGATGTAGTTGGTATTCTAGGGCCATTATATTTTCCACTTATCATTAGTGTTGTCAAGTCTGTGAGATAGTTTTATGACCCATGGGGGTCACAGTAGTAGATGATTTATTGATGTGAATGTTAAATGGTGAATACATTTTCTTAGGTTGGAAGTCTATCGGTGAGAGTAGTAAATACAATAATGCAGACAAAATGGAATAAAAGTACTATGTAGTTCAATATCATAGGCATGGAAACACACAATTAGATATGAAAAGTTAAAATAATTGTCATCTACTCCCTTTCTAACCATTCTACTCAGATAGACATTTCAGTGCAAAGATGCACTTACAAGAATCCCAGTTTATACTGGTCTTAAAACATTATTTGTATGAATATTCATAAAAAACTAAGGCTAGAGATTCAAATCAAGCATATCAATGATTATTTTATGTAGAGAGTAAAAAAAATGGCTCGATAGATTATAACCCACTCATTTTGTATTTATATAGATTCATGTCGGTTTCACCATTTTTGTTTCATCAGGTTTGTATAAGGAAGTGGGATGGGCTCCCCCGTTGATAGTATGATTGAGGGATACATTAAGGCATCAATTAATCAAACTCTTTAGATTTACCATATGTTTCTTCTTCCCTAGAAACGCCAAATGGTTCCCCCATCCATAGCAGTGTATGGAACATCTTTTCAAAGGCTGATGCTCATCTATTTTTTTAGGCCCATCAAATCTTGGGGACTCCGAGTAGTTAATAGGATGGGAGGTCTGTCTCCTCACACCCTTTTGGTGGGAATTATTTCCTACTCTAGTTTTCTAATATAGATTTAATATATGTTTTTTAGTCACTTGTTAATCCTGATATGATACTGGTTACCCTATTGAAAAGACTATATGTTAATTTTATTTCATATAAAAAAGTTAGGGATATATTTAGTGAATCCATTTTTATATATCCAAGGTTCATCATTATTTTTTGAAAATGAGCAATTTATTATATGAGGAATCCATATAATAAAGTTCTCAAAATATGCTTCCATGTTTAGATATAGTTACAAACCCAAGGAGGGGTTTAAGCCATTATGAGGTGTCCTATGTGTACTGGTTATTGTAGGAATCATAATCCACATAATGTTTTGGTCCCATACAGTTTAATGTCTTGTGGTGAGGACATTTTTTCGTGTACTAATACAAAATGTATTTGAGCATAAATACTGACAGGGTTTTCTAGGTATCCCAAGTATAGAGAGAATCATAGTTTTCGTAGTTCATTCTTATAGGGATAATGTGTTGGGTTTTACATTTTAATTATAGATACCCATTGTGTATATGATATGATTACCTCAACTCCCTAAGATTACATTAGATATTATTTTTTCTTGAAACATAATATGGTGAATGAACATTTCATTGCTTATGATGCATCACTTATTCACCATGACTGCCTTGAAATTATGTTCCATGGGACTCAGGTCTCAGAGATACATATTTTACATATCCTAGTTATGGATGTAATTAGATTCATCATAGTTTGGAGGCACTCTTAGCCCACTAATGAATGAGTTAGGTTGATAATCTACTAAGACTGATTGATTCCGGCTGGTTGAGATGTCATAGTCATGAAAATACATACACAAAAGTGGGTGTTAATTTGTGCTCAGACAATAAGAATACATCCTATGTATCCTAGTTATGGTAGGATTAAAAGTCATCGAAGTTTAGTTTTTTTTGGGACATACACACTAAGGCTTCCATATACCATTATGGGGATATATAGTGTCAATCATTTGATCATTTCAAATAATTAAACCCACATAAGTCTTGCTCATTATGATAAACAAGGGATTGAAAGTAATCAATTTTATTTTTTTGAATAATGGACTTTGATTCTAGGATTTCCCAGGATGATCAATATGGTTTCTGATCCTAAAGGAGGGTTAGACACATACCTTGGATATGGTAGGAATTAGTATCTTCATAAGTGCCTTTTTTCAGTACTTATACAATGATGTTTCTTTATCCCATTACAAATGTTTACATTTCCTAATGAGGTTTTCGTTGCATCCACATAAGACCATGTGATCTATGATTATGTTGTGAAATAGGGGGGATAAAAAGATCATCCCCTTGGTGCACAAATTTGGATCTTGTGCTTTAGAGCAGTCCTTGGGGTGTTTCGTTTAGAGTTCAGACCTTAAGGGGTCCTATGTATCTCGATTATGGAAGGATTGATATTTATCTTAGTTCATATTATAATGGGGCTTACTCAATAAGGATGTCATATTAACATGTCCTAAATGTTTATAATGTGTCGCATGAACCAGTTGGATGGTCTTAAGAGCCATCACATGACCTAACATGAAGCATATTGTGGTTTTTTCAAGAGAGAATGTGATACAGTTTGAAGGGTGTCGTGTATATTGGATGACACCATCTAAGAGATTTTGCAAGACTCAGATGACATGTCTGGAGGACATTTCAAATCCAAGAAGGCCTCCCCTTATGGTGTTGTGTAATATTTGTTATCATGTCCATATACTTTTGTGAGACTCCACTGATATGAGAAAACACCATTATATGAGTGTGGTGATGTATCCGAAGGATGTCACAAGTCTTGGGTGAGATACCCATCAGGTTTCGCGAGATCAAAGTAGTGTCTGTAGAGGGAACTATGTGAGTTTCTCCATCATTACATGAGTATTTCTCATATCCCATATGTCTTTATGAAGGAGTGTCGTAATATCAAGGTGAAATGGCTTAGTGTTTTTGTGCGTCATTGAATGATATAAGAGAATATAACGAGGGTCAATGAGTATTTCCTTTTCTCTTGCCTCCACCATTGACATTGGTTATAAGGCATGCATTTCAAATTCCAAGGTACTATTTAGTGTTTATTTTTCATGAGTCTTGCATTATATAGTGGGATTTCAGAATGTTTTCTGCATAACATACTAGAGATCATCCGCATGATCTAATAATGTTCACTTGAATTACTATATACATAGCACATGATTAATCCGACTTCCTGTAGGTATATTCCCAAACTGAATGTTGGATGGTTTCATGACCTACTACATCATGATGTCTCTAGAAGCCAACAGTCACATTCTCTAGAGTCTTAGCATCCATTATCCATAGTAGCAGTCAGAGTCCAACCATTTTTTCATTATGGATTATGGAATATAATGTCATCTCCACCCCTATTGTTTGGCACGTGGTGTATCATGTCTATCTTCCATCCAAGGTGTAGTCAGCGAAGGGGTATTATGCAACGCATCTTCACGAGTAACTGTCAAGGACGAATCCGAGTGTGTTTCCTAATTTTTAGCGACCACAAGTCTCTTCCATAAAAGGGCCTTTTATTGGATTATATCCAATTAATGAGGACTTGATTGAATATTTGGATGCGTAGAAGAAATTCCATATTATCAGGGTGACATGTTCAATGACCATCGTATGATACACTTTTTTATTGGATGACACTTGTGAGACCTTTGGTGATTGGTTTTGAGGTCTCACAAGACATGGATGGTTGGTCCAGGGGTGTCACAAGACCACCCAGCAGGTGATTTGGGTGGGTTTCATGTGATTCAGGGACAACGGACACCTCTCACCTCTTCCCCTTCAACCACCATTTTTCTATATGAAAATGTTTGGGTTTCATGAGTGATTTCATGTGTGTTGCATAGGGAACTTCATTTAATTTATGGTGAAGTGTTTCATAACCTATCTGGGTTATATGGGGGTGTGTGTGCAGCCCATGTAAAAAATATGTGTTTTTCCATCAAGCACCATGTAGTTTCTTAGATAAATTAACATGGTGAGGATGAAAAGCCAAAAGTATTTTGTTAGGTGAGGAAGACATGTCTCCTAGGTCATGTGGAATCACGCAAGTAGACATGGGAGGATGGTGTGTGTCCTTCAGTGTCCAAAAACACAACTCACCTCAATCACAATATCTCTGTCATTCTATCCTACAATGTTTCAGTGTCCTTACCAGTTTTCCTAGATGTCCCCAAGAGAATTTATTCTTTCCATGGATGATATGGCGTGCGAGGTTCATGAAAACTGGGGGTATCAACATTTTATATTGTCTCTCCTTATTTCAAGAGGCTTTTGGGTGGTTTTTCAGGCACCTTCCACTGTCGAACCCCATGTCATGAGGGAGCAATTTCGGTTGTTTTGGGAGCCTTCGTGAGAGCAAAATAAATTTTTAAAGGGGACTCCATGTGACTTCCAATGGGATATGCACCACGTGTGGAGCCTTTGTGTGACATTTAAATGGTCATGCGATCATGATTCCTTCATAGGCTCATGCGATCTGTAGGTGTCATCCATCATCCCCTTACTTTTCTTTTGTAGGGAAATTAATACCCATATCATGGTATTTCATTATTTTTTTTTTTGGATTCCTATCTGGTGGTAATCAACATCGATGTATTTCAATAGGTGTATGTATATATTTGGTCATTTTTGTCATTTTTGTGTTCATTTCATTTAAATATTTATATTTATATATACTTATATATTTATTTATAGGAATAATTTAAAGGTAATGCAAGACTATATACAGAACAATAAATTCAAAGGGTTGTAACTTTAGATAAAATTATATTATTCTTGAAATATTTTAAAGATATAAATTTTTTTTGAGAGGTGTTTATAATATCCCAATGGTAGCTGATGTATGTAGCAGCACAAGGAGTATGGAGCTTTTGAATAACAATATCATTGATCTTGTAACTAGATATCATTTTGGAACCAACACATTGCATGATTTTTTCCATTTAATACTTAACATACATCATTATGTATAAAAAATTTATTGAAAATTTTTACTTATATTTGTTTTTTGTTAGGTTCCATTATAAAATGTGTGTAGAAAATGAAAAAACTGATTCATATGGATTTATAGACCATCATTTCAATTCACATGAATCACAAACTATGACTATAGAAGAATGAATAGTTTATAATACTAAAAGACGTGAACATAATATAATTACTTAGTGCTAGATGTTTCTTTATCTTGAGATGTTTAAAACAAAAATCTCAAAAGGTGTTATTTATATTTTAACATAATTACTACTATAAATAAATTTTATTTTATATCATTGTCCATTAGATGTTTTGTATTTTTTTGATGACAGAAGACACTCTACTAACTATGCTATATCTATATGGAAATGAGCGAGTAAATTTTAAGAATCAATTAGAATTTTATGTTTTAAATTTTTAAGAGTTTTATATTTTATAATTAATTTAAAATTTATTTCATTCACTTTATTTTCTAATAGGGGATTTAATTTATTTCAATAAATAATAAAAAATAGAGCATAAAGGTATAATATATAAAACTAAAGGTGATATTTCAATTATAATTAGTTCATTATATATATAATAATTAATATTGTTATTTTGAATTGAAAAATACATTTTAAAAAAACATTGACAAATAGAAAGGTGTAAAAGAATATCGATATTATGTGTTATGATTTATATATGAAATAATTTCAACTAGGATAGTTATGATGTTGTAGAAGGATAGATTTCTATAGAAACTATTCCTAATTAATTAATTTGTTTTATTCATACAACATTTTTAATGAATTAATTTTAATTTGACACTTTGTTATAACCGTCAACCGTAGAGTGTATAAGATCTCACAAACTATTAATTTTAGAAGAAAAAATACTTCCATAGGTTTGGTTCAATTTTATTTTATTTTTAGTTAATTTTGTAAATTTGAATGTTTTAATTATAAATATGTTTTTTATAATTGTATTTTTCTAATTCTAGTTGTCTGCGATTTGTTTTTTATTTTGATTGACTATAGAGAGAATAGATTAAATGAAGTTGTTCTATTTTAAAATTCCACATCTATTATTTTATAATTGATGTTAAAAACCTATATATATGTTTTTGGATATCTATTTGTTAGAAAAATTATAAAAAACAGGTTTTTAAGTTGGTTATTAAATAATAGACATAAAAACCCCCTCATCTAGAATCTTCTACACATCGGTTATATAAGAACTAAGGTTTAAGAGGCTTTTTTTACTTTGGACAATAAATATCTGAAGTAGAAAAACATTTTATATATTGTTTATTCATGTCGATTATCTAATAAATGATGCCAAAACACTATTTTCTACGTCGCTTTTTGGATAACCAATGTGATGAAGAACTTATCATTGAGTTTTATTAAATTAGTTATTTTTATAACCAATTTGTAAAATGTTTTTCTATATCCATTCCTAATAAATAGACATGAAAAACCAAATCCAATATTCATTTACAAGATTCATTTTTTATGAAATATTAATTACATATTTGAATCTTCTCTTTTAAGGATTTCGACTAATAAACAACATAAAAATAAAAAACTCCAATGTTAAAAACTATTTATAAACTAGTGAATTCCTCTTCAATACATTTTTCTCTTGAAAAATGATCTAATAAAACTACCTCCAGTCACTCAAGCTTTCAAATATCAAGTTCGTCAGTTGCAAGACTTTACTCCTACTTTGGCACAATTCATGGAGAACAAAGATGATTTCGAAAAGGCTATGCAATATGGTGCAGAAGTTATTCAGAATTTCATAAATCTTTTGAAGCCTTATCTGAATGCCCAAGCCACTGCCATTGTGCTTACTACTGCTGACCCTCTCCCTGCCTCTGATGTAGCTCCAAATCAGCTCTTTGTTGCTCAGGCACTCTCTCAACTACGGCCAGTTCCTCAGAAATCTTCTCAACCAGCTACTGCTGATACTCAACAACAAACCTCCGTAGCACCTTCCCCTACACCTGCCAGAGTTGTCCTACCACCTCTTCAGATTCGCCCAGAACAGCCTGCCTCCAAGTCTTCCAACTTACCCTCTATTGATCCCAAAGACAAAGGAAAATCCCCTTTGTATTCCCAGAAATAGTTGTGTATTGTTTTTGATCGGGTGAACTTTGTGTTGGTAATAATCTTCTGTACTTTATAAAATATTTTTATTCTCTTTGTCTCTATTCTCTATGCTTTTTTTTACTCTCTTATTTGTATCTTTTCCCTTCTTTTTGATTATCACAAAGGGGGACAAGGATATATATATGGGGGAGATCAATCTCTATGGGGGAGATCAATATCTAAGGGGGAGTTTAATATCTATGAGGGAGATTTATTTTCAGGGGGAGATTTAAATCTCATTATGTTTTTATTATTGATTTTTTTTGATTTGTGATTATCAAAAAGGGGGAGATTGTTGAGCCCTCTGGAAGATTGCTGAATTCATTCCTATGATTGTTGTTTTAATAATCAAAAATCGCTATTATTTAATCTGGTTGGATTTCTCATAAACTTAATCACAATCTATTAGTGAATCCGCTATCATGTTTTATCTATGTTTTTATTGATTTACAAGTATTTTGGAAGTCTTCTGGATCAAACAAACAACGGTCGCACCGATCCAATATCAAGACAACGGTCGCACCGATCCAATATCAAGACAACGGTCGCACCGATCCAATATCAAGACAACGGTCGCACCAATCCAATATCAAAACAACAGTCGCACCGATCCAATATCAAGACAACGGTCGCACCGATCCAATATCAAGACAACGGTCGCACCGATCCAATATCAAGACAACGGTCGCACCGATCCAATATCAATACAACGGTCACACCGATCCAATATAAAATAGACAACGATCGCACCGATCCAATATCAAGAGAACGGTCGCACCGATCCAATATCAAGACAACGGTCGCACCGATGATGATCAATCTGAGTCACTGATGCTGATCAATCTGACTCCCCGATACCGATCAATCTGACTCACCAATGCTGATCAATCTGAGCCACTGATGCTGATCAATCTGAGTCACCGATGCTGATCAATCTAACTCACCGATACCGATCAATCTGACTCACCGATGCTGATCAATCTGAGTCACCGATGCTGATCAATATAAGCCACCGATGCTGATCAATCAGACTCACCGATACCTATCAATCTGACTCACCGATACAGATCAATCTGAGTCACCGATGCTGATCAATCTGAGTCACCGATGCCGATCAATCTGACTCACCGATACTGATCAATCTGAGCCACCGATGCTGATCAATCTGACTCACCGATACCGATCGATCTGAGTCACCGATGCTGATCAATCTGAGTCACTGATGCTGATCAATCTGACTCACCAATGTCGATCAATCTGAGTCACCGATGCTGATAAATCTGACTCACCGATGCTGATCGAATGATACACTGATGCAAATGAGTCACTGATCAAATAACACACTGATGCTAATCATCTGAGTCACCGGTCAGGACACACCGATGTCTAGCCACCGATGCTGATGACCTACCGTTCACTTGAACTCATCGATAGTCATAAACAATTGTTTCAATTTCTTTATCTTTCTCTTTATTTAATCTAACTGACGGTCATATCAGGTATATTTTAATGCTCTGTCAATTAATTAATAAATGTTTTCGGGTGTCAGGAAACAGTACCTCGTACCTGCGGAAAGGAAACCTTTTCTTTCTTTCGAAGCACGTGACATAAATACAAGAAGACTCTGCTACTGGAAACACATAGAAGAATACGGAGAAGAAAATAGAGAAGCAAACAAAAGAAGAATAAAGAGGAGGAAGAACCAAGCAGAATAGAAGATACATATCAAGAGATTACACAGAACCTCATACACAATCAAGCCTACTCAAGAAGAGTTCTGTGCATACAATAGAACATTGAAGAACTTCATCGACTACATCTCACTGCCTGTGAACCTGAAGCATACGACACTCTGCTTCTCAAACAAAACGAGAAGAGGACTCAGAATTACTTCTTCTCAAATCAAAATGAGTCCAGAGCTGCACTGAAATCACCAGAGCCATTTTTAAACTCTACATCTCTGCTCTGTGATTCATTTATTCTACATTTTGAGTAGTGTGTGTTATCTGCTGTATTAAATACACACACTAACTCATGTACTTTAACTGGAGGATCTGTAAATCCTCAGTAAACCTTTCTATACTTCATTTCCCACTGTGGAGAGTGGTATAGGTCGTGTGTGACCTGGACAGCTGGTTGCTGTTGTTTTGTTTCCCACGAATAACAGTGGTAGAGTTCTTGGACCTGGACAGTTGTAAACTGTTGAACCCCGATCCAGGGTGTGGATCATCTTTATATAAACTTTTGAGAGGACTAAGTCTCGGCTTGAGACTGAACCGCTTGGTTAACTCCTCTGTGTCTTTAGTTAAAGTTTATATCCATACTATATATATTTATTTCATATTCCGCTGCTCTTACTTTGAAATATAATTTATTTTCAAAGCTGCTTTGATAGTTAAACTCTCAAGTGTTTATATTTATTGTAAACCAGTAAGTTAGTTTGAAAAGTTAATTTAATCATATGATTAAGTTAACTGATATGATGATTTCAATACATATGCTGAATTTCAAAAATAATTTTTAAAAAAGTGGTAAAAATTAATTATATTATTTTCCCACAAAAGAACAATTTTTTTTGATATAACATATTTTTAATGTGTAAAATAAAATTATTATTAATTGAGTACCAATTTATTTTTAATCATAACTATATATAAATCATTTTTTCCCAAATTTTTCACAAATTTTATAATCCTATTAATACACACAAATCCAATTGATAATCATTAACTGTCAAGTTAAATAATAGTATTCTTATAGTATATAACAGCTCTCTTAAATCTTGTTATTGTGTGTTAAGCTTCATATATTATTCAATATTTTTTAGTGTTACATTTACAATATTTTCAATTAATATATATATCTATTATCTCAATATATAATTAGGTTCACTAACGGGATGATTTACTCAGTAATCACCACTGTGTAATCATTCTTTTAATGTTATTTAGGTAATTCAATGAAAACATATATAGTTATAAACACTGAAATTCATATGTGAATAGCTAATTGATACAACATTATCATTTCATGTTGGTTTATGATATCTGTGTACTTAAAATATAGATACATATTTATATTTATATCCACATTTCACTTTATTCCCAACAAAAAATATTAGTCCTGTATTTTATTAAACATACATGGATGGGTAGCCTACATTGAGTATTGAGAAACATGAACCTGTCGTCTATGGCTGGAAGAAGAAATAAAAATTCAATCCTGAAAAATAAAAAATATCATTTTCATCTATTATCCATCCATATGTGATCTCCCCATCGTTATAGTTTGATCTAATTGAAACAAAACACCCTATCTCTTGTAACCCAAAATCAGTTCTTACTTATTGCATTGGTACAAGATACCAATGGTAACAACATGATAGATAAATCATTAAATTAGTCATTGGAGACTAGATACATATGTGATTTATATATTACATTAGATAAAGTACTAATACATTGAAAAAATTTATTACATACTTGAAGAAAAATCAATTAATAATTTTTCATATCCCAGGGAATGTAAAACATAATTATGGGTTAGCTCGAATGATCAGTAAGGGAAAGCATACTCTCAGATATATCATTAGTAGATGAGTCATAATTAGTATTGGTGTGTATATAATCGAAACACATTCCATTTTAATCAATAATTTTAACATAAATTATATTCATTTATAATTTCAACATATGAATCATCTGGATAGGGAAAAAATAATTATTAACAATGGAAATACATAAATTCATACATTCATGTACATTACATCAAGGTCACGAGAGAGTCATCATGAATCTTATAATCAAGGCCTCTCCCCTAATACATCAATCATAATAAATGGGTAGGTGTAATCCATATACCATTAAAATGCGGAAACCCATTTTTGCACATGATACCTGTCGATGAGATGAGTTACAATCTATATATATGAAAAAATACTCACTTGAACGTCCCATGAATTACTCATATTTTTAATCATCAACCCAATTAAATCTCAAAATTCTTTATCAAGTTACAATTATTGATATAAAACCATGAAGACAGAATATTTACCAAGTCAATTAAGTAATGACTTACATTAACTAATACCATATACAGAAATGATATGTGATTGAAACACATACAATGTAATATAAATTATATTTAATTCCATAATTATGTTTTAAATGTGGACATGAATGATAAAAATAGGGTACCATGTATAATTCATTGTGATAAAAAATTATAAAAAATGATTTAATTGAAAATAAGGTATGAACCATTATTTTTAATGTTGATAAATACCATTGATTCATTATAATTGTTTTTAGTAAAATAAATCCTTCCAAAAAGAAACTACAATTAATAAATTAAAATTAAATTCCCCACATCTTCATTTTAGAAAAAAGTTATACATCACATTTCATAATTATTGTCATTCCTTTAGGGAAATAAGGTCCTTTAATTTTGATTTCATTTTTAATAAAAATTATCAAATAACGAGAAAAATAATTTTTTGAAAAAAATCATGAAAGAAATGATGGAATATTGACAATGTATATTTGAGGAAATGGTGGGAAAGGGTTTTCAACATGTATATGTTAAAAAATATTATTTTTTTACTTTTCTAAAATGTTAAAAAAAACCCACAGTGTAAATTTTGATAATATTACATTATATTAATTTATAAATATTGTAAAAAATGGTTGAAAAATAAATTTAAGAACCTTTTTGGTATATATATGAACCCACTTGAAAAATGTAAAAGAACTTCAATACAGATGAAAAGAGTTGTAAAGATTAATTTGAATTTTTTTTTTGAAAATAATGTTCTCTTCCTATAACATACTTGTTCATTAATTATAAAAAATGAGTTGAAATGAAATAAAAATATTAAAACCCCAACATAAACATATGAGAAAAAAATATATGAGCTTTCCAATATTTGGATCATATAAAATTAAAAATGGAAACTTGAACATAAATAATCTCAATATAAAACTAGACTGTAATAATAACCCATTATAGAAAATAGTAACTTTTTAAAAAACCACTTAAAATAAAAGAAGAATTTTTTTTAACCCATTGATATATAGGTAATCATGATTTATAGTTTATAATGGTTAATATGAAAACTATATAATGTAAATTTGGGGCACAATGTTAAACATATCCTATTGAAATGGAAATTTGAAAAAATCACCCTTACCTCATTTGAAACTTGAATTGTATACACTCATAACCTTCAGTATAATAAATTTAAATTTTTTTAACATACATAATAGATGGAAATACATAGGTATCTATAACAACCCAATATTTTCATGATATATTTTCCTTTCATTGGAAGCGTGCGTTACATGCAACACTATGTTTTAATGAAGCATGCTATACTATTAAAATATAATTATTTTAACTTGAATGTTATAACATAGTCATGGAATTAGTGAGTTTGAATTGTAACAAACATATTAGTAAATACAATTATTAATTCATAGTAGATAAATAAATACTTTTTAGTAAATTAATTTTATTATTCAAAAAATATGATTTCTTCAACAATACAATTTTATTTTACTCGATGACAAAACAAATGTAATTAATTTAAAATATTTTAGAAAATTTAATGGAAAAAAATAAATTATATTTTTTAATTCAACATGGAAGTATTATCTTATGATGAATGTTTTATAATATTATATTTTAAAACAAATTAGGAATAGTTAAAAATAATGACTTACATTGAAATATTTTTATTATTTAAAATAATTTTATATTAACATTATTTTTTTTATTAAAATTAATTTTTTTACTAAATTTTCGTTATTCATAATATAATATTGTTATTTCAAATTAATTTTATACATGACTTTTTTTAAAAACATTTTATAATTAAAATGAGCCTATTTGGGAAAAATTTAGTTTCATTTCATTTTTCCAAATTAATATTTAATTAAATTCAACCACTTACATGTTATGAATTTTGATTAATTTATTCCATATTTGGAATTTGGAGTTGAAATTTTTTCAATACAACACTTTTATTTTTGTTCAATATAAATAGAAAAAATTAATAATAATAGTTAGCACAATAATGGGTAAATAAGGTAATTATGATTAAAAATAGTATTATAATGACTATAAAATTACCCTACAAGATGCCAAAATTTTATTATATGAGTAATTATTTTTATAATCGTGTATCTATATAATTGTTTTACATTTTAGGAAACTAGTATTTTATTATTTCCTTTATAGTATTTTATATAAAGAAAAGTCAAACATGCCATAATCTTTAAAAAAAAAGTCAAATATCATTAATATTGTGTTTTCTAGTGGGTATGTTAGACTATAGAAATTTTTTGGAATGATAAAAGATATGTATTCATAATCATAATTTATTAGTAATTATAATTTAAGAAATCATTAACTTAAATATTTTCACAATGTTGATGTCATAATTGTTAAATTAACAAAAAAAAATACAATAAATGATATTGAAATATTAAAATAAATATAATTTTAGATATTTAAGGATTTCCATGAATTATTTAGACAATGAAGATATTTTTAATATATATTAAAATAGGTGGGTCAAATTTTACTAGAGATCTATATATTTTTAATTTCATAGTGATGAAAAGAATCAAAATGGTATAAAATTATTTTCTATGTGGTTAATATTTTAATAAAGTAATTAAAAAACATTAAAATTTTAACAAGTTATAACGGGATAATATATGGTTTAAAATTTCATCCCCTATGATTGTATGGGCCATTTTAAAGAATTTGTAACTAGAATAGTCTTCTTATATTTTAATATTTTTAAGAATTCTAAGTACTCCCTGACCTCAATTAAACAATACAACCCTTCTATAACTTCTGTAAACTACATTGAGAATTAATGATAGACAAAACACTATGTATTTCTCTTTTAAACATACTTATTTAAGTTCATTTGGTTCTATCCCTTCAAAAATACCTAACCATGGTCCATCATGAGATGTTATAATATAGATCCTACATAGAAGAGGTAATTTTATTTACCGTATCATTAAATTTTATTTCTTCATCTACTTACTATTAATATGTTTTATCCATCCTAAATTAATAAATAAAATTTCATCAATATAATGAGATTTTATTACGATTTTGATATAATAATATTCCATATTTTATCCATCCAATGAACAATGGAAGCACCACACATGCCTATGTAATAATTATCATCTCCATGTAATGGTGCAATTCATTTCTAATCATCACATTACATGGATGGTTATAATAAAGCGAATAATGAATATATACAATGTCCCAGATCTAGGTGCCACATAAAGGTGCCCCGAACTCAGTTTCTCCAATAACCTCAAGGGCATTTCCCTAAATTCCAGAGTATTCTGACTAGTAGTGATTGAAAATTTGTGATATTGGGGAAACAATAACCTTCATGGAAAAGTATACATAGTGGAAAGAAGATAGTAAATAATAGAGGAAGCAATAATACAAAATTGAAATAATCAGCGGAAAACTGAAAGTAAAATCAACTGAGGCTATATGATATATAAAATTATGCATGTCATATGTGTATTTGAAAATATACAATTAGGTCATATAGATGTTAATACAGTTAAATTCAACACAAATGAAAAACAAGTAATCTCTAGCAGCATTGCAAGCCTCAGGTTGGTCCCATACTATCAAACACCAACAACAATCATGTACCTGATGAATAAAGGGAACTTTCCTTTATCAATACCGACAATTATATAATCTGTGTGGGGTTGAAAAACATAAAAAAATAGGCTGTGATATGAATCCTTGTCGGGATCCGCCAAATGAAATGTGCCTATCTATTATTGAATATATATAGAAGGTAATATAAAAAAAATTATGAAATAAACTATGAAGTACGTAAAAGTAAGCAATCCTACAATTTATAATTACATTATTTTAACATTTATTATACATCTAGTGAATCATGTAACCTTGGGATCAAGCCAAATCATTGTATACCCTATTTAAAATAACCAAACAGACATCTCATAAGACCATCTAAACAATTAATTAAGACCAAATCCATGCTTGTTCTTTGGCTTTGGAGTCTTTTCACAAACATTCAATTTTTTACAATGACCCATTGAGAATTCTCTCATGGTCGAAACCATATTTTCTAGTAAAATCAATTCATTTATATCATGACCTTCTGGGAAGATCTCATGGTCTAACCCCTTTGGTCAAACATAGCTTCATGAAAAAATAAAAACAACCACCTAGGAAAGCTCTCACGATCTAATCCCTTCTGGTTAAAAAGCATCAAAAAATTTCTCATGGTCTAGAGTAAATAAACCAGATGTCAACTCAGTATTCTAGGTCCAAGGCTCTCATGGACCATTGGAAAAATAAATATCCTGAATATTATATCATTGTAAATAATCTGGAAGCCCCCTTAGTAGTCCTAGTCCAAGGCTATCACAGTAATTTAGAAAAATACAATACGAATCTCGTATCAAAGAATCTCATGTAATCTAAAGCTACTAAATGGATAAAAATTCACAAATCATATAATAGGTATTTCATATAATCAGTTAAACTCTATATAAATCCAACAAGGCATGGAAAATGTGGTTTTCTCAAATGCAACTATGACCAAACGGTCATAACCAATCAAGCAATGGAAACACACCCATGGGGTGTCTCTTAAAAAAGGTATTTAACCTTACGAATAAGACAAAACCCTTAAAAAATTAATCAAACCACAATATGTAAAAAAAAATAGGGTTTAATTTTAAGCCATGAAATACCCAAAACGTGGGCATGCACCCTTTTAGCATATATAATCCCAATACAAACTACGAAATGCACAAACCACCTTCTTAAATGATGTGCAATAAATATACATGAACATCATCCCTTGAATCATCCTAGATTGGTGTATATGTAAAAACTATGAAAAAGTCCCAACCTTGAATATCTCACAAGAGAGGAGGAATTAGGAAGAAATGGTCTACAGATTTTAGGAAGTTACTGGGGTGATTCCAACGCACCTAACATTTCTTAAATGAGATATAGGATTGATAATTGAGACATCGAACATCATCTTTCATACCAAAGTGATCCTTTATGAAACACTGGAATATGATGGTGATTTGGATATGAGATGAAACCCCCATCAAATATATCATATAATAAAAAAATTACACGGTGTATTCTTTAAAACTACACGTCAAGTAGTAGCCTTACCATGCCCCAGCTTATACAGGTCTACTTGGTCACCACATTGAAATGTACTCAACCGTTATATATACAGTACGTGGTGGTGTGTGGATACTTAGTATAAGAAATGTACATGTATGTACATGACGTTTACTCAGAAAAGCCCCATTTATTTTTTTTTCCAAAAAAAAACAACCCAAAATAAATATCCATACCTAAAAATAAGATATGGGTTCCTAAAAATGTTCAATGGAAGAAATTTATCCCTGAAATTCCCTTCCATGGGTGGTGAAGAAGAATCTATGAACAACTTCGGCCACTTTGATCACACATCATCCACCCTCTCCCATGTCTCATCCTACACAAGCCCATGCTCCCATAGAACCCATACTAGATGAATAGATTGGCCAAAGAGTACCTTCATGATTCAATCCACAATATAAATTGGTTGCTCCTCAAAATATGTATCCACATCCAACTCAACCTTCTCTGGTTGAATAACATTATACGGGTCTGAAAACTAATTCTGTAGATGAGAAACATGAAATATGTCAAGCATATCCTGGTACCTCTAAGTTCACTACGACCAATAGGAAACTATCCCCACTCGCTCAAAATCCTCAAATGGCCTGATTCATTTTAGTGAAAGCATCTTATTTCTCCTAATCTTCCTTTCTCCTAACCTCAGTGTTACATGTAAGAAAACATGATCTCTAACCTCAAAATGTAGAGGTCATCTTCGATTACCATCATAAGATTTATACAAATACTGTGAAATATCCATCCTCTTCAAAATCAATTCTACTTGGGAAGTGTAATCCTGGATAGGACGAGTTCCCAACATAGTTTCCTCTTATACCTCCATCCAAAATACTTCTGATTGAAATTTTCTGCCATAGAAATCCTTATAATGTTTCATCTAAATTGTTTCTTGAAAAGTATTATTGTATGAAAATTATATCTGGGGTATGTGTCTCTTCAAAGAGACCCCAAAATCTAGGACGCATGTACACAGCATGTCTTCCAAAACAATAATTGGTCACTCAAACTGGCCATCAGTCTAATGATGGTTAGGTATACTCAGAAGTACATGTGTGCCCAATTTCCTCAGTAGTTCATTCCTTATACGAGAAGTAAACCGAGTGTCTGTATATGAAATGATAGACTGTGAAACCCCCATGCTGACGAACTATCTCCTAGATGTAAAACCTTCCAAGCTCGTAAACACTGAAGGATTATTTAATCGGAATGAAATGTGTAGCCTTCAGGATCCAATCAATATGAACCCAAACTGCATCATTCCCTTGAGCAGACTATGATAAACCTTTCACAAAATCCAACACAACATCATTCCACTTCCACTTGAGATTGGTTAACTATTTTAATATCCCTTCTGATCACTGATTCTCTGCCTCCACCTATTTAAAGGTGGAACATCTCAAAAATAAAACAAGATAAATATATTTTCATACATCTACACCAATAATGATGATGTAGATCTTGATACATATGGGTGACACTATGATGAGTTACCCTTATTAAAGCATGAAAATCTCGCAACAACCCCTCTCGTATGTCTGCTGACACCCATACGCGCACTGAAAACAAAAAACCTCATCCTTTCCAATGGTCCACTCAAAAGTAGGGTTTTAGCTTGACACGCTCTCTAATAGGGCTAGGCCTTAAAATATAAAAGGTTCCACATTCTCACTTGATCGAGTATAGTAGAGGTTACAGATATAAAAGCAAGAAACATCTACCAATGTCTGTCATGCACCTCTAAATGCATCATAGCTAATAGATCCATAAACTACCACTCACTATTGTCCCTTTTAACTAATTGTATCTGAGTCCTTATAGTCAACGCATCTGCTACTTCATTTCGCTTCTTAGGCATATAGGAAATCATAATGTGAAAAAATTTATTATACTAAACCCTCCTTCGCTGTCTCAAATTTAGATATCACTGAGTTCAGATTTATTTGAGTCTTTTGTGGTCAGTGTACACCACAAAATGCTCTCCCAAATGATAATGTCTCTAACATCACAATGAATGAACAATTATAGATAACTTGAGATCATGCATAGGGTAGTTCTTCTCATGTGGCTTCAATAGCCGAGACCCATATGCAACGAATTCTTCCCCTAGAACTTCTCCAAACCCGATACATAATGTGTTGAAGTAAACTGAGTTACTCTTACCTGATTCCATAAAATTTAGTATCAGTTAGGAAGTTAATAGCTCCTACAGCTCCTGAAAGGATGAATCATAGTAATGTATTCATAAGTACTTCTCACCATTCATAGTCAGGCATGTCAGTGGTTCTATTTAGTGTGAGAAGTCATGAATAAAGCATCTATAGTAAATAGACAGCCCTAGAAAACCTTATTCCTCAAATACATTCATAGGATTCCCCCAGGAAACTACTGATCTCACTTTATAGAGGTTTGGGGGCTCAGAGATGTTCTGACACTGTACAGCTTCTCTCGGTCGAACGAGACCTAAAAGAAGATGACTCTGGTGGTCAGGCGCGATCCCGGTTTGTTTAGTAAAAACACAAAGTACATGGTGTGTAATTTTGGAGTACATAGCGTGTACTAGTCTTTTACGTACTCTGCTTTATGTGGTCTCTACATCACCCCACACAACCATGTTTGTTGCCAGGACACAGCCAGCACACGGCCTCATGCAACAACGAAGTACCCGACGCGTACTCATAAAGTACACGACATGTACTTCAAAAATTTCATGAAACTCATCTTTTGTAAAAAAACTCCAGAAAAAGGAAAATCATACATGAAAATAAGGTCCGGGTTCATATAGGCTGATAAATGTGAGACGAGTCTGAGTGATAATGGCGCAATTGAGATATGTGGAAGAAGTCGTGCATGGCCCGATACCTCTCTGGTAACTGCAACCGATAGGCAACCATCCCGACTCTTTCCAGAATCTAAAACGTCTCTACATACCTCGCTGAAAGTTCACCCTATCTCCTGATCCACCTATTTCCCAACCTCAGTGAAACACGGAAGAAGACATGATCCCCAACCAGGAACCCCAAGGGTCATCTGCGGTGATCAACGTTTGATTTCTGACGAGATTGTGCAGTATCCAACCTCTTCTGAATCAATTGGACCTGCTCGGAAGTATCCTAGATGAGGCATGGTCCCAGTAAAGTTACCTTACCTACCTCTAACCAGCATAAGGGTGATCGGAATGTCCTACCATATAAAGTCTCGTATGGTGTCGTCTCAATAGTTTCTTGAAAACCATTATTGTAGCAAAAAATGACCAGGTGTATGTGCTTCTACAAAGAGCCCCCAAAGTCTAGGACGCATGCACACAACATGTCCTCTAGAACCTATATTGTACCATCTGACTGGCCATCGGTCTGAGGGTGGTAATCTGTGCCTAGAACCACCTATGTACCCGTTGCCCTCTAAAACCTATACCAGAAAAGAAATGTAAAACAGGAATCCCTATCTGAAATGAGAGAATGAGGGAGCCCATGAAGATGTACTACCTCTCGGGTATACAAACTCCCGAGCTTGTCAACATCAAATGTGTCCATGATTGGAAAAAATTGATATACCTTCATAAGTCTATCCACAACAACCCATATGGCATAATTGCCTCGAGGTGACCTTGACAACCCGGTCACAAATTCCATCGTGACATCACCCAATTTCTACTCCAGAATGGGTAGCTGTTGTAAATGTCTGGATGGCCTCTGATGCTCTTCCTTCACCTATTGACAGGTGGAAAATCTCTTAACAAAACCAAATACCTCTCTTTTCAGACCTGGCCACCAATACTGATGTCTCAAGTCACAATACATTTTGGTATGTCTAGGATTCACTTCACAAGCTGATGCATGAAATTCCCGCATCAACTCCTCGCGTATATCCCCTCAAACCCATACTCATCCATGGATACACAATACCTCATCATTGACTATCATCCAACCAGGAGGAGGGTCCTCACTTACCATCTAATCCGTTAAAACTAGGACTTCTGAATCTGATAGCTGTCTCATCCTCAATCAATCCAAGGGGGTAGAAGTCATAGCTAAGGATTATATTTAGTTTCTTATTCAAATTAGTGGACTCCCAAATCCTAAAATTATGGCTTAGATTTCCTCAACACTGGCAGCCAAATTATTATGGGACATTGTACAACCATTAAATTCAATATGTCTTTGGTTATGTTTACAAATCATATTAGCTATGATTGTGGATAAATAAAATTACTCCAGAAAATATTTTGAACCAACAATTTAGCTATATGTTGTCTCAATTTGGATAATGTTAGGCATTATGAATTAATAATAACTTGAGGGATTTTTTTTATCATGAATAATGATTTCTTATATTATCCTTTTCATCTTTAGTTTATATATAGTGGATTTTATTTTAGTGTTTAACAATCTTTATATAAAACATTTATACATAACACATTAATTTTAATTCTATCCTTGTACATTACTTCTCTTATTTATGTGATTGTGGACTTACATCAGTATATTAAATAATGCATAAGGTACAAAAATAAAATAAATAAATGACATGTTCATGAGCATATTTAATAAATGTTTTAATGAATATAAAATAAATAAACCAATGAACCTAAGGGAAAACTAATTTTGAGGTTCATAGATTGATTTACATCATTCCTCATATGCACTTGGATGTCACCCATGTTGGTTTTGTCTCGATTCCGTCATGAAATGCCACATCCTCAGTTCCACCTTAAACAAACTCCATGTGAATTAAAATACTCCTTATATCCCATATGTTTTATAAATCACATGCACATTATGGTAATTAAAGGATTGGTTAAGGGGAATTACATAAAAAATCTTAGACACATAGGTCCTTCAAAATAGAAGAGGTAGAGTTGATTCATTGTCTGCCATATTTATTTAAATAATAAATAATTGAAAAACCTGGAACTAAAATTAAATTCAATTAAACAAACACATACATAGGTCTTGTAAAATCCCATGATAATAATACAAATGAAACAAATATTAATAAAAAAACCAACTATCATTAATTTTTATTCATTCTTTAATAAGATAAAATATACACGAATTAAATAGACTTATAATCAAATAAATAAAAAATTTCTTATTCAATCAAATCATCTAGAAATTATCATCCACTATGATTTGAACAAAATTAAATAATGTTATTTTATATAAAAACAATATAACATTACACATATTTTCACTTAGAATAAATCAGTGATTACCTATCTGAACTACCCACATTGGTTTTAATTATAAAATATGAACTCATACGACATACTGTGTACATGAATTTTGACACAATTTTAGGGTTTTTTACTGAATATTTAATTCCACACCAATCATAACAAAGTTACATAAATAGTATAATTTAATTTTTTGAGTATTTCATACACAATAACCCTACAAGATTCATATTTTTGAATATTATATATAATTAATTAAGAATTTTATACAATATAAAACCTAAATAATGATGTGCGATATGAAATTAATGAACCAAATAATAGAGCCTGATGATTTTTAATCGAGTAATAAATTAAATTTAATATTTTATTTTATATAGTTATAGAACATGTAATGTAAAAACTAGCCGCATGTTGGGTACTTAAATTTTCCAGATATCAAAAGTACATTCCTATGGACATAGAGTGAGTTTCCGATAAGCATTTATGAAGTATATGGAATTTTATTCATATTTTGAAACTATTATTATATAAGAATTTTGTATTAGATATTGTAACTGTATTAATTGCATGAAATAATTTTTCTACATGATTTCTGCCTTGAAAAGACATAGAATACACTATGTGTAGTCAATATACATGGCATGTTCTCTAGAAAAGTCATGTTCCACCCTGACCAGTAATCATGTGGTGTATTTTTTACCCATGACATGTATTAATTACACAATTACCAGAAATCTATAATGGCATCTGAGTTAAATGAACATTGATACAAGACATGTGAAAAAGGATTACACATATTATATTCTTTCTTTATCCACCTAGAATACTTGGATAAAAAAAGGGGTTCTCTATATGTAATAATCACTAATTAAAAACAAATCATTGTATTATGGGTGATCCATAAAGAAGAGTAAAATATATCTCAAAGATAGATCTAAAAATAATTAAAACAAAAAAGGAATTTTAACTTTTAATTGATAAAAGATAAAAAAATCTAGTAAATAATTTTAAATATGAACATGACTACTGTAATATCATTAAATTCTTTCAGGCATAGAATAGTATCATATAAGGTCTAATCATGACTAAGAAATATTCATATTAATTGGATATTCCATATATTTTGTGAAATGTAAACATCAAACCAATGAATTTTTATGCAGAATATTTAAAAATAAAAGTCACCCAATCCAAGAGAATATGATTTTAAAATACAATAATAATTCAATTAATTATTTAAAAATAAATAATAAAACATTGGAAAACCTGAAATCCCACCTACTCGTTCCATCCATCTCATCTCAACATCATCCACATGAAACTACTTTCATAAATAAAGAAAAACATCACAAGAATTTATAATCATCAAACCACATCATATTTACAAAATTACATAGAATGGGATAAATAACCTATTAAAGGATATATATTGGGAGTAAAAATATATCCAACGCAACATAACAAATGTAAACTATAGTCCTCACAATGTGGAAAACAATTTGGATCAGAAATTTCATAACCACTTTTATATCAATAACCGTCATTTATATTAATATATTATTCTGAACCAATTAATTATGAGTATATTTTGTAGTCCAAATCAAAATATTTAGAAGCTAACAATAGCAATAGAAACAAATAAACATACTTGAACCACAATTCCAAATTCATTAGTTTTCATGGTTTATGAGTAATTGAATTCATATGCTTCAAAGAATAAGTAATTTTTCTTACCATATTTATAAGATTTTACAATTTCAAAAATTCAAATATTATATTGAACAAAAATAATCATACAGTTACTAAATTAAACTATCTATAAAATATCAAGAGGCACCCACCAAATATAATATGAACCACACACGATCACTTCACCACACTCCAATTCTTTCAAATATAAATTTTGATTAATTACATTTATTTATGTTACTATACTCTAAGGACATAATAAAGATAAATTATGATAGTCACACACTTTTAAAAAACAAAATAAAAGTTATGAATCCCAAAACTCGATACTTATATTTTAATATTCCATGAATATGAATGGGGGAATAAAATTAGAACTACAATCAACTCTCCCATGAATAACCCATTATTATTAGGGATATTATCCCATCAAAAACCCACTATAAATTATTGATTTAAAATCCATGAAATTAGAATATACAAGGATTCTATAGAATATAAATATAGAAATGGAGATATAAAGAACCAATGGGAAGAAGTAACTCACATTAGAAACTCAAAAATATATCTTTGGAATTCAAGAGATATATAATAACAAAGGGGATTATTCGTATTTGTAGAAATCCAATTTTCACAATGGTTTTGAAGGAATAGGTTGGAATATAAATGGAAATTATTGTTAATATATAATTTTTTAATTGTTAATAAAATATAATACCATGATAAAACACCCTTGACCATACCAAAACTATTAGAACATTCCCCTAATCCATGGAGTAAATGGAGTGGCCACCCCATAAAGGTCCAAATCAAATTCACCCTCTAAAATACATGAAACGAATCCTTAACTATCTTTATGCTTCTAAAAATCATTCAAAAATAAATTATATGATCCTAGGGTAAAACTAGAGAATAACTAAGACAACATACCAAAATGGATTCTAGTCCGTAGAACCAAGGAACCAAAACTTCAGGAAACCATGAAAAATCCCACACATCACATAATGGTAGCCCATTGGAAGTAATGGAAAAGGGAATTACATATAATAAGATAAGTATTGATATTTTTATACTACAGATTTATATTAAATCTAAATTTATTATTTAATAGGTTAATTGAAAATATTATGAAAGTTAGGACAAGGGGTAAGAGTTTATATTGCAATTACATTTCTTTTTTAGGATCGTCTATGATAAAATTAAATTAAGTGAAAATATGTAATATGTATCATCTAAACCTCATATATTTTATTATCCAATAGTTTTCTCTTGTATTTAAAATTATCCATTCGTTTTCTTCTCAATGGTACATAAAATTATGGAGAATATTTTTAAAGAAAAATCAACCTTATTTCTTTCATTATGGTCAAGAATAATTATAATCGAAATTATATACCATTTAATAGTTTATTAATCATATATTTTAAACATTGTATGGTTGTCCATTCTCAAGAATACATGATCATTTCACTCACATGGAAGCTTTAACCCTTTGGTTATCTATATAGTGAACACCAATATTGGATTTCAATCATTATAAATCCTTAGTTTTTATCGAATCAGTAGTGAACATTAGATCATCTCATATCTTAAGTTTGTATCACACATTGAGCCTCTCTTTGAGTCCTTCAATGTCGCGAAAGCCATAAAAATCAAATTTTTGATTCCAAGGATTCAAATATCACATTATCACCTTCTTTAACTCTTTGGTTTTGTTGAACCCATCATTTCGAAAATGAATATAAATTTTCATATCACCAATCTCGAATTACCATCATCATTTACCTTAGGAATGTGTTGAATCAAGTATAAAGCTATGTGGAATTCATTAAATCATAATGTTATGTGTTAGATGATAAATTTACACAATATATTAGAATGTTTTGTGTTTCTACTATATCGAAATATGTTTACACTAAATTTTTTCACATATCTTTGTAATTCATCACATCATATATTTTAATATTGAATGGATAAATGTTTCTTATCTGGATGATGTTTTTAATTCATTAATTACTTATGCATACACTACCTCGTATATAGAGAAATTTCAATTAGTGTTATTCATTTATTAGAAACCTAGTAATTCTGAAATTGAATACATATATATATATATATACATTGTAATTTTAATAATGTTTAATATGAAATATCAAGTATTTAGTGTATATGTATAACAACACCTTCCCTATTATGTGATGAAATCCTTGTCTTGAAAAATAATATATTAAAAATGTAGTCTGCATATTTTTTGTTCCTATCAATATAATGTTGATAATTATTTGTCAATACACAATAGGAACTATCAATTGGTTCATTTATATATCTTTTTTGAATTATGATAGAATAGTAATTAACAGTGACTGAGATATAGATGGGAAGTAATTTTTCAAAAATTGTCCTTGTGTAACATAATTAAATATGTCAGGGGTTAGTGAAAGATCTGGATACATATGTCCAACACCTGGTTTATTGAAAAAAACATACACAATTATTCATGAATTAAAATTCCTTTCATAAATCACTACAGATTATAGTCGACATCATTATATAGATTGGGGTTAATGTCAAAAACATTATATTCATAGCTAAATAAATTTTTGAAGTATATGATAATTTTATGAATACAATGTATGGTTAAAGGTTAACATATTTCATGAAATTCAAAAAATTACCTTCAACATAGAAAATATAATATTGAAAAATTAATTAAAATCCATCAATAAATACACATATTCAATGGGATAAACCCACCCGTATATTATAAAGGAAAAATGAACAATTTATTTAAAAAACATTGCACAATCACCATGAATACCTACTCACTACCACTAGACACATTACACCAAAGAACTAGAGCATAGATGGTTTATATAAGACAATAGTAAAAAATTGAATTTCCCAATTTAAATATCAATGAGTACCTCTCCTCATTAAATATTTTTACAAATGATTACATCTATAAGAATTCCCATAATAAAAATAATTACCAACTAAATCAAATCACAAGGGATAATATACCTTTATTTGAACCACTTGATGAAGTCACTACATTATTATTAGAAAATTGATATTTTACTAATGTATTTGAAATAAAATTTGGGAAGGGAATTAATTTTAGAGGTTATCTATTTGGATCCATGTTAATAATATTCAATGTCATGTTCCACACTATTGGATTTTTTAGATAGTGCTACATATAAATAAATTAGATTGTTTACATAGTTATACATGAGTGTAATTTAATATCCTACTCATTGTAATAAAAAATGATTATTTTGTAGTGGATTGTGGGATATTGGATTGTTTCCATACAATACTAAGGACGTATCTACTATTGTTGAGTAGTGAACCTTGTAAATCTTTTTGTTCTTGTAGATTTATGTTTGAATTGTTTTCATCAGATATAAAATATATTTAAAATGAGGAAAATGTTTTTTCATTTATAAGAAAATATAAATTAAAATTATATCACTGATTCACCCCTCCCCGTCTCAGTGGTAAAAAAATATTGACTGGAAAATTTTGGGTCATATTTCTTACTGTGAAACTATATGAATATGTATTCGAACATCTTTAATTGACAATATCAAATGTTACGATGTTAATTACTCAAATATTCTACTTTTAAATTGTTCTATGTTCATATAATGATCTTATATCTTGTAAATTAAACATTTTTCTTTGTAATAAAATTTTTATGAAATTAAACACATCAAATTAATATATCTCTTTTGTAACATTTCCTATGCTCTTGTTGGATATAACGAGAAGTTATTTATATTAAGTTACCAAAATGTAACTATTTTTTCCTTCACATACCCTAAAATATATTAGGATATCAAGTCACAATAACCACGAATTTTTATTGGAATAATATTTTATTTCTTTCCCTTAATATTCTCTAAGTCCAGATATACCCCCAATAGCCTCTTAGGAGCTATATTTTACTCAAAATTTTTAGTAAATATAAAAAAAATCGACCGGAAAATAATAATAATTTAATTTTGTGGGAATATTTAGAATATAAATTATGAAAACCCAAATATAATATTCTATTCTTTGTATTGGGATAATGAATTGAAAAAAATAATTGTTTAAAATATACCACTAAAGGGTGGTGAGAACTCTATCACTCAAATTTTTAAAAATAACTTGGATAAAATACATTCACCTTAGAAAAAACTACTTTTATAAATATCTTATTTTAAAATATGTTAATGAATATGAAGTATCATAAACATTGTGTATTGAATATATATTATCATGTTGTTTATAAGAAACATTGCTAAAAAACACATTATCCTACCACTTAAAATAAATATGATAAAGATATAGTTCCTTTATTATAATTCATTTATGATAAAAAAAATTCAACTACATTATTTGGAAACCCATTGATAGGTCATTTAAATAGAAAATATAAGATCTATAGATTCTTATATTTATTTTAAAATCAAATATATTTATAATAATTTTTTATTTTCTAGTATTTCTGATGTACAATTCAAAATAAAAGAATTATTTTATTTAACATTATTTTAAAAATGGATCTCCATAGGGTTCTTTAAACATAGTTTAGGTATCCTATACATTCCAATTCATTGAAAAAAATCATTTATTTCAAATACATCTTTTCGGTTTCAATAAATTTACAATGTCTACTCAATGAAAAATTTCTTTTAATATGTAATAATATTATATTAATTTTTATAAAAAGGTAATACATGGGAAAATTTCGTATTTATTTCGAGACTTGAAAAATATCATTTTACTATTTAAATTTATTTTTTGAAAATTAATAAAAGTAATTATATGAAAAAAAATTCTATCCATTTGATAATAATGAAGATTTTTTTATGATCATTATATGACCATATGCAATAGAAGAAATCCCAAACATAGGTAGACCAATATTTGAGAATCAATGAGTAAAAAAACTATTTAATCAGGGTACCAAGAAATCGCTAATGATTGTTATTTTTTGTCAAAGAAAAAACATAATGAAGATTATGATGTAGTACAAAAGAACTCTACCTATATGGGGGGGGGGTTCACCGAACAATGTATTTGTGATCGTAAAATTTGGATACACAAATAATGAAGGGTTACTAAGTCCTTCATCTTAGGTGATAAAAAATCAATGTGGGAAGAATAAAGAAATGATATAATTGTACACAACTAGTCATACCCCGTGCATACACACGACATATTAAATTAATGGTCTTGCAATGAAAAAATAATTCTATTTGTAAAAGTTAACTATTAATAGTAATTATTATTAATTTCTAATCATATAGTATTGGTAGATATAAAGGGAATTGAAGGGGGAAAATCTAGATACAATAAAATAATATTTGAACAGAAAACAAATACAGGGAATGGTATTTTTATTTTTGGAGAACATTAGAAAATCATGTCAAAGTGCATATAATTCCTACATCTATGCCATTGTGGGTAGATAATTAATTTGAGTAAACAATGTTAGAACCCAATCTATAATTACACAATAGTATATAAACAGCATGTTTGAAGAATAATTTCAGGTAAGTGATTTTTTAGAAGCATTCCAAGAACAAAGGGTCGTTGCAACATCTCTTCAGCTTCATTGTCTAGAAAATGAACTATGTAGATGAAAATTTAATAATAGAGATTAATAAATAGTAATGAATATTTAAAAAGGAAAATTTAATCTAACAATTAAACTGAATACTGTAGTAGTAATTGAAGTGAATGTTCTAGAAATGAACAATATACTAATAGTAACAAAATCAAAAAATAAAAATAAAACATTGTGTTGTAATAAAGCTGACTAATATGGAGTTGTAATATTGTATATTTAGATGGATTCTTTATAATGTATACAAATAGGAAACATTTATGATGAGGTATAAAACCGGGTTTTTTTGTACATCATAGCAAATATGGTTAGTGTAAAAATGTGACGTAGAGACCATGTAATATTTATGTAACCATTTTGAAACATCCTACCAATCAAACACTTCTTTTTCACAAGTTAGTGGAACTATATTACATACATCCTAACAATTGATCAAAACATTTTCCAAGATGTTGATTAATGCTAACAATGATCATAATGAATGTCTTCCAATCAATACTTTTAGAAGGATTATGTCTTACTTTGAGAAGATATCAATCCTATGTTTGAATCATAAGTGACAAAATGATTTCATGTCTCAGACCTATGTAAGAATTATTAGTGACAAATAGTACAATGAAACTAAACATGGTAAAATTTATTATCCAAGGGTGTCAAAGGGAGTGGATCAATTTGGTTTAAAGATAAATCTCAAACCAATCATATAAAAACATTATATTCTAAGGTAAACCTAATAGAAAATATAGTACCTCACTACCTGACTCTCAAAATAAGTTACCCACATTTTCTTAGATAGTTTTGAAGTTTTACAGTATTTTGATTGGATTTAAATTGGTGGGATCGGTTTTGGGGTTGTTCTTTTTTTTGTAATGTTGCTATTTCCTTCAATTGATTATCATTACCAAACAAAAAATACAAAATGGTGTGATAAATCGCATATATTGGTCATCTTCTCAGTAAAAAATAGCTTCTAAATCGACATTGATGAAATGAAATACCCATGAAAATTTAATAACCAGGCTCATATTTTTTTGGATGTGGGAAATTAAAAATACCTAAAAGTTGATGCATCGTTGAATTTTTTCCACCATATTATTTGAGAATTGTCTCATTTGTACACACATCTAAAGAATCCACACAAAAGAGGTGTCTTTATGTGCCTCCTCATATTTAAATTATACAATAAGGTGATAGGGGTGCAAGACATGTCTACCGAAATATAATTTAATGGAGTCTCCATGCTTGTCAGATTGTCTCAGGTCAAGCGGTCTCCGCTTGATTAAATAATCTCAATAAACTATCCAGCCCCAATTCAATTCAATATAAATTTTAATAATAACAATATATTGTACCTGAAGCATGCGCAATGGGAAGCCTTGCTAAGCCCCGTCATTATTTGAATTAATAGATGAAAGTTCCTTGAAACCATGTCATTCTCAATGAATCATCCATCTCCATCATCATCTCCACCTTCATTCATGTCACCCAATACATGTATAGGGAAGAATCCACTACCTCAGCACCCACCATGAAATCTGAAATTGAGCACATAAATTTCCCAATATAACCATTTTATAAAATTACTTCAACCTAAATGATTTAGTTATAAAGATCTGAGAGTATTCCACAACTTTTCATTTCTTTGAAAACTACAGATGCATCAGATAGTTCCCCACTGAGACACATATCATAAATAAAAACATTACAACAATAAAAATCTACATGAAAACCTATAAAATTAAAATCCCTAAAAAGATCCAAACCATGCTCTATATGTCCAACACTATAAATCACATAGATATATATACTACATGTTACTACAATAGGTATCATCCCACCAATTTCCAATTCCTTTAAAATATTAGAATCTTGTGCAAGATAAATTTCACACTAACTTCCATGTGGCTTATAATAAAATATCATCACAATGATGTAGGTGTAAGAATTTGGTGATGGTCCACACCACTTTAATTCCTCAAAAAATATTAAATAAATAAATAAACCCTTCATATTCAATACAATAAAGAAGAAAACATCAATCTATGTGAAAAATATGAATTAATCCGTTCCAATTTTTTGAAAACATCAACATGTGTAATAAATTTTATTAAAACATAAAGGGAATAGAAAAGAAGAAATTTTTTGACAAATATGAACCTGTATATTATATTTGAATCAATAGTAAAAAACACTCTAAAAATTTTAAAAACCGATAAAATGTAAGAACAAAAAAAATATGAACTTGTATGAAAAAATAGACTTGAATTAATAAAAAAAATGATATTAAAATTGAAAAGAATTCATTGAATTTTGAGAATATTATATATTTTAAATAATAAAAAATTTAATTCCAAATTATTTCTCGTAGAGACAATTTTTAGATTTAATAACAATGTTTGATCCTCTTTAATTAGTAATTCAAATATACAATAATCGAAAAATTTATACTGAATAGGTAAAAAAAGATGTATATTATATAATTTAATATACAAAAATATTTTTTGGAAAAATAATAAATGAAAAGTTACTCCTCTAGATAATTTTCAATTAATTAAAATTTTTATAGATTTTGAAATAAATTATCAAAATGGATTGAAATGATCATGAGATTTATCCAAAACCTTTCCCCGTGATTATTAGCACTATGTGTGTGGTAACTGACAAATACTTACGCCTGAGGTGATTGTTAGTATAATCACATCCATCCATGTTAAATTTAATACGCCTTGGTGCATATGCACCTAAACCACGACAACATGTTTATATCCAGAAATGGCTATCTTTTCTTATAAAATCATTCTAAATTAACTTTATTAAAAGTATGTATTATAAAAAATTAATTGACAATAATCAATCCAGTTGTATTTAATCGTGGAGTTTCCCATGTGAACCATAAAACTGTCCTTAAATAAAATTAAAACAATCTAATTGTAGAATATTGGTAAAGATATCAAAAAAATTGTATAATAATTGTAATGAACTCAAGAATTATATAACCATTTTAGAAGTACTCCCTCAAAAATTTGTGTCTATAATCAATGTAATTGGTGTGAATGTTTTGAATTTTATTTCTAAAAATTATAATTGAACTGGTGTTTTCATAATTAATAAAAAATGATTTTTTTTCAAAATCATTGAGAGTTTGTTTCAACCAAATAATTTGGGATAAACCCGTCATTGTGGATATATATATTCAGATTTTTTAATATAACAAGAATCATAATTATATTTATTTATACTCAAAAAAATAATTTATTTTACACGTATGTTTCATGACCCACATAATTTTTTCTATTTTATTGAAATCCATTAAAAATAGTGTAATAAAAAAAATTATGCACAAAAGTGGTTCCAATTGGATAAAACAAACAATTTCTTTTGGAGGATTTTATGTATATAAAAATTATTTTAATATCGTTTAAATGATATTATTTTCAATTTTATTATAAATAATCATATCGAAACATATTAAGCAAGGTTATGATCTACTCCGCGTTATGGTAAAGAGGGCTTCCAATCATAGCATTATAATATTTTCTTTCAACCAGTTTACCAAATTCATCCAATGTTAATATTTATGAATTAATAATATGTATACTTATTTCCATTAATTTATATATTCCTAAATTATTTTTATGTTCATTATCTTAATTTCTTTGGTTTAGAAATGTTCGATCATCATTTAAAGAAGTTTGAAAACCAAATTCTTTTAACTCACCCAAACAACTTATTTAAATTTATATTATCAATAAATTATATATTTAATTATGAAGATAATATTTAATGGGATCAAAAATAGTATTACTGATCTAAATTTGAATAATTAATAAATTATAAGAAATATATTTAAAAAAACATGAATCACATTTTAATATTTTAAAAATATTTTTTTAAAAAAAGTTTATTCAATAATTAATAGTGAGAAATAACAGTTTATTTTAAACAATAATGAGCTTTGGTAAACATAACATAATTATTGTGAAATTTTGATACCTTAAAAATATGAGTTTGTTCAATAATAACTATTTTAGGAATAAAAAATATTAAATAATAATGTTTAATATATATTTGATAAACATTAAAATTTAAAAGGGGTTTGAATGCAATGAAGATTATATCAGTTTCTATTCATATGGAAGGTGAAAATATATCACCATAATCAATACCCTATTAATGAATAAATTCGTGTATATAATTATATAATTTTTATAAGTCATTTTACCTTTCCCATATAATTATTATCTAAAACCCAATTATTAATAATAATATGATGATCATAGGGATATTTAATTAGAGTCTAAATGTTATTCCTTTTGATAAGAGCATCATCAATATATTTAAATAGATTCAAAATGTTATTCCTTTTCATTGGATTTGATAATATATACTTTTCAATGAAATACATAAAAATATCCAGCTTTAGTAATCCAATTTTTATAATCATCATTGGAGGTCTTTTTATGGACCGATATTATGATAACATAGTTCATGTAAAAAAAGAAAATATAAACTAACTTTTACCAAGAATATAATTAGAGTTTAAGTTAGTTTAATATATTTCTTTAAATCCATTTAAGAGTTCAATTGTGTCATTCCAAAACCCCATTCTTGGTGGAGTCTTCAGAGTGTAAAAATAGTTCTTATAACCTTGTGATGTATAGTGTTCATGAAAATATTAATTTTTAAATTATTCTCTGTAATCACATTAAATTGCTATAATAATTTATATGTTTTTTAGTTTTTGACATTATTTTAATAGTTAATAAATAACTTTATATAATCATGTTTATGTGACATGAAATAGACCATTCCGGTCATAAGATATGTAGAATTACTTTCCCTCTAAAACAACTATAATAGTGGAGTATTTGTGTATAATTAGTAGAGAGGTTTTATTTTAGTTATAAGTTAGTGATTTTTTATATTATTTAGGTTATTAATTAATAAGTATAAGGAATAAATATATAAATCTATGAACGAAATAAATTAAAAGGGAAAAGATATAATAAATAAATACCAATAAAGAATATACCGAGGTGGAATTTTTCATTATAATATAATATAAAAATTTCCCATTATCACTTAATTTTATTTATAAAATTTATAATATATGTAGATTTATTTGTATCATCATTTCATGGTCTAAAAAACAGTGTTTTCATTAGTAATGTTCATATCAATTTCATTTGTGATTAAATTTAGTAATATTTTATTTATTTATCTACAACAAAATAATTAGTGGAAATAGTCTCAATCAATAAGAATCGGTTCACTTGTTCGGAACTCTAACATTTTTCGTTACAATATTATTCTTAGAACTATGTATCAAGACATATAGACTTCTATTTCAATTTATAAATGTGTATGCAAACTAAATTTCAAAAAATGATAGGAAATGCATCATAATACTTTTTTAAAACACACCCATAATCTCAATACAATTTCCATATAGGTCATCCAGCCTATCATGACTTTGGGAATGGTGATAGTGTTGAGAAAAATCTTAATCCCACCCATGGATAATAGAAGGTTATCCGAAATATGAATATTAAATGGGTTAAAAAATAACACAAGTGGAAGAAACACATATAAATTCATGGTTTCAAATTTCAATTATAAAAGAACCCCTCCCCCATGTAAAAATTCTCAAAACTGGAGTCTAGTTCCTCTTTTTATTAGAAAAATAATTTTCATGATGTCTATAAAATTATATAGAAAGTAGTCAAGTCTATTGGAGTCTATTCCCAAAAACAATTTTTTTGTACTCTTCTGTTATTAATAATTTTTTAAAATATTAATAAACATCATATTAGATTGTAATTTTTATTCAATGTTAAATTTTATATTCTTATGTCTTGAGATTAGTAATCATATTGAAAGGCCATAACAGTTACCTGTAATGATGATATCCAAGATGTTCCCAGACAGTATTTATAAACATATATTCTATATTATAATGATGTCATTTTATAGGATGAAAACATATAAGGCTATTAGGGTTCTGTACTTATTGTATTTTCTGGCACGTACTCATTAGGTACATGTTTATTAATTTTTAGTTTATGAGATTATAAGACCAAGACCTGCCAGTAGGAAATCCACATTTATTTGTGTCATTAGATTATCAAATCTGTAGAAGTATATATTGATCCATCTTCATTAGTATTATTATTAGTGGTTATCACTAGTCATTTACTTTGATGTTTTTAATAAAAAATGTTGATATATGTTCACTGTTTAGTAGGATACATTGGGTGTGTCAAAAGTGATATTTTATTAAAAAATAATTTGATAAAGGATTTATGCATTACATTTTTTGTGGAAGTTGGTATCTCAGGAACATTTTTCGGAATATAATATTCATAATAAATCCATGCCTCTGGTGTTGTATAAAAAAGATCAATTATAAAAATATAATTAGTTATCGAGCACTTATGTTGATGAAACTATCATGAAATTTTATTGAATATATATATATGATGATTAATGGAATAAATTACATAGTATGTTTTCATATGCTGTTTTATGTCATTTAAAAATTAACTTCTTTCTCTATTGGTACCTTTGCGTATTACAAGATGTTAGCCTTATACTTTGGGTGGTTCGGCAAAATTTCACAAATAAATAGGCCAAGAGATGCACACACATGGTGTGTCAAAAATATTAGTTAAATTATATATTAATTTAAAAAATTAGAATAAATATTATTCTTAGTTTGTTTCATAATAATTAATAAATATTAGTTGAAATCCACGATTTAATAATAAATTATTTATAATAATAAGCAAGTTAATTAAATAATAGTTAATATTTATAAGAAAAATTTATTGAAAAAAATATTTGTTATATTTATCTAAAAATAATGAAGTGATATTTAGTTATTCAATTAATAATCATTATTTAATGACCCATAAATATTAAGGATGGTTTCAGACCATGTATAATGGATTTCTAGAAATTATATTTTAAATATACTTTAAATTAGTATTATATTGTTTTCCTATAAAATAATATTTATTTATAAATGGTGTTGTTAATTCCATGAAAATAATAATAATAATAATATTTACACTATTATTAGTCATGGGGATTGATAATAAATAAGAGACTGGTTATCAGAATATGTTAATTTACCAACCCTAGCCTAATTTTATACATACTTGTTTCTAATCACACTTATGGGTTAGTTGCTTGTTTGAACTACAATCATAGAGAGATATATGTCAAGACAACATACAATAACTAGAGAAATCTCTACCACTACACTTTAATGACTTAATGTGAACAAAATGATTCATTAATTTAGGATGATATTTCAACCATGATCAACAACTAACGTCACAGGGGATCTGAATCGACTATAATAGAACCTATTGATTTACGACGACTTTCCGAAATTTCACCACATGTGTAGATCACCTCTAGATAGATTATACAATTAGACCATATGATTCCCAGGTGGTGCGATGACGGTGGTCAATGGATTCCTAAATGAATAAATAAATATAGGATACAATATTTTTAAAACAACCTAGAAATTGATTATAAATTATCTATGATAACCCCTCATTCTTAGTTATGATGTTCTTAATGTAAATTAATCTTAAATTCAATTCCATCATTCATAAATTAACTTTTCATGTATATATCATATTATTCAAAGATTATGAAAAAATATCTATTTTTCTTTGACTAGTTGGCACTTCTGTGACACCCCTAAACATTATGTTGTATCATATTTTTCACAAAACGAATTTATAATTATATTATAATCATATATTCATAATATATATTTTTATAATTTTAATTCCTGATTTAAAATTATATAAATACTTTATTACCTTATTCATTCTGAGTCATATAACCATGAAATGATTAAATTAAAAAGAATAAAATTTAAATAAAAAATCATTTTATTTTGAGGGTTCTGATCGGATAATACATGTGTACAAGACATGTACCCCAAAGTTATATATAGTATAAAAATGTTCAACAGACCAAAAAAGATTATATTAAATTATGGTCATCATGAATTTAAAACATGTTGAATATATTTAGTGCACACAATGTGTGGAATGTTCTAGGATATAATATGAATTGACCAGACTACACATTTTGTAACTTGCTTATATGTCTTGTAGTACACTTTCTCTCCTAAGAGAAAAATGATGGTTCGAGGAAAATTCATGTATTTCATACATGAAACCAAGATTGTAATACCATGAAAAATTGAGGATTTATAGCATGTAGCTATAATTTAAAAGGTATACTTTTTACATGTTAGTGACTAACAAATGAGGTCAGTTCCTTGGCATGTATTTAGAACATGGGAATAAGAGAATACATGTTGTTTATCCTGATTACAAATTATGTAATATTTAGTAGCACATGAAAATAATTTAATGAATAAATTAAAAATTAATCATCTAATTCACCACATAAAAATTTATTCTATGGATCAATTAACTGACCAAAAATTCCATAATATTGGATTATTAATTAAATGTTAAATTAATTTCTATGTCTAATTCTAAACTCCAGGTTGTGTGTAAACTTAAATTATTGTGCACACTATGTTTTTTAATGAAATCACATGGCATTAAATTTATACATTATTATGTAATATTTCTTAAAAAATTGATGACTTTTATTTTCATACATTCTATTTTATATTACATTATATGTGAATATATAGTAAACTATCCATGGTAAGTATTTTATATGGTTAAATGCCATTTCCTCCAAGAAAAAATATGTAATTTTTTAATATGCAATGAAACTATTTTTTTTAATATTTTTGATGATGTAAATCTAATTGAAATATGGATTAAATTAAGATAAAATAAATTAATTAACAAACTATACAATTAGTTTTGTTAATTAATTTTATTTTTCATAATTAATGAATGCGTTGAGGAAATTTCTTGCAAGATTGAAAATATATGTGAGTTAATTGTATGTTAGTGATCATGATCGTAGACCTGACCTATATACGGTATTGGTTTTATTTTTTTACTATCATTAAATTAATTTGAAGGCATGTGTATTATCCCATTATCTCATTATATAAGGGTATGGATTCACACAATTTATTTTATGTAAACCAACAAAACCAATATACTGGTTACCCAAACCTGTTTGTGATTATAGATTATCTAATGGATAGAGCTCTCTAGATAGTGTAGGTGGTTCTTATTTGGATTCAAGGTAAAATAAATAATTTATATTCATAGTATCAAAGGTTGAATGTTATATATTCAACCTATTCAAATTTAAATAGTTATCCCTCATTGGAAGGGCTTTGGTTTATCATCTAGTTTATAAAACAACTATAATATAAATTTCATTACCATTCCACATTAATTATTTATTTATGTTAGTTTCATGGTTAGTTATTTATTATAAGTGATAGTGTTCACATTAATCAAATGAATTTACAACACATGAAATAAATAATTAAATAATTTGATTATGGGTAATTTTATCAAGACATGGTTAATCACATATGTAAATAAAATAATTATTATTAAAAAATTAATAAATATAAAATGGGAAATTTAAGTATAAAAAACCAAAGAATTAAATATTATTTTATTATATCCTTTCAATACTTGGTTTGAAATCCAACCATAGACCATGGTTCTTATCCAACATCCATTAGAGTTCTTTTAGTTATTTGGGAATTTCTAACATGAGTTTTTTGGTTTATTTACCCTAGTTCACATTATGTTCATACCATAGATATGATTCATTGTGAAACTAATATATTATAGTTTAGTATATCCATATTCATTATTTTGGGATTACGAAGCCCACTTAACATACTACGGTGTTGTGAGATAATATAGTTGGCAAGTTACAGAAACCCAAATGTCATAAAATATATTTTCAATCCTCAATATGGGATATGAGAAGTGACATATGGATCCTTACCACTAGAATATTCATGAAATATTTTTTTATAACCAACAGAAAATGATATTACTTTTAAAAAAAATTGGTAATTGATAAGATTAATAAATTTAAAAATAATTTATCTAATTTTATGATCGAGATAATGGAATAATGGGTTCTCTTAAATATTATAGAATTAGAAAATCACATAAATTCAACTAAATAATTTCAATCCATACAAGAAAAGGTTAAAACTAAGACCAGCTCAAATTATTAGGAATCAAATAGGTTATTTAACATTATAATTCACATTGAGCAGAAATTATATATGCTAGAAACCCAACTTCTTAAGTCACTTTCTAAAGAGTCTTATTAAGAAAGAGTATCTATATTCTTAAAACAAATGGATGTTTTAATAGCGGTGAAATGTATCATGATATAATATACATATAATGAGGAATTAAATTAATTATATGATACATATACATATGGAATAATGTCTCACTAGTACGATCTTCATGTTAAACTATAGATATTAATCATTATCAGGGCCTCTTGTTTTCAAGAGGATTACCAATATAGAGATCTTAAAAATACTAGTATTTATGAAGCCTAATTAACTGTATACTGATCAAATTATATTCATACTAACTAAAGGCTTATCTTATTTCATTATGAACTATAACATGAACAATAACCCAGAGACTCTTTAGTGGCTTCTTACAATAATTCTCCAAGTTCAAAATTAAAATGGGCATGATGTTACTAATTCTCTATGTTTAATATGATTACAAATAACATGAAAATGATCCCCATGACCCACTTCTAGTCCATAGCCCCTAAACACCATCCTTCCAAGAAGAATAAGATCTAACTAAAATAAAATGAATAAAACCAAATATTTTTTACATGTGGATGAATATGACACTAGAAGGATGGTATCCGGAAGAATAATGATGAAAATTTATTGTGACACTCAATTTGATGGATATAAGATATTAAAACCTTCCATTTTAAAAATTGATGATTTTATTTTAAAATATTTATTTAATAATCAAACTGTTTCCAAAAACCTAATTTATTATACTTTTTAGATAAAAATGGTTTTATTTTATACATTATAAATTGGATTTGTTTCTTTGAAAACTGAAAAAAAATGTTATAGACTGGCACATTTATATAACAATATATATGTATTAAACAATATGATTAGTTTTTTAAATTAATAAAACAATCAATTTGACATGAATCATTTAATTCTTAGTAGTGGATCACAATATTATTCACATTAACATGAATCATGTGACAAAGATCCATTACAATTATAATTTAGTATATTTTGATCTAAATCCACTTAAAAGTTATCATTATTTTTTAATGAAAGATGACTAAACAACATTTTGGTGGAAAATGATGAATGATCCATAGAGCATATGATATTTTTATATACTATTGTCGATGTACAATTTATAGTATACGAATTAGGTTGGAATTATTGAATTATTATATTCAATGATTACTTGATTGATATAATTGTATTTACTTGAGGAGTTATATGTCTTAGTACATTGGTAAGATTAAATAATTCACCAATGAAGTTGAAAATACAAATGAAAATAATATAATGAATCCTTGACCAAATCGATTTGGTGAATATCTTAATCACGAGTTTAATGATTATCTAAGAGGGATGGATATTATCTCGACTAACTCCACAAGAAACATTAATGTTGTATTTTTGTAGTGAATGGAAGAAAACTACCTTTCCAAACATGGTAATATCAATGATTATTCATTTATATCATCCATTATAATATTGGTTATATGTGTTACATGTTGAAAAAATAATTCTAAACTGAGTACCAATTATAGTGTAAAATGGAATACCATTTAAATTAATGTGTGTAATAAAATATTTGTTCTGACATACACATTTTTGGGTATATGAATCATTTTTTAAAACCATATCAAGAAAAAACGTATCACACCATGGAATGAGGTATATATTTTAAGGATGTCTCATGGAAATATGGGTGTTATAGTTATAAAACCATATAGATAAGAGGGTGACCATCACAAGACAACTGATTTTTCATTAGAGGAATCACATCCGAAATAAGGATAATGGGTGAAGATTGATTTCCTTGAATTTGATAGTAAACATATATAATTATTGGTATAATAATAATATAAATAATCCCCTAGTAGATGTTGTTCTAGAAACAAAAATATTATATAACAAAAGTAACGATTTAGTAAATTATAATGGTATGGTTTCTTAGTCACAAAGTATGGTCACTCATTATTGATAGACAATAATTATCTTTAATACTATAATAATGTAATCTATATCTTAGGAGCTATAACATGATAATAAGAATATAATTTTGAGATGAATCCCTTTTATTGTAACAATGTTTGGGTTCTGGAAGATTATAAGTTGATGCACATTCTATTTGATGAAAATTGATGTTAAGGATAAAACTAGATATTTAATGTAAAGTGAATAACTATGTTGAATGAAATGGAGAAATGGGTTTAAAATGTGTCATGGAACTTACTATGATGAAACATTTTCCACAATATCAATGATTAAATCCATTATAATTCTTATTTCATTAACAAATTTCCATCACTATGTGATTCGTTTCGATAGATATCAAAATAGACCCCATTAATTGGAAGTTTTAGGATGATTTCTATAGGAAGTTACCATATAGTTCATTTATTAAAAGTAATTATAAAATGGTTTGAATGTTACATGAATTCATTTATAGATTGATGCAAGCATCCATTTCATGGAAGATTCAATTCAGTGGAGCTATAAAAATTATAGATTTAATTTTGATTGATTTTAAGAAAAAATGTTTACAAGTATTTTAGTGGGAATGTGGTCCTTATATTAGTATTATATTCCTTTGGATTATTATATATAGAAATAGACATACTAGTCTTTTATTCATATAAGGACTTGTTGAATATGTAATTTTTCATAATGGAATTTTGTTAAGGAATATATATTATTGGGATTAACATAATTTTTGAGAGATATAAGAGGATAATTGGACTAGGAAAAAGTACATACATTGAATATATACAAGAGATTTTTATTATGTAACACTCTAATAAGGGAATGTTTTGAATGTCACATGGTACACATATTTTCTAAATTTTTTTATTTAGACACAAAAAATAAAGACATAGAATGATTATGATATCATACAATTCTTTGTCAAGTTCAACCTTATCGGCCATGTCATGTAATAGGATTTATGTTTCGTATACTTTTATCAAGGAAGAACTATATCAAGATAAAATTGGGGAAACTCATTGGACAATATTTATTTTTATCCTTAGGTACTTGAGGAGAAATAATGATATGATTTTTGTGGAAAGGGGTGATTAGGATCTAGATATAAAGCGTTATAGAGATACTAACTATAAAATATATTATTATTATCTAAACTACCAATAAAGATATATATTCAATCTCAATGGAGTATATTTGATATATAACAATACAAAGAAGCCAATTTTCATTGATTTAATAGAAGGTTATGAGTGGATAGTGGCATCTGATTCAACAAAATAAGTTGTTCGAGAACAAATATTTTTAGAAGATGATTATGTGTTTCCTATTTGTAATTACACTAACACAATATATTTTTATAACAATACATTGGTGGCCCTAAAAATGAGTAGAATTCATATTAACCAAAAAATCACTTACTCTAGAAGTATCACCTATTGAGTGATTTTTATCATAGGGGTGACGTTTCAGTTAGTATAGCTTCAATAGAGAGTATGGATGACACATGGATTAAAGTATTAGATCATACGAGAAATGAATATCATGTAAGAGATGATGTATGAAGGTTCCTATTATATGTCTTTGTTTAAAGTGGTATTCTTCTAAAGTTGGTTCCCTAGAACTAAATTAAATTTACATTATGATAACAAAATTTCACTTTTTTAATAATGATAAATTTTTATCAAACTATGATTGTTTTTTTATGTGACATTATATGTGATAATGTCTTAAGAGTAACTATAACATTTAATGTTCTTAGTAGGTCTCTTTAATGATTATAACCTAAGGGATCCACAACAATATTCTTAAATATATGTTTTTGTAGATGATTGATGTGATGTGATGCGATAAAATTGATATAGGCTATCATTTGGGACAACCATAGGGGTTTTAAGAACATTATCCTAGTTTTCATCCATGGTAATTTCAAATGAACAAGATTTTGAAAATTTGTACTAACAATAAGAAATCTACATTCATATATTTCATTGGATGATCATTCTGTAGATTTGTATATTCATCCATAGAATATAATATTATTATTAATGGATATCAAAATTTATGCACTTTGACTTATTTAAAATACATTGATGATATATGTTTTTGGTGAGGTAGGACATGTTCTCTACATCATGAGTGTTATTGCATTAATGAATAATACAAGAAATGATTTTTTTGTTTGTTTCATTAACAGAAGAGGATATTTTAGACTGTTAATGGGAATGGAACTATAAAAATAAATCATGTACATGGTCATTAATATAAATTTTCAACATAATAATGTCAAATAATTAGTTTTTGGGAATGAAGGTTGAAGAAATAAGCATAAAAATAGCTTGTGTAGACCTATTACAAAAAACTTTTGTGTCACATATTAGGAATTCATTTGATGTTTTATATCATTGTGACATTGAAATATTATTCTATGGTGCCTTGGAATGTTTTTAGATAATAATAATGGACATTAGGATGTTAACCTAATTCCACTAAGAATGTGGTCTAGTGGGTCACAAACTAAGTCATTCCAAAATCTCAATTAAATTCTACTTGAATTTAAAAAGTTAGAATATTTTTTATTAGTTATTTTTGATTTAAATTATTTGAGATTAGTTAATGTCCAATAAATAATAAGAAGTTATTCATAATAATTAATACATAAATTATCTAATAATAAATATTTATTTTTGATATTTAATGAACAAAATATATATTACAATTACCATCAGATAATATAGATATGTTTATTTATTGAATAAAGAGTCATTATTTAATGCCAAATAATTATTTTTGGGGGATACAGTCTAAATTAAATATCACATATGGAACTCATATATTAAATTATATTTATGGAAATTAAAATTTATTTATTTAAAGAGTTATATTTATTCATCTACGTGGGACTCACTTGTCTAGAAAATAATAATAATACTTATATTGTTATTAGGAATAGGGATTCATGATGGATAATGGACTAGATAAGGGAATACATGATGTTACCAACACCTAACTAGCTTTAAAGTCATTAGGTTTTATCACATACCTGGGTTAACTACATTTTTCATGCAACATAGGGAGAATTATCTTGAGAATGCCACCAAGAACAAGATCACTACAACTCCTCCATTATATAAGTCATTCATAATAACATAAATTATCATTAATTCATTAATATATTCTTTTTGTGATCAATAAATAATAATTTAAGTTTTCTAGGTCTTTGATAGGATTATATTTGGATATTGTTGTGTATACGAAGAAAATTATATCTATTATGCAAATAATATAATTGTGTGTATATTCATCTAGGGTTAGAAAATAATAATTTCACATGTTCTATTATTAATTTCGTAATCCATATAGAACATGATTACTATAATATTATTATTATTAAAATTATTTCTTGACATGAACTAGAATTATATGCTTAATTAAATATTAATTATTGAAATAAAATTCAACATATTTTATTTCTCTGTAGATCATTAAACTCAATCCATCATTCCTACATAATGTTTATTGGTCCATGAATAATGACTAAATATCTAATAAATAAATATCAATACATTATTTTATAACAAATAGTTAAATATTATATTAACTAAATAGAAAATATATATTTACTAAAAATTATTCTCATTTAACATTCTCCCATATAACTGTTGATGGAATATATGAGATCCAGAAAACATGAATAATTATTAAACCATATGTGGGAGAAATATATTTTCAACCTGTTAAATAATAAATATTAAAATATTATTTAGCATAGGTTCTTGATACAATTATTATGGGACTCTTGGGGCTTCTTTAATAATGGTATTAGGTAAAGAATTATAAAGTCGATGGTTAGCATCTAGAAAAATTTCAAGACACCCATAGAGAAATAAGTTACTGATTCTATGAAATAATACCTCATATAGATTCCTACTATTTAATATAATCCCTTTATCATGATTTCTCTAGTCAAATAGGTTTCATGATGGTGACATAATCCCCTGTACTAGATGTATCGTTCATTGACATTACAGAAATTGGACTTTCCAATTGAACACCATAACAATGGATTAATTTAGGCTATATCGTTTCCATCAGAGGGCCTAAGATATCAACATTCGTTAAAGAATATAAGAGACAAATACTTTCATGAAATATTCAATGAGTAAATATTACATGTGATGCAACCAGCATCCCATACCTCACCTTGAATATATGTTATTATTGTTTTCATAAATACATAAAATTATGAAACTTATAATACCCATTATAAATAATAATAATATCTTATGATCATTACACATATTGAAAGAAAGGAACATCTAATGAAACATATAAATGTCTATTTCCTACTGGAGAGTTTCACTATCACAAATCCTATAGTGGATATTACTAAGTGAATATAACATGAGAAGGTTCATCAATGTCATTTGAGTCTCCACCATTGATTTCTCATGTCATTTGTGACAATTAAATGATTTTACCAAGCTATAGAGCATATATTTAAGAATACTATCATGGAACTTATGGGTTCTCATCATAGCAGGTAACTGTTATGACCATTCAAAGTTACCAATAATATTGAGACATTATCAAAAACTATATTTCATTAAATAACAACCATGGAATTATATGGAGTTTATTAATATTCAAAACAAAATTAATACGTGTTATCATAAATTTCATAGCAGTTGATTCTAAATAACCAAGTCCAGTAGAATCACACTTAAACTCGAGTCAACTGTTATCAACCACCATTATTCTATATCTCACATAATACTAATTATTCAATTGAGGCAAGCCTCTAGTCATGGGTTCCTCCACATTTCATCTATAGGTTCTCTAATTATAGTAACTACACCCATATTAGAAAAATATCACATGAGGTGATAATTTTAGAGTATATTGTATTTATGTTGGTTCGACCATGGATCTTTTGAAATAGACAACACTTTTTAATTATCACAATAAAATTTGATAGGGTATTTAATGTTTGGTACCACAAATAAATTAGAAAATATTTGTATCCAAAAATTTACTCCACTACATTAAATCTTTTTATATACCTGAAATCTGTTGCAGAATTAATAACAACTTGATACATAAAAATATTCTATCTCACTACTTCTATGTGAGGATGTAAAAAATATCATGTATGTGAAATATGGTCATTCTGATCTATTTGAAAACTTACATTAGTAGAACCCTTGATGAAAATACCATCATGTCCTCCATACAGTAAGAACATATCCTTGATTATTCTCAGATACTTAAGGGTATCCTTTAGAAAAGGCCAATATAATTCTCTAGGATCATCTTGATATCATCCTACCGTGATTAATGTATATAAAACATCAATTCTAGTATATAACATGAAATACATGATTGACCTCATCATAGAAGTGTTTGGCATCTTACTAACTCTATATTTCTCTTCTTGTTTTTGGGGATACATTTTCGTAGAAAGGATTATACCATGTGAAATTGGAACAAATAACCTCTTGAAAGTATTTAATAAATTTATATACATTGATTTAGTCTAAGAATCCTTGTGAATATATTAATAATGATCTTGTAACCTAGAGTATAAGATTCTTCACCTAAATCCTTCACAGTGAAATAATTTTTTACCTAGTCCATAATATACATTAAGACTAGTATGTCAATTTTATTATGTAATATGGGATCAACACATAGTATAGGGATAATTACCACATTTCAACTAAACCTCTTGTAATCAAAAGGCTCACAATCAATCATATTGAAACCAAATTCTTGTATAGATTCTTAAAATTGATTGTTCCATGACCTTGATTATTTCTTCAATATATGAATGGATCTTTGTAACTTAAAATAATTAATTTAATTACCAAGAGTAACATACCCTTCTAGTTGTGTCATATATAAATATTCCCGAAGCTTCCAATTAAATAAATATGTTTTTATTTCCCTCTTACATACTTCATAGTCATGGTATGTTTTTATTTCAAGTATAATTCTGCTAGTTTTAATAGTGGAAATTGGTGAAAGATTTTTATGGTAGTAAATACCTTGTTAATTTTTAAACCCTTTATCCACTAGATATAATTTAGAAGTATTTACTTCACCTTCCATATCTAATTTTCTATGGAATTACCATTTTTACCCTATGATATTTACATTAACCAGCGAATCCAAAAGAACCTAAACTTGGTTGAGATACATGGAATCCATTTCAAAACTCCTATATTCTTTCATCTTGTATATTATTATCTCTCTAATACAATTTTTTAGAATAGTTGTTTGTCATTTTTGACCAATAATGATCCCCCATATTTTGTTACTAGAAATCCATTTCTCTTTAGTTCCCTTTCCAATCTAGTACCCTAACATAGTACATATATTTGAGGAAATACTTATTTCCAAGGAACCTATGGACTATTTTTATGTAGAAAATTTTTTATATCATGATCATAGAATTCATAGAAATCAATATTTCTCCCACTATCATTCTGTGTATATGCTCCCCCTCATGAAATATAGCATGGTTGGTGAAAACCATTTTCTTTTTTGAGGGGTTTTAAAAGCAGTATCCCTTTTCTTCCTTATAATAAACTATAAATACGCACCTTTTTTCATATGGTTCTAGTTTATTTCATTATAAGGTCTTAAAAAATTCATATCAACCTCCTGCACATGTATGAAACAAGACATTTTTCTTTCCTCTCCATTATATAAAGGGAATTCTATTCACCTCATTAGATGGTTATCAAATCAATATATGTGTTAGAGATTGTAAGAAATATCTTAAAAATAATAATAGAATACATTCATTACTTATCATTGTCCTTACCATGTATCAGAAGTTACGATTTCTTCTTTCATGAAAACCTCTAAACTATGGTTTGTATGGTGGAGTGAGTTGACTGAGAATCCCAAAAATCTATAAAAATTTAATAAAAACTTATTTAATATATTAACCGTCATGATCAGATCAAATATTATTTATCTTCTTTCTAATTTGATTATCTACTTTATTCATGGATTCTTTTAATTTCCCAAAGGACTCATACTTATACCTCATCAAGTATACATATGCATATCTACTCAAATCATCAATAAGATTTATGAAGTAAGAATACCCACCTATAGCTTCTAATATAAATATTCCACATGCATCTATGTGTACTAATCCAAAAATATTTATGGCCCTTTCACCCTATTCAATGAATGGTAGTTTTTTCATTTTTCTCTATAAGTAAAAATTATATTTTCTTAGTGGTTTTTTCTTAAAAGAGTATAAATAACCATGTTGAAAAGAGTTATTAAACACTTCTCATTTAAAGGACCAAAATGGAGACTTCATACTTTGGTGTTATATGTTTCTTATGAACATGATTCATTATCTAATTCATGTGATTTTTTTCATAATTAAATACATAAATGAAAATTTCTAAATATTTCATACTATAATATATGTTTTCTTTATAAAAAAACCACTTCTATTTCTATATTTTAAAATAAAACCATATTTTTTTAGGAAAGATAGAAAAATTTAATTCGTAGAAACAGTTCTTATATAATAAAAATCTCTTTAAACCAATATCAGTCATGTTGGAAAAGAATGGTGGTCCTATGAAATGCCTAGAGTAGCCAACCTCATTCCATTGGAAGCTCATAAATCCACCTATCCTCCGGAAATAATATTGAAAATACTTGGGTCTCGTATCAAGATATAGAGGTGAGTACGAAAATCTATATATAATTCCCAATGTGTAGATTTTAAAATATTAGAGTGAAAATGAATTCACCTTTAGCTTCCCTTTTCTTCGGGGTGAGGTTCCCCTTTCAGTGGCAGTGATTTCCTTATGAAAAGAATAATTATTCTTTTTCTATTCCCTACCTATGCATCATTTTATTCATTAATGATTGGATCTTAGGATTTGTAGACATTTTATGATTCTTGATCACATTCTTCGAATTCTAAATTTTAATATTAACCTTAAGAATAATGTGTTTTAATTCTCCATTTCATTTTCACCATTGAGAATTACAGTAAGAAATTATGAAAGTATCTCCTCATTAATTCTGATGTTATAATTAACAATAACACCAGATAATTGATTGTGTACTGAGGAAATTATAATATCACTGGGAAACTAATATGGTAATTTAATCCCTAAGATTTATAATAATTAAATGAAATTAATAATTTTGACTTAATGAGGCCCAACTAGTGTTCAATCTCCATGTATAGTTCTAAATAGTGAATTGGAGATCTAATATATCTCCTGTATAACCTTTTCATGATAGAGATACCGAAGGTGAGGCATCTTCTTACACACATCGTTGTACTCAAGTTGATTTATGTACTCTTTGTTCATGTATGATATCATGAAACACAATAATATTTGTAGTGTCATTAAAACATTTCTCATATATAGGAAATTCTTTCTCAGCAGCCTCTTTACCAGGTGCTTTTGGAATAGGTTCTTCTAACATGTATAATTTCCTTTCATGGCTTAGGATAACTCATAAGTTATTTGTATACTCCTAGAAATTTATGGTATTAATAAGTTTTGACTTCTCAATTGTGGATTGAAGTGATATGTTTAAACTCATTTTTAGTGTCATTTATATAAAGAAGCAAATAATTTTAGTACTTTATCTTATAAAATTTGGTAAATAAATAAATATTATATTTTTTAATATCCCAATATTTTATCAAAACCCAATAGATATCACTATTGTATTTGAAATATACTATTTTTAGGCATTCAAGTGGAAATGATCATTTTCCCCTTCTCATCAACATAACGTTTAAAGGTCAATAAATTTGAAGGGTTTTTTGTAGGAATAAAAAATTACAACTACATAAACTCAAAGTTCCATGATCTATTGAGTGGACTATGCATTTGTTAAATCCTTAAATTATATTTTCTCATAATTTTCCTCTTATTTACACCAATTACTACATCAGAATTCAACACATGAAGTAAACTATTTTAAGTCAGTCCAAAATATTTGGTAATAATTCTTCAATGACTGAAATCACCCAAACATTTTCTAGTGAAGCTCTTTGAATTATGGGTCAATTATTACATAATAATTGAATAATATACTGACATAATATATATAATTGGGATATTTTATCTTTATTAGTAAATTTCAAATTACAATATTTATTAAATTCTTGTTAATATTTTGATGATTTGCGTATGTGAGTAAACATGTCATAGATTATATTTATGTAAAAGAAATTTTATTTTAGATATTTATTGAATTATTATTAATTAATTACTTAATGTTAAATTCAAAAAACATTCATAATTAAATAATTATGAAACATGATAGAAATATAATAATAAAGAGGTAGGATAGTGAAATTTTACTAATGGTTTGTTTATCTTCCAGATGATAAACTAACCATCAACCTAGGTGATTTAACCTTGTACCATTTATGGTTCACATGGTTGTTTCCCAATATCCACCTTGTTCTACCCAATGTATATTATAATCTTATATTGTTTAGTCTTATGACATGTGGGATACATGAATTATCTTGTACTTTCAAGGAATGTTCTATCAACATAATCACCACAAGAAACACATGGTATTTACATAGAATTTTATGCTTCGATGCACCTAGAGTAACAGTTATAATATAACATATACCTCATATGATGATTTGTACATTACAAATAGACCAATTAGAAATTTATATTTAGATATAACTCAACACATGGAATATATTATCAACTTAATGAACAAACAAAACACATTTCGATATGGTTATAATAGTATAACAAATTAATATCTAATTATAAATAATTTGGTATAAGTACATTGTTTTTACATTTCATTTACATACTGTTTATTATTATCCACAACTATCAACAAAACATGCTTAGAGACTCAATTTTTAATTGTACTATGGAGAATATTATAGGTCATAATGTGTAAATGAGTTATACAGTGTTTGGTCTCTAATTTACATGTTCAGTAGTCATGTAGTCCTTGAAAGAAGACACAAGGACCATTTATTACTAATGTACTTCACATCATGTAAGGAAGATACACGACATGTACGCTAACTATCCATGCACCATGTTGGCCTAGCCAACACGTGATGTGTTGTTAAATTCCTCATTTGTAAAAAATTCACATGTATTTTATTAATTCCATGTTAATTTATGGTTCATTAAAACTAATACAATGCATGTACCTCTCGGTTACACAACATGTACTATTGTGTTGTCTAAAAAAACTCTCCATAAGTCTCAATGATATATTAAAAATTCTTCTTTTCATGAAATTAATTGAATTGATTATATTTTTTATACATTAGAGATAAATTATAATATCTCACAATTTTGATTAATTAGTTTTTTAATTGGAATAGAAAACTGAAAAAAAAAATTAATAATTAAATCAATGATATTTAAATAATTATGTGACACATATAATACCACTTGTGGGTTCTTGGCAGTATATAAGTGCTGGATAGTGAATTAATGACTCGTATTTTCCTTATAATCAATGAGTAATCCGATATTTACTTTAGGATAAACATCCTGATCAAAAAAATTTAATCAAATAAATTAAACCGTATAATATCACATGAAGAAAAGTTTAGGCTCATAACATGTTATTTATAATTAATTTATGAAACTAATGAAATAAAATTAAAATATATTCATTATTTATTGATTAATTTGAAAATGTATCTATGTTTTACCATCGTTTAATTTTGTGAATTAAGAATATATTCTCTCTAACGGTGATCCACACATGTTATACAATCCTACGAATAATGTCGCAAATATCTATAGGTGTATGTATGATAGATCCTAACACGTGTGTCATTAATATATGATATCCTAGATAATATTGTCAAGGGATACCGTAAAAATCTCAAGAATTGATTTTGGTGGTTGATAAGGATTTATCTACATTAATGAGAGGATTCTTGTAGAGGGATAGCTCTAGGGATTTGAGAGTATTCTCTCAAGATCTCATTTTGTACAAAAAAAATTGCTCTACTATTAAAATAATATAATTGGTTTTATAAATTGATAGTGTTAGAAAATAATAATTTAACATGTAGCATTATTATATCCATAATCCCTATAAAACCCCATATCTATATTATTATTATTATTATCATTATTTTTTGACAAGATATAATCACCTGAATTAAATTAAATATTATTTATTAAAATAATATTCAATATTTGTTTTCCTTATTGGACAATTATACTCGGTCTTATCTTCCTATAAAAATTTATCATATCTTTAATAATGATTATTTCTTTCATAAATAAATATCATTTAATTATTCACCAATAAATAAATAAATTCTATATCCGTGATATAGAAACATAATAATTGTTAAATATTATACTCGTATAGTATTCTCTGGAATAATTGGTTATAGAATAAATTTGATCATGAAAGCATGAGTAATTATTAAACCATGAATAGAAATAATATTTATTCAACTTTTTATAAAATAAATAATAATATATTATTTAACAATTTATTTGGATACACTTAGTGTGTGGGCCTCATAGCCTCTTTCTCAGTGGCACAAGGTGAAGAATTATAAATTACAAGGTTAGAAACAAGAAATATAAAACGTAAACCATTGTGAATGATTTTAATGGTATTGTTACATAATACACCATACTAACATTATCTATGTAATACAATCTCTTTATCATTGTATCTTTAATCAATAATGTTTCATTTTGGCCCCTTCAACCTAAGTGTTAAATGTCTCTTTCTTTAACTATCCAAAAAAACCCAATATAACATCATGGACTTAGATATAATTGTTATATCATTTTTATTAAAGGTTATGAGATCAACATCCATTAACAAACATAAGGGAGAAATCCTTTATCACATTTTTTACTATTAAAAAATTACTCATAATTCAACATACATATCCTACGATGACACAAAACTATATCACTATGGTTTTTATAAATACATAAAAATATGAGACTTATAATGCTCAATAATAAAAATCATAAAGACTAAGTATCAATATAAATGTTCCCAGATATGAATATTTAGAAACACATATAAACATTGATTTCATACTAGTGAGTTTTGTTCTTATAATATCATACACTACATATTACCAAGGAAATACATCATGAGATGGTGCCTTGATGTTATATGAGTATCCACCCTTGATATGTTATATATTTTTTGTCCCCAAAATGATTTCTTATATATATATAACATATTGTTTAGAATAATTTTGTTCCACTTCTGGGTTCTCATCATTACAGGGAACTACTATAACCTTTTAGTGTGGCAACTACTCTTAGGTCATTATCATATACTATGTAACACATAAGATTAATCATGATATCATTAAGAGTTTATTTATATTGATTCAAATGATTATGAATTATCATATAGCAAAAGAAGATGGTTCTAGTGAAACAACATCAATAATTGGTCAATGTATTATAATTTTCTTCATTTGATGGGGCCACCATCCCCCTATTGTGTGGGTGTGGTTCCATCAATCTATGATATGTTTTATCAGGGCCCCTCTCATAAGGAGCAGGATAATCCTTCATAGAATGTGATAGATCTCCCACATGTATTATCTCCTCCTTATTTGGTGTTTTATCCCAGATGTGGTTGTTGTTTTTTATTAGTTTTGGTAGTTTTTATTTGTTGGAGGTGGATGGGTGTTTAGGGATGATATCCACTATTACATGTTGTGTATAACAAAAAGGCATGGGTTTCCCATGATAGTTTCATATATTATGGATTCATTTATAGAAATGGTTAAAAAATATGGATGGTTCTTTAATACAGTGTGAGAAGATACTAGAAAAATATACATAAGTATTACATTATATTGTATGAAAACATAATATATTACAAAATAATTCACCCCATAAAATTGTAATGTCATTAATTAATCTTAATACTATATTCATAATAATATTATTCAATGTAATATCTATAACACCCCCCCCCCCCACACACACACACGCATATTTATTCTCTCATAGAACCATCACAAACATATCCTATATAAAACCTTTCTTTATAACCAAAGGAAAATAGAAAACTAAGAAATATTCTGCATAAAAGATCAGTAAATGCTAACATGGGAGATATAAATTGATGATCATGTATAATAAAAATATTATCATATAGTATAATATAATGATCATGACTTAAAAAGCTCCAACCCAATCATCTATATATCAAAATCCTAAATCATGGCATAAGGCATTATAATTTAAAAATAAATTATTCATAATAGTGAGGAATCGTCATTTATCTATCGAGCATTGTGAGAGAATACCATATGAAAAATAAAATTTCATAGGAATCATGTAACGATTGTAATCATTTAAAATAATTTCATTAGTCAAGGGACACTACCAAAACCATCATCACAAAGGGGAAAATGTCCCATAATGGATTGAGTACACTCTACTGCCACTTTTCAGTCTTTCAATGGGTTCTTTCCCTATATGCTTTCACATAATATCTTGGGCATATAAATCATTACAAAATTCATTAGAAGGACATATTATTATGTTTCCACCCTTCACATAATTAAAACCATAAATATGTGATTATGATATTATAAATATATTTAAGATTTCATTATATCATAATTAACACATGGGAATGAAAGGGTTCAATGGAATAATCCACAACTCATCATCATTATAGGCCATTTCTTAAATTAAATATGATAGTATCATAATATCATATTATTTTTTAATCTTAATATGAATCAATGGATTTGGGTAGGGATGCGAAATACATTTAAAATATTATTTGAAACATTTTTTGAAAACATGATAATAATATACTATTATTTTTATAAAAATTAAAATTAAAATTCCCAAAATATTGAGAAAATTAATTCCTTGAAAACAACCATTAAAAAATTTAATGTAATTTTCAATGAAAATTATAATCATTATAGAGTGATAAATCATTTTTGTGGTAAAAATTAATAAAAAGGCTCATTTCACACTTTTTGTAAAAAAACAAAAATAAACTATTTAAAAAAAGTTATAATAATTAAAATACAATATATTAAAATGAAATGAAATTAAATTTAAAAATTAATTTAAATTATCATCCAATCATATTAATAAACATTATTTAAAAAATTTCAACAACATTAACATGGAAGAAAACACTCACAGACTAAAGTGAAAATAAGGTTGAATTTTATTAAATAAATTTTATCAATCGTTATAAGTAATAAATAGAGGAAAATGAAATGAAAATAGAAGAAAATAAGAAATAAATAGAGGGGAATCAAGTGGATGTAGTTTATTAGGTCAATAGGATATACTTTCCCCAAATAATATTCAAGTATAAATAATCCCTGTTGAAAATGAGATGGAAACATAAACACTACCTCTAGTTTTTACCTTATTTGTTCACATTATTAAGATCATAGTTAATAAATTTTGTTTTATTATACATCTATTCAATAACTATAATCATTTTTGTCTTATAGTATAATATATGTAATAAATCAATATTCTAAGTGTTTACAATTTTATTTCCCATACATATTTTTTTCGTAGATCGATTCATTGTATTATTATCAGGATTTCGTAATACAAAGAATAATTTCATGTCAGTAGTGGAAAATTTATATAATATATGAACTTTTATAATCATTCATATAAGGTGGTGGTGAAAATTTAATTACATCACTTCATAAATATGGTTGTATATATGTAGGCATGATTAAGGTTTTTTATTTCAAATGAATGGGAAAAAGAATAAAAAAGAATAATTTATATTATCATTAAAAAATCATAAATATTAATTAAACCCATATTTATTACTATCTATCTATGGATTATATAAAAAAGAACCAAATTTCTTCATGGAGTTGGGAGTCCACACGTACGCACTTGCGACGTTATAATTTCTCATAAAGTGGGAAAAAATAAAAAATGGTAGTACCATTATTATAACAACATTTTCATATAGTAATTATTAATTTTATTAATTTTATGATATTTAAATAATATTTATAATAGGTTGAGGGTGGAAAAAGTGTAAATATGATGGTAAAATGATTACCTCTTATTTGGAAAACTTTCCATGGATAAAATAATAATCCTTCAATGTCTCTATTTTGTGAAAACCAAAATATCATGGATGTGGGTATAGAATTTAGGAACATATCTAGATGTCAATATTTTGAATTATATGGATCAAAATGTGTGATGGGGTGAGGAGGAGAGGATGGACTTTTATAAGTGAGGGGAGTGGAACTCCTGTAAATACATAAAATAATAAAATATAATAATATATTATTCGACGTAAGAAGGAATAAATGAATGTAAATTAATAGATAATATAATTTTTTGACAAAATACATTCAATCAATCATTTTAATCACGTTTTAGAGATATTTTATGATTTATCTCTTTGATTCCCCCTCCCATTAATATGTATATCCATTACTAAGGAGAACAATATTTACAATGTTAACAAATTGTTATTACCGATAAAAATTTGAAATTATAAAAAATTTTGAGAGGATAATTAACAAAATGGAAACCATTTTACCTTATTAATATTTTATACATAGTAGAAAAAAATTTAAAATAAGTGTCAAAATGGAACAAAACTATTTTTAGAAAATGTATTATAAGCATAAAATAGAATTTAATCCAATTAAATTCGTGTTAAAAACCATTATATGAATGTTAAAATTTCTTATTCAATATATTATACATAAAATTTAATTAAAATAATTCATGAATATTGATTAATTTAATATATGAAGTTAAAATCAAATTTTTCACATGAAATTAGTTTTTCAAGAAATACATATCTTTTTGACATCATATGCTTCTAATTCCATTCCTAATAAATTGAAAAACAAAGAAATTATTTTCTTTATGTATAAAAATAATTATTCATAACATTAATTATATTTATTTCATTTTATATATATCATATATAACTAAACTAATTCTCATTAATAAAATATTTCCAAACAATATTTCTGGATAAATAGCATATCTTATGAAGGATACATATTATTTTCCTCGATTATATTTTATTTAAATAGCTTATTGTGTGCTTAATTTTATTATTTATAAACATTATTCACAAACTTTCTAGGTTTCATGCCAAAAAATCTATTATATGTATTTATTTATTTATGAAAAATATATTCTATAATATCTAGGTGTAACATTTTACAATGATTATAAAAAGTTACACTCTCATATAAAAATCTAAAGATACCTCAACCTAATCACATCCAAATGATCCCACATTTTTTCCGTGAATTTATAATTATTATATAATACATTAAAAGGTTGAGTGGTATTTTTCAATAACACATTATCTCTATGATCCAAGATTTACATTAGTATTTCATCATAAGAAAGATAAGGATCCAGTGGTATAACATCTTTGTTTAGTAAATGTTAATGATCAGGTACTAACATAGTCAAAATAGATACATGGAACTCATAGGTAACATGGTATAGGTTATTTGGATGTTCTAATCTAAAAGATACCATCAAGATATTATCATAATTCCCAATGGTATTGATATATTTTGGGATTAGCATTCCCTTTATTCTAAAAATCACTACATTTTCCCAATGAGTTATTTTATGGAACACCTTATCATTAACATTGGAATACTAATTTTGTTGACAAGGTTTAGTATATCATTTTAAATTACTATTTTCACCCCTAGTGTGTTTCTTAATGGATCTAACATTCTCTATAATTTCTTTGGGTTTTTTGGTCCTAATAAAATTAGTTCTACAACATTATCATGGGATGATGGATTCATGGATTTATTTTCATGATGGAGTTTATTAAGATCTATCTAAATGCTCGAGGGAAATTTATTATTGTGTAAAAAACTTACCAAAGGAAGATAATGATCTCAGCCTATTTCGAAATACATAGTGAAATGACACAACATAACCTATATAGTTTATATGGTCCTATCAGACTAATCAACTATCTGATGATGATATAAATTTCTAAATTACCACAAGGTAAAGAAACAAGATTCATATAATCATCCTTAAATCACACTAGAATAAAAATTATTTGTAACATAATAATTTTAATTTAGTTTCTTCAAGACCAATTTTAAAATTATATATATAATACTTTTAATGTTGGTTATCTAGTAACAAATATTAAATGAAAACTTTTAACATCAGTTTCTAAAAACATTTCAATATATGTCATCATAAAATAATTTTAAAGTCCATATTTTGATAAACTAACCTTAGAAAAAGACTTTTAATGTTTTGTTTTTAGGAAAATTATTTCAAAAATACTTACCATGTTGTGGTTTATTTCAAAATATTTAATTTCACTAATCATGGAGCTAAAATTAAAATATAGATCAAAGGTATTTTTCTACATTTCACATTACTATTTCTGTAAAACATAAAGTGAAAAGTGATGAGGGGATCCATTAACACTGGTTTTATAAAAAATACATTAAAACAACAATATTATAATGATTTTTAACTTCAGTTATATAATTACCAGATGTTAAAAGTAAACATTCAAATACACAAGTTTGGTATATTAGTTTTTTCAAACATAAAATTTATTTTTTAAATTCCACATAAATTTTATTACATTATCCCCATAAGTATTTTCATTTAAAATATATAAATCTTAATTCTCTTCCATTCAAAAAATTTAACTTCTTTTACCAAATGAAATTTTCAAATCTTCTTCAATCGATGATTTTAATAGTTTATTTTTTTCTCATCATTTAATCTCTTTATTATTATTTTCCTTCATCACTAAATATAATGATAATTTTTCTCATGATGATGAAATCCTATTCTAATCATTATTTCTGGATGACACTTCTGTATAAGATTCACCATCTGAGGTGAAAACATCCTTATCAATCATATTTTTTATTTTCTCAAGAGTTATTCCATAAAATAATGAGAAATAATGAATAAAATATATCGATTTGAAAGAAACTTAAAAAATAATTAATATTCGTTCATTTCTTTAATTTTAATTTTTTTCCAATTTTTGTTCCAATTATTCAGTTTATATTTCTCATTTCTTCTATCAAACAAGTAGTATCTAATTAAATGTAGATAATTCCATCTTTTTTCTCCATTACGCTTGTTCCTTTGGTTCTTTTATCTCCTCTCCCTATCAAATCGATGCTCATGAAAAATAATATAGTTCAATATTAAAAATTTAATTTTTTTAAATTTGGTTTTTTGAAAAATTATGTGAAATTTATTTATTTACATTTAAGGATCATTTTTACAGAAAACTGTCATGAAAGCATAATTTTAACATCAATTTTTATCAAAAAAGGACATTAAAACCCCTAGGGAATTAGAATTGGACAGTGGTAGTCCAAAAAAACCAATGTCTAAAGGTTATAATTTTACTTTTTTATGTTTATTTATAATAACCTAGATCAAAATTCTAACTTTAATGGTAATTGGAAACAACATTGGTTAAAACCAAGCATTAAAATATAAAAAACCCGATATGAAACCACCTTTTTATACATGTTTGACCATTATAATAATCTTTATAGATAAATAATTTCAAATTTATTATAATATCATATCCCAAATAAAGCATTAAAATAATAAAATTATGTTGAAATATATTAAAAATACCTTTGAAAGAACATTTCAATGTTTATATGAGAATATGAGAAAATAAATTTTCATTTTGAGAAAATGTTAACTGAAAATTATAAAATATTAATGAAATTGTTTTATTTTAAAATAATCATGAATTGTTTTAATTTTTCTTTATCTCGAACATTTTTAATGATTATCTGAAAATATTTTTATATTGTTAACCTTAATATAGTACATTCTTCTCATATTTTTCAAAAAGTCAAAAACAACATAGTTAAAAAGTGATTCTCTAATAATATTCCTTTCATAATTTTTAAATAAGGTAATAGTTTTTGGAAATTAAATTATTAAAACATTTCATTCATAGTTTAAAACTCCCATGAAATAATTTTGAATATCATGTAAATATAAGATAATGTTCGATGACCAAAGATGAAATAAGGTTGATTTTCCTTGGAAACATTTTCTCAGACATTTAAACAAAATAATACAAGAAAATTGCAATAATACATAAAATTTAAAATAATATATAAATTATTAGAAAATTTTTAGTCTTTAAAGTATAGAACCATATAATTTAATTTAAAATAAATTTAGCATATTCAATCCCAATGAAAATAAGATTGTAAAATAAACACTTGTCTCAAGTCTTACGTTTACTTATTGGAATTCATGGAAAATATATAATAGATTGTTAATCATTATTAATATATCAAAAACCCATAAATAAAAATATATTACTATGTACCATTATTTTATAATATCCAATTACACTTTTATTGATAATTGCTTCATTAAAATGATCATTCTGGTGAAAATTAGTCTATTTTCCATGCATGGTTTGGTTAGATGGTTATAATACCTTCTCCTTGGTCATGATTTAATAATATATATAATATTAGACATGAAATAATTATAATCTATATTATTCATATTCACTTTTATAATTATTTATATAAATTGGTAAAAAAATGAAACACATCATTGTGTGAATGTAGTAGCCCACACTTCAACATGAGCGATGTTATTATTTTCCAGCAGATAGAAAGGATAGAAGGTGAATATGATATATCAAATAATGAAGAATAAATATATCATAAATTTTATATATAAATATTAAATCCATCATAATAAAAAACCATGAATGATAGTGATCGATAATGAATCATGTCACTTAATGGAGGTTGTAGTCAACACATACGCACGAGATATAATATTATATCATATTTGGTGTAAAAGGGGTGAGAAATGGTTTATCCATAATAAAAAAAAATATTTAAGATACTGAATATATTTTTTTACAATTGATACCATAGATTTATAGGTCCAAGAAGAATAAAAAACCTTAATGTACTCGGTTAAGAGTTATACCTCATTGTTGATAAACCATCATTGGATTACACCTTCAGTATTAAATAGATGGTATTATGATCAATCTAGAAGATATATGACGTTTTTAGGGTTTTTATTAATGAAAATATATAAATATTTTTTATTTAAATGTCTCCATTAGTGTGAGGAATATAGTAGTAGTGGTTTCCTTTTATAAGTGAGGAAGAGGACAAACATATAATGTTTCAAAAGATTAAATTATATTAATTTATTACTCAAGACAATTGGCTCAAAAATGACTCATATATGAATATGAGATGATATATAATCTAAATATTACAATAAAATAATATTTTGATAACTTTTAATGTTACTTTATGACTTGTTTAAATTTTAACTCTTATAACAAATTTTAAATCTTAGTAAAGAAAATAGATTGTATACCAATGTTACTATTCATAATGAAAAAAAATTAGTTTAAATTATTGAAAATATTAATTACTATGGTTCCATATATAAAATATATTTTAAAATATTAAATTATAAATATTTAATATCATGATTTTAAAATAACTTCGCAAAATATAACAAACCTAAATTTAGAAAACTGAATTTTTAAGAATAAAACTGAGTTTACCTTCATTATATTAACGTTAATAACAATTAGATTAATTTTAAAGTATTTACAGAATATATTATGTAGATTATTAGTTAAAAAATTTATCATTTGAGATTAATTTGATTTATTAAAATAAATATCATTATGTCTATCAAAACAATTTTTTTGAAAATCTTAGATTTATATCTTTCAATAATTTTATTTAAATTTATAACCAATTGAAACTAATGAATTAATAGTATACATATGTAAAAAAATCATAATTTACTTAATATTATTCATACACACTAATTCAAATTCTAGGAAATAATAGTCACATTAAATAAAAATAATAATTGAATAATATATCATTGTTCTTTTAGACTCACCTTTACATGTAAATCAAGATACCCAAGAAATAAAATTTATATTAAAGGAACTATATCAGAAAATATTGGGGTGGTATATTACAACATCTTATGATAATTTTATAATTTTAATCCCTTCACTTGGATAAAAAAACTAATGATTCTACTTTATCAATACATATTTTTGTTCCAACATACCATCATCGAATTTATGATTCATCCAGAGAACATTATCTAGGTGAATAGTCTTGTTTTATATAACATTATCTCTATAATCCCACATTTCTACCTATTTTTCTTAATTTTTGATATCATGCACTAGTATCAAAACCTCCATTTTTTTCATTTGTATGATTATGTATTTAGTTCCTTAAGAGTGATACATGGAAGATTTCCGGAACTTGAGAGTTGTTTGGTGGTAGCGTCAAGTGATAAGAAACCTCCATGATCTAATAAATAATAGGGAAAGTATATATATATATATATATCCTGATAAATTTTCCATTATTTATGAAAATAATAACCTTGTTCCATGTTGAAATTAATTGTAATACCATCCCACTAACTTGTAATTATAGCCCCTGGCTATTTTCAGCAAAACACTTTCATTGACTGTGAACAAACTTGATGTAACATTGAATGTATCTATCTTTATCTACCATTTCATAAGTAAAATCTAGTCCCAATAGATTTATCTGTCTCTCTTAATTCTCACACATTGGAGTTTTTCACCTCTTTCCATAGTGGGTTTCATAAAGAATAATCTGAATGATCATTTGAATGCTATTATCATAAGAGAATAAAATAAGATATGAGTGTTGATCCTCACAATATTAGAAATATAGACAATATGATATTAGAATATGCTCTATGATTTTTGGTTTCCTATTAGATATAGCATAATTTTTAGGATAATAACTAGTGATAATGATTAATCCCATATTCAATTCCTACTAAATAATGCATCACAACTTCAAGGTAAGCCTCTTATCCAGGTCAAATAGAGAAGAATATGTTAGTCTATGTGACCTAAAAAAATTTATTTATATCCTAGTAATATGTTAAATTGAAAAATATTATCTAATTGATATGAAAAATGTGTATATAATAATTAATTTAACTATAAACCGAATCAAATTTGTCCCTTTTGATGTTTTGGGTAGTTTGATAATGAAAAAATGGTATTTTTTCAAATTTCAATTATGGTATGTGTAATAATTATAAAATTTCATTATAATTTTATCTCTCAAAATTAACTTTCTAATGTACTATAAAACATGATTTATACTCTATAATATCTATTTTCACATTAAACCACTAGAAGTACTCTTTTAGATTTTTTATATCTTCAAAATTATATAATGAATAGATAATGATAAATTTTGACCATAATGCCATATTTCTTTTTTATGTCTGGTATTGAAATAATAAATATTCAATTCATGAACCTTATTATTCAACCATAATCATATATTTATACAAGAACATTTCTCAAATTTTTATGTTGTTCCACATCCTCCTTTTATGCTTCTTTAATATTGACATGGATGGATGGTTAAAAACTTATATGAGAAATATATGATTTTCTACTTTCCCTATGACTTAAATATCTATCTTATACAAATCCAGAAACACTAGTTCTCCTTCAATCCTCATCGTGTAAGAATTAAATGGCATTTCTAACTCAAATCATTGGACACCTTTTTTCCCTAGGGTGGTAGTTTACTGATAAGCCATAATTGTTAATCAATTACAACCTTTTCCATTCATCCATATTAAATTTATTATATTAAAAAATATATTTATTAGTATTAGTTTATAATTATATATATCACATATATCTAAGTAATTATAATTACACAAAATTTTCAATCAAAAAAATTCTATTTCCAAATCCAAATGATTAGTCAACAAATTTTTCTTATGAATTTTCATATGGAGCAATGCATAGGGTATCACTGGATAATTCATAAAGACAATTTATCCTATTACCTTATTCATTGCGTCACAATATATCACAAACCCAACATCATCTTCAAGTGTAGTTTAAGTATAGGTGTGTTGACCATCCTTTTTTTAGATCCATTAAATTTTCCACGTAAAAATTTATCCAAAAGAACATGGTTCCCTTTTGAGTAAACATGGTTATTGAATTAGATAGACTTGATAAATCCCTCCCAAAGTAGCAATAATATACATACAACTCATGAAAAATATAGATATATGTTATCATAAATGTTTTGTGTCATTTCTCAATAAATTGTTTCTTTGAAGGTCTAATTGATATAACAACTCCTGAGATCATATGTCCCAAGAATGAAACTTTTCTTACAAGAATTCAGACTCGGTAAATTTGGGATACATATGTTCATTCCTTTAGGTCTTCAACAAAATATTCAAATGATCATCATAATCTTTATTTATCATATAATCTCTATTAATATTATCTATAAACACTACTATAAACTGATCAAAAGATATTATACCGATTAAATTCATCAAATCCATGATGATAGTGAGTTTATTGGAATGTCTAAATTGAATCACTATAAAAATTTAAAGAGAATTTGTTGTATGAAAGATTATCACAACTATATATTCATTATTTACCCTCAATTTATGATATCCAAATTTATTTTTAGTCTTTAAAATGTATTTATCTCCACACATATGATTAAACGAGTCATTAATACAGAGTAGAGGATATTTATTCTTGATAATGGTCGCGTTAACCTCCCAATAATCAATGAAAAGACGCACCTACCCATATTTATTCTTAATAAAATGAATAGATGCACCCCATTGGGAGTGAATTGTTTATATTAATCCCTTATTGATATATTATTAAGTATTTTTCATTAATTCCTATAAATCAATGTGGGTTATTCTATATGGCGTCTTTGAAATAGGTGTATCACCTTGTATGAGTTATATTGAAAACACAAATTTATGATTTCGGGTAAGACTAGGAATGTATTGAGAAAATACATCATCATGTTCTCAAAAAAATAGGAATTATTTTGAGGTTGAGTTTCGTTCCATCCATTTGAGATTAATATCCATCACGAATATATAATACGACCCAAATAAAGGAAGTAATGTCCACTATAAGTTCATATTCACCCTCGCATTGAATGATGATGATAGGTTTATTAGAAATATCAAATGTGACTCTAATACCTTGAATATTGATATGAGATCTCTATAGATAGATCCAATCTATAGAAATATCATATCATATTCAACTAGAGAGAGAATTATAAGATGTGTAGGAAGAATTTCTGCACACACTTCTAACAAATTATATCTACAAACATGACATGAAACCATCATACCATTATGATATTTTACATCTAACTCATCATAAAATCACTGATTTGGTGACTTGATACCATTATAAAAATATTCAACTATATAATATTTGGTTGAACCAGATTCAAATACATAATTTTAAGTTCTAGAGTGGATGTTAAGTGTTCCTTTTACTACTATATCCTTGTGACCCACTTCAGAAATTGTGATTGCATTATATTTAATTGTATCTCTTGGAATAAAATTATTTTGGCACCATTTTTTCATTAACACTCAATTTTATTCATTGATTTACCTAATGTCCATACATTTTACATTTATAGAATTAGAGTCTCTATGGCACATTTAGTTGTTCTTTGTCACTGGTAGTTTTATTTATTGTCCACTTCACATCACTATGTTATTATTTTTCTAAATGGAATTAATTTCCACAAACAAAAATACTATGCCCCAAAAGTAAATTTCGCTCATTTTTTCTTCCACCCTTCTTTAATTGTGGAAGATTAATTTTCATTACTCTATTGGTTTTATTATTATAATTTACCCAAAGCAGCATATTCATATTTTTTCACCAAAACACTGAGAATAATGAGAGTCTCCAGTTTCCATTTCCATCTTGAGAGAACATCAAAAGAATAAATCATGACTATATAAGTATAATATATCAAATTTCATTATGTTAATTGGTTATAAGAATAAAAATAATAAGTCATTTTTTCTTTTACGTTCAATGATAAAACTAAAAGAATTACTATAAAGTCTGGTGATGTTTTCTTTATATGTTCTAATGGATTTTTCGTAGTTTTTTATAATTCATGGAATTACCATTCCAGTTTCGTGAAAAAAAATATAGGGAAAATTATTATTGAAAAATTTCATGTTAGACACTTCCAGTTTCATAGAGTAAATTTCCATGACTTTTCTCATATTCTGGAAAGGATTCCACCATTATTCTTTTTCACATTATAAATGATTCATGACAAAAATAACCTTATAATGGTCAAATAAATTGAAAATAAAGAATATATTTTATATATAATTGATCAATTTATCTATAATAAGTTGATCAGAGGAATCATTGACGAATGTGGATGTAGTAACAAAAAATACTCCATAGTGAGTTGTGCCTTCAATTGGTGATTTAGATGTTCTGTATGATCTATCTTACATTTCATATCTTGAGAGATTTGGGTGATAATATACATAGGATTTAACAGCAAATATCCCATTTAATTTGTTTTATCATAATTATTTCCATTTTATTTCTTTTCAAATTCAGTATTAGATGGATTTTTCTTAGTTCAAAAAATTTACTAAGACCAAAAATCATAGTGTGAGATATAATTAGCAAAAATTGTAACCATATAATCTTGAAAAAAATTTCTTAGTATATATAAATCATGAAAGCTTCTTCAAAATCTATGAAACCTTAGTTTTAACCTAGTTCATCTGTGATCTTCGTTTATTCAAATCCTTCATGATTATTTTTAGAGAAATTTTCAATTAACCTGAGAATATCTCATGAGAGTTTCTAGGATGGTGTGCAATATTAGGACCAGTCATTATGAACCATTTATGGATGGGTTAATAACTAATACCCCTTTCAGATTCGTTACCCCTAGATTTATATCGGCCATACTCTATCCACATATAAATATCAAGATAGAGATTTATTTTCTAGGAAACCCACATAATATCTACTTTAATAATGATTCATGATGTTATCCTTTACATAGACATATAACAAAGGTTTTGAAAAAAAATATCTAATATTACACTCAAAATACAATTAACCCCTACTCCAATACAAACCATAGTGAACCAAGAATTTTATAAATATATATTAAATTATTTTAGATAAATATTCAGTACACATAATAGAAATACACTCCCCATAACCATAATGTTTTAGTGTCCTTAGAGACTATATATATGATCGTCTAATTCCCTGAAACATCTTCAACATATCCCACTAATATCTTCTCAAATAGTAAATTTCAAAAGCATGCCCTTCCAAAAACATTATTCATTACCCTGGTATGTTAAACATAATAATGGGTGAGGTCATATAATTATTACAGCTAAAAAATTATGACACCAATCAATTTCCATAAGTTATCATAAGATAAGAATAAGAGTTTGATGACATGATCACAACTTATAAAAATAACATGGAATCAGTCGAATATTGTTAATAATAAATCAAGAACTTATGGATTTTGACAATAACATAAATAAGTGATAATTGTTTAGAGTTATCAGTAATAAATCATGATCTTTTATAAAGATTAATAAGAATAAGAATTATGTTTTTGATACACACAAAAGCATAAAAAATTATTTCCTTAGTCAACACCTACTATGAAATATTTTATAGTGGATTGGCTACGCTACCCATTCCATTATTTCCTTAGTCAATGTTCACTCCCAATAAAAAAATATGGATAGTGTCCCTTATTTAACTGGGTTCACTCCCCATTCTGTCCCTTATTATCTCAAGGGATACTCATCTTTTCCAAATACATAAGATTGCTATAAACTTTTGGGCCCACTCATCACATAATTAAAACAATACATATGTATAACAAAATATAATAAAACATTAATCACATAATCATATCATTTCCCATGGAGAGGAAATAGTAGATATAAACATTTATTTATTTCATAAACCATACCCCATGGAAAAATATTGATTTCAGAAAATAATCATCATAACATAATTATCCCATGGGAAAAAAGGTTTCAGAGATTCATACATAAATAAAAATAAAAATATTCCATCCTCATAAATAAATTGGATAGTATCATAGTATCATATCCACATTGAATCATAAAAATACTTAAATTATTTTGACCTAGATGAAAATTAACCTTATTAAAATATAAAAAACATTATTTGAAGACATGAGAAAAAATATATTTTTTGATAAACTATTAAATTAGATTTGAAATAATATAAAGAAAATGATTTCCATTGAAAATATAAATAAAAAAATTAAAATTAAATTAAAATAAAATAACAACCATGGAAATAAATAAATAATTTCATAACATATATATTAAAAGAGAACATTTTTTTCATAATTTAAAAAAAAGTCAAAAGAATCTTATCTACAAAATGTTTATTTAAAAGTGTTCATTTTAAAAATTTATAAATAAAATAAAAATAAATTAAAATTAATATTGTAAAAAATATCATTTATATGTGAAAACACCCATTAAATAATTTTTACGATCAGGGATATGGATGAAAAATTATGATATGAATGATGAAATAAGGTTGAATTTTCTGTAAAAATATTTTATCAACCATTTTATGTACCAAATAGAGTAAAATGATTCTAATGAAAAAAAATATTTCAATTTCCACATTTGAATTATATATATATATATATATATATTAGAGAATAATATCTATTTACATTCCATCAATGTTAATATTTTTCTAGGAAAATCACAAAATGAATTGAAATTGTTGCATAATCCCTTACCTCAAGTCCTACCTTCTTCCAAACACATTCAAATATCCTTAAAGATATATATATATTAATTATAAAGATATTATTGAACAATATTCATATATAAATTACTACTATTAATTACATTATAATTTCCAATTATTCTTTTTTAACAATTTCGTCTTTAAAATGAACATTCATGTGAAAACTATTCTATTTTCTATTTCTATTTTTGAATATTATAGAACATGAACCATGGTCATGGTTTCATATTCTACATAATATAATTAACAAGTTTAGTTTCATAATTATTCATCATATACACTTATAAAAAATATTATTAAATGGGGATGAAAAAAAAATCTCATCGTTGTATAGAGGTGGTAGTCCCAATATTTGCACGAACAAAATAGCCATTTTACAATGGATGGAAAGGTAAGAAGGTATATTGGATATTACAATTGAATAATTATAATTATTTCATAAATATTATATATAATAATTAAATATATCATAATAACCAACCATTAATACTGGTGATTGTAAATGAATTATATCACCACGTGGAGTCTATAGCACACACATACACATGATTGATACTTTCATTTCCCATTTGATTGAAGGGTGATGGATAAAGGATTCATAATTGAAACAGTTAATTATATTGAATATAAAAAATTCATTATTTTATAATGGATTCCCCTAATTTAGAAGAGTTAAAATAATTAATTAAATTGAAAGTACTCAGTTAAGAGTTATACTTTTTCATTGAGAAAATTCTTTTCAACTACACCTCAATCCATCCAAGTATGTTATTATAAAAAAACCGGATGTATATAATTAAGGAATGGATTTTATTAAATTATTTTGGCATGTGTTTGTCTTGATAAAATTATCTTGATGTGTTTATGTAATATGATATGTGGTTTCCTTTTATAAGTGTGATAGAGGGCATAATTGGAATTTTTCAAAAGATTAAAATATAGTAATATATTACTCAGTAAATATGGCTCCAAAATGACTCATAATTAAATATAAGGTGATATAGGTCTAAAACATGAGTCAAAAAAAATATTTATACATGTTTTAGGTCAATTTATCCATTAAAATTAATTTTTTAACCCTTTTAACCATTTTTAACTCTTCCCATGGTAACTGCCTTTTTTATCAAACTTACTATTCATATTGACCATAAATTAACTTCAAAATATTATATAATAATTATTAATTTGATTAAAAATGTGTTATATATTTTAAAATATTCAATATATATAACTAAAATAAATTCATTTTGAAATTAATGTTCAATGCATAATAAAAACCTTTTTTCAAAAATACCTTTTTATGCATAGAACTAATATTACTTTCATCACATTCCATGTAAAATATTTTGTTTGAATATAAAAATATTTTAATGAATAAATCATATACACATTTAATTAAAATAATTTATAATTATATTATAATTTAGTTTAGTAACATAAAAACACATTGTGTGCATAAAAATAATTTTTTAGAAAAGAAATCATTTTTACCTTAAAATGATTTTATATTAATTTCCATCCAATTTAAAATTAATGAATTCATTTCATGAATATATAAAAAATAATTTTTTTATAATTTATTCATTACTATCTATACCCATTAATTTAAATTAAAAGGTTGTAGTGTTGACATTAATTAATAATAACAACTTAATAGAATATCTTGGTTTGTTTAAACTCGTTGATGTTTTTAATGAAAATTATCAATGAAATAAAATTTATTTAAAGAGAAGTATATCTTACAACCTTGGTTGTTTGAAAAATTGGCCTTATTAATATATGTCAAAATTCTTATTCAAAATATAGAAACTATTTTAATGTATTTAATTTATATAAGTGGTTGTAATTCATTTTAAAATAATTGTACAAAACACCAAAAAATCTATTTCTGGATAAAGGAACTTTTGGGCATAAAAATGAATTTAATCCCATTTAATTCATATTAAAATCAGTTATATGAGAGAAAAAATATGTAATTAAATATATTATATAAACTTTGCGTTAAAATAATTGATCAATTGTATGTAATTAAATTAATTAATAAAAACGCATAGGACATGTAAAAATGTTTTTTTCAGAAATACATCTCATTTTACCTTAAAATACATTAAATTTGATTTCAATCCAACTGATAACTAATTAATTTATTTTATAAACATTTCAAAAAATAACTTTTCACTTGTTTAATACTCTTAATTCAATTTTAAATAATATGTATTAATAACAATGCTCATAAATGATATATTTCAAAATAGTTCTTTATAATCAATTCTATTTCTAATGTCAATTAGTAATTATTTCCATCAAAAGTATTTCATTTAAATACTATATAATGTGATTTATTTTATAATGTATAATAATTACTAACATAGTTTTAGGTATTCATTGTTCATAAGCTATTGAACACATTTATTTATTAAATTGTTATATATTCTGAAATCATGTGGTGTTATATTGGTGATTCTGGGGCATGGAGTTCTTCAACTCTTTCCCTCTTAGCTTGAATTATAAAGTGAAGCAGTCTAATCTAGTTCTTACTATTCTAAAATTTTTTCCATACTCCTTTGACTGTGTATAGGATCCTAGGTTCCTATCTTTTTTAGGTTCGATGGAGGCCTAACTTCCCCATTGGTCTTATAAAACATAAACTACTCTTCAATGTGTCTTGAGAACTATGTGTTTTTAATTTCAGTATCTGGTTATATAAGATTAGTTTGGGGCCTTGATCTTGTGATATGGTGGAGGGATTACTGTTTGGGTTACTCACGCTACATGTCAGTGGACAGTTCTAGTGAATACTTTCTACATCATGGTTAGGTGTACCTTCATTGACTTGGGATCTTATTATACTTACATAGATGGGTTGATGGGGTTTTGAAGTATTTCCCTCTACTATACTAATTAATTTATACTTTTTTGGTGGAAATTTAATAGGGAGGTATCTTTAAATATGTTATGGGACCTGTTCAAGGTGTCCCTATGGTGGGAATAAAAAAAATTTGTTTTCCCCTATTTTCAGCCTCTTGAAAAGGATGGTGATCATTGGTGTGAGTCAAGGAGTGGATCCTCTATGATTTGGAATTCACATGGGTTACATGGAAATGGTATATGATTTGTATATACTTGTGTAATAGTCTTCAAAGATATTAACATTTTATTTCTAGGGAATCCTATAGGGTATTTTTAAACACACCACTATAAGGATTATGTGCCATGCACAAGGTGGGTCTAAATAAATGAAGTATTTCAACAATGTATTTTATGTATGATGGGATAGTGGAGCAGGTTGAGTAGGTGGAGTTGAGTCATGGTAGATACTGACATTCTTCATTGTAGATGGTGATCAATGTTGAGATTGGTGCAGTATAGTGACCTCCCCTACACATTATGGTTGTGGCAGTGTATAGCTTGTTTTCTGGGACTCGAACTCTTTCCCATATATGATATTTTTATTTTTCTATTTATATATGGTTTGTAGGTACATTCACACATATTATACATTTTATCTTGTTATGTTTATCTAGTATGGTTTGTGATTTTTTCTTGGATTGGTGGTTTTTTCTCTCACAGGGTGTTTAATATAAGGCCTCTAATATATTTTTAATGAGAACTTAGGGGGAGGATATGAACCTGTAAAGGGCTCCCGTTCTAGGGTTCTCCTCTCGCCGCCGCCACCCCTTCGTTGCGGACGGTGTGGCGTTTCCCCTTGCGCTCAGTGAGTCGGTCAGGATCTCTACAGCGTCGTGCAGTTTCGTGGTCTTCCCTTGCTGTGGAGTTTCGCTTTGGGCTTTGGCTATTACTGGTTAAGACCTACGGGTGTAAGACCAGTCCCCGTCGATGGAAAACTCTTCGGAGCGCTCCTGGGTTCCTTCTCGGTAGCTCGCTGGTGTCCTGCGGTGAGCTTCTCATAATCTGATGGTCGCGCTCTTGCAGTGGCGATGCGTGGGGTCCCAGCTTTTCTCAGGTGAGTGCAGTGGGGTTTCATTGTGTCTGAAGCGGCTGATTTGGTGGTGGCGGCGGGTGCTTCAGACACATGGTGTTGCTTGCGCGGCTGGATGGTGTTGCTGGGTTCAGTTTGGTTTCGTTCGTGGTTTTTTTTCTGCGATGATGGTGCTTCGCTGTGACTTTCTTATTTTCTGGTTTCTCTGGTTTGTGATGTGCACATGTTGCGTTTGTTTTTTTGGATCTGTGAATGTTTGTCGAACAGACGAGCTTGTGTTTGCTCATTGCTTTTGGGTTGGACTGGTGATGATGCGTTGTCAGGTTTCCTATGATGGTGATGGTGATGAAGGACGTCGATTCTGTTCGCTGGCGTTTTTCAGGTTGATGATGGCGACAACGGTCGCCGGTGTTGCTCGTCGGCGATCTGTTTGGTGGTCGGCCGGATTGTCTCACTGGTGACGACACGTGATGATGGGTACCCTGCTCGAGGTGGGGCACGTGGCTGGTGCTGCGTGTTGTTGGGTTTTCTGCTCGAGGTGGGGCTCGTGTTTTTCGAAGCGCGATGATGGGCGTGCGGCTCGAAGTGGAATGCATGGTGTTCGGTGGATCTGCTTGCATTGATGTTTGAAATTTAAATTTTGAAGTTTGAAATTTTAAATTTGAACTTCGTTGAATGTTGTATGTGGTGGGATGAGCTTGTACGGTTTTCGGTTTTCCTTAAACCGGTTTGGGGTACCGTTTCCCCTAAACCGGCTTATGAAAATGAAAAAAAATGATTTGCAGGAATGAGAACTCTACACTATCCTTAATCCAATGTCCTATTAGAAGTAATCTTGGGGTGTCACACTCATCTTACCACTAGTCTATGTGGTTCCCTATTATGTCGAGTTGTGATAGTGTGTTATTAGTGATAGTTCTTCTAAGGATTGAATTTATAGATAAATGTATCAATATTTTTGTTTGAGACATTTGAGGTGAGAAAACATGAGTTTCTATGTTTTATTTTTCACGTGACTCCATAAACCCCCTCTCCTATATCTATTTCTCAAAAATACAAACATTACATGTTTTTTTGGATATTATCTATGAAAGACTATAAATAACCATAATTAATTTTAAAATAAATAACTATTGATGAGACAGTTTCATCTAAAGGGTCTTTCATTGTTTATATATTTAGATAATTATCAAAAAACATGAACTTATAAACCACATGATGTTTTTACAAAATAAAAAAATTTATAATTAAATCTGAAACTAGTTAATCTATAATGAGTCTTTAATGTCTCCCCTAAGTTTTTTCACTTTTTTATCTAGATAAACATCTCATGTGTACTAATTTTATTCATAACCTAGGTATATGGATTAATTATAAGTCATTTTTTGAAACAATTGGTCAGGTAAACATGTAACTAAAATAATCATAACATAAACATGACATACATATTATTGATGGAATGAGTAAACAACATAAATCCATAATAAAATGAAATTTAGAGCATGATTTATACTTGAAAGTATAAGGAAAATAGATATCAATAGTACTGATGTCAAACTGATGGAATTTATAATTCCATATATCAAATTCGATTATCTAGACCTTATGAAAATGCACTTTACTTGTCATAGATATCATAATAAAACATCATGCTGAATTGGGAAGGCATACATCAAATATCTAAAACAATATTGTCCCATGAGACTTATCGACACATCGAGGGGCTACAGAATTATGATCTCCAGCCATCACTAGATTATATCCAATGAATTATCTATATTACTCAATATAAACGTTCATATGATTCCCTATGGAACCATTGGCTCAACAAAACATGGATATCTATATATTTGAAAATACAGGATACAGATACATGATCAACTTATGATAAATTTCCCAAAACATCATAAATGTCAATTATCTTATCCATTTCAATAACATGATCATAACTCATCCTGAAAATAAAGGTGTATGGTTAAGAAATACATAATCATATTTTCAATAATCGTCCATTTTGTAATAACAATATGTAGTATGCTGATAATTTTCCCCATGACAATATAATAACATTTATTCTATGTTATAATTGTCCAATATTAATTATGTAAAGTGTGATTCTAACCCCATATATATCAATGAGTATATGTCTAATTCAATACTAGAATGACATCAGTGTAGTTCATCCAGAGAAAGAAGGTTGATGGTTCCAATAAAACATAAAAAAATAAATGGGAAATATTTTTTAAAGGGATTATGTGTAAGTAATTTGTATCCCTAGATAAAACTGATACAATATCACATAAAAATTCAAAGGTAAAATTTAACAGAAATAAGTTAAATACGTTCAACAGAATTATCCATACACAATAAATGAATGTTGAGTTACCAAAAAACATTAAAACTAGTGAAAATAATTGAATCAGTATGAACATTAAATATAGAATGTGATAAAGATAAAATATCTCATGAGATACAATGACTATGATAGATATATACCCATTGGATGTGAATACACCCAAAAAAATGAATCATGTTTCAAAAAATGTTTTTTGTCTTAATTAATTAAAATTGAAACCAAGAAAACAATTTCGACATTAGAAACGTTAAAATCAAAACTACTTAAAAGAGAGGTATTTTAATTGAACATAAAAACCATGATTAAAAATATAATTCATTAAATGATATCTTGAATTAACTATTTATATATCACATAAATGAAATTTGGTTCACAATACCAAGAATATCTCAACGAGTGGAATTTGAGAAGAAACCCCTCACATATGTCCTTATCCATTTTGTACTTTAACCAAAGTTCTGGAATAATTAAATCAAATTTATTACATACCTACCTAATGATAATATTCATAACATTACTTATTAATAATAATTATCTATAATCATTATATAAATATATATATGTATATATTAGCTAGTTTTTATGTAATTTCAAAAATGGGTGTAGGTAATGTTTATCACATTTATATTGTCTTATAAAATTGATGATGAAATATATTATTTCTAAAATTTAATTCACTTTTAGATCATATAATGGACTAGAATATATGTTAGAATAGTTTTTATAAATCTACAATTTCATTTCTTATCAATCTCTATTACAAACTTGGAAGATAAAATCAGCGGTGATCATGCTTCAATGATTCTTAACAAATTAGTGATGTATTATTACTTAGTGTGATAAATGATTATATAAAAATAATAGAAAAAAACAATATATACATATTTATATCATATTATACTAGTAAATATATTCTCACAGTCATCAAAGAAAAAAATTAATATTATTATTCACGATGGTGGTCAAACTAACCCAATCCTGAAGAAGCCATGATTAATGGATGATAATAAGGTGTTATAGTTGTAATATAATTCTAACCTAATTATAATGATATTATTTTATTTTTTGTAGTATGATATATTCTAATTGGAAATAATTAAAAATTTGAATTTTTTTTTAAATTCATCACTTAGAAAGAATATAATATTTTCCTCTTAGTTCACTAATTTTAAATAATTGAATTAATGATAATAGTTTGATGATCGTATAATTAATAGGTTATATAATTTTTTATACAATATAATTAAAGAATACATAGACATAATATTTATAATTTAATACCATCATTAGATTCGTCCATGTAAGGCAGTGATGGAAAATGAAACTCATTATGTCATGGAGGTGGTAGTCCGCACAATGCACAAACAAAAGTTTAGTTTTTTTTATGGATGTGGTATAAGAAAAAATTTTAAAATAACCCAAATATGGTAAAATTAATGCACATAAAATATAATGATATAATTATATTTGTGTGTATAGAAAAATTTAACGGAATATAATTTGGTAGAAAATCTAATTATTTGATAATATTTACATCAAAACATGAATTTCCCTTAGAAGATGCCATGGAAATAAAGGCCATATGCTAAATAATGGTGGTGAAAAGATTTAGAATGTGAGAGATAGTAATAATAGAATGATTTTTTATTTTTAAGGATAAATTTTAATGATAGATGAGTATTTAAGAGGTGACAGTTTTACAATTTATATGTGAATAGAATGGTCATTTTGAGAGTTTCCCTTACATTTTCAAAGATGTAATGATACTAATCAATTGAAAAATTATAATGTAATGAAGAAATAGTAGTGGAAGATGTGTTTTGGTAAGAACATGCCTCAACTACTTCTATTTTAGAAATATTTGAGTGTTTTATGGATTTTTATTTCAACATTTTGACATTTACAAAAAAAATACATTTACCTTGGAAATTAATTTCTAACCTTAAAAATTAAAATTAATGACAATGATTAAGATTTAGAATTTTAACTAATTTGTGACATATAATTTTCAAATTAAAAAAATATCTACAAAAATTTCTATAGGTGTTAAATTTTAATTTTAAAATAAATACACTTAATCATGTAAATAGAGTTTTTAGAGTAATAACAGTTTTAAAATTAAAATTTAGATAAAAGATAAAATTATTTTTGACACTAATTTTAAAAGAATAAATAAATTTATTATAAAAAATATTCTATAAGTGTTTTAATGATTGAAAACCCGCATATCCCTTCAAAATCACAGAGTCAATGAAAATATAAAAAATATTTTATATTAAAGTATCATTTTTTTAGTTATAAAAATGATTTCCATTGGTTTTCAAATTTCAGAAAATATATTAGAATAATAATTTTTATTTCAAAAATGAATATTTTATTAATTAAAAGGACGTTTTTATATGATTATAAATTTATATAAATTAAATGTTTCATGAAAACCGTATTTTTTGACTAATACTAAACTTTTCTATAAATGATCAAAAATTCATAGTATGTAAATTATGTTATTATGAAGTAAAAAATTAATTTCACCTCAATAAATTTCAAATTAAAAAATTTATAGATTATATTTTAAATAAAATCAAAAAATATAATAAAAACTTGTTTTAATTGAAAAATTACTTTTTGAAATATTGACTTTTTTATTATTATTTCATATCAGTTACCAACAAAAAAATTTTGACCAATTGTTAGTAATAAAATTAATTTAAAATTAATAATATTTCTATTTAAATAAAAATGTGTATTAGGTAAAACATAATTTTCAAGAAAAATACATTTCTAAATAATTACTTATGTTATTATTAATTTTAAGTAAACTTATTGAATTTAATTCATATTAATGGTACCATTTATTTTCTATATTCATATAACTAATAAAGAGAATATTCATCTGCAATTCCATTAATTAGACATGTGGATTTTAAATTTTCTTAATGAGGTGTTCTGTGTGTAGAAATATTTCAAACATGTTAACTTATTCAATGGTAATCATATAATAGAATTTCTGGGTGGTACATTCTCTCTCCATAAATTAATTTTATCCTCACAATTTGACTCATAAGATAAAATTAATATTTTTAGGGAGCTCATAATTTTTTGTACACATCTAAATGATCATGGGATTATTTAAGATGTTAAATGAAATTTATCTATATGAAAAAGTTATTATAATCAATTTATAAAGGGTACATATCCATTTCTAGTTTCACATTGAATTATACAAGGGGATATAGATCTAAAACTATCAAGAATAACATCCATGAAACCATAAAAATGATTTAAATTATAATCATACCACTAAGGGTTTTTATTTATAAATCAATATATACTATTTTTTTAAAATAAAAACGACATAATACACTGTAAAATCATGATGTAAAACTCAATATATGATTAATATGTTGTATTTGTATAGTAATTTCCTTGTTCACATTGTTATTGTTGACTATATTCTATGTAATCCATTGGATAGTGTCATTGAGTTGTAGAATTCCAAACTCTCTTGAAATTGGAGAAATTAATTTTTTAATCTTCTCTATGTTCCGTACACTTGTGAACAATACGATCTCAAATCCAGACATATATAATTTACTCATCATATTAAGTAACATTACTATAATATTCTTATCACATTTTGGAAATTAAAAAAAATTGAAATTTCATTCCACCATCTAATTGTTAAAAAATATTTCTATGAGATCTCAACATTAACTTATTAATTATGTTTGAGATTACAACTATATAAACATTGTTAAGAAGAATTTACAATAGGAAATTTCACATAATTATAACACTTATAACTCTTATCCTTATCCCATTAGGTTATTCATAGGGTTAATTTAGGCATTATCTATAGCTTTGATTATTAACTTAGTTCCTTCAAGATTTATCCATTATTAAATCCAAAAGATTTAACACGTGTGATAGCCATTATATGGGAATGATCACAAATAACCATAAGAAAATATTTCCTTAGGATTTCTCACTTTATAAAAAAATAATGTTATCATTTAGTTGTTACACCTCAATTTGTATCAAACTCGGCTAAACCTATATCACTCTCAGTTTAACATATATCATTTTTGTTTCCCCTATGTTACTTTGAGTATGGTTCTCTTCTACATGTAATTATAATCATTAAAATAGAGATCCTAATTAACTGTGGAGATTCATAAAATACTTTGAACCTAATAATCATTATCATCTATGTTCTATAAACCCATATTATCCTTCATCAAATAAACTAAATCAATCATACACACTTATTCCCAAGTATTTATATACCTGAATCATATACTATCAATAAAATAACATTCCTCAAAAGTAATTAAATATTCATGAAACTAATCCACAATGATATTATATATTCATCCAAAAATCAACACTATCTTTATTCCTAAATTGTATTAACCACTAGTTCATAGAATAGTCACTATATATCATAATCCCAAAAATGAGAAGAACTTGTTAAAATATATCATTGATAAATTATCAATATAAAGGTTAACAATTACTATCTAATGTAATTATTAAAAATCAAACAACTATTTATTATCTCATTATCATGTTTAATTTAAAAATATGAGTTATATGTACAACAATCATGTTTTTTCTAACAATTATTCCCTAATCTTTTAACATTTCATAAAATCACTCTTCGAGGTTATCAATACTATTGGATATGTGTCACCACACCATTTAATTAACCCTACTAAATAATAATCCATCTATGTTCCACATAATCCTCATAAAAATTTATAATATAATCTAATCTAATTGATAAATGTCACTCGCTAATAAACATTGGTATTATTCTGAAAAAATATCATTCTCACTACCCTAAGTAAGGATATAAAACTCACATTTTCCATAATAAGGGGAATATAATAAGACTTTTGAAACATTATGTATACTATGTTATCTAGATATAATATATAGTTGTTTGTTGGTACATACCTTTATCGGTTTTATCATCATGATTAAGTTCCAATAAAATACTAAAACCTAAAAATATTATCTATAAAATCATATTAATTAATAATGTTAATATGAAAATTCAATAATATTTTGTATTATCTAGTAACCACATCATATCATCCTTTCCCTAATCCAATTAAATATTGTTTTATTCTTGTTAGTTTCTCTTATACATCCTAACTCAATCCTGTAATGAAATTAGGAAATAAATCCATACAAATAGTTAATAAAGAGAAAATGATTCAACAAAATCATATCCACTAGATTTTTCTCTCTATGTCTGATGTATTTGGCATGCTCATCATGTAATATATTGATTATTGAGTCAATGAATAACTAAAACATTTCAGTGTTATTATCTCAAAGGTGCATATTTTCCATAGCGAAAGAAACTTTTCAGTATATAGACATGGATTTATTTTTAAGAAAAACAACATAATATATACCTTACCAAAAAATATTGTTTTTATACATTTCTTATATATATTCATATGTTTTTCATGAATTTTTTCTTATCCTACATCCCACATAAAATGTACATATGTTGATTAATATTAAATCAAAAAATAATCACAAAGTGTTATCTATTATGATAAACCATTACTTAGGAACCATTAAATTATCCTCAATATTCATACTAATCTCCAATATTTATTTAAACGTTTCATTTGATATTAATTATAGTCCCTTAGAACTTCCCTCCTGAATCAGGTTCTCATACACACATACATTACATACTCTCATTGATACTAGATGTAAATGACTTGATATAACCATCAATATTAAAAAAAATATTTTTGAATATCTTAATCCAAAAGGATATTTTTAGGTTTTGATATTTATAGAAATAAAAAAATATTAATACAACTCATTTCTTTATATCAAATGGAAAACATCCCCATTACACACAACATAAGATAATCAATAATGATTTTTCTAAATCACCAGAAATTTTTTTAACAAGTGTTATCCTTCTAAAAATGTCACATGTGCGACATTTATTCAAAACCTGGGGAAAATAAAACATAATAAGTGATTAGGTAAAATTATTTATAAATGAAATATATATCATAAATAATCACGGCATTAAAATGACATAATTATTATAGAAGGAGTTGTTAGACAACTTAAATCAAGGATCAACATGAAACTGAGAGCGTAATATATCAATGAAAATAAATTAAAACATAGATATCAAGAATACTAATCTCGTACTAATGGAATTAATAATTTCAAGCATCAAAACCCTATTTTCTATTCCAATTGACAAGGAATTTTAATTTTTAGTGACACCATATTTAATACATCATGTTGAATTGGGTAGCTATACACCATATAACCAAACATGGTTTGTCTCAAGAGATCTATTGATCTATTAAGGTAATATAAAAATATGTGTTCCATCCATCACCTAATGATGTGAAATTAATTCACTATAAGATTCAATAAGATCTTTCATATCATTCCCTAAGGAATAATTGGGTAAATAAAAAATTGAAATTTTTTAATGAAAAATATTGAATATAAATACATGATCAACTTATGATAGTAGTCCATAATAATTAATAATTTCAATGATTTTATAATGTTAACAGAGAGTATAACATGATCTTAAATCATCTTGATAAAGAAGGTGGGTGGTTAAGAAATAAATAATCAACATTTCAATTATCATCTCCTTTGGTATAATATTATATATTACATCATTACATGTTCCATATGCTAATAGTATAACGTTATTTATAGGCGAATGTTATCTGATATGAATTATTTAAAGTGTATCTTTTTCACCATATATATCAATGGGTATATGTATAAGTAAATTATGGACCACCATGATCATTGGCTATCTAGAGAAAGAAGGTGGATGATTGAAAAAAACATAACCTCTGATTGAGAGATATTTTCCTAATATTTTTTATGGTAGGAACGTATAACCTAATAAAAATGAGGAAATACCACACAATAAAATAAAATTTCATAATGTTCCTATCTTAAATATCATAAGTTCAGGAGAATAATCATAACGCAACGAAAAAAAGTTGAGTTACAAAAAATAATTACTATTGGGGAAAACAATTGAGATAATAGCCACTTGAATGAGGGAACATGATTTTTCTAGTGAATCCCATTAAATAAAAAATTTATTATAAATATATATCAATTTTTAGGGAATAAACTATATAGATAAAGTGAGGAAATTTTTATTACATCTTAAAGAATCAAAATTGAGACGAAGAAATCCCTTGTGATTTAGAAAATTTTGAATAAAACCCCATGAAAGTAATGTATTTTTATTGGACATTAAATATAATGATTAAAATATTATACATGAAATGATATCTCAAATAAATTTTATATACACCACATTAATTAAATTTGATGCATAATACAAAACATGCCAGAAATAGAGGAATTTGAGATGAAACCCCTTACATATATATTTATCAATTCTACAAATTCCCCAAATATACAGAATAATCAAATTATGTTCATAAAATTAATTAAAAATATATATACCCATTTATTATACCCAAATTATTAAATTATTTTTAACATAAATAAATAATAATCATGATGCAATGATTGAGAGACATAATGTCTTTGGAAGACATGGATAATAATACATCAAAATAAAACTAAAATATGAATATTTATGATATTATACCTAATAAGCTCATAAATATCATTGATATTTATGAAATATATAGGAAAACATCTATAATTTACAAAAAAAATGTGTTATCTAAAAATATCACTATGGGAATAAACATTGTAAAGAAGCATTGAATTCTAGTCCAAAGGCATAACATGATATAAAAAAATTCCATTCTTGTGAATAAAAATAGGGGATCATGACATAAATAATATATACTAATAATATCATGGAAACAAAGTAATTTTGAAATGACAAATAACATGAAATAAGAATAAGTCAATGATAAGTACAAAGAAAACATCCCACGGTGGAAAGAGTCCCATCATGGAATAGGGTTTCACCCTAATATCATACATATTATCTCATGATACATAAACATTACCCATATAATTGTAGAACTTGTTTACACCCACAATAACATGGACATTCTTATGCGTTACAAATTGAAAATCCTACAAAAACCATAAACATAAGAATTACGCAGGGAAAGAAATGCGTTGTAGAATTATGTACCATGGCATAAACAAACTGTGTATCATAATGGATTCCATGAAAGATGGTATTAAAAATTTATTCAACATTAATTGTTAATAATAATCATATATCATGAAAAATTATTTCTAACATAATAAAATATATAAAAAAGGATTGTTCGGTATCTTGGAAATTTACCACTCATGTTGGGTCTTAAGAAAATGTATAATGACAATTTAAATAGGAGAAAAACATATTAATTTATATGAAACAGTAATTTATCTACAAAAAGTCCCATATTATAATGATCAATTTTATAATCCATTTTCTCTTTAAAAAATTATGGGGTGGTACTTAAAATTGGGTGACAAACATGGAGGTTCACTTAAAGTGGTTTTTCTTCTTGAACAGAATTTATAATGTTTCCATAAAAAATGTATATACAAATCTATTAACATTTCAATTAACTAATTATATATTTTTATTATGAAAATGTGGAATATAAAATTATTACATAACTATAATAAAAATATAATATAGGGAAAAGAGAGAGAAAGAATATCCCATAGAAAATATGGTGGTTCATAGATATCCCTAACCAAAAGATATAAAATAGTTCTACAGATTCACATAAAATAAGGGATTATATAATTAGATTCATTAATTACTTAATTGAGAAACATTTATATCTATTTTTTATTTACTATAATTAATTAATGTTCATTTAGACCTATTTTAGTGAGATATAAATTTTAATTTCACTATTCTGACGGCATTAATTTCAAAGTTCAAAGGTGAGATCAATTGTGCATAATTTTTAATGTTATTTGAAAAAAATAATATAAAACTAGAATTGAAATTAATGTATATTAATATCCCTAAGAAAATTAAATGGTCCCACAAATATATATGTATTCTTTCTTAAGGGTTATTTATTTTGGAAAAACCTTAATGTTTTATTGTTTGTATATTTTTTTGGTTCTACCAACCCTCATGAACTAAATTAGTTTCACTTAATTAAATTCTTAATTATTAATTAAATATCATAAAATAATATATAATATTAATATTATAATATTATTATAAAATAATAATATTTTATAACCATCATTGAAGCTGGTGGTGAAAATTGAAGTGTGTTGTTCTTGAAGGCGGTGAACCAATGATATTGTGAAACCCCATTTCATTTAAGAATCAATTGATGTGAGGATAGTAGATGGATATTATACCATAATAATAATATATAAATATAATTTTTTATAATAAATTTAGTATATTTATGTGTTTGCTGACCATATTTGGATGGTATATGAAGAATAAAATTGAAAGATATTTTGTTGATAGTTTTACATTTTCATTTGGTAGTCTGCACATAGGATACCTCTAAAGATTCCTTCAAATGGTATTCGGTGAGACCGTAAACCCTAGTACGTGGGGAAGAGTATTTTCAGTATATTTTTGTAGACTTTTTGTAATATAAAATTATTATAATTTTTGAATTGAAGGTGTGTTGACCAGTGACATTTATAACTGTGAGAGGGGTGTTTTTGAATTTTATATTCATTTATTTATTATTTTGACTCATGAATACCTATTTTGATGAATATTGGGAATATATAAAACAAATTATGCATATAAATTTTAAAAAATGGGTTTTTATATCACACCTTATGCAATTAATCATGTATTTAACTTATAATGTTAAATAACGTATTTCACTCTTCACAAAACAACCAACTATTTAAAAAACAACAACAATTCACCCTAACCATTTTTATTTCAATATATTGCTTTTAGATACCATTTTTACATATTTTATACTATAATATTATATTTATAAACCATCGATACTATTATTTTATAGATAATTGTCAAATTTTTTGTTTTCTCAGTATTTTGAGCTTAATTGTAAAAAATAGCCATATTTTGGGATTTAGCGGTTTTTTTTTGAAATTTAGTGAAAAATTATTATAAAATAATTAAAATTTATAAATTAACTTTTTTAGGCTTCCATATATCGTGGTCCTCATTTCAACCTTCTGGAACCAAATCTCAGGCTATCTTTTGGTGGCCCAAAATCAGCTCACAACCCATGCCACGAAAACTATGCACATGTCCGAAATGTATTGCGGATGAGCATATATATTGACATTGGATGGCCTAATTGATCTAAACATCACCAAGGAGAAATTAAAGGAGTTGGGTAACAATATTAATTATTATTCTATGCCACAATCATCCATTTTTAATGTCATAACGGCATGGGATTTTGATGAAATTGAATATGAAGAGTCACGATGAATTAATAAATGTCTCAGAGTAAAACATCCTTGTAATTCTCCAAAAAAAATATGAAAAGGGTAAAAGTTTGTTTGTACATGTAGGATAAATAATCAAAAAAAATGAGTAAGACCACATTCCATGATTCGACTATTAATGGTTTATCCTTGTGCATTGTTTTATAGGTCTAATTTTGGAGTGAAATTTCATTATTTTTTCCCTATAGATATTTTTCTCACCTCCCATGACAAAGGATATTTATTTAATGGTGGAATGTAGTAGTATATATTAGGAAATGGTTATTAGTATTTATAATAAATTACACTATATCTTATTATTCTTCTTTTCATTTCTCTTCTTCTCCCATTAATTTTATTTTATGTATTTATCCCACCATGCATCTTTTATCTCCTTGATTATGGAAAGATAACCATAAGTATTGTTAGATAGGGGAAGTGGTGGTGTTTGAGTTTCTTTATATTTCATGATTTATCTTATTTTATTTTATGATTTCACTACTTGTTAAAATGATTGTGGTAATTGGTCACCCCAATTTATCAACTATTGTTTTCTTCCTCCTCATTCACTCATATTTCCTCCCATTGATATTTGAGTCATTGAAACGGTAGATTTTTTCATATGTATTTATGTGGAAGAGATTACTCTTACATTAAGTGGTATCGTTATAGGGTAATACTAGTAAAATCAAGGGGTTTAGATTTAAATTTATCGAAATCTACAATGAGTAAAATAGTGAGGAAGTATTTTGAATAGCAATGAAACACCACTAAGAACCCCTAAGAGTAATGATTTTATTCCCCAATCTACTTTGTGTATTTACTTATTTATATTAGTTTATATATATATATATAATTTCATGTATTTTTAAAATAAACAAAATTTATATTATTGTGTAAGTTATTTTCATATTAGTTAGATTATAAATGTTGATAATAGAAAATATTTGTGTTGTAAGCGACCTCCTTATGATCGACCCTGAGGTGTGACACTGTGGTGCTTTCTTATGATAATATAAATTTAATATAATAGTGGTTTATGACAAAAAATATAATCAATGTTTCAAACATGATATTTTTTTTCTGAAAGTAAGGTTTTGAATATGAGAAATTTAATTTATAAATAAGATCTATATTTATTTAAAAAAATGTAAATTTTAATATTATGATCAATTTTATGAATCTTTAAAAAATTACGTATGGTATTATAAAATTTTTGTATCATTATAATACACCATAATACTTAATTATACCCCCATTTTGTGGCAGTAAACCTTATTTTATATATTTTTTTATAAAAGTTAAAATAAAACATATATGTTCTAAAAATTAATGACACTTATTTTATCATTTTTCAAATATTTATTAACTTGTATCACAATTTAAATATGTAATATTTTCATTTATATGGTAATTAAATTTTATGTTACACTTATTTAAGTTTGGTTACAATTCTAATTGTCAAGTTATTATTCAAAATGGTAATATTACTATTCTAGTGGTTATATTACTATTCGAACTGTGAAATATGTAATGGTTATATATGTTCCCAAATTTTTGTAAGTACCTCATTATTCATTCATTTTTCATTAACATATATTTAATCTAACAGTTATATATATATATATATTCATTTTAATGATTATTGTTGAATTACAAATATTCTAAATCATTTATACATTGTTGTTCATGAGTGATATTATTCTAATGGATTGGGTATATCAATATTTTTGTATTACACTTATTTTGAATTATATTTGTTGTCCCATTTTAATTTTCCAATTTTTTTCTGGATTTATTCTATACATGTGATATTCAAATTCATATAATAAAATGTTGTTGGTTCACTACCATGTGGACCAGTCATTTCCCAACACTACCTCTACCTCAACAGCCCATCCACTGTCTCTCTATTAGTCATACAATGGGTCAAAAAATCTCATGAAAGAGGCCCCCTTCCATCACAAGATTACCATAGCCTCTACCAAGGAATAATAGACAAATCATGTTAGATTTCAACCATAGAACCCATATCTAGGGACTTCTTCCTTAAATTATTTTCCTATCCTGGTTCCTGAGACTGATGTTATCACCCTTCAATCGAAGTCTCTGCTCTTGTGTGCCCACTACCAGTAACCATTGTCTACTTCTTCTTGGTTAGAAGACTCTTAACCTAAAAAGATCTATTTTTAAAATTACTATAGGTAGAAATTCATAGATTTATAACAGTGCCTTAGATATTTTTACACATTCATCACTCTATAGTTCCTGCCTGAATGAATTAATATCGAACTATATCCATCGAGTAAATAGAGTAGTTCGTAAACCTTGATTAATACTCAGTTGCAGTCATGCTACCCTAGTTAATTTATAGAATCTCCTTGATGTGGGAATCCCTCAGTATAGCTGGAGATAACTCCTCTATAAAATGTTACTCAAAATCTAATAATTCTAGAGTCTCCTCCTAGTAAGACAATGTCACAAAGCCACAACAACATCATGATGAGTCACGAAGAAGGATCACCTATAGAACCACCATATAATATTATGGTTTCATAAAAATATGGAAAAAACATGTCACAACATCATGCTAGTCTAGATCTTCCATTAGGTCAGACATTCCTTGAAACATGAGGGGTTGTTTTCACTGAAACTCAGGAAGTTCACCCAATAGGCACACCTCTTTTACTTGTAGTGCAGGTACCTCCTATTTCTCTTGAGGTGGTTGTACAAATGGTGAACCACCTATTGGTGACACCTCAAGAATATGAACCTTTATCTATGACTCATCACAGAGGTGAGCTTCTCCATGATCATAATTTTAACTCTATGTTGGTATATGTTGTGGAGGCATCCAGAAATAGACATGATATACCACGATGAATAAGTATATCTGGAGAGATTAGATGAAAAGGACATGGAAATAACAACCCATTCTTAAACGATGAATTTGGAACTATTTGAAATACAACTAGTTTTCTTAGCTACTAATTCTAAAGGTAAGTTATTAGAGTTTTGGTGTTTTGGTATATTGACCACCAAACCAACACTACAGTCCCTAGCCTAAAATTTGAACATGAAACACTTAACACTATTTCCCCAAACCAATATTATAGACTCCAGTCCTATGGTAGACCCAATTAATCTTATAACACTTTATCATAACCAATTCAAGTGAGACCCATGATGTAACTCCCCATGCTCACCTCCAATTGCCATGGGGAAATTGGCTACCACTGAGTAGGAATAACATTAACAAGGGAGAACTTAGCCTATGCACCTATACACGCACGCACATCACCAATCCCATAAAATTATGAAATGTTAAACAACTAATAAAATATTTATAGATATATCTAAATACCGCAACCATAGTATGAAAAAAGGAAATGGAACATCTGTAGGGCCAAATTCACACCCCCTGAAAAGAGTCTAAAAATAGGTCCAACCTGAAAGTAAGGACATGGAAAACAGTCAACATACAGTAAGAACATACCCATATTTGTCAAGATCACTAAGAACAACCTAGTATTCTTCCATATAGGTCCCTTTTAAAAGTTTGATCATCTTTCTAAGGCAAAACAAATTCGAGCAAAGCCTGTGTAGGGGTGAGAATAAAAATCCTCAGTTGGAAACCCTAAAACATCAGATAATATAACAATATGGATAACAGTCTTCTCTATATTGGAATATGTATAAATATAATATAATAATACTTTACATATATACTCAAAAAATACACACAGTCTCAACATAAATTCACAACTGTAATTCCAACATAGGATTCCTACTCAAAGGTTCTATATAGCAATCATCTGGGAGAACACACTCTACAATTCTAGTATCACTAATGAAATCTATCCAAAAGATATTTCTAGTTGTTTCTCTCCATTAAAAGTATACAATGGTAGTCTGAAAATATATGACACACAAATGAGGATCATACCCAGGGACATGGGGTATACCAACAACTCAATATGGAAAAAACAAGCTAAGTAGAGGATTGATGCCCAAATAGTTATGGTCACGATGATACTATGAAATCCAACTAGGGATGGAAGATGATAGAGGAACTCACTCTGAGCATAATGTAATTATTCCAAAGACACCATCCATGAATTCCCACTAAAGGGATTACCATCCAATGTGTTGGATATGATTCCATACTAAGACATAGGGAACTGATATGGGGAACACACCCTGACATAAATTTTCTAAGAAGAAGATAAAAATGGATTTAATCATTCTTTGAATGAGTAAATATAATGTACTAGAATTATATAAAATTTCTATTAAAAACTAGTTTCTTCCCATGTAAACCAAACATTCAAGTGTCCTTGTAAAATTACTAAGTTTTCCCATGACTGTGTACTTATACCTATGTCCAAGTACATATCTCTACCCATATAAACCTAGTGTTCCATGTCTGGGTTAGAGTACATAGTGTTCCCATACCCATTTAATCCTAGTCATGTCCATGTTCCACCAAAATTACACAACAATCCATTTGGGATAGTTTACACACCATGTGGCATAGTCACATGTCGTGGGATATTTAACCCCATACTGAAACCCTATCCCCCATAGAGGGATCCCACACTATGTGTACCTCTAGAACACATGTCAGGAACCATGTGAATTTAAAATGGATATTACATTAAATTCATTTATTTTACATTAAAATTAATGTCTTTTCATTAGAACATATAATAAATCTAGGAGAGGACTGTATAGGTATATTATATTTAGAAACTGTGAAACATAATCAAGTGGTTCATAAAACATCAACATTATCTCCCTCTTATTTCTTCATAACAATACCCTTTTTTATATATCATACCTAATAACATTATTCATGACTTGGGGAAATTTAACTTATTAAATGTTGATCTCAAATGATTATTATAGGTGAACAAAAGAAATATAAATCATATCAAAATCAAAAAACATTATAATATAACGTTGGGAAGTCTTATCCTGTATATTAATGATCGTCATATCATATCTGGGAATGAAAGTTCATAAGAATTAATGGACAAAATAAAAAAAGTAAAAACATAAGTCACAACATTTTTTTGCATACACATAAGTATATTAAATAATTTTATATTAGTCAAGGCTTATTTCCAAGACCATCATAGAAAAAAAAAGTCCATTACTGAATCAGGTTTACTTCTTGTTCCATTCCTATATTACTAAACTGAATTTAAATTATCTTCCATCCATGTCTATCTCATTATATATAATTCATTACCAATTCATTGGAGGTAGATATAGGTCCCACCCATCTCATAATGAAATCATTCTTACATGTGCCTCAAATTCATAAATCATTGATCAAATCATACCCCATGAAATAAAATGGGTTTCTTAAACATCATTCTGTCATAACCTCATCCATATAAAATAATATTCCATAATTAAAAAATCAAATAATATTAATAATATAGATAGAAAAAACCCTATTTTAAGGTCGTCATCTTATAAGAAAACTAATTTTGATAAAAAAACTTGACCATAATTCTTAAAGAATGTATCCTTTCTACTTTAAAATCATTTTCATTTCTCAAAATATAATTAAATTTTAAAAGAAAATAATTCAGTTGAAAATTAACATGAAGTAATTCAAAGGAATCAACATTTAAAAAAGTCATTATGAGGACCTAAAAATCCATTCATTCTATATAATTTAATAAACATTCTCCTTGTAATTTGGTCAAAAAGTTAAAAATTACCTCGTATCGAAAAATGCCAAAAGATTCATTTCATACCGTTTAATAAAAAATTACCAATGGGAAAAAATTGAAGTTAAAAAATTACATAAGAATAAAAATAATATTAAATATTTATGAAACATATATTTGGATGATAACTATACCCCAATAAATATTTACGTGTAAATAATTTCAAATAATAATGAGATTGTGAAATTATTCCTTACCGTAGGTCTAATATTCTTCGTATATATCAGGAATTCTTGTATAATTATTTGAATATTGTTATTGACTTTTTCTATATTATAAATATATTTTACGATATTATATTTGATTATATTATCACATGTTTGTTAGTATCATTTCATTTTCACTCGTTATTCGAATAATAACTGCTTTATCTTATTATTCATGTTTTTTCAGATAAGTTAATTTTTCACTTCTTAGGTTAGAGATATATCATTTACATAATGATATTAGTATAATATATATTGTATTTATTCATTCCATTCATTTATTTAATCATTGTTTAATGAATATCATGTAGAATTGAATGAATCATATCATGGAGACGGTAGGTCATACGTACGCACGAGCGATGATATCTTTCACATAATGGTTAAATGGTATAAAATTTGAAAGTATATTAATTATACAGATTAATTATCACATTATATTCATTATTTAAATCTTTTATATTCATCACTATACCCATCGAAATAAAGTTTTTCTGAATAAAAAATTACACCACGGTGTGGAGATGGTAATTTGTATGTACGCACACATAGTGATATTGTTATTAGTAAGATGGATAAAATAAGGTATAAGGTTTTCCCAAAATTATAATAACATCTTAGAATGAATGAGACACTATATTTGTTACATTAGTATGGAGAAAATATAAATAGAGGATGTATAAGTAGAAAATTATTTTGAAAGAGTTGATAAAACAATTACCTCTTTCTGGAGTATCTTTTTATGATTTTCACAAAAGGCCTCCATAGGATGCCTTTCTACCCAAAGTGTGAACTCTAGGATGAATTTATGGATGTTGGGTGGGGAAATGGGTAGGTTATGGCTGAGAAAAAGGGCATTACATGTGTGATTGAAATAGAAGGAGAGGATCCCTTTTATAAGAGAGGAGATATGCGTATTTGGAAATGCCAAAACTATTAAGATAATATAAATTATTTTTTAAATTAAACGGGAAAAGGTGGATTATTTCGATGATATAATAAGGATGGGACGAAATAATCCAAACCAATAAACTTTATAATTTTTTTATATTTTTTAATCCTTATAATTTTGATTTATCCTTATTTAATTTATTTAATTTTAATTGGGGTTATAACATTCTAAATATTTAATGGTTATAAATATTTACTAATATAGTTTTAATTAACCATTAATGGATACTTTATGAATTTTAGAACTTATAATTATAAATTTTTAATTTTTAAATATTTTTTTGATTTTTAAATAATTTATTAAAATAATATTTTTATAAAATATCAATAGTGTCAATTTTGACACTCTTCATTTCGTTGATTTTAAATAAAATCCAAACCTATGATAACTTCAATAAAACATTTAATATACTCCAAACATTTAATAATCTCCTATAAAATTCATTTAGAGTTTTATTTAATTCTAATTATATTTCATTTAATTTTTTTACAATCATTTATTTTATATTTGTATTAGTAAAATAATTTTAGTGTTACTATTGTCTCATCTTTAATGGTAATTATTTAATTTATAAAAACTATAAATAAAATTATATGGTGATGGTAGTTATTTTAACTTTCTAGAGACAACCTATAGTCGATGTTATCAACTTTTTATCCCTATATTCTAATTAATATACTTATATAAAAAGAGAGTGTGATATTTTATCACATTCATTGATTTTAATAAAATTAATGACATATTCATGATAAGGTGGCTATTATGTGATTCCATTTCGAACCCTTAATTATTAGTGTAGAATTTTGTCATTCAATAGGATTTTGATAGGTGTAAGGGTAGTTTTATAATTTGATTTTTACTATTAATTACCTGATTTACCCTTAACCGCAGTAAGAAAAAAATTACAAAAGTTACTATTAATGTTGTCTAAAAAATAAAAGTGACATATTAACATAATTCAGACCCATTTATTAAAAATATGGAATCCATTTATCAAAATTTAAAACAAATAACTTTTAGTAATTAAATTAAAATTAATTCTGTTTTTGGAAAGAGAGAACATGTTTTAATGGCGAAAACATTACATAAGATTGAATTGTTTTTATATCTGGATTCAATTTAAAATGAATTATAAGGAAATAAATTATATTTAATGATAAAAATATATTATATATTTAATTTAATAACATTAAATATTATAATTTAACCACATAAATTATTTCAATGAAAAAAGATGTTTTCACAAAAAATTTATTGTATTTTTATTATTCATCAAAATATAATAGTTCTCTGAAATATATCCTAAATTCATCCAATGTAAATTTTTATATCTTTCTTTAAAATAATATGTTTATATTTTCATATAATAATTAATAATGGGTCAAAATAATAATTTAAAATCGGTTCTCCATTCAATGGTGTCAAATTACCCTTTTAAAAAGAATAGGATTTTATATATCAAATAGTGTTTATTAATACCCTATTACTGAAATATCCATTTTGTGAATATAAAAAATATTTTATTAAGTATATAACTTACATATATCTCATTAATTTACTTACAAATAGTAATTCACTCAAAAATAAATATATCTAATTGATTTGTATTTTCCATAAATTATTGATAGCCAATGAATTCACAATGAATTTTCATATGATTGTTATACTTATTCCCTATAAACTAATGGATAGGATATAGTGTTAATTTTATAATAAGGGTATCTCATGGTTTTTTTAAACTCATGATTTCATGCAATGCATTCTATAGAAGAATAAGAATTATTTAAAAAAATATTTCATAAAAACATTCAGATATAAAATTCTACCCCCCTTAAACTGAATTTTTCTCTCAAAATTTATCAGTTAGAAAAAAATATAAGGATACCTATCCCTCATCATATCCTCATATTCCATTGTAGATTCTTTATATTGGTGTTTCCACCATAAAACATTAACCATGTGAGTGGTATTGTTTTATAAATCTTTTTTACTATGATCTATAATCTCTACCAATTGTTCTTTATAAGAAAGATATTGCTCCTGAGGTATTACTTATAAGTTTAGTACATGTGAAAGATTAAGTAAGTACTTTATTAGTATAGATCCATGGAATTCATCATGAACATGGGAATGATTTGGTGGAAGTTCTAATTGGTAAGCTTCTTTCCCAACACAATCTAAAATTTAAAATGTAGTGATATACCAAGGGCTCAGCTTGGCCTACTTTCTAAATATCATTACTCTCTTCTCGGGAGATATTCCTAGAGACACCTTATCACTCACTTCAAACACTAGGTATTCTCTTTGGTTGTCATCATTTTTTTTACTCTGAGATTATCTTATGTGTTATTGAATAGATTTTATTTTTTATACCATTTAATCATCATGATCAGGTCTAAATAACTTTCTTTCCCCAACATCATCCCAACAAGTTGGATTTCATCACTTATTTTTATACATGGATTTATAAAGACCCATCTTAATAATACAGAAAAAACTATTGTCGTAAGAAATTTACACCAAAGTTAGGTGTTGATACCAACCACCTTTTAAATATATAGATCCATCCCTAAACAGGTCACCAAGAGTTTGAATTGTCCTATCAGAATGACTATATGTCAAAGGATTGCATGTAGTACTGAAACATAACATTGTATCCTGAGCATAATGAATAATTCTCAAGAACATCGAGGTAAACCTTAGTTCCCAATAATATATAATGTAAATTGGTAGTCCATGAAATATTACCACTTACTTTACATTTATCATGGAAATCTGATCAACATAGAAATCCTCTATAATATCAATGAAGTGTGCTGACATCATAAGGTGATCAACTATAACCTAGATAACATTATTTCATTTGAATGTTTTAGGAATTCTGAAGACATGGTCCATAGTGACGTTTTACCATTTCTATTCTGATATGGGTAACATTTGTAATGTACACATAGACTTCTATCTCTTATCCTTAACTTGTTGACAAACCATGTATTGAGGCACATATTCTATTACATATCTCTTCATATTATCTCACCTGAAAGAATCTTTCAAGTCCTTATACATCTTTTTTTCTTCTAGGGTAAATAGAGAATAAATAACTACGTGCCTCATCCAATATCCCTTTATTTAATTTTGGTATGGGTGGAATTCAAACCCAATTCCTAAACCTTAATCTTTCATCACAATAAATGATGAATTCGGGAACATTTCTCTCTTCATTTTATAGCTCTACATCTTTCTTCTACGCCTCCTAAATCTTCACTTGTATATATGGTTGAACATTCATTTGAGAAATATAATATTTCATCCCACACTTTAAAATTTCATGATCTATCCTTTGTAAATAAATAAATATTGGATCTTTTGTGATCCTCATCCTAGAAAGGATATCATGGTCTTGTCGACTCAAAGCATGTTCCTCCTAGTTTACTTTCCTAGGGTTATAATGTATTGAGTAGTCATAATATTTAATCAACTCCAAATATATTATTTTCACATATTAATATCCTTTAATTTGAATATATACTTTAAACTTTTGTGACTAGTATAAATATCACACCTTTCACAATAATGATAATGCCTCAATATCTTTCATTCAATGGTTACTACAACTAACTCTAAAAGATGAGTTGGGTAATTTTTCTCAGAAATTGTCAACTCATGTGAGGAAAAAATTATTCCCATATAATTTATCATGAGAAGTCTTCCCATACCCTTCTTGGATGCATCACTATAGATCACAAACAATACTCTAGTACATGTTAGTGTGGGCATTGGTGAACTGACTAACCTTCTTTTTAGCTCTTTGAAATTATATTATCATATTCTTTTCCATATGAACAAAACTATATTATGAGTCAACAAGGTGAGTGGATTAGATAATCATGAAAAAACATTCAAAAATATTCAATAATATCTATCCAAACCAGAAAAACATTAGATCTCAATTACCACTTTTGGTCTCAACCAATTTTCAAAAACTTCTATTTTTGATGGATCCATGGATACCCCTTATCTTTAGATTATTTGACCCAAAAATGAATCCTTCTAATGAAAAATTTAACCCTTGATATTTTTTTCATAAATATTCATCTTTATTAGGGTCTTTAGTACAATTATCAAGTGGTATTCATGTTCTTAATTTATCTTCGAATAGATAAGGATATCATAAATAAAGACAACCGCAATCTGATCAAGATAATCTATAAAGAATCTATTAATTAGATCTGTGAAGATAATGGAAGCCTTAGTAAGACCAAAATTAATCACTATAAATTCATAGTGTCTATCTCTTTTACCAAATGACATATTTGATATATCCTCCATCTTTCCCCTTAATTGATAATATTTTAATCAAAGATCAATCTTGGGAAATAATTGACCTCCACGTAGTTGGATGAATAAGTCATAAATGTGGGGAAGATAATATTTTTTCTTGATAGTGATATTGTTAAGATCTCGATAATTTATAAAGGGTATTATTGGTCTATATTTATTCTAAAAAATAGAACAGGTTCCCTCAACCCACGAGTTATACCTATGTGATTATGGATTATTCAACCCCTTCTAGGTCATTTGATCAGTGATTCATTATTGTTGCAGTTGTAGTGTGACTCACTGGGTAAGTATTCTCTATATTCCTTTATCTCTTTCACTTTCCTTCTATGGAGTTTGATATATCATCTTGGGATTCATCGATCAAAACTTTGTGTTGTCGAATCTTATTTCTAGGTTGAGTTCCTATATCATATTATCCTTTGTTCTTGTTAGAGGGTTCCATAATGGGTTTTTTGTTTCTGAGAGAAAGGTATGTGGTTCCATTATTAAGTCCCAAATTGAATAAACATTAATTTCATGATTTAACTTCAATTTTTTGATTTTAAGTAAATTAATTGTAATTTTTTAAATTGGATTATTGAATATATAATTCCATTTAATTGGGTAATTTGAATGTGAAATTTTATTTTGTAATGAAATTGGGGAAAACACCTAATTCTATTTAATTAGGGTGTGTTTGAGAAATTGATTGAAAATTATGGATTTCGAACAATTGGATTAAAATTGTGATATTAAATTATTTAATCTAATTTTAAAAAATATATTTCTAAAAATGGTATATAATGGTATTTTATTTAAATGCACTAGTTTTTTCATAGAGATTGTATGACTATATTAAATACTCATCATAAATTTTAAATATAAAAAATGGAACTTTTGGAAAGAGGTAATGGGAAGAATTGTATTTTTAAAAAGTTTAAATATAAATTTCTCTTATTTCATTCTACTAGGGAATATTAAAACCTAGGTACTTATTGATGAATTTTGATAGTAGTATTTTGATGCTTTATAATTGAATGAAAACCTAGTGCATCATCACACATCCCCAATGGAGTTGTGATTAGTCACCTTTGGCCAATGTTAGAGGGATGTGTTTATACACATATTGTCATGACCACCTTCGAGTGTGTGAGGATCCCAAATCCTATAACAATCATTCCATTTGGTTGATAACCATGTTTCTCACTTGATCATATATGAGATATAAATGTGTGCCAATGTTTCTTAAATTTTATACGTTTCTAATGAATTTATACAAACTATTTTTTGTAAAAACTAATTGAATCCATTTTTAATGTATTTCCATCATGGAAACAGAATGAATGAGTTGTTTAAATTATACAATGAAAAACCATAAATATTTATTTAAACAATAAATCCTTAACTAGTTAATTAAATAGTGACATCATATTATGGAATCATTGTTAACACCCTACTATTCATTTATATTACACCATACATGTTGCTTCAGGTATTTTTATATTATCTTCTTCTATATTCGAGAAAGGGTAATGTGCCACTTGGTGGTAGTAACTATTGATCCTTGGGGATTGGAGAGTCATGACCATTGAGTCATTGGTAGTAATCCAAATTTTATTTTACTTTTTGTAGTGATTTGGTTTTTTATACATGTTTTACTTTTGGAATGCTTCTTCCTGTGGAGTTTCTATTATATAAATACAAACATGTTTAACTTCTTATGAATTTTTTTTGGAGAATGTTTTCCCGTATCCATGAAGTATGATTCTAGGTGCTAGATGTCAACCTGTGGGGATCGGGGAACACCCTTTGAGTGGTGTTAAGATCAGATTGGTTATTGGGTTTCCAGGGTACTCAGGCTGGTCCATCGTAAGTCGACCCAAAATATTCATAATAAATCTTTGATAAAATCATCCTAGTCAGGTTTGTTCAAAAACATAGTACTATAGATTTCAATCCAGTTAATGTAATGGATGTCCATGTCTGTCTTAATATATTCTTGGGGAATTTAATTTATTCTTGGTTAATTTTATATTGTTTTATCATTATCTTTTATTTTGTATATTAAATCCATTTTAATTATCTAATTAACCATGATTGATTAATTATTTCAAATAATCCATTTATTTGAATTCCATCTTTTAATATTAGTTTATTAATTTTTTGAACATGGACTTGTATAAAAAAAATTAATTCATAATTAATAAATAAATTAACTGAAAATGATATTATATAATGACTAATTTTTTGAGTTGATAATAAATCAACCTATGACATAGTGTAAATTCTTTATTTTAGTTCTGGAATATGTTACAGCATTACAATTATCCATATTTGTATCAAATGTTTGTTATCATCTTAGTTCTATCCTGAACCACCTCTATGTACCTAGCGATACTCTATTTATTACATTTATTTATAACCCATACGCTAGTGAGGAAAACCAAAATATTGGTTGATGGAATTAACAAAAAAAGACCTTGGATGAAAAGGTCCTACATAATAATGGAGGGAGGGATGAATCAGAGAACATCATTTTAATATAATAATTAATATTGTAAAAAAATGTAATAACTTAAATTAAATAATTTAAACACATACATAGGCCCTTTTCAAGATTGTGATTTTTTATATAGATGCAACGGTTGTGAAAAAATAAACTCATACATTTTCAATTCTATATATTCATGATTAATTAGATAAATGTGTTTATGTTAGATAATTTATTAATTCCCATTCATCTTAAATATCATTCTAATTCTCTTGGATATACCCACCATAAATGCTTTAATTTAAATTAAATTATAAAACCTATAATTATTGATAATTACGATAAATGAATTTAGAATTTAATATTTATTAAAACCCCTAATTAAATTATCAAACACATAAGGTGAAATATATATATAATAATGTTTAAATTATATAATTAAAAATTTAATTAAAGTTAATTTAATTTTTTACAATATTTGAAGATTTCATGAGGTATTCTTGAGATCTATTCATCGTGTTCCTCAATTGTTGAATAATTGGGTTATGATCCGGAGACATTGGTGTGTAACTCATCTAGGATACACCATGTCTACTAACTAGCTACATGTCACGTGTTCTACTTGTTATGTTCTTGAGATAAACACCTTAGGGCTTCAGGATGCATCGTGGTGGATTACAGAGTGTGTAACTCATGAGATACACATCATGTGATTCTAATATCACGTGTCCTAAAAACTCTTTTAAAGATTCATTGTATTCATTATATATGGTCATGCACAATGTGAATAATCCCACTAAACACCATAATCCTTTCATGTCCTGTATCTTCATAACTTGATAAAAGAATCCTAATTTATTTCATCCATGGTAAATAATAAACATCATTTCATGTACATCATATACACATCATGCCCTTAATTATTATATGAAGTTTTTAGACTCATCCAATATGACCATATGTTTGACCATATTGTTTAAACAAATGTTTTCACTAGACAGTGTAGAATACATGATGTGTATGATAGCTATATGTTATGTAATCTAAAAATTCCTGTTTTGAACTACCATAATATAAATAAAAAGTGAGATAAATACACCATATGTGATTTAGGATTGGCATGTCAGGTATCTAACAACACTTCTAGATAGATTTCACAAGGGTACACGAGGGTACTCTGACAACATATCGTGTCACTATATTTTTCTAGATAAAAATACTTGGAACCTTTCAATGGAATCATTTATTATTCTTTATCTATTCTTCTTCCATTACGAAAATGAAACATTGATTGATGATAATTAATATTTTAATAACTTTTTAATTAAAAATGTATTAAAGAACAAATATTCAAAAATTAAAAAATCTATCAAGTATTCTTCACATAGGTCAAAAATAAAATAATTAATAATAAATTTTAAACATGACCACTCTAAACCACTTAAATATATTAATTGTAGTAAAACAACTTCTGAGGGTAGATATACATAATGGTTTTTTCAATTTGGAATATCATTCATAATATATTACATGACATGAATTCCTTAACCAGGGCAATTTTTCCAAAAAAAATTGACCTAATGTGAAAACAAAAGACTGGAGATGGTTTTTCATGTTAAATTTATAATTATTTTTTTTATGATTTGAATAAAGATTCCCTCATCTTTGTATCTTTCTTTTATGTAGATAACAACTATCTTTAAAATCTATATTTATATTACCTTCATTTCACTTGTAGGATTTAAGATTAGAATCCCTCAATGTGGTGACCCACATTGCCACTTTACCCTCTGAATGATGCTAATTGATTTTCTGGTTATATCATAGTGAATCAATCATATTGATTTATTCATATTGATCATATGAATATCATTTTACCTATAATGATTTATTCTCCTTATTTAGAATATGAGAGGATGAATTAAAAAAATAAATTTGTTGTGCACAACAATTACCAATTCATGTTTTTTTATTAAACCTACACAATAGACATAACCATTAATCTATAGACCTAGGGTTATGAATAAATATAATTTAATTGAGTAATATACCTTAAATAATATGATAATATTAATCAAACACCATTTCATATAATATTATTACTATTATTATTAATTTAGCTCATGTGTTAACTCACGTAATGATAAATAATATTTTATCAGCATGTAAATTATTATTTATAACCATATGTGATTATCGTCCTCTCAAATTGATTATAATTTATTGACTACATGAATAAATATTTTATTCATAAATAAATATTCTCCGAAAAATATAGTGAATAATTTTTTATTAGATATTCAATAAAGAAATTTATTATTTCATCCAAAATAAAATAAATAAATAAATATTTATTATATATTCATATAATTAAATAACTAATTTAATGATGAATAACTAATTATTTATTACCTATAGAGTATTAGTGATCAATAAAACCAGATTAAAATTATTCCTCGGTCTGGAGAATAATATTTTAACCATTATTTAAAATGAAATAAAATTTAATGGAAATCAATAGAGTCACTTGGTGTGTGACCCTCTTGGATCCTTTTTCATTACCATTAGATAAGATCACCTAATGTACAATATTATATTCTGGACAAGGGTCATGGAAACCAAGAGAAAGAACTTAATTCCATACTAACTACACCCACATAAGAATAATTATTGTTTAATATAATCCTTTTTTTCAATATCTCAAAAAGCAGGTTGCAGATTAGTGTCATCAACATATATTCATAATACATCTTTTATTTGGTATTTCAAATAGAATCATAATTTCACCATGGACATGGAATTTAATTCTATGGTTTTATTCCAATTAAGGTCCATGATATTGACCTCCATGAATATGGAAGGGAATAATTCTTCCTCAACCAATTCATTAATAACCTATCATTCGTGATGCACCTACCATACCCTAATCCCTGTAAACATATGTTATAAATTTTTTAGTCAATAAATCAATGTGTGTGCTTCATGACATGAATAAATATTAATCTTAAAGTTCAAGGAGAATTATACACAATTGTATAAATGAATATCGTAGTACACTAGAGCAAGAAAAATTCCTACTTTCATGTTTTTATCATAATATCACATCTTGTAGATTATCAAGCGTGATCATCATGTGTAGTAGACACATATTATTAAGAGTACTCACACCTGACAGGCTTCATACCATGTTCCTTGACATGGTATGTTATCAAAGTAATACGTACCTTATGAAATTATTAAATTAATATCATGTTGAATAGTGAAAAATATGTAATGAGATGTTTTATTAATAACCAAATTCAATAAAATTTATGTAATCAAATGTATAAAAAATAGTTATAGAACACCAATTACAGTAGGCTCAACCAAATTAGATATAATCCATGCATGAGAAACCATGGCAAAAAATTATAATGGGATAGCATACTTCAACTACTAGATAAACACAAAATACCAATAGTTTTAGACAATGGGTATATCCCATAAAAACATTTTTATAGGCTATACCCATAATTTTCATAATCATGGATGATAGAGTCATGGTTATAGACCTATACACACAGTTTCAATAGAAACTTTGGGTTTAACCCCATGATATTTTATTTTACCCCCTATTTAAACAAAAAAGTGGGTATATATCTATACCTGTTGTTATCAAAACTGTGGGTGAATCTTTTCACATTAACTAACCCATACCCATTGTTTTATAGAAATATTGGTAAAGGTAGCTTCCCCATTTGGAAGTATCACTAGATATTCCAGCTCCCAAACCTGTAAATAAAATAAAAAACAGTACACATTCAATGTAGTACACATATTTTATATTACAAATTCAAACAACTATTTTTAATAATTTTGATAACATTTATAATAATAGAACTTATATATGAATCCATACAACCAATCAATTCAATTAATTAAACAAGTTTCACTTGTCTCATTATTGTTATGTAAAAAATAGAGGGGATCAATTCCCCCCCCCCATCACCAAAATTCCCATTCTCATCCTCATAGACATCACCAAAATCCCCATCACCATATTTAATATCCTTATCACTAATATCACCATTTGGATAAATAATATAATCATCATCAATAGTTACATCATAAATATTATCGTAATCGCCACCACCATCAGATCAAATTCCACCAGTACCCTCATTGGAATAAAATGGGCATAATTTAACGAGTGAATTGATTCTATATGTGAATCAATTATAGTAGAAACCACTAATAGAAGTGATTTATTTATAAATAACATTTCATTCATTAATTATTTTCTGATCAGATTACTTCTTTCACGCTCCTGTAAGGGTAAATTTTTTCCTCAATTTATTATGCACAAGATCATTACATCTTGAGGGTCTCATAGGTTTGAGAGGATCATGATTAGAACCAATACCTGGTGGGGGTTCTTGATTTGACATCGTAATATGCCCTGGTGGACCTCACCTAATACCTGACACAAATGATCATTTGTCATGATATTGTTATCTATTTTATCATCAAAAGAAATTAGGGAATACTATTGAAAATATAAAAAAAATATTTAATTAATAATTTATAATAAATATTTGAAATATAAATTAAAAACATACAATGTTAACTCGCATTTTTTTATTTACATATCTCCTATCATTTTTCTTCCTACATAAAAATAATAATTTTTCTCAAGGCTCCTGGCCTTCATTTCCCTTTAACTCTTACTAAAAATGATATTGATTAGTATAAAGATATTCAAAATATAATGATTTTATAATATTGGATAATAATAATAGGGAATAACATTTCAACGAAATAAAAATTCTTAAATTCAAAAATGTAGAAAATATTTATGAAAAATTCATAAATAAAATCTAATCATAAACACTTTATAATTTTTGTACTAATTATGAATCATTAAATAAATATAATTTATTATTTAATGATGAAAATAGAAATAATAAAATACAAGTGAACACTACCAACTTTCATTGAAAATTAATATTCCCATAGTAGAACAAATTTGGAAGTGGGTTATTCTATTTTTTTGCTACACTATTGAATTGATATTTCAATGAAGTGATGTAATTCCCAACTCCTAATCTTTAGTATTATTGAGAAATTAATTTTGAAAAGGGTCACTAAATTTGATACATGTCTAGTCCATAAACATTATGTTAAATCATTTAATAATATGATATATATATATATATATATATTTAAATATGAAAAAATACAATGAATTGCACACCATGATAACTCCTCAATAAAAACTCAAATTAGATAAATAATAGATTATTATTAATGATCTTTTCATTGCATGAAAAAATTAAAAAATGGATGAAAATTATATATCCTCTTTTTATTAAATCATGATTTTATGTACGTTGATTGTTTCTAAAAAGTGTGCTTCCAAATGTATATTAAATTTTATATTAATATGATATTAAAAAATATACAATCTAGATTCCCTATATAAATTAATGATAAATATAGTGAATAGATTAATGAAGTATTTGACTATTATGATATATACTGATAAGTATTAGTGGGAACATATTTTGTCATCCCATATGGTGTACAATTATATGGGTAAGGAAAGAAATCCTACTATATATTCATATTCAATTTGGTCTACCCAGCATCAATAAAATATGTAAATTATTCAAAGGGAGAAAATTAGAAAGAGGCTTTCTAAATAACATGAAGCAAGAAGGGTCCTTATAAGTTGAAATAAAATTATTTGAAGAATAATAAATCATGATATATTAAATATAATATGTCTTATATGTAATCAAATATGTAGACCATATATGAAATTTCCAAGGGGATTAACACATTTTAAAATATCATTATATATCAGGTTTTTAAAAAATAGTTTTTTATATTTCTTTTCTTCATGAAAATATACATGGTATCATGTTTAAAATTACCATATTTTTGGTATATCATAATTATTTAATTTCATAATAAGACATTATTATCTGGCACTTCTCATGATCGGGCATTGTAGAGTGCCCCCAATGTGTGCAGAAAGGTCATTGAATATTTTTTCCTTTTTTATTCAGTACACATCCTAAAAAACATCAACATAAGTAATAAGAAATAAATTTTATATGTAAACTATTAATGAATATGATTCAATTAAACTCACAAGCCTGAAAATAAATGATATGTTTTTATTTTTTTGGATAGTCAAGGAATGTGAGCACACTATCTAAATCAAAACCAACCTGACCCCTCAAACCAACATATCACTCATTCTTATATGATCTCCATAACTCCCCATGATCCATCATACTTTCCACCTTGGATGTTTCACCATCAGGAAAGATAAATCAACTCTTCAGTGAACATGTTAATTCATATAAATATAACAATAATATAGATATAAATTTTAAAAAATTGGTATCCATTCCTTCAACATTTCTTTTCACTTTATGTCATGATTGATTTGTCTCTATGAAATCATTTCAATCGGAATGATATCGTTGTACATGGTTAAACATTCCATGAAACATCCAAATTGCCACGAAATTTAAACTCTTGTCGGATTTTCTTCATTTTATTCCAATATTACTTTGGTTCGACGATTCCATGATTCTTTTATAGGGGTGCTCCCACATCGCATACTACAAGATCCTACTGATTAAAATAAAAGGGGTAAAAGAAGAATTTATTCTTGGTATAAAATGACAAAAATGATGTGATATAATTTGACATAGTTATAATAATAAATCATAATGAAACATCTTCAATAGGATTTTATTGATTCAAGGGTTGTTTGGGATTAGTATCTACTAAATTATGTGTCTGTTCCAACACTTATTATGGGTGACTTTCATGCACTAGAGTGGAAACTAAAGAAACAAAATCATTTGATCCTGGATGAATAGTAGGAAATAGCAGTTGTGTAGACATGGCATGAAATGGGTTGTAGGAATGGGGATACATCAAATGAAATGGATATAGTAATGGTTAGAACATTCTTAGAGGTGGTATAGACATTGTATAGGAATAAGAGTCTAAATGAGATGATGATGGATGTATGGATGAGGGAATCCCAAGAGGTGGAATAAACATGGTATGGGAAGAGGAGGATAAATGAGATGGTGATAGAGGCACGAGTGGGAACATCCCTTGAGGTGGTGTAGACATGTAATAGAAATAATTGGCTAAATGAGATGGTGATTGAGTCGTGGGTGGGAACATCACTATATAATCTAGCATGGGATAGAAAGGTGTCGTAGATGGGTCTCTTCTGGTCAGTTTAAGTGGGAATGGGTAATACATGTGCTCTTTCTATGATTAGAAGCATCCATGCTCGAACACACGCTATTAGGATGAAGATTTAACTCTGGTGGAAGAGAGAGTTCTGAATTTTTTTGATAAATAATGTGAACATGACATTAAATGTAATGTAGAAGAAAAAAATATAGTTCTTATACTCACTAAGGTAAACAAAGGAGGAATGCTATGATCACACATTATTCTATCTGCATCATACAATTTCTTCCTTTAATCTTTTTCCATATTCCATATAAGAATGAAATATATATTTTTTTAAAAATAGTTTTTAAAATTCAAGTGTACATCTTAGATTTCAAGGAAATCAAAAATAGTATCATAACATGTTTTCAAAAAAATAATTTAAAATAAGGTTATACATTTTTTTAAACCTGTAATAAATACGGTTTTCTAAATTGAAATAAATCTAATTAAATGAAATAAAATCAAACAATAATAAAACTAACATATTGTTCCAAACTGAAACTAAATTAAATTAAATAACATAATAACAACCTGAGAAACCCATGTCATAGCAAACTGAATAAATTGTGAACATACATTTTTTCAACTATATATTACCCACCACTACTTGAGGTTCAACAAAAACCCTCATAATGGGACAATTGGAGTCATCCAATGAAATATGTTGGTCCATCATAAAGGGGGAATCTATGGTTCCAATTTAATCCCCAACATCTTGATAAATATGCCTTGGTATTGCATCATTAATAACACCACAATCTAGTCTCATATGATCTTTCATAAAAAACACTTGTTTTCCATTGATTCCAAAATGTATGGTTCATTAGTAGCCAGGAGTTTCCTCATTTCAAAAACATTGAATAAATAATAATAAATAAATATACCATGTTGTATCATTGAATGAAATCATTTACATTTCATTATAGTGGCTCAACCCTGAGAGTAGTAATCTAATAACAATAATCTCCCAATAAGTCCCAATGGAAGCACATTTTCATATTAAAAAATACTATATGACGCACAATAATAATATTATGTTATAGTAGTTAATATAATCCCATCATTGTGTGTTCTCATTTTCACCACTCGATCAGTTGTAACATATTTATACTCATTGATTATTAAGTATTTTTATTCACAAACCAAGGAATTGGGACCAAAATCCCAAACTCTTAATTCTTGAAAAACATAGTTAATATGTAAACACATTACCTAAAATATATATGAATAATACAACAAAATTAATATCTATATTTATTTTAATTAATGTACTAGTCATACATTTTATTGCAACATAATGGGAAACACTTAGCTATGAGAAGCCTCTATCCTTCCCAATGGAAAAGATCAATGAACACTTCATATATTTTTTTATGTTCCCCGACATAAAATTATAATAATAGTATACATTATATGTGAAATCACATAGTATGAGATAAAATAAAAAATTGAAATTAGTTACTTGATATAGTTATAAAACAAACCACAGTTAAACAATAATGTATGTTGGTCCATATTCCTCTCTTCACGGATCAATGTATCCAATGTATATTACCTAATAATTCCTCTGATTTGTGGAAGAGATGCAAATGAGGGACTAATTTCTCTCATCTAATCAAATTTATTTTTCATTTTCTTATTTTTTATTTTGATCTCCTTAGATAAACACACTAAACAAAAATCCATTCATTATTGAGACAGATAACCTCTCATAAGGTAACCTTTAAGATGATTCTTTTTTTAGACATAATATTTCATTGTGAAAATATTTCTTTCAATAGGATAAATCCACTGAAAAAAAATGGGTCCCCAAGAAGTGTTTCAGTTGGAAGATGGAATGTTTAATGTAGCATGATGTTGAAAATGATGGAGTAAATATTTTTCCAAATCACACCAAATTATTGGCACATTTTGAAATAATTTTATTAATAATGACTAAGATATCATTTTAGAACAATGATCTCTAAAAAATGGAACAATTGAATTGATGTGACACTTATATTATTGGATAGTAAATGATGAAATTATATGGGAATAAATTCATGAAGGGGGATGTGATAAACTAGAGTTCTTCAGGATTTATTTTCATATCCCTTATATTGAATCATTTTGATATATTGCTAGAATAGCCATCAGTAACCATGACTTTCTCAAATACTTCCAAAAATTAATGTTTCTCTAATTTTTTCATCATATAATAAGCTACATGAACATTATATTTTTTTCACTAGTAGATATAGGATTAATTTTTTATAGAATACCACAATTCAACAAGTCCTAATTATATTGGAAGTCTTATTTTTTTTCTTGATATTTAAAATAATTGAAAAAAATATTTCACATATATTTTTCTCAATGTGAATTACTTCTGAAAAATGATGTGAAAAATTTGTAGACCAATATAGAAACTCAAAAAGGACACTTAAATTTTTTCAATTATAAGTTTCTTTTGTGTCAATGTTATTCCTCCTTTTATATTTCATCTAACATTTAACTAATGAAATACTGAAATCATTCAATTGATTAAAAACATTAGTTCCTAAAATAGGTTGGGGTTGTCATTCATTGTCCACAATATTGTCAAGCCTCTGATGATTCTTCTTATATTAAAGATCCATTTTCTAGAATCATCGATACCCGATAAAACTAAAACTAAGACGATATTTAAGAGATCTCAATCATGTATTATCCCTGAAAATTAGACATAGAATTGTTTTTGTTATACTCCAACCAGATATCATTGTATAAGTAGAGAAATCATTTATATTTAATAGAAGATATACATGAATATGAAATATATTTTTTATAGAATCATCGAATGTGAACACACCCATATACCATAGCTTCTTCAACACTATTATTAAATGTTAAAAGTAGTCATCTATATCATTTCAATGATCAAAATGTCTAGATATCAGAATACTCAAGAAATTGAATAGTGTTTTCTTACACATTGAAAGAGGAAGATTATAAATTTGAATAAAAACTATCGATGTGTTATTTGCAGTAATCATCTAAAAAAATTGATTAAAACGATCATAGGCTAAGAAAACCTAGAAATTACGCACCTCAACTACAAAATAAAGATATTGTGCATCAAATTCCAGCCATGATAATCCATCCTTAGGATAAACGATCTCATCCTTATATTTGATTATCTTAAAATCTTGCCTTTTATTATTGGATGTGATTTCTAGAAAGACAAATAGATTTTGAAACCTGAGAATCAATATAATGTGCCACTTGACTTTTTGTGGCACACAAGATAGTGTTCCATAAGAATTTTCATTCCATTAAGATTTACCACATTCATTACAGTCATTAAATTCATATGTTTCATTGATAAATTAACTATAATATTTTTTACAATCTTTAATTTTATTAGTATAAAATATAAGATACTTAATTAAATTTCATAACTTGTAGTGATTCAATGAAATATATGCACTATTAAGAGTAAATTAGTTAAAAATGTTAATAATATAATTAGTTCCAGTATTAAAAATTCCATACATGGTTTTCCAATTATAGAACCATGATAAAAATTCCAACATTTTCATTTTTGTATAGTCCTGATATATTGGATTTCTGGAATCATCCATTAGAATTTTCACTATCATAAAATCATCATACTCATTATTTCCCTAATGTGTTTTGATATCACTTCCCTCTATTATTGGAATATTATCTCTCCCATTTTGATACAAAAATGGAGACCAATAAATTATCAAATTCTTTATACCACTTCATTCTTTTTGTTTATAAAAAGTAAAAGATTGTCTCCTCTCCCTATGGTAATAACAAACATAATTTTTTTCCCCAAAATCATACATTATTTATATTATAGCTAAATTATTCACATCTTAAGCACATTCTTCGAACACAATTATAACATGGAAACTCTATATAAATACCATATAAATAATTATTAAATAAAAACTCTGAAGAATATTATAAAAATATTTTGAAACTCGATTAAAATTAGATATTTATGATACGACCAACTTCTATCCATTATATTATTGGGAAAAAAGAATGGTTCCAATAAAAAATGTAATCCATAACTAAAAAATCATTATAAGGAATTTTTATACGAAAGTCATCAAAGCATAAAAGTAGATAGAAAAATAAATAATAATTGAAATAACATTTACTATTAGTGATGACTGCAAATAATGAACCATGGTGGGTTTCCCTAACATTTAATAATTCACTATCATTGTGGATAAATTGAATAACTTTGAGGCACAAAAAAATTCTACCCAATATTTTCACTATGAAGGATTAATAAAAAATATTAAAACAAAGTATAAATAATAGTTTCATGTAAATAAATTCATATATTACAAATGATTGCACTACTTCAAACATCACAAAATACAGTCCAGAGTTCAAAAATAGAATTATATGATCATAATTATTGTTAAAAAGAATATCGTAGTTGAATAAATAGCATAGAATATCTAATAATTTGATTTCATGATATAGAATATGGTAGGGAAATTTTATTTTTTGGATAATTTAATCATTAATTTATTTTTGTGGATATCCCAACCATCCACAATAATGGGTATAAATTAGTTTAGATGTCAGAACATCAAATTAATAAATCTCTAATTATGTTTTATAGGACCATGATAACTAACTAAATATGTTTAGGTAAAAATGGACTAATTGTGGGCTATAATATTTGGGAGGTATTCTTGCATCGTTGTTATAAGTTTAATTAAAGCACTAGTACAACATATTTTCTATAAAGACATATTAGGGTTCTATGAAAAATTGTGATACATGCTACTTCCATGAAATACTATAAAGGAATTTTTTTTTTCTTATTTGAATTAAGAATTTATGTGATGTACCAATAATATTTTCTATTAATGGAAGAAATGTAATTTCTAAATAATTTTTTATGAAAGTATTATATATTTTGCGACATTATTTAGTTTAATACGGTGTATTAAGAATTATAATTTACAAATTTATATCATCGTTTAAAATTAATTACATAATTATGTTGCACATGATTAAAATTAAGTAATTTAATTTTTATAAATTATAAATTTAATTAAAATAATGAATGAAGAAATGAGGAAAATATATAAAAGATTAAAAGAATATTAAATTTTAATGAATAAAATCATTTAATCTATATACTATTAAAGGGTTCTGAAAATTATACAAGAATTGGAAATAAAAAACCATGTGCACTCTCATGAAATGTCTACATTGTTTAAAGGAGTTGAATATCAGCTTTCCATATCGATAAAATAGTTTACCTAGATCCTCTGACATGGTTTGTTATAATTTATTTATCATCTCAAGAATATTTTTTTAATCCAAGTGTTATGATTGATAACCTCTATCATTATTACTAGCTAGATAATGCCTGATTGTTTTTAGAAAATAATTATTTGTTTAACAACCATTGTTTGATATGTTTCATGAGATTATGTAATACTAATTGAGCTTGTGTATTTTGTGGTTATTGTTTCTATATTATATTTTTAGTTTATTTGATACTTTAGAAAACCTTCTTATATAATTTTCAAAGGAATTAGAATAAAAATTAAATAATGATTCAATTAAAATTGATGATGGTGAGAGGATATGAATGAATGATGATTGTTTTGTCCATACATACTTTGATGCATGTGATGTTGTTAATTATAGTTATTCATTTTTTATTATATAAATTTTTATGGAATTATATCTAATATATAGAACCCTTAGTGTGATTCAATTATTGAAACCCAATTTTGGGTTAGTGGATATGATTCATAATGCATATATTTTGATATTTTTTTCTACCATAGAAATTTTTAGGACATAATGGATGTTATAACATCGCTACTCGTATATGGAGGATGAAAATTTATAAGTTAGGTATAATATTTTTTCCATTATTTTTCTCCTGGGTAATCATCAATTTTTGTATCTGAGGCTTGGAAAATCTCTTAGACTTCAGTGGGTATTGTTTGGGTGTTACAAGTATTATAGGCTGATTCTACTAATAATTTCTTATAAAACTAAAAAAATTGATTTCGGAATCCAATTTAATAATATATTTCAATGAATAGGGTGTGTGATAATTCTATAAAAGTAAATGGTAATTCTGTTATCTAAATGGTACATGTATTTATAATGTTTTTTATTTTAAAAAGGAATTTGTGTGTATTGATTCTAATTTTTTTCCTAATAAAAATAACACTAAAACCTTGAATGTTTTAAAGGGTATTTTCATAGAACCTAAAGTGTTTAAAATCATTAAAAATACATTTCAAATTGATTTCTATTTTAGAATAGATCTTAAATTTAATTATTTGTGGAGAGTGTATAGATTCTTATTAAAAAGATTTATTTTTTATTGATATAAGTTAGTTATACTCTAATTTTTTTTAATTGAATATTATTACTAAATATAAAAGGATTTTAAGTAAATAACAATTGATGTTTCAAACCTATGTTTAATTTTCAAAATTAACTAGACTTCTATTTGAGAGGTAACTTCTCCTAGTCATTGTTTTCAATTTTTCAATAGTAAATCAAAGTACTATTTTATGATTAAAATATACCATGTATAGGTATTATTCTAATCTAAATTAATTATATTTGTTTCATAATTTCTCCTAAAACATGACTTGACTAAGAATATGATTATCTTGGGACTAAAAATCTAATTAAGTAAGTGTGTAATTTTTTTAATAATAATTTTCTAATTTACAACATTGAAAGGCATGAAATAAAATATGAATGTAAATATTAAAAAGGTGTAAAATGATATAAGACCTTAAAAAAATTTAATTATATTTATATATGATAAAATATATTTTGATGATCTTAAATGGGGTTTTAAATGTATATTATGTGTATATATACGTTTTATATCATGAATCAAAATGAAAACAATACTAAGAATAAGATCAGAAAGATCAAGAACTCACTTATGTAATGTAGAAGAAGATTTGAATCAAAAAATGATTTAAATTGAGGAGATAGATGGTAGATATATCCAGAGGATATGAAATAAAAGAGATCACTTCTGGATATCACTTATAGAGATGAAATAGAGTATATTAGTGGTGGAGTTCACCGCTCACTTGGGGTGGTTTCTCACTTGGGTTAGAGGGTAGATAGGGAAAGAGAATCATTTGTGAATGGGGGAAGTCTAGGTGTGGCCAAATATGTGGAAAGGATATACCAATATTTTCAAAAAACCATTGGAATATCCCACCTTATGAAATATTTTTTGTAACCATTAATATAGCTTTATCTATGTCAATGGTTCATTACAATCATTAATATTTCCTGGATCTATAATCATTATATACATGGTTCCAACAAAATTCTAGTATATAGGTGTAGGGGATGACCAGCCTTTTAATATAGTACCCATATGAAGTGCATGGAAAGGGAGAGTAGGTACATAGCACTTATGTAGTGCATATGATGGCATAAAAGAGGGTGATCATGTTGGCCCGCCCATGTGGTTTGTGATGTGTTGTGGGTGTCCAACATTGAAATCGGCTCAAGCGATGAGTGTCATATAAATATTTATATAGAAGATCTAAATGGTTTTTAAGATCAATTTTGGATAATTAATACAAATTTATTTTTCATTTTTTTAGAAATATATGGTGTGCATGAGCCTCCTACAATCATGTGGATTTTGACCATCCTATCAGCCAAGTGTGTCTTATCCTAGCACTAGATGAAGGGTAACTCAGTAATACACATGTATTGTTAATCAAAGGAATACTAATGCTCAATCATCAATGCTCTGAGTACCAACGATAACTAAACCAATTATGTGAGGAATTTTTGATCATTAAAAACCCATTCATCAAGATTTTATCATTTATGCAATATAATATTTCTATTATTATGTTTTTTAGTCATCTAATAAAGTTAATGCATGAAATTCATACAAGTAGAAGTTTGAGTATCAAAAAATGATTTATCATGTGAGTAAAATTTCATGCATGTGAGGATGAATCTGGTATCCTGAATGCATTATTTTTTTTCATCTTAGGTTATTTTAGTAACACAAAAATATTTAGTGAACTAAAATATGGTCAAGATGGCTTAACACTCAAAAACATTTCATGGACTAAAATGTGGACCAATTGTGGTGTGAGTTAGTGGTTCATTGACTACTATTACAAAAGAATCATGATAATATATATTATTTACATTTTTGTTCATTAACATAGATCTCTCATTTTCACAAAACAAAGTATCTCTAGGATTCTTCATATGGAAAGTATCAAAGTACTTTGAGAACCTCTCATCTATGAATATTATGGGAGTTTTTATCACTGATTTTCATATATAAAATAACTATACATATTATGTAGGATGAATAACTCAGAAAAACCATGTTTTCATCCACTAATTCTTCCTTCATGTCTACATGATGATAAAATTGTTCCACAAACCACTATTTTATAACACTGATTTATTGTTCTATGTGTCCAAATATTTTGTTTATAAAACCATACATGATGGAAAAACATAGTGAAACCATGTATGAACCCTTATATGATGAATAAGGTAACAACTTAAATATTATCAACCTATTCAAAGTGGTTTTAAGAAGAAAAAAATATAACATTTAAATTAAGGAGAATCCATTTCATTCACATTCATACATAAAGAGAATAGATAAATTAGAATTGAGATATAATATTTTATTCACACGGTATATTCAAATGAGAAAATTTATGCTTATAAGAAAAGAAAATACACACTCAAATTATGTTTTCACTTCCATAAAGAATAAGTTCCAACTGATTGAGAAATGAAATGTGAAATAATTTTCATTAACACTACGCTGTGAACTTGAGATTAACGTTAAGAAGCATATCAACAGAGTCCATGGATAAATTTTTATTTAATTGACTTTGAGAAAGATAATTCTTTCATTAAATGATATTGAATGTTTTATTGTTATTTTTAATGAATATTTTATACCCCATGAAATTCTAAGGAGAACTGATATAATAACAATTTTTTATATTACGTATCAAGGATTTCTAAGATTCCAGTCTACATAAATTTTCATATAATTGAGATTGAGGAAGAGAATGATTTTTACCATAAATTAATTAATTAATTTAAATGATATAATAATTCTTTCAATGTTATGATGAACACCCATTGGTTTGAAATCATAAAGGACATTTTTATTCAAGAAATATGATAAATTAAATACATGGGATGGAATAAAAAAGGTTCAACCAGATACTAAATGTAGCTTTTATTATCATTTCGTGTCATACAGAGATGGATAAGAAGAAAGATAACAAATTGAGTTTATTTAGTATTGATAAATAATTAAAGAATGATTTTAGGAGAGAGTACATTAGATATCTATTTTTATAAGAAGAAGAACCAGAATATTTAGATCCTTTCATATTTTAGAATTGAAAAATAAATGTTTCATTCCTACTGTTGTACATGTTACAATTGAAGAAGTTGGAAGACAAGAATAAATTAACACTATAAAGTCGTTCAAAATTATCAACAATTGTATGACTTTCTTAGTGTTACAAAACATTAATATGGTGGTGATTTTAATCATAATTAGTATAATAAACTACCCAAGGTAATTAAAAAAGTAATTCTAATTGAATATAGTGTGAGGTATGTGAATGGTTATTCTCAACTTACTCTAACCATTTTAAAAGATTTTTTTCATGATATTTTTGGGTATTGTATTATCTCTAAACAATTCCAACAATTAGTTACTCCTAATGTTTTGTAATCCTTGTGAAAATATCATCATTTATATTTAACTATTTTTCTATAATTTTATATGGTAAGAAAATGAGAATAATATAATATAGTTCCTAATATGTCTAATTGGTAAAATGGATAAAAGTTATATCTAGTGAAATGTTTTCTAAAACTGATTCATCCCCCACCCCTCTTCGGGTTGTGTATTTCTTGAAGTGGTCCTCTCATTTATAATATTGAAGGAAACATCCATATTGTCCAAACAAGATAGAGAAATAAAATTCATGCTTATGATGATAATATAATAACTCATTTTCAATTGTTGGATAAATCCTCATCATAAAATCACATCATAACTATTGAACTATAATGAATAAACTCTTTCTTCATCATTAACATGATAATAAACTCCAACATTCATCAATTTTTTCAAATATATGAGTCTATGTTTGTCATAAAAAATGTTGGATTCACATTCAGTATCTAATATCAATGATTCAGGGATAGAGATATTTATTTCTATAAAATTCACATTTGTTTACTTTGAAATTTTCCCCAAAAGAACACTTCTCAATATTCAAAACAAATATTTAATGGTTTTAAATTTCTTAACAATTAAGGATATCAATATGATTTGGGTAATGTATGCCATAATCAATAAAAAGGCATATCGGTTGGTGAGTATTATTTGGTTGATCTTTTTCTAAAGGGTTTTAAATGTATGTGTTCCCACAAAAATGATATCCCAATATATAATATCTATTTAGTGAGACAAGATCCATATTTCCCTAAGTGATGTTTCATCTAGGCCATTCCTATTATCACATAATTATTTTGGTTGGGAATCATCTTAATAACAGTAGTTTTGACTTTTGGGTAGTTAAGAAGAAAATTGTTTATCCAATTCCATCGTATGGATAAACTTAACAATATTCCTCTATTATCATTTTCAAGGGTTTTCTAGCTATTTATATCCCAAACAATGAGCCATCAATAGACTAACAAAAAATGGCACCCTACTTGGGAAAAAACATACACAAGAATAATCCAATGTGATTTATCACTTTCATACCTAAAACAAGATAATTTAGGGGAATCGTACTATGGTATAATATACCCTGTTTAGTGAATGAGGTCATGAAAAGTGTCTTTTTGGAAGTAATATCACACTTAGGTTTTAAGGAATTTTTATTATCATAAATTTATTATATATAATATGAATATTGAATTCCTAACTATGATATCAAATGGAATCATCATCTTAGCCTGTTTTATTTATTTTTTTAGACTTGATTCTAGAAATTTATGTTTTGAACTACATGTTCTAAACACCAAATTAATGTGTTCATAATTCATTAATGTGTAACCTGTTACACAACCCATGAGTCTATCTTTATCACTCATAAAAATTTGGTCAATTATATTCATACATATCCACATTTTTTTATATGAATAATGTACATGAATGCATCAATTATATTCATTATGTTATATGATATTAAAAAACTCTACATAATTAATCCAATAGAAATATAAATTCAACCCCATTTACATTCATATCCAAGGAAATCATTCAAGATAGTAGCTGTTTTGACCCTAAGTCCCTCTACGAGGGGAGAATTTATTCATGAGATAATTAAATCCATGCATATCTTTGATGCCTAATATGAAAAAACTATTCTCGATGAATATTCTAATGAACCTAATTTTTTTTCAAAATGATGCCAATGTAGATGAAAAAATAAATTTTACGATATCAAACCCAACATGATATAAAAGGAACTATCCAATAATTAATTTATCATATAAAAGGGTGTATATAATATTCATATTTCTGAAATAATTTACTAAAAATGAATATTAAGGGAATTTAACAAATAAATAAACATTTTATTGATTATCAAAAAATGATAAATTTATAAATAATTCATAAATTAATCTTAATTATAAAAATTTTATAATTTACAAAGAATATAATTTTTTATTTCAATATAATCTCATTCATATTTTATATTAATGTAATTTATAAGACATTAACTAAATTATAAAAATTTTATAACTCAATGTATTTTAAATAAAAATTTTATATTATTTAAATATCATATATTTGGTAATTTATAAAAAATTTATAAATCACTAATTATTATTTCTAAATAAAAATTATATTTATAGATCGTAATTCATGCCATTTAATTTATTAAAATTTATTTTAAAATAATAACCTGTAAAATATAGAAATAATGTTTCACAAAAATGTATTTTTTTAATTTTAAAAAATTTATAATAAATTATTTTATAAAATCCTTATAAATTAACTTTTATTATTATTTATGGAAAATTTATAAACAATAAAACCCATTTCATATTAAAAAAAATCAGATATAGTTTATACCGACCTATGTATAAACACCTTTGAGTAAGTTTATTACCTTTATACAAATCATTTGTGTGAATGTAAAAAATATGTTACCCCAGTGAAAACTGTCTTGGTAAGGGTATCAGGTAAGTGTAAATCATATTAACCTTTAGGAAAGGTTTCTATTTTTATGAAAATGATTTTGTTATTTAAATTACTTATTTTCTTCAAAACAATTCAACAAATTGTGTTAAAAACCTATAGAACTTTTTTTGATACCATTGAAGGGTTTCATATGATAATCTAATGATAATATTTATCATATGATATCCCAAAAAACATGAAAATATATCATCAAGAATCAACTTATAATTAATATTATACAATAATGTTTCTGGATATTGAAAATAGATCAATCCATATTCTTTTATTGGAATTATAATTCAAGAAAGAGATCTCAAAGAGTAATGAACGATAACACCCTACAGCCAAGGTGATACACTGACTAATGGACCCATGATCATATCATGGGTATTCTCATGAAACTAAAGGGTTGTTAAAACCACCTTGGATGATATGAATAGTTCCAAAGAGGAAGGTAGATTAATAAGAGGTTCATACACATTGCACACTAAATATTTGACAAAATTGTGCTCTTATATTGCTGGAGCCAAAGTTATATCCTAATAAAAACAGGTATTATGTGTTCCTAACTATTACTGTAAAATTTAATAATTATTTTAATTGAATTTATTGAAAAAAATTTAATCTATTCACAATGGATCGTAACTTATGAATATACGATTTTGAAGAAATAAATATTATTTATCATATATATATATATATATATATATTATTCATGAATCTGACACATTAAAAATATATGAATCACAATCATGTATTAAATATAAACTTATATTTAAAATATTATATGATATATATATATATATATATCATGGATCATATTCATGGATACATGTATCGCATGCATGTATATTTTAATGCACATCCCACCCCAACCCACCCCCCCAACCACCCCCCCATGAAATACCATGTTCCTGACACAACTATAACAATTTTGAGCTAAAATATATTATTTACCCAATTTTAAACTATATTGATGTGGTGGAAAAGGTAGTATCCAATGAGGGGAGTAAATTTAATTTTTCACAATTTTTAAAAAAAAATTTTGACTTACATTGAGAAAAACTAAAAACAATACAGGGTGAATTCATTCATGTGATGGAAGAGGTGATTGATTCTTGGTTGGGATTAACAATTTATATGAAATCATGGATTCAAAAGATGAATTATTATATAAAAAATTGATCAATTATATAATCCAAAATGATTTATCTCTCATAATGTTTTGTTAGGGAGTATTAATTTCAAATAAATAATTATCACTAAAAACTGAGTGTCCTTCCTTGGAGTGTTGAAAATAAAAACAGTGAACAAAAAATCTACCTTGTAAAGACCAAATCTTATTAAGGAACTGCTAACCAATCAAGAAATATCTTCTACCCTCCATGATTATATTGGAAATAATTATATAATTTTAAATATAATCCTACACATTCTATCATATATATGAATGATCAAGTGAGGGATAAAATTATGCATCACATTAAATAGTAAAAATTATATTTAATATCTACCAAACACAATAACATGAAATTAAATTAATCAATATATGAAAATGAGATCAAATAATAGTAGTGTTAGTCCAACTATATTGAATACCTTAACAGTGGTGCTGAATTAGCGTTTGACTGATTAAAACTAATGCCTCTTAAAATCTTGTTTTTTCATTATACAAAGAACTCTTATATCCTTATCCCATAGTAATGTATATATAAAAATGAAATTATGCATGGGGCATGTCACTTTTACTTGGCACACCATCATCGGGCTATATCCAAGGATCATACTACGGAGATGTGCCAATGTACCAAATCCACTAAGGATAACTTCCAAAATAAAATGTTCTGAATATATCACTTATATTCCCAGGATCACTGCCTTAATAGTGTTTAGGTTTATCTCACTCCTTTTCCATGGGTCACTCCATATGCCTCATTCTGTGGCTCCCTATAGGTGGGAAGGATCACCGTCTTCCTCTTATTTTATCACTTCACTTTAATGGTATCCACTCACAATTTATAGACTTGTAATTATATTCATTGTCACTAATAAATATGACATTAGTTATAGAATCATTCTATATTTAACTACCACTTTCATGAAATTGACAAATACGAGTTTATTGCAGTTCACTGGGCAATCACTTTTAAAACTCTTTTGTGATGATCATTCCCTTCATGATGCTCCTTGTTTCACGAATCATAAATAGGCTTCACAAAGAACCTTCCATTCGTGAATCTCAAATAACCTCTATGAATCACAAAAATTTTGGTTGGATTTCTAAATCCTTAGTGGACTCCCTTACTTTTACAATTCTCAAAATATTTGGTTGGTTGTTATAGCATTTGTGAACTTTTTCACATGAACCACCTTCCCAAACCAACATCACAAATCTAGATTTTTAGGATCATCATTAACTATCAATACATTTATGAAGGAGGTAGATACCTATTTACATTCACTTCCATTGATTCAATAAGACCCCTTCCACATCATCACCATTTTATGGAGCCAAATAATTTTTTTCTCAATGCTCCATATCTCATGATGCTCTAAGAAAATTCATCCTTAATGAAGATAATCATAACTGAAGATATCACTGTCAACTTATTTTGTACCATTTTGAAGTAACCTTCATAAACTAAATTATTCTAAAATATCATGTATTTTACCTATTTTAATTAGGCATTTAAATAATATCTACTTTTTCTTATACTAGATATACTCCAAATTTTGGACCCCAAATAATAGGGAAACTCTGGGAAATGGCATCACATTGTGTAAAAAATTTCTATACTAATTCCTTGGAATCAATTATTTTTTATTGTGTATTTTTCAACATAACATGTCAATAAAATCTATATACTATATAACTTATCATCTAATATCTCCTTTTCAACAAACATAATCAACCCAAAAATACCACAATGTTACCTTGAGGGATATTTTCCCCATATTATAATAATTTTACTATTAATAAAACTCAAGAATAGGGAAAGGTTCTCATAACCACTTCCCCAAACACAAAAAGATCTTTTGCCTTCCATCTGCAGGGTAACATCCATAGGAAAATACATATACAATAGTAAATTTTTTAAAATAAGAATAGACTCTTAAAAACTCACATTATTTTTTCTTTTAACCCTTTGTAGCCTTCTCTAATATTTTACTGATTATTGATTCTTTCAGGGGTTGATTTAATATTCCAAATACATCCCCATTCACAATATCTTCTCCATGTGTATTTGGAATGTTTTCCTCAAGATTTAGGTACCTTGTGAATCTCTATATTCATTTTTCTCTTTCATTTAGGATTCCCCAAGTTATCTTCTAGAACATCCTTCTATATCCATATTCTCCTAAAATAGAAATATTATTAATTTATTAGTAGTTTTCCATTAATTTAATCTATAAATTAAAAAAAATAAACTAAAGTCACAATTTCATCTATGTTAAGAAATATTCAAAAAATAAAATTAAATATTCATTTAATTTGAAAACATTTACACAATTAATTAACAAATACATGTGAGGAATAAAATTAACAACATATTGATGAAATATAATTAACTTATTTCATATATAACTTATATTAAATTAAACTAAATATTCAACTATCAATAAAATAATAACTCAAGCCTCATGCCCTTTCATGAGTATAACATGGTATTTAAAAAAGGATATATTTGATTATTTTTTACTAATATAAGTAACACTTTATTATATGGGAATATATAATATGTTCATGGTTATCATATTCGGAAACATGGAAGATGTGTATGAGTAAAATAATCTCATATAAGTATTCTATCTAGTAAAATTCCTAGAAAGTTTTTGAATTATCATAGAATGATAATGAAGTAGGTAAATTGGTGATAGAATAGAAGGGTAATTATAAGGGAATACAACCCAATGGGGGACAACTACAATCCACATACATTCATTCCTATAAAAATTAGGTATTTCAAAAAACAAAATATATATATTGTAGAAGATCCAAATGAGATAAAAGTGAATCCAAGTGAGTAAGGCTAGTGGTGTGTGAATATTTGAAATAGAGTTATTATATATGAGTAATACATTTATATTATGGTTTTATATTTCTAAATGTATTGATCACATTGATTTATGATAATTAAAATAGAATAAATCGTTAAATAGAAGATGATATTGATATTTTGGGAAGACTAAGTTGGGAAAGGGGTTGGATAATGAGTGAGTAAGAATTTGAATGTTGATATTAAAACTGGAGAAGATATCATTTATTTTTTATTATTTATCATTGCCAAGAATGGCTAGATTATTGTAGTGGGATGAAGGGGATATGGCCTTATAAAGCACTACACTTAGTTTAATTTTACAATTTTTTTATTAAAACGCATTCTCTTAGTGCATTAATTTTGAGTTCCACAATTATAAGAAAATAGGGGGAAGTGGTATTGGAATGGAGTATCATGATCCATGGAATAATGTTTGGATAATTTCTAGAGTCCCATATGCAACGTCATCCTATATACTCCCACAGATTGACCTCCATGGTGATGTCACTAGGGGTCTCATGGGGGATAGTTCATGGCCCCTGGCCCACATTAAGAGGCACTTTATAAAATCATACCAAATATAGAAAAGATAAATAGTGACACTAACTTTGGGGGTTTTTATTAGTACCGAATTTATAAATATGAATAATATTACCCTATGGAATTTATCATCATGAGAATTAAAGGATCATGGACTACTGTCTAAGTTAGGGTACTATAACAATGATGGTTACTATCACACCACATTTCATTATGAACTCATCTTCAAGATAAGTCTTGAGAAAGAATGTATGTTCCATGTAATTTAATTCTTGAAGCAGTGAAATTATTCTAAAATTCTATAGAATATGGGATTCTTTCTAAACCATATAAATCCTTTTATTTGTTTTCCTTCTTGTTCTTATTTTTTATTTTAACTATTATTATTCTAGAATGATTTTTTTGTTTATCACAATTTTTTTTGTAGAAACCAGTATTAGATATTGATTTTAAAATATTATGGACACATTTCTTGAGTTGTAAAATTTATATTAAAGAAAAAATGGAAATATTGTTCAATTATATGTATATAACATTAGTTTTTAGATAATGTGGATTGAGGAATATATTTATGAGAATGAGATTAAATTAATAGTTTTTGGTGTTAACTGAACCAATATAGATAAGACTAGGTGAGAGTTACTGTACCAATAGGTTCTGGGATTCATTCATTTTATATTTGAAAAAATATGCAATTCAATACCAAAATACAAATGATAACAGATAGGTTGATGAAATAAATAATGAATATACACCAGAATCAATCTACCTCAAAAAAATATTTCCTAATTTGATTGTTACAAAATCACACGTTAATTAAAGAACATATTTGTATTCATCATTACAACAAATTCAATATCATCACTATTCAATTCACATGAGTGGGAATCATACTAAATAATAATTTATATTCACTATATTTATTATCTTTGTAGCTTGATATTTGGGAAACAACTATAAAAGTCCTTATTAGTTCTTCATGAAATAAATAATTTAAAGTTAGATAATGTTTGAGATTTAATTCTATGTGGGGATATTGGAAGAATAGTGTCTAGAAATTATATGGTTCGACTATATTTATTAGATAGGTAGATATATATATATATTTATAATGATAATCATATATGATGATAAAAATCTAGATAAAATATCTTATATAATGAAAAGTGGCTTGTTCCTACCTACTAGAGTTATGGAAGGAAATAAAATGTCAATAATATGTGATAGATTAAATGGAATTCTGTTGAATGTAGTTTCAAAACACAATAGTATAAGGAATTAATTATTTTTTGGTATTGATTTTGGACAGTCCCATTGAGACTTCAATTTTAGACATTAGATATTATTTTCATTCCATATTGGAGAATAATTTCTTGAAACATTATGTTTGAATACATTTTGGGAAAGTACATATTACTTTTGATAACCCCATATATATTAAAATAAATATTGATTAGTGGTTCAAAATGAAAAGTTGGGTTTTTATAACTTTATAGAATTCATAATATATTCCTTGGTAAGATGTAATCTTATTTACTTCTAATATCTTGATGATTTGATATTAATCACTATTACCACTAGTGCTGCAATGCAATTTTCCTAGGGAAATATGGTCATAGCTCATAAAGTGATGAATGGAACACTATATATTATTCAATAAATTTGTATGTACATCGTTACAAAAAAATAAGGATTCAAAACATTATCATTGTATGTTAGGTCGCATGAGTAAGAATGTTATACATGTTATTATAACATATATAATTATAATGAAGTTAAAATTATTGGAATTTGGCCTATGTTAAGATTTTTTTCATTTGAAAAAATAAAAATAGGGTTTCTTTTACTAAAGGTAGAAGAACACCCAAGTAAAAAACGGTTGACTTAGGTCAACTAATGCTTAGTGGATTTCACTAGTATATTCAATTTGAGGGAAACTATATTATATATAATTTATTGATTTATAGAAATGTAAGGTATGAGTTTACTATCAAAAAAATACATTTTATGTATTTAATAAGTTTTACAAGTTCAAGACTCTAGAAAAGAATGAGTAATGATAAAAATTTTAAATCATCATGTTTCATAGTGGTGGAGAATTTGATAGTAATGAGTTCATTTAATTCTATAATATATGGCGTATTTAGTGAGAGAATACACTTCCAAGTACACTATAATAGAAACTTTTTTTGTGTATGGATAATAATGTTAATTGACACTATAGAATTAGGGTGTTTTACTCCATGTTTCTCAAGACATTCTATGTATACCGTGAATATGGAAAAATATCTTATAAATAAGTTTTGATTCATGGTAATTGGATGCTAACATCATAAGGATGTATGGGTAGGAAAAGTTGTAAAATACTCAAATTTATGAGTCTTCTTTTGATTTCTATATTTTCATACAGATTATGTTTCATGGTAAACAAAATTATAAAATCAAAAGCATGCATCATTATAGGATTTTGTGTTGAGGGGCTTGGATATCACTTCAAAGATGATGATAATAAAAAGATCATTAGAAGATTAAATGAGATATTTTATGAAGATTTTATGTAAATTTATCACCATATTGTTAAAATTTATATTTATAATAACGAATAAGGATTCTAGGAGTTAGTTGATTTTGAATTTGTACCTGAGCATCTAAAGAAAAAACTAGTAGAGTATACACCTCAAGTGGAGTTGTGGTGATAAAAAATGGCTGAGAAAACCTATTTAATGGTATTGAAAATAATTAATATAATTATTATTGAAGAGTTCTAAATAAAAACATTATTTTATAAATACATTAAGTTAAAGGATTATAATATTTTGGAGCTTGATATAAAAGAGTAAGTCACTTAATTACATGCTAACGAGTTATTGGGGTTGATTCCATATCCACAGGGAAAGAAATTAATATAGATAAAATTGTTATTATAGAATAAAAAAACTTGACGGTAATGGTAGATGGAGGGAAACCCTAGTAGGGAAATTATTTCCATGGAATAATAGTTTAAATCTTACTAAAACATTCACTTTTTTATTAAATATTTATACTATTCGTCTATTTCTTAATATTTTTTCATCTGTGGAATTTCATTTTTGTAGGATTAATGTGAAGACTTATTTAAATCATAGATATGTAGACAATGAAATTTATAAGGAGGAACTATAATGATTTAGTATGTTTGGAAAGTAATTCTTGATTTGAAAAAAAAACATTTTATATGGGTTCACGAAAGCACAAATATAGTGGAACATTAATTTTGGTTCATTCAGGAGTAATAATAAATACATATGGTGTGTAAAACTACAAAAAATATTATTTCAATTATTTTTTTGATATATTCATCATATTTATTAGATACGTAGATGAAATTATTATTGAAATATCCAGGTATAAAATGGATTGATGGTATAAAAGAATATATGGGTGAGGATATAAAGATGAAAGATCCTTATAAATCTTTCAAGATTCATAGGTTTATGATCACGGGAGACCATGTAACTATAGCCTTGATTTTTTCACAAGATAAAAACATTTTAATGGTTTTTAGAATGATTAGAATAATATAATAAAATCCAATTTTTAATCACCTTCAAATCCATTTTATGTTCTCTAGAATGAAATCACCAAAGACAGAATAAGAGGTTCAATAAATGGAAAATGTTTCATATAAATTAGTTTCTAAATTCATGATGTATTCCATGGTTTAAACCCCAAATAATATTTCTCGAATAGTTAAAGTTTATAGAAGGAATGTAGATAATCTTGGGGAAAACATTGGGAAGATGTTGAGTAGATACTATGACATTAGATGGCAATAAAGGAAGTGTCCATATTTTTTGGTAAAAACATTTATTATAGAGGTGCTTGTATATTGACCATGGAATTTATTTTGATATAAATAGATATACAAAAATTTATATTTTTACTATTGGAGGAACTATAGTAAGTTGGATATCTCAATTCTAAAATATGGTGGTTTTATCCACCATATAGGTAGAGTATATTTTAATAAATGAATCCATGCAACGACCTAATATTTCACTATATATTATGTTTAAATAAATATTTTTTTACTATTATTTTACATGAAATACCAAAATAAGATAAAAAACATGATGTATTTTTAATATTAAATATTACTATTAAAACATTGTTATTAAATTAAGTGGTTTAAATTTAAGTAACCATATCATGAAATAAGTAAAGAAAGTAAGAAGAAACAGAATTCCAAAGTAGAAGTATTCAATCTAAATCCCATTTTCCAAACATGGAAGAGTGTTAGGTTATTTAATGTTTTCCCTTGACTAATCCCATGTAAATCTCAATCTATTATAGTTTTATCAAAAACATATATTTTTGAACTTCAAAATCTTGAATATTTCCTTAAGATCCATGCCAGCAACACCACCACCAAAAAAATGAAACCAAATATTATCAGATTCGTTGGCCTTATTTGTGTATTCTAAGTGGTTATGTAAGTAGTAATTGGATTATATCAAAATGTAATAAATTATTTATATATATATATATATATATCCTGAATTTTTTAATTTTAGAAAAGACAACTTTTCTAAATTTAATTCATACTTAAGAAATGTAATATTGTAAAAATTGGAATATAGTTTCCTAAAAAAATATTTGTTATTGAATAATAAAAATAAAAAATAACACTTGATTATTTAATAATTTATAGGAAAAAAATTAATGTTCGATAAGTCATTTTTCAATAATAACAAATTTATTCTATATTTTATGTTTTTAATTACAAAAAAAAATTATAACATTTTATATGTTCATTTCAACAAGTAACATAATTTTTTTATTTTCCATGGTCAAAATTAGCTTATCGTTAATTTTTGGGATTTTTTCAGAAATATTGATTTTTAGGTAAATAGTGAAAATTTTGTTTTTTAAAATATCAAAAATTTTATGAAAATATTATTTGCATATAATTTTGAATTATATATTCATGAAACATTTTTATTAGTAAAAATATTTATTTTATTAGTGTATTTAAAATTTTAAATTTTTTTGTTTAATTTAAAGGCCAATATTTTTAATTTTATAAGTTAATTTATATTTATGAAATTTTTTAATAAATTATACATTTAGTATTTAGAAATTAATTTTTACCACTTTCAAAAATCGAATTAAAAATGGTGTCAAAATTAAGAATCATTACTTCCCACATAGATATCCGGAACCATTTTATTTTTTGTCACAAAGGACAAATTACCAAGATAAATACAATTCATCATGGTGGAAAATAAAATAGTAAAAAAATTTAACCTAATATATTAATGTCCATACATATTCTATACATGTTATAACTGATTTTTTTAGCTTTTTATCACCCTTATATATTATCATATATATTATTTAACTATTTTGAATTTAGTATCATTATGATTGACTACCAATTAATGAATATATATAGGTATTTATAAAAATACAAAACTTTTTCACTTATAAGAGGGCTACTCCTCTCCTCAATTATCATAACACCAAAACCCCATAATGGTATACCAATATATTATAGAAACTCTCATATACACTATTATAATCCTTAAGTAGGTTCTTTCCAACTCATAATACCATCCATAAAATGATTAATGCCTTAATAAAGGAGATAATCACACAAGTGAGGTATAAGTTCCTAACATCTCTTTCTCATTTCTATTTATTAACGTTAATTTTTTCTTCCCAAAATTTTATTATACCATATTAAACTAATAAAATAATTATTTTTATTATATAGTTTTTAAATTATAATTATGTTTAATAATTAAAAATAATCCCATTTTCCATTAAGAGAAATGGAATCATGAATCTTATATTGTGTAGACTATTATTTACATTAAGAAACATGGTTCTCTTCCATTCACCACATTATAATGATGGACATAATAATTAATTTAATATAAAAATATGATATTTATGAAATATTTCATTTTTTTAAGGATAAAACAAATTACGCATTTTTTCCGTTTTAAAGAAATTAAAATCATCAACCATGGATATGTGTGGACTACCACCTCTTTGGAACAATCGGTTTTTGTTTTTCATTTCATCTTCTCCTCATGTTTTATATGTATATTGAGATGTGTTTTGATCCAAAAAATATTTTCTTTGTATTTAATGATATTTTTATGACCATATTTTTCTCTAATAGGTTTATTATTATCATCTAGGTTCGTTTGGTCCTTTATTATGATATTTATGTCTCCCTCTTCTTCTCCTTCATGTTATAGTATGTTTCCCTTACCAAGAATCTGATCTAACCCCTTTATTGTGTTTCTATTATCTGGATTATGAAGATGATTATATTATGTGATATTTTTTGAAAAGTTTCTAGATTATTATTATTATGATAAAATATTTACAAGAATTGTAAATAAAAGTTGTGTACATGGAAGATATTAAGTAAAATAAAACATTGGGTCTTTGGGTTGTATGACTGTTTATCAGTTGTGTTATTTAAATCATGATACTAATGTTTTTTATGTAATTTTTAGCATTGTACAATTTTTTGGTATTATATCTTGATTTAGTTATTTTTATATATTTTTTTTATCATTGCTGTTAGGTTTAGTGAGCCTTAGTTATAACCATGAAAATTATTCAAAGTATATAGTGATATCCTAAAACATGTAAACAGTACTTAGTTAATGGTTTTACAATAAAAAAAATAACTAGATACAATAAGTGGATTTAATCTCTTGAATATATGTATCTAGGGGTAATAACCTTGAATAGAGTGTGTTTCAAATCAACTCAATTGTCCCTTGTCAAATGAAAAAGCCTCTTAACCATATACCTGGTTTGATACTCTCATGGAATATTCTTTGGTTGATTACATGCTACTTATGAGATATTGTGAATTATTTATTTCTTATATACAATGATGGATTATTTTTACACATGTAATATAACCCAGCATAATGTAACCTATGTCAAATAGGGATTTATATGGGTTAAACCTAAGTAACTATAGTGTAAAGTGAGAATATGAAATAGAAATATGTTTAAATGTTTAATTAATTCTGATATTATAATAATTTCTTCATATTTTTTTTATATCAACACACATGTCAAGCCTCTTACTTTTAGTAATGTTCGACACTAGAAAAAAAATATGGGTGGTAGGGATATTATAGTGATTACCTCAACAAACAACCCCTCCAAATGGGAGATGAGGTGAGAAACCATAGGATTATGAAAAACCATCTATAATTAAATATTATTAAAATTTAAACATATTTAAAGCTCCGTGTCTTAAAAATCGGAGAATGATAGAACCTGTTGAAATATCATGTTATAAAGACAATAAAGGAATGAATGTTTAAATTTCAATATGTCCAAAATATTAGATAAGCACCAAGGGTATTTTTTTATTGGTCTAAGAGATAATTTAATTATAGAAGAAGGGGTTATCGAGCATCAAAATGTTATTCAAAACAAATGTGGATGGTCATTATGATCGGAGTGGGAAACATGTATCCAAAACAACGACTAATAGTCTAATGCCTAAAGTGTTGAAAACTTATAATTACATAAGTCAATGTCATAAATCCACATATGATAATATTAATATATGGTAACTACCACCATAACCAAGGGAAGAAGGTGGATCTTATTTAGTGACTACCAATAAAGAGGATTGTAATAGAAAAATCTTTCACTTTAGAACTGTGAATAAATGATCTTTATTCTAGTCACTATAAGTTTCCTATATTGCTTTCTAATAGTACCAACATAATTTTATTATCATGTAAAATGTCTAGTTGTATAATGGTTTCTTTTTTACATTCATGTTTTTTAGAATATAAATACTATCATGGTTCCTTTATATGTATTTTACATAATGGATTAACTATTTCAATATAGAATCCATATTCACTAATGATGATTAGATTACCCATGAAATCCTCACTATTGAAAATATATTGGGGAAACAAAAAATGAGAAGCCTCCATATATATATCTTAATGCGACTATAATAAGAAATGCTAGAAAAAAAATATTCTTATTCATTATCCATAATTTTACTTACTCCACATATAAGATTCAATGTTTCTATATATTTTTAATGTACAATGCCAATGGTAGATGAAAAATTAAATTCACCTCATCTACCAATATTTACATGGGACATTTTGGCTAGGAAAAAAATACCACATTATAACCTTGAAGTTGGGTGTATTTTGAGAATTAAGCTCAATGACCTAGAGCTTGGGATCCCCTAAAGAATTTTTGGGAAACAATTTGGGTCTTGGAGAGTCCTATTTTGAAACATGAAAAACCACCTCATGTGGACATTGTGAGGAATCCATCCCCCATAAAACGTTTTTCAAGATATTATTCTAGAGTTTATAGTGTACGTAATAGTATAAAAAGTTGTTGAAGACGTGTTTTGTTATATTATATAGGTGTAAATATATGTGAGGGATAATATAGAGCGGGAATAGGTTGGTTTAGTGATGCAAGATTCATTAGAATGAATCAGAAGTGATCTAAATGTGTATCTAAATTATCCTTATAAGGAAGATGATCATTCTTAATTGACTCCATAATTTGACCTTAGCATTCCACCATCAATTCTAAGTTAAATAACCATGGGGGATGAGATATAAGTGTGTGTGGAGTGAAAATTGTAAATATAGGGAATCAAATATCATACCTTAATTAGAAATAGGTATAAAATATGAAATCAGGGAAGATTAAAAAAGTCTTAACACCAAACAATGATAGGTATTTAACTAAAATGGTTTTTCATAAAAAAAATTGGTATTATACTTATTTTAAGTTAATTAATGTGATCGATAATTCATAATAAAATTAAATCTTGAGACATCTTATATATACCCATATCTAAAATTTTTAGTAAGTAGTTATTAAAATTGTAAACATGTAATTTATTTAAGTGCGGATAACATAATGTCATGAGATTTAACAATATATTATCCTTAAATATATATTTTTAATATCATTATTCACAAGAAATACAAAAATAAAATGAAAAACATTGATATATTTTTAAATTTTAATATGACCAATAAAAATTTTCTATTAAATTATATTATATAAATTAAAGTAACCATATCTCAAAATAAATAATGTAGGATGAAATGTGTTTCGACAGTTTAATTATTCTTTATAAATCCCATTTTTTCAAATTCGAATAGAAGGTAGCTTCATGATTTTTTTCCCTAGATTAATCCCAAGATGAAATTTAGCAAGTATGTGTTAAGTAAAAGTTCATATGAGGGAATTTTAATCTCATGGATATTTCCACAAGAGCCATTCTCGGTGAACCGCAACACAAAATTTTCACTTAAGATAATCAGATACATAGGTCTTGCATTAATATCATAACAGGTTGTGTAATTAAAAATTACAATTATATTGAAATATAATAAGATATTTTTATGTATAAATATATCATGAATTTTTATAATTTTTGAAGTTTTTTTAAATTCACATTATGATTAGAAAAGGTATTTTTCAAAATTTTGAATCTTATTTTAAGGAAATATTTTTATTTTTATATAGTCAGAACAGTTTATAATAACCCAATATTATTTACTAATTTATAATAAAAAATATTTATTATACTAAAAGGAATTTATTCTATAAGAAAAATTTTAAAAATATTTTATGTCTTTAAATAAAAATAAAAATTACAAATTTTAAGATGTCAATTTAAAAGAATTAATATCATATTTTAATTATCATGGTAAAAATTATCTAATAATGATTTTTTTTTATTTTTCAAAAAACAATTATCTAGGGGAATAGTGTAAAATATCATTTTTTTCAAGTAACATGACTTCTATAACATTTTTAATATATAAGTAATAATTAAAAATACCTCAATCCATTTTAAAATACTAAATATTTATTTTATAAGTTAATTTATAATTTTAAAATGTTTCTTCTAATTTATAAACTCAAATTTTTTAATTTATAATTTATGTTATATTTGGTACAAAATATTCATCTCAATACATTATAAATTTAGTATTTTAAAATTAAATTTTATCACAATAAAAATTTTATCAATCAAAATGGATTTAATTTTTTTAATAACTACATCCAAATTTTATAATAACTATGATTTTATTTTTGTGCATAAAGGATAAGTTACTTAGGTAAAAATAGTTAGCATTGTAAAAATAATTTGGTAAAAATGAGTAACCAAAGTGGTATTGGGTAAATCATGTTAAAAAAAGGTTTTTGTAGATTTTTTGATGAATTTATAAACAATATATATTCTTATATCTATATTTTAAAATTTGTTTGTTAAATTCCCTTGATTGTGACTTCCCATTATTGAAACATTTTAGACATTTACAATAATGTCACTCATTTTCACATATAAAATTGGTGATCCAATCCTCACATACCCTCAAATAAAACCCCATTATGATTGGTAAAAACTATACCTAAAACTATCCTAAAGAATAATATATACATTAAGGGGAGTTTTTACTTCACAAAATATCATAACATTAGTGTTTAATCCCCTTCACAAAGGAGGTAACTTAAGAAGTGAAGTATATGTTCCTAACATCTCTTTCTCTTTTATATTTCTTTATATGATTTTATTCTCCTTAAAAAATTTAATTTCACCATATTAAATTTATAAAATCAATATCATTATTATGAAGTTATGTTATTTAAATGTGTTGCAATTATTATCCACCGTCTCTTTTTCAATTAAGATAAACAAATACATGAATTTTATGTTATGTAGACTACAGCCTCCAGGATGCAACATGTTTAAATTTCTTTCACCACCCTACAAGGATGGTCCTAATAGTGAATTTATTAAATAATTATAATATTGATTAAATATTTTTTATCCTTAACTTATAACCCATATTACTCCTTTTCTCATTCAATATAATTTGAAATCGTTATCTATGCGTACATGTGGACTACTGCCTCCACGAAATGATCGATTTATGATTTCCATTTCATATCTTCCTTACAAGTATTTTCAATATATTTATTGTAAATGATATATATTATTTTTATTACAACATTAAGGTTCTGGTATAAAAATTATTGAAAATATTAATAAAGTGATCAAAAAATGATTATCATAATTTCATTCATTTAAAAAAGCTTACTTAGAGGCAAATAATTAATTCAAATTACGAAATATTTTCATATAATTTACTTATTCTAAGAATTCCATTATAATTATTATATATCACAATAATATAAATTAAATTATTTCATTATTATACTAGTGTGATGGAATAAAAACTAAATCTCCTCAAAATCATGCATTAATCATGGTAAGTTCATGTTTGGGTCGATTAGACCACCAATTTGAAAATGCAATGAAATTATATCATGGATGACTATATAAAAACAATTAATAGTATAATTTTTTATAACTATTTAGAATATTTTTTATCTAATGGATTCAACAATATTTAACAGAATAATCAATAAAACACCATTTGTTTAATACAAAAATCAATGATGTATGATTATTATCGATTTTATCTTCAAGGGAAAATAATGAAACACTCATCTTAAGAAATAATAATATAATAAATAATTATAATGATTCAATTACATTAAATATAATGTACTTTTAGTGATTAAATTTTAAATAAGAATAAATATTAACACAACTCCTACAAATATACAAGAAATGGTCAAAACTATAAACCTATGATGTGGGAAAATAGTTAAAAATAATCGAAGATATATGTAGATAATGATTACAAATGAATATTATAAATTATTATTGGTATAAATATGTTTATGTAAATTCAATATCAATATAATAATTTTTTTAAGGGATGTTGAAACACAATTTACTACCAGGAATAAAGATAAGGAGTTTTTATTACAAAAATATCTTCTTTGGATCATAATCACTCTTTGTTGTTTACTATAATTCAATATTGATATTTACTAAACTATAATGATTTTAGGATTTATTTCCACCTTATTATCTAGGTAAATCATCTTACAAAACAATTTATTCTTCCTTGATGATTCTATTTTTTTGTTAAATTCATTTTTGTTAAGTATAATTCCCATTTATTTTATTGGATTTTTCCACTATATTTATGTTTTTAATTCTTACCATTGTTATAATATATTTTTGGGAACGATTACATGGATTAATTTCTATTATTCTCTTAATTAACCCTACCAATTTTAAAAATAAATACTTAATACTCTTTTTATGATGTGGGTTTCAAACAATGGTATTTCAAAATATTTAATAAAAAGGATTTTTCATCCTTACAAAATGAAATGCATTGTCTTCCACACTATATTTCTTAATATAACATTTTTTTCGTTCAAGTATATTTTATTTTTTTTATTATATGGTTTTCAAAATTCATCTCTTCCCTTCTGAAAAATGATTTTTTAATGTAATTTTCACTTACTATTTTATAATAATGTTTAGAAGGCTTTGTGAAAAAAAAATTAGTTATATTTTTTCTCCAAGGATTATATATCATGAAGTTATTTTCTAATAATCCTATGTATTTTATTATAATATTATTACTTTTGGAAAATTATATTTCTTTTATCTTATGTTCTTTTAATATTATGTTATGTGATGTTTTTTAGAATGTTTAAGAAACCCTTTTATTCTTCCATGGGTGCATTAAGACATGTTTATTATTCATTTTAAGTGCCACATATATTTATAAGTTATGATGAGTGGGGTATTATATCACCATCCAATTAATTTTCCTAAATATATATCTTAGGGGAAATTCATTCGTGGACATATTGATTTTTTCACATATGTATGTGAATGAAAAGGTTTTCCCACATTTTTAAGAGTGGAAATGATGATTTTATTCAATTATATGTGGTCATAATTGGTTTGATCACACAAGATTTATTATTATTACTATTGGGAACTTTTCCAAGTTATTTATATAGTTTTTTCAAATTTTCACAATGAATTTAATTCTCAATAAATTCCACCTTTTCATGATTATAACATATTTTTAATGTATTCCAAACCATTATTTCATACCCATGTGTTTTATGACTGTTGATATGTGTTTTGAGACATTTCATATAATTTATGATACCTTAATGATATTTTTATTCTCTTATATTTCTCTTACATGAGTTATTATTATCATATATGGTCTTTTGATCTTTAATTATGATATTTATATCTCCCACATGTTCTCTTCATGTTTTTATATAATTTCTCCTTAATGATAATCAAAGATAACCCATTTTTACACTTCCATTCCCAAGGTGATGAGGATGATTATATATTATGATATGTATATAAAAAGTTCTGGAGGATTGTGATTATAGAAAAATATTTAAAACTATTATAAAATATGTTTTCAATGTAGATAATCATCAAGTCTCTAAAACTTTAGATCCTTGGTTTGTTAGAATGTTTGTGTGATTTATTATTTAAACCATGAAATTAATATGTTATATACATTATTTTTAGCTTAGGACTCTTTAATCATGAAACGTTATAGTTTTTCTAAATAAATACTTTAAGGATACAAATAGAAAATTTGTTCAAACTGTACCATACTACGATACTCATAGTGTTATACATATTATGAAGAATCTAGAGTTTCATTCTAAGACAAATAATGTTTATTTAAATTACCACTCTATCATAATTGATGTGCCAAAGTGGTTTGATAGGCAACACTAACTAGGTAGATAAATTAGAATTATCCACTTTTAAAAATTACTTTTCAATAAACTAATGTGATTGGTTAAAGTCAGGATCCTCTTAAAATTTAAAACTCTCAATCAATTATATATATATAAGTAAAACATAAACCATAGGCACGTGATATTTTTACAAGGTTCACCACCAATGTGGGTGACTATGTCCTTATACTATTCATGTTAATTCTAAGTCATATATATATCACTAATATCATAAATTGGTTACAATTATTAGATTTTTCTTCCTTACCACTGATTTATTTTCTATCACTTCTGCATATTTAAGTATTCTTTATATTACATCCCACTATTTTATGATGAATTTTAAATAATGAAAATAACTACACCGAACTATAGGGTTATTTAGAATGAATAGAAATATCTTTTCAATAATACTTTAAAATATCAACAATGAATTCAAGATCCCTCATACTTCCAAAAAATTTACATTTTGATGGTTCAATAAATAAAAGATGACCATATATATTCCTACCTTAATAAATTTATCAACTTTTCTTCTTCTAGAAAACCACAATTTTAAAAAAATAAAAAATAAATCAATTGGATATTTACCATACTTTAAATATGAAAACTCCATTGAAAATCAACATTATAATCTCTTTATTTGAAACCGATTAAATATCCATCATATAATTTATACATATTTGATCATAAAAAATAGAGCCTAAGAATTTATTTTTGAATATCTAGAATTATTATACAATGGTGTAACACATAAATATATTATATAATAAATTACCCTTTTAAATTAATTTTCATAATATTTAATAATATATTATTGTATAAAATATATTAAGTTTATAATATTTAATTGCCTAAAATTTATTTCTTAGTAAAATAACTCTTGTTTCACAATGACTATTTTATTATATATGAACATAGATAGACTATTACAATTCATGGAAACATTAAAAAAATTAAATAATATTTTATATATTATAAATGAATGGCGCAAGGAAATAAACACCAATTAATAGTAAAAATAGTAAACTAATCTATATAGCCTCAAAGACACTCTTGAATTACTCCCATACCATAAAGATGGTAAAAAGAGAGAGAATCATTACAAATATGACAGACATTATCAAGAGAAGTGTAAAACATTTGATATAAAATGGATGAATAATGATGCATGAAAATAGTGGAGTATATATAGGGTCTGAAGGTGAATGTAACTATTAGTATTTAACCATTACTTGATTGATCCAATGTGACTGTTATATGATTGTTAAAATAGTAAAAATATTCTATAGAATAGTAAAATATATGTTTAAAAGTACATTCAAAAAAAATTATAAATATATTATTTATGAATCAATGCGTATTATATTTGGAAAAAAATAGGATTCTTTAATGTGAAAAAATAATGTTTTTCCATAAAAGAGTGAATTATATAAAAAAAATATGTAATTTTATTTAGTATAATTATATCTCATACATAAGAATATGTTTTGAGATAAAAATTATTAAATTTTAAATTTATACATCAAAATTATCATTAGCTGTGTTTTGAGAATTTTGTAAAATAATTTATTTTCAGTGAGTAGTAAAAAATATAGTTTTATATTTTCAGTATGTTTTATGAATTCATAAATATGTAATAATGATTTACTAATTACTTAATTTAATATGTGCTAAAAAATTATCTACCTTATTAATATAATTCATTTTAATTAAAAAATTATTTTACAAATCTATAAATAACATTGCAAAGTCTAAAAAGGAAATTAAGTCTTTTGAAAACAATATTTATGAAATATTTACATTCATATGAAAAATATAATATTTAAAAAAAATTCTATATCACCAAAGTAATTTACCATATTTTTATTTTATAGTAAATTTAATTCTTTTTCTATCTTGGTTTATACGCGACACAAAGAGGGCATGTGTTGCATAAAATATCGAGTTCCTTCCTTGTGTATAAGAAACAAAATTTCAAGATAATAAGTGTATAAAACATCCCTACAACACCCCAATAATCTACAAATAGATTTAATACAAAATGCAAGAAACATTTAGTCTTTAAAAAAACCATTTTGTAATAACCTCTCCAGTAAACATAATTCTTCAACCTCTATGATTTTAATTTTGAAACAATAACATACACGGTTGTGTCCAGTAAGAAATTTAGAGTATGATAAGGTAAAAATAATTTTTATTGAATAGTAAAATACCCTTATGAATATTAATATTACTCTTATGAATACTGATGAATAGTAAATTGGCCAAAAAATAGAAACATTACCTATGAATGTATAAATACAATTTAGAACTCTTAAAGGAGACAAAATGAACATATAATAAATATTGATACTTTATTAAGTCATAAATATTTTATTTATAATTTTATAATTTATTTTATAATTTCAAATGGAAATTTCTTTTCAGACATTTTAATAATAAATTGTTAATTTATTTTACTATGGTTATAAGAGATTTTTATAAGACCATGACTAATTTATCAATGTGTTATAAAACAAGTTATTGTTTTAAAGTAGTTTTTTTGGAATAAAATATGATTTTATTTAAATATGATTTTAAAAAATTGGAAAATTATTATCAAAAAATGGATTTCATTTTTCAATTCTAGAGGTCAAAAAATGGTTGTGGTGAATTTTTTTGATTTTTCTAAAATTCTTGAATTTTTCGAGAAAATTAAAAAAATAAAGTTTTGAGTTATCAGTATGTTTAATGACACCATAGTGATATAATAATTATTATAAAATGATGGAATTGTTTTTTATATTAAAATGTGATATGAGGTTCCCCATGTGGTCAATAACATGGTAAAATACCATGGGAAAGCCCATAGTGTCACGACCCGTCCTCGGGGCCAGTGCCATGACTACCCCAAGCCCGCCTTCCATTGGCCATGGGCTGGTGACAAGCACCAAAGGTGTAAATCCCGAAAAAGGAATGTATTTCCTTTTTATACAGTAAACAAAAATACAACAGAGTATGCAAGTGAAGTAAACACTAAGTAAAACCAGGTACAAGGTAAGTTCTGAAAAGTAAATGGGCCAGTATACAAACCCAACTGAAGGTACAGTACAACAAAAAAAGAAGTACAATAGCAGTAAGTAAAGCAGCAACACTGAATCGTCCTATAGAAATCTCAGCTAAAGGGTGGGTACAGATAGTCTCCTCAGCTCCTCGGGTCCGGCCACCCACTCTGTGTACATACCACCAAGTGGTCCACCTCCGGACATCATCCAACTCCACGAGCCTCCACCTCGATCAGTGTTGTTCGTCGTCTTCATCCAACACAACGTATTGCGGGCATAGCCCATGCAGGGGTGAGTATACGATACTCAGTAGGGACCTTGAGACCCTCGAAGGTCTCTCAGAATCCACAAACGATAAACCACAAAGGAAAGGTACAATCAAGAAGTATCAAATGACTCTACTTAGGTATATGCCCATACTTATACCTAAGTCATCAGTTACAAAACGACTCCAACTCTCGAGCCCAAGAACAACCCAGTCCACACAGGAAAACACAACTCAGTCCACACAAGAAAGCAAGTCAATCACATCGATGATAATGATTGAGAATCAAGACTCAGATCACACAGGTATACACTTCGTAAGGCGATAGAGATGATCAGATGTAGCTACTGATTCATCTAAGCTGTCGGACCCATATAGGATACAAGACCAGCTACTCTGTCGGACCCACAAAGGATACAAGACCAGGTACTCTGTCGGACCCACAGAGGATACAAGTACAGAGGTCAATACTACCGAAACCACATAGGATAAAAGAATAGTAGTCATAGCCATCAAACCCCCGGAGGATTCCAGTATGGTCGTCGTCACTGCCGAACCCATAGAGGATACGATTACAGTCATCCTCACTGTCAAACCCAGAGAGGATCCAAGTGCAGTCGTCATCGTCGCAGTCACAACCAGCTCTAGGGTTCCCGCACACAGCATGCTCGATTCCGGGAGGGTCTGCTCCTCAAGCAAGAGAGAGAGTCGATACATCAACTGTCACGAATTCCAAAGTTGACATATCCCAATGTTCTGTGTTGTCAAAAGAAACCCAACACGATAGACGGTGCATCAATCGGACGCCCGGTCTGAGAGTTGTTGGTTTTTCCGTCCGAGGGGCCCCATTGGTTTTTAAGCTAAAACCCACCCGATAGTACTCCAGCTGAATCCAAACCTCAATCAGAGTAATCCAAAAGGACCGTCTCATCAATAGGAATTCAACACTATTGACGGCACGTCAAACGGATGTCTGGTCCTTAAGTTATAAGCGTTTCCGCTCCAACGGCCTGGTTGGTTTCAGTTTCAAACCAACCTGGTCATACCCAAACTTTGCCGAAACCTCAAGTGTAATATACCAAAACGACCTTCTCGATCGAAGGATTCCTATGAAACTGATGGTGCATGGATCGGAGGTCCGTAGCTCTTGTTATGGGCAAAAGACCGAAAACGAGCCGAAGTGGAGGGTCTGGGCCCGGTCTAACCCGGCCCAACCCCCCTGGGTCGGCCCGAACCCGGTCGACCCGACCCAGGTCCGGGTCTGGCCCGGCTGGGCGGGGCCCAGCCCGGTCCGCGTGACCCAACCCAGCCCGACTGGGGGGTGCGCTCGCTCGGCCAGCGGGCCGAGCAATGGGGGACGTGGTACACCCTTTGCGTTCCGCAGACGCGGCGACTGACGCCGCATCTCCCCTAGATCCCGCACGGCCGAGGGATCCCATGCCTCGCCGCTGCGACCGAAGCTGCGGCGGGCTCATGCCGGAGGCGCACCGGCAACCCGTGCCGCTGGTAACTTCTGTGGGCCACCGGAGTCATTCCGGTGGTCCGATTTCGCTCCCGTCTGCGCTAGCGGTCGTCTTGGGTCTCGTACATCACTAAGAAGGCTTCCAATTTCCATTTCAGTCCCACTTCGTCGTCTCCACTTATTCCTCACATCAAGAACAAAGGATCAGTGGGTTAGGACTTGTTCTTCAGTCTACACCCACCGCGTTAGTGGTTCAAATCATCGCCAAATAAATACACGCCATGTCGAGGGTATAATTCCCATAAAAGAAGAATATACAAATTTTCCCCTACATCAATAGTTGATGTCAGACGTCGGTGTCGCGGTAGAGGGTGTCGCGGGGAAGAGGATCGTAGGCGTCGTCAGAGAGCGCCAAAGAGGAAACAGTGTCTCCTCTCTTGTCACGGAGAAGAGAAAGGGTGGCGCATCGTCGATCTTCGAGGAACAGTCATTCTTTGCCGTTCTTCATCGAAGGCTGGCGTTCTTCGTCATTCTTCGTCGGAGGCCAGCGTTCTTCGTCATTCTTCCTATCACAATGAAGCTCTCATCCTTAATAAAGTAATAGGTTCCTCCTATTATTTTATAATACACGCAAAGAAAATCTACCATAAATAATTCATCCCATTAAATAAAACGTGACGCAAATTAATTTAAGAAGGGAGAGTGAAGGTTCCCCATTATTAAACAAGTTGGCAGTTAAATGGGGGTTTTTCCAATTAATGGAGGGTTTTTAATGATATTAGAGGAAATTAAATGGTGGGGCTCATGCGGCCCCCCACCTCTCTAACACCCGCACTTGGGTAGTTAAGTGGTTGTGGGCCCCACTCTTAACTACCCATGGGAGGGAAAACCCACCTTAAAAATAAAAATTGTTCCGACAATTTTTATTTACTTCTTAAATAAACCCCCAAAAATTACTTTCTCCTCCATTGTAAACATAACTACGGTAAGTGTCCCCTTAAGAAATTACTGGCGCTACGAGTTCATCGGTGCCCTTGGATTTTAAATCTGATCACCGGTTCAAAAGTTAGAAAAAACCCGCTCCTTCGTTCACTGAACGTACCCAATCTAAACTTCAAAAATCTATTCCGGGCACACCGGGCCACAGAATCAAGTGGAACCAGAAGCCACAGACTCATAAAATTCCAAAGTATTTTTAAAAAAATTGTTTGAAATATCTAGTTCTTTAAATCACTCCCATATCAGGGATTTACATCCCCGTAAAGAAACAACATAATATATGGAAACAAATGAGGGTACTGAGCATGCATGTGGGCCTCCCACACCCATGTTCTCTCCTGGAGGTTCCCTTACTGCCAATGAATGCACACCAAAGGAATCGACTGTCCCCATTTGACTCACTCTTGTCGATCCTAGATCTCCACTGGGACCTCCTCAAAAGTCTCCCCATCATCAATGTCTAGCTCCATGTGGTCGATCATATGAGTCGGGTCGTGCATGTATCTCCTCAACTGAGATACGTGGAAGACGTCGTGCACTCGGTGCAACTGAGGTGGAAGGTCCAGGCTGTAGGACACCTCGCCTACCCTGCTAAGGACTTGGAATGGTCCGATAAAGCGCAGAGATAACTTGCTGTCGCTGCAAAATCTCTGTAATCCACGTCGAGGTGAGAACCGTAAGAAAACGTGGCCACCATCCTCGAACTCTAGTGGTATCTGCCTCCTATCAGTATAGGACTTATGTCTGTTCTGTGCATTTCTCATCCACTCCTGGATGATCTGTACCTTCTCCGTCGTAGCCTGAACCATCTTTGGTCCAACGAGTGCTGACTCCCCAGGGTTAGCCCAGCACAGAGGCGATCTGCATGGTCGGCCGTACAATGCCTTGTAAGGTGACATCCTGATGGTGGAGTGGTAGGTGTTTTTGTACAAAATCTCCACCAAGGTAGGTGATCCTCCTAGCTGCGACCAATGTCAATGACACATGAACGGAGCATGTCCTCGAGTGTCTGAAAGGTCCTCTCTGTCTGGCCATCCTTCTATGGGTGAAAGGTAGTGCTCAGGCGTAGTTGCGTCCTAAAGGCCTCCTAAAAACCCTTCCAAAACCAATAAGTAAAGTGAGTGTCTCGATCAGAGACGATATATGATGGCACACCATGAATCCATAAGATCTCCTGAACGTAGAGGCATCCCAATCTCTTTATTGATCCCTGCTCTCTCATCGATAGGAAGTGGGCCGACTTGGTGAGTAGATCTACGATCACCCATATGGTGTCGTGTCCTCTGGAAGTATGAGGAAGACCCATCATGAAATCCATGGATATCCCGTCCCACTTCCGCTCGGGGACCTCTATGGGTTGTACCAAACCTGCAGGTACCTGGTGCTCCGCCTTCACATACTGGCAAGGGAGGCATCGTGAAACAAACTCTGTTATAACCCTCTTCATACTCGGCCACAATACTGTCATCTGAGGTCCTGGTACATCTTCACTACTCTAGTATGTAGCTCTAGAGGGTAAATGTGGAACTCCCTCATCACCTCCTCCTGTAGTGTAACTGGTACCATGGTATGTCCCCTGAAGAGGATGACGTGCTCCCCGCCTTCATGGAATCCATCAGGTGCCAGCCCAGAGGATATCTAAGCACGTCGCACCTCAAAGTCAACATCCCCACGTTGTGCCTCACTGACCTGCTGAAGTAGAGGAGGCGTGACTATGAGGGACTGAAGATAGGCAGCCCAATCTATATCCATGAAGGATATCTGCAAAGCGGATAACTTCTCTGTCACCACTCCAAGTAGCTGAATTCCTGATCTCCTCCGGAGAGCATCAGCCACAACGTTCCCCTTCCCATGAGTATAGACAATCTCAAAGTCATAATCCTAGAGGAACTCGAGCCATCGTTGCTGTCTTAGGTTCAGGTCCTTCTGCGAGAAAATTTACATGAGACTCTGGTGGTCAGATTAGACTATAAAACGCTTGCCCATCAGATAGTGTCATCACGTCGTCAGGGCGAAGACCACTGCTGCTAACTCCAGGTCATGAGGGGTGTAGTTCTGCTCGTGTGGCCTCAACTTTCATCAATCATAAGAGATCACTGATCGCTCCTACATCAGGACACACCCGAGTCCAGTCCCAGATGCATCGTAGTAAACTACGTAACCTACACCCTCCTCCGGCAGCCTCAAGATGGGCGCACTAGTCAATCTCCACCTCAACTTCTGGAAGCTCTGCTAACATATGCCTGATCACATGAAGGGTTTCCCCTTCTTCATCAAAGCTGTAAGCGGTGCTGTAACTCTAGAGAATTCTGGCACAAATATCTGATATACCCAGCCAGACCTAGGAAACTCCACACCTCGGTCACACTCCTGTGAGGCTCCCAAGCAAGTACCACATTGACCATAATGGGATCCACTGCAACTCCTTCCTCTGAGATGACGTGCCCCAAGAAGTGAACCTCTCGATGTCAGAACTGGAACTTCGAGAGATTACCATAAAGCTGGTGCTCCCGGAGTGTATCCAGTACAACCTGTAAGTGGTATGCATGCTCCTCCTCGGTATTCAAGTAAATCAGTATGTATTCAATGAAGACTACAACAAACTGATCGAGGTAGGGCTAGAATATCCTATTCATGAGACTCATGAACACTACTGGAGCGTTTGTCACATAGAAGGGCATGACCAAGAACTCATAGTGGCCATATCGACACTGTAAGGTCGTCCTCTACACATCCTTTTCCCGAACTCAGAGCTGATGATAGCCTGACCTGAGGTCTATCTTTGAGAACCAATGTGCTCCATTGAGCTGATCGAAGAGGTCGTCAATCCTTGGAAGTGGATACTTGTTCCTCATGGTCACATGGTTCAGGCGATGGGAGTTAACACACAGTCACAATCTCCCATCCGCCTTCTCGATGAATAGAATCGGAGAAGCCCAGGGTAAAACACTGGGTCAGATGAAACCTTTCCCCGGAAAGTCCCCCAGCAATCCTCACAGCTCACGAAGCTCAGCCAGAGCCATCTGATAGGCTGGAGTAGATATCAGTGATTTTCTGGGGTACATGTCTATATAGAAAACTACCTCCCTGTGAGGAGGTAGTCCTGGGATATCGTCATGAAAAAATATCCGCATACTGATCCACCACAACAGGAAATCCCGGACTCCTCACGTCAACTACTATGAGGATGAGACCAGCCAACTGATGTGTGATCGGATGCCCTATCCTCTGTGTATGTCCATCCTATGCTGCGAAGGTTCCCTTCTCACCGGTGAAGGCGAACCTGGTCCCATCTGTGCGGACACACCGCTCCTTGCACCTAATACAGTCGATCTGAGCATGGACTGTAGATAACCAGTCCATACCCAAGATGACATACTAAGGCCTCAACACCGCTACAAGAAGATCCCATCCGAAGCTCTCTCCTCCTAGAGTAGTCTCACATTGCTGGCACCAGTTTGTAATCATCGATTTTGCTCCCATATGAGTCTCTAGCCGTAAGGATCTAGCCAACGGCTCCGTTGGAATCTCCATGCTCTGAACAAGGGTGGCGACAATAAAATAATGACTCGCACCACTATCTATAAGAACTGCAGCAAGGGTGTAGTAGACACAGATATTACCTTTAATCATCTCAGGTGTATCGTGGTCGTAAGCCACTACTGCCTGGAGCTGAGCCGGTCTCTGCCCACCAGCTCCCTATGTTCGGGGTGGACCTCTTGGGGGTTGTGGCGGAAGAGCCTCGAAGTTTCGTCCACCACCCGCTGCTCGGCTAGCTACTCATCCTCGTTCGCCTGGTCCTTGTGGACTGCCACGGTAGAACCTCTTCCTATGCTTGGGAGGTCCCGCCACTATCTGCTGCTCATCTTCATGGCGGGTCGGGCAGTGACGAGCCATATGGCCCGGCCCGCCACATTCATAGCACTGTCTGCTCCTAGTAAGACTGGATCTATGACGTGTGCCCTGCACAGCCAAACCTGTGTCCTGAGGTCACCCACCAGACGACCTGGTCCTCTTGGATCCCTACATCATCTGTCAACTACCGGCTGTAGAAGACTCCGCTCTGTGACGTCCTGCGGTGGGTCTCGCTATTGATGGCTGCTTGGTGAGAAAGCTCTCAACTAACAGGGCTCGCTCCAGCACACTCACCTGTGTCGGGATGCTAAGGGGAATCGTCAAAACTCTGATCTCATCCCTCAGTCCCTGATAAATGGCCCGGGCCTAGAAGAATGGGTCTCGTACCATGTCCGTGGAGTAGTGCGAGAGGTCGGTAAATCTCATCGAGTACTGGGATACTGATATGCTGCCCTGCCGTAGTTGTAGTAACTCCTGGATGCGCATAGCACAGAGGGTGGGTGGAACAAACTCCGAGCGTAAGAGGCTCTCGAAGTCCATCTATAGAAGAGATGCCTCATCCTGCACCTGGAGAATCAGACTCCGCCATCTACATACTGCTGCGTGTAGGAGACTCGCAGCAAGGACCACCATAAGATATGCTGGTGTCCCTACCTGTCTGAAGACTCTGACGATGGCCTCCATCCTATCCTCGGCTGCATGAGGGTCTGTCTCTCTATGGAACCCGGGTGGCCTCTGTCTCTGAAACTCATGCAACGCACACAGGCGGTGTGCAATCTCCGCCGATGGGGCGGGTAGCATCGTTGGCTCAGCGAGTATAGGTACTGCTGGTGCCTCCGTTGTAATGGAGCCATAAACTGAGGCCTTGTCGCTCGATGGGTTGTCATCCCACATGTAACTGGGAACCCTAGATGGCTACCTTCATGGAGAAATCCTGAAAAGAAACTGGTGTTCCACAGTTAGTACAGTATACCTGGTGAGCTGACATAAGTAATCACACAGAAAACTTTTGAAAGGAAACACACACGGAATCAGTGTTTTTGTGCACTGAGTTGAAAATCATAAGTTAGGGTCCTGGTGTATGGATATGCTGTCCTCCGCACCAACACTAGACTCCCTAGACTGAAAACTACACTCAATACTCTTAACACTATTGATTTAAAGAGAAGAAATTATCAGAGTCTTGAGTTCTGCGGTATAACTGACTCCTCTGATACCACTTTTCACGACCCGTTCTCGGGGCCCGTACCGTGACTACCCCATGCCTGCCTTCCATAGGCTAGGGGCTGGCGACTAACACCAAAGGCTTAAATCTCAAAAAGGGAAGCCATTGACTTTTTATACAGTAAAAAACACAACAGAGTATGAAAGCGAAGTAAACAGTAAGTAAAACTGGGTACAAGGTAAGTGCTGAAATGTTAATGGGCTAGTATAAAAACCCAACTGAAAGTACAGTACAACAAAAAAAAGGAAGTACAACAGTAGTAAGTAAAGCAACCACACCGAGTCATCCTCCAGAAATCCCACCTGAAGGGTGGATACAGATAGTCTCCTCAGCTCCTCGGGTCCGGCCGCCTGCTCCATGTACGTCCCACCAAGTGGTCCACCTCCAGATACCATCCAGATTAACGAGCCTCAACCTCGATCAGTGTTTTCCGTAATCTGCATCCAACACAACATAGTGTGAGAAGAGCCCATACAGGGGTGAGTATACGATACTCAGTAGGGACCCCGAGACCGATGAAGGCCTCTTAGAATCCACGAAGGATAAACCAAAAAAGGAAAGTTACAATCACGATGAATCAAATGACTCTACATAGGTATATTCCCATACATACACCTAAGTCATCAGTTACAAAACAGCTCCAACTCTCGAGCCCAAGCACAACCCATTCCACACAAGAAAACACAACTCATTCCACATAGAAAAGCAAGTCAATCACATCGATGATAATGATTGAGAATCAAGACTCATCTCACGCAGGTATACAATTTGTAAGGCGATAGAGATGATCAGATGTAGCCATTAATTCATCTAAGCTGTCGGAACTACATAGGATACAAGACCAGCTAAGCTGTCGGGCCCACAAAGGATACAAGAATATTTGTCATCACCGTAGAACCCACAAGGGATTCCAGTACAGTCTTCGTCGCTACCGAACCCACGGAGGATCCATTTACACTCGTCCACGCTACCGAACCCACGGAGGATCCAAGTGCAGTCATCATCGTCGCAGTCACAGCCATCTTTAGGGTTCCCGCACACAGCATGCTCGATTCTGGGAGGATCCGCTCCTCGAGCAAGAGAGAGAGTTGATACATCAACTGTCACGAATTCCAGAGTTAATGTATCCCAAAGGTCTATCTCGTCAAAAGAAATCCAACCCGACTGTACTCCAGCTCCGTCCAATCTTCAAGAGGAGTAAGATAGAAGGACCATCTCATCAAGAGGAATTCAACGGAGTTGACGGCACGTCAAACGGTCGTCTTGTCCTTAAGTTATAAGTGTTTCTACTCCAAGGGCCCGATTGGTTTCGGGTTCTATCCAACCCGTACGTACCCAAAATTTTCGGAAACCTCGATTGTAAAATACCAAAATGACCATCTCGATCCAAGGATTCCTACGCAAATAATGGTGCATCGAACGGAGGTCCTTAGCTCTAGTTATAGGAAAAAGACCGAAAACGGTCCAAAGTGGGGGGGTCTGGGCCTAGTCCGACCCAGCACAAACCCCCCTGGGTCGGCCCAAACCAGGTCTACCCGACCTGGGTCCGGGTCCGTCTTGGCTAGGCACGGCCCGGACCGGTCCGCGCAACCCGCACCTGCCCGGTCGGGGGGTGCGCTATCTCGGCCAGCAGGTCGAGCAGGGGGGGGGGGGACGCGGTCCCCCCTTTGCGTTCCGTGGACACGACGACCGATGATGTGCCTCCCTTGGAACCCATGCGGCTGCAGGATCCCATGCCTTGCTGCCGCAGCTTCATCCGCGGCAGGCTCCGGCCGGCGGCGTGCTACCGCCGGTGACTTTCGCAAGCCATAAGAGTCATTTTGGTGGTCCGATTTCTCTCCCGTGTGCGCCAGCGGTCGTCTTGGGTCCCGTACATCACTGCGAAGGATTCCAATTGCCATTTTGGTCCCTCTTCTTTGTCGCCAATTATTCCGCACATCATGAACAAAGGAGCGGTGGGTTCGGAATTGTTCTTTAGTCCGCACACACGCATTAGTGGTTAAAATAATCATAAAAAAATACATGCCATGTCGAGGGTATAATTCTCATAAAAGAAGAATATACAAATTTTTCCCCCACCTCAAGAGGTGATGTCAGATGTCAGCATTGCGGTAGATTGCGTCGCGGGGAAGTCGATCGTTGGCGTCGTCGGAGCGCACCGAGGAGGAAACGGTGTCTCCTCTCTTGTCCCGGAGAAGAGAAAGGGTGGCGCGACGTCGATCTTCGAGGAAGAGGCGTTCTTCGTCATTCTTCGTCGGAGGTCGGCATTCTTTGTCATTCTTTGTCGGAGGCCAGCATTCTACGTCATTCTTCCTCTCACAATTAAGCTCTCCTCCATAATAAAATAATAGGTTCCTCCTATTATTTTATTATACATGCAAATAAACTTTCCCATAAATAATTCATTACAATAAATAAAGCGTGCTGACAATTAATTTAAGAAGGTAGAGGGAATGTTCCCCATTATTAAACATGTTGGCAGTTAAATGGGGGGTTTTCCAATTAATGGGGGGGGTTCTTAATGAGATTAGTGGAAATTAAATGGTGGGGATTGTGTGGGCCCCCACTTCTCTAACACCCACACTTGGGTAGTTAAGTGGATATGAGCCCCACTCTTAACTACCCATTTCAAGGAAAGACCACCTTATGATATAAAAATTGTTCTGACTATTTTTATTTACATTTTAAATAAACCCCCAAAAATTATCTTCTCCTCCATTGAGAACGCAACTATGGTAAATGTCCCCTTAATCAATAACTGGTGCTACAAGTTCATCGGTGCCCTCAGATTTTAAATCTGAGCACCGGTTCAATAGTTAGAAAAACCCTCTTGTTCGTTCACTGAACGTACCCGAGCTAATCTTTGGAAGTTAATTTCAGGCACACCGGGCCTCGGAATCAAGTGCCGTCAAGAAGCCATAGACTCATAAAATTTTAATGTATTATAAATAAAATCCTTGAAATTTCTGGGTCTTTACACATAGTCTTTAAAAAAACACTAATGATGTGTCCTTTGAAATTAATAAAAAACTCCCTCTATTTTACTATAAATACCCACCCATTCTTCCATTTTATTTCATTAAAACTCATAGTCCTCAAAGATATGGAATTTTTACCTCCCAATGATTCCTCCTAGAGTGTCCTCAAGCCCCCAAGGTCCCAACCGTCAAGGTTTTAGAGTTACTCTACAAGGAAAGGGAATTCTCACCTTCTCTTTTCCATTCAAGTTCTTTTTTATGTTCAATGTATTTCAAGATTACATACAACGTTAATATTTCCATTTTATTTTGTCCCACTACTATATTATCATTATTTTATGAATGGGTGACCCCTATCCATACTTTTTTTATTGTTTATGAAACCATGTGGTATAGTTGATGTGGTGCATAATTTTTCGTCTCAAAATATACATCTTTTTCAAACACTCTTAATATGTTATTATCTTTTAATTTCAATTTATATTAATTTGGGATATGTCATTCCATATCCCCCATAAATTCTATAATATTTTATAATGATTAAATACCCATTTTTTCTTTTCAAAATATATTATAAATATTTAAGTGACATAGTTAGGTTGCCAAATTTTCGTAAGGGATTTCTGAACTTTTCTTTTATTTGGAGTTCCATTATTTTATTTTTCTTTCCTCAGATCCTTTAATCCAAATGTTATGATATCTCAAGTACCTTACATGTACTGTAATTTTGTTGTTACATTGGAATAATTCATCATCATCTCTCCTTTCCCATTCTTTTATAATAAAAATTAAAACACCATCCCAGATGTGTTAATTTATCACATTCAAGTACAACATGTATTAAATTTCTATTACCATCTTCAATTCTAGTAATGAAACCATTTTTACGGTTTGACCAGACGTATATACATATAGTATAACTTATATATGGTTTTGGAATATTTTTACACATGAAATTAATTTATATATTAAAATGAGTTTTTCGTGATCAAAAACTAGCAATTAACCCAAAAAAGTATCATTAAAATTTATATAATCATTTATCTTCATGCTCAGTGACCAAATTAATTTTATAACCTTGTAATATTATAGATGTTAAAAAATAAAATAGAACTTATATTATAGACATCCATTCTCATATTACGTGTTTCTCCTAACATGGATGTAAGTAAACATGTCATGAATACCAAAGATGAAAACGCTCCCAAACAATAAAATTGATCCTCTTAAATCCATCAATAAACCCATGAATGAACATAATAAAGATACATTAAATTAATTAAATAAAGAATATTTTATGTATATATTAATTAATGAATTTAATTTTGTTATCAATAACTCTATGATCAAGTGAAGAACACCATCAGACTTAAGGTAATGGTTTCCTCATCTCACCTCCATTTTTGGTCAGATATTCTATTTAAACTATTATTACATGTTTATGGTGTATGTATACTTCCCATTGATGTATCATATAATTAATATCTTTATTTTCCTAGTATTATATGTATCATTGGATGCTTATAAATTTTGGGGCTAATGAATCGATTGATTAAAAAGTGGTATGGGATTTCAACCCGAACCTTAAATTTCATGCGGGTTACTCTTATTCTCCTCTTACATCAATGAAATTATTTGTTATTATTTTCTAATCATCATTAACTCTATGATAATGTTTTATACATTTTTACCAACCATAATCCTTTATAATGTTATGCAGATATGCATGTTTTAAAAGGATCTTTTAAAAATTCTTCCCGAAATAGATTCCTGATTCAAGGGAACTTATAAAATTATTACCTTTTTTGAAGTTAACTATATAATCTTTTTTAATAAATATTTATCTTCCTGATATCATAAATTTTAACATGAAAATTTTATTTTGGTTCATTTATGATTTTATTAATCCAATCATCCCTTTGCGTTTAAAATTCTATTTAATGAATTCCTTAAACTGTGCTAAAATGTTTTAATTATCAATCTTCTTTAAAAACAATTTTTACATGATTTCACTTTAGTAGGACAACATTTATGACTCAAATGTAATATCAATGTTGTTTCATTTTCCTTTCTAGGATATACATTTCTAAAACTATATTTATTACAAATACAAATGATTTTTTAAAAGGACTCTTCTTTCTAATGAAAAATGGATTTTTCTCACATCGCTTTATCTTTTATTAGATATATGCCTTGTTCACACATTCTTCTTGAATGTAGTGTATGAAATTCCATTTTTTATATCACATCAAAAGTCTTATTTTTATTATGATATTATAAGGGGTTTTATTTGAATGTATCAATGGTGTATGGGACACTATGGAATGTTTAAAGAATATTTCCACATAAATTTTTCAATGGTCTCATTTAAAACTATATTTATATATGTCAACATCCTTTGATGAATATTGTATTTCATAGACGTTTTATCTCCTATTATATCATCCACCATGTTTTATTGAATTTTTTTTGATTAATTGGATTGTGGATGTACAATCTTGAAACCATTCATCATAATACTCTAAATTATAAGAGTTTATGTTTAATGATTGGGGAAAGTTATTTACATGTAATATATTAGTTTCAATATAAATGTGTATGTTTTTTATGTTTACCCCCATTCATATGAGTAATTCATCAGACTTAGTAAGTTTTCGGTGGGCCCCACTATAGCCCCTCATTGCATCGGTAGGTCTCATGAGACAAACTATGGTCTTGGCACAAGGTCTTGACAAATGGTTATTTTTTGTCTTGGCATGAGGCCTTGACAGTATAGTTAAGATGTCTAGCACTATGAATTACCACATTATGAAAATAATAATTTAATTTTCAGGTAGTTTTTCAACTATTAGAATACCCATGATAATATTTTATTATATTAATATTTACTCATCTCATATTCTTTATGTATTATGTTCAACTTTATTTTGGAATGTGTTTTTTGTTATTCAGCATTCCTAATGTTTATCATTATGATATCTTATAATGTATTTCTAACCCTTACTAAGCATCTTATCTCACTCCTTTCTTATGATTAATTTTCTCAGGAAATGAAGATCTTTATTATGAACGACCTTCATAGATAACATAGAGTCGCAGATGTTCCCAATCAAACATATATATAGTTTTTCTTTCCAAGTTGTACTATTGAACCTATTAATGTATCTAGTTTTCTAAAACTACTAAACTACTCAGTACGTGGGGTTTTTATTTCTTATAATCATGCCTGTGAAATATATTAAGGCATCAACTCTGGTCATCTAGGATCAGGGCATTACAGTTGGTATTAGATGAAGTTTAGAAGAAAACATGGAAACTAGATTTAGAAAATGTAGATTAGGGAGAAAGACCCTAAGATAGACTTTGAGGATAAAAAAACAACAACATCCTGTAATATTGATAAGAAATATATTTTATGGATCTTTCAAGGACATACATATGTTTCTAGAAACTCTATGTGGACGTGGTTCTGGCCTAAATATTTCTAGCAGTAACAACTCTAACAAGGAGTTTCATGATTGACCCAGGGTAATCTGTTACACAATAATGGGATTTACTACGCACCTTATTTGACACTCTCATGGGGTATGCTTAAGATAATTCACATTTTCATTACAAGCCATTACGAAGGAATTAAATGTAATTTATTCAAAAATGAGACCAAGTATATGATTATGAGATTAGTTATGGATAGGATTTCAATTTATTATAAGGGTTTTTATAAGCTGTGATTATAAATAATGATTCATAATCTAATCTAGTTCCTGACATTGTTTTGATATGGTGCCTAGAAGAATGAATGAGATCAGCACCCATGAACATGATAGAAATAGTAAGAAGGATCATATATATCATTTTCTTAATTAATAATTTCAATGTAAGTTAGTCTCCCATGATTCCTCATCATATATGGAAATAGTATCATGTGTTAACACGGTATGTAGGGAATTATCTGAGTCCTATGGAATCTAAGAGAAGCAAAAAATAGAAGGGGATGGTAGATAAAAATAAGGTTAATGGGAATAATGGAAATTAGGGTTTTCCCACATGTGATAACTATGAAAAGAATCACCCTAGTAAATCCTTGAAGGGAATGGGTGTTTGTTTTATGTGTGGAGAAAAAAGAAACCAAGTTAATGATTGAAAGGGTAAGAGACGGGTTTCCAATGTACATGGATTTATCTGCAAGGAGATGGTACATTATGTGAATCAATGTCCCAATCGTTAATGGAATATACCCCAAATGATGATTTTGTATTATGATCAAGTTATGATACTTCCACGGTTTTAGTAGAATGATTAATATGCCTAGTCAAGATTCATGTCATTTGAATATTTTTTCAATAATATACTAGGTATATGAATTTTGGAATATATGAGGATTTTTCTAGAATAAATTTTATTAAGGATTTGAAACCATAAGATGAATGGTACCAAGAAAATAAATTTTTTGTAAGTTAAATATTTTTGGAAATGCATGATTGAGGGAAGCACAACCCTTAATATATATCTGATGATGAGATAATGATGAAGAAATGATTGTATTGGACAAGTACTGACTACCTTAGATCAAATTAATGACTTGTCGAGAAGGGGTATATTCTATCATCGATGGATTTTACGACACTTTAGGATTTAAGTAATATATCAAACAACATATATCTTACGTAAGGAATGTGTAAGAATGCATGTTTCCAAAATTATTTTTATCATAATTCAAGTTATTACCATATTTCAAAAGGATACATGTTAAAGTTATTCTCATGTCTATAATGGGAAAATTTAGACCTGTTTCATGTTGATTAAGGGTTAATGATAATTTTGTCTTAGAAATTTAGATACCTCCATTCTAAATTGTTGAATAATTATATTTTTTAATTTTTAACCATTTAAAAATGGTTTATGTTGATCATTGTATGAGTTTTTATATGATAATTTATTACTTCTTTATATGGTATAACATGTTCTTAGTGATGAATTATAGATAGTTCAAGGTGGGATAAAAGGAGGAGATTTTAAAAAAACGTATATTTACACTCTTATAAAGTGGAATAATTTCTCAACACAATGGATAGAGTGTTATATAAAATGTTTTCCTATTATCATAATCCTTGATAATATGGATGATTTTTTAAAATAGTTTATTGTTTTTCAGTAATAAAATTTCATCTGAACATGTTCTTTTTGCATATTCCACCATAACATCATAGTTATATTTTTATCCCATATATAGGTTTTCACTTCCAACTAATTTCACCCCTTTAAAAACCATATTTTTTTGTGACCACCTAATTTCCCTTAATCCCTTTTTAGGAGGATATTTTATTAACCCAATATCTGATGTCAGTTTCCCATGAGGGAATTTTCAAGATTCAACCTTTAGCATTCAAAGTGCAGTTTTTGATTGTGAGGGCTCAATTCAATTGATGGGGGAATAATGTAACATCCCAAGAATTTAAAATTATATTTAATACAGAAGGCATGAAACATTGTGTCTCCACAAAGAACCACTATGTTATAACCTATCCAGTAAACATATTTTTGCCACCTCTATGGTTTGAATTTTGAAAAAACTGACATACAGAGTTGTATTCAGTAGGACATTTATAGGCTCTTGCATGGCATTGAAAACACCCAAGGTCAAATCTAGGTAGGGATGAATTTTCTGGTATTGTAGTAGTACTGTAGTAGGTCACTGTAGCGATGGAGGCATTGTAGTGGGTATTGTAGCAGTGCGGGTACTATAGCAGGTCTTTGCATTAAATAATATACCGAGGCTTCGACCCCAACCTTTTAAAAAAAGTAACATACCCTTATAAATAGTATTGTTACTCTTATGAATAAAAATTAATAGTAAATCAGCAAAAAAATTGAAACTCCATCCATGCATTAATAAATACAATTTAAAAATATTAAAAGTGATAAAATGACTATAGTATAAGTATTGGTATTTTTGTAAGTTATAAATATTTTAATTACAATTTCATGATTTATTTAATAACATAAAATGGAAATTTATTTTCATAAAATTTAATCCTAAATTTTTATTTTATTTTCTTATAGTTATATGATAATTTTACGAGGACTTTATTAATTTTTCAAGGTGTTATAAAACAAATTATATTTTTAAAGTTGTTTTTTTGGAATAATTTAAAATTTTATTTCTAAATTAAATTTAAAATAGTTTGAAATTTTTTTTCAAAAAAAATTATTTCATTTTTTAAATTTACATGTCAAAAAATAGTTAGGGTGATTTTTTCGGTTTTTTTAAAATACTTGAATTTTGTGAATAGTAAAAATATAATTTTGAGTTTAGGATGTGTTTAATGAAATCATAATGAAGAAATAATTAATATAAATTTTTTTCAACTTTTGTTCCTTATAATATGATGTTAGTTTCCCCAAATGGCCAATACTATGGAGAAATACCATGGGAAAGACCATGGTTTTTCCAAAACCACTTATGAGGTGTCCTTAAAAATTAATAAAAAACTCCCTCTCTTTAACTATAATTACCAACCCATTAAAACATTTTAATTCATTCCAAACTAATAAAACTATAATATTTGTTAGTTTTAACTACTTAGTAGTTCTTCTAAGGTTTCTTCAAGCCCCCAAGGTCGCATCCTTCTTATTTTAAGAATTACTCTACATGGTGTAGGAATTCTCAACTTCATTTTTTCATTCAAGTTCTCTTTTATGTGGTATGTATTTCCAAATTCCATAGAATGTTATTATTTTTATTTTATTTTGTACCATTACTATATTATGATTATTTCTTGAATGGGTGACTCTTGTCCCCTCTCCTTTTAATGTTTTCAAAATCATTGTTGCATACCTGATATGCTGTATAATTTTTCATCTCAAAATCCCTCTATTTTTCTAGCACTCTTATTATGTTATTATCTTTTAATTATAATTTTGATTATGTTGTGATATTTCATTAAATATCCCTATTAAATTAAATATTATTTAAAATTAATTAAAAACCCCTTTTTCTCTCATCAATATATTTTATGAATTTTTATGTGACACATTTTGACTGCAGAATTTTCATAAGGGATTTCTCAACATTTCTTTTATTTTGAGTTACTTTATTTTATTTTTTTCTCACCTCCATCCTTCTAATTATTATAATAGATATATTAAAATAAATGTACTGGAATTTTTTTTGGTAATGTAATAATTCAACATCATTTCTCTTTTCCTATTCTTTTATACTAAAAATTAGAACACCATCCATGATGTGTTAATTTATCACATTCAAGAACAACGGGTTTTCAATTTCGATTATTGTCTTATATTATGGTCATCAAAAAATTTTTATTGTCTAACCATACTATAATACATATAATATAACTTATATAAGGATCTTTAATCTTTTTTTACACATGATATTAATTTATAAATTAAAATGAGTTCATTGGGATTAAAACCACCAATTGACCCAAACATTTATCATTATTGATTTATATATTGGTTTATCTTCACTCATAATAAAAAATTGAATTTTATTACCATGTAATATTATATATGTTAAAAATTAATATACAACATCAATTCTGGAAATCCATTGTCATATTACATGATTATCCTTACATGTATATAAGTAAACCGGTAATGAATACCAATGAATAAAGCGCTCCCAAATAATAAAATTGAACATAATAAACCCATAAAGAAGGCTATGAATGAACTTAATAAGGATATAATAAATCAATTAAAAAATAATATGTTATTTAAATACTAATTAGTGAATTTAATTTGGTTATCTAGGATACTAAGATCAATTGAAGAACACAATCGGGCTTAAAGTAAGGATTTCCTCATTTCACTTCAGTTTTTGTGAGATATTATTTATTCACTACTATTACTTATGTATGGTGTATGTATACTGAAAATTGATGTATAATATAATTAATCTATTTATTTTATTGGTATTAAATCTATAATTTGTTTATTTTTAATTTTTGGGCATACTAATCGATTGATTACAAAGTGGTAAGGGATTTCTACACAAACCTCTGTTTTCATTCATGTTACTCTTATTCTCTACATACCTAAATAAAATTATTATATATTCTTATTTAATAAACATAAACTCTATGATAATGTTCTACATGTTTTATCCAACCATAATCCTTCTTTATTTTTTGGTTATTTTCATGTTTTAAATGGTTCTTTCAAAAATTCGTCCCAAAATACTAACCCACTTAATGGGAACATATAAAAATCTTACATATTTTGATGTTCAATATATGATCTGTTTTAATAAATATTTATCATTATAAAATAACCATTTTTTAACTGAAAATATATATTTTGGTTCACTTCGGGTTTTATGAATTCAATCATGCCTTTGCGCTTTAAAATCTCTTTAATGAATTCCTTTAACAACACTAAAATGTTTTAATTATAAAGATTCTTTAAAAAAACTTTTTACTTTATTTGACTTAAGAGGGAAATAATTTATGCACAATATTTAATCTCAATGTCCTTCCCTTATCATTTATTGGATATATATGTTTAAAACTGGATTATTACAAATACAAATGATTTTTCAAAAGAACACTTCTTTTCCAAAGAAAATGGATTTTCTCACGTCACTTTATCTTTTATGAGATATGTTCCTTTTTCAAAACGTATTCCATGGATGTGGTGTATGTACTTTCCCTAGTTATATCATATCAAGAGTCTCATTATTATCATGATATTTATAAGGGATTATGATTTCAAATTTTTGAGGAGGCATGGGACACTTTGCAATTCTTAAGGAATATTTCCTCAAGAATTTTTTGATGGTCTCATTTAAAAGTATCTTTATTTATGTAAAAATGCTTTGGTGAATATTGTATTTCATAAAATTTTATCTAATATGAAATCATCCACCATATTATATTTAATGGTTTATGAATTTTTTGAGTGTGGAAGTGCTATCTTGAAACCATTCACCATATTACTCAGAATGGTTAGTAATTCGGTTTAATGACTGGGGAAAGTTATTTTAAATACATATATTAATTTCAATATGAATGTGTATGATGATTATATTAATCCCCAATCATATGTAAAATTCATTGGACATAGTAAGTGTTGGGTGGGGCCCACAATAGCCCCTCGGTGCATTGGTAGGTCTCATGAGACAAAGTACGGTCTTGGCACAAGGTCATGAAAATTTGGTTATTTATGGTCATGTCATGAGGCCTTGATGGTATTGTTACGATGTTACACATTACGCATTCCATAATTATGAAACTAGTAATTGAATGTTGGTGATGTTTTTAGACTAGTAGAATACACATGATTATGTTTTATTATAGAAATATTTACTCAACTCATATTCCTTCCCTATTATGTTCAAGTTTATTTTGGAATACGTTTTTAGTTGTTCCCCATGCCTAATGTTTCTATTTATGATATCTTCTATAGTATTTCATACCCTTACTGAGCATCTAAGATAACCACTTTCTTATGTCTCATTTTCATAGGATATGAAGAAGCTTATTAAGAATGGCATGTAGGGATAAACATAGAGTTGTGGATGTTTTCAATAAAACTTATATGTCGTTTTCCTTTTCAAGTTGTAATGTTGAACCTGTGTTTTTATTTTTTTTCCTAAAACTACTAAACTACTCGGTCCTTCGAGATTTTATTCTTCATTATCATGTCAATGTAATGTAATAAGGAACCAGTTATGGCCTTTTGGGGTCAGGGCATTACAATCCCTGAACCGTAGGATATATTTGTTTTAATATTATATATTCAATTAAATTATTTTAAATTCATCTAATAGATTTTGTAGGGATAATATTAAACCAACCCCACTATTAAGAAAAAAAGCTATATTTTTAAAAAGGGAACTTTTTATTCCGTTTTATTGTGCAACAATTTTAAAACTAATTTTTCAAACTTTTATGAATTTAATTTGAAAAAATAAATTTAATTTTTTAAATCATAACATCCAAACTATCATAAGGTTAATTGTTTTTATGTGTAGTATTATTTTTTATTAATAGTAAAAATACCAGATATTAAATGAAAACTATTATTTCATATAAATAATTTATATTAATAAAATATATTATCATTTGGTTTTATAGTTAAATTAGTTCAATTTTAAGTCTATTAATCCAATTTAGTTCATTTGAATAATTTTTATATTAAATTTAGATATAAAAACCAACTGAACTTTTAGATATTTTTACTTTAAAAACTTGTTTCCCCATAAATTTTGCAAGACTATATTTAAATTAATTTTATCCACACATGTGAACTAATTTTTGTAAAATGGGTACATTTATTTGGAATAATTTTAATATTTATATCCTGTTATGATCAAAATAATTTTTTTCCATAATTATTAGTAAATGCAGTTAAAATTAATTAGAGTGATAAAGTTAAGAACGGGCTTACATAATGATTAAAGATATAATATAAGGTGAGTAAATGACCCAAAACATTCCAAAAACCAATTTTATAGACATATTTAGACCCTCTCAACCTTATTATTTATGTTTATGTGTTATCTCGATATTATAACATGAAATTGTACTATATAAAAAGTTAAGTAGGGAAAAAGATATAAAAGTAACCTTCCTTTCCTTTAACACTTATCAAGTTTTTAGATAAGGAAATACATGATATTTTCATCTATAAAAATTATTTCCTAAATCCAAATTTTTATTTTTATTTCAATTTATTTTAATTTTTATAGATGATATAATTATATAAAACACTTAACGAACACCAACGTAAGTATTATTTAGTTAATAATTAAATAAAATATATTACAGTAAAATATTATTAGTAAAAAAAATTAATGAATTATTATGTTATATTATCTTTTTGATCAATATATATGGGTAAAAATATTTTAAATTAATAAATATTAATTCCAATTTGTTTTGATATTTCTAAATTAAAATTACATAAATAATGTCAAAATTAACAATAATTTTTTTATAATAAATGATATTTCATTAAATGAGTTCAAATTAATAAAAATGTTATATTATTCCAAAGGATTTTTAATTGTTGAAAAATAACCAATATGTTCCTTTAATTTACTAATTGATCTTTTATAATTAACATATCAACACCTAAGGTGTAAAAATGTTCTACTGTGTTTAGGGTTAAAGAAGTGTTTTTTTGCATTAAATAATCTTATATTGAATTTATTTACAACACGTATGAAACTTTTATCTTTCCAATTATATGTAATATTTTATACTAATTGTATCTAAATTTTCTAAAAAGTATCTCTTTAATTATTTCTTAATGAATGAATTACATAGGTTACGAAACATGTAACCTTAATGAAAAACCACATTAAAAAATAACGAAACATATATACTATGAAACTAAATGATAAAAATTATTTTATTATTGTGTGGTGTGATATTGGATCAACCATATATTCCATTTAATCTATTATTTATCGATTTTTTAATCACAGGAGATAAGGGAGACCTCCCAGTAGTGTTTACCTTTTGGTATTTACAAGAATGGCACTCTTCCTCCACTACAAAAGGAATTCACTCTTCCCCTTCCTCACACCTCTCAATAAAATTTGGGTCATCAAAAACCTATCCAAATAATCTCCCAAAAACCCTCACATAATAATTTATTCCTAAAATTGTGAATTAATAAAACTTAGGAATAATTTTGATATAAATCAAAAACATTTTCTAGAAGAAGAGTTAATGTACTTCGATAAGAATATTCATTTTATTTATTTCACTACCACATAAAATATTCTTATATCATGATTACATAATAAAATTATTATCATAAATTTAATGATATTTTTTTAACTTAATCTAAATACCTTCAATTTCACACACTTAAATAAAAAGGGATACACAATCATCATTCGTGTGTATGCTTGACTACAACATCGCTTACAGATGCCATTTATTCTACCATTAACACTTTTAATGGTTGGAAATAATGATGGATTTATAGTTTATATATCATATATATGATATATAAAATATATTTATGTTTATAGTATTATTATATAACATATACCTCCATGTGTTACATTTTTTGTGAATATGATAACGTCATTTGTCGACGTGTGGACTACCACCTCCTCAAAGTGATGTGATGCATTCATTCTTTATATTGAATGTATTAAGGATGTTTTAAATGAAAATGTGAGATTTATATGAAATAAATATTATACTATAATTATAGTATACATATATATAAATGTCATTTAATTTTCATTATTTGAATATGACACGAAAATGGAGACAATGTTCATGTGTACATACGACCTACCCTCTCTAAGAACGGTGTATTTTGATTTCATATATCTAAAATATATAGTTGACTATAAATACATACATACTGGATATATACAATTTTTACATAATTTATTAAATTATTTATATGATGAAATCATGTTTTATTTAATAGGAACAACAATAAAAAGTCAAAAACCTACTCGAAAAAACATGGCAATTAACACCCAAAACGAGGAAAATGATGAAGTATTATTAATAATGGGGGTATGATATATTATAAAAGGATTATATAAGATATCATAAATATTAATATGGTTCTATAATAATATGATATCCTACTTAAATCCATTATGCATGATGTTAATGTTAATTCAACTGAAAGGGAGTGTAATGTAAGGTATTTTCATCAAAATTTATATGTCTCTGAGATAAAGGTCATATTCACCACTTATTTCTTTTGTATGATCTATATACATACCCTTTATCATTTAATATCATGAATAAATTATAAATCATAGGGTTTTATATCTCACTTTGATTTATGTCATCCAAAGGGTTTTGAAATGGACATTACCAAGTGGTTAAAGTTTTCTTTTTAATCTCACATTCTTTATTTATTATTAAATTTATATTGAAACAATCAAATTATTGTAAACATTTTTCATTTGAAATAAAATTCCTCTTAATTATAAATATTATTTTATGATGGATATGATTATTTCCTAAACCTTATTCCATTTTTTCATATGTTTTCTTCTTAGAATGTTATTTGATTAATTATGGAAATGTTGATAAATATGTATCTTTTTCTCAGTACAGATATTTAATCAGGCACATTTTTTAGGAATTAAATTGATTATTTCATATATGAATAATTATTTTTTAATTCAATAAAACAATTTAGGACCATTGAAAATAATCCCCTTAATGCATAATTAGTCTCATGACATTATATCTATTTCTAAATACCCCTTCACATTTTCCTCCAAATTGAATCTGATGGGTTTATACCCACACACATAAACAGTAATGAGAATAGATATTAACAGTATTGTGGTTCATATACTAGAAAAAGGAAATCTAGTAATTCATTAATTCCATCATTTTAGTTATTAATATCCAGAGGAGTTTCACTATGACAAAATATGTGGATTCATTTCATTCTAATCTTATTTATTAAATGTAATGTTTTTTTAGTTATTTAACATTAAATACTGATTATTAATTATTTATTCATTATATATTATGTTGTATTTATCCCTTTTAGAGTATTTTATCTCGCACTTATTTTACTCCCTTTTCCCATGTTAGGAAGAAGAGATCTCTTAATTATTTTTCAAGGATACATTTTATTATCTTTTTTTATGTATTTTATTTTACTTTTTATCCTCAATGTAAAATCAATATAATGTAAGTAATCTATATTTCTAAAACATCTAAAATGATCAATCTTTCAGGATTGGATTCCTTGTAATCATCCCAGTGTAATAAATTAAGGAACCATCTCTATGTTTATGGGGTTGAGGAATTGTAGTTGGTATGAATTGAAGATTAGTAGAAACCTTGGAAACGTGATTTTAAAAAACATAGATTATATAAAATAACATTAAGATAGAAATTGAGGATAATTATTAAATAACATCCTATAAAAACCATGTTTATTATTATGAGATTATGCATCCATACTTTTTTTCAAATTATGTTAATTATTTTTCTAGTTTTTCATTATAATCATGGTTTCATAATGATATGAACAAATTTATTATATATAAAAATATAGAAATGTCACATAAAATAAGAAAGGTGAACCTCACAAATGAACGTGATACATAGAGTGAGAAGGATCATATCTATAATGGTATTAAGATAATATTTTGAAGGGAAGTATTATCCAAAATATTTCAATCATATGAGGACAATGTATCATGTTATAATGAGATAGAGAAAGTGTTTTATAAGAATTATGGATTCAGAGGGAATTATGAGAAGATAAAGATAGTTGGTAAAAATATGTATAAATGGAAGAAGGGAAAGTTATATTTTACTATATGTTATAATTGTGGAAGGAATCCCCCTAGGGAATTCGTGAACGGAATGGGAATTTTATATAATTATGGAGAAAAAAATCACTACGAAAAAGAGTTAAAAGGGAAGTAAGAAAATATTATTATTCAATGTTATAACTATAGTGAAATGGTGCACTATGGAAATAAATTATCCAAAAATCGAGGGAATATACATGAGAAGAAGTTAATCGATAACGGTAAAACTCATGTTATTACCATGGATGTAGAGTAATGATTAATGTTATTATGTTGGGATTCAATATTTATGTCATTTTAGAGTTTTATCAATGATTTAACAATTATAAGAATAAGGGAATATATTAGGTTTTTACTACAATATTTTTCATTAAGTATTTGAAAGCGTATATTGAATGGTACTGATGACCAGGAAAAATGATTCAATGACAAGTTGAACCTCAGGGAAAATATATGACTGAGGGAAATAAAACCCTTATTATATTTATAATACTGTGATAAATATCTTGGAATAATGTAGTGATTGATTTGGATACAGTATATTGGGTTGTACAATCTACTATGGAACTAATTATTTGTTTTTTGGAAAAGTGGTTAATGCAATCATTGATGGATTTTTCAAAAAATTAGGATTTATCAAATATATCAAATAATCCAAATTTCACTTATGTAATAAGGAATTGTCCATGTTTTCAATAAGTTTTTATTTTAACTCAATTTATTATCAAATTTCAAGAGAATACATGATGAATTTGTTCATATATTTTGTATATGATTATTAAAGAGTTTCATTACATTGATTTAGTCTTAATGAATAAATTAATTTGGGAAATTCAATAACCTTCCTTATAAATTGTCGGATCATATATTTTTGAAAATTTAACCATTTATTAAATGTATTATCTTGATCAAGAGATTAGGTTTAAGATATTAATGAATTACATCACTCTATGATACAACCTCTGCAAAGAGATTAAGTAGAAATAGTTCAAGTAATAACCAAAAGATAAAATTATGCTTTGGAAATAGAAATGCATCAAGTAGTTATATTTAGATATATTAATAGAGATTCAACTAAATTGTCAAATATAGTAAATTGATCTTGAGATAAAAATATAGTCCTATAATAATCTTTTCTTGAGGAATCAAATGGTTTTTTGTTTCGTCATAGATTTATGGTTTTGAGGCCCTTAACATTCATTTAATCACATGCTTTTTTATTTCCAATGAATATAGTTTTTTATTCTTTTTTCAATGTCTATGTTTTTATTTTCCACCTATTTTATCCATCATGGGATCCATGTTGTGTGAAATTCATACTTCACTATCTCTTTTCCTAATAGGATATTATATTATCCCTTTTACGATGTGGTTTTTTCAATAACGGAATTTTCAATTATCAAATCCTAAATTACAAAGATTAAGTTTGAATTTATAGGATAAATTTTAATTAATGGGGGGAGAATGTAACACCCCAATACTTTAAAATTTTTTCCTTTTATAATTAATTTAACATTCTTTCTATCTTTACTTATATGTGACACTATGTTGGATGGTGTTACACTAAACAATGAGTTCCTTCGATAGTGTTTAATAAAAGAAATTCCCAACATAGTAGTGTATATAATATCTTGAGGCATTATGATATATTTATTTTTATAATATATATTTTGTAAGTTTTTTTACATTTATACAATTTATTTTAAATTTAGGGATAAGAAAAATTCCAATTTTAAACATAAAAAGATGTATTTTTCTGAAAAGTAGTTTTTTAACCTTGTATTGGTGCACTTATTTTAAAATTAAAATTTTGGATCATTATAACTTTTATATATAATAACTTCATTTTTAAAATCATAACATCTAAACAAGGTTAGTGTAATTTTTTGTTGATTTTCTCTGATGTTTCATTATTTGGTGAATAGTGAAGATATCAAATTTTAATTTAAAAATGCTTTTTGATATAAAAACATTATAAGGATCTATTATGTTTTTAATTTATTTCAAAATAAAATTAGTTGAATTTTAAATTTATTAATCCAATTTAGGTCCGGATAATAATTTTTATTTTTATTTTAGATATAAAAACATAGTAAACTTTTAGACATTTTTACTTTTAAAACTCATTTTCCTATCACATCTATATGATTAGCACTAAATTAATTCTATCCAAATTTGTTAATTGAATATAAAAAAATACGAATAAATATTTCAAATAAGTATAATATTTATAGTCTTGTAAGGTCAACTAATTTTTTTACAATAATCATTAGTGAATGTAGTTAAAATTATTTATAGGTATTATGGTAAGAATACACTTACTTAATGAGTAAACTTAGAATATAAGGTGTTTAAATGACCCAAAACATATCAATCTCCATTTTTATTAAGATATCTCTACCCTAACCACCATATTCTATATTTTTATGAGTTATTAGGATATTATTCCATGAAATTGAATTATATAATATGTTTTGAATGGAAAACAACAAAAAAGGAACCCTCTTTTCCATCAATGATTTTAATAATTTTTGAGAGAGAAAAAAATAATTTTTTGAACTATAAATATTAATATTAAATATAAATTAGTTTTTAATCATTATAATTTAATTTTGTTTTTTTGGGATGATATAATTACATTAAAACCTTAACAAATTCTAGTGCACAGATTATTTTGTTAATAAATAAATAAAATAAATCATTCTAAAAACATTAAAAGTAAAGTAAATTTAATGAAATATTGTGTTACATTTTTTAAAAGAATATATCATTTTACATATCTATGAAATTAAAATATTTAAATTTAAATAATTTTTTATATTTTTAATATAAAATTAAATAAATAATTTACAAATTAACATTAATGTTATTTTAAAATAAATGATATTTTATTAAATGATTAAAAGTTGCTAAAAATAATATATTATACAAAGTTATTTTAAAGTGTTCATAAATAAAAAATTATGATCCATTACTGGACTAATTTATCTTTTATAATTAACATATTTACACCTAATTCGAAAAAACATTGTTAGCACCATTAGAGTTAAAGTAGTGTTTTTATGCATTGTGTACACTTCTATTGAATTAATTATTAAATTATCTGGAATTTTTATCTTATTAAATAGTTGTAAAATTTCAGAATATGTGGATATAATTTTTATACAAAATATTGCTTTAATTTAGTCTTAATGGATGAATTATATAGTATATAAAACTACATACCTAAATGAAAACTCAAAATGAAAAAGAAAGTAAACATAAATACAAAGGAAAAAAATTTTAAAAATTATTTTTTTGTTTGTTTTTCCCATACATAATTACATATTAATATATTAGTTTTCCATTTTGGAAGTTCATTAGTTAAGTGATACCTTTTAATAGTGTTTAACTTTTTTATTTATGAGAATATCACTCCTCCTCCACTATAAAAAGAAAGTCACTCTTCCCCTTCCTCACACATCTCATGCCACTTAATATCATCCAAAACCTACATATATAATCTCCCAAAATCCCAAAACTCATTTTATAAGCCTCAAAATTGGTGTAAAACTTACAAAATAGAAACTTGGGTATAAACCAAAAGGATATATCTGAAAAGAGGAAATGTTCGTCAATGAGATATTTAGTTTTATTTAATTCTCCAACAGTTCAATTAATCTTATATCCTGATTATATAATAACCTCATTATCCTAAATATACTGATATATTTTAATCTTAAGGGTAGGACCTATATTTTCTCACACTTCCATCAAATTGCATACACAATCATCGTTTGTCTGTACAGTGGACTACCATCTCACGAACTAGTGTTAATCGTTCTTCCATTACCACCTTTAAAGGTTAGAAATAATAAAAGTTTTATATATTATATATGATACATATGTTATTTATAATTTATTTATTCTTATTTAATTATTTTATAAAATGTACCTCCAGGTGTACCATTTTTTCGGAATAAGATAAAACTGTTTGTGGACATGTGGACTACCACCACCTCAAACGGATGTGATGTGTACACAATTCACATGAAATGTATTATTGATGTTTTAAATAAACATATGTGATTTATATTACATAAAAATTAGAATTTATTTATAATATACATATATATCATTAGTTTTAATTCTTTTTTATGAAAATAAAATAGAACTGACATTTATTCATACATATGACATACCGTCTCCATTAAAGTTGTATTTAATTCCATATCTCTATACATTTCGGATTACTATAAATAAATAAATATTGAAAATATATAATTTTTAAATAATTTTTTACATTATTTATATGATGATATCATGGTCTATGTAATATGAATAAGAATAAAAATTGAAAACATACTCAAAAAACAAGACAATTAACACCTAAAATCATAAAAACAATGAATGGTTTTTATTTAATGGGTTATGATATGTTAAAAAAGTATTATATATGATATCATAAATATTAATATGGTTTTATTATAAGTTAATAACATTATTAAAACCATTATATAATAGGTGAAATATTTTTCAACCAAAAGGAGTGTAAGGTAAGGGATCTTAATTTTAATTTTCTGATCTATTTGATAAATATCATATTCATAGTTAATTATTTTTATTTGGGTATATACTATACATTTTTTATTTCATATCATGAAAAAATCCCACATCATCATATTTTTTATCTCTATTTGAATTATCTCATTCAAATGGTTTTTAAATAAAAATTACCAAGTTGTAAAAGTTACCTTTGCAATCTCACTTTCTTTTGTGATTTTTAACTTTCTATTAAAACAATCACATTATTGTAAACATGATTCATTATAGATTTTATTTCCCTTAAATATAAATATTATTTTATGATTTATATTACTATTTACTAAACTATATTATCTTTTTATATATGGTTTTTATTTTTAAATTTATTAGATTAATTGAAGAAATGTTGATAAACCTGTATCTTTTACTCAATATAGATACATGATAAGGGAAAATGTTTATAGATTTAATATATTATTATATATATGAAAAGTTATTTGGATATAAAATTCACATGTTGTATAATATTGTAAATAATTCACCTGATTCATCATAAGTATCATAAGCTGAAATCAGCTGGTGACAAACCCTTCGAGTTTGATTCCAAGTACAATCATTTGGGATTCTACCCAAAAACATAAACTAACTTGAGAATAGGTCTTGATTGTGTATTGGTACATTTTATAGATACATTAATTCCAATAATAAATAATTTCCATCATTTCTGTTATTATTATCAAGAATATTTTCACTATGATCAAATCTATAGATGTATTTCAATTTCAGTATATTGATTAAATGGTGTGTGTTTTTAGTAATTTAACTTTCCATATTTATTATTAATTATTGATTCATCATAGAATCGATTGTAATTAACCCTTAGTAATAGTTTGAGATCACCCTTATTTTTTTCCCTTTCCCCAGGTAATGAATATGATATCTTTGAATTAGTTTTCAAGGATATGGTTTATTAGATTTTTTTATGTATTGTATTTCATATTCTATCCCAAATTTAAAGTCCATATTATGAATATAATATAGTTTTCTAAGACTACTAAAATGCTCTGTCCTTTTATATTTGATTCCATTTTGTCACATATGTTTAATAATGTAAGGCACAATCTTTGATCTTATAGGTTCATTACGTTATGCGTAATCTAATGGATGAATATAAAAAATCATTGGTTCAATATCCAAAATAATGTGCTAAAACCATATCAATTTGTTTTTTTCATTTTCCACTACCTAGATTTCCAATGACAATATTAAAAAATTAATAAAATATTCTCCTCATCTTTTTATAAATACCCACCACTCTTTCCCATTTCATTCAATACCAATCTCATTAGCACATTTATCCGCTATTACTATCTCATTAATACATTTCTCAAATCCTCAAACCTCTAAAGGAATTGTACCTCTAATATTAGGATGTGATATTTAATAAAATGGATTCCATACCTCATTTTTTCCATTAAATCTCATTATGTGTAACTCCATGACCCCAGTTACCCAGAGTCGGTGAATTATTACATAACATTAGCATTATCAAAAAAGATCAAGTCTCGAAAGACCGATTAGTTTAGTAGCCTTGGAATCACTAGATACATTCATAAAGTTTACATTACATCATAAAGTGAAAACTACAACAACATCTTGTCTCCACCCTCATATCCCCTTATACTATCCCTATAGGTCATTCATAAAATACTTCTTAACATCCTGGGAAAAATAAACCATCGAAAGGTATGAGCTCAAATTCCTAGTATGGATAACAATATAGCGGAAACATTCATAAATATGCATAAACATTAAAGATAATATATAACTAAAACAAAATACTTTTAAACATTAACTTCAGAATAATATGTCATAACTAAAATGAAATAATTCCATTTACTTATTCCCATGCATATTCTACTAGTCTAATAATCACATGAAATATCAATAACCACTTTCCTAATGATAGAATGCATAATTCCAGACTATCATAACCACATAGTCAAGGCCTTATGCCAAGACTACAAATACGATTTTGTCAAGGCCTTGTGCCAAAACACTAGTTGGTCTCATGAGACCTACTGATGCATTTAGGAGCTATAGCGGGCTCCACCCGTCACATATTAAGTCCAATGCATTCCTCATATGAATACGTTTACCATAACATAAACATTCTTATTAAAACTAGAATAAGAAATGTAAATACTTTCTCCATAAACCATGAATGGTATAAAAATAACACATCCACAGTAAAACATATCACAAAACCTTCAACACAATATGTAAGTCTTGTATCATAATAAATAAACTTCAAATAAGCTTAAATTCCATCGAAGGATGTTGACATAGATTAAATAAAAACTATTTGAGAGAAATATATCTTTTTTTAATCATTTAAAAGTCACATAATTATAAAAGAAAACATTTACTTTTAAAATATTATTGTAAGATTTTAAGGGAAGATTAGATGATTTCATAATGGCGGAAAATAGTCGCACCCGCCGTATAAGTTAAAAAAGACATTCTTACATTAATTATGTTGAAAAGGATAAAAAGTCCTTTTTTAGAAAACAACATAAATATTCCTTTATAAACATCTTATAAGAAGTCAAAAATGGTATAAATGACTTTAACCCATAGTCTATAAAATATTAAGAGTTATTTGAAATACATTTTTAAGAAACATGGATGTGGATGATAAAGTGGTCCCAGTAGATAATTACATATAAACAACCTCCGATAATGAGGAGATTGTGAAATAAACTCTTACCTTGAACTTTACATGGTTTAGGGTAGGTTAACCTCCTATATAATGGTGGAATAACTGTTATTAAATTAAAAAAGAATCATATACATTAATATGATATCATATATTATCTTTTAACATTGCTTTGTTAATAATATCTTAGTATTATTGTCGTTTCGGGTGTCAACTTACTCATTTTATTTTATAAGTTTTGTTACATAAGTCATGTTTCTTAGGGATAGGTTTTATATTATTCATATAAATAATGATATCAAGTCCTTAAAAATTATTTTTAATCATCAAATGAAAAATAGACTTGCATGGATACGATAGGGGATGAATCGCATCGCGTTCGTGGAGACGGTAGTCTGTACGTACGCACGAGCGACAATATCATTCTTTTGATATTAAAATTATATATAATTAGATGGTATATGATATATACAGAATAATTATCATGTTATATTTATTATTTACATAAATTACACAACATCATCATACCCATCCAAATAATAATCTTTTGAATAATAATTACACCACGACGTGGAGACGGTAAGTCGTACGTACACACGTATGGTGACATGTAATTCAAAGGGTGGATAGAATACTGAATATGGTTGTACCATATTTATAATAACATCACATTATATAGAAGATACTGGATTTATTATTTTATAATGTAAATAACAAAGAGAGAAGAAGTTGAAGAAGAACGGAACTTGAAAGAGGGTGGTGAAAACATTACCTCTTCTTCTGGTTCTTCCTTCTGATTTGATCAAAAGGGATATTTAGGTTTGATTTTTGATCAAACTAAGGCCTCTAGGTGGAATTTAGGGAACTTGAGAGAATATTTGGGTATGGTTTGGCGAGGAAAATGGCTTTGAAGGTGTGAATTAGTGGGAAGGAAGAGTGCCCTTTTATAAGATGGGTGAGGGGCACCTTAGATAAAACATAAAATTTTATTTATAATAAATTCATATTCGGTTTATAAAGGCTCCAAAGTGACTTATTTAGAGTCTAATGTTGGTATGGGTCTAAATCCTTTCTAAAAAAATATTTTACCCAGGTTTGGGTAACTAAATAAACCTTATCCTTTATATTTAACTCTTAGTTAAATAGTTTGACATTTACCACGTCTCTTTTTATTTTTATATTATATGGTTAATAGACATAACATATACATCCAAGAAAACCACAATTGGTTCATTAATGATACACCTATAATTATATAAGTCTATTGGATGAACCTTAGATTTTTAGGAATTTAATATCAATTAATAATATTATATTTCTTTTTAAAACTCTTTTATTTCAATTTTGACACAAGTAGGTATTTGTTATTTGTAAAAATCTTAACAGCATGATTACTTCGAAAAAACATAATTAAATCAATACTAACATGTCATATTAACCTATAAAATTAGTTTAATTCATAAAAAGTCTCCAATTACATTTATTTGGATATTTATAATATCAATTATTTTAATATTTCATTAATTAGGTAATTACTGCATCACAATTGTGTCATAAATAATTTATTTTATTTTATGTATAAAAATTATAAATAAACTACCATGATGTAGAAAATCCTTTTATCTTTCTAATTAATATTTAAAACGGAATTTATCTTATGTATAACCGTATATTAAAAATGTTTTACTAATTAAACATTGATTTTAACTCTTTTAACTCTTGTTTGAATTAAATAATAATAAATTTCCTAATCTAATCGAAGTGGACCTAAATGATAATATTTTATTCCTAAGGTTTTTTTGGTCGAGATAGACTTGTCCAATATAATTAGGACATCTGTTAGGGTAATATTAATATCATTTTTACCCTTAATTACCATATTTACATTTAGCCGTGGTAAATAAAACTAAAAAATTACTATTCACCAAAAATTATTTTTATCTCATTAAACCACATTTTACTCATTGATATTAACCATGTCTCGCAGATTTTTGAAATTCCACTCACAGAAGCGGTAAAATTATGTTTTATGTGAATTTGCAAATTCTCCTAGAAGGTGGGTAAAAGACGGTAAAAAGATCAATAAAATTTTAATATATTTAAAATAATTCTAAACTAACTCCAATGAATTAAATTGATCTTATATAGATATTATGTATCTATTTTGAACTTAATTAAATTTAAATAAAATAAACAATTATTTAAAAAAAATTCGGTTTTAAACTATAACTCAGTGTTTTTCACTATTCATCAGAAATTGAATGTTTTCAGAAAAATACCAAAAATTCACCCTAAGATAATTTCGATGTTCTGAATCCAAAAATGAAGTCCATTTTGAAAGATTAAACTAATAAAATTTCAAAAAGTGGGTATTAATGTTCATAACGGCTAGTTTGATTGGTTGTGGTGTGTGTTAGAACTCAAAGTTGCGTACAACACACACTACTGTATTATTCAAATAGAAGCATATAGTGGAAGCTTGGGGTGTTACATTATCCCCTCCTTCAAATAATTTCTTCCTAAAAATTTCTATAATACTACCGCATGAAAATACTCAGGTGGTTCTTCATCAAAAGTTCCTCGGTTCCCCACGTTGCCTCTTCCATTTTATGGTTTCTCCATAGAACATTTACCAGACGAGTCATTCAGTTTCTCAGAACTTGTTCTCTAGTATCAATAATTGTGATGGGATATTCACAATAAGATAGATCGGGCTCCAGTTCTAATTTCTCATAGGTGAGTAAATGTGTTGGGTCAGGCATGTATTTTCACAATAGTGATACGTGGAACACATCGTGAACTATGAAGAGATTTGGCAGCATTGCCAAATGGTAAGCTACAGCCCCAATTCGTTCTAGAATTTCAAAAGGTCCGATGTACATGGGACTCAATTTACCCTTCTTACCAAAACGTAAAACTCCCTTCCACGAAGATACCATCAAGAAATCATGATCTCCTACCTGAAATTCCAAATCCTTTTTTTGGTTATTGGCATAGATCTTCTACCTAATTTGAGCTGCTTTGATGTGGTTATGGATTACCTTTACCTTTTCCATCGTTTCCTCTACCAGTTCTGGGCCTACATGTTTTCTTTCACCAACATCATCCCAACTGGTTGGTGTGAGACATCTCTTTCCATATAACGCTTCATATGGTTCCATCTCAATACTTGAATTGAAGCTATTATTATAAGAAAATTCTACCATAGGTAAATTTTGATCCCACATACCCTGAATTTCAAGTGACCAAGATCTCAACATATCTTCTAAGGTTTGAATAGTCCGTTATGATTGTCTATCTGTTTGAGGGTGGTAGGAAGTCCTCAATCGGAGTTCAGTATCCAAGGCATTCTGAATACTCATCCAGAATAAGTAAAACGGGGTTTACGATCAAAAACAATCGATAGGGGTACTCCATGAAGTCTCACAAATTCATTAATATATAGCCTTTCTATATGTTCAAGGGGTAAATCATCCCTTATAGTAAGAAAATGTTCTGAATTGGTAAGATGATCAATGATGGTCTATATTGCATCATTCCTTCTAGGATTCTTTGGTAGTCCAATGAAAAATTCCATCGTGATATTATCCCATTTTCACTCAGGTATGGGAAGTGGTTGTGTGACTCATCCAGGCTGTTGCCTTCCAGCTTTCACTTATTGGAAAACCATACATCTTGACACAAAATCAGAAATCTCCTTCTTCATGTTGCCCCACCAAAAATTTTGTTTTAAATCTCTATACATTTTGGTGCTCCCAGGGTGTATAGAGAAATTGGAACTATGAGCATCATCCAACAATTACCTTTTTAGATCAGGTATATCGGGAACACAGAGCCTCCTCCCAAATTTCAAAATTCCATCTTCATACACAAATTCACTGATTCTCCCATCATTTACAGCTTTAATCTTTTTTTGAAACTCTTCTTTCATCAGTCAGAGAACTCTTTATCCTTTCTAGTAAATATGGTTTGGCAACCATTTGAAAAATTATTGATGTTTCACCGTACATGGTGATTCCCATATCCATCTTTACTAGATCCATGAAAATAAGATCCCTTTCAATTCACATCTTGTTGAAAACTCCATGATCCTTTCTACTCAAAGAATCTTCCACCTTATTTTCCTTTCTCGGGTTGTAGTGTATCGTGAAATCATAATCCTTGAGCAGTTCAAGCCATCTCCTTTGCCTCATGTTGAGTTCTTTCTGTGATATAATATACTTAAAACTCTTATGATCGGTATAAATATCACATTTTTTCACCAAAGATATAATATATTCATATCATCAAAGTAAAGATTACAGCATCTAACTCAAGATCATGAGTAGGATAGTTTATCTCATGAATTTTCAGCTGTCATGATGCATAGTCAATAACTTTATCATTATGCATAAGGACACAACCAAGTCCTTTCTTCGATGCATCAATATAAATAACGAACCCATCATTCCTTGATTGTAGAGTCAATATAGGGTAATTGACTAATATTCTCTTCAATTCTTCAAAACATTCTTCACACTCTTTTTTCCAAACAAATTTAACCCTTTTACTTGTGAGCTTTGTTAATGGGTTAGCCAGCCAAGCAAAATTTTGGATGAAACATCGATAATAACATGCTAAACCAATAAAACAACGTACCTCAGTTATACTCATAGGTTCTGGATATTCATGGATTGCTCTTATCTTAGAAGGATCAAAGTAGATTTCATCTTTGGAGACAATATGTCCATGAAAAGAAATCTCCCGAAGCCAAAATTCACACATGGTAAACTTCCCATATAATTCATGTCTTCTGAGAGTCTTCAATATAATGTGCAAGTGATCTTCACGATCTTCATATCTTTTGGAGTATAACAAGATATCATCAATAAATACCACTAAAAATTCATCAAGATATTCCTTGAAAACTCTGTTCATTAGATCCATGAAAATAGAGGGTGCATTAGTTATCCCAAAAGGAATTACTCTAAACTCATAATGCTCGTACCTCGTTCGAAATGTAGTCTTCGGAATGTCTTCCTTATTCACACACAACTGATGGTATCCGTATTGAAGGACAATCTTAGAAAAGTATTGAGAACCATACTGTTGGTCAAATAAATCATCAATGTGAGGTAGGGGATACTTGTTCTTCAGTGTTATATCATTGATTTCCTTGTAGTCAATGCACAACCTCAAAGATCCATCTTTCTTCTTAACAAAAAGGACAAGGGCTCCCCATGGAGAAACACTAGGTAGAATAAATCCCTTTTTACTCAATTCCTCCAGTTGTTTCTTTAGTTCAACTAGTTCCACAGTGTCCATTCTATAAGGGGACTTCGATATGGGACTTGATCCAGGAATTAAATCAATGAAAAACTCAATTCTCATTCTGGAGGATGTCTAGGTAAATCTTTGTGAAACACATCAACATATTCTCCCACAATAGGTGAATCCTTTATTTGAACATTACTTTCCTCACCCACAGTCATTTCAATCTTTTCCTCCCCAATAATTGAATTTAGTTGAGCTACTGGGGTGGAACTAGATAAGAATTAGGTGGTGATGATTCTTCTCTATAGAAAAGGTGTTCCTTATCATCATCATCAAAAATAGTAACCTCATTCTTCTTACAATAAATCTTCGCATCATGGTTCGAAAGCCAATCCATACTGAGGATTATATCAAATTCAATCATGGGTATGATGATGAGATCAGTAGATAAAGAACATTTATATGCCTTAATGTGGACTAATTAACAAAACATTGTAGCAATGATACTTCCCTTAGGGGCATTGACTAAAAACTCCCTTGTTAAATGAAATTGGAAATTACTAATTTTCTTAGAAAACTGGGAAGATATGAAACAATGTGATGATCCAGAATCGAATAATGCATTTTCTAAACTTGAGAAAACCATTAAATTACCTACCACCATGCCTTTCAGAGCTTCTACCTCAGTAGTAGTGATAGCATAAGCTTGGCCTTGATCCCTTGGCCTTTTTTGAGGTAAGTTCCTCTGACTCTTAGGACATTCATTTGCATAATTTCCCATCTCCCTACAATTATAGCACTAAACAAAGGTAGCTTCTTTCTTCCCTTTGCAATCACGAGCTTGGTATCCCTTTTCACCATACTTGTAACAGACACCCATTCCCTTCAAGCAAGTACAGGGGTGGTTCATCCCACATTTACTGCAAGATTGATATTCAACTTTTCCCTTCTTCCCCTTATTCTTATTTCTAGAGTGATCAGCAGATCTCTTCTTCTCTTACTTTGTTTTAAAGGCGTAAGACTTAGAGAATTCGTTTTCTGCCTTTATAGCGCACAAGACAATGTCTTTGTACGACAAGAAGGATTGTGAGACTAATGATCGATGAAGAAATGGTTTTAACCCATCAATTAAATGATCAATATTACTCCTCGGGTTTTGTATATAATCTGATACATGCCTCGCTATCCTTGTAAATCTAGCTTTATACATTGCGACATTCCCATCCTCTTTTTGTCTCAAACTCAGAAATTTCCTTTCTATATATTCTCGATGGTCATGAAGAAATTATTTTTCTAAGAAAAGATCTTTCAACTCCCTCCACTCCATATTTGATACTTCATCATCTTCCTTTGTGTTTTGAATCAACGACCACCATTGGTCAGCATCTCCAGTGAGGCGGTAAACTGCCATGATAACTTTTTCCCATTTGCTACTCCCCAAAGCATGAAAATTTTCTCAAAGAAATTTATCCATTGCTCATCTAATAGTGGATTTGTACTCCCATTGAATGTGGGTGGTTGTTTCCTCATGAATCGATCTAACATTGATCCTCCACGCTGCGGATCAGGGTGCTCTATACGGGTAAGGTTATTATTCATAACCTGAGTGAGTTTTCCTAGTATGGTGATTAGCTGATCAGCACCAGTTGCATCACCAGCTCCACTATAATTATCTTGAGCAGGAGGGAAATACTACATGGAGTTCATTCATTGATATGGTTTTCATTTCTTCCACTAGGCGCTATTTCTAAACAATGGCATAAACTTGATTAGTTTAGGAATTGAAATACATAATTCCAAACTTATAAAACACTTAACATAAATTGAACAGTTTATAGATATAATCCATAATAATAAAAATGTTTTCTTTGAGGAATTATATACTCATAAACCCTTCATAATTTTTTGAAAACAGAATGAGAATTATCCTAAGCATATCCCTCGGGAGTGTCGTAACCAAGAGTGCAGCAAGCCCCGTTGTCATGCACCAGTTCCCGTTCGAGTCTAGCTCAAAACGTTTTTTTTTGGGTTTTACCCCTAGGTACATCTTTTCCAGAGCCGCCTCTACCTGATCATATCCAGATAGGGATGTATTACTTGGAAAACTCACAAAATCTCTACAATACCAAAATTTTATGAAGTTCTTCTATACTAAACCACAAAGACCATCTTTGGTCTATGTGCTCTAATCAGTGTTTATCTAAATCTAGCTCCCAATGTTTGTACTAAAATACCTATGATACCAACTCTAACGTGCCAACCCCTGTTACCCAAATTCGGTGCATTATTACATAACATTGGCATGATCACAAAATATCATGTCGTGAAGGACCGATTAGTTTAGTATCCTTGGAATCACTAGATACCTTCATAAAGTTTACATTACATCATTAAGTAAAAAATACAAGAACATATTGTATCCACCCTCATATCCCCTTATACTATCCCTACAGTTCATTCATAAAATACTTCTTCACATCCTGGGAAAAATAAAACATAGAAATGTGTGAGCTCAAATTCCCAGAAAGGATAACAATATAGCGGAAACTTTCATAAATAAGTATAAAAATTTAGGGAAATGTATAACTAAAAAAAGCCTTTTAAACTTGAACATAAACATAATATGGTATAATTAAAATGAAATAATTCCATTTAATTATTCACATTGATATTCTAATAGTCAAATAATCACATGCAATTTCAATGACCACTTTTATAATGAAGGAATGCATAATGCCAGACTATCATAACCATATAGTCAAGGACTTGTGCCAAGACTAAAAATAATATTTTGTCAAGGCCTTGTTCCAAGACACTAGTATTTATCATGAGACATACCTAATCATCGAGGAGCTATAGCGGGCTCCACCCATCACTTATTAAGTCCAATGCATTCCTCATATGAACAGGTTTAATCATAACATAAACATTCGTATTAAAACTAGCATACGAAATGTCAATACATTCTCCATAAACCATGAATGGTATAAAAATAACACACCCACAGTCAAACATATCAGAAAATCTTCAATACAATATGGAAGTTTTGTATCCTAATAAATAAACTACAAATAATCTTAAAATCCATCAAAAGATGTTGACATAGATGAAATCATAACTATTTGAGAGAAATATATCCTTTTTTTATCATTTAAAAGTAACAGAATTATAAAAGAAAACATTTACATTGAAAATATTCTTATAAGCTTGTAAGGGAAGCTTCGACGATTTTATAATGGAAAAAAATAGTCGTACCCACCGTATATGATAAAAAATACATTCTTACCATAATTCTGTCAAAAAGGATAAAAAAGACCTTGTTTGGAAAATGACAGAAAGCTTACTTTATAAACTTCTTATAAAAATTCAAAAAGGGTATAAATGACTTTATCCCATAGTCTGTAAAATAGTAATAATGATTTGAAATGCGTTTTTAAGAAACATGGATGTGGATGATAAAGAGGTCCCAATAGATAATTACATATAAACAACCTCAGATAATGAAGAGATTGTGAAATAAACCCTTACCTTGTAATTTTTCTTGGTTGAGGGTAGGTTAACCTCCTATATAATAGTGAAATAATTTTTATTAAATTATACAAGAATAATATACATTAATACGATATCATATATGATCTTTTAACATTGCTTTGTTAATAATATCTTAGTATTATCATCGTTTCGGGTGTTAACATACTCGTTTTCTTTTATATGTTTTGTTACATAAGTCATGTTTATTATGGATAGGTTGTATCTTATTCATATACAGAATGATATCAAGTACATACATATTATTTTTAATCATCAAATGAGAATTATACTTGCATGGATATGATAGGGAATGAATCTCATCGCGTTCGTGGAGACAGTAGTCCGTACGTATGCATGAGTGACAATATCATTCTTTTGATATTAAAATAATATATAATTGGATGTTATATCATATATAAAGAATCATTATCATTTTATATTTTTTATTTACATCAATTACTCATCATTATCATACCCATCCAAATAATAATGTTTTGAATAAAAATTACACCACGATGTGGAGATGGTATGTCGTACGTATGCACGTATGGTGACATGTCATTCAATGGATGGATATAATACGAAATATGGTTGTACCATATTTTTAATAACATCATATTATGTATAATATACTAGAGTTATTATTTTAGAATGGAAAAAACAAATAAAGAAGAAGTTTAAGAAGAAAGGAACCTGAAAGAGGGGGTGAAAACATTACCTCTTTTTCGGTTTCTTCCTTTTGATTTGATAAAAAGGGCTCCTTAGGTGGGAATTCTGAACAAACTAAGTCCTATAGGTTTAATTGAGGTATGTTTAGAGAATATTTGGGCAGGGTTTGGCCAAGACAAATGGATTTGAAGGTGTGAATGAGTGATAAGGGTGAGTGCCCTTTTATAAGAGGGGTGAGGGCACCTTAGGAAAAACATAAAATATTATTTTATAATAAATTCATATTCGGTTTATAACGGCTAAAAAGTGACTTATTTAGAGGCTAAGTTGGGGATGGGTCTAAATCCTTTCAAACAATATATTTTAGACAGGTTTGGGTCACTAAATTAACCTTATCATTTATATTTAACTCTTAGTTAAATAGTTTGACATTTACCATTTCTCTTTGTATTTTTATATTATATGGTTAATAAAAATAAAATATATATCCAATATAACCCCATGTGGTTCATTAATGATACAAATATCATTATATAAGTATCTTGGCTAAACATTATATTTTTACGAATTGAATATCAATTAATTATATAATATTTTATTTAAAAATTCTTTTAAGTGAATTTTGACACTATTTGGTTTTTGATTTTTATGAAAATCATAACAGAATGATTACTTAGAAAAAACATAATTAAATCAATTCTTACATTTCATATTAACCTATAAAATTAGTTTAATTCATGAAAAGTCTCAAATCACATTTATTTGGATATTTATAATATCAATTATATTAATATTTCATTAATTAGGTAATTACTCTATCACCATTGTAACATACATTAATTAAATTATTTAATATCTAAAAATTATAAATAAAATAAAAAGATGTAGGAAATAATTTTATATTTATAATTAATATTTAAAATATAATTTATCTTATGTATAACCCTATATTAAACATGTTTTATTAAATAAACATTGATTTTCACTCTTTTAACTCTTCTTTGATTTATATAATAATAAATGTCCTAATCTAATACAAGTGGACCTAAATGATAATAGTTTTTTCCTAAGGTTGTTTTTGGTCGAGATAAACTTGTCCAATAGAATTAGGACATGTGTTAGGGTAATATTAATATCATTTTTATCCTTAATTAACCTATTTACTTTTAACTGTGGTAAATAAAAGTAAAAAGTTAATATTCACTAAAATTTATTTTTATCTCATTGAACCGCATTTTTCTCCTTGATATTAACTGTGTCTCTCAGATTTTTGATATTCCACTCACAGAAGTGGTGAATTTAAGTTCTATCTGAATTTTTAAATTCTCGTAGGAGGTGGGTAAAAGACGGTGAAAAGTTCAATAAATTTTTTATATATTTAAAATTATTATAAACTAACTCAAATGAATTACATTGAGCTTATGTAGATATTTTCTATCTATTTTTACCTTAATTAAATTTAATTAATATAAATAATTATTTAAATAAAAATTCAGTTTTAAACTATAACTCAGTGTTTTTCACTATTCATCAGAAATTGAATGTTTTCAGAAAAATACCAAAAATTCACCCAAAGCTAATTTCGATATTTAGAAACCAAAAATGAAGTCCATTTTGAAAGATAAAATTTATAAAATTTCAAAAAGTGGGTATTACTATTCATAACGGCTAGTTTGATTGGTTTTGGTGTGTGTTAGAACTCGAAGTTGCGTACAACATACGATACTGTATTATTCAAAGAGAAGCGTTATGTGGGAGATTTGGGTGATACATTATGTGTTATTTTATTTGGATTCATAGTTTATTATGTTGTATTATGATTATGAATATTCCATTACTATGCAAGTGATACTTAAAAAATTAGACACTATCTCTCCATCTCATTATTTCATTTTATAAACATTTAAGTATATCTGTTAAGCTGCTAAAATTATCTTTTGATTTTTAACACCATAACTTTGTTAATATCCAACCATATTTTAATTCATGGGTATTAACCATGATAAAACAATCATTCATTTATTTGGGAATTCCATTTATGAAAACCAGATTCAATCATCATGGTATTAAGAAGATGGAATTCATTATTAGGTTATAGGATTGATTTTTCACATGTAATGTTTGACATATTAAGGATGGTCCATAATAGTGATCAAATTCTTTAAGTAATTTTTTCTTCTCCTGAGATACCATGTATGGTGAACTGGTAGTTTTCCTAAGCAAACTATGTTATGATATCATGGTGTTGTGCCTCAAATTATTCTTATCGTGACATTTTTATTTTTTTGACTCATTACAATGATTCCTTGATCTTATGATATCAACCTCTAATGTCGTGATTTAATGTTTATGTATATTATTCTCACCTTTTTATATTATCATGATATTTATCTTGACTCAAATTTATTACTTTTCTCTATGAGGGAATTATGACTATTTGACATAATGATGTAATTTTTTTATGTTAATGTTTTTTATATATAATATTTCAATTACACTAGGTCTACAAATTTCTATGTTGTTTTGAGTAGTATCATGTGATAAAATTTATAGTGGTGTTTTGGTTGTTTTGAAAGACCTACTCAAATAATATCTCTATACTAACCAAAAATCATATCTTATTATAATATTATTCATCTACAAATTGTATCTTCCTTTCCAAATCATCAAGGTTAAATACCATAATGGTGAAATGTTTCAGCTCACGGTGTAATATTACTCTTAAAATATAAATTCTATAATCATCATCATAAATCATGGATTTATCATCAAGAATCTTTATATTTGTAACATTTTGAAAAATAAATAATTATTGAAATTAATATTACATATCAATTGAAAAAGTTTGTTTTCTCTTAGTTGACCATATAAATGTTTTTATTTATTGGTTAATCCAAAAAAAATCTAACATATCCCCATTTCATTCTTACACATTCACTACATATATATTATATATTCTATGATGGATATTATGTATCATCTTATTACTCAAAAATATTGTTAGATTTAATGTTATATTTCATAGTTAAAATAAAATTTATTCTTATGTATCCTAACTCTTTACCAAAGTACACCTCTATAGACTATTAAACATGATTTTTCTATTGTTTTTTTCACAAAAATGTATATTCCAAGGAAAACATAAATCTATATTTATATATGAGGAAGTTACACTTATATATCTTAATATTTTTTTAAATTTCATTCTTAACTCAGAAATCCGACAAATAACTCCAACCTACTCACATCATTTCCAATAAACCATGACCATCTCAAATAAACTAAAAATATTGAAAAAATCTTCTCATAATCAATTTATAGAAAATCCTATAACCATTCAATAGATTCCCATGTTTTTTAATATGCCAATTTGGATTTTTTTTTAACTCTTTAATGACTAACATACATATAGACACCATTTTTTCAAAGAAAAATTTCCTAAAATAAAAATTCTAGTTTAATAAAAAAAAATAGAGAATTAAATCCATGAATGATAAGTAAATTGGGTTCATTGATTGTGAACTTCTCTCCCTTAGTTCACTCAAAAAATATCATTCGTTTTCAATAAACTAGAATTTGATATAAAAAACAATTGAGTTGGGTAATTTCACCTGATTTAACAAATGAACCCAAATACTTATTTAGAAATACAAAACATCTTATGTAAATGGGGAATTTTGAACATTATTTTTCATCCTTAACTCTTCAAATTTTCTATTTGAATTTTTTTGAGAAAATATCTATAGTTTAAACCAATGTTGGAATATATTCTAGGCTTGCTTCTCTATTTTCAATTCTCTCCTTAATGAAATAATATTTAATATCCATATATTTATATCTAAATTATTGTACTATATTTTTGGAAAACTCATTTAAACATTGACTATCACAATATAATATTGATATATTCTCAATTATAATCTAAAAACATATCAAATAAGTTTTTATACAAAGAATTTGATAACATATTGAATTAAAAGAAATATATTCATCCTTTAAAGTGCTTAAGAAAATTAAATTATAATTTTTATGTTACTAACTCACACCATTTTTCACATGATGATACTTTAACCAAATATTGACTTACTTTCATCAATGTATCGACCTTAACTATATTAATTGTATCCATAAAATTACATTATATCACACTTTCGGTAATTTATTCCATAACACACATGGTCTTTGATTTATCATAGTATCCTTTAAATATCCTTCTTGTTTCACTCTTTTGGATCACATAGAAATCTTTAACCCAAGATAATAGTACATAAAATATTTATTATGGAAGTGTCCAAATAGAAACCATCCGATTAGTCTTCTAAATTGTATTTTATTTAATTATCATATTTCACTATCTTTTCCCAGATCAAATCTAAGGATTATATGTTCATACATTGGTTTATATTCTTTTATACCAATTTTCTTTAACAATTCATTGGAATGTTTTGCATGGTATGCAAAATGATCAGCTAATATTTTATATTAATATTGGATTCATTAAATTAAATATTTTTTCTTATTTATTAGATAATGAATTGGGTATATGTGAAATTTTTCAGAGAATAGGTACCCAAGACTCCAATGTAAAATCTTTCAAAAATGGACGAAATTTGACATTACACGTCACAAAACACATACACAATGTGTTTGTGTCATTAAGAATATTTATGAATTCATGAATAAAAAGTCATGAATAAATTAGACTTCATGAAGAATTAATAAACTAAATCTCCAATATAAATCATGTAAAAATTGAAGGCTAGTTAACTCTTAATGTTCAAGTCATGAGAAGAATCATGTTGTGATTTCCTGATACATGTTGTGAGATGATTTACATCTCCAAATCCTAATGACTCGATCTGAGATAGGCATCAGATCCAAAAAATGTGGATAAAACCATGGATATGTGTTACATGACATGAGAAGGTTACATGTCATTTAAATTCTGATCCACTTATTTCGAGAGCATGGACAGTCATGCATAACACATTGGGTAAACTGTTTTTTCTATATCTCTCTCATTATTCTCCCTTTATTTCCCTTCTAATGAAATTTTAGACAATTTCTTTTATATTTTTTTTATTAAATCTATGTTTCATTGATCAAACATAAAGCATTATTCAACTCTTTCATCATCATTTACTATTTTTCCATTTTGTTTTCCATCGTCATCCACTTGACAGTGGATACACACCTTGCTCATTATTTTTTACTATTTCAATTAAGTGTTTGTTTTGTTTATAACTTTTATTGATTTATAACTACTTGATTATTAAACCCTTTATTAAAAATTGTCTTATTTCAACTACTTAATTACTTTTCCAATAATTTCTATAATTTTTTCATTGATTTGATTAATACCATCATAAACAGCTAAACTTATTTGGGTAAGGGTTGACTATAAGGGTTTTTTTAATATAATAAATATCTAATCATAATTTGGTAACCCTAAGGCTAGTAATCAGACAAATGAATAACTATTTATTAAATTATTTTATGCATCCTTGACTATAAGATGTTTAAATGAATAAATATATCATAATTTGAGTTGAGCATCCTATAACTATTATTCTATAACACATTTTACCATGGAATAAATGATTAATGAATCTAGTTTGTTATTTATATCCAGTCCAAGGAATAGTTTCATCATGGATTGATCTAGTTCGTTTGACCATAATCAACTTAATCTCTTTACATTGCTTCACAACCTAATCCCTAAGTCTATCACTAGTTAGTATTAAGATCATCATTTTTACCTTAAACCCAAAAATTGACCCTGATCCAATTCTTCTTCTTGATCTTAAAAAAACACTATAGAATTATTTAAATCTCAAACCCGAACCAATTCATGGGGAAACGTACATAAGGTTTTCAAAGTCCTTGGTTCCTTGTCTTATACTCATTCCCCATGGGTTTGACTCATCCCAACCACTCTGTTATGACATTGTAAAAAGTGTATTTTTAGATGAAAATGAATTTTAATATGATCCCAACCCATGAGAATTAAATTATGTGTGTGTGTGTAAAATTTTTTATTTGTTTCAGGAGATGTTTTGTTCTTAGGCATATGAACCTTTGGAATAAACATGAGATTACCTCACTCGTCCCCCTTTTCTATTTTCATTCTTTCTTATTTATTTTAGACAACATTACATCCTTCTTTCTCATTGAATTTTTGATTCTTCTGGTCACTGTTACTCATTAAAGTATTTTTAATGTTGAATTACTTTTTTCCTTCAAACCTGAAATTGAATGATACATCTCTAGAATTTTTCATCTTGGTATGGTAAACCATAGTAATCCTTCAAGTCCTAACCCACTGAACAATCCATATGTCCCACCTTCACTACATATAGTTTAACCCTTATAATTGGATTTTATCATCATGGATTATGATTTACCATCGAGCAGTGGTGTCACACCTTGAATTTTTCTCCCTCCTTTCTAGGCGCATACCTTTGAAAAAATCCTAGACACATCAATATGATCCATAATATGGGTTAGTTTAGAGAACTACATATTGAATATCCCCATGAACACAACTAGAACTCTATGTAAGAATGTAATATATTTTGTAAATAGGGAGTGTCCAATGATGCAATTGGATTGTGAATGTCACCCTATTCATTTCATGATAGAGACAAGTACTTTTTAAAGAGTCATGGCCCTAAGTCAATCATGTATTGGGACGACATAGTAAAAATATTCGTGGATAAATACTTTACCATAATATGACCATTAAAACTACAAACTAAAACTAATAATTTCAATAAAGAAGATAGAAATTCATATTTGGAGGCCTAATATCACTTTAATGAACATTCTGAAAAATTTCCACATCGTGGACTTGATGTGGGCCTTTAACCGAAAACCTTCTATAGCGGTTTCCAAGCCACAGCTCAGACAGTAGTAGAGGCTATAACTGAAGGATGTCTAATGATAAAAACACTTGAATTAGGTCGATCACTTATAGATGAGGTCTCAAATAGTTCTATTTTAATGAAAAGTGATCATGGAGCTCCTTGATGTAAATCCTCGAAGTTTAATAAATCAATCATATACCTACACAAATATATGCCATGACTAAGAAGCTGGAATCCTTTCAGCTTCCTGTGGCACCACCACCCCCACCTTCTTCTGTAATGGTGATTTAATCCTAAGAGATGTGTTTTAACTAATCATTATACAAATAATTATAGGTAAGATTATATGAAAAAAAATCCAAAATTTTATTTATGTTAATTACAATCGACAAAGACAAAAACTCTAGAAACCACGGTAGTACTATCAAAAAATGTTGTCTTATAAACTATAGAAAAATAATCAAGGTTTTTCTCAATAAAAAATTGTCCAACCACCACCAAAGAACTGAGGATCCCTGGGATATGCTCCTTTGAATCTTGGTCCTCGACAACCTAAACAAGTACCTCAACAACAATTTCCTCCTAGAGGTCAGAAACAATTTTAAATGTGTCTATAAAGGCAACAACAATTGGCCACAACTCCTTAATAAAATTTGGATAATATTCTCGCAACCATTGTTTGAATGGTCCAATAATGGATGACCACATAAGAAATAAAAATTTAAAATCAACAGACAACCCTCCAAAGCCTCAAATATTAAATACCTCAAATCTAAAAGACATTTCTAGATATATTGACAAGAATGCTAATAGATAATAATAATATTTACCCAAATGAGGAAGCCAAGGACATGGTACTGTGTAGAAAAGTGATGGATTTTTAGAAACCCTATGGAGGAGAAGAGAAGATGAAAGATTAATCCCAAAAATATGAAATATTATTTATGGAGGATGATAATGATATTGCAAATAGAACATTCTTGGAAAAATAACATGGATCATCACGCCTAGAAAAGATCTATCACAAGAGAAGTCTGAAGAGGACATCTAAATACCACCATATTATAAACCAACTCTCTCATTCCCATAAAGAATTAGTAAAGGTAATATCAATTAAATTATAATAAATTAGTAGAATTTTTTAATAAATTTCATATCAATATCCTTTTTTCCAAATTTATTTTTCAAATGCATTTCTATGTGATGTTTCTCAATAAAATTCTCTCCAAAAAGAATAATATAGAATAACTGAGATTCATTACCGAAAATAAATAATGTTTAGCTTCTTTTTGTGTAATATTCAACCAAATATAAGAGATTGTGTAGGATTCTCAATTTTATGAACCATTGGAGAATACAACTTCATAAGAGCCCTATGTGTCTTAGGATCAAGCATTTACCTCATGCCAATGAGTATATTTATAAATATAGGACTCGAGAAACTAAAGTAGAATAAAGTGGAACATCAATTATATGGTTGATTAGTAATGTAATTTTTAGGGCTCCATGAGGATGTTCTAGTCAAAATTGTAAAAACGAATTCTCTAGCATACTCTTCATTTTGTATATTTCAAAAAAGGTTGATGTTTCGATTATCCTAGGATAACCATTCCTAGCCACTAGAAAGGGTCAAATTTATGTAAATCAAAGGAAAATAATATTGAGAGTATGTGATCAATAGGTTGTGTTTGACAAAGATAATGATTATAAATAAATAGATTATTCTTTTGACTCTAAATCAATCAATCCCACAAAAGATAGAAATGACCGCATGGCCATATAAATGATAGTGATGATTTTTCACTTACTAAAAAGAAGAACCATGACTATAAATGAATGAAATACTTATAACTGCTTAAAAGTTAAACTATATTACCATTCATATCCATGATCATTTATCCACTGACACTAGGTTTGAAACCTATCCAATGAACATTAATGTGTTCATTTCTAGAGACCTCAGATGCACTACCAATCATCAACAAATCAAAAATGACATAGACACAATAGTACAATTTAATCAAAAATTTATAAATACATTAGATATGTATATCCTTGGGAGTGTCTAACATCATTGGTATTAGCCCTACATTATGTAGACATAATATTTTGTTAGAACAAGGTGTTAAATTCAAATGTCCTCCCTATAGGTGAAACACACAACCAATGGGAAAGGTAGTTAAGAAATAAGTATTGACACTCTTAGAAACAAGAATAATTTTTTCAATCATTGAAAATGTGTGGGTGAGTCTGCTACAGGTTATTATAAAGAAAGGTAGCCCCATAGTTGTAATTAATAATGAATATGGGCTAATATTAACTCATACCATCACTAGATGGAAATTATGCATGGATTATAAACACATAATTATATAAACACTAAAATATCACTTCCCCTTGAAATTCATGGATCTAATACAAGAGATACTGGAAGGAAATAAATTTTATTGCTTCCTAGATGGATATTCAGGACAGAAACAAATTGTAGTCGACTAAGATGATTAATCAAAAACTACATTCAAATGTTCATTTTGTACATTATATTATAGACACAAGTATTTCTGTATATGTAATATAATAGTGAATTTCCAAAGGTTCATGACATATATCTTTAACACTATATTATTGGAATTAATTGTACATTTCTACGGATGATTTTTCAGTTTATAGAAGATCCTTCGAGAGATGGCTACCTAATTAAGAATTAATTATTATAAAATGTAAATAAAAGTGTATATTTTTAAACCGGGAAATAAACCACTTTATTTTATAATAATACATAGTCCCTAGACACAAAATCCCAATGAATGGTAAATATGTAGACCCATAAGAGATAAAATTTATGAAATACTTATCTAATCCCTTAGTTATTAAATTTATAAAGAGTTTTAGGGGTCATGAATTATTCTTCCATTTTTTCATAAAGGATTTTTCAATATTATACAACCTTGTAACACAACTATTTGAAAATGATACTACCTTTTTGTTCACTAAATATTTTAGTTGTGAATTCAACATTTTAATGAATGGTATGATGGTTGCTCCCATTATCATTTCAACCAACTGGGAAAAGGACTTCGAATTAATTTGTGACATAAGAAACATCCTTTTAGGAACTATCTTAGTAAAGTGTGTCGGCCACATATTTTATCCCATTTATTATTATAATCCCCCCATGAATGATTCTCAGGTAAAATACACAACTATAGAGAAGAAAAATTTTGCAGTAGTATATGATTTGGAAAAGATTCTCTCATACTTTTATTTTTTCCAAGGGGATTTTTTACACTTCCCATGCCGCACTCTAATATTTTTGAGTAAAACAAATTTCAAACCAATACTGACATAGTGGATACTACTACTACATGAATTTTATATTTTCATAAAGAACACTAGTGGGACTAAAAACATCATTTCTAACTATCTATCTCGACTCCCACTACCCATAATTGAGTGTGATGATAATCTAGACATCATGGTTGACTTCCCCAATGAAAATATTTTCAGATAAATCACTAAGTCATGTTCATGGTTCTCCGATGTTGAAAATTAACTCACTATGGGATGACTTTACTCATCCCTCACCCACCACCAATAGAGGATTTTTTTATCTAAGACTCACACTACTGTTGGGATGAGTCTCTCCTTTTTAATTGTTGTACTAATGGATTATTTTTCTACTACATCCCAGAGGGAAAGATCAAAAGAGATTTATACATGGGTCATAAGTCACAAAATGGAAGGAATCATGGACTAGAACACAATGTAACTAAAATCCAACAAATTGGACTCTTTTGGCCCACAATCCATCACAATGTAAGAAGCATTTTCTAGAGCTGTGATTGATTCCAAAATATTGAAACACTCTGGAAGGGAAATCAAATTCCCCAAAACCCAATCATGGAAGTGAAAATATTAGACATATGAATAATAGATTTTTGGGGCCATTCCATAATTCACATGGAAATTTCTATATCTTGGTTGGAATTGACAACGTCTCAAAATGGGTCAAAGTGAATGTGGATTCTCATGACATGAAAAAAGCAGTCATGGAATTTTTATGAAATAATATATCTTTTAGTTTTAGATTCCCCATGTTCCTCATACGTTATAGAGGAACATATTTTACAAATAATGATGTTATTGGACTACAGGGGTAGTATAGAATAAATTATATCATAGGAACTCCCTACCACTCGATAAACAAGAAGAAAATATGAATCATAAAATAAGGAAATAAAAAAAGATGATTTAAGACTATGAAAAAAATCAGAATGAATGGAGCCAAAATTTAGATGATTTAATCTAGGAATATAACAGTGAATACTAAACACCTATCATCACCACTCTATTCTGATTAGTGTATGGAATTCAATCCATTTATTAATGGAACTATAGAATCACTAATTTTTTGTGATTAAAATATTGAATCTAGGATCCCAAAAATCATAGGAAGCTCGGTTGATGAAATTGGAAGAATAATAGGAAATAAAAAATGATTCATATAAAAATTATAGGATTTATAAAGTACATGTAGTGGAATGATCAGTGTATTGTGTGATAAATCTACACAAAAATTAATAAGGTATTGTTATTAAATTCATTGTTGAAATGGTTCCCTATAAAGCTCAAATCCCAATGGTCGGGACCCTTTATGGGAATACAAGTATTCAATTTTGGAACCATCAAGATTTGGAAAGTGGGTATAGATCCATTAAAATATAATAGTAAATGTTTGAAAGGTTATATGTAACCCTTTCACAAGGGATATGTTATCACATTGATATTTATTTTAGAACCACTTAGTTAAGATCTAGACATTAAACAAAGAATTGTTCGTGAGGAAACCTTTGATATGTCAGCATAGGCTAGAAAATGATGGAGTTGATTTTAGGAAATCCATGGGTTCTCTAAAATCCATGAATGTGGATCATGGTCAATTAAAGGGGGAAATCCCAAATTACAAGTCATATAATCTAATAAATTATGTGTATGGTACACAACCATAAAAATCAAGTTTTCAATAATTCGATATCATTTAATTTTACACAACATGAAATTCCATGACTTTTTTAAATGTTTTGCACCTAGGTTTCATGAAGTTCAAGAACCCTGTCCATTTTCACATGAATATATCCCATTATACACACTCACATGTCCCTTGTCTCTCATATGATCTGTCTCCCTCATTGCTCTACCACCCCCATCGTTCCTCCTCCTCAATAGTGACTCCCCTTCATCCTACACACACTGTTGAGTCTGAAATGGACCACTTGAAGACTATGCGCCCTTTACCTATAGATCATGCACTTGATTGTGACGAATCATCTCCTTCCAAAATTGAAAGGCTCACATACCAACATCACCTACCATTTATTCCTCCTCCCTCTTTGCAGATGACTCTGTAACCCTGTTGGCCATTGAGGAATATCTTTTAACCTCCAATGGGTCATAAGATAGATATATCCTCCATTTTTAACCCTTCCTATACATGTCTAACTCCAATCACCATGATACACAATTTTGTTTGCATAAAAATCCCATGTGATCAAACAAGACATTGGATATGGTCATCCTCACATGACTTCAAATTATCTAAGAGGTCCTTCACATCCTTGAATGACTGCACATCACCATGATCATCAAAATATGCGAGGATACCTTTCAAGATCTCATTCTCAATTTCATAGATACTCTTGAGTTGACCATTGACAACATCTAATTTTTATCTAGGTAGAAAACTCCATGATCTCTTCATCACCGAGTTTGGTGTCATGCTATTTCTTGATTATGCCGAATTCATCACCTCCCATGTGTTTTTGAACATTCAAATTGTGTCAATAAATTAGATTTCAATAAATCTCCGGATGAGGATTTTGTAGGGCCCTCATAGCATCTATAATCCATGAATTATGAAATCCACTATGTTTCAAGTTCCTGCACTTCAGAATCTTCATCGAGCATTGACTCATTCCTTATTCTATTGTGGAGAGGCTCATGGGAGCATGATATAGTTAGATTTTATCATATTCAACACATCCATGGGTGGACCTTCCATTAACATGGAATATAATATCACATTTCAATATATGACACATGTGTAGTGAACTCTGTGTACATTGACGGGTAGGTCCTTCGTCACACATTTTTTAGACATCTCGGAATCAATGATGTCACCCTTCATCTTCCATCTCTCATACCGATGGATTTGACCAACATCACCCTACATAATAAAATGATGAAGCTAATAAATGATGAAGGTTATTATCATTAGGAATCATGAATAATTAAGGGTGCTGAAAAGGCACTAAGAGACCATGCTTCTAACCCCGCCCCTATTCCTTCCACCTTTAACCAAGGCCCTACTGCTAAAACTTTTATCTTCACCCATATCACCCCCACCACCTCACGCTAACATAGTACCACATCCATTCCAACCCCTGACACCACTAATATCCATTATCCTTCCACCACTATTGTACCCACACCTTCACCCACCCCATTAAGCCCTACTAACCTATTTCTCCCACACTAGTAAATTATAGTAAACCTGTAGTAGATATGTCATCACCTGGGTATCACATTCATTCCACCCCCATAATTTATCATCCCTCCATACCCACCATTTTATATATCCACTGACCCTCCACTGCTATAAGGACCTTTTTCCTCTCTCATTCCATCACCATCCACCACCATAGCCGACCTACCATCTGATCTGAGAGACCTAGTTTCCCAAAAGGAGTTCATGGTAGAGTAGGCCATGTGAAGAAATGGAGTGTCACTTTAACCATCCTCTGATATATCTTCATACACCATGACACCCAATATAGTAGTTTCTCCCTCAACCCCTTCAACTGCAGATTCCTTTGATAGGGTGTGAGACCTATAGGAACACTCATTTTGGGAGAGTACTCCAGATGAGCACCTTGATGATTTTAATTATTCTAAGTTTCCCATGTACCCCTCTCCCATTTTTTACACTATCTAGGTGATAAATATTTTATATTATTCAATTCAATTTATATCTAACATATCAATGTTCTATATATATATATATGGGATATATTGTTTGACTTATCTGATGTTTATGTTATTTTCATTTCATTACTATATTAGATTATCCATTTATAGATCTTCTTACTCATCCATGGTCATCAATGAGCGTGTTCTGCCACCATATTCCCTTGTACATTGAAGTAATCATCATCATGATGATTTCTAACACAAACCTGAGGATATTTCACTGGAGATTTGGGCTCATATTAGTTTACCACCACAATGAACATGAATTCTTTTCTTACCACACCATATTCATGATTTTTAAACTCCAAAGGTGTATAATTCAACCAATAATCCTCATGGTCTCGATGACACGATCACCAGTTCTTATAAGAGGTATCATATTTCTGAGTATATGGAAATCACTAATTGATTATTATTTTCATCCATTGGGAAGACAAAACCACTGTTAGAACTTTATGGAAGGCAACCTATGTTTTATTCTTTTTCTTTATATTAGTGTTTTATATATGATTTTATATTAAATTATTATCATTTTTATTCGTTGGTCAGTTGGAACATAATTGTACCCACATAGCTTCTTTACTCTATTTTAAATTATTATTCACAATGTGTACCTTCCCATTTCACTGTTATCATCATATTTAAACCCTATGTAATATTTTTTTTCTCGTATAGGTTTTACCTTTCAATCATGTAATTCCTCAACCCTAGTTACACAGAGTTGGTGAATTATTACATAACATTGTCATGATAAAAGGAATCATGTCCTGAAATACCAATCAGTTTAGCAGCCTTGTAAGTAATAGATACATTCATAAGTTTTACATTGCATCATGAAAACAAAATGAACATCATTTTTTCCATTTTCATCATAATTATGTCCTTATCCTATCCCTGGAGGTCAACCATAAAATAATTCTTCACATCTAGGGAAAAATAAAACATAGAAAGGGGATAGATCAGATGATCAGTAAGGGTAACAATATAGCAGAAACTTTCATAAATAAGAATAAATATTTAAGTCAATCTATAAGACTAAAAAAATCCTTTTAAACATATACTTCAGAATAATATGGAAAAGATAAAATCAAATAATTCCATTTAATTTTTCACACGGATATTCTAATAGTCGAATAATCACATTCAATATCAATAGCAACTTTCAAAATGATGGAATTCATAATGCCAGACTTCATAACCAAATAGTTAAGGCCATGTTCCAAGACTACAAATAATATTTTTTCAAGGCCTTGTACCAAGACACTAGTTTGTCTTATTAAACCTACTGAAGCAATGAGGAGCTATAGCGGGCTCCACCCGTCACTTACTAAGTCTAATGCATTCCTCGTATTAAATGGTTTAAACATAACATAAACATTCGTATTAAAATTAGCATTCAAAAAGTCAATACATTATCCATAAACCATGAATGGTGTAAAAATAATACATCCACGGTCAAACATACCACAAAACCTTCAATACAATATTGAAGATATGTATCATAATAAATCAACTTCAAAAAAGTTTAAAATCCATAAAAGGATGTTTAAATGTTATATAATTAGAAAATTAAACATTTATATTGAAAATATTCTTATAAGATTGTATGGGAACCTTCGATGATGATATAACAACGGAAAATAGCCACACCCTCCATATAAGATAAAAAAATACATTTCTACCTTAATTTTTTCGAAAAGGTCATAAAGTACCTCATTTGGAAAATGACGAAAATATTCCTTTCAAACATATATGTAAAATCCCCAACCCGGAAGCCACTAAACTGGTGCTCTGAGCTGGGTGGTTACATGACCTTAAGCGCGCCTCCCTGTACACCAAAGGCTGCCGACTAGCAACAGGGGTCTATGTAGTCAAATGGGGAGACTATACCCCCTTTTTATCAGAGTAAGCCACAAAAAATAAACCAAATAGTGGAGAAAATAACCAACAACCAAGGAATATGTATAACAAAAATTTACAACAGTAAATATGCCATGTCATACTACAAGTGCAAAACTGAACAAAGCCAAAATAAAGACAACGACCATATCCCCAAATTGGTCCTGACTCAATGTCTGGATCCTCCACCAAGTGCTACCCATGTCCACTCACTAACAACCAAGGACCCTTGCCCTTCTCCTTACATGAAATCATGAAGTCTGGTCAGGTACCCAACGATGGTCCGAGCAGGGTGTGAGTACAACTCAGTAGGCCACCACCAACGATGTCTACAAAATATCCATTATAAACAGGTGTGCATGAAAAAAAATTGAATGATAAATTCCAAGTCATTATTTAAGGTTCCATTAACCATTTTAGAGCCAAATCCCTTGCCATTACATTACCATTCATTTATTACCACTTATCATCACTTACCATTTCATCACACTTCCATGGGTTAATCTCATTCCTCATGTTACATGGGTCTAAGGCCAACAATCACATGCTAGAGGGTAAACACATCGTTATCCTATCTCACTAGGACTAACCCCCTAATAGCAACCATATCCTCACCTCAAAGCCTTAGTCCGAGTGGATGCAACTGTTAGGAGAAAAGATCATCAGTCTCTATTCCTAACCCACACATTTAGGGTGGAGTTTAGAGCCTCAGTCATCACTCGACCTGTGGGCGCAGATCCTCAAGTCATACCCCACACTACCAAGCCATTTGCACATGCTTATATATATATATGTAACCATCAACCATTCAACCATTTCCCTTTGGAAAACACCATTCACAAAAACCCACATGTGAATCCACATCTTTACTTAACCCATTAACAAATCACATTTAACATCATTTAGCCATTTAACCAATGCCCATGTGTTATTACTATCTCACTAAGAATTCAAAATTGGACCCATAATCTATCCCATTATGGTCTTTAATCATTTTACAAATTAACCCATTAACCCATTCATCATTTCGTGAATCAATCATTTAACCCATTCCAAATAACCCTTTGGTTATTTCCAATTCTAGGTGCATCAACTAACTTCTATTCCAAGTTCAACCAATCATGCCAACATGTTTATTAAGGGCTACGTATTTCATTTCAACAAATTCACTTGTTCAATATCAGTCCCCAAACTCGGGAAAGCCAGCACATCCCATGGATATCCTTAAATTAGGTCAAGTCTAAACCAAGACATCCCACGGGGATCATGAGGGTTCCCATTTTCCATTTTAGACACCATTCTTCTCAAACATTCCAAGGCTATCCAAACATAACCAAGGAAAAGCAAGAACATAATTTAACAAGCACAAATACCCAAATCACTATGGGATATAACTTGTAGACCACCTACCTCCAAATCGTGGTTGAACTCACTCCCTATCGAGTCCTTAGACCTCGATTCAACCAACCATTGAGGCTTCTACCTAACCTCACCCAAAAGATAGGGTTTTCGGGCTTCATAATGAGAGGGAGAGAGGATACTAACCCTAAACCAAAAAGAGAAGTAAGGATGAGGTTAGCCATACCCGGAGCTTCGATCCGCAACAAACGACACCAAAAATGCCTTAGAAACGTGGGAGATTGATCTCTTGGAGTCCTTTGGAAATCTGGTTCACACCTAGGGTAAAGAGGGGAAGAGAAGAGGAAAATCCCGAGTTGGGGTTATAAAGCCCAGAGTGGCAATTTTGAAAATTTCCCCAACTGTAAGTGGCTGCACGGATTGTCTGCACGGTTTGGCAAACCGTGCACAAACCGTGCACATGCCACTGCCCAGAGGAGGAGGAGTCGCATGGTTTAGCCGCACAGTTTGTAAAACCGTGCGCAAACCGTGCGCTCGCTTCTATCCAGCCGAGGGAGGGTCACTCGGCTTAGCCTGGGTAGGCTGCACGGTTTAGCTGACCATGTGCAGGCAGTCCGCCTTGGTCTGCATTTCCCATACGTCCCTTCTTCCGTGCCCTGAGCCCCTAGAACACCTCCAAGGCCTCTCACACTTTGAAGAAACCATTTAATGTACAAAAAAGAAAAGGTTCAACCCAAAGAACAACAAAAAAAACACCTTTCCAAAAATCGGGATCTTACAACCTCCCCCCTTATAACGGATCGTCCTCAAGATGAGTTTCCAAGCCTCATTGCTCCACCGAATATAAGAGTTCGTGCCACAGAGTCCTCATCTCCGATTCCCTCTCCCAAGTTTCTTCATGAGCTTTTCCATGATGTTTTAGTACTTCCACTAATGGCATAACCTTGCCTCACAAGAACTTTTCACTACGATCCATCACACGAACCGGATTCTCCTCAAAGGATGCATCTGACTCAAGCTCCACATCCTCATCATCAACCACGTGAGATGGGTCAGGGTGATACCGTTGAAGCTGTGACACATGAAAAACATCATGCATCCCACCATATCGTTGTAGAATAGCCAATCGTTAATCCACTGGTCCGATCCTCTCCACAATCTCAAAAGGTCCCACATACCTGGGTGCCAACATACCCTGATTTCGAATCCGATGGTGACCCGACCTTGGAAACACCCGAAGGAATACTTTATCACCCACCCCGAACTCAAGAAGTCTACACCTCTGATCTACATACTACTTCTGACTACTTTGAGCCATACCCATTCACTTCCTCATCAACTTCACTCTCTCCGAAGTCTCCTGCACGAGACTTGGCCCCAACAACTCAGATTCACCGGCCTCTAGCCAACACAACAGAGTTCAACATGGCCTCCCATAGAGCACCTCCAATGGTGCTATCTGAATCGTATCCTGAAAACTATTTTTGTAGGAAAAATCAACTAACGATAGGGGTCTCTTCCAAGAACCACCAAAGTCTAAGACACAAGATCATAACATGTCTTCCAACACTTGGATCATATTCTCTGACTGTCCGTCCGTCTACTGGTGGAAAGTCGTACTAAAAAACACTTGCATACCAAGCACCTTCTGCAAACCTTTCTAGAAAAGTGATGTGAAACGCAGATCTTAGTCTGAAACTATGGTCCGCGGTACCTCATGCAACCACACTATCTCCCTGACGTACAGCTCACCCAACTGGTTGACTGTAAAGGTGTCATGAATTTGTAAGAAATGAGCCACTTTCATTAACTGATCCACAACTACCCAAATCGCATTATTCATCCATGGTTTCCTCAAAAGACCCATGACAAAATCCATTGTTACATCGTCCCACTTCCATTCCAGAATGAGAAACAGATGCAACAAACCACATGGGTGTTGATGCTCATCCTTCACCTGCTGACAGGTAAGGCACTGTGCCACAAAGCCTGCAACTTCCTTCTTCATTCCAGGCCAACAAAACTGCCTTCGGAGATCACGGTACATCTTGGTCAAACCATGATGCACTGCCCACTTTGATGCATGGTACTCACGCATCAACTCTTCTCGCACACCCTATGGCACAACCACACGATCACGAACACGAACAACACTGTCCACACCGACGGTCCATCCAGAAGATAGCTCCACACCATTAAGCTTTTATTTCGTGCTCAAACACTCAGGATCATCAAGCTGACATTATTTAACTAGACTCAAGAGCGTTGACTCCATTGTTAAGGAGCCAAGAGTGACCTGACCATTCTCCTCCTGCACCTCCACGTGTATCTCTACAAACAAGGCCATCACCTTCCACTCGGTGCTGGACTTCTGAACTGCCTGATTCTGAACCATCCTGCTCAGAGAATCAGCAACACTGTTTCCATTTCCAGGCGTGTACACCATGTCGAAGTAAAAATACTGGAGATATTCATCCCATCTTCGCTTCCGAAGATTTAGACCCCTCTGCTAGAAGATGTACTTTAAACTCTTATGGTCGGTAAACACGATAAACCGTTCTCCCAACAGATAGTGCCTCCAACACTTCAAGGTGTACACTACTGCAGCCAACTCAAGATCATGAGTGGGATAGTTCCACTCATGGGGTCTCAAATTCCTTGACCCATAACCCCCAACCTGCTCATCTTGCATTAATAGAGCCCCAAGTCCGATTCCGGATGCATCACAAAACAGGACATATTTTTTACCCGGTTCATGTAAGATCAGGATAGGTACGGTCGTCAACTGCTTCTTCAACTCTTGGAAGGCATCCTAACAATCCCCTGACCACTTGAACCTAATTCCCTTCTTGGTAAAGCCCGAGAGTGGTGCTCTCAAGCAAGAGAAATCCTAGATGAACCTTCAGTAATACCAAGCCAAACCCAGAAAACTCCGAACATCGGAAACACTTCTGGGCTGCTCCCAAGATACAACTGCCTGCAATTTCTCTGGATCCACTGACACACCTGCCTCTGAGATGATGTGACCCAGAAAATGCACCTCACCTATCCAGAATTGAAACTTGGATAACTTGGCGTATAGCTGATGCTCTCTTAGCGTACCCAAGACGATGTCAAGATGTTGGGCATGATCGTCGTGAGTTTTCAAGTACACTAAGATGTCATCAACAAAGACAACCACAAACTGATCTAGATAGGGATGAATGATCTGGTTCATCAAATCCATAAACACCGCCGGTGTATTGGTCAAGCCGAAAGGAATTACCACAAACTCAAACAACCCGTACCGACTTCCAAAAGTTTTTCGTGGTATGTCAGAAGGCCTCACCCTCAATTGGTGGTAACCCGGCCTCAGATAAATCTTAGAAAACCATTATTCACCCCTCAACTGATCAAATAGGTCATCTATTCTTGAAAGAGGGAACCGGTTTTTCACCGCCATCTGATTCAACTTTCAATAGTCAACACAGAGCCTTAACGACCCATCGGTCTTCTTTGCAAAAAGCGTGAGAGATCCACAAGGAGACGTACTAGGATGAATAAACCCATTATGCTCCAACTCCTCAAGTTGTACATTTAGTTCCTAGAGATCTGTCGGTGCCATTCGGTATGGAGAAATAGAAACTGGCTCCGCTCTTGGCAAAAACTCGATCGTGAACTCCACATCCCTCTCGGGTGGTAACCATGAAAAATCCTCAGGAAGCACGTCCTGAAACCGATCCACAACAGGAGGAAAAACAATTTTTTCCCCTCTTTAATCATCAAAAATCATGATACATGCCACTTGAGTCGTGAGTTCACTCATCTGTTGACAAAACGGCCCCGCAGGCCCTGCTCGGACATCCCATTCGCCACGGTGGACATAAGTGTCACCCTCAAGCGACCTGAACGATACTCTGCGATGATAACAGCCGATATGTTCTTGATAAAACACCAACCAATCCATTCTTTAGAATAGATCAAAACCTGACATCTCAAGAACGAACAAGTTTCGTAGACAACGATACCCACCAACTTCCAAGGCACATTACTTGCACTACATGATATCCTCAACCCACACTCCCAACGGGGTGTCAATTGACATCACTCCACACACTCCCTCTACATGTAAACCCAACACTACCTCAAGTTGAGAAGAGATAAAAGATTGTGTGGCACATATGTCAAACAACGCACTAGAAAACGTAGAAGCTATAAGGATCGTACCTCGAACAGTTGATGGTCCAACCTCACCATCACCAGGCGCAAACTGAACTGCCTGAAGCTGGCATCCCCCTCTACCCTGGGCTCCAGCCTCAATGCCCTGCGCTGCACTTCCCTGCTGGCGTGATCGATCTTTCCCGGGAGTTCCACGTCCACCACCCCTGCCAGTACGGCCCGTGGAACTCCAACTGCATGCCTGATACAGGGAAACTGATCCCCTTCCCATATCTGGTACCTGCCTTCCACCATCAAACCAACCTTCCTATAGAGGATTCCTGGAGAACCTATGCACGTGTCCCATCATGCCACACGAATGGCACTCAACTGGAGGTCGAGGAAACTTACCACAAACATGCCCCGGCCTACCGCACTGATAGCAGAACACCTGGTTCCCACTCTAAGAGTATGAACCTCTATTCCATCCACTTTTCATGCTACCGCCATGCTGTGAGCTCTCATGGCATCGCTTCCGACCCTCAGAAGCTGCACCGCTCGTCTTCCCCACCGGCACCACAAGCCCACTACCCGAATCTCCCTTCAGGTTTCCTTCGGAGTTGAGTGCTTAATGCATCACCTCTATAAACCTCTTCAAGCGAAAGATATTTAATGGAGACCTGATCTCATGTCTCAACCCATCCTGGAAGTGTCTTGCCACCCCACCTCATCCCCTGCTAACACTGGAATGAAGCATCTAGAATCAGTGAAGTGACTAGCATAGTCCATCACCGACAGCGATCCCTGAGTCAGGCTCATAAACACTGCATCCCGCTCCTGCCTCAAAGTCTCTGGGTAGAAATGCTCTAGAAACTTTTCCTGAAAAACCTTCCACAACATTCCCTCAGCCTGCTCGATTTGAGCCTGAATGTCCCACCAAAGCCTAGCATGACCTCGCAACATATAAGTGGGTAGCTTTACCCACTTCTCAATAGGGGTATATAGATGATCCAATATCATCTGGACAGACTCTAACTAGAACTCTGCTACCTCTGGCCCACCCTCTCTGGTGAAAGTCGGAGGGTGCTGCAGCTGGAATTCCCTGGTCAACTCAAACATACTCGGTGCACCACTCCCTGGGTCCCTATCCATCATCTGCATAAGTCAAGCCAAGTTTCCTCAGAACTGGACTTCTCCACCTTCATTGATCACCACATTTTCTTGCTCCTCTACTGGAGGAGTGTTCTCAGCAACATCCTCACATTGCCCAACTGGCAATCGATGTCGTGGTGGCATCTCTCTACAATGTCAAGCATGCGATTTAGAACGCGTACCATAAACATTAATGACTCCATCAGAAGCTCTTTAATAGCTACAACAACCCATTTTTAACAACGTTAACACCTCAAATTCATTGCCTCATCCATCCCTACAACTGGCCATGGTCTACATGGGGTAAACAATCATGCACTACCACCAACTCACGCAACATTTTTCAAGACATTTTCCACTTCATTTCAAACCCTTATGTTTCATTAAACATCATTTACCCACATGTTTCATTTCATTCTTCTCATTATTTCTTGGTTTCAAGAAATGCATAATGTACCCTACCTTCCCGCCTCACACACCAACCCCATGTGTGTGTCTCATACAATACATGTCACCTATCTCCCTTGGTTCCTATAATGATGCATGAATGCCAATCCTCGTTCCGTTAAGGCCACGATCCAAATATCATAAAACAATAACATCAAACCACATGTGCATCACCCAATGGTGAAATATCATCAACTGTAACAACACATAACCAAGAACAACATTTCCCACCCAGGGTGACTTGGGTTTCCCCCGTACCTGGGTTAGATACTCCCAAGCACGAGCTCATTACCAAGGCCCGACACTTCTTAACCATTGTCTACCAATCCCAAATAATAGGACCTCAGAGAAGGAGAAGAAAGAACTCCTATAATTCCACTTTGTAACTTCTCCAACCTGGAGGCCACTAAATCAGTGCTCCGAGATGGGTGGTTACATGACCTTATGCGTGCCTCCCTGTACGCCAAAGGCTGCCGACTAGCAGCGGGGGTCTATGTAGTCAAATGGGGAGACTATACCCCCTTTTTATCAGAGTAAGCCACAACAGAATAAACCAAATAGCGTAAACAATAACCAACAACCAAGGATCATGTATAACAAACATTTCCAACATCAAATATTCCATGTCATACTACATGTCAAAAAGTGAATAAAGCCAAAATAAAGACAACGACCAAATCCCTAAAGTGGTCCTTACTCCATGTCTAGATCCTCCACCAAGTGCTACCCATGTCCACTCACTAACTAGCAAGGACCCTTTCCCTTCTCTTGACCTGCAAACATGAAGTCTTCTGGAGTACCCAACGGCGGCCTGAGAAGGGTGTCAGTACAACTCAGTAGGCCACCACCAATGGTGTCTATAAACTATCCAGTATAAACAGGTGTGCATGAAAAAGGAAAATGAATGATAAATTCCAAGTCATTATTTAAGGTTCCATTACCCAATTTAGAGCCAAAGCCCTTTCCATTCCATTTCCATTCATTTATTACCGTTTACCATTGCTTACCATTTCATCACACTTCCATGGGTTAATCTCATTCATCATGTTACATGGGTCTAAGGCCAACAATCACATGCTAGAGGGTAAACACATCGTTATCCTATCTAACTAGGACTAACCCTCTCATAGCAACCATATCCCCACCTCGAAGCCTCACTCTGCGTGGACGCAACCGTTAGGAGAAAAGAGCATCAGTCCCCATTCCTAACCCGTGCATTTAGGGTGGAGTTTAGAGCATGAGTCCTCACTCGACCCATTAGCGTAGATCCTCAAGTCATACCCCACACTACCAAGCCATGTGCACATGCTTATATATATATATGTAACCATAAACTATTCAACCATTTCCCTTTGGCAAACACCATTCACAACAACCCATATGGGAATCCACATCATGCCTTAACCCATTGACAAATCACATTTAACATCATTTTTTCATTTAACCAATTCCCATGGGTTATGCCTATCTCACTAAGCATTCAACACTAGACCCATAATCTATCCCATTATGGTCTTTAATCATTTTACACATTAACCCATTAACCCATTCATCATTCAGTGAATCAACCATTTAACCCATTCCAAATAACCCTTTGGTTATTGCCAAGTCTAGGAGAATCACCTAACTTCTATTCCAAGTTCAACCAATCATGGAAACATGTTTATCAAGGGATACACATTTAATTTCAATAAAGTCACTTGTTCAATATCAATACCCAATCCCGGGAAAGCCAGAACATCCCATGGATGGCCCTAAATTAGTTCCAGTCTAACCCAACACATCCCACGGGGATAGTGAGGGTTCCCATTTTCCATTTTAAACACCATTATTCTCAAACATTCCAGGGATATCCAAACATAACCAACGAAAATAAAGAACATAATTTAACATGCACAAATTCCCAAATCACTATGGGATATAGCTTGTAGACCACCTACCTCGAAATTGTGGTCAAACGCACTCCCTATAGAGTCTTTAGACCTCGATCTAGACAACCTTTGAGGATTCAACATAAACTCGTCCAAAATATATGGTTTTAGACCTTCGGGATGAGAGTGAGAGAAGATACTAACCCTAAACAAAAAATAGAAGCAGGGATGAGGTTAGCCTTTCCCGGTGCTTAAATCTACAACCAATGGCACCAAAAACGCCTTACAAATGAGGGAGATTGATCTCTTGGAGTCCTTTGGAAATCTGGTTCGCACCTAGGGTGAAGAGTGTAAGAGAGGAGGAAAATCCCAAGTTGGGGTTATAAAGCCCAGAGTGAAAATTTTGTAAATTTTACCAACATTAAGTGTCCACATGGTTTGTCCGCATGGTTTGGAAATCCATGCGCAAACTGTGTGCATGCCACTGCCCAGAGGAGGAGGATTCACATGGTTTAGCCGCACGGTTTGGCAAACCGTGCGCAAACCATGTGCTCGATTCTGTCCAGCGGAGGGAGGGTCGCACGGCTTAGCCTGGGCAAGCCGCACAGTTTGGATGACTGTGTGTAGGTCGTGCGCCTTGGTATGCTTTGCCCAGACTTCTGTTCTTCCATGGCCCGAGCCCCTGAAACACCCCCAAGGCCTCTCACACTTTTAAGAAACCTTTTAAAGTCAAAAAACAAAAGGTTCAACCTAAATCAAAACAAAAACATACCTTTCCAAAAACCGAGATCTTACAACATATGTTCAATTAACGGTATAAATGACTTTAACCCATAGTAAATAGTAAAAATGTTTTGAATTGTGTTTTTAAGAAAACAAGGATGTGGATGATAAAGAGGTCCCCGTAGAACTTAAGTATTAACAACCTCAGATAAGTAAAGAGATTATAGAATCAACCCTTACCTTGTACATTTCCTTGGTGGAGGGTACATTAACCTCCTGTATAATAGTTAAATCACCGTTATTAAATTATACAAGAACCATATACGTAAATATTATATCATTTATTATCTTCTAATAATGATTTTTTAATAATATTTTAGTATTATCATCATTCCGGGTGTTAACTGATTTGTTTTCCTTTATATGCTTAGTCCGGTAAGCAATGTTTTTAATGAATAAAACGTATTTGATTCCTATAAAAAATTATATTATGTTCATAAAAATTATTTTGAATCATAAAATGAAAATTATTCTTGAATGAATATGATGGGGAATGAATCTCATCGTGTTCGTGGAGACGGTAATATGTACATACGCACGAGCAACAATATCATTATATTAATGAAGAAATCATTTGTAATTGGATATAATATCATATATATAGATTCATTAATATTCTATATTTTTTATTTTAATCAGTTATACTCATTATTATACCCATCCAAATAATTTAGTGTTTGAATAACAAACTACACCATGACGTGGAAACGGTAAACCATAGGTATGTAGGTATGGTGACTTTGTCATTTATATGATGGATAGAATAATGAATACGGTTGTACCATTTTTATAATAATATCATAGTATGTAGAAGATACTTTAGTTATTATTTTATAAGGGAAATAACAAATAAAGGGGAAGTGGAAGAAGAAAAGAACTTGAATGAGGTGATGAAATATTTACCTCTTCTTTAGGTTCTTTCTTTTGATTTGATCAAAAGTTCTCCTTAGGATGGTTTTTTGGCCAAAGGATGATCTCTAGGATGAAGGGGGGAATTTTTGGAGGATATTTGGGGGTGGTTTTGGCTGAGGAAAAAAGCTTTGGAGGTGTGAAATTAAGAGAAGGGAAGCGCCCTTTTATTAGAGAGGTGAGGGTCACTTTAGGAAAAGATTGAAATATTATTTTATAATAAAATAATTTTCGGTCTATAATGGCTCCGAAATAATTTATTTAGAATATAAGGTCGGTATGAGTCGAAAACCTCTCAACCAATAGGTTTTTTACAGCTTTATTTCATCATATTAACCTTATATTTTAGATTTAACTCTTAGTAAATACATTTACCATGTCTCTTTGTATCTTTATATTATATGTTTAATAAACATACAATAATAATCCCATATAACCCCAAGTGGTTAATTATAATATATATAACCTTATATAAGTACTTTTTCTGAACCAATGATTTTTAGGAATGTTATATCAATTAATAATATAATATTTTTTTTAAAACTCAATTTTGACAATTTTGACACTATTTAGTATTTGTTTTTCTTTTTGAAAATCATAACAGCATGATTACTTAGAAATAAAATTATTTAATAATACTTAAAAGTTCATATTAACATATAATGTTATTTGAATTCATCAGAAGTCTCAAATTACATTTATTTTGTTATTTATAATATAAATTATTTTAATCATTAATTAATAAGGTAATTATTACATCATCATTGTGTCATAAATAAATTTAATTATTTAATCTCTAAAAATTATAAATAAAATACCATTATAGAGGAAATATTTTTACATTTCTAATTATTATTTATATTCAAAGATATAACTTATATAACCCCATTAAATTTTTTTTTACTAAAATATATATGTTTATGTCATTTTTGACTACTTTCAATTAATTAAAATAAAGTGTCATTATCACCCCCAAGTGGCTCCATGGGAACCCAAAATCATCCCAAGGATTCTCGTGGTCGAATACGTATCAACCAATAATAATAAGACACGTGTTAGAGTAATTTAGTATAATTATATTATTATTATTTTACCCTTATTTATCGGATTTACCTTTTAACCATGGTAAATAAAATATTTACCGAAGTAATTATTCGTAATGTCTAAAAAATGTATATATATACACAATTTGGACCTCCTGATTTCAAATATGAAATCCATTATTTCAAATTCAAAACACAGAAGTGTCAGAAATTAATTTAAAATTAATTGTCATTGTCAAAACATAGTGTGTTTTTATAAAATAATAACTATCAAAAGACTAACACTTGTTTATGTCTAGTTTAAATGTAAAATTACATAAAATGACCTAGATTATATTAAATGGTAAGTATATAATCTAATGATACTTTAAAACCACTCAAATGTGTAGTTTACACTATAAATATTTTTGATTAAAAAAGTTTTTTTTAATTAAAATTTAGTATTTTTCCTTATTCATCAAAAATTGAGAGTTTTCATAAGAGTACCAAAAATTCACCCTAAACTAATTTCAATATTCTGAATTCAAAAATGAGTTCCATTTTGAAAATTAAAAATTTATAAAATTTCAAAAAGTGGGTATTACTATTTATAACGGCTAGTTTCATTGGTTGTGGTGTGTTAAAACTCTATGTTGTGTAAAACGCAAGCTACTGCATTATTCAAGGGTAAATGTACCATGGAAGCATGGGGGGTTACATTATCCCCTCCCTAAAATAATTACTTCCTCAAAATTTCTAGAATATTTTTTCATAAAAAGATTCGAGTTGTTCTTCATCATAAGTTTCTTAGGTTCCCACATTGCCTCTTCTATCTTATGATTTCTCCATACATATTTTACCAGAAGAATCGACCAGTTTCTCAGCACTTATTTTCTAGTATCAAGAATTTTGATAGGCTCTTCACAATAAGATATATCAGGTTCTAGTTCAATTTCCTCATAAATGAGTACATGCATTGGGTCAGGCATGTATTTTCTCAACTGTGATATGTGGAACACATCATGAACTTTGGAGAGACTTGGAGGCATTTCCAAATGATAAGCTACAACTCCAATTCATTCTAGAATTTTGAAAGGTCTGATGTAACTGGGACTTAATTTAACCCTCTTAGTAAATCGTATAACTCCCTTCCATAAAGATGCCTTTAAGAAAACATGGTCTTCAACATGAAATTACAAGTCCATCCTTCAGTTATCAGTATAGCTCTTTTTCCTACTTTGGGCTGCTTTGATGTGGGTTTGGATAACCTTCACATTTTCCATTTCTTCCTCAATAAGTTCTAGGACTATGAGTTTTCTTTCACCAACATCATCCCAAAAAGTTGTTGTGCGACATCTCTTTCTATATAAGTCTTCATATGGTGCCATCTGAATACATGAATGGAAGATATTGTTATAGGAAAATTCTACCATAGGTAAATATTGATCCCACATAACTGGGAAGTCAAGTGAGAAAGATCTCAACAAATCTTTTATGGATTTAATAGTCCATTCTGATTGTCCATCAGTTTGAGGGTGGTAGGTAGTGCTCAAACTACGATTAGTATCCAAGGACTTTTGAATACTTTTGCAAAATTTTGATGTAAAACGGGGATCGCGGTCGGAAACAATTGATAGGGGTACACCATAGAGTCTTACAACTTCATTAATATATAGTCTTTCTAGACATTTATGTGGAAAATCTTCTCTTATAGCATAAAAATGTGCTGACTTGGTAAGATTATCAACAATGACCCATATTGTATCATTTCTTCTAGGAGTCTCTGGTATCCCCATGAAAATTTTCATAGTAATATTATCCCATTTCCACTCAGGTTTGGGAAGAGGTTTCATGACTCCTCCAGGATGTGGGCTTCCAGCTTTCACATGTTGTAAAACCATACACCTCAACAAAAAATCAGAAATCTCTCTCTTCATGTTGTCCCACAAGAAATTTTCTTTCAAATATCTATTCGTCTTAGTGCTACCAGAGTGTATAGAAAAATTGGAGATATGAGGATCATCCAAAAATTCCCTTTTTAGATCAGGTATATCGGGAACACAAATTCTCTTCCCAAATTTCAAAATTCCATATTCATATACGATGTCAATCAATCTCCCATCCTTTACAGCTTTAATTTTCTTTTGAAATTCCTCATCATTATTTTGAGAACTTTTTATCCTTTCTAGTAAAGTTGGTTTGTCAACCATTTGAAAAAGTATTGATGTTTTACCTTCCATGTTTGTTTCCATATCCATCATTACTATATCTACGTATATAGGATACTTTTCAACACTCATTTTTTTTTAAAACACCATGATCCTTTCTGCTCAAAGCATCTGCCAAATTATTTTCCTTCCCTGGGTGGTATGGTATAGTATAATCAGAATCCTTGAGTAGTTCAAGTCATCGCATTTACGTACTATTGAGTTCTTTCTGTGAGAAAATATACTTCAATCTCTTGTGACTAGTATAAATCTCACATTTTTCTCCATAGAGATATTGTCTCCATATTTTCAGAGCAAGTATTACAGCTTCTTATTCAAGATCATGAGTGGGATAGTTTTGTTCATTAATTTTTAGCTACTGTGATGCATATGCAATAACTCTATCATTCTACATAAGTACACAACCAAGTCCTTTCTTTGAAGAATCACTATAAATAACAAACCCATCATTCCTGGATAGTAGAGTCAAGATAGAATTATTAAATAATATTCTCTTCACTTATTCAAATCATTATTCACACTCTTTTTTTCAAACAAATTTAACCCCTTTACGATTGAGCGTGATTAATGGGTTATCCAAACCAGAAAAATTCTGGAAAAAAATCCAAGAATAACCTTCTAAACCAATAAAATTGTGTACCTCAGTTATACTCGTCAATTCTAGCCATTCATGGATTGCCTTGGTCTTTAAAGGATCAACATATACTCCATACATGGAGAAAATATGTCCAAGAAAAGAAATCTCTTGATTCTAGAATTCAAACAAGCTAAATTTCCCAAATAATTCATTTCTTCTAAGAGTCCTTAGAATAATGCGTAAGTGATTTTCATGGTCTTCGTAGATTTTGGAGTATACCAAGATATCATCCATAAATACCACTACAATTTCATCATGATATTCCTTGAAAAATATATTCATTAGAATCATGAAGATAGATGGTGCATTAGTCAATCCAGGATACATTACTGTAAAATTGTAATGCTCGTACCTTGTTTGAAATGATGTCTTCGGAATGTCTTCCTTCTTCATGCACAATTGATGGTATTCAGATCGAAGTTCAATATTTGAAAAATATTGAGCTCCATGAAGTTGATCAAATAAATCAACAACGTGAGGTTGGGGATACTTGTTCTTTATTGTTATTGCAATGATCTCCATGTTGTCTATGCACAACCTCATAGATCTATTCTTCTTCATAACAAAAAGGACAGTGGCTCCCCATGTATAAACACTATGAAAAATAAATACCTTGTTACTCATTTTCTCTAGTTTTTTATTTAGTTCCACTAATTCCATAGTTTCCATTATATAAGGGGTCTTCAATATGGGCCTTGAACCAAGAATTAATTCAATGGAAAACTCAATTTCTTATTCTTGAAGGTGTCCAGATAAATCCTCTAGAAACACATCAACATATCTTGCACAATAGTTAAGTCCTTTATTTGAACATTCTTTTCCTCATCTATAGTTATTTAATTCTCTTCATCCCCATTAATTTAATTTAGTAGAGCTACTGGGGGTGGATCAAGATAAGAATCTGGTGGTGACATTTCTGCTCAAAAGATAATGTACTCCTTATCATAATTGAAAATTGTAATATCCTTATTCTTATAATAAATATTTTCATCATGGTCTGAAATCCAATCCATTCTGAGGATTATATCGAATTAAATCTTGGGTATGAGGATGAGATCAGTAGATAAAGAACATTTATATTCCCTAAAGGGAACTGATTCACAAAACATTGTTCCGATGAAACATCCCATTAGTGTTTTGAATGACAACTCCCTTGTTAAGTCAAACTGAAAATATCTAATTTTCTTAACAAACTGAGAAGATATGAAACAATGCGATGATATAGAATTAAATAAAGCAATGGATAAACTTGGGGAAACCATTAAATTACCTGCCACCACGTCTTTCGGAGCTTCAACCACAGCAGTAGGGATCGCTTAAGCTTGTCCTTGCTCCCTTGGACTTTTTTAGGTATTTTCCCTTGGAATTTAAGACATTAATTTTAATAATTACCCTTCTCTCTAAAATTGAAGCATTCAAAATTTACAGCCTCTTTCTTCCCCTTGCAATCATAAGCTTGGTGACCTTTTTACCCACACTTGTAACAGACTCCCATTCCCTTCAAGAAAGCACCGGGGTGTTTCATCCTTCATTTACTATAGGATGTATAATCAACTTTTCCAATCACTCCCCTTATTTCAATTTCCAGAGTGTTCCTCAGATCTCTATTTCTCTTGCTTTGATTTAAAGTCATAAGACATAGAGAATTCATTTTCTATCTTGATAGTGCATGAGACTATATCTTCATATGGTGAGAATGATTTTGATATTAATGATCGACAAAGAAATGGTTTTAACCCCTCAAAGAATCAGTCAATCTTACTCTGTGGGTTACATAAAAAATATGTTGTATGCCTTGATAACCTTGTAAAGTTAGCCTCATACTTTGCAACATTCTCATCCTCCTTTTTCATCGATTGAGAAATTTTCATTCCATATCCGCTCGATGGTCACGAGGAAAGTATGTTTCTAAGAAAATATCTTTAAACAACATACATTCCATGTTTCCCACTTCTTCATCTTCCTTTGTGTTTTTGATTAATGACCACAATTGATCTGCATATCCTATGTGGAAATAAACAGCCATGACAACTTTTTCCCTTTCGCTACTACCCAAACCATTAAATATATTCTCTAAGGAACTTATCCATTGCTCAACAACTAATTTATTTGTAATCCCATTTAATATTTGTGGTTATTCTCTCATGAAGTGGTCTAACATTGATCCTCCACGTTTGGGGTCAAGGTGCTCCATACAGGTAAGGTTATTATCCATAACCAGAGTGAGTTTTCCTAGTATGGTGATAAGTTGATCAGAACTAGTTCCTTCACCAAACCCACTATAATTATCTTGATTATGAGGGAAATACCTACATGAATTACGTGCATTGATATTGTTTTCATTCCTTCCACTATGAGCCATTTCTAATAAATTGAATTCACTAGATTAGTTTATGAATCGAAAAACATAATTCCAAACATGTAAAATAGTTATCATAAATTTAATAGTTTATGGATATAATCCATAATCATAAAAATGTTTTCGTTGAGAAATTGGATACTCATAAACCCTTTATAATGGATTTTAAAGAAAATTATAATTATCCTAAACATACCCCCTGGTAGTGTCGTAACCAAGAGTGCAGCAAGGCCCATTGTTGTGCACCAGTTCTCATTCGAGTCTAGCTCAAAGCGGTTTTTTTGGGATTTACCCCTAGGTACATCTGTTCCAGAGCCGCCTCTACCTTCTCATATCTAGACATGGATGTATTTCGTGGAAAACTCAAAAAATATCTACTTTACCAAAATTCTAGGATGTTCTTCTATACTAATCCTCAAAGTCTTTCTTAGGGTAATGTTAACTAATCTGAAATTTTCTAAATATTGCTTCAAAATTTTGTACTAAACTTTCTCTAATACCCACAGTAAATCCCCAACCCTAATTACCCAATGTTGTTGCATTATTACATAACATTGGTGTGATAGAAGGAATCATGTCCCGAAAGACCGATCAATTTAGTAGCCTTGGAATTACTATATACATTCATAAGTTTTACATTACATCATGAAATAAAAACATCAACAACATTTTTTCCCTTTTTGAATGCACTTATATCCTTAGCCTATCTCTAGAGTTAAACCATAAAATACTTCTTCACATCCTAGGTAAAATAAAACATATAAATCTGTGAGCTCAGATGCTCAGTAAGGATAACTGTATAGCAGAAACATTAATAAATAAGCATAAACATTTAAGGCAATGCATAACACTAAAAAAAGACTTTTTAACAAAAAATTCAGCATAATATGGTAAAGATAAAATCAAATAATTCCATTTACTTATTAACTTGGATATTCTAATAGTCGAATAATCACATGCAATATCAAAAGCCACTTTCATATTTATGTAATGCATAATGTCAGACTTCATAACCACATAGTCAAGGCCATGTCCCTAGACTACAAATAAGATTTTGTCAAGGCCTTGTGTCAAGACACTATATTTTCTCATTAGACCTACCAACGCATCGAGGAGCTATAGCGGGCTCCACCCATCACTTACTAAGTCCAATTAATTCCTCATATTAAATGGTTTAAACATAACATATTCATTAGTATTAAAACTACCATAAGAAAAGTCAATAATTTGTACAAAAACCATGAATGGTGTAAAAATAATACACCCATAGTCAAACATACCAAAAAACATTCAATATAATATGGAAGATTTTTATCATAATAAATCAACATCAAACATGTTTAAAATCCATCAAAGGATGTTTACATAGATGAAATCAAAAAAATTAGAGAAATATCTCTTTCTATTTAGAAATCATTTAAAAGGTATATAGTTATAAAAGAAAATATTTATTTTGAAATTATTATTATAATATTTTATGGGAATCTTCGACAATGATATAATAGTAGAAAATAGCCACACCTGTCGTATAAGTTAAAAAAATACATTCTTACATTAATTTTGTCGAAATGGTCATAATGTACCTTGTTTGAAAAACGACAGAATGATTTCTTTTAGAAAATATATCATCAAATATGGGTATAAATCACATTAATCCACAGTAAATATTCAAAATGTTTTGAATTACATTTCTAAGAAAACATGTATGTGGATGATGAAGAGGTCCCGGTAGATACTTATGTATTAACAACCTCAGATAAGTAAAGAGGCTGTAGAATTTACCCTTACCTTTTACTTTTCCTTGGTCTTGGGTAATTTAACCTCATATATAATTGTTAAATAATTGTTATTAACTTATAAAATAACTATATATTTAAATAAGATATCATATATGATCTTCTAATATTGCTTTGTTAATAATAATTTAGTAGTATCATTGTTTCAGTAGTTTACTGATTCGTTTTCCTTTATATGCTTGGTCACATAAGCCATGTTTGTAATGAAAATAATGTATTTGAATCATATAAAGAATGATATTATTTTCATAAAAATTATTTGGAATCATAAAATAAAAACTATTCTTGAATGATTACGATGGGGAGTGAATCTCATCGCATTCATGGAGACGGGAATCCGTACATACGCATGAGGGAAAATATCATTATATTGATGGTGAAATAGTATGTAATTGGATAGTATATGATATTTACCGAATACTTACCATGATATATTTATTATTTACATCATTTATACTCATTATTATATCCACTCAAATAATGATGTGTTTTAATAACAAACTATACCAGGACATGGAGACAGTAAACCATACGTACGCATGTATGGTGACTTTGTCATTCATATGATGGATAGAATAATAAATATGGTTGTACAATTTTTATAATAAATCACAGTATATATAATATACTAGATTTATTATTTTATAATGGAAACAACAAAGAAATAGGATGTAGAAGATGTAAAGAACATGTAAGAGGTGATGAAATATTTACCTCTTTTTCGGGTTCATCCTTTTGATTTGATCAAAAAGGCTCCATAGGTTGGCTTTCTGACTGTAGGAAGGCCTCTAAGATGAAGGTATAAAAGTTGGGAGGATATTTGGTCAGTTTTTGGCCGATTCAAAAAGCTTTGGAGGTGTTAAATTAAGAGAAGGGGAAGTGCCCTTTTATAATAGAGGTGAGGGTCACTTTAGGAAAAGCTTGAAATTTTATTTTATAATAAAATACTTTTTGGTTTATAATGGCCCAAAATTGATTTATTTAGAGACTAAGGTAGGTATGGGTTGAAAAGATCTCAACCAATATGTTTTATATAGGTTTAGGTTATCATCATAACCTTATCTTTTATATTTGACTCTTAGTTTAATAGTTTGACATTTACCATGTCTCTTTGTATTTTTATATTATATGGTTAATAAACTTACTATAACAAGACAAGAGAACACCAAGTGGTTAATTATTAAAATATATAACCTTATCTATTTCTTTTTCCAAACCATAGATTTTGAGGAATATTATATCAATTAATAATATAGTATTTGTTTTAAAAACTCAATTATGTCAATCTAGACACTATTTTGTATTTGGTTTTTGTGAATATCATAACAACATGATTAAATCACAAAAAAATCATTTCATCGACCCTAACATGTTATATAAATTTATAAAATTATTATAATTCATCAAAAGTCTCAAATTACATTTATTTGGATATTTATAATATCAATTATTTTAATCATTCCTTAATAAAGTAATTATTGCATCACCATTGTGTGATAAATAAATTTAATTATTTAAAGTATAAAAATAATAAATAAAATAAAATTATGTAGGAAATATTTTTTTTATTTCTAATTAGTATTTATAGTCTAAAACATCACTTGTATAACCCCATTTGAAATTTTTTTTACTAAATGTTATATGTTTATGTCATTTACTCTTTACTTTTAATTAATTAATACAAAGTGTCATTATCACTCTCAAGTGGCTCCATGGGGTCCCAAAATCGATCCTAAGGATGCCAATGGTTGTATATGTATCATAAAATAAGAATAAGACTCATTTTAGTGTAATTTAATATTATTATAATTTTATTGTTTACCATTAATTACCAGATTTACCCTTTGTCCATAGTAAATAACATATTTACCGAAGTAATTATTCATAATGTCTAAAAATAAAAGGTACCTATTTAAAAAATTCGGAACTCCTGATTCCAAATATTTAATCCATTTTTTAAATTCAAAACATATAATTGTTATAAATTAATTTAAAATTAATTCTCGTTGTCAAAATAAAAAAACGCGTTTTTAAGAAATAATAACTATGAAAAGACTGACACTTGTTTAAGTCCCATTTAAATGTAAAATTACATAAAATGACCTAAATTATATTAAATGATAAAAATATAATTTAATAATACTTTAAAACCACTCAAATGTATAATTTAACAACATAAATTATTTTTATTAAAAAAGTTGTTTTAAATTAAAATTTAGTATTTTTCACTACTCATCAAAAATTGAATGTTTTCAGAAATGTACCAAAAATTCACCCTAATATAATTTAAGTATTCTAAATTCAAAAATGAATTCCATTTTCAAAATTAAAAATTTATAAAATTTCAAAAAGTGGGTATTACTTTTTATAACGACTAGTTTTATTGGTCGTGGTGCGTTAAAACTCCATGTTGCATACAACACAAGATACTGTATTATTCAAAGGGAAACATACCATGGAAGCTTAGGGTGTTACAAATCATATTTAGTTGGTATTAAAAATTATAGATCATGGTCCACCAAATATCTCAATAGCAATCCACTCATGTAGGGATCTCTTTTTTCCTTGAATTCATTTCCATAGTTTCCATTTAATTTTTTCTTTTCTATACCTATGATATCTCTACCATGGTAAATTCTATGAATGTGTGGAAAAAATTCACATTTTGAGTGTGTGGGAGTATTATTTAATAATTAATATAAATACACAGGTATTATTACTTGTTTTTATCTATCCATAAGAAATTTTTCATTGAAATAATTCCTTAATCCTGAAAACACATTTCACCCAATTAAATAAAATAAAAATATAGGATGGTAGATGTTGAAATACATGTTTTACACAAGTTTATATTTTTTGCATGATTGATATATTTATAAATTTAATTTAAATTAAAAACTTTTTAAATTTTTTTGACTGGATTATTACTTTATTTTATACCCTAATTGATTGAGAAATATTTTGGTATAACCTCATTCTTGATAGGATTATGAAACACAAATTTCATATTCATTTCTAATTATATTTTTTAAGGGGAACCTAGGGAATGTAAACGTTTCCTAAATTACATTGAGATCTGATTAAGGCTATGAATGAATAATTATAATTTTAATATGATTGAGGAAATCCTTTTTGGGCCACTTTTTCTGGAGTCCCATCATATATTTTTTCTTCTTTATCCCATAGTTTCCAGGAATTTCTTGTTTAAGATTGATAAATTGCATTAAAATTATCCCTTCCTACCCTACTCTTAGTATTAAAAAAGATTAAATTTTGAAAAAGTGTGTGGGTTGGGTGATTTAAAGGTAATATACATGGGATATTTTTTTATGGATATGTTTTAATAAGTTTTTACCTTACTAATATAATATGATCCATGATTCATTTTGGAATTTTTCACATACACTATTCATTTAAAAAATATAAAAATAATAAAATAAAAATATTTTGGGTCCTGTATTAGGAAGGTCAAAAATCACCATTTACAAAATTATGTGTCCTATAATATATCATATGTGGATAGGGGATGAATTTTTGATCTAGCCAAAACAAGAAATTTGAAAAATAAATCAAAAAAATAAAAATAACTGAGTGTGGAACATTTTTATATATACATGATATAATCATATAACTACTTGAGCTCTTAGTGCGTGGACGTCATTTGATCATCCAAGAGCCACTTCATTTCACAATTAAAAACCTTCATGCATTATAATTTATATCTTACTCTACTTTTGAGCAAGATTTTTATTTTCTACCCACCGTCCCTTATTCTAACAGTCAATCAAACTCTTTTTTTTGAATCCCTCCTGGTTGATTTTATACTTTTCTTTACAATGTGGAGATGATAGAACCAATTCAAGCCTATGGTTAGGAACTTTTATTCATGGTATGAGTATAACTCCAGTTGAATTTTACCATGAGTGATGTGAGAATAATCATTGTTAGGTAAATTTAAAAAAATGTATATAATTTATGAAAAAATTAGGAAATTGAAATTAAATGAAGAAGAATATGGATAAAGAACTTAACCTTGAGGCCTGATTGGTTTTCTATTCAATATTTCTTCTAGAGGACTGACTTTTTCTACTTATAGTTATTTTTAGTTTCCCAACTGTAATGCACGTTTTCTATTTTAAAAATTGTATATTTTAGAATCCCAATTGAGGTGTTTTTTTCTTGAGAACAAGAAATTTTCTTTTTATCCTCTCTAGTACCCCATTTTATAGGATTCTATAGTCATATGTGGGATCTTAACATGTGTTATTTTTTACTGGTGGAACCATCCTCTTGGGTTGAGATGATAGAGGGAGTTTTCAACTCAAAGAAAGATTGGATGTACGCTAAATGACCGGAGTGCAGAATGGATTTCACAAGTGTGAATTTTAATTCGGGAAAGGTGCGGTAAATTGTAGAGCAGAGAGAATTGTCGGAGTCATAGAACTCTAGTCTGGGTTTATGTCTGAGGTATATGGCAGACGAGGTACAATTCTGAGGTGGAGGTTGATGTTTGAGTTTGAGGTCAATGTCTATGGGATCTACGAGTTTCAAAGAAAGGAAAATAATTTGAGTCATGGCCGAGTTTGAAGTTTGTCTTTCAGTTATCCTAATAATGGATAGTGATGAAGGTATATCATATTTTTTTGAAGTATTTTTATGGTTTTTGTGGTAAACATGGGGTAAGTTTCTATCCATGATTTTTTACTGAATTATGTTAAGGTATTATAGATTATTTTTGAAGATTATTTTTTCTTATTTTTCATGTAAATATGTCCAACATTGTTTGCTGAAGTTTTTAGTGGTTATATTACTGGATGTAATATATTGTTTTGTTGCGTTGCAGAACATCCATGTGTTTTTGTAGGGGAAGTTAAAATGGTTTTTGTAGTGGAACATACATTTCATATCCAAGTTCCTCTCGATGTCCACTTGATGTTCGATTGGATGTTCCCCTAGAAGTTACAGTAGAAGTTCAACCCTATGTTCCAATGGAAGTTCCAGTGGAACTTCCCATGGAACTTCTACTTGAACTTCCACTGTATCTTCCACTGAAACATCCCCTAGAACTTCCACAAAAACATCCTCTGTAAAATATAAGTAATATATCTTATAAATTGTTATATTTATAATTTCATAATTATAATTTTTTATTATATATATATATATTTATAATTACATATTATTTTGTTACATTTCTATATATGTATTATATACATTTTCAAATGGATTAAATCATGTTATAATTTTAATGTACATTTCCAGAATAGGTGTTTTTTGTTTCAAGTTTTTGTGATGTTGTTGATAGTGATGTTAATGTTATAAAATCTTCTATTAAACCAGTTGTAGGGATGAAATGCATGTTACTTGATAAAGAAAAATGTTTATGTGTCATGTATGAGGGGGTAAATGGGTTAATTGTACGCCGACAATACTCTAATAAAATGAGAAAGGATAAATCAATTGTAACATCAAGCCTTTATGTATATAGATAAGAAGGTCATAAGAAGGTTGAAAATCCTAATAGAATGGTGAAATGTCCTCAGCTTGAGACATGTATAGGTTGACTTTCTATAATGGGGGTTAGTTTATTGTCTTTTGGCCAATATCTATGTACTATATATATTAAAGAGTCTAATAATCACTTATATAGGCCTCAGTAAATTCATTTGATTTGGTACCAAATATAAATAATATATTTACAAGAATTTGAGTTAGATATGAATGCTTATATAGGTATTAAACCAAATGATTCTTTCTCATTAGCGATAGCTATTTCAGTAGGTGAGATGTTATTGGTTACATGCATGTTGATCAGTTGAATTTTTTAAGGTCTAAATGAGAAATATATTTGCATGATGGTGATGCATGTTGCATGTTAGAGTAATTAGAAAGACAAATTCAGCACAAAACATCATTTGTATCTACTATGCAGTTTGACATGAATGGTAAATTTTGTAATATATTCTAGGTTGGTCCATAAATGATAATAGACAATGAGTTATTTGGAGATGTTGTTGTTTTTTACACCACTTTCAGCATTAATAATGTTTACAAGCCATTAAGTGTTTTTATGGGGTTTAATCATCATCGAGAGATTGTTGTTTTTAGGGATGTTTTTTTATATGATGAAACTACAACATCATTTTCTTGGATGTTTCAAAAAAATTGTAGGTGCACCACATAATGATACCTCAAACTATTTTTACTGATCAGGATGCGGCAATTGGAAAATCCATTTCTATAGTTTTAGTGGGAACATGATATTGCCTTTGTTCATGGGATTTAATGCAAAATGGCACTAAGAATTTAGGTAATTGGATGAAATATGGATCTAGTTTTCTATCAAGATTTACAAAGTGTATGTTCGAATCCCATGATGAAAATCTGTTTGATCAAGAGTCGTATTCCCTTAGAGAAGACTGTGGGATGGGAAATCATAGGGGTTAGATGATATATTCTTATTACAATAGAAGTGGGCACATTGCTTTTTGAATGATGTTTTATCGTTGGGTATTCATAACCCTAAATTAAGGTAATGTTTTAAAGGATTTTTTCAATACTATGTTCATTAGAAGTTATGGGTAGTTGATTTCATTGATGAGTTTGAATGATTGTTGGAAAAAAATTGGTATCGCAGAACAAATGCAGAATTTGAGATGTGGGATATGTAGCCTCATAATCTTTACCCTTACCATTCATTGATGTGTTAGGTTTCTACTAGATATAAACCAATGTTATTTGATTTATTCCAACATGATTATCAATTTTTTGGTTCTTGTTTTTTGATATCTTGTTCAGAAATTGGAGTTCAATTCAATGATTTTATTGGAATGGTTTGTTATGAAGATCAATTATGTGTATCATTTGAAGATTATAATGAAGTTGTTGAATGTTATTGTCAAAATTTGTACTCTTTTGGGTATATTTTTTGTAATTTTTTTTAAAAAAAATTGATCGGATTCATGTGATAGAAATACCTGAAAAATATATTTTTATAAGATGTACCAGATTGGATATAATCAATGTGATATTAAATGGATCTTCTGTTGATGTAATTGTTGATAGAAAATTAGTTTTAGGAAATTGTTACTATGATTTTTTATGAATGGTAATAAATTTAATTTCCATGTCTTGTGAGATAGATGAGGGTTATGACATTTCCTTCTCGAATTTCATCAATTTTGAAAAACAGTTGTCTATCATAAATACATTAGCAGACAATGTTAATGTTCATTCTAGTTGAGAAAAAAATTTACAAAATTATTCTTTTAAAAAGAAACCATAGAGGAAAGGGGTGATATATTTAAACGATTTTTAGATAATGGATTCTAAAAGGGGAAATAATTGAGTTAAAAAAATTAATCCAACAGTAATGATGATGGTATGAAATCATTTTATGATGCATTTAATTTAAAAGATTAGTTTTTAATATTAATATGTTAATTAATATCATTATTCATTCCATGCAGAGCGTCATGGAGTAAGAAATATCATATTTTTTTGTTTGATCAAGAAAAAAAGTGTCACATGTAATTATTTTATTAGTATTATTTTCTATAATTGAGGAAATTGTTTATGTTTTTTATTGAAGACTTGTCCACCAATTTGGAACATTAGATTGGGAGGTAGATTAGTGTAATAGCATTTGAAGAGGTCAAGTAGTGTATATATCATTGGAAGTCAGTTGTATTTTTAAATTGAAATGACTGAATTGAAGAATGTATAGGCTACAGTATTTAATAGACTAGATTTGGTTATAATGGATTTGTAGTGGGATTGGGATACTTCAAGAAATATTAAATGTGTTATATGCATTTGTTCTGTATGAAACTGTAAATATGGGATAAAATCAGTTTCTAAAATTTTTATGCATTTGATCATTGAGGATGTGGTAGTATTCTATAGTCAACTTTTGGTTGTAATAGATTGGGATTGGGATATTTAAATAAATTTTAAATGTGATATATGCATTTGTTTTGCATTCAAATATGAATATGGGATAAATCCAGGTTTTAGAAATTTGTATTCATTTGTTCTTTGAGGATGGGATAAATCTAGTTTCGTGAATTTTGATGAAGAAATCAAGAAGGCTGAGTAAGAGTTATTGGAACTTCAGGCTAAGTCATTACATATGGAGACTCTCCATATTAGGATGAATCCATTTGTTTTTTAAACTTAATAGAATTATAAACACTATAGATAATATCATTAAAGTGTGAACATAACTATTCATCCACTTACAAATTTCAATTAGCATCATCCACTCTAATAGAAAAAGTAAATAAATCCCCGGAGTAGAAAACATTTCCCCTTATAATGACATAATACTCACATTGTATTTTCCAAAACCAAGTAATACCACATTGCAATTACCAATTTCTATTACCAAAACCATGTTTAACCCCTTGAATTTTCTAAAACCAAATATGATTTATTGAAATTACCAAATCCAAATATAAACCATTGAAATTACCAACAGAAAATATATACCATTTCAATTAACAACACAAAATATAAACCACTACAATTAACAACACCAATTGTAATAAACAACACCAATTTTAAACCATTATAATTACCAACATCAATTATAATTGGAAAATCAAACAAATTCCCTTATAAAAAAATATTTCCCCTCATAAGGACATAATATTCCCACTATAGATTATGTTTTTTATCCGAAAAATATGAACATAATTATTCATCCAATAACCAAATCCGTATAAATACCATTGATATTAATAACAGAAAATATAAACCATTGAAATTCCTAACACTAATTTCAATTACCAGCAACAAATATAAACCAATGACCAACACCAAATATAAAACATTGAAATTACCAATAGAAAATACAAACCATTTTAATAGCCGACACCACTTTTAAACAACTTTAATTACCAATAGCTATTATAATAGAAAAACCACAATTACCAACAGCAAATATAACGAATTGAAAAAGCCAACACCAAATATAATCCATTTCAATTGTCGACACCACTTTTAAACCACTGTAAGTACAAATAGAAAATATAATAGAAAAACAACAATTACCAACCACAAATATAAACCCTTGAAATAACCAACACCAAATATAAACCATTTCAATTGATGGCAGTATTTTAACCCTATAAAATTACCAAAAAAATTATAATAGAAAAACCACAATGACCAATTGAAAAAATAATCCATTGAAAAAACCAATAACCAATATAAAACCATTATAATTTCCAGCACAACTTTTCAACCACTGGAATTACCAACAAAAAAATATAATAGCAAAACCAAAATTACCGACAAAAATTATAAACCATTTAAATAACCAATGCCCAATATAAACCATTGCAATTACTGACACCACTTTTTAACCACTGTAATTACCAATAAAAATTATAATAGAAAAACCCTAATTACCAACTGAAAATATAAACCATTGAAATAACCAAAACCAAATATAAAACCATTGTAATTTCTAACACCACTTTTAAACAATAGTAATTACCAACAAATATTATAACCACAAAACCCCAATTACCAATATTAAATATAAACAATTGAAATAACCAACACCAAATATAAGTCCATATCAATTGCCATTGCCACTTTTAAACCACTATAATTACCAATGAAAATTATAACATAAAAAACCCAATTACTAACAAAAATATAAACAATTGAAATAACCAAAACCAAATATAAAACCATTACAATTGACGAAACCTATTTTAAACCACTGCAATTACCAAAAACAATTATTATATAAAAACTAGAATTCCCAATATGAAAACTAATCCATTGAAATAAGCAATACCAAATATAAAATCATTTCAAATATAACAGGAAAAAAGGAATATTCATAAAAATAAAAAACCCATCATTAAAGTGGGTTGTATAATAGTTTAAAAACCTAAAACAACCAAATATAGTATCCAGTAACATCCATTAAAGTGGATCTACAACATATATCGCCTTTAGCAGTGGTCTTTTAGCGGAGGTTTTGTAAACCTCTACTAAAGCCCATTTTTTCAGTGGTGACACTTCCCACTGACCCTGACTCCCCTTCTCCCTTGGACCCACGAGAGCGATCCTCGATCACCATCTTGCCTCCCCGCTGTCAGTCGGCCATCTGTGACACCTCCCCCCCCCCCCAACACCCAACCCCAGACACCATTCACCCCCAGACCCCCATGACCCCACCATCGTCCCCCAACCCCCATGAGACATGTACCCTAGCTCGCCTCCCTGCCACATGCGAATTTTATTTTGGTTAGTGTTTCCATTTCATTAAATTTAATTAACAAGATTTATATGTTCTTGGATTTCTAAATTAATTTCCAATCCAGATAATGAGGGTGTCGGTTATCTATGTTTGGTTTATAATGGTTATTATAAATTAACATGGTTTGTATGCAGCATAATGGTTTTAATTTCATGTTTAAATGAAATTTTTATGTAAATTTTTATTTTATACATTTTACCTTTTTGATAAAATTAAAATAATGGTTTTATATAAGAAAAACACATGGTCATTTTATATTAAAAAAAATTGGTTTTTCAAAGTGGGTTACTGTTTGGGGGTTAAATGGTTTCCATGTTTCAAAGGGACACATTGATTTATGAAATGGAATTGTGTTTCATTTGGGTTATGTTGGTTGTATTTTGAGAATGATTATGATTTACCTTATATTGGTGTTTGGATTCATAAACATTTTAAAAAGGGATTTACAATGGTATATGTTATATGTGATAATTGAAAGTCTTGGATGACACTTTGTGATGTGATATATGAGTTGATTGGTTCGTTTTCCCTTGTTGAGGCCCTTTTCATTTATTTATGATGTCATGTGTACCCATGTGATGTTTTTTGGTTATGTGATTCATGAATTTCTTATGGGTGGGGGTTCATTATAAGATAAATGTGGGATGTGGGAAGGATTTCATTATGATGTTAGCCTTTGGATATTAGTATTTTCATTGTATGACATTCACTTTAAAAGTGTATCATCTCCTTTAGTTATTTTATATGGAACCCTAGGATACTAAGTGGGAAGTCATGGGATGTTTCAAAGCACATTGAGATTACACACTTTCTAGTTACCACTTGTTGTACAAAATAATGAGTTAGTTGGGTGTCATGGATGAGATTGGGTTTGGAGTGATTTTTTGATGGAGATGTGATTGTTAACCTAAAAGAATTAGGTCCACATTTTCATGTATTATAATTGTTCCATTAGTTCCTAATATGTTCCTCATGATATTTATCATGTGTTATGCCTTTAATTATTTATTATCTTGTGTATTTTGTTTTTACTTGGATGTAATTTCATTAAAGAAATGATCCTCCAATGATTTTTTACTGAAATTGATTTGTGTTGATCCACTTGATTATTTCCATACTTTATGACTTTCTATAAGGAATTTTTCTTCATAGTTATCCTTGTTTCCTTACTTACTTTGAGTTTGTTTTCTTAAAGCATTCATGTTAGGGGTATTTCTTTAAATATTTGAGTCATTATTAGAAATTCCATTGATATGTTTTTAAACCATGTAAGGGTTTTTTATAAAAGGGTTGATGTTTTAAGGATAGGTGAATGAGTTTTGAATTGGAGTTGTTTCAGGAAAAACATATTTATACCATGTTTTATAAAGGTTGTGCACTGATAAAGTGCATTTTTTATATTTTATTTATTTATATATCATGTTAATATGAATAAATATATTTTCCTATATTATTCTCACACTGGAAATTATAGTTCCTATTATAAAAGAAATAAAATTCAATGAATTATGATGGTTATAATTAATACCTTTTCTTGAAATTTGATTCAGTATACTCTCATTAATTGTAGAAGATAATACTTCCAATTAAACTAACTGCTATATCATAATTACCAACTAGTAAATATCCCAATGCTCTGCACGTTGACTTCTAATATAATGCTTCATCTAAACTCTTATCTTTTTTACTAATACTGAACTTTCTCAAATATATCTGAAAATACTCATTATCTTCATAAAATGTATATAGCCTAAGAATATACTCACAAACTTCTTGTTTCTTCAAGTGATTTTGTAATCACATGTGTATAAGCGTACACATGCATGCACATAAGTACTTTGGTTTTCTAGTGGATGATTTACCATATGTATTTATATAGTAAGACCTTATATAACATATTTATATATTTTTTGAATTAGTATATATCAATCTCTTTCCCTATTTAGTAGTAACTATGTCTTTTAATATTTTTTATTATTGTGTAGGCACATTTTGATATACATGGATAAAATCTAGATCACATTACCAAGGAACACACCCCAGTATGTTAAGGGTTTGAAAGAGTTTTTAGATTTTGCAATTTCCAATCAATTTGTTGAAGGGTGAATAAGATGTCCATGTCCTAAATGTAAATTTAGAATATGGTTGAAGAGAGATAATGTTTATGAAAATTTAATAATGAATCAATTCCCTGATCAGTATTTGTGTTTGATTTGGCATGGATAATTGAACGTTATAAGAAATATGAGCACTGCTTTTAATCCATAGAATGATCTCCCATCTTCGTCGACAATAGAAAATGAAATTCAAAACCTCATAACTGATGCATTCGGAATTTCAAGACAATACTATCGACATCAATACATAATAGAACAACCAGATGAGGGTGTTATAAATTGCAACGTGACAAGGGATGTTTTTGAGACTGTAACACAAAAAGATCAAGATTGTAGAATATCATTGGATCCTCCTCTTGATTATGTGGAGAAAAATGTAAGAGAAGACTTCACTGAAGAAAATATGTTTCATGATTTAGTTGACGATGGTAATCAAGAAATGTATAGTGGATGTTTGAAATATTAAAAGATTTTTTTCTGCTAAAGTTTTACGATATCAAATGTCTATATGGAATTACAAATAAGGTAATGTCCATGATATTAGAATTGTTGAGTGATGCATTTCATGAAGAAAAAATCCTTGAGTCTTTTTATGAAATGAAAAAATTTGTTAACAGGACTGGTCTGAATTATACAAAAATAAATTTGTGTCCCAATGATTGTATGCTTTATTGGCGATAGGCTTCAAGTAGACAAAATTGCAAAAAATGTACTTCCTCTAGATTGAAGTCAATGGGTGATATTTGAAGTATGAATCAACATAATTTCATGAAGAAGAAGAAGAAAGGGAAAAAACCTACAAAGGTTTTACGTTACTTTTCTTTAAAGCCTTGATTGTGAAGATTATTCATGTCATCAAAAACTACCGATCACATGAAGTGGAATTATGTTGATAATATAAATTATGGGTTAATGAGACATCCACGAGATTCACAATCATGGAAGACATTTGATTCATTACATCCATATTTCTCATCAGATCCTAGGAATGTTCGATTAGGTTTAGTTGTCGATGGATTCAAACCATTTGGGACTTTGAGTACCAGTCATTGCATCTGGACAGTTGTTTTGATCCCTTACAGTCTGCCTATGTGGATGTGTATGCAACAAACATCTATTATCATTTCTATTATTATTCATGGAAAACAATGACTGTAAATGATATTGATGTATATGTGCAGCCTTTGATTGAAGAATTACAAGAGTTATGGAGCAGCGGTGTTGATACATTTGAGGATTCTTGTAAAATAATTTTCAAAATGCTTACTGCTATAATGTGAATTATTAGTGACTTCCCTGGGCTTGGGAATTTATCTAGTTTGAACATTTATACGGGTTTGTCTTCTCCTTTTTGTAACATTAATTTTTAGCCCAAACAGCTACCTCACAGTAGAAAATGTTGTTTCTTATTCCATCAACGATTTCTCGATGCATCTCAAAGATTTCGGCTGAACAGATCAAAATTTAATAGTTTCATTGATCATAGACCACCTCAAATGTTGTTAATTGGTTCTGAAATATTGACGCAAAATGCAAATGTTGAAATAGAATTTGGGAAGGTTCATCAATTGAATGATAGTGGGAAACAAGTTTGAATTTCATCGTCAAGTGAAATATGATTACAAAAATTCATGAAAAAAAGTATATTCATAAAACTTCTGTATTGGGAATTTAATTTGTTGCAACATAATCTTGATGTAATGAATATTGAGAAAAATGTCTGTGACAATTTGATTTTCACATTGCTTAATGAGAATAGAAAGTCTAAGGATCATCTCAATGCTTGAAAAGACTTACAAATAATGAACATAAAACCTGATCTCTGTCCAGATGAGAATGAAAATTATGCTCTGACAATTTTTTCAATGAATAATAAGGATAAAGATACATTCCTTCGATTTTTAAATAATTTGAAGGTATCTGATGGGTATTCAAGTAACATCTAGAGGTGTTTTGACTTGAATAATCGTATCTTACATGGATTGAAAAGTCACAATTCGTATATTTTGTTACAAGAGTTACTACCATTGGCATTGCGCACATTATTACCTAAAAAAGTTACTACTATTGTACTCCAATCCAGACCATTTTTCATACAACTATGTGAGAAATTGCTTCAACCATTTCATATTAACAACCTCTTTGAGAGGTTTTGTATTGAACCTTTGTGAAACAAAGATGATCTTTCATCCATTGTTTTTTACTGTCATGATGCATTTAAATATTCATTTTGTTGAGGATGTTAAATTAGGAGGCCTTGTTCATTATCAATGGACGTATCCAATTGAGAGGTAAATTATTTATATGTTTTTCAGTTATGTAAACAATTATTGGCACTTAATTAATGCTTATTTATGTTAACTTTATTTTATAGATATCTTTGACATTTTAAATCATACATGAGAAATAAAACTCAACTAGAATGCTCTTTTGTTGAAGGCTATTTGGATGAGGAGTGTCTTACATTCTATTATAGATACTTGGATGATATTGAGACAAGATTTAATCAAGTTGGATGTGTTTACGAGATGTCGACTCAATCTCAAATACATCAGGAATCAAAAATATTTCATGTAATTAGCCAATCAGTTGGGAGGACCTCAAATGAGACACTGATAGAATTGGAATTATTGGAGGCACATAGATATGTACAGTTGAATAGTGAAATTGCAGATCCATTTATTGAAGATTTGAGGATACAAACAAAGAGATGAATTAGAGGTCGAGCACAAAATGAGAAAGATATAATGAAATCTATTATTAAAGATCTTGTAGAATGGTTTGCACGACGTGTAAGTTCGTTAATATTGGAATAAATATGAATATTAGTTTGACACATATATTTTGTAAATATAATAAAGTATATTTCTTTTTTTAGATCAGGAATACTGATATTGAAGTAGATTTGATAGAATATTTGGTGTTTCTTACTCGAGGTCCTCTAACATAAGATGGAAAGTTTGAAGCTTACAACGTGAATGGATTTAGATTTCATACAGTCGATTGAGAAAGAGGTTTGAAAACATAGAATAGTGGTATATTTACATTTGATGAAGTGGGATACTATGGAATGATGACTGATATTATTTAATTAAACTACAATATGAATTTTTTTAGTTGTATTATTCAAATGAAATTGTGTCGATATTATCAGAGGTGTTAAAAGAGATTCCTTGCAATTTACTTCTGTGAACTTCTCTCGCTTGATGGATGTTGGTGATCATGAACTGCATGATCCATATATCTTATCAACACAATAAAAAATGATATATTATGTGAATAATTTTCTGGATTAATGGTGGAGTGTAGTTGCTCACATAATAAAAAGATATTTGTATCATATGGGTGATTAAGTGGAAGATTTTACCTCTCAAATTGAATCTCATCAACAACAAGAAGCAGAATTATTTGTCCATCATGATATTGAAAATATTAGTCTAGCAAGGATTACTAAAGTGGATTATGTAATGGAAGAGGAAACTAACATGACTAAATGGGAAAATTATTATACGTACAGTTATTTATTCATTCAGGAACCACTTATTTCATTTGTGCAATCATTCATTATCATTGTTATTTATATTTTGTTTGTCTGTACTGGGCATCTGTTATAATTTTTAAATTTTTTCCGGAATATTTTTTTTGAAATATATATTCTAATATTAATATTATTTTATTAAATTACATGAATTCCAAGGAGGAATCAATACATTGTTTCATCCACTTCTATGACAGATGATGATCCATCTGTCTCCCCCCCCTATGACATCTAGGCCACCAGTTTCCCGCCCCCTGCACCATCTACCCCTACACCATATCTCACACCCTCTATGAGCATCCCTTTAGAAGCTGAGCCATCCACTCCTCTTTCAGCTGCCTCAGTAGTGGGGCGGTGGCACGCCACTTCAAGTTCATCACGGGTGTACTGTAGGGTCACTATTATAGGTACAAATTTTAATATAAATAAATTTATTGCAATTTTCATATAATAATTGTTTTTTCTTTAAAGATGAAAAAATTGAAACTATGGAGAAATTTATAAAAAGTTCTGATGTGTGTAATATTAATGGAGAGAAGATTGTTGTCCAATTTGATTTGTGTAGGGTCCCTACGGATGGCGTCTTGGGATTTCATGGACAAATTCTAGGCCAGCTGGCAGCGGAGCCCATTTCCCTTCCTATTTCTTATTATAATTGGATACATAAGCCTCTAAGTTGTAAAAATGATGTTTTTGATACTAAAATAATAGTAATTTTAATACATCATGGTGTAATTGAATTTCATGTTATTAATATGTTCAAAATGAATTTTGATATACATTCGTTTTTTCACATTACGGTTGCTAATGTGATAGCAAGAAAGTGGATGTTGAAAAATATTGGTAATAAATGGAATAACATCAAATAGATATTTTGGAGCAATGTTAATGATACTTCATTGACCAGCCAACAATTTTATGAGAAGCTACCCAATGGGTACCCAAAGAATAGTGGAAAGTTTTTGTTGACAGACATCGTAATGAGAAGAAGATGGAATTTAAATATATATTATTATATTAACCTCATTTTTCATTTTTACTTTTATATGAAGAGGTGATGACATTTAATACATTACTATTAAATTTCATTTTATTTATTTCAGGATCTCTCAAGAAATTATGTATCAAGTCGGGCTAAGCAAGTCATCCCTCACGTTGTGGGGTCAAAAAGCTTTTCTAAAATCCTATGGACTCTGGAAATATTTTCACTAGTTTGAATATTTATAACCCATTATTATCTATTTAATATATTAAAATGTTGATTTATCTTTTTTTAATGCAGTCACAGAGTTTTGGGAATAAAACATCTCAAACTGAAGTATGGTTAGATGTTCCCAAAAATATGATGGATGTTTTTTTAATGAGCATACCAAAGAAGTTGAGGTGTGAACTCATTTTTTCATTATAATAACTTATTATCATTTTTAACTATGATAATATATAGTGATTTTTGATTTATAGGTAATAATTAAATAAATATGGGATGTCTATCGTGTACAGTCCTACTCAGTCTCCCAGGATTACCTAGTAGCTAAAGTCCGTGGGAAGGAGCATCCCGGAAGAGTGTGCGGGATGGGTTTGGGATCCGTACCATCTGAGGTATTTGGCAGGTCATCAGATATTATAGTTGTATCTACATCGGGTTGTAGTTAGTCTATACCTGGAGATTCTTAGAGAGAGATTGTTTCTCTACGAAACAGAGTTCCACACCAGGGGGCTCAATTATCCGCTTTGCAAAAAGCATTGAAAAATATTTGTCAGCATATGAGCAGATATCCCCCAGTGGTATTTCATCGACTGGTGGTGAGTATATAAATCACAAAATTTTTAAATCTTTTAGTTTCCAAAATTTTATTGGTTTTATGTTTAAATATATATATGCAGCACTATTTTATTTTCAATATAATGTTCTTACATGTGGTAGCAGGAAGCAGAGATGGTGGTGGAGAGGGTGATGATATCTGTTCATCATCAGACAATGATTAGTAGTATTGTTGATATGTGGAAAAATATTGGAACAATAGGTTAGTATATGTATAATGTGTGGCACATAGCTACCTCCAAACATTTTCATGGCCTAACATTTTCTTGATTTCTCATGTTTCCCTTTATGTATTTTATTGATTTCTGATGTTTCTTTTATGTCTTGATTTCTCAAGTGTGGTATGCACCACATATATCGACTCTTTATTGTGATGATTCATTTTTTATGATTCATTTTTCCTAAATTTGTTTTTTCATTATAATAACTTATCCAACATTTTCTATCTCAATACATTTACCACTACATTTCCATTTCTAAGAAGTTCTTATTAATTATGCTTTTATATCAATCCCTAGGGATGAGAATGTGGGTCTCACTAACATGTTTAAGATAGATCACCCTTTTGTGTTTAATAATCCTAGTATCCAAAATTTCAAAAAAAAATATTTGGAATCCATAGATACTGATACAAGATTAGTAGAAATTTTGCTACACTGTCTGAAATTGGGTTATCCAACCATTTCCAAAGTGGCCTCCAAGAACTGTTAGGTAGTGTGAATGACAGTGTCCATTATCTTAGTAGGCATGAAATGTGGATGGGAAACTACTAGTATATTCTCTAGAACCCCCTTCCTTAAACAAACGTTAAATAGAATACATGATCAGTTACTTACTATTCATAACATCAACTACCTATCACAAATAATTTATTATGAGCATCCATATTCCTTGAGAGAATATATCAACTCCATTTAAGAGACACTCTCCCCTTTAATGGAATGTTCCTGATCACTTATATTATATTCCGTGCATCAAAATAACTCAGATTCATAATGGGAGTAACAATATATTAGGAGCCAGATTCCATTTCTTCTAAGGAAACCACACTAAAGACTCCTTTTCCAAATAAATGACACGAGTGAAACAAATATGATACTTGAACCTGATCCATCACTCTTGAAAAATTAGGAACCCTTATCCATGGGAGAGATGATTTTACCGTTTTTCAATCTTTAGTGTCATGTATAGTAATTCCACATGGAATAACCCAAGAGAGAGATGATTTTACCTAATTCATTTGTTATGTTTCATTTATAATAATTCCACACGGAACACCAACATAAATTAATCCCATAAAAATATTACCACATCATTATTCCCATGATAAAGGGTCTACCAACAACATACTACACCCCACATATTTTGAGTAACTAAGGTATAAATAAATAACCACCCAATCATGTTCTAAAAGGACAGTAGGAGGGTTTAAATTTATCGACACATAGATGGAATAGAAATATAAAAAGTTACTATATATATAGTAGTAATATATATAGTTTATATATATTTCATCCACCTATATTTCCAAGGTATGTGAAGATGTATGTATCCATATACTTATAATTATACTGATGAATTGACCATGGCATAACTCAGACATCCCTAACCAGTTTAACGAGCCTATGTGTTCATGTAATTGGGTACATTACCTATATCCCAAAAGAGTGAGAGACTCCATGAAACAGCCCATTGGATGTTGAGTATGCCATCATGTCAAAATTCTCATCATGGAATGTGGTGAGTAAATCAGAATACTTATATAGTAACATTTTTGTGATACACCATGCTCAACACCTGATGCTAGGAATTGTGATATCTCCTTTCTCAACAATCTCATACCATCATACCACAACCTCTATAAAGGAATATATTGAATATAATTAGCAAGGGGAATTAACTCACATTCATCTCTTCTATCTACACCATATACATAATAAAGGAATAATAATTTGTGTCATAATAGATAAGTAATAACCTCTTATTCATGTATTTATCCATGTTCAATTCCCATTTCAAATATTAAAATTTGTATGAAGCATTTTATAAAGAATAAATCAAGAACATGACATTACAATTACTTGGGGTCGTTCTATTTAAAACAAATTAATTAATTTTATGAAAGGAAATCCGTCATTAATTATCCATGTCACATTATTAGTTACATTTAACTCATTGAATTCATTAAAACATGGGAAAACCATATATAATCTCAATGGAGTCAATTAGATGGTGACTTGCTAATCAACGAAATTTCCCACTTTAGAAATTTCAACTATTAGTGGTCCAAACACCTAAGGGATTTCTTGGGTTCTTTCAAATAATCATTTATAAAGGTATATTACATTCTTTAACAATTATAGAAGATATGTGGGAGTACTAACATTTGAAGAAAAACTTATTGTCCCATTTCACCTAGATCACCCAATGCGTGACCATATAAGTTGCACACAACATGTGAACATCCAATCAAGGATCAACTAGTACATATGACTCTGCAGTGGTCAATTTTAAATACATAAATCACTTAAATAGAGATTCTTGACCAAATATGGTGTGTGACATAGTGGCTTAATTATGAAACATCGAACCCCAAAGGGAAAAAAATGTGACTACCAACCTAAAGGTCATAAATGACACCTCTCCAAATTCAGCTTCATATTTCACGATTTTTGGGAGAAATATGAGAAATGGTTCAGTTCCATGATATTCTGGAAAATGTGCCCATGCCTATATGGCACAAATGATCCACTAAGAAACTAAAATAGGATTTATGATTGTAGTTTGCCTTACGTTTACCTATCCAATGCTTCCTTTAGATCTTGAATTGGGTGTCTAATGATACAGATATGGATGAACCTATGTTATAAAATTTTGAGTTATACAAGAGGTTAAAGAATTAAAAATAACTGGAAGATGAAATAGAAAAGGGGAAGTTGATTAAGAATAGGAGAGGCATAAACTTGTAAATTAACCACTACATTTTATTGTATACTAGGATTATGCCATGTGATATATTTATCTGCTTACCTATACTCACTGAACGATCCATTTGGTAGTTCTTAGTTAGTAATCTCTTTTTATATTGATAGTAGTATGTATTCTATTGGTGTTTTGGTATTCTCGGAATGGTTTTTTTCAGGGCACTTGTATAGGGGATCCTGAAATAGTGTTTTTTGTAAATCTTCTCTTTAGTGGCTGTTTTAACCACCACTACGGTCTTAAATTTTACAGTAGTTCTAACTGTTGCTACAGTGGCCCATCCTCCATGCTTTTTTCACAGTAGTTATATTGTTTTTTGTGGCGGTTTGTCCCGGCAGTCCATTACTTTTTTAGCATTAATTTTAACTGATGTTAAAAAAATAACCCCCTTCCTGGAAAAACTACCCTGAAAAACAATATAACCACCACGAAAATGTGCCAACGACCACGGTTCTGATAAATTTCCGCCAAACCTTTTTAACCACTGCAAATAGTTTCCTGACACTAAATTTAGTTTCTGTTTTCAGAAACTGCCACAGAAGCATATAGTGGCGGTTTAAACTGCCACCATATCCAAAAATAACTACCATGAAATTGCAATTTTTATATTGTGTGGTCCGTATAAATGTTTAAAACCTTCCAAACCATTTCAATTGAACTCAAATGTTAGATCCATTAATCCAAGTAGTTTACCAGTTATCTACATTCCGACCACATTGATTTTACAAGACAACTATTTCTTCTATATGAGGTTTCATACCAGCTGTATTTAGGGTTTGTAAGGAAACAGTGTGCCATATATAGTCACATACTAGCAACTTCATCTTCTGATAGGTTATTATTATACCATTGATCTCTTTCCAGCTTCTCAATGATATTCCAGACAATTATCTCATAGTCTAATTTTTCCTCCCCCTGTTTAGGTCTATCTTCCACTATTAATGATAGTGTTGGAGCAGTATTCTCTTAGTATTCATGGTTCCATTGTTTGATGTCCTCTTTAATAAAAGTTTTCTACAAGTGTTTTAAAAAATTTATTCAGTGAGTTGGTGTATATGAAAATGCATGTGATGTCGAAGAGGATATAAGTTTCTATTTGTAAATAATCTTGTGGGTAACAATCAATTAATGTATCACCCATCTGAAGATGTCTGGAGGTATAGTAGATGAAATGCGTTTTATCAATATCAATCAAAAGAAATTTCCAATGAAAATTGTCTATGTTGATGGGGATGAATACTTTTTCATTTGACAGTATTGCTTATTTAATGGGTTTCTCTACAAAACACTCCTTCAAATTACTATTTTTACAAGATATAATGCTCTGTAAAAATGAATACAGTTAGAAAAAATATTAGTTAATATATTTAAAACATCAAGAACATAGAAAATATTACACTCGCCATAGAAACACCTGTAATCATAATGGATTTATCATAAAAAATCCTAGTCATTTTCCCTATTCACAATTGTTTTTTATAAGATGATCATAGGAATCTATAATCTTACATCAATAAAAACGAATGGAGAATGTGAGAATAGTTGAATATTAGTTAATAGTAAGCCTAGTTCAATTAAACTCACATTTCTACTAGTCATACATTTGGTGAAAAGTTGGAAAATGTCATCTAATGAAACTGAATACAAGTTGTCATCATCCTCCCATACATATTGACTACATTATAATAAAATTAAATTATAAAAAACATATAATTTTTAGTGTAATTTAATTGAAATCCATTAAATTAAGGGAATACATACCATCCTAGTTCTATGTGTAGAATATTTCATAGCTGCTCATAGTCTTTTTTCAACAGACGTCTAATCTACCTGACCCTTTTAGGTATTCATGGAAGTCCTATAATTGGTTTTTTTGTTTTTGTTTTCATTGAATTACTTCCTACCTCAATGGTTTTTTCAAACATACTTGGTTGTTCAATAGATTTTTTTCCAACTGTTGTTATTATTCTTGTGTATCAGGTTTGATACTGAAAACCAAAATCCAATTTATTCTATTTTCTAGCTCTAAACTTCAGAACTCTAATCATTGATCGCATTTGGAGACTCCATTTTTATTTATATCTAGTTCGGTTTTTTTGATGTACAGGTGTGTTTTGATTAGAACCTTCTTTTAGATGATATGTAGGCTCCTCAATCCATGTATCCTTGGATCCTACATTCTAGTTTTCCTTCTATTATTCTACATTAGGGGGAGATGCAAGTTTCTCATGAGGATACTGCTGTATCCCATCTTCAATTTTACCCTATTTTGGGTTTCCTTTTTGATATAATGACTCTTTTCGGGACTACCTTCACTTCTTCTTTCCTTTATACCAGCATTTTGACTTACTAACAGCATTATTATTTTAATTTTTTCAGCCTGTTTTTTAACAATTTCATTGATTTTATATAGTTTTCTTTTTAAAAGCCATATTTTCTTATGCAAGAAATGTTATTTTATCATCCTATGGTTCCCCCTTTTCATGATATCTAATAGAAACTTCTATAATCATTGGGGGATCCTGAATTTCACCAACTTCTTTAATCACTGGTGGATCCTCCTCAATTTCTTCTATTATTTTCTATAATATTTATCTTTTTGACATGATCATGGTTTATAAAACCATTAAATTGAAACTCTAATTGGTACAGTTACCACTCTAGCTGGAACATGATTAATCTTTAGTTTCTTTAAAGCAGTCCTAAAATCTGAGAGGATGTACTCTGTGAATGGTGGATTGGTCACTTGTTCATTCCCTTTAACTATTCAACTTTTCTCAAAGTACCAATACTAAAACAACAATAATAATATGAAGATTATATTATAAAATTAATTGAAAATAAATATTAATCCATAACAATAATTAGATAAATTCCCATGTAATCCTCGCAAGGTGCATGTGAAATTCTTTAATTAATCTCACCAATTATTGGTGGACAGCATAAGGCCACCTTAGTGTTCTCATGTATCATTTAATATTCACATATTTGATAAAACCATAGCTCATGTAAGAAAATACAGTAGGGAAAAAATAGTCACACATGTGTATAAACACAGTACTGCGGTTGTGTTCGGAATATTGGGTTCTTTATCTCCCTTTACTGTTTCCGAAAGGGCAGAATTTATTGCCTTATGTGTCAATAACAACCCACCAGTTTGTAATATCCATACATATAATGATTCCTTCATTTGTTTTACGTGGTAGGAATCCTCTATTCCTTTTTGACCATCAGTTATTTCATAGATCCTTTGGAAATTATATTTAAAGAAACGCCTTCCCCATCCACTGAATCGGAATGCACTTGTTGATGGATTGTAGTTGTCTAATTCATACATAAAATAATTATCATATTTTTTACTATATTATGCTGATATTGTATTGAATATGAATTCTTTAAACATATTCAATAATGGAGTGGTTCTAAAATCATTTCTATGACCATTATTCAGTTGATCTTTGATTTCTTGTAAAATTATTTGTAAGGAGGTCAAATTAGACCTAAAATGACACTTGAAAATTTAATGTAAAACCTTTACATGGAATCAAAAAACATACTGAAAGAAAAAATAATAATAGAATAATTCCACACCAAATCTTATAAAAATTTCACTACACTGTAGAAATTAAGGAATTATTGGGGTCATCCAAAAAATTACCATATAGAAGGTATAAAAAGTTTATGTTCTAGTGGGAATTCTAGTGGAACATCAAATAGAACTTACACTGAATGTTCCACAATAAAAAAAATATATATTTATAAAAATAATATTATTGTTAAATATAATTAAATGAAATAAGGATTCAAATTGTTACACATAATTTATTAAAATTGATTAAATTTACCATTTGAAATTGAATAAACATGGTTAAATTCAATTAATCTTGTAATACCCATTGGATTTTCTAGTAGGAATTCCTGTGGAAGGTCTACTGTATCTTCTAGTGGGACTTCCAATAGATGTTTTAGTAGAGCTTCTAGTGTATGTTCCCATTGGACTTCCACTGGAAGTCCCTGTGGCAGTTCTAGTGGAAGCTCTAGTGAGAGTTCCCCATAGGAGTTCTAGTGGAGCTACCATTGGAAATTACACTCTACAATAAAAAATTATATTCCTAAAACTAATACAATTGTTAAATATAATTAAAATAAATACTCACTGTAATTGCTACAAATATTTATTATAAAAATGATTGAAATTATCATTCGGAATTGTCTATGTAATTTTATATTTAATGAATTTTCCAAAACCCCATTATATGTTCTAGTGGGAGTTCCACTAGGAGTTCCACTGGAAGTTCTAGTGGCAGTTCCTGTGGAACTTCCACAGGAACTTCCACACTACAACAAAAATTTATATTGCTAAAACTAATATTACTATTAAATATAATTAAAAGAAATAATCATTTCTATTTTTACACATATTTACTATAAAAATGATTTAATTTTTAATTTGAAAAGGTGTAATCACAATTATATTTAATTAATTTTTCAATACCCAATAGAAGTTTCAGTGGGAGTTCCAGTCGCACTGCCACTGGAACTTCCACACCAGTATAAAAAATTTATATTTCTTAAAATAATATTATAGGTAAATATGATTAAAAGAGATAATCGTTGCAATTTTTAGATATATTTATTATAAAAATGATTGAATTTAGAATTTGGAAAAGTATAAGTACTTTTATATTGATTTAATTTTCCGAAATCCAATGGATGTTCTAGTGGGAGATCCACTAAGAGTTTTAGTGTAAATTCTAATAGAACTGCCCCAATAACTTCAACACTACACTAAAAAACTTTATTTTTAAATCATATATTATTGTTAAATATAATTAAAATATGTAATCATCACCATTGTTACACATATTTATTATATAAGTGATTGAATTTAGAATTCAACATTGTATAAGAACTTTTATATTGAATTAATTTTCCCAATCCATGTGAAAGATCTAGTGGGAGTTCTACTGGGAGATCTACTCGGAGTTCCATTGGGATTTCCACTGAGAGTTCTAGTAAAAGTTCCATGAGAATATCCTCTAGAACTTCCAGTGGAATTCCCAGTGGAACTTCAACAATATAAAATGATTTAATTTCGCATTTCAAATTATATAAACAATTGTATATTTAATTTATCTTCTACCTAGTATAATTTTCAATGGGAGTTCCACTGAAAAATATGGAGGATGTTCCACTAAAGCTTCTGGTAGAAGTTTCAGTGGAACTTTTGCACTATAGGTTTGAAATATTGAATTCCTATAGAACTTTGACTAGAACATCAACGGGGGAATAATGCTTCTATTGAACAAAAAAGTGCAATCCACTAGAAGTTCCAATGTAGGTTCCAATAAAAGTTCCCTGAAGTTCCACTAGAACATCTAGTGGAACAACCGTTCCATTGAAAGTTGTAACTGTAGTTCGAATGTATCTTCTAGGAATATCCATTGGAAAGTGGATGTTCCGGTTCATGTTAAAGTGGAAACTGCAGTGTAAACCACCAGGGGATGTTCCATTAGAACCACAAATGAGGAACAATACACCAACAAAAATGGAATTCAAAATTGATCGATAGAGAAAATTTACAAAAAAACATCTCAGAAATAAAAAGTTCTAAATAAGAAATCATATCAACAAAAATGGAATAGATATTTTCAGGTACATATTTCATAAAAAATAACTATTTTACACCACCTTTGTCATAAATTACTTCTATTTTATACAAAAACGACTATCGAAGACTAACCCCCCCCCCCCAGAGTCAAGCAGTTCTTGGAAAAAAAACCTATGAATTTTTGTTAGATGAAACTAGAGAACAATGTAATAATTCCTTTTGGTGGATTCATCCTTGTCGCCGCACTCTTTGGATTCCCAATAGCTATTCCTAGAGTATCTCCATTTTATATTGCCACTAAATTTTCAGATATCATGTTTATTGTCATAGTTTCCACAGTCGAGGAAAATTCGATCCATCCCACACAAGATGAGGGAAAATTCATCTCCAAATTTTATTCAATATAATTACACTAATAGATGATCTAATGGCTATAAATAAAATAATACATGTTTTCTTATCTGATGGTTGAGGTGTATATTCCAGATAAAATGTTAATCGAAGACAATTATTTTCCGAAGAAGTTTTTTATGTTTGGGAGAATTTCATTAACTAAAATCATATAGTCATAATGAATTCATTTAATAAAAATATTATTTATTCTTTATTTGATAATACATTTGAAATATGTTATACTTTTTGAAGAATAGGTGTCAAATACTCTAATGTAAATTCTTTCAAAAAAAGGCTAAAAGTGGATATTATACCTTGTGAAACACACACACATACACGCAACATGTATGCATCATTCACATCATGTATAAAGTCGTGAAGAACAAGTATTGATGAAATTACAAGTCATTAAAAATAACGACAAGAATCTCTAGTACATTTTGTATACAATTCTATGGACACTTCCAATTTAATGTTATTTTTTTGAGAAGAAAAATGTCATAAGTTCCCATTACACATAATAGGATAAGTCGTATCTATGAATCCAATTGATTCGGGAATATATAGGTACCAGATAAAAAATACCCAAGTAAACCCATGGATTGAGATTACATGATGTGAGAAGTTTACACATCACGTAAATTTGCATCTATTTATTTCTAGAGCACGGATAGTCATGAAAAACACTATGGAAGAATCATTTTTTCTCTTTATCTATATTTTTTCTCCCTTTATTTCCTTTTCAAATAAAAATTAAATAATTACTTCTATCATTTTTATTAAATATGTGTTTAATTGATCTACCTAATTGTATTCTCCATCTCTTTCACCAGTATTTTCTATTCCATCATTCGTTTTTAATTTTATCTACTCAATAGTAGATACACAACCTGTTCATTCTTGTTTACTCTTTAAAGTAAGTGTTTGGATGATTTATTACTTTTTTGAGTCATAACTTCTTCATTCTTAAACCCTCGATTACAAATATTATTATTTAATTTATTTCTATACTCTTCCAATAAAGTTAACAATTGTTTCTTTGATTTTGATTAATACAGTCCTAAGCAGCCAAACTTCATCTGGTAAGGAAAAAGAGTACGGGTTTTTCAAAACATAATTATTCTCTAAAATGAAATTTGTTAACCCTAAGTAAAATAATTAGGTTATGAAATAAATTTTAATTCAATTATTTTAGGCAATCATGACCATGGAAAGATTAAATGAACAAACCTGAACTGGTTTCAGTTGAGTGGGCTATAACCCTTAGCCTGTGAAAATTTCTTCTATAGAAGTTGGGATTAACACATCAAGGTTGTTAGCTATATCTAGAACAAGGAATATTTTCATCTTGGATAAATATATTTGGTTTGAACATAATTAACTAATTCTATTTTCACCACTTCATAGACAAATCCCTAGGACTATCGCAAGTACGAACTGAGTTTATCTTTTTTAACTAAAACCCTAAAATTAACAGTAATCCATATTGTCTTTCTAAATATTAATGAAAACTAATTAGTGTTAATTGAATTAAAAACCCAAACTAATTCGTGACGACCCCTACAAAATGTGTTTGAATTCACTGGTTCCTTGTTTTTCACACTTTCCCTATGCATTCGAACTGTCATTGCCACTCTACTATTCCCTCACAACAGGTGTAGTTCGGAGTAAAACTAAAATTTAATCTAATAATTATCCTCTCAAATTAAATGACATGTATAGGCACATGTGAAAAATAAAATTCTCCCTTTGACAACCCAATAATTCCATAAATAATCCCATCTCTCTAATAATAGATATATCGTAATACCTCTTCATTTTCATTATAAACACCTCTTAAGAGAACTGTGTGTCACCTATTAAAATTATATCATTTATATATATAATAACAAATAATATAATCATGTGTATCCCCACAATATATATGTTTCCATCAACATACCCTTTATTAATATTTTTCTTCTTTGAGGAACTATAGAACCAATAATACTAGGATGTAGGAGAACGTTTTAATCCATAAGTATCCTTATCCAACATCAAAGTCTTTATACCATCAATTTCGAGGATTAATCCTTTGATTTTCCTAATAAATTATACTTAATATCTTTATAGAATAAATATGACTTTATATCCATTTTATAACATTTGTATTTATTGTTTGATAATATATCCAAGAACACTATGATAGAATCAAAATTTTAAATAGGTGAAAGTGTTTCATCAATATTATATCCTTCAACTTGGTAATATCCCTCTCAAACAAATATGGATTTCATCAAAAAATATACATTTTCCTTGATCATATTTCTAAAACATACATAGATCCAATTGTATTATTTCATTTAGGTCTCAGAACAAGATCCCAAAAATAATTCATTCAACTAGGCCCAACCCCCCATTTATAAAATATTTTTATTAGCTATATTCAACAGTATTAGTAATTGAATATAGATCAACATATGTTACAAAAAAAATTTATTATAAAGTAATATCCTTATTCTTTTCTAGACTGGGGAATTCAAATATCCAATGTTGTTTTCGTCTCTAAATTTCCTTTAGACCGATTTATATTTTTATTTTCATTTCTAGAAACATATTTATCATCATCGGCCAATTATTAATTAATATCGACATTGTTTGATTCTTTTTTTGGTATCCTCTTATATCACTATTTCTAAAATCTACATGTTATACTCATCATAATTTTCAGTAATCTTATTATTAAACTCACTCTAATTGAGTTTATTTTCAATTATATAAATTTAATTAAATTTTCCCATCTTATATATTTTCTTATAACTATATTTTTAGCCTCATCCATTAGATAATTTACCCATAAAAATTCTTTCTTCATATCTTAAAAACAAATTTCAGATTTGAATTGTCAATCATCATCAAACGTATATTTCCATGTTATATAATGATGTATTATTATTAAATAATGTCTCATAATTAATAATATTTGATCCATGTCTCATCAAGAATATATTTTGGATACGTTTAGTTGTTGAAATGTATTCCATCAAAAATAAATTTGATTATTTGAATATTTCCATCCTTGTTCATCTCATTTCAACTAGGAACATCTTCTTCCTCTCAGTAACTTTATTCTGTAATGGTGTATTAGGGATGATGTACTCATTTTTAATAACATTTTTATATAGGTAAGTTTCAGAATAACTACTAGTTTAATGTCTCCGATTATGATTTCTAATTTTTTGTTAAACACTCCAATCTTCTTCTTAAATTATATTTTTAAAAGAATCAACATCTACATAGCCTCAAATTTATTCTTCATAAACATCAAATTTTTTATCCTAGTGAAATCATCAATGAATGTAATTTCATATAGATCACCCTTAGGTGGATGATGTTTCTTTTTTTTAACTTAAATTGACCTATATTAATTTAATAAACCTAGTGGATTGTATCTCTACGATCTTATCACTTACTTTCACTATTTTTTCTTTTGTAACAAGTCTCACGAATAATATACCTTTTTTATTTTCAGTTTGGGAAGATCTCTCATAGTTTCTTATTTAAATACATTTTTCATAATTTTTTTTTCAATATTACCAAGACTTATATGCTAGTTATTTTCCTCATCTTCTGTACGGAAATAAAATGAATCTCATGTGTTACTAATTTGAGAGGGATTACCACTAGTTCTTCATCCCCTTTTCAAAAGTCTTCCGACCTGAAAATTTTTTATAATGAAATTATTTATTCTAAAAATTACTTCATTCCCATAATTACATAATTAGATAACACCAAAAATATTTTTCTATAGCCTATAAATAAATAAAACAACATCCATGAACATAAATTTCTTAGCTTCAAATTCAGATGGTATAACTCATTTTATTTTTAGTGTGCTATCATCCCCAAAATCACCTAATCCTTCAACAAGAAATTTAATATTTTCAATATATTTTTATCTCTAGTCCTATTATAATATTAACTATTATCATGTATTTGTTGATTTATCATTTCTCATGATTTAAGAGTAAACTCTATATGAATTGATATCTCTATCTTTCATTTTCTCTAAAATTTATCAACTCTGACCACTTGAGGTTTTTATGCTAGAAAAGTAAGCATATATTTTGAAAAAAATGAGCATTATAGTAACTTATTTCCAAAAAATCTACCAAAACATCAAATTAATTTTAATTATTCATATTTTTTATTTCTTTCTCATTGACTGTACTTACTTCATATAAAGGATCATTTTACTAGTGTATCTCCCCCTAAATTCCATACTTCTTTAGCACCAAGGAAAAATAATTTACTAGTATACATAGGATTTATACCCATATGTTTTTTAAAACTATAAATTTATTTTAAATATCAATCATCAATAATAATATGAATTTTATTAATGAAAAGTTTATTTATTTTCAGATTATTTTTAAATTCATTGACTATATCTTTGGGAAGAATTCCTTAAACTCTTATCAATACATAAGTTTATATTTCCTGATTCTTATCAGCCTAAAAATTTATAATGATTAATTTATAAACTATACTATTAGATAAAATAGATATAATAATGTTGATATTTATAAGATAATACTTTACCTATTTTATTTTTCTAACATCCTTAGGAGGTTGAGATAAATTAGCCTATACTTAAACCTATTTTTAATAGTAATATCTCATCTTATTTAGGTGTTTTTAAAAATAGAACACCTTAATTATACCTTATCTAGTACCCCTTATTTTTCAACATATTTTCTATAAATATATTTTAACATTTTGTCTTGTTTTATAATTTTCAACTTCAGAAGGTTGAGTTATTCAATTTAATCAGTTCTCTTTTTAAATAACCCATCTTCAATTTAATTATTATGTTTAGCCAAATTTTTTACCCTAGATCCTTTCAATATCATGGTGTTTTTTATTAAGAAGACCCTCGATTTCATCACTTAATATATATTAAATATATATTTATTCATCCACCTCATCAAATTGCAAAGATCTTTTAAATTTTTTAACATGTTCACTGAATGTTTGGTGTTTTTTTGTCACCACATATTCTAATTCACTTCCCTTTAAATAGCTTTCATCTTCATCATTATTTATCATAATTCATCTTCTTATTCTTGAATAATTATTCCCATAAATAACCTTATTAGCTTTATTCCATTTCTTTTTAGGAATATCATCTTCTTTTTCATCATCTAGAGTGTCTCTATTTCTACTTTGGATAGAAAACTAAAAAAAGGTATAATTATTATAAAATTATGTAATTTTATAATAAATCTACATTTTTATTTTATTCTTCAAATCCTAATTTTTTTTTGAGATTAAATAAATTATATTTCTATGCTCATAAACATGTTTCTCATCCTTTTTAGTGTCACAAATAATCTCTTCTTAATTTTCTTTTATTTTAATTTTATTTATGGATTATATTATCATCTCATTATCTTCATTTATATTATTTTTAAAAATTTGATAACATCCTACATCATAAGAAACAATAAATTTTGGAAACTCGTGAAGAGACAGCTCATTAAAGTATCAATCTTTTAAATTTTATGTTTTTCACATCAAACATATCATGTCAGTTTCTCATAACTTATAGAAAATGGTAAAATCCTCTAATGTGTCACCAAAAAAGAATTTATTTCAAAACATATCATTCATTATTGTGAAAATATGCATCAATAATTTCATCATAATTTATCTTTACATCTTCAAATCATAATATCTAAATTTCTATCATTTCATAATTTACATTAATATTTCCATCAAAAATATTTTCATGTTTGGGATAAACTTATTTGAAATTTTTGAGTCAAATGAACTTGGTATACACATTTTTATATAAGGGATTATAGATTTAATTAATTTCATTTCAATCAACTTGTTGATTTATTTTTCGATCTTTTGTTATATAACAGTCTTTTTGAACTAGATTAAAACCAAAAGTGTTAGGATTAAAAACATCTTGGAAAAGATAAAGGGGATATGAAATCGTCCTACTTTTTTATTGATGATAATTATTTGAATACAAATTATAATTCCACTTTTATCTATAGATTTATTATTCTTCATCTTTTCATAAACCAATATAAGGTCTTCCAAATAGAACCTATCTCTTATATCAAATGAAGTTCCCATATGTTCCAATTTCCAATAATGAGAAGGTATTTGAATTATTATTACCCACATTTACAATTTATTTTCAAATAATCCGTTATGGATTGTTAATTAAATATCCTTCTAATATTTAGAACTCTCACTCACCTATAAGAAAAAAACATACATGTACACAAGGAACACATTATTTTTAAATGGTCCACCCCCAATGTGGGTGAATACATCCTTATTGTGTTCAATTCAAGTCAAAGAAATAAATGTATGACTAATATCATTATGTTAGTAAAAATGAGGGTAGGAATTATTTTTAACTCTTTACTATTTCCAAACACTTATGTCTCTGAATAGATTCTTACACTATACCACTTCAACTTAGAATAGTGTCAAAATAAAAAATAAAAATATATTTTTGGAACACCACGATTATTTAAAATCCATAGAATAGTATTCTCTTCGGCCTTTAGAGTATCCAGAATGAATTTAAGATACCTTCTACTTCAAGAAGATCGATTTCAAGGTAGTTTAGTAAACAGAACAATATCATTGGTCTTTCTCTCTCGATATTTTCCTCTATTAAAATTCATCTTGGAATATTATAATTTTTGAAAATACGATCATAATTAGAAAATTTATTTCCCACATTTTGAATATAAAAAATCAATTGAAAATAGATACCATGTTCTCCATTTTTGAAATTGGTATAATATATTCTTGAAAAATAATTTAACTTGAGTCCTTATAAATGGAATCCATGTCTTCCTTTATAAATATATATAATTATCTATAATTATATTCTCAAATTTTCAATTTTAATTATCCACATGTCTCAACTTCTTCTGATTTAAATTATCTCTTGATTGTAGATTCTTTTCCTAGTATGCATGGTCAAATACTATTTTTTGTGAAAAGTGTTAGTTCATGGAATAATCAAACTCTTCAAATATTTGAATCATAATCATTAAAATTATTCAATTATTAATAATTAATATTTGATATATTTTGAATATTAAAAAACATATAACATCATCATATTTATTTATATGTATCAACTATGAAAACCAATTTTCACTTATGTTAACTTCTAAAAGATCTTAAACTTAAGTTGAATCCTCAATGTAGTATTTTATATCCTTATTTTATTCTTATTCATTCACATTTTAAATATTACTTTTGCTCTAGGAGATATTAATTAATTTAAAAGTACACTTACATATCTTTAGAGTTAATGTTACCTTTCACAGTGAAAACTCAATGTTATTCTTAAGTATTTTGATTCTATTATAAACTTGGTTTCTTTGATATATTATGAATTCAGTGGAAATTTTTTTCATCCCATGATATTACCTACCAAGTAAAATCTAGAGCTATTACTACATGTAGATATGTTAATCTTATGTATCTCCCTACATTTTAAAATTTCATTCTCAACGTAGAAACCCAAAATGTTTCTCCAACCTATTAAACACATCCTCAGTCATAAATATCCATATCAAATAAACTCCTAAACAATTTTAAAAACTAATAAAAATATGTTCACAAAAAATTAAAAAAATATATCTCTAATTATATTCATGATTTTAGAATATTATTTAAGGGTTGGATATTAATATTTCAATATATTTTAAGAACCAATAATTTAGAAGATGTATTGATGAATTTTATTGGGATTGAGAAGTTGATTCATTGTTTTGACAATGCTGGACTTTATTAATGAATGGACGATGAGGGTGGAATGTGGAAGTATATTTTTGGAGCCTAAAAGGGAACAAAGATGGTATTTCTTGACTCATTAGCTTGGAAAAAAATCCTTAAATAAAAAAGGCACATTGGGGAGTGATAAAATGGATAAAAACAAATTATTTATTTTTTATAAGATGATTATTTGAAAGAGATCAGTTTTTATAGATCAACATCTAAGTAAAATATTATTGTAATAGTAGAGAACAATCCATTGAATGATGTTTCACTATGTGTTGACGGGTCTTACTAAACATCATTCCAGAAACTATCATGGTTTGAACTCCCTTGGTGTGGCAGATTGGGGTTCCAGGGGAATTTCATAAACCCTAGACTAATTTATTTAGACACTATATTAGATCTAACCTACTATATTAGTGATTACTAGTGGCATAAGTAGTTAGTGTTGTAGTAAATTGCAATTTATCAACATGGGTACTATGAAAATGCATTCTTTAACAGCATGGGTACATAGCATCGTGGACTACTGTGTGGATATGAGTTCTATATAAACTCTTATTACTGTATCAATGGGTATATTTACGAGCCTATTTTCAATTTAGGGCTTGAAGAATAGTATGTATACCCCATAATTTTCTACTAAAATATAGAAATTATTCTCCCTCTATATGGATGTAGGGATTTTTTTACAAAAAAAAAATTATTAAATTATTATTCTTCTTCTTTCTATTTCATTTTCTATAAATTATTGTTACTATAGAATTTTTTTTATTGGTTCTCATAAAAATTTCATAAAAATGAGAAGGAGTGAAAGTGAAATCCAAACTCAAGTACCGAAGCATTGAAATTTGATTTATAAGGTGTTTTCATTATAAGTATTTTAGTGGAAACCTAATCACATACCATTTTTCAAATAAATTATTCCAAGAGACAATAAAAACATAAAGGTGCTATTTATCTTGGTATTATGCCAAGAGATTCACATAGAGAAGTATTCTTGGAGTAGGTGCATGTTTATACACCTATTTATTAGTAATTTTATTAATGTGTGGTGATGAGTGTTGTTACTACATAGATTTACTCTCTACCTTGTCTAATTAGTTTAAATCTATTCACATTGATACTAATATTAACTCAAACTCACTCATTAATTATAAGTAGCACACCAAAACCATTACATATCATTCATATTTCCCAAAACCTACTATATTGGTTTTTCTCAATTCTTTATATATAAGAGATATTTTTTCAACCATTGGCTCATCCCTATGGATATAAACTAGTTTCATACTAGAATTTATGATTCAATGACCAATTTAAATGCATTAATTACTATGCATCTTGTAATATGTGAATACTAAAATAAATAAAATTGGATATTTTTCTACAGATTGGAATGGAAGTGCATTTATTTTATATTCATCATACTTTAAAAACCAAAATAATAAAATTACATATCATAATAAAAATTCATAGTTCATATAATTTTTATACTCTTTTTTAATCGGTTACATTTTTAATTTTAGTACTTTTATAAGTGTACTAGAAATTTTTTTAGTTATGATATCATTTTATTACCCCCCCCCCTAAAATTGATATATTCTTTTATTATAATTTCAATATAAATAATTAAAATATTGAGGAGCATCCTATAATAAGAGTCCAACATGAGGATGTTGTTATATAAATACTAAATTCCTTGGTTCAATGTGAACAAGATCCACCAAAGTATAAAGATGTACATTTTAAAAAGGTTCTCATTAACCCATTCACATAATATTATCCCAAAATTCTTGGAACTATGAGTTAAAAAACAATATTTTTAAAAAACTTTGGTGTTTAATTGGGATGCTAACAGAGGATTATATAGGCATCATAAATCATTTTTAACCATTGTATATTATTTTCTTTTGAATTGGGTTTTCAAGGATTATCTATGGATGATATTTTTATCATATTTCAAAAAATGATATGGTTGGAGTTTTCACATAAAAAAGAAGATAATTCATTTAGAACATGGGATAGAATGTAAAAGTCTTTCATTAGTAGGATTTCTTATATAAAAAGGACAAGGTAATTAAGGACCATGATATTATTATTTTTTAGAAGGATAAACAAACATTCCATGAGGATATTGTTATATTAAAAGTCTATTATCAACATTTCACACATAATCAGTTTCTGGATTGAATGCTATGGAAAAAATCTTAGTTAATTCAACTACAAAAGTCCATTAAAGTGATTAAAAATTCAAGGATCTTAAACATATTTACAACATGATTTCAAAAAAAACTCACAAAAATTCTATTAGTTGTATGAGAGAAATAGGGAATGAAATTTATACCCCAAAATATGTGAACATGAATATTCCAAACCATTAATGTAATATGAAAGGTTATGAGTAAATGTATCAATTATCTAAGGAATAATACAATTATTGTGGTATGTTTGGTCATATTTACCAGGCAAGGATGAATGATTTAATTCAATTTACCAATTTAATATTCATAAGGATTAATCGGTAGGTTTAAGACACATAATGTGGAATTAAAAACCTAAATATGAAATTGGAATAGATAGAACAACATAATTCTATGAGAGATAATGGAATACTCCACATTGAAACTAAAATCAGACAAATATAAGGGTGAATGGATATAACTATACAAGGGATGAATTATTGTGAAATGTAAATATAAAGAGAGGATATATCAGAATGAAATGGATTAAAAAGAGTAAGTTACATGCCCAGTTAGACTGTTTTTTAATCTATAATGTAATGGAGAATTTTTGGAAAAATAATACATTATGTTAAATGAAATAAGCAAATTATTTAGGTCAGATTCATAATGTAAAATATGAAAAGGTTCAAAACACCTATTCCATTTCCATAGAGATATATAGAATTGGATAATCATTAGGATAATTATTTTAATATATATATATATATATAATTACCCAATGATAAATATAACCATTCATTTTGACTATATACAGAAAATAATTACTTCCTATACCAATTACATTAATAAAATCATTTTTAATAGGATTTTTCTTGAGAATCATGCCACTATTTTACTCACTAATGATTACAGTTTTTCAAAACAATAAAATATTTCTTAAACATTGAAAGGATTCTAAAGGATTAAAAATAATATATTATTTTGAGTGGATGAGATATTACATGTATATTATGGAGTTCAGAGAAATTATCAAACTTTTTCATTATAAAATAATCATGTAATTGGGAGTTAAATAGATAATAAATTCTCTTTAAAATTTACAATTAACTGATAGATCAGTAACCTACCCTATAAAATTCAGTGAAGTTGTTATGGTGAGTATTTGGAGGTTAATACATGTTTTTGATTTATTGGTGATGGATATGAATATTGATATATAGGTTCCTATCATTCTTGGATGACTATTTTTGGAATGAATAAAATATATGATATATGTACCTCATCGTAAACTCACTTTTGGTGCGGGAGAATACAACAAAGAGAAAAGGGTGTTTGAGGAAATAATGAAATCAATATTTATATAATGTTTTTTAAGATTTATATTATATATGATATTTTTATATGATTTTAGACTGAGCATGTGAATCCTAAACCATTTAAGTAATTATAGAATCAATATGAGGATATGTATATTAAATTAAAAAGATATAATGTGGATAACAATATTCATGTTGTATATTTCAAGTAAAAATGAAAATGATCAAGCCTTCTAGGACCATTAATTTATTTATTATCATGTGTTGAAGATGTTGAGATGATATTTAAAGATAGTTTGGAGGAAGTAAACTGATTTTCAAGTTACTCGGTTAAAAACCCCATTTTAAAATATGTGGCAGTGCTTTAGTATTGGTTTTTATGAATTTTTGTGGGGGTAGAGTGGCTATAATTGTATTGAGTTTTGATCTGGACATTTTAATTATCGATGGAATAACAGTAGATGTTTTACTGGTATTGGCTCCCAATGTGTCTTAGTGGAATACTTAAATAAAATATATAAGGAAAATATTCTTATTTTGAGAGGCATGTAGGTGCATTGTCATAGTCTTGTGATTTTTTTCAGTATGGTCATGTCTTGGGGTTCAAGATAAAATAGTGAGGGTGGCTCCCCTATGAAGTGTTGGTTCTTATATGGGAGTCCTAGAGAAGGTTGATACTAAGATTTTTAGATTCTCTATTTCATGATTATGGTCAAGTGATTTTTAAAGTGGTTGGAATGAAAATAGTTTTCTGTGGGATCATGCTATTTTAAATGAATGTTATTTCACATCCTTATTGAACCTTTCCAAAAATAGGTTTTTTTTATGTTCGCCATTCCCATTTAAGGGGTCAGTTAGATTTTTTTCAATGTTAATATTTATTTATCCTTTTTTAAAATTTATAATCTCTTCCTCGCGTCCTATATAAACATAGTCCCTCTCTTAGTTTTCTACAGGTGATACTTTATATATTTAATCTGTTCAATTAATTTTGTTGTTTCTAAATTGATTCTAGGATACCTTTCACTCCCGCATTCTCTATTTTCATCCATTATTTCGGTTATCCTTCTTAATTTGTGGTTATGATAATGGTTTCTTTCAGATTTAGGTTGTTTTTTATGAGGTTATGATAGAGGTTTTCTATTTTTAGGTCATGTGGTTATTCCCTTTAGGTTTGGTGGAATTTGATCTCCAATTATCTCTTATAATTCATATTAAATCATTAAATCTTAGATTTAGGTAACTGATTCATTATTTATATTTCATTATTTATATGTTATTTTAACATTATCATGACTTTTTTATGGATGAATTGTTTAAATTATCCAAATATAGATTATAAACTAGACTAAAGAAATTAATGGGGGAAGACATGTTTCAAATGTTCTTTATAATAGTCTAGGTTGTTTTTAATCTTTTATCATTCCTTATTAAAATGGGTTTTCATAAAACCTTATTTTTTATGAATCTTATTAATATTCATAATTGATAAATATTTTGAAGATGGTAAAAAAATTGGTGGTTGAAATTTTGTAATAATTTTTTTATTCTTGAATTATGGATTAAGAAGATAGTGTGGGATCATAATAGTGAGTCATAGTGTTTGATTATGGATTATTATGTCTTGTGTCAATTTTAAAGGAATATATAAGTGGTGATGTATCATTTTAATGGTTTTTTTCATGGTTTCTGTGAGAAAAGTGATGGATTATGTTCTGGCTTAGTTTGTGATATTATTGTGGTTTTTCATTGGGGATGTGTGGTGGTTCATATGGAATTGTGTGTGGTTGTGGTTGTTGTGTATTAGTAAATCAGTAACATGTTTAATGATGAAATTATGTTATAAAGTAATAATTAGATCGAAGAATAATGAGTTAATGGGTTGATATTGTGGTGTTAATATAAAATTAAGGTAATGGGTAAATGATAAATATTAAAGTACACTAGTAACATTAAAATGAGAGTGTTTATATGAAATGGAAATGGTTGGGGATAAAAGTGATATATCTAATGTAATATTTTTCTAATAATTAACCAATAATTAATTAATTTCATGATAAAATTATAAGTTATAATTATTGTCAGACTATTGTGATGTGACAATGTTGTTCATTTTTGTTGTATTTATTTGTGAAAGCTTTTTGTGTGGGAGGTGGACGGCTTATTGTGGTAGTAGAGAGTACTAGAAATAGATGCCAACCTATTTATATATTGATATGTAGGATGGGATTATATGTGATATGTATATTAATTGTATTTATTTTTGTATATCTTAATCACCGCTACTAATGTCAGTTATCTATAATAACTTTCATATGGTTTTGGGTTCTGGGGGTTTTCCCAAACATCCAAGTCATATAAGGAAAAAACAAATAATTTCCCCCTCTTACCCTCTCTCTCTTTTATATATTTTATATATTATAATTGAATAATATTTTAATTCATGAGTTATAGTATATTTTCGTTATAGTTCTTATTATATGTTGTAGTGATAGTGATGCGGTAGAGGTTGTGGTATATGTGTGGTAAGTGGAAGGAATTATGTTTATTTTAGTAAGGTTCATGTTTTCCTAATGTGATGGGATATATGTTTATGATTTAGATTTTTGTAAGTGATATAATTTTGTTGCGGAAAATTTTATGTGGTTGTGTATGTGTGGTTATGGTTAGGATGATGTTATGTAGTTGTTTCAATATGGAAGAGATGGGAGAACTAGGATAATACTAATACATTGAGATCATTCTCACTAGAGGAGTAACTTCTATCGGAGTTTAATTTATTAATTTATTTTTAAGACCTTATTTATGTAGGACATTTTCATGCACTATTTATTTGGATTATTTTTTATTAAATGTAGTTAATTTGTTGTTTTATTGTATCCTCTTGTGATTTACGAGGGTAATAACTACCATATATGTGATTAAATAAACTCAGGATTTTTTATAACATTATGAATTTTTTATATCTTATTAACTATTGTATTAGGGATTTAAAGGTCACTCTAATATTCACTGTTGGCCTAAGATGGGTTCTAGGAGGGTGGGATGTGATAGAATAGTTAAAGTGCATAAACTACTTAATGCATCATTGAATCCATCGGTGGAAGAAGAACCTACTCTACATTTGAAGGAATTTCCATAAACATTGAGGTAATTATTTTTAGGAAGATATGAGACACATTCCGTGATTATTTCATCATTTAATTATGATCACTAAGAGAATGACTTTTCAGAATTTCTTAGAACACACAAGAAATCCTTAAATATTTCAGACATTAAATGAATCAATCCATTTGTATGAATTCACATGATAATTATAAAATATGATGTTAAGATATTGGTCAAGAGTTAATAGAGGTTGAATCCCAATATCAGGTAATTGGTTAAGGTTGTTGTAATTATGTTATTGTATGCCAAAAATGTGTATCCCATTTCAAATAGTTCATCAATAATCCATATTCAAATGGTTCCCAAGAAGGGAGGAATCACAATTGTGACCAATAATAAGAATTATCTCATTCCCATCATAATTATAATAATATTAAGAGATTAAATATACTTTATAATGTTCAATTCATTAACAATAGATGACCATTTCCCACTACCCTTTATGTATAATTTATTTATAGGTTATCATAACCGGAGTTCTTTAATTTCATTGATGGGTACTAAAGTTGTAATAAAGTGTATATAGATCCAATGAAATAACAGAAGACAGTATTTACCAACTTATATAGTACCTTTATAATATTATAATACTATTTTTATATTTTTTATCATTTATAAATTTTTATATATTAATGGTAATAATCTTCTCAAGTTTAACTCATAAATGTATTGAAATATTTGTAGATGACTTTTTAGTTACTGAATTATCCATACAAGAATTTTTAGGGAAACTAAAAATGGTGTAAAGGAGTTTTGAGGATAATAGATTGATCATAAATGTGGAAACATACATTTTATAGTATAATAAAAGATTTTTCTTGGGATTAATATTTCTACAGAATGAGTTTTGGTTAATATATCTCTGTTGTATGTGATAACTATTCTTCAACCACCCACATAAATGAAAGAGTTATATAGTTTATTAGGACATGTTGAGTTTTATAGATGTTTTGTTAAATAATTTATTAATATTATCATACCCATGTTATCTTTTCTTTAAAAAGGGGACACATTTAGTTTTGATAAACAATATATGGAATCTTTTCAATATCTTAAGAAAAGTTTGATCATAACAACCACCATAAAATTACAAAATGAATTATAGTGGTAGTTCTCATCACATCATCACTATATTATATCATTCTATTTGAGGTAATGTATCATTCTAGTGATGGTACTATTGGTGTTATGATTTTACAAAGTAAAGAAATGAAGCAATATGGTATATACCTCTCAAGAAATCTATTAGGTGGATCCCAACTAAATTACTCTCATATTGAGAAGGAAATATTTTATTTGTTCTTTTTATGGAGAAATTTGGTTCATATTTAATTGTTTTAAAGGTTATATTCCTCACATGACAGACATTATTGAAGTAATTAATGATAAAGATGGATGAAAACCCCAGTCTCATTCTGTGTGTGTTACTTCTCCAATAGTTTGATTTTTATTTTAAGGACAATAAATGAGTTAATAAACTTATATAAAATATTTTTTCAAGGATTTAAAGAAGATAGTAAACTGAGGATGGATCAATTGAAACATTATTCGCTGGTGAGAATTGTTTTGTGAAAACACTTATATAGCCCAAGTATTAAGATTTGGTTAGTATGATGAGTGAAATAATTATTTTAAATTAATTTACATATAATTAAAATAGAAACATAGAAGATATGAAGCATTATATTTAGTAGGATCCATTTCTCATCAAAATGAAAGGAGGTAGAATAATTATGAAGTTTTTTTAAAAATAAAAATTAACTAATTTATTATTATTTTCCATATCATAACTATAGGTGGACATTATGGAACTGAAAAAGAAATAGAAAATTTTCTCCAATGTAGATTTTTCTTAACTACATTATTTAAGAATATAATATACTATGTGATTTTATGTTATATTTTTCTATTTCTAGGAATAATTGGTAGGAAATTGAATATTACTTAATATGGTTGTTTGAAATTTAATGTGTTTGATGTTTGGTGTATTTATTTCATGGGTCTATTACCTAAATCACAAGGGAATGTGTAATTTTTGGGGTTATTTGACTATGAATTATTGTTGGTTTAAGAAATTTCATTACCTAAAAAAAGGTAGATAGTGTGGTGAATTTTGTTAGGGGAAACATTTTAAACAGATTGGTTTTTTAAGATCCATTATTAGTCATAAAAGAGTAAACTTCCAAAACCATTTATTTATAGAACTGATAGTGAATTATGGTTATAAAAATATTATAGGAACCACATACTAATGTTCCAGTTGAGATATCTAATAATCAAAATAAAGTATTTTTTATAGAATGTTGAATGGTTCAAAGAGATATTATTTTGTAGTTAACATCATATACATTGCTTTTTCATTAATTCCATAGAGACACATGATATGATAAAACTTAATTAGAAAACAAAACATTGAATACATGGTACTCCCTTAATATTTTTTTATTTACCATATTCAAATAATTTATAAAACTCAATTTCATTGTCACTAACATTTTGAACAATATTTACCTAGATTGGATCAACTAAAAGTTTTATTGATCTATTAAAATCTTGGAGATTTTTTCCACAAAATAAAAATATTTCATTTAACATGTTTTCAACTGAATTCTCTTATGGTGGGTCACTTTATGTTTCGGTGATAGGATTTTCATTATTTTTATTTTCCAAAACATTTTATTCACCATGAAAAATACAACATAGATAGTGAGAAGAAAGCTATTTCGATATCATATTTTCATATACTTAATTTCTATTCAACCATCACCTAGATTTACAATCAATACATAGAAATATTATTCTACCATCCATCGATCGGTATTCAATTGCAGAATCTAAAAATCATTCTAAACCTTTGGTGTATTGAGGTGTGGTTAAAGGTAAATTAATACAACTTTTATGCATAGGTATTGTATTTTCACTCTTATCCCTATACATTAAGATAATAAATTCTTAACCAAAAATGTACAATAAATATTAAACATCACATAAATTATTAACTGAATATGGTAGTTCTTGATTCGATGTAACACAAATTCAATATAAAAATTATTTAATCAAAAATAAAAAACAACATAAATGAATAAATTTTACCCCTCGCAATTATATGGTTAGATATCATGGAATAAGTTACCTCAACCAAGAACATAGTTTTTCGTGATTTTGAGAATACTATTATTAGTATACAATAATACATCAACATAATTATTCAATTAAAATATCTATAATTTTTTTACTTTCCATATTATAAATTTAGAATTTATATTATAGAAAAATCATTCTCTCTACAGCTAGATATTTATTCGATAATTATCAAAATAAATATTTTTTTAATCTAGAAATAAGAACATAGAATTTTTATATCTAGAGAATGTGTTTCCATATGCAACACATCATTGCGTGCAATTAGGGTTTTACAATATTCAAATAATCAAATTAAAAAACTGTATTCAACTTATAGACAGTAGAAGATAAAGAAATATTCATGTAATATGAATCTATGTAGCATGTAATAATAATTATTCATCATAATCATGAGTAAGAGTATTGGTTATTTTATATATTTAATTAATGATGTCATTTAAAAAAAATATTGTTAAATTACATGCAACTTGTGTTCCTAAAATATAGGCTAAATGATCAGGTTTTTCGAACAAAAAACTAATTAAAAAACATCTCAAACCAATATTCTATCCAAGAAAACCCATAATGTCCCTTAAGATGGATTTAATAGGAAAATTATAATTTTTAGAATATTTAATTTTTTATTAAATTGGGAAGCGAAACAAACCTGAAATATTGGCCCACCTCTTGATGAAAATTTAAAAGCAAAAACACATAGACTATAGCCTAAAAACACAATGAGAACTTGTATCATGACACATGAAATAAATAATTAATTATAATAGTTTATAATTAATTAAAAAAAATTAAAAAAAATTAATACCAATGTAAAAGAACATTGTGGTGCATCCACTCTCCAAAACCTTAACCAAATACTGATGGATAGTCTGTAATGTAACTATGACATCATCCCGGGAAAATCACAAAATAACAACACTAAATTACACAGATATTTATATAATTTAATTAAAACTCTGATAAAAAATCAATAAATCATTAATTAAATAATTTTATGGGTTACAATCACTAGAAAAATGGGAAGAGAGGCCTTTGGGGGTCACCATTATAGAGATGTGGGGGGTTGTTGTGATATCCTCTTTAGGGTGCAGGGGGTTGGTGTCATGGGGATCGAAGGGGGTGGTAGGGATATCCATAGTCAAGAGAAAGGGGTTCAAGGTCACAAAATTCACCGGCATGTGGGTCGAGGTCATGATGGTCTCCACTAGAAGTTAGGGTCTAGGTCGAGCTCACTGCGGGGAGTGGGTAGGGTGGGTTATGGATAAAGGGGTCTGGGGATCTAAATTAGGGATTCTCAAAATATTTAGTGGAAGATTATATAATATTACTACTGAATTTTAAAATAAGAAATATATATGGGTGATTATATTAAAATGATTCTATATTATTAATTTTTTAATAAGATTTATTCCATAGTGGTTATTTGAACCACTCTTAATACTTGTTTTTTTAGTGATATGATATTCATCACCAAAACTGAAAGGGACACCCAAATCCTTCTCAACTCATTGCACAGAACATTCCCAACCCCATGATCTATCTCGTACTAAATCAGGAGATGTGGGAACATCCTCTATGATATTCGGGTGAAGCATTGGTTGCGTGAAGGGAATTAGGTGGTAAACTATATGTCTTCGATTTTGGTTCAAGACCCTATTACCTCATGCTTTTACAATTTAAATCAGCTTAAACCCTAGGTGTTTGACCTTGTTAGAGGGGATTACCTTGGCTTACATTATTTCCATCCACCCTAGACCCCCCCCTCATGTTCCATTTACTTCTTAAATAAATTAATGTGTGATTATGTCATAAATGTTCGTAAAAATTTGGCTAAATTAGATGTGGATAAATTAATAGGGTTATAAAAAAATATGGCTAACTAGCCTCATTTTTTGTATGTGGATAATCAGTCATGCTTATAAACATTATTAATTTCTCAAATGATATTTTTGGGTTTTTGAAATAATTTCTAAAACATGGGCCTAAAAACATTGATATATATATAATTCATTATATTTTTTACATGGAAACAAAATTATATAAATTTTTTAAGATCTTCAACCCACCCCCACCCCTTGAAAACCTGAACCCTATGAGGGTACCTATCCTACTAGAATCTCAGTCATCCTTTACCGCCCACCCAAGAATAAAGGAACCCTCCAATGAGTTCCCTAAATGCCTACACAAATGCCCATCCGCCACATCATCACATGTGGGACCCTCTATCCATCAATGAAAAAGGTGCTAGTGAATTCATAAGCCTTATCACCTACTTAAAATCCATTCATGATGGTGGTGTATGATCTTACATCTGTAGGGAGGAATGTGAATTCTTAAAGTAGAAATTTTGGGAGATTTATCTATAATGTGTGTGTGTGTGTGTGTGTGTGTAACATCCTGAATTGGGTGACACTAATTTGGTTCCCCGTGAAAATTCACTACATGATCATAGCTATACCACCTTATATTCTAAAACCTAGTGACTTGTAGTAAGGGTATAAAGGAACATTTGGTGTGAGTGTATCCTCTTTACATGAGTAAGTCACAACATGTAAAATAACAAATAATGGAAACAATATGAACAATCATCATGTGTCCCATACTGGTTCTCTAAAAATGGGTTCATACCATAACTGAAAAATAAATATGATATATCATGAAATATAGTTCTATGTGTAAATGAAAACCCAAAATGAATACACACTGAAGAATCCCCATGTTGGGTCATGAAAATAGGTCTATCCTCCTTATCCATGCACATACCCAACCCCAAAATCAACCCTCTAGTATTGTGCATTTTCCCATATCTTGGCCAGAAACCATGAAGTCTTCTGAGGTACCCAATGGTGAACTGGGTAGTGTTTGAGTAAAATTCAGTAGGACACCACTAATAGTGCCTAAAAATATCTAGTCTAATATAGTGTATGCATAAATACAATTTTCAGTGAAGCCACAAAATAAACTAGGTTCCATTATGTAATATTATTTAAATAAATCACTTTTATTATTAGTTCTTTGTTTTATTCATAATTATCAAAACTTCTTTGTCCCATGGTGGTCATATGAACCATCTGAAAAAGGGTCTTAGGTTGAAAAACAAGGATCCTTCATCCATGAATCCAACCAGGATTCGAAACGCCATGCCTGGCCATCCCAACCTTGATATGGAACTCTATGTCGATACCCTTAGTGTTAGGAGTGTTTGTCCTTCTTCTAAAAACTATTACACATCGGGGCTCGTTGATTATTAGTATGGAATTCTCAAGGGAGTGCTGCATCATTCCATTATCCCACCAACCAATAGTTTTAAATTTCATAGATCCATCATCATTAACCTTTTTAAAAAGTAAAGATATCATATGTTCACCATCACATTTTCAGGGTTGAGTCCATCCATCACATCAAATCCATTTCTACAACAAGACCATTTTACCATTATTCATAACACAATACCTTAACACCCTTAATTGGACAACAACATAGTTAATCCCACATTAACCATTTATTAACATTACTAATAATCTTTACATATTCCATTAAACACCATCATAATCAATTTGATATCATCACCCCCCCCCCAATTTTTCTTTTTTTAACCCATGTTGATGTGCTCAATGTTATGGAATACCAAAAGGGTGACCACAGGCTTTGCCTCGCAATAATAAATAAACCCAATATGATTTTTTAATGGTTATTAAATTCTATTCACGGTTTTATTTTACTATTATAGGACAAAGAATTAAATTCATTGAAAAATAGTTCATTTTCAAAACCACAAACACATGAAAAATGAATAAATACTATAAGAAACAAGATTATACCACCTTCCACAAGTTCATAGAAATCTCTTCTCTTAAACAGGGCTTGTGATTTATGTCTAAACACCCCTGAAGAAAAAAACTAAGAATTTTTTATAAAATAAAGGGTTTAGGTCTTCAGAAAGAGATAAATTATTCATCCCTAAATCATCCATAAAATATAACGAAGTAGTGTGTTATAATTTCTCAATGCTTTGATTCACAAAAAAATTACTCAAATGGCCATGTATTGTGAAGGATCATCCTTCAAGACAATAGGAGGAAGAGGTTCATCACCTAGTCTTCTGGTGGGTAAAATGTGGGAAGATTTATGTTAGAACACTAAAATCCTAATAAGAAAAAATTGGAAATTCCCCAATTATTAAATGGCGCATGGTTTTGTTGCACTGTTGGTAAAATCATGTGCCAACCATGAATCCCCCTATTTTAAAGAGCTTCTATGTCGCATAGTCTCCTGGGGGAACCCGCACAGTCTAAAAAATCATCTGGCACCCTTGAACCAACCTCTCCCTATTGGTATATCTTGACCACCCTATTATTTAAGGATTCATGCATGGTTTTCAAACTATGTGAGGGTTGTACACTTGGTTCTATTTAAGACACCACAGCCCTACTTAGTTAAGGAGCACAATGAAAATAATCATGCACCAATTGAGAAACCTACACTAGATGACCATTTCTTCCACTTTTACATTTTCTAAACCCCTATGACAGCCTCAAGATCCCACATACACTAGGGAAACATCTCATTAAACAAAAAAATTGTGTTCAATGAAAACATTAAATTATATTTACCACATTAGATGTTTGGGATCTTACAGCCTCCCCACATTATAATAGATCATCCATGAGATACTCTCCCAAGAATCACTAATCCTATAAGGTAAAAATATCATGCCACGGGGTCTACATATCTGCCTCCTTCTCCAAAGGTTTCTCATGAACCTTACAACACATCCGCAACACTCAGATCAATGGTATAATCCTACCCTATAAAAATTTATCATTATGATAAATGATTTGAACTTGATTCTCATTAAAGGGTAAATCATTCTCAAGCTCATGATCATTAACATCGATCACATAAAAGATCTGGGTGATACTAATGATGCTGAGGAAAAAGGAAATTACCATGAAAACAACTATACCACTGTGGAAGAGACAATCTGTAAATCACCAATCTATTTCTCTAAAAATATCAAACGGCCCCACATACTTGGGTTCCTGCTTACCCGATTTCCAAATCCCTTGGTTCCCCAAATATCGACAACACCTAATGGAACACATCATCACCCACTAAAAACTCCAGTGGGATATAACTTTGATCTGTATGTGAATTTTTTCTACTCTAAGCCATAGAAATATTTTTTTGAAATAAACTAAACATGTTTTGACATCACAGTGTCATATGAATAGTCGTCTAGTAATTGTTGTTATATATAAACTCAACGATATCAATGTTATTTTCCCAAGTTCCTCCAAAATCAAGGACAAGTACCCTTGTCATGTCCAATGTACTTGGATAGGGAACATTGATTGACCATCTGTCTTTGGGTGGAAAGTCATGATGGGAAACACTTGAGTACATATTTCCTTCCACATGCCATTCTATAAGAGAAAAATAAAATTTGGATCATGATCCAAAACTATAATTCTCGGATCCTCATGAAAACTCCCTATCTCACGAATATACAACTCTTCCAAATGATCAACCCTGAATGTTTCCTAGATTAGAAAGAAGTGGGAAAAATTTTCAATTCATCCACAATCACCCATGACATGTCATTATTTTGAGGTGTTCCTATAATTCTTAACATAAAATCTATGGTGACATTATCGCACATCCATTCTGAAATGGTAAATGGATGTAATAAACCAATCATCCTTTAAAACTCAGTATTCACCTACTAGTGGGTGTATGACCTTGTCACAAAACTAGTAACCTCTTTCTTTATCCTTGGATACTAATATAGTCTATGATATTCACAATACAATTTGGTCAAAGTAGGATGAAACTCCCACTTTGTGGCATGGAACTCATGAATCGTATCCTATCAAATACATGTAGAAACACCAACATAGACATAATCATAAAAAATATCATCATCATCAATAGTCAAGTAAAAATTCCACTCCCTACCGTCAAGGATTTCCCTCAACTCCAAACACCATGAATCCTTATATTGTCTCTCCTTGATCAGGCTCAAAATTGTAGAGTCGTTTGAAAAGTATTTGAGGATGATCTATCCCTGGCCCTCCTGAACCTCCATATTCATCTCAGCAAACAAGACCAGCATCTTCAACTCAAAACTAGTTTCTTCGATTTCTTGAGTCAATGTCTTCCATATCAAATAATTAGAAACACTATTTCCTTTTCTGGGTATATAGGCTAGCTCAAAATAGAATTACTACATTTACTAGCATATTTGTTTTGTTGGATATTTAAATCACACTAAGAAAAATATATATTGTAGAATTTTATGTTCTATATAAAAAATGAACCAATCACCCCACAAGCAATTCCATCAACAAATTTAATCATAATCCACAATATACAACTTTAGATCATGCGTATGGTAATTTTGTTCATGTGGTTTCAACTGTTGTTAACCAGATTCCATGACCTAATATCCCTACATCAACACTTCTTCATGTCTGATTTCTGATGCATCCCAAAAAAAGTTATATTCCACACATTGGTCAGATATGTTCAAGATCAATGTTGTGGTCAAGTGTTTCATTATCTCTAAAAATAATTATTACATTCTTACAACCATTGGAATCTTATATCCTTCTTGTTCATTCCCAAATGTGGTTCTACCAAAAGAGAAATGAATTTTATAAACAATTGGTAATAACCCACCAGACACAAAAAACTTTGGATATCACAAACATTCTTTGGATACTCCCAAGATACAACTACTTTCACATTCACTGGGTCAAAAACACTCTATAATCAGAGATGATGTGAACTAAGAAATTTATAATGTTGATCCATAAATGACACTTAGATATATTAGTGTATATCATGTTCTTTCTCAGTGTACATAGTATGATGTCTAGATGATTGGAATGATCATCAAGAGTCTGAGACTACATAAATATTTCACTAATGAAAACAACCATAAACTAATTGAAGTACATGTGGAAGATTCATTTCATTTATTCCATAAACATAGTATGAGAGTTCTTCAATCCAAACAAAATTGATATGAACTCATAGAAACCATATATGATCTTAAAATAATTTTATGGTATATATGAAGGTCACACTCTTAGTTGATATTTCCTCAAACTCAAATTGATCTTAGAGAACACACAAGCACCCTTTAGGTGACAAAAAATTCAAAAACACATGGAAGTGTATACCATTTCTTAACTTTCATAATATTTTTCTTCAAATAATCAATGAAAAAGAATAAAATTTTATAATCATTCTTTCCAAAAAAGACTTGAAGACCCCATAGTGATGTATGTGGAAGGATAAATCATTTAACCTATAATTCAACTAGTTATGTCTTATGTTTTTAAAGCTCTAGTTATACCATTATTTAAGGTGGAAAAAACTAGCTCAACTCTAGGAATTGACTCATTTTTGAAGTCAACATATCATTTTGGTGGAAGCCAAGAGAAGTAATCAAGAAAGACATCCTGAAACCAACCCACCATAAGAGGAAAGACATCCTTCTATAATCCCTCATCATATAGAATAATACATGCCACTAGGGTTGTGACCCACCTAACTATTGATGGAAAAGCCCGGCATGAACTACCTACATATCAAATTCCCCATAGTGAACATAACTGTCACCCTTAATATATGTGATCATTATCCATCAATGGTAATAGTCAATATGGACTTGATAAAACAGAAACCAATCTATATCCAATATTTTTTTGAAAACTAACATCTCAAACACACACACAAAATCCCAATTAAAGTGGTACTCACCAATCCAAAGAGCACACCCCCTATAAGGGAAGGTTTCCTCTGATTTTATCCCCAATAGTTTGATGATCACCATAATCCCACACAAGTTCTCTACTTATAGATTTAATCCACTAATAAAATGAGTAGTTATAAAAAAATTAACGGCTCTTGTGTTGAATAAATCACAAGAAATTGTAGAATATATAAGAATCAAACATTGAATTGTCAATTTTCTAGCCTCATCACCTCAGATTGTATGCATAACATCATGAAGATAAATTTACCCTCTACCATGAGCTATATTATGCGTTTCTAGTGTTTCACTACCCTAGAGATATAGATCATCTTCTCATAAAGTACTATATCCCTAGCCATGACTATTACTATTAGTGGAACTCTGACTATGTGATTGATATAGGGTAGCTGACCCCCTAATGGTGCTTCATAATTTCCAAGATCCTTCACCACTACTCATCTGTTGTAACTTCATATAGAACCTCTATATATTAATTATTCAACCGCATGCTACAAATTCAACTACTGTTCATAGACACTATCCTCGCATGTGGCCTAGTCGACCACACTAATATCAGATAACTGAACTACCTACCAAAGAGATATTTCCCCTTCCATGGATAATTTTTCCACCTCACCCAACTGAAATAACCAATGAACCACTATAATTTTCATTAATTTTACCTTCATAAATGTGATCTTGATCCACCACCTAAGAAAAATCATCAATTGAAATATATTTACCATTGACTTGATCTCACTTCTAATCCCATATTGAAATATATATTTGTTCCCACCTCATCTCTCGTAAATATCATATCCAAATGATGCAAATATGTGAAGCACCCATAATAATCCATCATCTTCATGCATCCCTAATTAAAGCACATAAGTTCTTCATCTTTCATATGCCTCATTATTTTAGGGTAAAAGTGTACTAGGAACTTATCCTAGAATTCCTTATTTTCCATGACCTCCATCTACTCATTATAAGCTTGTATATCCCACAAATTCCTCATTGGTCCTCACAAAATATTATTTTCCAACTTAACTCTATTATTAAGAAGAGTCTCTAATAAATCCAAAATCATCAATATAGACTCAATATATAACACAGTTGCCTCATGTCCATCGTCTATGGAAAAGTCAGAGGGTACTATAGATGAAACTATCTTGTAAAGTTGAACATACTCAACAAATACCTACCTGGGTCATTACCCATAAACATCATAAAATGGTAGAAGTTCATTAAGAATTTATCTTCCCCATATTACTTGTAATGAATGGGGGTTTATGCCCTAGTACTTGACTAGCATACTCAACAATGTCCTCTTGTGACACAAGAAGTAGAGAAAATCATGGTGGAATCTCTCTACAATTCCGAATTCACTTCTCAATACACAAAATATATGATTATAAACTTATAAAAAATAAGTATCATGACTAGACATCAACAACCCACTCTAAACACACTATCTTAATAGATATTATCAGAACCCCATCACTACTCTCAACCATCCCTATCATGGGGCCAGGACTAACACTTGTTAAACCAAACTCTAAAAATTTTACTTTTCATTTGACACTATTTTAACCATTCCATAACCATATTTTGATTTGATAAACATTTATCACATCTTCATTAGGCACATTTATTTTAAATATTACTAAAATTAAAAGTCACTTTTGATTCACATACCTGACCCTAACTAGTTTACTCATCTACTCCTAACATGATGTACGTAATATATATCCCTAAGATCCTAAAATGATGAATAAATATATAAAACTTGAGCCATTCCATCTATAGATAAAATCTTAGAAAATAATATCATTGCATGATAAGTGCCACACCCAAGTTGAAATAACAGCCAACTCTAATAGAAAATATCAAGAATAATAATCCCACAACGGGTAATTGGTTTCTTCCCCATACATGGGTCAGATACTCCCATGATTGAGATCATCTCCAAGACCAAAAACCTCCTAGTATCCTATCTACAGTCAAAAAAAATAAAATAAATAATATAAAAGAACCCCCAGTAATGCCACTTTGTAATGTCCTAACCTGAGTTCCACTTTCATTATGCCCCATGCTGATAGGCCACATGACCCTAGATATACCTTCTAGTATACTATAGGCTACCAAAAAATAGTAATAGTTTAATTGAACTTGTGGGGATACTATACCCTCTTTACCATTGTAGGACACATCAAAAAAATATGATATAATGGAAACAATATGAACAATAGTCATACATCTGAAAACAGTTCTTCAAATCTAGGTACATGCAATTAAAAAATAGTAAATTGGACATATCAATTCATATGGTGCCAAGGGTAATGGAAAACCCAAAAATAAATAAATGCTAAAAATCCCCAATATGGTTCCCAACATCAGGTTTGTTACCCTTATCCATGAACATCCCTAAACCCCAAATTAGTCATTTAGGATAGGTGATTTTCCCTTATCCTGATCTAAAACCATGAGGCATGACTGAGTACCGAATGGCAACCCGAGTAGGGTGTGAGTACAACTTAGTAAACCACTACAAATGGTGTATATAAAAAATAACTAGTCTAATAAATTTTATGAAAATGTATAAATAATAATGAATTAATAAATTTAGTCATTTTCCTTCATTTAAAATTATTTAAATCAATTACTTTTATTCTTAGTTCTATGTTTTAACCGTATTCATCAAACCTTGTTCGACCCATGCTAGTAATCTCAAAAATATGTCAAAGGGTCATAGGTTAGAAAAACAAAGGATCCCTAGACACTTAATCTAGTAAGGATTCATAAATCCATGTCAAACCATCCCCAACATGACTTGGAACACCTTTCTTACACCCTCGGATTCAGGGGAATTAGTCCTTCCTTTGAAAATTACTATGCATATGAGCTCCTAGATCATCATTCTGGCCCACCCTAGGGAGTGGAGCATCAGTCCATCATCCCACAAACCATTAGTTTATAATTTTTCAGGTTTATCATCATTAAACTTTTGAGTAATAAAAGATATCATAGGTTCACCATCTTATTTATCAAATTTCCATGGTTCCTTCCATTCATAATATTTAACCCATTTATAAAATAATCCCATTTTACCATTATTCATAACACAAACATTTTAAATCCCTTCACTGAAAAACATCACGGTTAAGTCCACTTTATCTATTTATCAACATTACCCATAGTTTTCACATATGATGCTAAACATTATCATAATCGGTTTGATATCACCAGCCCCCCCCCCCCAACCGAATAAACAATTTTAGAACCCATATCGATTCGCTCAAAGGTGTGGCACACCACATGGTTGTACATAGGCTCAGCCTCATAATAATAAACACACCCAATGGTGTTTTGGAATGGAATTTCAATTATATTAGAGGTTTAATTTTTCAATTCAAGGATAAAGAACTAATTGCATAGAAAAATACTGAATTTTCACAAACACGTACAGAAGAACAAGGTATCAAGACTGTGGAAGAAAAGTGTAGACAACCGACCTCAATTTTATAGAAAAATAAATTCTTAAACATGACCTTTGATTTATGGCCAAAAAACCTCAATTTCCAAACCAAGAATCTACTGGGGAAGAAACAGTTTAAGGATTTATAAGGAAAAAATTATTCAACCATAACTCTTCCTAAAAATAGAAGGAAGAGGAGTGTTGAACATACCTAGAGAATCGATTCCCAACCAAAAACACTTGAAATGACTAAAAATAGAGGAAGAATCATCATTGAAGATATTGGGAGGAAGAGGCCCACTTCTTAGGTTGAGTTAGGGTGAAATGAGGGATAATATGGGTTAGAACCCTCAAACTCCAAAATGAAAAAAAATTGTAAATTCCCCAAACTTTAATTGGAACTTGGTTTTTTCACACCATTTGCTATCTATGTGGATCCCTCTATATAAGAGGGTTCTATGTTGCATGGTCCCCAAGGGCATATACCTGGTCTGAAAAATAATGTTGTGCCCATGTGCCAACCTCTATCCAAGAGATATCATGTCTGCATGGTTTTCTAGGGAGGCTCACATGGTTTTCAAACCATGTGAGGGATATTCCCTTGATTCTATCTGAAACACCAAAGCTCTGTAGGGTTAAGGTTCATAGTTAAACTAATCATGCACCAACTACGAAACCTGCACTGTATGACATTTTCTTCCCCTTTTTCTTATTCTGAGCCCACGTGACATCTACAAGATCCCTCATACACAGTAGAAACATCACATTAACCAAAAAAAATTGATATTAAACAAAAAATTAAATGGAACGTAACTTGTTAAATGTTTTAGGTCTTACAAGGTGTGTCTATATATATATATAATTTGTAAATATTTTTCTATAATAAAATGAATTATATTTCTAAATTTATTTTAACATATTTATTATTTCTTATTAAAAGTTTCTATGATTTTATAATTTATTAATTATAAATATACATATATTTTCATGTGTGTTGAATTCTAAAATTTCATATATATATATATATTTATATGTATGTATTTATGTATATAAATATAAATTTTTATATAAATTTTTAAGAGAATGAGAGTGAATGAATGTGTTTGTTTATTTTTTTATATTTTAAAATATTGTCTTTAAAAAATAAATTTATTATATATCTATTTATTTTTTACGTTTATATTTTTTAGTATAAATTTATATGTTATTTTGTGTTAGTGATATATTTAAAAAAATATATTTTGATTTTATATATTATAAATTTATTATGATTTAATTATCAATATATATATATATATTTAGTATATATTGTTTATATATATTTATTTATTTAATATATATTATTTATATATATATATATATATATTGTTGTTGTTGTCATATAATATATATGTATTATATAATAGTATTATATAATATGAAAAATAATATATATCAAACTTATATATATTTATGTTTATATTTATACATATTTTTATATAGGTTTAATATATATTATTTTTAATATTATATAATACTATAACTAATATGTCTATGAGCCTATATATTTATATATATAAATATTGTTTGTTTATGTTTGTATTTGTAAATATTATAATTTCAAAATATCTTTAAACATTAATTTATAATATGTTTGGGTGTGTCACAAACCAGGTCGGGTCACCATCTAACCCGATGCCCGACCTGGTCCGCGACATGGCCCGAAAGGCGTTCCCGATCCCCATAGGATGGAACAAGTCCCTGGGTATCAAACAATACATGGGAACGATTTACTCTAAAAAAAATATAGAAATACAACTAATAAGATAAACAAACAAAACCTGGAAACAGGCAACCAAACATGCCTTTAAAATAAAACTAGGTTTAGAGTTTACAATTCAACTAAAACCCAAAAGGGAACTACAACAAAGATAGAAAACTAAAAACTCTAACTCAAGACTCCAAACAACATGAGAATTCATACCTCCAAGCTACCCACACCAACCTGCATGAAGATAACGACAACAATCTGAACCAAAATCACTGAGCACGATGTCAACAACTTGGATAACAGAAGAAACAAGGTCTACATACACCTGAAGGTGTATGCAGGGTGTGAGCGAGAATCCCAGTAGGATGTAAACCAATAAAAAGTTTCCATGTGTAAAAATTAAATGAAAAATACATTTGGAGGATAAATAAATGAAATGATGCCAAATCTTTCACAATTTTAAAAAAATAGTTTCTATAAGGAAAATACTTTCAAAGAAAATAACTTTAATAATTAAACAAAAACACCCTTGAATTTAAGAAAAAAACCAAACCTTTAAGAAACAACCAAAAGCTACAATGTATGCCGACAGTGAGTGTATAGTAGTCCAGGAGCACAAAAAGTGTGAGAGGCCCTAAAGGTATGAGAAAAAGGAATGGGACCCTAGAACATCACATCTCAATGTACAGTATAGGAAACACAACAAAATATGTTCTCGTGCATGAGCCACTAGAAGGGAAACACATCTATAACCTAGCGGTCTCCAATCATCATCCAATGTTTAGTTAGTGTTGTAATATTCAAACCAGCAAATTGAAAGCGGGCTAGAGGCACTTCCGAATCACTAGCATGCTAGATCTAGTCCGCCCACCTAGTACCCAAACGTCACCTTTTGGTGCTCAAGATGTTCCAATTTCACATTTCATATCAAACTCAGACAAATAAAACAAACAGGGTGTTACATAAACCTAACTCCACACTTTCGCACACATAGAAAACCATTTTACAAAGTACGCATGGCAAAATACTTTACTCAACTAAATTAAAACAATTTCAGCATTGCTAATAATTGTTTATTAAAAATATATCAAATTTTTATCTTTAATAATTTTATTAAATCATATTAAATTCTTTTTAAAAATATTATTTAAAAAGAAACATAACAGATCTTTAACACACACAAAAAACTCAACCCTCTTTCATGACCAAACACACCCAATGCCACATCAAGAACACAAATTGAACATTTTGCACATTTTCACAAAACAAACAAAAACTTTATAAAAACACTAGAACAAAAACGTTTTAATTTTCACATTTTCACAAAACAAACAAAAATTTATAAAAACACTGAAACACAAACATTTCACATTGCACATTTTCCCGAAACAAACAGTAAATTTTATTAAACATTAGGAGATAGCTCAACAATGGTTTTTCATAGAGAAAACCTACTCAACTAACACAACACCTTCATTTATGACCAAGCACAAATAACACTATTTCAAAAACACAATTAACACCACTTTCATGAATAAAAAGATAACTGGACATACTATAAAACACTAACAATTTACTAAAAAAGATTTCATCCAATGAACACACCCACCTATATAAACATACTAACAAAAAAATTTAACACTTGAAAAACTTCAAGAAAAACAAATTCGCACCCAAAGTAATTAATCAAAGAACATCATAAATTAACTAATCTAGAATATTAATTTATTAAATAATTTTTAAATGCCAAACCACTTCCCTCGACATCAGACCCCCGAAAATTGTTGAGAAAACTTCAAATTTAAGCACAAGAACCTTAATCGTGTGCCGTTTTCACCGCAAGGAACCTAGTGAAAACTCAAACACATGAATTAAAACCCCAAAATTAGAACATATACATGCTGAAAAAAACAGCAAGGAGAAATCCTTAACCGAGGGGGTTGTTCTCCAGATCGAGCAGGGGTGGGTTGTTCAGAGATTCGTCGGACGAAGAAGGATGGTGACGGAGTGGCGTGTTGCTAGACGGAGTAGGGGGTGGTGGTTCGGCTCTTCGCCAGATGAAGCAGGAGGGCAGTGGTTTCAAGCGGGGGAAGCTGGGGATCCAGCGAGGTTTTGAGCAGAAAGGAGGGGGTCCAGTGGGGTTCCAAGCTGGATGGAGGGGGTGCAGCAGGGGTTCGAGCTAGAGGGGAGGTTTTGGCCATGGGGGGAGCGGCGCGAGCATAACCGAGGTAGGGGAGAAGCCTTCGACGGGGGAAGGAAAAACAACGGGGGAAGGGGAAAGCTAGGTCATGACACAAGAGAAGGAAAAATAATAATAATAAAAATAATGAAAAAGATAATCTAAAAAAAACTAAATAAAACCAAAAACAAAATCAACACCAATAATAATAATAATTTTAATAATATTCCTAATAACGTAATTAAAAAATTAATATAAAGAAGAAGAATAATAATAATAATCTTATTATTATTATTATTATTATTATTATTAGAACTCGTAATTCATTTTATTATTCTCATTTTATTTTGCGTTAACTACCTTATTAATATAATTAAACTTTATTTCATTATCAATATTTCTTTCTATTTAATTAGTTTCATGCCAATAAGGTATACAGATAACCGACCGAGGCCGCGCGGTGACCCAAGCAAGGTCGCGTAGTTTCGACAGCAGCGCGTTGAACGCCATAAAGGCCAAAAAGTTTGTTTCTAAATAAGAATTCAAAAATTTAAGTTGGGTTTCACCCAGACTCACCGATACCAAGAAAAAATGATAAAATAATTAATTTAAAAGAGGCGGGTGTAAGAACCCGGTTCTTATTTTTGAGGTATGGGTTTCTTTTTTTTCCCTTTTCCTTAAGTTTTTTTGAGAAAATACAGAAAATGGGGAAAATCCTAATTTTGGAAAGTAAATTTCATGTAATTTTCCACACGCCATGTACTTCTGGCCATGTGGAATGAGTACATGGGGTGTGTAGCCATGTCAACGACGAAGGGTGTAGGAACCGACTACACGTCGTGTAGTGGTCCTTTACACGTCATGTAGTCAGTCGGTAGACGAATAGTAAGGCGGTGGCCAACTGTGCGACAACACATGTCATGTACTCAAGAAGACACACCGTGTAGTCATGTTGGCAGGTGAAAAGTTCCACGCTAGTGGGAAGCCGCCAAATGAACATTTTAAAAATGGGAAGTACACATCGTGTACTTGGAAATACACACCGTGTACTTTGTTTTTTCGGCTTAAAATAGTCATTAGCCTCCTCATTTGGCAGAGGAGGCATTTGAGCCGTTTTGGAGCCAAAGGAGGAGGCCAGAGCTTCGGTGTTCCGTCAGGCGCACGTCTGGAATCCGTTTATGCCTTGTATGATCTCGTTGGAACCATATGGGTGGGTTCTCCCTTCTCTTGGAGTAGTTCTCACCAATTCTTCCTTGTATTTAAGTTAATTACGTTTGAACATTTTGTCTTTTACCTCAAATCTACGTCATTCTTGGACGGTTTGTGGAATGTCGTTCGATTATACTGATCGGGGGTGTATAAGGTAGGTGGCTTGGCGTTTGTTTTCCAATTGTCGTGTGTTTTGTGTGTTTTTGAGCTATGAACCAATTATTGGGTTGTCGTGAGGTTGAGGCCGTGGCTAAGTTAACTACCTAGAACTGTATAGGTAATTAAATAAAGTTGTAAAAATGTTGTTTGAGATTGTTGCTTGGATGCTGGAAAACCCCGGGGTGCATTCCTCTCTTTATCCATTCGGCCAGGATACCCGAGGGTATGCCTTTAAAGTAATGATTGTATAATTGCCTTGATAGGAATTACTTTTGAATGTTTATTTACCTGTTGGGAATGGCCCGGATACTTGCGCCTGTGGGCAGTGTTTTATTTAGCCCATGGGTATTGTTTTTCTTAGCCTGAGGGTTGTTGTTATCCTAGCCTGAGGGAAACTTCTTATGTGCCTGTGGTTAGTTGATTCTGTGCCTGTGGGTGACACTTCTTACGTCCGAGGGAAATATCTGTATGCCTGAGGGAAGATTCTTGTGTTGGATGCTCTCTACCTGAGGGTAGGAGTTTACGTGTCTCAGGACATTACCTACTTATTTAGAATATTCACTGTGGTAATATTTTAAATTAAATGATTAAATGGATATTAAAATGGCAATACAATTCGTTAAGTTAGTAACTTTTATCAGTGCTTACTTTATTTTATTTTACTACTGCACACTATTGTTGCATGTTTTACACATAGTTAAGCACGGGCCTTTGGTGGGTGCCTACTGAGATATATTTCTCACACCCTGTTTGGGTCATGCTTTTCGGACCAAACAGATTATGTTTCTGCAGGTGTGGATAGGGACAAGAGTCCCTATATAGGTACTTGATTGTTTCTGAGGAGTAGGGGAGCATGGGATCGGGCTTAGGCTCACGATGATACCGACTGTTTTGTTTTTCTTTGTTGTACCCTGTACTGTATTGTACTGCTATGTAACATGTTCTGGCTATTTTCTTAGAACTTGAGACATGTTGCATCATATCTATATAACTGGCTGGTTATCTTTACTACAGTTGATTATAGTAAAAATGTATGGTTTATTGCTTCCGCTGTTGTTGTATGCTTTTTATTTTATTCCGTTGCGCTACACTTTGACAAATGAGGGCATAGTTTCCCCACTATCAGACCTAGGCCCTCGCTGCTAGTCAGCAGCCTCTGAAGTTTAAGGAAATGATCTTGAGGTCATGTGGAGAACCGGGTTCGGGGCACCCGTTGAGTTGCACCGGGGGCTGCGACGTTACAAAGTGGTATCAAAGTAGTACCTTTCATTGACTTACTGTTCAGAGCCTTAGTCAGGGATATGAAGAATGGTAGTTGGTAATGAGCTGTTACCGGGCGTAGCTAACCTCTGTACAGTGAAAAGCCAGACTACCTCATACTTTTTAAATTCTTTTGATTTTGAAAATTTTATAGTTGATTTGATTTCGCCGTTGGGTGACGCACTTGTGATTGTTTTATTTATGTTTTATCTATGGTTTCTATTTAGTTGAAACCTGATGAGATGATTGTATGCCCTCTCATGCATCATTTTGGGACATGCTAGAAATCACATGTCATGCATAGTTTCCATGCCTTGTAGGTGCATTAGAAATTGCATGTTTTTGTGATAGTTATTGTTCAAGAGAAGCATGATGTTGTGATAGCTGCTCTGATAAAATACCTGTTGCATGATAGAGTAATTTTATTTGAGCCTGTTTATAGAATGGACGCCAAACATTGGTTTTTGGGGAGTATGGGCCCCCATTTACCAGAATTTGGTGGATCACTACCTGTTTATGTTGTATAACATAGATAATATGTCAAACATTGATTCGTGGGGCGTATGGGCCCTCATGGGTAGGAATTTGACACTTAGGTGTTTTTTTCAGTTTTAAATGGGTTCCTGAGAAGTTTCTGAGGCATATTGTTTGGAAACCTACTATACATGCCATGTAGTATTTTAAAAACGTCATGTATGTTCTTCTGTTTGGGAAGAAAAATAAACTTTTTGAGTACACGTCGTGTAACCTAAGTACACGCTGTGTAGTTTCTTCCCGTGTCATAGATCGTGTGAGAGGGGACACTGGGAAGGGAAATACGTTGGGAAAACACAATGTTTAGATTTTGTACATGCCATGTAGTGTTCACCCAGAGTCCGCCCGTGTGAAAGACAACACGGATGGGGGAGACCTTGAGACATACATGTCGTGTCCACTATGGAACATGCATGGTATTCTGACCTGGGGATCCGGCCGTGTAACTAACAACATGGGTTAATGTAATCTTTTCAGATACAGGCCGTGTGTCTATAGAACCCGCCGTGTAGTTTGATCCGTGTGTCTGGCTGTGTAACTAACAACACGGATCGGTGAAGCTCATCTAGTACACACCGTGTACCTATGGTACACGCCGTGTAGTATTATCTGAGGACAGACTGTGTGGAGTTAGCCATGTGGCTGGGAAAACGGGGTGGTGTACAGGCCATGTGCGGGTGTAACACGCCATGCAGTGTCAAGACGAGTAGTCGGCCATGTCACAAATGACACTGGCAGTTGGAAAATTTCACCATACATGCCGTGTAGATGTTATACACACCGTGTAGTTTTTTTCAATGGGAGCCATGTGGCTTATCCGTGTAGAAGGACCTTTGTAGGGAAGGTAAGTCTAGTACATGTCGTGTAGTCATTGTACACACTGTGTAGTCTGGTTTTCCAAATTTTGAAATGCCTTCTTCCTCTTGTTCCCTTTGTGGTTCCTTTGTTTTCAGTCTTGTTAATCTTTAATCTAAGGCGTGTTTTTGACCATGTAGTGTCATGCCTCCTAGATGACCACGCGTTGTTCTCCAGGAGAGTAGCGACGATTATACTCTAGAGATGGTGGGCCATGCGATACCAGTGGACCCTCCAACAGAGTCGAAGGCGGCGCCAGCCGTTATACCGGACGCAGGCGCGGAGGCACAGTTCCAGGAAGGCTTTATGTGGTTCATGTAGTCCTTTCAGGGACAACCGCAAGCTACCACATCTATGGCTGATCTAACATGTATCTTTCAACAGCAGCATCCGCCTTTGTTTACAGGGGATGGCGGACCACAGGCTAAGGAGTCTTGGCTAGGCTCGACACAGACTATTTTTGAGCATCTTGAGATGCCTCCAAGGTAGAGGGTCAAGCTCTTGACTTATATGATGTGTGATTCCTCCAAGAGGTGGTGGGATGTTACAACCCAGTCAGAGCATCACAGGGACATGGCGTGGGGAGATTTTCAGGAAGTCTTCTATGACTTCTTTTTCCCGAAGACGCTGAGGGCGGATAGAGCTCGAGAGTTCATGAATCTGTAGTAGGGCACTATGTCAGTGATTGACTATTCTGCTCATTTCACTGAGCTTCAGTGTTTTGCACCCATGCTGGTGGGTGATGAGACATTGAGAGCCAGACGCTTCAAGGATGGTCTTTGTTATGACATCCAAGCACTATTGAATGTTATCAAGTTTCCTATTTTACATGATATTGTGAACCAAGCGATGATTACAGAGACAAACCTACGAGAATCTAGTGGTATGGGCCAGGGCGGTTCATCACCAGTTACTGGTACTATTTCTACGGGCAAGAGGAAGAGACAGATGTAATTCTCTCAGGGTGGCAGTACCAGTCAGAAGAATGCTTCAGGTGGCCAGGTTATGTACAACTAGTGTGGTAGAGAGGGTCACAAGAGGCCACAGTGTCCACGAGACCGAGTGGAGTTCCGAGCTTGTGGCAAGATGGGTCATCAGCAGCGCTTTTTCAGGGTGTTTCCACCAGTGGATAGTAAGAGGGGTTTTGTCCAGACTCCGCGTGCGGGAGTAGGACCAGCAGCTTCATACCAGTCAGGGAACTGGAATACGTCAGGGCGTGCAGGAAGAGATGGTGGTCGTGGACATGGTAGCCTGACACCAAGATCTCAAAGGCAGCAGGGCGGGATGGCTCAGGGTATCCAGGCTGTGTCGCAGGGCCACGGCACTGGGTAGACACATAAGGTGCACCAGACCTAGTAGGAATAGGATCTCAGAACTTCTATAGACAAAGGTACTATTCTAGTAGCTTCTATTTTATCTTCATTACTTTTCGATATGTGTGCTACACATTTTTTCATATCTGTGGCCGCAGTGGAGATCCTTGGGCTCTGTGTTTCTACTTCTTCTGATGCCATGACACTAGACACTCCGTTGGGGACTAGAACGGTAGGTGTGCATCAATGCAAGGAGTTCCCCCTTGAGGTTGTTGGGTGTCACTTCATTTGGGACCTCTATGTCTTAGAGATGACAAGCTATGATGTCATTATCGGGATGGACTGTTTAGTTCCCTTTCAAGCCTTTGTAGAATTCTATCGTCACAGGGTGTGTTTCATGTCACCAGAGGGCGGAGAGTTTCTATACAAGGGAGAATGGAATGTTTAGGCGAGTCGAGATGGACCAGAGAATCATGGGTGAGGTGGAGTCACGGTCTAGATTGTGAGTTTATATCTAGATGATTAGGGGGACTCTTCAGACAGATTTCCCTCCAGTGGATGACCGTTTCAGGGATGTCTTCCCGAACAACTTTTCTAGTCTTACTCTAGAGCGTGAGGTGGATTTCTCCATCGAGCTTGTGCCAGGAGAAGCACTGGTATCCATTCCTCCTTATAGGATGGCTACACCAGAGTTGCAAGAGCTCAAGAAGAAGTTAGAGGAGTTACAGGCAAAGGGTTTTATCCAACACAGTACTTCTCCTTAGGGTTCTCTGGTCCTTTTTTCCAAGAATTCAGACAGTAACCTCAGACTCTGTGTGGATTATTGGAAGCTAAACCAGGTGACGGTTAAGAACCGATATCATTTTCCAATGATTCATGATCTTTTTTATCAACTTCGTGGAGCACAAGTGGTCTCTAATATTGACTTGAGGTTAGGATATCATCATCTTCACGTGAGACCATCGGATATACCTCTTGCAGATTTTTAGAGCAGATGTGGTATATGAGTACATGGTTATGCTTTTCGGACTCACGAACGCGCCAGTAGTTTTCATGGCTCTAATGAATAGTGTGTTCAATCCTTATCTGGATTCTTTTGTGGTAGTATTCTTGGAAAACATCTTGTTGTACTCTCACACTCGACACAACCATGCCACCCATCTTGAGATCGTATTGAGTACACTGAGAAAGCATCAGATGTATACTAAGCTCTCGAAGTGCAACTTTTGGATGGACCAGATTCACTTCCTGGGTCATATCATCTCAGAGGCAGGAGTTTCAGTAGACCCAGAAAAGGTGAGAGCAGTAGTTTCCTGGGAGCAGCCTAAGAACTTGTTTGAGATACGGAGTTTCTTAGGGTTGGTTGGTTACTACAGATGCTTCATACATGACTTCTCCCACTTACCAGCGCCGTTGACGGGTTTGAAAAAGAAGGGTGTGAAGTTTTTTTGGTCAGAATAATGTGAGATAGCCTTTTAGGAACTGAAGGGAAGGATGAAATCAGCACCAATTCTGATACTCCCAGAGCTGGGGAAGAGCTATACGGTTTACTGTGATGCATCAGGTATTTGTCTATGAGAAGTGTTGATGCAGGGTGATCGGGTTTTTGCGTACGGATCTCAGTTGTTGAGGCCACATGATAAGAATTACCTGACGCATGATCTCGAGTTGGCTGATGCTGTGCATGTGTTGCGCTATTGGAGGCATTATCTTTTGGGAGAGAAATTTGTGGTTTTCACTGACCACAAAATCCTAAAGTATATCTTCACTTAGCATGACCTGAATTTGAGGCAGAGAAGGTGGTTCGAGTACCTACAGTCCTTCGATTTTGAGCTTGCCTACACACCTGGTAAAGGTAATGCAGTAGCTGATGCACTGAGTAGGAAGACTCAAATACAGGCAGTGTAGGAGGCCAGTGGTGAGTGGAAGCTTATGGCTTCATTCTCTGAGATGCATTTTAAGATCCACGACAGTCAGGGGAAAACATATCTTTCATCTTTAGTTGTGACTTCTACCCTCCTGGATAGAGTGAGGATGAGACATATATGTTTTCCAGAAGGCCTAGTTTTACAGGAGTCGGTGGCTATTGAGGACCATCCTCCTGGTTGGACGATAGGAGATCATGAAATTATGTGTTTCCATGGATGTGTGTTGGTTCCAGGGGATATACGCGAGGAACTGATGCGGGAGTTTCATACTTTAGCTTGGGCAGTTCATCCCGGGGTTTCCAAGATGTACCGTGACTTGATACATCTGTACTGGTGGTCGAGTATGAAGAGATATGTAGCTAGTTTTGTTACGAGGTGATCTACCTGCTAGTAGGTGAAGGCATAGCATCAGAGGCCAACCAGACTGTTATAGTAGTTACCCATCCCGGAGTGGAAATGGGATGATGTTGTGATGGACTTCGTGACTGGGTTACCAAGGTCACCTCGAGGCAATGATGTCGTGGGGGTTGTTGCGGACAGACTCACAAAGGTAGCTCACATTTTTCCGATCAAGGAGACATTCGGTGTTGACGAGCTCAGAAGGTTGTATATACAATAGATCTTACTTCTTCATGGGGTCCCTCATTCTATCATTTTAGATAGGGATTCACATTTTACGTCTCATTTCAGGCAGAGTTTTCAGAGGGAACTGGGTACATAGGTGCTTCTGATCACAGCTTACCACCCTCAGACTGATGGCCAGTCAGAGCGTACGATACAGGTGCTTGGGGACATGCTATGTTCATGCATCCTAGAATTTGGGGGATCTTGGTAGAAACATATACCCCTAGTCGAGTTTGCCTAAAATAACAGTTTTCAGGCAACTATTGATATGGCACAATACGAGGCTTTATATTGTAGGCCATGCCGATCACCTTTGTGTGGGTTAGAGGCAGGTGAGGCAGCTTTACTGGGACCGCATCTCATGAAGGAGACTACTGAGTAGGTCCAGTTGATTCAGAATCGAATGGCTACCGCGCAGTCTCGACAGAAGTCTTATGTTGATTGCCACAGATGACCTTTCAAGTTCGTGGTCACGGATCAGGTTTTCTTGGGTGTTTCACCGAGGCTGGGACACAGCCGGATCGAGAGACAAGGTAAAATTTATCCGAGGTATGTGGGGCCATTTGAGATTCTGGAGAGAGTCAGGCTGGTTGCCTAATGGTTGCAGTTAACGCAATGGTACCGAGCCATGCACGACATCTTCCATGTATCTCAGGTTTTCCATTATCATTCAGACCCGTCTCACATCCTTCAGCCCGAGGAGGTTGAGCTTCAGATTGATGCATCCCTTGAGGAGCATCCGATTCTTATCATTGATAAGAGCACGAAGGTTCTTCGAGGCCAGTCAGTTCCTCTCGTACGGGTGTTATGGCAGCATGGTCGAGTGTAGGATGAGACCTTGGAGTGGGAGACCGATGTACGTGCTTAGTGGATGTAGTTGATCACGTCTATATCTTCACCACCCTTGGAAGGGAAATTCGGGGATGAATTTATTAAAGGGGTGAAGTTTGTAAGAACCTTGTTCTTATTTTTGAGGTACGGGTTTCTTCTTTTCTCTTTTCCTTAAGTGTTTCTGAGAAAATACGGAAAATGGGGGAAAATCCTAATTTTGGAATGTACTGTTAGTGTACTTTTCCACACACCGTGTACTTCTGGCCATGTGGAATGACTACATGGGGAGTGTGGCCATGTCGGCGAGAATGGTGTAGGAACCGACTACACGCGGTGTAGTGGTCCTTTACACACCGTGTAGTCACTCAGTAAGCGAATAGTAAGGCGGTGGCCAGCTGTGCAACATCACACACCATGTACTCAAGAAGACACGCCGTGTAGTCATGTCGACATGTGAACAGTGCCACACTGGCGGGAAGCCGGCAAATGAACAGTTTAAAAATGGGAAGTACAAGTTGTGTACTTGGAAATACATGCCTTTTACTTTGTTTTTTCGGCTTAAAATAGGCAGTAGCCTCCTCATTTGGCAGATGAGGAATTTGATCTGTTTTCCAGCCAAAGGAGGAGGTCGGAGCTTTGAAGATCCGTCGGGCACACGTCGGGAATCTATTTCCGCCTCGGACGATCTCGTTGGAACTGCACGGATGGGTTCTCCCTTCTCCTGGAGTAGTTATCACCAGTTCTTCCTCGTATTTAAGTTATTTACGTTTGAAATTTTTTTATTTTTCCTCATATCTACCTCATTATGGGACAATTCGTGGAATGTCGTTCGAGTATACTGATCGGGGGCATATAAGGTAGGTGGCTTGGTGTTTATTTTCCAACTGTTGTGTGTTTTGTGTGTTTTGTGTGTTTTTGAGCTACGAACCCATTTTTCAGGTGTCGTGAGGCTGAGGGCATGGCTATGTTAACTACCTAGAACTGTATAGGTAATTAAATAAAGTTGTAAAAATGTTGTTTGGGATCTCTTCTTGGATCCAGGACCACCCTGGGGGTGCGTTACTCTATTTAGCCATTTGGACAGGATACCCGAGGGTATGCCTTTAAAGTAATGATTGTAGAATTACCTTGATTGGAATTGCTTGTGAATGTTTATTTACCTGTTTGGCATGGCCCGGATACTTGCGCCTAAGGGAAGTGTTTTATTTAGCCCATGGGCATTTTTTGATTATCCTGAGGCACGTTGTTATCCTAACCTGAGGGAAACTTCTTCCGTGCCTGTGGGCAGTTGATTCTGTGCCTGTGGGCGACACTTCTTACGCCCAAGTGAAATATCTGTATGCCCGAGGGCAGATTTTTGTGTTGGATGCTCTCTACCTGAGGGTAGGAGTTTACGTGTCTGAGGACATTAGTTGTTTATTTAGAATATTCATTGTGGTGATATTTTAAATTAAATGATTAAATGGATATTAAAATGGAAATATAATTGGTTAAGTTAGTTACTTTTAGTACTGCTTACTTTATTTCATTTTACTACTACACACTATTGTTGCATGTTTTACACATAGTTAAGCACAGGCCTTTGGTGGGTGCCTACTGAGATATATTTCTGATACCCTATTTGGGTGATGATTTTTGGACCAAACAGATTACATTTCTGCAGGTGTGGATAGGGGAAAGAGTCCCTATAGAGGTACTTGACTGTTGTTTAGGAGTAGGGGAGCATGGGACTGGGCTTAGGCTCGTGATGCTACCGACTATTTTTTTTTTCTTTGTTGTAACCTGTATTGTATTGTACTACTATGTAACATGTTATGGATGTTTTCTTAGAACTTGAGACATGTTTCATCATATATATATAACTGGATGGTTATCTTTACTGTAGTTGATTATTATAAAATTGAATGGTTTATTGCTTCCGCTGTTGTTGTGTGCTTTTTATTTTATTCTGTTGCGCTACACTTTGACAAATGAGGGCATAGTTTCCCCACTATCAGACTTGGGCCCTTGCTGCTAGTCGGAAGCCTGTGGTGTTTGGAGAAATGCGCTTGAGGTCACATGGCGAACCGGGTTCGGGGCACCCGTTGAGTGGCACTCGGGGCTGGGACCTTACAGCGGGTGTGACAATTATCCCCACCATAAAGATTTCTGTCCCCAGAAAGCCACATCTAGAACCAAACCCCAAACCAGAAAACCACACTACCTTAAGGTTCAAAGGAGGTCCCCACAAACATCAAACAAAGAGAGGAAAACGTATCATGCTCAGAGAGAGTGACTCAAAGACAACTTCAATAAATTCGCAAAAGACATTCTGATATGTGTCTTCTGATGCTCCTTTCCATCACATTGTCTAAAAGAATGGAAAGGGAAATCACTTAGCACAAATTGATTCACCCTTTGAAGAAAACATCAAAAATTGACAAAGGCATGAACAAGGCTTCAAATGCACATGCACCATGCACGTTCCCTTACTGTCGCGCAAGTAGACTTACGTGCCGCAATGGTCATGCAAGTACACTTGTGAGCCAAAGTTGGTCATGCAAGTCACTTGCAAACGCTAAGTGATAACTAACCGGGGTCTTCTTCAGCCTATAAATACCCCCGGTGGGCCCCCCATTTCAGGAGGAAATTTTTTTCAGAATCCACATACAGATCTATGAACTCCCAAGTCTCTTCTTCAGGTCTTCCGAACACTTCTAAGGTAATTCTTTACCTAGAATGGAAGGTCTAAACAATAGGAGTATGCTCTAAGTGTTAGAATTCACTAACACTTGCGCGCCTACGTGTTTTACCCTTAATGGAAATGGACACACTTGCGCTCCGCCCTACTTCTTCACTAGAACTTGCACGCCCTCTATTGGAAAGCCTCTAGGGATAATACCAAGGTTTTTAGCCAAGTCTCGCCTAAGTATTACCATAAGGACTAAAAATCGCGCAAGTACCCATGCGTCGTGCCAGTATACCTACGCCACCATGACATGCATGCCTGTCAGGACTTGTGCGCCCCTATCCTTTTGGGTACCTTTTCTTCCCATTTAACCCCTCTTATAACATTTCACCTCTCCTATTCAAGATTCAGTCTTCAAGACATTCTTCAAAGCCATTTATGGAATGTTTTCATTATTAAATTCCTTATCTGAAAGGAATTATGTGGAATATCTCTCAATACCTAGTGATTTACACATATTTATGTCTCTAAAGATTGAGATTTCATTCATTCAACCTCGTCCTTTAAGATGAGAGAACCCCTTAACATGGGCCTCCTTTTCCAGAATAATCCCCTGTCATAATTCTAAAGTATGGGAATCCTCCTAAAGAGTAAGCCCCAAGTCCACTTTAACCTGGGATTCCTTTTCAGGAGTAAGTCCCAGTCATAATTCTCATTTATTTTGGGCATCCTCCTTAGGAGTAAGCCCCAAGTCCCCTAATCTGGGCCTCTTTTTCAGGAATAATACCCAATCTTAAAATTCCCAAATATGGGAATCCTCCTTAGGAGTAATCCCCAACCATAATTATCTTAATCTGGGAATCCTCCTTAGGAGTAATCCCCATGTCCTCATTAACCTGGGCCTCCTTTTCAGTAATAAGCCCAAGTCTCAAATATGGGCATCCTCCTTAGGAGTAAGCCCCAATTACCTTAATTGTTTCTTGACCAGTCATAATTTACTTTTGATTTGGGATTCCTTCTCAAGAGTAAAACCAAATCATATGTCTCCTCCTAATTTGGGCCTCATTTTCAGGAGTAAGCCCCAAGTTAGAGTTTCCAAATCTCCATAAAGTACATATACCTTTATAGACCCTATTCCTGGATTTCTTCCCTGAAGTAAATCTTAATCTTCATTTGTTTGGGCAGTCATACATACATAATCCCCACATCATTTCTTATGATTGCATTTTTCATGGCACAATTGTCTAGATTTTACCAATGCCTCTTGTTTCTCACACCGAGCATACCTCATGTGAGCTTAGATTGTAAAAGTTATTATGACATCTTTCTTTGAGCCATCAATCATAAACATCATACTCACACTCGAACTACGTGGGTTATGATTCCTTCTCCAAACAAGGATACATAGGTATCCCATCTGTGGGTGCGATCCCAACTCTGAAATAATCTATTTCCTTCTGAATGATAATAAACATCAAGTGCCCCACTGAGTGGCTTTAAATCCAGTATAGTCATCATAATGACCAAGAGACTTTTTATGTATTGAAGGATACCATCGTCTAAGAATATCTAAACAAATACAGATGATTCTCTATCAATGATGAACCTTGAATACATATAAAAGATTCTCTAAATTTTCAACATATCAATCATTAATTGTCAGATCTAAAGTAAATATCATTTTTATACTAGGTAATGTAATAAGGATTCATGAACATAACTTAAATCTATAAAGAGAGTCCCGGAGTAGACAATAATTCCCCTAAAAAAAGGTGTGATGAGTCCGACCTCCCTTCCTCTCGACCAATGAAAATTCCTAAGCCTCATCAGTCCAAAAATAATGAGCGCCTACCTTTGGAAAGTAAGTTCAAATGGATATAGAATCATTGGATGTTTCCGGTTCTATGAACAAGCCCGTTAGAAACTGCTTTGAATGTTTTAATCTTAAATCAATGGGATCATCCCCAATTCTAGAAGGAAACAAAAAATGGTGAACACGACGTGTATCCTTAACCAAGTTAAAATGATGTTTTACTTATTTTTTAGGTCCCTATTTAAAACTAAATGAGAGGGCCAACAAAAACAATCATTGACATATGTGCTCATCAAAAAGATGTAGTGGATGAATTTTTCTTGATAACGTCTGTTATATCAAACAGGCACTCTTTTCCCAGATTTTCTGCATTCTAAGAAATGGTTGCTCTCAAGTTCACACCTGTGAATACCGCTGTTGTGAATGCCACTACTGCTACTCATGCTGGATCATCATCCGCTATGAGGATGAAATCACCTAATCACCATCTTCAACGCTGAGTATCAAATGCGCTGGTTAAGGAGTACCGTCAAAATGGTATTATTCCAACTCTGGAGGCTGCCCGACAAGCCCTCCAAGTGAACAATTCACCCTGGTTATCCATACAATGATGACCAGTGATTAAGAAGTAGGCGGTGCTAACCACCATCTCCAACCGTTTCGGGTCGTTATCCCCAGAACTCAATCACCATTCAATCTCTTATTCTGGGCAGGTGAATAAGCAGGTCCCTCAGGCCCTTAATTCAAGGAGGCATGAGTCCTTCCTGAGGTCTCCCACCAACAATCACCGCTAGACTCGTGCGACAGTGCGCCCTCAACATGATGAGGGTAATAACTCCAGGTGTTCGGCTCAGGTTCCTCAAACCCAAGCATGCAAGATGAATCACCAGAGGCGAAATCCGGTTAATAGTGAGTGGGTTCTCATCTCTTCCGTTTCTGGAGAAGTCCGCCAGCCTAACTTGGTGGCAAGCAACGAGCAAGCACACACACCTGCCTGTTTTAATTCCACTCCAGTAGACTTGTATGGCAGCATCACACCAATTCTGCCAGGAAATTATGATGATGTACTATAGGCAGTAACATATACTTGTTTGTACGTCATCAGCTATTCAACAGGCTCGTCTGACTACATATGATGGATCTCGTCATCCCCGTTCGGCGAAGTGCAATCAGCAGGCACATACACCTGCTAGTATTGATCAAGCCTACCAACAGTCTCGCTTGGTAGCACACGGAGAAGTCAGTTAGAAAGCTCCAGCGACAAACAAGAGGCAGACTCAACATTATGACCCTACACTTGAGTACTATTAAGATTCACAGATAGGAAAAGGAGGAAAAGAGTAGGAACATACACCTACTCCAAGCAAAAAATGGACATATATCCCCGTTCCGGTAGATGAAGTCACCAAGAATATTCTATCAATGGTGAAAGAGAAGAAGAAAATCTTTACTCATATTCTGGATGCTTGCCAGGCTAGTATAATAGCTTCAACAACATCTCAGGGAAAGACACAAAAATCTGTCCCTAGCAGTGGAGTGACACATCAACAGTTCACTCCGGAACAGACAAACACCTCTGTTCCAATCCAAGAGGGTTGTGGGGCTTACTCCCTCATATCAAACGGACTACCAAGTCAGGAACATCCACCTGATTTGAGTGGGGATCGTTAGCCTAACCTATACATCTCTTATGATCAGGCACATACACCTGCTCAGAGTAACCACTTTCATCAACAAGTGGTTTCCAAGGCGAGTAAGAAGGCGTCTAAGAAGAAGACCCACCCAGCACAGTCAAGAGATCAAGTTCCAATCTGTAACTAGGCCATGCTCGGTTCTAGAGTTCTTGAATCCCTCAGACAGTTATCTTTTGGAATTCAAGTTTCTACTCCCTCATTTACCAATAGTGGGACCATTAATTCTGAAGGTCTTCAATAGACACTTCCTCATGAAGGCTTGCTTCATGAAAATTCATTCGATCTCGAAGTTTCATCTTCATATGCGAGCCACATGAACCCTCCATGTCATCAGAAGTCCAAGGAGCAAGAGATCTCATCTTTTGCTGTAACCCACCATGGTGGTCCTCCCCATGATGATGAATTTCGCCGTGAAAGTCCTCTCCGCAGTAGTGATGCACATTGCCCGGAAAATGATCTAGTGGACAATGTAGTGCCAAGAAATCCCTCTTATCTTGAGGCACTTGAAAATGTGAAACCAGTCATGTATGATGTTTCATCGTTTTCAGGTGAAATACCTTCTCAATCGGAGGATAACCTAGGGTGTAGGTCATTCTATGAACCACCCCTAAGTCATGCATCTTCTAGTTTAATCAGTGATTTCTCTACCAATCCTGTTGAATCCAATGAAGCAACAAGGAAGAACCAACTCTGGTCAAAACAGGAAAAAAAATCTTCATTGAATGATAAAGATGAAATGCTGAACATGAGAAAACAACTGGTGAAAGGTGAAGTGCCAGTCATGTTTTGGCCTTTGGCTGACTCTCAGTATGCCATTCCAGAGATGTTGATGGAAGATGGGATTCATGGTATTCGTCTCAACATATGGAAAACTCTTTGTCAGTTGAAAAATAAAGTATTATCTTATGATGAATATGAAAATCATGTTAAGATAATAGAAGGGTTACAACGCCAAATTGACTTGGCATCTCTATTAGTCTCTCGATATCTGAAGGCTGAAAAGGAGAAGAGAGCCCTTCAGCGTTCATGCCTTGGCACACTAAAAAGGTTGCACCAGTTAATTTCCAATGCACCATCTGGTATTCATGTTAGAGGATGGGGTGTTCAAGGAGCACTACATTTCACGGTGGTATCCAGTCAGAAAAAACCGCTGAAAATGGTCTAATTCAATGTTATTCCCCATGGCCGGCCATGAATACTTGGATTTGTTTTTAATCAAAAGCGTTCCCAAGAACAAGCATCAATTAGTTCCTCTCAAAATGAAGAATATAGAGAACAAGTTGTTGTATTACTCCTACATCAAGAAAAATAGAATATTGAACGGGATTATATTATGGAGCAAGCACATCATCAAGTGACAGAAGTGTCAGAAATCATCCAACGGTCTTTCAAACTGGGTGATAAAAGTGGATGTCGATTGATGCATCCATCTAATTTCCGGACCAAGGTCCGCAAGATAAGGAGAGATTTTAAGAAAGTCTCATACATAGCATGTCAAGATCCAACCCAGCTTGCCAGACTGGGGAATCTTTTAAACCAACCCAAAGAATCAACAAATAGGGTTCGAGGAGTTGAGCGAGAATAGTAGGAACAGCCCCAGTCCACCGGACTGAGGACTTTTTCAAATCATCAACCCCCTCCTCAGAGAAAGTCTGTCTTTTCTCGATTAGGGAAGAATCCTCAAGAGGAAAGAAGAGCCAAATTATCAGGATATTCTCTCCAAATTACGGTTCATCAAGAAGTTCATGAGGGATCGAATCAACAAAAGGCAATGTCTCGTCAAAGGCATGGAAGGAGACAATATCGCAGGAATGCCGATAGGAGGGATGCAATGCATTATGAATCAATCAATATCATCAATGTAGTTGTTGCTGATCCACTAGATGAGGCTCACTCAAAGGGATCAGATGAAGAGGTTCCTGTTCAAGAAGTTGTACGCACACACACAAATGAAGAAGGTGTGCGTACACGAAATCAAAGGATTACTCAGAACCTAGGTAATCCTTCAAGTAACCCACTTCCCCCTCTCCGAAAGGGAATAAACAAGGGGAAGGGAAATAATAAGATTACATATCCTTCCTCTAAATAAGGCCAATCACTCTCATTATAGAAAAAATTTGCGCAACAAGTGGAAGAAATGAAAGAATTGAGTAGGTTGAACGCAGAACTACTTCTGGGTAGTCTTCCTTCTAAACGTGCTGGAGCCATCCAGTCAAAGGAGTTTGTTACAGCTACTGAGATGGATCAAGAATATCCTTCTATATCATTACACCCTCACAATTCTAATCATACGGGTCAAGTGCAATAAAAATTGGCAGTGCTGCCATCAGTTGCAGTACCAGCTTCCATACCTGTCCAAGCTCCACTCAGTGCACCTGTTCAGGTCGAAGCTCAACCAGATGTTTCTCAAAAGTTAATAACTACCATTGAGTCATTAACAGCACGGTTAGAGAATATGGAAGGGAAGCGTGTATAGGTTCTACCAGAAAAGGGAGCTTACCCGGAATGGGTAGATTCAGTCTCTCCCCCCATCGAGTTTTGGGAACCCTGTATTCCCTGTTTTCAATGGATCAGGTGACTATAAATAGCATTTGACGCATTACGTGTCTTGTTGTGATCCTATGATGGAAACTCCGAAACAGCAAGAAGCAATGAAACTCAGATTCATCATATGAACCTTACAAGGACCAACCTTTGTCTGGTATACAAGCTTCAAATCTCGGTCAATTACCAGATGGGAAGATCTCCGTCAATGATTTCTTTTTCAATTCATCTCAACTTTACCAAAGACAACATTTTTTTATCTTAAAAACTGTATGAAAAGGGAGAATAAAAGGGTCTCAGATTTCATTGCTCGCTATAAGGGATTAACATATTCCCTAAGCTTAGCACTCCCTCAGGAAGAATTGTTGCCAATTTGTGTGGCAAATTTGCGTGATGAGTTACGCACACCGCTGATCCCTGTGAAATACACCGGAGGGTTTTGAGACCTTACTAAAATCACTCAACAGATTGAAGATTCTCTTATATAGAATAAGGATAAATATCGTGTAATTCCATCAGCTCTAGGAATGAGAATAGGTAAATCATAGACTTCTACAGTTATGCTTAAGCAAGCACCTATACCTGTTTCTACTTCAAAACCTTCATCTTCTCGAAGGGCTCCACCTCCTGAGCGTTAACAATAGAGGAAATTTCATCAAGATAATCAAAGATATAAAAGATGAAAACAATTTGAGGATTTTAAAAGAAATGTTTACTCTTTCTAAAATGAACAAGTTCCTGGTTATTTCATTTCGGCTCTGGAAAATAATTTGGTTCAATTGCCATGTCCCAAGAGGCTAAACAAGGAAGGAGATGAAGACCATCCCAATTATTTCCCATTTCATCAAATGTTGGGGCATCCCATCCAAGAGTGTTTTGTCTTCAAGGACCTCTTTCAAAAGATGGTCGACTCGGGACAAGTCAAACTGAAAGGTTCTTCAGCTCAGGTAGCATGTGTTACTGCTACAGTTCTAGAGGAGGAAGGCGAGTGGCAAGAAGTCAAAAGAAAAAATGCGCAGAAATATGAGGATTAGATGGTCAGAAAGACCATCAAATGAAATCATGCTATTTTTCGAACGCCATTGAAGAAACCAATTGTAACTTCTGCCATGAATGTCATAGAAAATCCCTCTTCATCAGAGGTAAAATCCTCAAAGAAACAACATAGTTTCAAGAATGAGGAAAAATCAGAAGAAGATGAGTATGTGTCAAAGCCTAAGCTGTCTTTAACTCTGGCAGATTACATGTCCTCTACTTCGAAGCCACGGGCACCGTCCCACCAAACGGCACAACCTAAATAGGATAATCAGGCAGAGTCTTCATCAGATGAAGAGTTGATTTTCGGTTCTATTAATATGATTCAATTAACAGATCCATATGCCAGTTGCAGTTTCGATTTTGATGAGCCCGAATTCCCTGTATCAAATAGAGGAATCAAAGGAAGTTCTAGGGGTTTGGGAAATAGGGGAATACGTGGATCTTTTAGAAGACACTATTCTAATTCTACCCCTTCTAGAACTGTGTTTGCAGCAGAAACTCATGGTAGAGCCCTTCAGCGAGCTCAGCAAGAAATAGTAAGTTCTTCCAACAATAGAAAATTCAGTCTTGACACTGTTATTTTGGAGGATCGGTTGGAGGTTCCACCTTCATCCTCTCAGCAGGTAAATAGACCTAATTGGTCTGATCTTCCAAGGCCAGGAATATTGCCAACTCCTATCCCGATACAAGATTCATCAACTTCCAAAACATCAACTTCCAAGTCACCTGCTAAACCACATGTTCATATTGGGAAACACATACCTCTAGATCAAAAGTATGATGTATTGAAAGACATGGCCCAATTACCATCCAACTTATCAATTCCGGATGCTTTAAATCTATTAAAAGATCTTCAGGAGGCAGTCATCGAGGCTTTGTCAAGTCTTCAGGAGTTTGAAACTGAAATTGTTGCAGCTGAAGTCTATCACATAGAGAATAATCCTGCAGAGTGCCATACAGTAATATCATTCACTAATGAAGATGAAGATGATGTCGTTCATGGAAATATTAGACCTTTGAACTTATTTGGCAAGGTCAATGGCGTAGATGTCCGAAGAGCTTTTATTGATAATGGTTCCAGAGTCAACATCATGCTCATTCGTACACTTCATCGATTGAGCCTCACGGAATCTGATTTATCTCCTTCTACCGTGATATTACAATGATATGATAAAAATGAACAAGAACTATTCTTCGAAGTTACACTCAGAACTCATTTTGGAGATCATGCATCCAATTCAGATTTTATGGTTGTTGATCAAGACTCATCCTTCAACATCTTTCTTGGAAGACCCTGGCTACATCAACATGCGGCTATCCCTTCATCATACCTTCAATGTCTCAAATATTATTTTGATGGTCAAGTTGGGACATTGTATGGGGATAAGGCCTTGTTCAAGACATGTGAGTATCAATATATTGAATAAGAATTCTATCAAATGAAGGGAAATGATAAATCCACAACTAGGAAGATTACCAAAGTTAATGCTCTATATGGTTTGGAGAAGATTCCAGTAAATCCATTTGCACATGTGAGTACAGATTATGTGTTGAATATCATTCAAATTGATAGGATATACCCAAATCAAAATACTCTTATGGAAAGATCCATAATGTCAATTATGGCAATCGATCCAGACAACATGGGAGAAACTGGTAACCCATCAGGCAATGATGAAAGCTCAAATGGAGATGTCTTCATTTCATCTTCTGAAAACCATCAAGTCTATACATCACCAATCAGGCTAGAAGGTTTGATAGAGATTTCATAGGTGAACAATGATGTCGATCCTCAATCCTCATCTCCTCTTTATTGCCTAAGGTAGACCGTTCATCATAAATTGGGTCGGAAATGGAAGATTCTTCTTCAGGATGTGCAAATTTTAGCGTCTCTTGTGATCATGAAAATTCTGCTTCACTATCTACTATGAAAGTAGAAATAGAAGAGATAACACATGTTGAAAAAGAAGAGGAAGATCTCAGAGATGCTCCTCCATCATTTGAAGAGGGTATCTCTACCACCGTGGATGAACTCAGATAAATAAATCTGGGTACAAAAGAAGATCAATGCCCCACTTTAATTTGTGCGGCCATGACTCTAGAAGAAAAAGAAATGTGTATTTTTTTTAGAAAAATTGAGACATATTTGCTTGGAACTATACAGAGATGCCTGGGCTTGATCCTGATGTTGCAACTCATCATTTGGGTTTACCAGAAAAGCATCGGGGATTTAAGCAAGCTGCGAGAAGAACACACCCAACTTATGATTCCAAAATTGAAGCTGAAGTGGATAATCTTATCAATGATAAATTCATCAGAGAAGTTCAATATCCCAAGTGGTTGGCTAATATTTTCCCTATAAAGAAGAATAATGGACAAATTAGAGTTTGCATCGATTTCAGAGATCTTAATCGGCATTGTCCTAAGGATGATTTCCCAGTTCCGATTACAGAACTTTTAATGGATGAAAAAGCTGGCTATGAATCACTTTCCTTCATGGATGGATATTTCGGATATAATCAAATACGAATGGCCCTAAAATATGAGGAATCCATAGCCTTCAGATCCCCTTAGGGTGTGTTTTCCTACTGGGTAATGTCCTTTGTCTTAAATAATGCAGGTGAAACATATCAGCGTGCCATGCATCGTATATTCAAACCCTTTTTATGGAAGTTTGTTGAATGTTATGTGGACGATTTGGTGGTAAAATCCAAACAACGTTCTAATCACTTGGCTGATTTGGAAGTCATATTCCGAAAGCTTCGACAACATAATTTGAAGATGAACCCCTTAAAATGTGCTTTTGGGGTAACCTCAAGAAAATTTCTCGGCTTTGTTGTACGCCATCATGGTATTGAAGACAATCATGAGAAGACCAATTCAATCCTTGGTATGTCACCTCCTTGAAATTTGAAATAATTAAGAGGAATTCAAGTACAATTAGCCTATAATCGGCGTTTCATTGCCAATTTGGCAGGCAAAAGTTTACCTTTCAGCAAATTGATGAAGATGGGAGTCACTTACTAGTGGACTGAAGAATGTCAAGAAGCATTTGATATTCTCAAGAAATACCTCTTGATTCCATCGGTACTCATGCCACATGTTGAAGGAAGACCACTTATTCTCTATGTGACAGCTTTGGAGCGATCATTGGGTTCCTTTCTTGCTCAGAAAAATGAAGCTGGGAATGAAAACAGCCTCTACTACCTCAGTCAGACTATACATGAAGTAGAAACCCAGTATTCAAGTATTGAGAGGTGCTTCCTAGCATTAATCTTTGCAGTTCAAAAGTTGAGACACTACCTGAAACATCACGAGGTCCAATTGGTATCTCACAATAACCCGCTTAAATTCATCCCTAGTCTTCTAATGCTTACAGGACTTTTGGAAAGGTGGGAAGTTATTTTGCAGCAATTCGACATTCAGTATTTGTCTTAAAAGGAAATAAAGGGCCAAGCTCTGGCTGATTTCCTAGTTGAACAACCTTTAGTGGAAGACACGTCTTCAGATATTGAACTCCCTGATGAGGTTGTCTTCTCTATTCAGGATAGTCCTCAGACATGGGAAATGTACTTTGATGGTGCTTCCAGAAGACCAACAGGGAGGAAAATAGAAAATCTTAAATTCAAAAAAAGATATCTTAGTAATTGGGCTCATTTCTCCAAAAAAGGTAGTGTTACCTTATTCCTTCTTATTGTGGGAAGGTGGTACCAATAATGAAGCAGAATACCAAGCTCTCATCACAGGATTGGAGTTGGCACTTCAAGCACAAGTGAATCACTTAAAGGTGAAAGGTGATTCAGACCTGGTAATCAAATATGTCAATGGCGATTATGCCATCAAAAAAGAAGAACTAATCCCTTTGTATGATTACTTCAGAGAGTAAATGGTGGAATTCCCTTCGGAACCGACATATTCTTATGTCCCAAGATCACAAAATGCTCAAGCTGATGCACTGGCTAATATAGCCACTACTCTGGAAGATCCAAATCAGGATGAGACAACCATCAGTATTTCCCACTATTGTGCAATTTTACCTTATGTTCGAATCAGAATAGGGTAAATTAATGAAATCAGTCCCATTCCTGAACTGTATGGTCATACTACAGGTTAGATGTCACCTATCAGGTAATACCTACAAAATGGAAGACTTCCACCTGATAGAGCCGAGAAAGCCCAAATCCTGCGACGTGTGGTCAATTTTACTCTTTTTGATAGCCCAGATCACCTAGAGAAAATTATCTACAAATGTGGTTTTTATGGAGTTATCTTCAGATGCATTGATGGTGATGAGACAAGGGCTGTCATAAAAGAAGTGCATGCAGGAGTCTATGGTGCCCACCAATCTGGACATGGACTGTCTGATCAGATTCAAAGGCTTGGATACTTTTGGCCTTCAATGATACAAGATTGTGTTTATTTCACAAAGATGTTTCATTCATTCCAAGTACATGCCAACAACATTCATCAACCTCCAGAGTTGCTTCATATAGCTAAATAATCATGGCCAATTTCCACATGGGGAATGGATGTGGTAGGACCTTACCCTTCAGCTACGACCAAACAGTTTAAGAATATTCTTACTGCTACTGACTTCTTTTCTAAATGGGCAGAGGTAGTACCTCTCAAAGAAGTCATTTCTAAATGCATTGTTAGCTTCATCAAGTCTAACATCAATACCATATTTGGTGTCCCTCATACCATATTGATGGACAATGGCACCAACTTCTATTCATCTGAGATGAAGAAGTTGTATCAAGAATACAACATCAAATCCAATCATTCATCTCGGTATCATCTAGCGGCCAATGTCCAGATAGGATCCTTCAACAATTCTCTTTCAAATATACTGCAAAATATGGTGGATAAAGATAAGAAATCATGGCCTGATAAACTCTTTCATGCTTTATGGGCTTATCGAACCACCACCCGCACTGCAACGCGGTCACCTCCATATTCACTGGTATATGGAAGAGGAGATGTCTTGGCCATTGAAGTTAAAATACCCTCGCTCAGAGTATCCGTTTTTGATCAGTCATATAGAGATGAACAATATCAAAATCGATTGAAAGAATTGGAATGGTTAGATGAGAAAAGATTGTGCACTTTGCACCACTTGGAAATCTATCAGAATCGAATAGCACCAGATTTCAACAAAAAAGTTTGACTTCGTTCATTCACTCATGGATAATTGGTATTAGTTCTCAGAACTCCAATGATACCAGGAAAGAAACCTCCCAAGCTTGAGCCAAAATGGGATGGACCTTATTCAATACATAAGTTCTACTCCAATAGAGTTTATTCATTAATCTCAATGGATGGAGAACTCATCACTACTCCAACCAATGACAGATTTCTGAAGAAGTATTTTCTATAGACATAAAATATATCATCAATAGTTCAGTATGACCTTAAACAACACCTTGGTCAGTTATGACCTAAAACTGCACCACCGTCCTGCATTACATTAAAACTGCTCATCATGTCCAGACAACATGACATTAAACTGTATCCCTTTCATTGTCCTTGCTATATGACGTTAAACTATATAGACGTCCCTCACGTCCAGCAAGACGTTAAACTGCATAACCAATAGTCCATGCATATGACCTTAAACTATTCTCACTTACGTCCAACATGACGTTAAACTGTATCGTCCCTTTTTCATCCAACATGATGTTAAACTATGAAAAAGTCCCTAATACATCCAACATGACGTTAAATGGTGTACTCTTTTGTCCTCACTCCATGACATTAAACTACACAGTTCCCCTTTTGTCCAACATGACATTAAACTGTATTATCCCCATCGTCATAACTACATGATGCTAAACTATACAGGAAGTCCTTTAATATGTCCAACATGACATTAAACAGTACTTTGTCCCTGCTACATGACATTAATCTGTGCAGCACCAATAGTCCTAACTGCAAGACTTTAAACTGCATATTCCCTTTTTATGTCCTACATGACATTAAACTGTGCGTCGTTAGGGTTGTTGTTACCTATTCTTTCTCACACCGAGTATGACTCACGTGAGATTAGATCAAACTTCAACCATAACACTCTCTCTAGGCTACAAACCATGTGTAAGTCCCAACACTATTTTTTAGGTCGTTGTCCCCAATGACAACTCGATCACTAATTCATTCTTTAATTGAACTACGTGGAATTTGATCCTTGCCTTCTAGGCTGGGTACGTAGGCAACCTCCCAAGGTTCAAGCCCAAAACCAATATCTTCACATCGGTTCACCTCCATCTCATACGATGTTGATTTATTAAACTACCCCTAGAATCAATATCTTTACATTGGTTCACTTTCGTCCTTGCTATACGACGTTAAACTATACAACACTTTTGTCCAGTATGACAATAAACTAAAATATTCGTTGATACTATCACCTGAGAGGGAATCATTATTTACATTGATTTTCAATCATGATTCATTTCAAAGACTACGTGCATACATGGAAATACCTTAACCTTTTATATTGGGTTAAACCATAATTGCACTAAAGTCCCCTTTCACCCTTCACATGTACAAAACAAATTTGTACAGAGGGTATTTCTAGAACTACGTGGGCTTGATTCCCATCCTTATGGGATATGTAGGAATGTTCGAGTGTCCCTCGAATCCATCCCCAAGTCTTTGGGTCCAACCCCAAATTCCACTTTCATTCCCTTGGCTGAAAAGTCCCCATGAAAACACACACTTTGTATTTCTTATAATGGTCCAAGCTCTATGACCCTAAACTAAGATCTCCAATCCTTTTGTCCTTCACGATGTTAAACTATAGTTTATGAACTACGTATGGCTTGATTCCCATCCTTATCGGATACATAGTGAAGTACAATATTTTAATTCGGGACCTAGCCACAACATGATTATGGTTAGCATTGATCTGTGCACCTCTGCATACATTATACAATACCCATCTTTATGTGTCATAATCCTGACCTTAAATATTTTCAGATATTCTTAACCCTTTTCATGACTTCTAGTCACAAAAATGTCAAATTTCTGAGAGTTACTTTTCCTGACTATACAGTACGTGCCCTTAGGCGGCCTTGCATAAACAGTCTCCATAACAGAATTTTCAGCCAAAAGATTCTATTATTTGACTATGCAGCCAGTGCCCTTAAGTGGCCCTGCATAATTCAACCCTATAACGGGTTTGTTAAATACTGGAAACTTCATTCTTGGTAAGAAATCATCTTTTGTCCTTATTTGGCTTAATGACAATATGTAGGGATCCGCAAAAATAGTCATCCTTAACATACTTGACCCATATCCTTTTTCATGATCTGAAAGTATTCATGTCTATGGTTTATATTCTCCTTCCCTACGTTTGGGTCAGACCTTTGTAGGAGTGAAATCCATCCAGTTCGTCGATAATATTGTTTGGAAATATCTTCTCCATATTCAAGTACCTCTTTCCATACAGCAAACTCTATACTTTGGAAATTTTGAATCTCCATAAACTTTCACTGGCTTTTTAGCACTAGGAAAGTAAAATTTCTGAGAGTTCTTTTTCCGGACTATGCAACACGTACCCTTAGGTCGCCTTGTATAAGTAGTCTACATAACAGACCTGTCAGACAAAAGATGTTATTTATTTAACTATACAGTCAATGCCCTTTGGTGGCCCTGTATAATTCAACCCCATAACGGGTTTGTTAAATAATGGCAACTTTATTCTTGGGAACTACTTCTTCTAATGCGTTTTAGTTCATTTTCATATCATTCCTCGGATTCAAATATTCTTAAGTCATAGTTTACATATTTTCTCTCATACTTGAGTATGGTAATATGTTTTTAGATAAATTTTCAAGGAATTGAGTCAATTTTAATCCATTTCGGTCAAAGCTATTTCGACCTTAAACATTAGCCTCTTTATATCCAATGTGAATGACTTTAAACTGCACACAAAAGACAAAGTAACTCTGAATAAAAGTCAAGTTCCAGCTCACTAAACATACATTTTATATGATTTACGTAATATTGAGAAATTAAAAATATTCAAAGTTTGTAGGGTTATTTATAATAATCCTAGTAAAAATTAAACTATGCTTACTAGGCCCATTGTCTTAGGTAAAATTTAATGCAGATAGAAAAAGAGAATGCAGGTACAAATGATTGAAGGTGAAAGTGTTTTTTCATTGATGCACAAGAGTTATAAGGACATCCACAGACTGGAGTCTCTTCTCTTTTTCAGGAATTACAAAAGACTTTCAACATAACTCTTCATTTGATTTACAAAATCCCGAGCTTCATCAGTAGCCACCTAGAATTAATTCATTCAACTAGATACCATAAGAGATGTAGTGATACCGGATCTTCTTGGAACAATTGTAAAAGAATGTTATTGAGTGCGATTTGAGAAAATATTCTTCTGATTAAATAGTGACTCTGTTTCTGTCCAAGAGACTTGAAAGATGGATACATGGATTTGAGAATTAATCATTGGAAGTAAATAGCCATTTGGAGAGAGTACCCTTTTTAGTTATTTTTCTAATACCATATTTTTCTTGTCTCCACCAACCGACAGTGGAAAACATTTCAGCCCATGGGTTTTCCATTTTCATATCTGAAAGGAAATGGCATGCAGGAAAAATTTAAAAGTTCATGCAAATGTTATTGCTCTTAATGCACAACATAACCAAAATAGAGGAGTAGCAATGCAGATGCATCTCAGGAATATAGTTATTTGCATCTGGAACATTGACTCCTTCCAGATGACAATAACCAAACAGGGGCAGATAGATGCTCTGTGGGAAATTAAGATGATATTTTTTCACTTAGAAAAATCTGGGAGAGTGCTGTCACAGATATCATAGTAATCATGTACAACAATGTTCATCATGTCATCAATCCAATTGCTAGCTAGTCCATCAGCCATTCTGATTCTCTTGGGAGCCATTAAATCTTCACAATAGTTGAATAAATTTACTCTTAAATGGATTGATTTTTCATAATCTTTGTGAAGAAATTTGAAAAAAATGGCTAAGGCATTAAGTCGCGCAAGTCTAATTTTGACGCGCAAGTATGGATGTGCCGTGAAAGTTTTTGGTGCGTATGTATCACCACGAAAGTCCAAATACCTATACAGTAGTGTGAAAGAAAATAAACATCAGAAAACAGAGCAACTTTCGCGGCGAAGGTGACCTGCGCGGCGAGAGCTCGAATGTTTCAAATCTGGATGCATTGTACGGAAATGGGGCCGCATATTTATAGGCCAGGCCACACCCTTTCCTGCCGATGCCTGCACTCTCAACACTTGAGTGCCACCTTTCCTTTTGTTTTCTTATTTTCCTCAGAGTGACATCCTCATTTCTTTCGGATCCAACTCTAAGGGGGGACTTTTGTTGACGATCATTTTCGTCACATTGTCTAAAAGAATGGAAAGGGAAATGACTTAGCACAAATTGATTCAGCCTTTGAAGAAAACATCAAAAATCAACAAATGCATGAACAAGGCTTCAAATGCACATGATCCGCGCAAGTTCCCTTACTATTGCGCAAGTAGACATGCGCTCCGCAATGGTCACGCAAGTACACTTGCGTGCCGAAGTTTGTTGTGCAAGTCACTTGCGCTCCCTAAGTGATAACTGCCCGGGGTCTTCTCCAGACTATAAATACCCCTGGTGGGCCCCCCATTTCAGGAGGATGTTTTTTCTAGAATCCACATACAGATCTCTGAACACCCAAGTCTCTTCTTCAGGTCTTTTGACCACTTATAAGGTAATTCTTTACCCATAATGGAAGGTCTAAACAAGAAGAGTAAGGTCTAAGTGTTAGAATTCTCTAACACTTGCAAGCCTAAGTGTATTACCCTTAAGGGAAATGGACACACTTGCATGCCACCCTACTTGTTCACCATAACGTGCACACACTCTTCTGGAAAGCCTCTAGGGATAATACCAAGGTTTTTAGCCAAGTCTCGCTGAAGTATTACCCTAAGGACTAAAAATCACACAATTACCCATGTGTCGCGCAAGTATACCTGCGCGTCCATGACTTGTGTGCCCACGCAGTACCTGCGTGCCTTCCAGGACGTGCGCGCCCCTATCCTTTTGAGTGCCTTTCCTGCCCATTTAACCCCTCTTAAACCATTCCACCTCTACTATTCAAGATTCAGTATTCAAGACATTCTTCAAAGCCATTTATGGCATGTTTTCTTGATTAACTTCCTTATCCGAAGGGAATTCTGTGGAATATCTCTCAAAACCTAGTGATTTACACATCTTTAGTTCACTAAAGATTGAGATTTCTTTCATTCAACCTCATCCTTTAAGATGAGAGAACCCCTTAACCTGGGCCTCCTTTTCAGGAATAAGCCCCAGTCATAATTCTCTAGTAGGGCATCCTCCTTAGGAGTTATCCCCAAGTCCACTTTAACCTGGGCTTCCTTTTCAAGAGTAAATCTCTGTCATAATTCCCATTAATTTTGGGCATCCTCCTTAGGAGTAAGCCCCAAGTCCCCTAATCTGGGCCCCTTTTCAGGAATAATCCCCAATCTTAAAATTCCCAAATATAGGAATCCTCCCTAGGAGTAAGCCCCAACCATAATTCTCTTAATCTGGGCATCCTCATTAGGAGTAAGCCCCAAGTCCTCATTAACATGGGCCTACTTTTCAGGAATAATCCCAAGTGTCAAATATGGGAATCCTCTTTAGGAGTAAGCCACAAGTCCATTAATTTTCTCTTAACCAGTCTTAATTTACTTTTGATTTGGGGTTCCTTCTCAAGAGTAAAACCCAATCATAAGTCCCCTCCTAATTTGGGCCTCCTTTTCAGGAGTAGGCCCCAAGTTAGAGTATCTAAATCTCCATAAAGTACATATACCTTTATGGACCTTGTTCCTGGATTTCTTCCATGAAGTAAATCTTAATCTTCATCTGTTTGGGCAGTCATACATATATAAGCCCCACATCATTTCTTATGATTGCATTTTTTGTGGCACAATTGTCTGGTTTTTACCAATACTTATTGTTTCTCACAGCAAGCATGCCTCACGTGAGCTTAGAGTGTAAAAGTAATTATGACATATTTCTTTGATCCATCAATCATAAAAATCATACTCCCACTCGAACTATGTGGGTTCTGATTCCATCTCCAAACAAGCATACATAGGTAGCCCATCTGCGGGTGCGATCCCAACATTGAAATAATCCATGTCCTTCTGAATGAAAATAATCTTCAAGTGCCTCACTGAGTGGATTTAAAGCTAGTATGGTCATCATAATGACCAAGAGAATTTTTATGTATTGAAGGATACCATCGGCTAAGAATATCTAAACAAATACAAATGATTCTCTATCTATGAAGAACCTCGAATACATATAAAAGATTCTCTAAATTTCCAACATATCAATCATTGATTGTCATATCTAAAGGAAATATCATTTTTATACTTGGTAATGTAATAAGGATTCACAAACATAACATAAATCTATAAAGAGAGTCCTGGAGTAGATAATAATTCCCCTTAAAAAATGTGTGATGAGTCCGACCTCCCATCCTTTCGACCAATGCAAATTCCTAAGCCTCATCAGTCCACTACTAATGAGCGCCTACCTTTGGAGTGTAGGTTCAAATGGATATGGAATCATTGGATGTTTCCGATTCTACGAACAAACACATTAGAAACCTCTGGGAATGTTTGAATCTTTAATCAATGAGATCATCCCCAATTACAGAAGGAAATAGTGTCGCCCACTCCAAAGAGCTAGAACGCCTCCAGTTGACTTATCAATGAAGGGAACTCTCGCACCCATAGAAACCAACTTCACAAGACGAAACATCTCAAGAACAATTAAACGAAGCCTACAACATTTGGTTAGAATAAAAAAACAATTTCAAACCACGTCGACGGAATATTCTTATCACTTTTCACTAATCCAACTTTAGAAATATAACCAAAAGGCCAACGTGGGGATGTCTGAGGGGATCCCCACCATTAAGAACCTACTATCTCCCAAGACGGGGTTGGAAAACTGACATGGGGAGGTCCGAGAAGACTCCCCAAAATTAAATAAAAGTCCAACATCAATTCATTCCAGAGACATTCGTGTGAGATCTAATGTGGGTCTCCCCTCCATTGGAACTAACCGCAAATACAAAACATTAGAAATTTTCTGACGGGAACCAAGCACCCCACCACAAGGGGCACGGAGGGTCGGTCCCAACTACCAGGCGTCAGACCCATAACCCAAGACAAACCAACATCTTCACATCCATGGACAAGCACTATTCCAATTTGAGACCGATTTACTCGACAAACTCCTATATAGACCACTAAAGAGATTACATCCAGTGGGACGCAACCCCCAAGACTTTATGACGATGAGACGAACACGCCTCTACATGGCCATTAATACCTTATGAAACCAGATGGTTTGTTTAGAGCAGAACAACTATATAAATGATTTAAACTACCTCTACTTTCAACACCGATGGCAGAAATAAAGGTGGGGTCTCATACACTCTCGGGGTTCCTGACTGCGCTCCAGCTTCACTCCGAGGCCTATGGCTGGAGCCCTGATGTTTGAAGCATCTTCGGCCTTGCAGTTAGGTATTGAAGACTCCTGAATGGAGCGTCTAATTTTGGTGTCACACGCAACCACACTGCAACCAAGACAACACCAGAAAACACAACACATTACGACATCCAATTGATCCCATGTGGAACATTTACCAACACAGGAGCTATGATATTGCATGCTCATCACCCTTTTCCACACTGAATGAGAACACGACACCAAAAATCATCACCAAACATGACCATTACTATTGAGAGGAACATTATATGGAGAAGGAATTCAAACTTATTCTTAAACAACACGTGATTCCTGCAATAGACCGTAGCATCCCCGCATGACTGGGTCAGCCACACTAGTGGCCTAACATAGACCCTTAATTAAATGAAACCAACGAACGATCAAAGTTCATTCAGAATAGTGGCATGCACCGACCATTCCAGGATGCTTCCACCTTTCCCCATTAGAATCTCTTTCATAATTTACAAAAAGAACTTCTAAATTAATGAGGGAAAACATCACCCTTGACTATCAAGGAGAATTAACACTTCAAGACATCACTGAAATTTACCCTTGTAGCTGATGAAAATACTAAAAATCCCTTCAAGGCACTGGTCAACACTAATAATTCTGAACCGCCGTCACCCTTCCCCACTGGAATTCCTTTCACTGTTTCAAGGGGAAACCTTCAAAAACAACAGTGTCAATCTTCATACACGACGAGTCAGACACTCAAAAGACCAAAACTCCTTTCAACTCCCCTCGCACATGTCATCCCGCTACGAGAGGATATGATTAGTTGTAAAACGGAGAGGTGGGTTCAATTCTAGAATTCAAGAAGAGATTCATCTTATCAAGTAGAGGGTCGACCAATGACGAATTACCTGTGGACGCACTTCAATCACATGTTAGCACTCTATGGGGGCATACACTAGTCAAGAGAGATAACTGTGGACCCAATCAAACTAGTCCAAAGGCCAAGACATATTGCAAGTGAACACTAAGCATGCAGGGGGAACCACTGCAATGAATTCCCAAATCACTTTTCTAAAGAATTCACCAACTACACACTTACATACCAACTTAAAAATAAAAATTCAAACTAGAGAACAATTCAGTAAAAAAGGATTCTCAACCCAAAATGTGTCACCTCCCACATGTCAAAATCACAAGGACACACCATGAAATCATCGGTTACTAAAACACAAAATTTTTATTTAACAAATTTATTTGAAAATAAGCAAAGCTTGTGGGTTTAACAAACACCAATAGTGTCCCATGGGCCTCGCACATTCATGTTCTTGTGCCACACCGGCACCCACCTCATGTCCATTCAGGAACTCATCCACTCGTTCAATTAACCTTTTATCTTTCATATATATATTCATGCATGTGGTTTCCCATGAGAACACCAAGAATAAAAAGAAAACCGTTCCATTTTTCAAAACCAAAACATCCAACCCACACTTTTCAAACATCATACCTCATTTTTTTTAATGTTCTTTATTTAAAAACATTTTCCAAAACATTTTTCAAGACCAAATCATTTTTACTTAAAAACAAAATTTCCACAATTCCAAAACAAAGAAACAAGGAATGGTACAAGCGAAGACTAGTGTCAGTGGGTGACTAGAAGATATGGTTGGTGGTCATACGCCAATCACACCAGGGAGGGTATTCTAGGACAGCGCCCCCAGCTCTGCATGGCTTGACAGACCCTGTGAGCTCACTGGGACCACTGACCCCACTCCTTTTTCATTTCCCCTAAATGAAATTAACCACACCGACCAAAGGTTTAGACAAACCTCAACTTGATTTGGTAACTTGAGTCCCGCCACGAGGTGTGTTGGTTAGGCACCTTACTCATAGCTAACACATCGAGTCCCGATAACCTTAACTCCAGTCTATCGTGACAATATCCCAAAATAAAATGACCCAAGAGAGAAAATATGCCCCTCTAATACCATTTTTTCATGAACCAGGCCGGGTCGCCATCTGACCCGGCACCCGAACCGGTCCGCGACATGGCCCGAAGGGTGTTCCCGATCCCCACAGGCTGGCACAAGTTCCCGGGTATCAAACATTACATGGGAACGATTTACACAAAAAAAAGATAGAAAGACAACTTACAAGATAAAAAAACTAAAACAGGAAACAGGAAACCAAACACGCCTTTAAACTATAACCATGTTTAGAGTTTACAATTCAACTAAAACCCAAAAGGGAACTAAAACAAAGATAGAAAACTAAAAACTCTAACTCAAGACTCCGAACGACATGAGAAGTCATACCTCTAAGCTATCCACACCAACATGCATGAGGAGACCGACAACAATCTGAACCCCCGTCATTGAGAATGATGTCAACAACCTAGAGACCACAAGAAACAAGGTCTACATACACCCGAAGGTGTATGTAGGGTTTGAGAAAAAAGCCCAGTAGGACATCACCCAATAAAAAGGTTCCATGTGTAAACATTAAATGAAAAATACATTTGCAGGCTAAATAAATGAAAGGATTCCAGAGCATGCACAATTTTAAAGAAATAGTTTCTATAAGGAAAAATGCATTCAAATAAAACAACATTAATAATTAAAAAAACACCCTTGAATTTAAGAAAAAAAACCAAACCTTTAAGAAACATCCAAAAGCTGCACCGTATGCCGATGGTGAGTGTATAGTAGTCCAGGAGCACCAAAAGCGGGAGAGGACCTAAAGGTACAAAAAAAGGAATGAGACCCTAGAACATCGCGTCTCAGTGAATAGTATAAGAAACACAACAAAATAGGTTCTCGTGCATGAGCCACTACTAGGGAAACACATCTATAACCTAGTGGTCTCCAATCATCATCCAATGTTTAGTTAGTGTTGTAATCATCAAACCAGCTAAGTGAAACCGGGAAAGAGCCACTTCCGAATCACTAGTACCCTAGATCTAGTTTGTCCACCTAGTACCTAGGCTTCCCCTTTTTGTACTAAAGATGTTCCAATTTCACATTTCATGTCAAAATCAGACAAATAAAACAAAAAGGGTGTTATATAAACCCAATGCCACACTTTCACACACACAGAAAACCATTTGACAAAGTATGCATGGTAAAACACTTTACTCAACTCAATTAAAACAATTTCTGCATTGCTAATAATTTTTTATTAAAAACATATCAAATTTTTATCGTTAATAGTTTTATTAAATCATATTAAATTCTTTGTTAAAAAATTCTTTAAAAAGAAACATAACATGGCTTTAACACACAAAAACAACTCAACCCTCTTTCATGAAAAAACACACCCAACGCCACATCAAGAACACAAACTGCACACTTTGCACATTTTCACAAAAAAACAAAAACTTTATAAAAACACTAGAACACAAATGTTGCAATTTGAACATTTTCACAAAACAAACACAACTTTATATAAACACTGGAACACAAACATTTCACTTTTCACATTTTCATGAAACAAAAACAAAATTTCATTAAACACTAGGAGATAGCTCAACAATGGTTTTTCACAGAAACAACCTACTCAACCAACACAACACCTTCATTTATTACCAATCACAAACAAAGATTTGATGAAAACGCAATTAACACCACTTTCATGAATGAAAAGTTAACTAAACATATTATAAAACACTAACAATTGACTAAAAATAATATTTTAGCAAATGAACGCACCCACCCATATGAACATACTACCAAAAAAATTTAACACATGAAAAACTTCAAGAAAACCAAATTCGCACCTAAAATAATTAATCAAAGAACATCATAAATTAACTAACAAAGAAAATTAATTCATTAAATAATGTTTAAACGCGGAACCACATACCTCGACGTCAAACCCCCGAAAATTAATGAGAAAACATCAAATTCTAGCGCCAAACCTTCATCACGTGCCGTTTGCACTGCAAGGAAGCTAGCGCAAACTCAAACACATGAATTAGAACCCAAAAACTTCAAATTAAAACCCCAAAATCGGAACATATACCTGATGAAAAAAAAACATCAAGGAGAAAGAACTAACCGAGGGGTGGTGTTCGTCGGACGGAGCAGGGGTTGGCTGTTTGGCGATTTGTTGGATGAAGCAGGATGGTGACGGAGTGGCGCGTCACCAGACGGAGTAGGGGCTGGCAGTTTGTCTCTTCGTCGGATGAAGCAAGAGGGCAGCGGTTCCGAGTGGGGGAGGATGGGGGTCCAGCGGGGTTACGAGCCGGAAGGAGGGGGTCCAGCGGGTTTCCGAGTCGGAGGGGAGGTTTCGGCCATGGGGGGGAGTGGCGCAAGCAGAACCGAGGGATAAGAGAAGCCTTCGATAGGGGAAGGAAAAAAACAGGGGAAGGGGAAATCTTGGTCACGACGCAAGAGAAAGAAAAACTAATAATAATAAAATGAAGAATAAAAATAATAGAATGAAAAATAAATAAAAACAAAATCAAAATCAATACCAATAATAATAATAATTTTAATAATATTCATAATAACTTAGTTAAAACATTAATAAAAGGAATAATAATAATATTATTATTATTATTATTATTATTATTATTATTATTATTATTATGAGAACTCATAATTCATTTTATTCTTCCCATTTTATTTTGCGCTAACTTCCTTATTCATATAATTAAATTTTATTTCTTTATCAATAATTCTTTTTATTTAATTAGTTGCACGCCAAGTAGGCGTTCGGATAACCGAGCGAGGCCGTGCGGTGACACAAGAAAGGTCGCGTGGTTTCGACAGCAGCACACTAAATGCCGTAAAATCCAAAAAGTGTTTTTCTAAATACGAATTCAAAAATTTATGTCGGGTTTCTCCTAGACTCCCCGATACCAAGAAAAAATTATAAAATAATTAATGTAAAAGAGCCAGGTGTGACAGGGTGTGTTTTTATATATTTTTAATGATTATATATATATATATATTTATATAACTATATTTGTTTTAAATATACATGTAGTACTTATTTTTAGAAAGTAAATTATAAATTTTATTATCTAATAAAATGTATTATATTTTAAAAAAATTATTTTAAATTTATATTTTTTGAATACACATATATTTATATGTAAGTATGTATGTATTTTTAAAGTGTATACATAAATATATATAATTTTTTATATGTTAATTATGCATTATTTTTAATGTTACATATATAATACTTTCATAAAACACCCACACACACAAATTCACTGACACATGTATACGCACATGAAAAATTATATATATATTGTAAAATTTAAATTTATAACATATATTTATATATATATAATTGTAACGCCCCGACCCCAGCTACCCAGAGTCGGTGCATTACTTACATAACATTGGCATGATCACAAGAAAGTTCAAATCTCGAAAGACCGATTGGTTTAGTAGCCTTGGAAACACTAGATATATTCATAAGTTTTACATTACATCATAAAATGAAAAACTACTACAACAACATAATGTCTCCATAATCCACACTACTATCCCCTCATAATATCCCTGCAGGTCATTCATAATTTACTTCTTCACATCCTGGGGAAAAATAAAACATAGAAAAGGGGTGAGCTCAAATGCCCAGTAAGGATAACAATATAGCGGAAACTTTCATAAATAAGAATAAACATTTAAGGCAATGCATTACTAAAACAAAAGCCTTTTAAAATTGAACTTCAACATGGTATGGCAAAAGTAAAATGAAATAATGCCATTTACTTATTCACATGGATATTCTACTAATCGAATAATCACATGCAAAAATCAATAACCACTTTCATAATGTTGGAATGCATAATGCTAAACGTTAATTTCTTTGTCTAGGCCTCATCCCAAGACCTAGGGGTTACTTCTAACCGGAACCCAACCCGGAGTGCCTCTAATAACCGGACACCAACCCGGAGTGCCTCTAATAACCGGACACCAACCCGGAGTGCCTCTAATAACCGGACACCAACCCGGAGGGCATACTTTTACCAGTCCCTAACCTGGAGGGCTTACTTTAACCAGTCCCCAACCTGGAGGGCTTACTTTTACCAGTCCCCAACCTGGAGGGCTTACTTTTACCGGTCCCCAACCCGGAACATACTTGTTTAGCACATTCATCTGAAGAAAATTTTGAAATATAACATAAACATTCGGATTAAAACTAGCATACAAAATGTCAATAGTTTCACCATAAACTATGAATGGTATAAAATAGCACATCCACAGTCAAACATATCACAAAACCTTCAATACAATATAGAAGTTTTGTATTATAATAAATCAACTTCAAATAAGCGTAAAATCCATTAAAGGATGTTGACATAGATGAAATCAAAACACTTTTTAGAGAAATATCTCTTTCTATTTTTGAAATCATTTAAGAGCCATATAAAATAAAACATTTTCTTGAAAATATTCTTGTAAGCTTGTAAGGAAAGCTTTGACGATTTTATAACGGCGGAAAATAACCGCACCCGCCGTATAAGTAAAAAAAACATTCTTATCTCAATTCTGTCGAAAAGGTTAAAAAGGACCTTGTTTTGAAAACGACGGAAAGATTCCTTTATAAACCTCTTATAAAAAGTCAAACAAGGGTATAAATGACTTTAACCCATATTCTTGTAAATAGTAAAAATGTTTTGAAATACATTTCGAAGAAACATGGATGTGGATGATAAAGAGATCCCAGTAGATTATTACGTATAATACAACCTCGGATAATGAAGAGATTGTGAAATAACCCTTACCTTGTACTTTTCCTTGGTTGGGGTAGGTTAACCTCCTGTATAATGGTGAAATAATTGTTATTAAATTATACAAGAATCATATATATTAATATGATATCATATATGATCTTTTAACATTTATTTGTTAATAATATCTTAGAATTATCATCGTTTCGGGTGTTAACTTACTTGTTTTCTTTTATATGTTTTGTTACGTAAGACATGTTTGTAAAGGATAGGTTGTATATTATTCATATCCAGAATGATATCAAGTCCTTAAACATCATTTTTAAATCATCAAATGATAATTATACTTGAATGGTTACGATGGAGAATGAATCTCATCGCGTTCGTGGAGACGGTAGTCCGTACGTACGCACGAGCGACAATATCATTCTTTTGATATTAAAATAATATATAAATGAATGGTATAACATATATAAAGAATAATTAACATGTTATATTTATTATTTACATGAGTTAAACATCATTATTATACCCATGCAAATAATATTATATTGAATAACAATTACACCACGACGTGGAGACGGTAAGCCGTACGTACGCACGTATGGTGACATGTTATTCAAAGGGTGGATAGAATACTGAATATGGTTGTACCATACTTATAATAACATCACAGTATATGTGAGATACTGGAGTTATTATTTTAGAATGGTAAGAACAAAGGAAGAAGAAGTGGAAGAAGAAATGAACTTAGAAAAAGGTGGTGAAATCATTACCTCTTCTTCGGGTTCTTCCTTTTGATTTGATCAAAAGGGATCCTTAGGTTGGCTTTCTGATCAAACTAAGGCCCCTAGGTTGTAGTGAGGGATGTTGGGAGATTATTTGGGCAGAGTTTGGCCGAACCAAAAGGCTTTGAAGGTGTGAAGAAATGAGAAGGAGGAGTGCCCTTTTATAAGAGGGGTGAGGGGCACCTTTGGAAAAGCTAGAAATATTAATTTATAATAAATTCATATTCGGTTTCTAATGGCTCCAAAGTTGACTATTCAAAGGTTAAGGTGGGGATAGGTCGAAAACCACTCAACCAATAGAATTTATACAGGTTTGGGTACTTATATTATCCTTATCTTTAAGTATTAACTCTAAGTTAATTAGTTTCACTTTTACAATGTCTCTTTGTATTTTATATATTATGGTTAATAAACTTACTATATACATCCAAGCGACCCCCAAGTGGTCCATTAATGATTAACCTATCATAATATAAGTCTCTTGGCCGAACCATAGATTTTTAGGAATTTAATATCATTTAATAATATAATATTTGTTTTAAGAACTCTTTTATGTCAATTTTGACACTATTCAATAGTTGATTTTTGTGAAACTCATAAAAGATTGATTACTTCGAACAAAGTCCATTAAATCAATCCTAATATATCATATTAGCCTAGAAAATTAGTTTAATTCATTAAAAGTTTCATATTATATTTATTTGGGTATTTATAATATCAATTATTTTAATTTTTTACTATTATAGTAATTACTGCATCATCATTGTGTCATAAATAAAATACCTTATTTAATGTCTAAAAATTATAAATAAAATATCATTATGTAGGAAATCTTTTTATATTTCTAATGAATATTTATAATCTAAAATCCAACATGTATAACTCTATGTAAAAATTGTTGTTCTAAAAGATATATGCTTGTGTCATTTTTGTATTCATTTTGACTTAATTAAAATAAAGTGTCATTATCACTTACAAGTGGATCCATGGGGTCCCAAAATAGACCCAAAGATGCCCATGGTCGACTATGTATCAACCAATAGGGTTAAGACACGTTTTAGGGTAATTTAGTATTATTATAATATTATTTTTTTAACCCTTATTTACCGGATTTACCCTTAACCATGGTAAATAAAATATTTACCACAGTAACTATTCAAAATGTCTAAAAATAAAAGTTACCCATTTACACAATATGAACATCCTGATTCCAAATATGGAATCCATTTTCCTAAATTCAAAACACAGAAGTGGCAGAAATTAATTTAAAATTAATTCCCGCTGTCAAAACAAAAAGCGTGTTTTTAAGAGGTAATAACTATCAAAAGATTGACACTTGTTTATGTTCGGTTTAATTGTAAAATTATGTCCAATGACCAACATTATATTAAATGGTAAAAATATATTCTAAATATACTTTAAAACCACTCAAATTCATAATTTATCACTATTAATTATTTTGATTAAAAAAGTTGTTTTTAATTAAAATTTAGTAATTTTCACTATTCATCAAAATATGAAAGTTATCCGAAATGTACCAAAATTTCACCCTAGGCTAATTTTGATATTCCGAATCTAAAAATGAAGTCCATTTTGAAATATTGAATATATATGATTTCAAAAAGTAGGTATTACTATTCACAACGGCAAGTTTAATTAGTTGTGGTGTGTGTTAGAACTCGAGGTTGCGTACAACACACGCTACTGTATTATTCAAAGGAAAGCGTACCGTGGAAGCTTGGGATGTTTCATTTTAAATTTTTTTGATGTCCCCATTTAGTCAAAAGGTTTAAAATATTGTATTTAAAAAGGGTTAGTTGATAAAAGTGCAATACTGAAAATGAATTTGTTCTTGCATTATATCTAAGAAACTCATAATATGGATTCTAAAATTATAAGGATTATATAAAGTTTAAAATTTAGATAATATTATTCATAACCTCTTTTGAATGGATTTTTTTTTGTAAGTCATGGTGTGATTGAACTCGGTGTTGCGTGGAGTGCAAGTTATTGAATTATTTTGAAGAAATAACACACTATGAAATCTTGGGGTGTTACATTCTCCCCTCCTTCAATAAATTGCGTCCTCGCAATTTTAAATTGTTCTTCGAAAATAAAAGGTTGAAAATAGAAAATATATTTGTGGGAAAACCCTAATCGGAAATTGGGTTACTAAAATTTAGTCTTAATATGAGGAAAAGAGAAATTAAAGGGTCACCACCAAATTATGATCTCGATTAGGAGAACATTGGTGGCATTTAGAGACATATAATTGGAGGAAAAACGTAAATATTTATCGGTAGTGATTGAGGTCATCAATCACAAACAAGTATAAAATTTAGGTCCTTAAATTCATCAATCTATGATGATTTGAAATACTATCGGTTCAACAAAACATAGGGTATTAGGATAACACATTTTTGACGTTTCAAAATATCCTAGTTGAAATCCCACATCGAAAAATGAATTAATGAGGCCTCTATTTAAAATAAAGAGTCGAAAGTATGAAGATTACCGAAAATAACACATACTAGGGTTCCATGTAGGAAAATATGGATATGGAAGAAAAATCTAACCATCAATTATCTGATGGAGAGTGGTAGAGAACATGGCTATGAAAAGGCCAACAATCCCAAAGCCATAAATTTGTGATGATTTAAGGTACCATCTAGGACAACATTTTTGTTCTAAGTTTCTATTATTAATGTTGAGGAATTTATTTATGAGATTGGCTAAGATAATAAGGAGATATACTTACTTTATAATTAGAATTTTACCCATTAATAAATTTCTACCACAAACTCATCTTTCACTCTAAAAGATAATAGAACGTAATTTTTTTTTCTATTTATACTATTCGTACAGGGTTCCAAAATAAATGAATTTATAATTCATCTACCAGATCTTTTTTTTAAAAAAACTACATTATTTAATTCGGACATCTCGTGGGACAGTGGTAGGTGATACACCCTTGTCGCCCTTCGGTTGCGGGTTCAAGTCTCGCAGCCTTGCCGGACGCGATGGGTTGCCGCCCGACCTCCGGGTTGTCCTTTTATGGCTATCCAAAATAATCCAAACTAGAACTATCCAAAATACTTCTATCCAAACTCACAGTCCAACATTTATAAGTAAGGTAAACATAATGTAGAACCTTTTTACCCCGTAATAGCATATGAATACCTTCATCATGTATTCTTTTAATACACCGAAACATCCTGAATTACCATATTCCTTATTGATTACATTCATGCTCCCTTATTCCATATAGAAAGCTGGATATACTTCATTAATCAAAAAATGTTTTAAACCCCAACAATGATGGAATATACAAATCATTAATCAGTTCTAAGGTAGTCAAGAATATCCAATATAATTTTTCCAAAACAATCACATATTATTCCAAAATCACTACCTCAGTATCAGAACTATATTATGATTTATCATTCTCTCAACCATATATTTTCCAAAAATTTATCCTTCTATTGAGTCACTTTTCTTTGTTCCACACTATCTCAAGTCCTTAATCAAATAGTACTGCAGTACAATCCTTATATACTCCATGATTATTGTAACAAGTAAATTGTTGATACAACACTCAATTGACATAATCAACATAAGAACCATAATCATTCCTCTTTATCTGTGGTAGTATCATAACTTGATTATTATCCAATAGCATCATTTGCGGCATAGTCTGATGACTGGGACATAGGTTCGCGTAGTGTCCAAACTCCTTGCAAATGAAGCATTGTACATTTAAAACCATTTTCTTACCCTTGCAGTCACGTAATTTGTGCCCTTTTACTCCACACTTACAACAAACTCCCATTCCTTTCAGGCAAGTTCCTGGGTGTTTCTTTCCACAGTTACCACATATGGGAAAATTCTTCTTTTCCCTTTTCCCTTTATCCATCTTTCTCTCTTCCATCCTTTTCTTCTCTTGATTCCTTTCAAAGCCATAGGACTCAGTAAACTCTTTACTTATCTTATCAACACATGATATTATTTCTTCATATGATGATAATACATGGGAGACTATTTCTCTTATAAATTCTAGCTTAAGACCATGAAGGATATGATCATTCCTTCTCTTTGAATCATGTGTATTTCTGGAGTTCTCATTCCTTCTACTGGGCGCCATTTCTAAACAATGGCATAAACTAGATCAGTTTATGAATCAAAATAAATAATCCCATACTTATAAAACACTTAACATAAATTTAACTATTTATGGATATAAAAAATGTTTTCTTTGAGGAAGTATATACTCATAAACCCTTCATAATGATTTGTAAAGAAAATGAGAGTTATCCTAAGCATATCCCCCGGGAGTGTCGTAACCAAGAGTGCAGCAAGGCCCGTTGTCGTGCACCAGTTCCCGTTCGAGTCTAGCTCAAAGCGGTGTTTTCGGGTTTTACCCCTAGGTACATCTGTGCCAGAGCCGCCTCTACCTGCTCGTATCCAGACAGGGATGTATTGCTCGGAAAACTCACAAAATCTCTACAATACCAAAATTCTAGGAAGTTCTTCTATACTAATCCCCAAAGTTCATCTTAGGTCTACGTGCTCTAATCAGAGTTTATCTAAATCTAGCTTCCAAGGTTTGTACTAAACTTCCTCTGATACCAACTGTAACGCCCCGACCCCAGCTACCCAGAGTCGGTGCATTACTTACATAACATTGGCATGATCACAAGAAAGATCAAATCTCGAAAGACCGATTGGTTTAGTAGCCTTGGAAACACTAGATATATTCATAAGTTTTACATTACATCATAAAATGAAAAACGACTACAACAACATAATGTCTCCATAATCCACACTATTATCCCCTCATAATATCCCTGCAGGTCATTCATAATTTACTTCTTCACATCCTGGGGAAAAATAAAACATAGAAAAGGGGTGAGCTCAAATGCCCAGTAAGGATAACAATATAGCGGAAACTTTCATAAATAAGAATAAACATTTAAGGCAATGCATTACTAAAACAAAAGCCTTTTAAAATTGAACTTCAACATGGTATGGCAAAAGTAAAATGAAATAATGCCATTTACTTATTCACATGGATATTCTACTAATCGAATAATCACATGCAAAAATCAATAACCACTTTCATAATGTTGGAATGCATAATGCTAAACGTTAATTTCTTTGTCTAGGCCTCATCCCAAGACCTAGGGGTTACTTCTAACCGGAACCCAACCCGGAGTGCCTCTAATAACCGGACACCAACCCGGAGTGCCTCTAATAACCGGACACCAACCCGGAGTGCCTCTAATAACCGGACACCAACCCGGAGGGCATACTTTTACCAGTCCCTAACCTGGAGGGCTTACTTTAACCAGTCCCCAACCTGGAGGGCTTACTTTTACCAGTCCCCAACCTGGAGGGCTTACTTTTACCGGTCCCCAACCCGGAACATACTTGTTTAGCACATTCATCTGAAGAAAAGTTTGAAATATAACATAAACATTCGGATTAAAACTAGCATACGAAATGTCAATAGTTTCACCATAAACTATGAATGGTATAAAATAGCACATCCACAGTCAAACATATCACAAAACCTTCAATACAATATAGAAGTTTTGTATTATAATAAATCAACTTCAAATAAGCGTAAAATCCATTAAAGGATGTTGACATAGATGAAATCAAAACACTTTTTAGAGAAATATCTCTTTCTATTTTTGAAATCATTTAAGAGCCATATAAAATAAAACATTTTCTTGAAAATATTCTTGTAAGCTTGTAAGGAAAGCTTTGACGATTTTATAACGGCGGAAAATAACCGCACCCGCCGTATAAGTAAAAAAAACATTCTTATCTCAATTCTGTCGAAAAGGTTAAAAAGGACCTTGTTTTGAAAACGACGGAAAGATTCCTTTATAAACCTCTTATAAAAAGTCAAACAAGGGTATAAATGACTTTAACCCATATTCTTGTAAATAGTAAAAATGTTTTGAAATACATTTCGAAGAAACATGGATGTGGATGATAAAGAGATCCCAGTAGATTATTACGTATAATACAACCTCGGATAATGAAGAGATTGTGAAATAACCCTTACCTTGTACTTTTCCTTGGTTGGGGTAGGTTAACCTCCTGTATAATGGTGAAATAATTGTTATTAAATTATACAAGAATCATATATATTAATATGATATCATATATGATCTTTTAACATTTATTTGTTAATAATATCTTAGAATTATCGTCGTTTCGGGTGTTAACTTACTTGTTTTCTTTTATATGTTTTGTTACGTAAGACATGTTTGTAAAGGATAGGTTGTATATTATTCATATCCAGAATGATATCAAGTCCTTAAACATCATTTTTAAATCATCAAATGATAATTATACTTGAATGGTTACGATGGAGAATGAATCTCATCGCGTTCGTGGAGACGGTAGTCCGTACGTACGCACGAGCGACAATATCATTCTTTTGATATTAAAATAATATATAAATGAATGGTATATCATATATAAAGAATAATTAAAATGTTATATTTATTATTTACATGAGTTAAACATCATTATTATACCCATGCAAATAATATTATATTGAATAACAATTACACCACGACGTGGAGACGGTAAGCCGTACGTACGCACGTATGGTGACATGTTATTCAAAGGGTGGATAGAATACTGAATATGGTTGTACCATACTTATAATAACATCACAGTATATGTGAGATACTGGAGTTATTATTTTAGAATGGTAAGAACAAAGGAAGAAGAAGTGGAAGAATAAATGAACTTAGAAAAAGGTGGTGAAATCATTACCTCTTTTTCGGGTTCTTCCTTTTGATTTGATCAAAAGGGATCCTTAGGTTGGCTTTCTGATCAAACTAAGGCCCCTAGGTTGTATTGAGGGATGTTGGGAGATTATTTGGTCAGAGTTTGGCCGAACCAAAAGGCTTTGAAGGTGTGAAGAAATGAGAAGGAGGAGTGCCCTTTTATAAGAGGGGTGAGGGGCACCTTTGGAAAAGCTAGAAATATTAATTTATAATAAATTCATATTCGGTTTCTAATGGCTCCAAAGTTGACTATTAAAAGGTTAAGGTGGGGATAGGTCGAAAACCACTCAACCAATAGAATTTAGACAGGTTTGGGTACTTATATTATCCTTATCTTTAAGTATTAACTCTAAGTTAATTAGTTTCACTTTTACAATGTCTCTTTGTATTTTATATATTATGGTTAATAAACTTACTATATACATCCAAGCGACCCCCAAGTGGTCCATTAATGATTAACCTATCATAATATAAGTCTCTTGGCCGAACCTTAGATTTTTAGGAATTTAATATCAATTAATAATATAATAGTTGTTTTAAGAACTCTTTTATGTCAATTTTGACACTATTCAATAGTTGATTTTTGTGAAACTCATAAAAGATTGATTACTTCGAAAAAAGTCCATTAAATCAATCCTAATATATCATATTAGCCTAGAAAATTAGTTTAATTCATTAAAAGTTTCATATTATATTTATTTGGGTATTTATAATATCAATTATTTTAATTTTTTACTATTATAGTAATTACTGCATCATCATTGTGTCATAAATAAAATAACTTATTTAATGTCTAAAAATTATAAATAAAATATAATTATGTAGGAAATCTTTTTATCTTTCTAATGAATATTTATAATCGAAAATCCAACATGTATAACCCTATGTAAAAATTGTTGTTCTAAAAGATATATGCTTGTGTCATTTTTGTATTCATTTTGACTTAATTAAAATAAAGTGTCATTATCACTTACAAGTGGATCCATGGGGTCCCAAAATAGACCCAAAGATGCCCATGGTCGACTATGTATCAACCAATAGGGTTAAGACACGTTTTAGGGTAATTTAGTATTATTATAATATTAATTTTTTAACCCTTATTTACCGGATTTACCCTTAACCATGGTAAATAAAATATTTACCACAGTAACTATTCAAAATGTCTAAAAATAAAAGTTACCCATTTACACAATTTGAACATCCTGATTCCAAATATGGAATCCATTTTTCTAAATTCAAAACACAGAAGTGGCAGAAATTAATTTAAAATTAATTCCCGCTGTCAAAACAAAAAGCGTGTTTTTAAGAGGTAATAACTATCAAAAGATTGACACTTGTTTATGTTCGGTTTAATTGTAAAATTATGTCCAATGACCAACATTATATTAAATGGTAAAAATATATTCTAAATATACTTTAAAACCACTCAAATTCATAATTTATCACTATTAATTATTTTGATTAAAAAAGTTGTTTTTAATTAAAATTTAGTAATTTTCACTATTCATCAAAATATGAAAGTTATCCGAAATGTACCAAAATTTCACCCTAGGCTAATTTTGATATTCCGAATCTAAAAATGAAGTCCATTTTGAAATATTGAATATATATGATTTCAAAAACTAGGTATTACTATTCACAACGGCAAGTTTAATTAGTTGTGGTGTGTGTTAGAACTCGAGGTTGCGTACAACACACGCTACTGTATTATTCAAAGGAAAGCGTACCGTGGAAGCTTGGGATGTTTCATTTTAAATTTTTTTGATGTCCCCATTTAGTCAAAAGGTTTAAAATATTGTATTTAAAAAGGGTTAGTTGATAAAAGTGCAATACTGAAAATGAATTTGTTCTTGCACTATATCTAAAAACTCATAATATGGATTCTAAAATTATAAGGATTATATCAAGTTTAAAATTTAGATAATATTATTCATAACCTCTTTTGAATGGATTTTTTTTTTGTAAGTCATGGTGTGATTGAACTCGGTGTTGCGTGGAGTGCAAGTTATTGAATTATTTTGAAGAAATAACACACTATGAAATCTTGGGGTGTTACAATAATTGTGTTTGTGTGTTCATATGTGTATTTATATATATTTTCAAGTATATACATATATATAAAAATATATTGTTATACGTATTTAATATATATTATTTTTAATATTAAATTATCATTTAATTTTAAAATTTATTAATATTTTATTAATTATATATTATATATATTTATGTGTGTATACTAATGATAGATTTTGATAGGGCTAAAATTTCCTTTTTTTAGAAAAAACTCTAATATAGTGATGTTTTGTTTTTTCAAAACATAACTAATTTGCCATGTTTAAAAAAACCCAGCTAAAAAGGAATCACTAATTGAAATTTTTTATAGTAAACTTTTAAAAAATTTATTAAAGATTAAAATATTTTGTCTATACATAGAATAAAAAACATTATTTATTGAAATTAGTTTACCATAAAGTAGAAATATATTTATTTTTCTAAATATTTTGATTGATTTTTCATTATCATTTATGTTGCTCACATGAGTGCTTCATATTTTAATATTTATATAATGGTTCTCATATTTATGTATTGTATGCACTGCTCCATTATCAATTAGAAATATATTATCTAATTTTGAATTAATACCATTGAAGTGATTCATCATATATATTTCTTATAAAAATGAAACATATAATCATGAGGATTAAAATAAAAAATATAATGAAATAAAAACATATAATATAAACTAAAATAACTAAAAAGTTAAATAATATCTCATTACCATCATGTTAACAACCATTATGGTTTAAAAAGAAATTGGAGATATAAAAATCCATTATATCTTTTTCATACTTAAAAATCCCACATAAACTAAAGAGAGAATGGGGGAGTCGATAATACAACAATTGTGAATTAGTCAAAATAGTATTGATATTTACACCAAGAGTAAGAGAACTCTAAAAAATAACATTATATTATATGGTGATGGGTTTAGATAAATTTCAAATTATGATAATATTATCACTTATTTATTGATAGATTCATTAATGCATATCTTATGTTCTTTCATATTGTATTTACTAAAAATATTCTCATGGGTTGAATGATGATTCATAGGAGTTGAAATAAGTGGTAAAGAAGTGTAATTTTTATATAGAGACCCAAATAATGTCATAGTTCTCACCAAAATAAATTGTGGTTAGTGTATTAAAATGGATAATAGAGGGTTGGAAGAAAAAATACTATATGAGTTCTCATGGGTTTTTATATATTTGGAAGATGGACATGGTAAGATTAAATTACATCATAATTTACTCCACTATGTCATCGTTGTTAACAAAAATTTCTATGGTTGAAGTGATCATGGTTCTATATATTTGGTATGTGTATTTGTACCATAATAAGGAGATGGAAAAGGATTTGGGTTTCTCCACCATAGCATAACTTAAAAAAATGAGTGTCATAGAAGTTGTGGTCAAATGAATATTTGTGTGTGTCATGATCAAGACGATAATGATTTCATATTTTATTATTTTTTCTATAGTTAAGGAAAAATAATCATGGTCTTATTAATTATGTCATGGTTGTAGTAAAATATAGGGTTAAGGAATGAAATAAATATTCAAATATATGTGAAATTTTTAAAATATCTAGTTATGGTTTCAAATCAGACTTTAACTATAACAATTGTGTCATGTACATATCATTACATACCATTTTTTTATTCCTATTTAAATGGTAATATTTTCTTGGAAACTTGTGATGAAACATAGATATATCTAATAATTTAGTCACGTTTGAGGAGAATAGTGAAGGATCACACTTGATCTAGATCTAGAGGTTCCTAAGGAAGACTGTAGAAGATTGATTTACTTGTCGATATTCATTTTCATCTATTTTAATTAGTATTAAAGAATATATTCCTTCTCATTTTCCACTAACTTTTATTCATAATAAGATAAGGATTTGGGTAGTGAGATCCCAACCATTAAACGTGTGGGATTAAACGCATTTTAAAAAGGGTGAGTGATACTTATAAAAATCTCTAATGACATGTGTGTGTTTTATCACTCTTCCTGGTCACTTTATTTTAATCATTAGTCAAATGCTATAACTAGAGTAGGAATAAGTGTATTTAAAAGGTAATATTTTAATGACCACAGATTCATCGTCCTCTCAATTTTCTTTTATATTTCACTTGATTAAATAAATTGGTATGAGATATATCTACTACTTTCAAATTAGATGTCACAACATGATGTTCTTGTGGGTGTTAATAATAAATGTTCAAGTTAATCCCAGTTATCTGAGTTTTTTCATGTTGATAAATATTCTGATTTTTTTATCTATTGATATCATGGATTCCATAAATATTATGTTGATTTCCATGTTTCATGGAAATTGATTTAATCTATGGAAAGAGTGTATGGTTAATGAGATATTCCCTAAATCTAATGAAAATTATTAGATTTTGTAGCCATATTGTATTAGATAATATGTTGATATTATTAGGTGTGTTAATTTTTTTCTATGATTGACTTATAATTATATTATTAACTTGGGATTTAAATATTAAAAATTTAAAACTAGTTATCTTTCACTCTTGGATATCATTATTACCTATGTTTTATAAGATGAAATTTATGGAAGAATTGAGTTCTCTTAAAAGATAGGGGCATGGAAAAAGTTTACAAATCATTCATAATTGATTTATTAGTCATATATTATGAAATATACATATATATTTTATTTTGGATTGGGGTTAATGTTGTGGAACTACATAAGTATAAAATACCCTTTGGATGGGGTATTTGAGCCATAATTTCCCTTTTAGTGATTCTTCCAAGATCTCTTCCTATTATAACCTTAGCTTCCGAGTGATACCGGTATATCACGGTTGTGAGAAGGATCACACCCAATCATAGTGGGATTATATTGATCCATGGATACAAATTTGATGAAATATTCATTTATAAATTCATCAATTATCAACATAAACCATTGTGATTGATTAATGGGAGATGTATCTAATAAAGTTGCATGTTCTTTATTTATTTTTTGTATGGTTTCAGTTTTAATAGTATGGTGATCTTGGAAATGAGGTTTTTAATATCTTTTTCTACCTTGAATAAGTGTTTCTCAATATTTATAAATTCTTTAGTGGTATAAAATCCATATCATGCATCCCAATTCTAAAAATAATTTTTTTTAATATTAAAGAAATTGGATAACATATTGGAGTTATATTTAGTATCATAAGAAATGAATGGGAATTTTTATATGTCTTGATATATGATATGGGATATCATAATCCATGGAATTATTACACCCAATGCTATGGGATATCATAAGTAAAGTCAATATTAAATACCTTATGATTTAAAATATCATAGCGTATAATTTTGGTAGTCAATATTGATAATAAAGTTATGTTGTGTATGTAAAAAAGATCTCCATGTCATCGATGCAACATAATGTCATATCGTATGATACAACCTCTAAGGCATCAAAGGGTATATCACAATAAGTGATTTATCTGTCATTAGATATGATAGATAAAATGTTGGACAAAATTTTGTGTTTTATAGTATATCATAAAATATTATATGCATAAAACAATATTTGAAAAATCAATTTTTAATTGAATTATATAATTTATCACTTGTTTTAAATTATGGAAAAAGTTATTTTGGTATATCTATTTAATTTATAATTTTTTATAGATTACGTAAATATAAAAAGTGTATAATTAGTTAATAAAATGTTTATTTGATATTTATTATATAAATATCCATAATTCTAAATGTTAATATTAAATAATTTTTTAGATTTTAAGTAATAACAAATAATTTATACATAATTTTTTTATGTGGAAACAATAAGTGTAATTTAGGAAGAGTTCTTAAATTATAAAATAAGGTTAGAAATAAAGTAGTTTATATTTAAAATTATTAATCATTAAAAATTATTAGTTAAAATTTATCAAATTAGAAGAACCTATTTGAGATATTATTTAAATAATACTAAAAGATTTTTTAATTCATATGATCATTATTTAAGTAATATTAAATGTGTGATTTTTTGGATGTTTACAAAACATATAAATAATTTATATGTATAATATTTATATTTTAGATATCGTATATTTAAATTAAATTTCATATAACAATATAATATTAAGGTGTCCAAATTAGAAATAAATATTATGTATTTATATTTATTTTAATTATGTAATTTCCATAATTAATGGTTATGTTATAAAGTGTTTATAATATATTGATTTATGAATTATCATAAATAGTTTATCTCATTATTAAATATATAAATTGATCCTTTATTTGTTTTATTTCCTTTTTTATTATTCATAAATATAATTTTTATATTGTGAATTGATGTAAATTTTAGTTTATGGTGTAAAAATGATCTTGTAAGTTATCATGCATTCATTTAAGGAGTTACATACTAGGTATGATATTTGATTTTTTTTGTTCTTCCTTTAATTTTTATTTTAATAGGTTATGGTCTTTAATTAGGAATATGATTATAGTTTATACATATTAGGTGTTAGAGTTATGATGGGGTTGAGCTCTCTATTGATTAAAATATATTTGGGTAAAGGGAACTTATTCTAGACTTGTCTCTATCACGAAATCTTATCACTTGTCTAAAAAATCTAGAGTTAGATATCTATTTATCTAGGGTTTCACTTATATATATTTTTTTATTTTTTATGATTCTGAGACTTTACACGAATGGGTTTCAACACCTTGGTCATGAGATGAATTTTGTATATGTATTCATATATTTGGAATTTAATTTGGAGTAGTAACATAACCTATGAGTTTTGTAAAGAGTAAAAAATCAATATGTTTTAAACATATTGATTTAGAGGAATAAAAATAGTTTCCATAGCAAATAATTAGAATCATGAAAATATTTATAAAGGATAACATGAGATAATATGGTGATATTAAATCCTCTTTAATAATACCAAATGTTAGATTTATTATAATGAGAACACTTGTTAAGACCTCAATCATCTAACCAAGTAGTAACATGCTAAAGGTGGGATACGTTGGATTATATTATGCAAGTAAAGCGATTAACGAGGTGAAATTAATAGTTAAGTGCCACATTTTTAGCATTTTATTTGGGATAGACTTATCTTGTGAACCTTATAAGATATGATACTGAAGAAATAATGTTTATTTTATTCATATGATTCATTGGGAAAAGTGTTGTATACTCAACTGTAAAAGAATCATATATGATCTGATTGCCATAGTGGCCAAACTAAAAAATCTATATCATGAAATGAAAACTAAATTAGACTCATTACATTGTGGGACATAGATATTTTCAAGAAAATTAGTATTATTTTTTTAAAAGGGGTCATTATTTTAGTGGGACCACATTGAATAAAAAAAATTTATTAAAAAAATTTATAACATGATATTCATCTGATAAAATTATTTATTTTAGATAAAATGTAATTATCATCATCAAAAATAACATTAATATTAATCCATGAGAAATAATAAGTCTAGTGGAAGATACTTATTAGATTGGAACTAAAACATAAGAGTTGTTCTTAAGTAAAAAAACAAAATACTATGTGTTATAATAATACCTTTATAAGTATCCTAACATTGAAATTGTTTAATGAGTGTGTTTAATAGATTCTTATATAAATTACAGATGTTTTATATTAAATTTTTAATGTAATTAGATTTATTTTTATTTGAGTAACTTTTGTCTCCACTCATAGACTCAATGTGATTGAGTTTTCTAATGAATTGGAGAGATTGTATGTATCCTTTAAGGCGTCATCTTTCTATTAAATTCATTTTTGTATAATCACTAAAAATATTCCTACAAATTGAATTATTTAAATAAATGATTACCTAGTATACTCAAAGGGTTTAGGATAGAGGAAATGAGCATGTAATGTTCAAGATCATTTAATTTTTTGAAAATAATAGAGCATAAATAATTGATTGAGGTACAAAAGATTGGAATTTTCTAATTGAAATCCTTCGTCCCTGCAACCTAATAAAGGTGTTAGGAAGTGTGGTGAATGATTCCATATTATATTTAACTTTCTATGATACCTTAACAAGTTTTAGTAACTCTATGTAATTTCTATATCTGGTATCAGTGTTATTGGAATCAATTATATTTTTTTGAAATATGTATGATATAAAATTTATATTTTAAAAAACATTTAAGTATACATGAGTTCAAAATAAATGAATTAATTAATAAATATTTTAGTTTAAAATTTTTATATTATCTTAAAATGTTATTGAATCGGGGATTTGAATTAAATTTCTTATATCATAATCGAATGGAACTAAATATGGGATGTTAATTTTTATCTTAAACCTATTATATGATATGATAAGTTGTTTATTAACAAATAGTTCTTATGAAAAATATGATATGATGGTTTTTATACACATGTCTTATGGTTAATCATATTATATACAACTTTCAAAATGGAGACAATGATAAAAATAGTTTTATATTTTATAAAATGATTCATCCAATATATTTTTTAAAATATGATGGATATGATAATACCACACATCAGTGGAATATTTTAAAGAATAATGACTTTTTTAAGAAAATTAGTACAAATGAATTTTATACATCATATAAAATGTATATAATAGATTATTTTTTAAATACACCCAATAATAGAAAAAAAATGTTTTTTCCTAAAAAAAGTTTTTTCTTCTTATCAAGAAATTCTGAAAATAATATAGTTTCTAAGAGGATAGTGGGAGTGCTTTTGGACTTATAGTAATTAAAATAACTCAACAAATATAATATTATACCACTTAAATTTTAAATTTACTACCATGTATTATTCTAAATGAGTTAAGTCCAAGATGATAAAGAAATAATGTAAATAGTTACATTAGATACCAAAATGATATCAAGGAAAATGTTTTAAAGAAAAATAAAAAGATTGATAGTGATAATGAACTTAAAAATAATTCTAAGTAGAAAATTAATTTTATTCACATTTTAATATTTACTATTAGGATGTAAAATAGTTTTAATACTTTCTTAAAAGAGCTAAACATTAGAAATGTGAATCATAAGTCTCACAATTATTCAAATTTCCTTACTTCACAGATAAAACTCACTAAAAGGTAAGTGATAGATTTATACATACTATCATATAGATATGTGGTTGGAATTAAAAAGATATGTAATAAGTTTAACAAAACATGAAAAGTGTAGAAAATATGAGGCATATCTAGTGGTTTAAATTTTTTATGTGATTATATGTGTTTATATGTATGGTTTTGTAAATATTATTAACGGGGGTTAACAATATAAAGTGTATCATATTATAAAAAATATATTTTACTCTTTATCATCCTTTCATGTATCATGTATATATTGAGTGAAGTGAAATAATAATTTACATATCCACGTATGAATTTGAGTTATCCAAAACTAATGTTTTACATGGAGTATTATAGGTTGGTATGAAATTTTATAATTAACATGGTTAATATTTCATATTGATGCATAAAATATTCTTATGAGGCATAAAACAACTTTATGGAATGAGATGACCCACCAAATATAACTTATTGAGTGTTATATATATGTATTTGGTAGGATAAGGGTGTATGGTTCATATTGAATCCCCATATCTATAGTTGGGGAGATACCTAGAATTATAACCCTCATAGTTTGATACCTTTCTCATAATCCTTTAGGCTTAGCTAATTAGGGGTTGGCTAGGTATGTTTCTTAACATGTCATTAGTTGGAGCATACCCATGATGGGATTTTTCCTTTCATATAACTAATATGAAATTTGGACTCTAAAATGACAGAGACTAAAGGATTAAACAACTACTCTAAGATAATAAATATGACTTTATTTTCTCTTTGGATAAGTGGCATGTGATGTGATTGTACTCTTAGATGAATATAATGTGATGTATTAATGAACATGGTTAGTATATACTCCTAGAATCAAGAATATATTAGTAAGTTATATGGTATTGATAAAATTTGTGCCCCATATTCACTTAATGTATTAGAGAAATGGATTATATGATAATGAATGCTTTTATATGATACATCTGGTAGATATAAGATTATTTTCATGTGTATTTGATGGATAGAATGCTAGATCCTTCTGTAGATTGCGTAAAATTGATACATTTTAAAGTATAATATTTTAATAAATTTATGAATTTAGGAAAATATATTTTTTATCAATGAATTATTTGATTTTTGGATAACCCTTTATGATTCACTAAGTGGGGACTGAGATTTTCAAAACCTATATTTCCTCTCTAAAAGTTTTTAATGTTTATTAAAAATGAGTATCTGGTGGATATTAACTAGGTATTTAATATTATTTGACAAAGAGTTAATTTTATGATATCATTACAAAATTATTTTGAAATATTTCCAAAAAAATTGGATATGGTTTCATAAGTTATTTTATTTGATTCAATATAAGGTGAAATGAAACTAATACTATATGTTTTTAGTGAAAGTGGGATAGTGAAGGAGATATTCCATAAAGATAATGTAAATCATGATATTGTTTTAGGTATATTATATTATATCATCTGATTATATCATTGTGTGGGTTAATCACATTATATGATTAACATGACATAATATATTTCACCTAGAATTATAATGATAAATATAAATAATTGGTTATCTTTCACTATTGGATATCATTATTTTATAAGTTTCATGATAAGAAAAGAATGTGAAAATCAATTATAAATAAATTATATGTCATGGAAAAAAATTATAAACCATTTTTAACCAGGTCATTACTCAAAGATTCTAAAACATATGAATAAATTCTATAGAGACTCACAAGTCCACCTCAATGCCTATATAAAAAGGAAATACCCATTATGATGGGGTGTATGAGCCTCCCTATACATCCTTCCAATTTTACCATGATATCTTCTCTTTCCTATCTTATCTTACAGTTGATACATGAATATCATGTTTAGGGGGAGGATACAACCCAATAATTGGAAGATTTAGTCGATCTTTGGAAACACCTGGGAGGGAAGAGTCATTTGTTTGTTCCTTGGTGATCTTCACGAACCAGTGTGATTAATGAATAAGAGAAGTATAAAACGTCAATGAAAGGTATGTTCTCTTCATATATATGACATGTGTTTTATTTATCATAAAATATTGATATTGGTAATGAGTTTTCTATTGTATTCTTCTATATTGAATAAATTTTGATCAATATTTAGAAACCCATTAGATAGATAAATATGTAATATCTCTTAGCTTATATTATTTTAAAATCACATGGAATGGAATTAATATTATAAAATATGGGATAGGATATTCATTTTTTGAAAATAAGAATAATGAAGTCGACCGGGAATAACATATTGTGTTACTCTCATCCCCTTAGAGAAAGTGTTAACTTGACAGATGGATTCCAAATTAATGAATTTCATTTAGCAAAATCTTCATAAAAATCATAATGAATAAAATAGGTACACGAAGATTATTGTAATCATTATTTTTCAATTATATGATATTGAAAAAGGGAGCTAATTAATTAGAATATGAGTACTTAATTTAGGTGACCAATTTTTTTGACGATTTTATTGTTGTGAATAAATTGATGAGGACGCTAATAGAAAATATTAATTCTAACATATAAAAATTAAAAGAAGAAATTTTGTATGAGGTTACAATTAACATGATTAATAATATCTTGATATGTAATTTGATCATATAGGGATTATACATGAATAATATATGAATATTTGGAAGTTTTATGACTTTCGAATCCTCTAAAGTCACAAATTCCATAGATGTAAAGAAATCCCATGAGGAGGAATTGAAATATGGAGATGTTTTTGGGTGTTTAACAGGCTAAAATAGGGTATAATGGGCCAATCAAACATAGACCATGTCTAAAATTCATTATTTCATTTTGATCACATTTAATGTGGGTTTGAAAATTTTACATTGGTATGATATGTATTTTATGAAAATGGGTATGTAGGGTGACACAAATTTCAAATTAACACGAAAAAAAAACTTCAAAATCAAAATATATTTATTATTAATGTAAATTAAATATTAAAACATATTATTTCAATCACATAAATATAAATTTATATATAAATATTCCTGACTTATATAAATAATATACATGTTAATTATAAAAAAATTACTTTAAATTGAAAGAACAAAAAAATAAATTTGAAAAAATTATTACCAGCTCTCAGTTTGGGTTGTATATTTTGATGTTGGGATACATAAGCCCTGATATTTTTTCTTAATCCATTTAATACCTCTTAAAAGGTTGGCCTCGGTTTTTTGTTCATCCCACCATAGAAATGTGAGGTGGCGGGCTTAGCCGAGAGGCCTAAGGCCAATTGAAAACACTAAAAGTTGTTTTCAAGAATTTTAATGATTTTTTATATTTATTTTCATAGATACTAAAGTGGGGAAAAATTTTACAATGTAAAAATTTTCCTTTTATATATTTTAATTAATGAATGATGGGAAACGTTTTAGTTAGTTTCCCCAAGTAACAAAAAATGCAAAGAATAATAAATATAAAAGAACATCGTGGAAGAATAAAGTGTAAACTTATCAAGTAGAGAAAAATTAAAAAAACAAAAGTCAAAAAAATCATTAAACAAGAGGAAAATTCTCTAAAATTTTAATATTTCATATTATGAAGATGAAAATGAAAAATAATAGGTCGGTTTAGAGGTTCAATAACTTTAAAATTTTATGGAAATATAAAATAAGCCTAAAAATATTCAATGAAAAATATTAATTTCATTAAATAGAAAAATTGATGAGAACATTCTATAATTGTTTCAATTAAGTGTATATATATTGCATTTATTGAAAAAAAATAAGAATTTATAAAGGTATAAAACAACCCAAAATGAGAATAATTCATTCAAAAAGTCTCATAACAAATAAAATATCAAAGAACTTATTAATAATTAAGCTGAATTTATGATAGAATTTAGATATTTCAATAAAGTTCCAGAATTAAGGGATATGATTATTTAAATTAAAAAAGATAGTTTAGTTACTAATAATGAGAGGTTTATAATTCTTAAAGAAAAATTGTTTTAACCCTATAATTTCTTGAGAAAATATATGTTTGAATTTCAAAAATATGTCACCAAAATTAGAGAATCATCCAAATAAATAAAGAATGTTATTGATGAAAATAGTAATAACATATATTTTTCTATGAATCCATGAACTATAATTTTTTATACTCAATCATTCAATCAAACACGTTTTGTTAGTGATAAGAATGAAAAGTGGGATACCACATCACCAAAGAAATAGAAAAAAAATTCATTGATACTTAAAGTGACTTTGTGAAAATTTGGAACAAAATATTGAGGTGTGAAAGAAAATATATATTAAATATAAGACTAAGTTAAAATCCAAGGTTATAGATAAAAACCTATGCATGAGGAAGTTCATAAAAATCAATGAAGTTTAATTTATTATATAATCTAGTGATCCAATTAAGATAAATAAAATTCCAATGGATGGGATTTTTATCTAAAGGAAGATATTGGATTTTTTGAGTGTATAGACACTATATTTTATAGTAAAACATGTCTCTTCCGTAATAAAAAATAGGCCCTAAATTGATAGGTAGATAAGATGATGATAAGAGAAGTGGATGATGATGGCATGTAACGGACCTAACGAAGATATCGAAATGGTATCAAAATCTGATTTTCATAGATCCCAAGGGAATTTCATAGTACCTAGGGGCTAGTGAATTATTTTTTGGGTCAGAATTTAAATTATAGAAATGATTTACCTACTCTATATAATATATAAAACCATGACCAAATTATCCCAAGAAACTATTCAAATCATCTGTATATTAGAAGTTTCTATGATAGATAAAAATAACACCATGTTAAAACCAAAAAATATATATTAGGAATAAGGATGTCTCTAAAAAATCAATCATAAGTAAATGACTAAACCAAATGTACTCACAGGGTCAATTTATTTTACTATCACACCAACTCAACACCACTAACTCAAAAAGGCTATATGTCAATAATGAACCTTACAATCATGGACATACTCTCCAATGAAACATGGATTCTAAACTCATGAGCTCATACTAGGATAAATCTTGTATGCAATGATTCCCCTGAACAACAAAAATTTTATACTACCTAAAATTTCATAAGTGAAATTTCATGTCTACTAAGTTATCCATACATAGTGTGATCATAAATACTCAATGTGGAACCAACAACAATTTCTCAGCAAAATATAGATTTAGAAGTTGTATGTATTAAAATATCTACTAATTATATAAATATATTAAAATATATTTTCAATAATTACAAATAAAAACATAGAATTAATAAGACAATAAACAACTAGGTGAGTAATTAAAGGGTATAACATGTAAGTCCCTATATTGGGAGGGTTAATACCTATACCTTCCCACTTTTTGACTGTCAATAAAGATATGAGATGACATGGATATGGAAACCATGATATTTATTATAGCTAATTACGAGTTTGGGTGAAACAACAATCCCATTATGGGGAAAGGGAATCAAGTATATAAGAGTTAGGATGGCCGAGATAACTGCCACATTTAAGAATAAGGGGATATGCGTATAAGAGTTAGGGTGTTTTAAGAACATCTCATTCATCACTTTCAATACAATATGAACCAACTATAAATTTATATAATAGAAATATAACCTTTATAACAAGTTATTATACATGATCAGGTAACATTTTAACCATAAATATCATTATACTTATTAAAATAAAGTATGTATTGTGTGTTTTTTTCAATTTGAGTCATTTAGGGATGTTTCTTGTCAATAATTAGATTTAATAAATTTATAAGAATGCAAGAGAAAGATGTATCAAGAATATATCATGGTTCAAGAAAATGGATCACATCATCAACAAATGGAAATTTATGAATAAATAGGAACTCTTGGGGTAACATCAGACTACTTTATTTTCATCCAATGTTATGTGTGATGTGATCATTCCCCAATATGATGTTTAAACCATTGTATACTCCCATAAAATTAATAGTCTTGGGAAATTAGATTCATTTTTGAATTTATAAATCTATATATAAGTCATTCATTCCCTAATGACGTATTCACACCATAGAATACTAATGTGAGATTAAATGTTTTCTCATTAAGGTGATACATGAAAAATAAGTATGAATATTTTTGTCATTAAGGTACATGTGACACCCTAATAATTGTCTGATCTCTAATTATAACATATTTTAATACATAGTCTTCTTTTTGATTAAATTAAGTGTGTTGCATTGGTTAAAACATCAAGAAATAAGCTAATCCATTAAAGTTATGTTCCTATATTTTTTAGAAACAAACTCCTTATTGCATCATGAATCACACTATTATGAGTTAATACATCTAGATGTTTGATAAAACATATAGGTAAACCAACTAGTTAAATTAAAATGAAGGAAATCACACCTTCATTGATGAAATATAGATAAATTGAATAAATTTGCTAACTTTTTAGTCTCAAGACGGTTTAGTGGTTTTTAAGATAACCATTCAGTGTCTAAATTGGTTTCTATGTTATATATTTACACTGAAACAATTATATAGATATATTTGTGAAATTTAGAGTTTATTTTGGTTGATAAAGTTTGAATTTTAAATTTAATTTCAAAAGGAAGAGTCTAAGAGTTGATAAGATCTAATATGTAAGTGAGAATGAAAAGGATTCTCACAATAATATCAAAAAAAAGAATAATGGGGAATCTATTGTGGAGTAAGTTGAATATATGTAATTAATTATTTAATGTTGGTAGGATTAATCTTAATTCAAAATCAGGCTTAGAAAATAAGTATTCTATGCATTCAGGTGAATATTAGTAGTAAAGGTTGAAAAATATTAGAGAGAACCCTAGGATATATGGTTTTATTTATTCTATATTTAATATTATAATATTTCCTTCATGTAAACCATATAATTTATTATAACCTTTTTAGATAATAGAGATTTGAATAGAGGATAACTTATGCACCTTAGATGAATAGTCTGCTTGTCCTTGTATTTTAATCACAAACTAGTGAAGCATTTATTATTTGGTATATGAATACATATTTGATATGTGATTCTTTGATGTTTCCTAGTGTGATTGAACCAAGTAAAATCTTAGTGTATGTTCTTATTTATTTTTATGAATTTGGATATTCTTTTCTGTGATAGTTGTGAAATATTCAATGTTTCTTTACAAATGTGAAGATAAAATCTGGTTAAAAATTAGATAAGAATAAATACTAAAGCACAATAATTCACCCCATCCCCACCCATAGTGTATATTGGGACCTTAGGTTATAAAAATGGTAGTAGAGCCATGGGTTTTATTGAATATATCAGATAAATTCATTCCATGTAGAATACTATGCGTGAAAATATATTACTCTTATTTGATGGTTAAAATTTTTTGGTATGGAAGAATTTGATAATAAATAATTTATAATATCTTGGGATTCATGTTTTCTTAGAAGATATATATTGAATTAAAGTTTATGATTCTTAAAAAGTTTCAATTATGGAATGGGGAATTGTATAATTATATATGTGTGGAATAATATGATAATATCAAATTTAAAATATCATGGGATTGATGTTTTCTCAGAAATATTATATGGAATTAAAGTTAATGATTCTAACAAAGTTTTTATTACGGAATGGGACATGAAATTTCTGAATGATTATTTAAATTATAATAATTCCTTGAATGGGGAATTGTCTAATTAGATATATATGGAAGTAGTGTGTTTTAAAACAGTTAATTTAATTTGGGATAGGCTTTATAAAATTAATGAAGGTAACAAAAAAGTGAATGTGAAAAAAAATATAACTCCTTAATAATATATCTGATGCTAAGAATATGAATTTAAGTGAAAATAATGATAGTTTCTTTGAATTTATTATCTAAATTATTAAATGTATTCATGGACATGGCCATGAGATTGAATTTTTAATATAGTGAAGAAGATCATATAAGATCACCATTAATTTATATTCCGAATGTTTTATCACGAGAAGAATTTAATATTGGGGAATTATATCCTCATGGTATTTTCATCAAAATGGATATATATAAAATTATAATATAGAAGAAAATTTCATTATGAAATTTGGGAAAATAAATGGTATTGAAATATATATATATATATAAGAAATAGTTTTAGAAGATATAATTTAGAGAATATATTGGTGGAAATTTATTATCTCTTTTGGAAAGTGATTATAAGTAGGGAAAATAAATATTTGAGGTTCATCTACATTTATCTTGTTTTCAATATATAAACATAGGTTACTTCACTACTAGTTTTCCAAAAATATTTTATTAAGAGGGTGGTGAAATTTATTTCAACTGAAAACGAATATATAAGAAATCTCATAGAAAGAACTTTAACATAGGAAATTAAAATAGAAATATGTTTTAGATAAAAATTTTGGTATGTAAATTGGAAGTTAATGTTGAGATAGACACTTTAGAAGGTTTTTAAATTGATTTTTCTTTAAATACTAAAGATGTTATGATATCCACATTTGAGATATAAAAAATTTAAATTGAAGATGATAATGACCTATATGAATTTTTTTATCTTGAATAAAATTAAAAGGGGATCATAAGGTACAATAACTATAAAGGAAGAAGAGAATAATGCTTTGAGGGTAGCTAAAAGAGTCATAAAGTTATGTAGAATATCTTGAAGTGTAAATTTCTCTCCAAGATAATTTTATAAAATAATATGTAAATGGTTTAGAAAACTTTTATTAAGAAATTAACTATGTTTTAATGATTGATGAGTATAATAAGGCCATTATTGGTCCTAATATGTACATAAAAGTAAAAAATAAGAATATTGAAATACTCAATGAGAAATTTTATTCTTTAATAAATAAGCATAAATTTTAAATAAGAATATATGGATCATGGAAGAAGATATTTTTTTTATATTTAATGGATTTAGCTTTAAGAAAAAGGGTTAAATGAGGCGCAAGAATTTTTTAGGTTGTTTTTATCACTCAAATAACTAATTTCATGGGTAAATAAGATCATGGATTTAGTTCTGAAACATAAAAACCAAATGAAAACTATCCAAATATAAAAGGTATTCAAAATTAAAAACATAGTTCTTAATAACTGAGAAATTATCAAAAATAAAAGAGTTTTTCATAAATAGTTGATATGTGGAGATATGTTAATAAGAAGATTTTTACTATGATGAAGTTATAATTTTATGGTCACTTAGGCCACATAATTCCTTAATATAATAACGCCGAAAGTAGCTTCAAAATTTAATAAACTTATAGTTAAAAAATAGAAACAAAAAATATCATTTATATCAAAATATAAATTAATTTTATTGTTATTTTATTAATTACTGTAAATTTGTTAACAAAGTTGTTTATTATATGAAAATAAGTGGATGTATTCCCTATAAAAGGAAAATAAGAATGGATGAAATTGCTTCAAATTAAATTACTTCAATAAATATATTTTTCCTCGTAGAGGAAGACGGATATGACTTAACTACTTATGTTGAATAAAATAAGAAGTGAAAAAATATATCTCAACTCATTCAAGTGTTTTTTGGAAAGATTATATGATGAAAATGGAGAATAAAGACATTATTATTAATATGTTTTTGAAATCATTCATGAATAGTAGTAAGTAGATTCTTGAAAGTTGGTTATCATCCCACGAGATAGGTAGAATGAATCCTCTCAAGAATTTGAATAGATGAGTTTATTGAATGGTTTGGTTTGGATATAATGGATCCATAGATATCAAAGAAATTGGTAAAACTTACTTAGTTGGATATCAATTAAATAATACTAAATTTATCCATGTTTATGGTCTCAAATTTAATTTTTTGAGAGTTATATAGTTATGAAACTTATGATTGGAAGTTAATTTTAAATGGAAGGGTTTCTATATTAGGGGAGAACCTAAAAACTCTCTTATATAAGTATGGAGAATATATGGTATCTTACATCATCTGGATACCAATGAGAATAGTTTTCTCCTTACCATAGGAGAGGAGAATAGCTTGTGGCATCAAATGCTTTGACACATTCATCTATAGAGTATGAAAAATCTACCAAAGGTAGAAATATGCTTGATATTTATGGTTTGAAAATAAATAGATAAATAAAATGTAATTAAATCTTGATAGGGTAAATTTTATATACATATACCATAAAAATAATAATTGAACATTAAATATGATGAATTTTTTCCCCACTAATGTATTTGGTCAAATCAACCATGATGGTTCTCAATGAGATAAATATTTAATATAATTTATTTAGGACTGATGAAGGATAAGATGTGTTGTATTTCAATGGTATAAGAGATAATTGTTTGAATTCATCAAAATATTATTAATAAGTGTGTTGAATGAAATTGGAAGAAAAATAAATATCCTATGGTCTAATAATGAAATGTAATAAACTTATATTTAAGTTTAAATTTTACATATAAACATAGAATAATTCATGATATTTCAATGGTATAGACTCCTAAATATATTGGAGTTACGGAAATTTAGACATGTATAGTAAGTAATATATATGGGAAATTATGGATTGAACGTGAAATATTAATGCACTATTGTAAGTTAGTTTTTCATGTAAATATTTACACTCATAATCCAACATTTCTTAATCATTATGAAGAGAAAACACCATGTGAAATGAGGCATAGAAAACCCCTCTTAGAAATACCTCAAGGTATTTATAATTAAATGTTTCATTTAAATAACCTGATAAATATAGTAAATTATGGATATGTAGTAGATAAATGCCTATTTTTAGGTTACTCATCAAATATTAAATAAAATAAATTATTTAAAAAAAATATCAACACTATTTTTTAAAGAAGTGTGAAAATTATTAAAAATGAATCTAAAAAAATATAGAGATTATGTTTATGAAGTAGTTTGTGATAAATAAGAATAAGTAGTTCTGTATTCTATAGAATTAAACAATCATAAAAATGGTGAATATTCGAGATCTAAATCCGAGGATGAACGTGATATAGATAGAATCAACACATGACTCATATAAAAAGTAAAAGTGTTTTGGTTCATCAAAGAAACATTATTAGAGAAAAACATACTCCAATTTAAACAAAGATTATGAGAAAAAATGAGCATATTGATCTATTATTATAGGGGAATCTATAATTATTTGAAAATGTAGAAAATGATGAATTATGGGTGAAATTATTGAATGAAGATCTAGACCAAAATGATAAGAATAAAATAAGGGAACTTGTGAAAAAACCTAGATATAACAATGTGATTGGTACAAAATGGGTCTTAAGAAATTGATTTTTATGGATTAGTGTTCAAGAATAAAGATTTGGTATTATGAATAGGATAATCTCATATTGAAGGGTATGGTTTTGAGGAAATATCTTCTCTAGTGCCAAGAATGGAATCAATAAAACCATTCCCAATTGTGTATATTCAAAAAAAATTAGAGTCTATATAACAGATGTGAAGATGAAATTTCTAAATGAAATATTTAATATATAATTATACATTGAACAACCAATATTTTTTATTTTATAGATATTTATTCAAGGTTTTCAAGATAAAATTGATTTATATGGCCTAAATCAATCTATTCATACATGGTCTTCATGACTTGATACGTATCAGAAGAAGTCAAAGTTCAAGAGAGGAAAATTTCATCATAACATCTATGCCAAAGAATTAAAAGAATGGTGATGGAATATTTAAATGATATAAGATTTTATAGAAAAAATAACAATCTCAATGATAAAATTGAAAATATATAGAATTAAAAATTTGATATTCTTTTTATAGGATAGCTAACTTACATTATTAGGTAACAGGTTCCTCATAGTAATGGCTATAAATTCATATCAAAAATGAAATATTAAAGACAACTATTATATAAGATAATAATGAAAGATTTCATGATTGTTTAAACTTTGATATCAATTTTAAAAAATGTAGAAATCTTAAGGATAAAAACAGAATATACTCAATATTATATCTAAGAATTATTGGGAGTATATTTTATCGCACATAAACAAGGATGGATATTTTCTATATCATGGGATTTGAAGAATGATTTTATATTTATTCAAATGAAGAAATTATCTAAGTATTGAATTGTCTAATAAGGTAAATTCAAGGAACAATACACTATGGACTGATTTTTAAGGTAGTATAAGATCAAATTTTTTTGGTTAATTCTTATAAAGATTGGGTTAGAGAGGTTATAGATCGAAAATACTAACATAGAGAAGCTTTATGAGTCAAAATAAATTTTTTGGATGGATAAGTAAGAATTAGGAGAGTTTATCCTTGAGAATAGAAAATGGATAATATATTTTAGTGACCAACGATTTTACATAGTTAATTTGGTTGAAGTATAAATTAGGAAATATTACTAATGTTCTTGTGACAACTGATGCTAGTTTAGTATCAAAAAAATTGCAATCGAGTTAACAAATAACCCAGTACAACAGTATTTCATACAATATATTAAAATTCATTTTCTCTTTATAATGGAGAAGGTGGAGTAAGACATAAGGAAATTATATTTTTTTAGAACTCAGCATCAAGTGGTAGATACCATTATAAAATCATTCAATGGTATTATGTTCGATAAAAATCAATTGAGCCTCAAAGTTCAAAAAACATCTTCAAACTAAGGAGGTTTGAAAAAAACCCTATTCCCATGAACATTATTGTTTTTAATTATTGAGGAAATAATGCGGGGTTAAGGAGTAAAAATGATTCATGGGGAACATAAAAATAAAATATTTTTTGTTCTAGAAAAATATAGACTACATTGTAGAAATTGGTATATTTTATTGTTTTATAAAGTGGGTATCAACTCACATAGGCCTAGATAATTTATTAATGGGTCTTTTAATGTAATGGATATTGGAATATTTTCTTGAATTCTCAGATGTGATCATATCTATAAAATGAGAAAGCCTTTAAATTTTATTATTAAAGGGGAAGAATGATCATATAAGGAAATTTATATTATAGAGTGTCTGTGGGTGGAAGGATTAACTAGGAACTTAGATGCTATGGGATATTTTCATAATGATTATTATCACAAATCAGTGGATTAATGATTATTTTTCATATCAACACATCATTTATAGTTTCTCCTTGTATGAAACAAAGTGTATATTAACCATATAAAATCCCCAATCTTTTTTCCTTTATTTTTTTATATTTTTTCATTTAAAAGTCCTTTTGTGTGATCATTATGACAGATTCAAAGTATTTTTTGAAGAACAATGATGAGATATACTTTAAATTCAGAAAATTAATTTCTAGTCACTCAAATTCACCCCTATCCTCATATGGTGTATGTAGATACCTTGGGTTTCAAAATTTCCCAATCAAATAAAATCTATACATTATTCTGTGGGATATGTTGAATAAAAAATCAATACAGCATATTCCAATTTTCAAAAAGAAAGGAATATTACATGAGAAATCCATTAGAAGTATACACTAAAATCCTAAAAAGTATAAATACATCACAAAAAATATGGTATACATTAGGGTATAAGAAATAAATATTCCTACCTAGAGGAAACCCAAGTGAGTAATCAAGTATGGTGAAGTTCATACCTAATTTTTATTCACTATCGTCCTAACAATGATTTTGAGGCTACCTAGAATCCAATTTTCAAGACTTAAAGGGATAGTTTATTTTCATAGTCTAGAAATATTTTCAATTAAATAACTCATTTTAATGAAATAAATTTACTCATTATAAAAAAAATTAAAATAATGAACAACAAAATTGAAATGAAAAGCTTATTTTAAGGAAAACCATTATTTAAAAACATTTATATAAATAGAATAAATCATTTCTCTAGAAATGGTTTAAGAACAGATTGATTTTATGATGTAAATATAATTCCATAAAAAATACTACACTCTACGTTTTATAAAATGAATTTTTTTTTGTTTATAAAAATTTTGGTTATTATTTAAGAAAAAAATAATATTTAGGCCAGAACCATTTCTTCCCACTTTGATAACTGAGATACTAATCACAATCGATGAATTCACTTAATTAAATGCTAATCAATGATTATGGATTGTAATTAATTTATGTTATAGTGGGAATATATGTTCTATTTTCATAGAATATTAAAAATAATTATAAAAAACTATTTTCTAAGATAAAACATTGAGTATATATTATGTTTTTTTATTGGTTTCAGGATTCTAACACTCCCCAAAACCATTATTAATAGAACGTATTTACAACTAATGGGTTAATTATTATGATTCAAAATAATATAAAACTATAAATAAGGTAAAAATATATTGTATACATACTTTAGAAATGAAAAAAATACAAATCTATGTGTTCTAACATATTATTCGTGGTTATATAAAACAACCAAAAAAAGAGTCACTGACATGTTTAAAAAAGAATCAACTATAAAGAAAACTTGTGAGAACTACCTATTAAAACTATGATTCAATATAAATAACTGATAATTTATAGGAAATCATTTATACTTCAAATCATATATTAAATCTTACTAAATTGGTTAATACTAAACTATTCATGTTTCAGGTCGAATGAAAACTCATAAATAATAATTATCTTGTTGATCTAAATTACTATTAAAAAAATATTTATTAATTATTCTAGAAACAATGTTTGTACTTTATTATTAATTTAAAAACAATTAGTTATAGGAATTTCTTGAGATTATCTTATAATTTCAACTATGTGTTCAGACACCCAGGTTAGTAATCTTCACTAGGAATTATATAGAGCATTTGACTCAAATAACCATAGTCTTGTGTTTAACAATTCTGTGATCTCTTTCAGCATGTATTTGTCCTTGTGTGTGATCTTCAGTTTCCCACTTTTTCATAAAGTGGCTTAATAAAAAATTATAGTTCGGAGTAAACATAACTTAATAGTTATCCACACCTCCTTTAAATTGTTGGGTGACACCCCTTGTCTAAAGAATCCAAAATAACCATCAAACATTATAAAATAATAAAATATCTCAAAGGAAACCTTGAAAAATAACACCTATAATGAATCTAATAATGTTTCCGAAAAAATACACAATTAAAACAACCATCATTAATTTTAATTTCATCTTGAAATCATGAAACAATAGAATAATCCCCTTTATATAATACTTTTAATCAAAATAGAAATAAATAGATAAAAATAAACCCATTAGAACCACGTTTGAACAAGGAAAATGGAATCCATAAGCTAAAATGTGATATTATCATGCGATGTTGAAATCAAAACTCAAAATACCCAACTGATATGGAGAAAAACAAGGAAGTGAGGTAGAAGAGGATGGGAACGGTAGATATGGAATGATTATCATACGTTGATGTAAGAAAACTACTTTATATGCAAAGAAATAATGTAAAAAAAGAGTATATCGAAAATGCATAAAAGATACTTCTAGGGGTTCCAAAATAGATAGAGAACTGGAAAATCAAATTGGAGAAGAAAATAGATAAAATAGTATAGTAAAATATACTAAAAGGCCCTTTCAAAAAATGAAAATTTTACCTTGCCTTACTGGTTACCCATTATAGGTCCACTAGCTTCCTGGGGATCCCTTGAGAGTCACCCTTGTTTTCGATTTCTCAATGGGTACTTAGTACTACCCACTAGGTACTTGATTTCACATACAATTTAAGCTATATATGGGGCTACCTCTTTATAACACTCAAACTACTAAACTTATTATCAGATATCAAACCTAGAAAAAAATATTGAATATTTTATCCTTATAATTTTATAAAATAATTCCCAAAATGAAAATTTTCCCCCTCTCCCAAACCCGAAAATAAAATATATCAGTATTTAACTCAACCAAGGTTCCAGGAAAACCAAATAACCTTCTATGTTAATTCCCTTAGGACACGGTTCATTAAATGACATAAAAACTAGAAGGACAAAATTAAATAATTCTATTCATTATCTTTATAATATAGTGTGATGTGTGATCAACCCATATAGTCAATGAACATGTGTATTGAATTTCTATAAGAGATGTAGAGAAGAATAAAAAATCCAAACCAATCAATACTATGAGGATTTTAGAGAAAATAATTTTGGTTTATGTGATTATAAATCATTTAAAGGAGTAAAATGATGGCTTTTGGATAGTTGTTACAGTTCACCCATTACTAGAAACAAATACCACTAAAATGATGTCCATAGGTATGATGGAGAATCCACTACTTTAAGAAACTATGGATCACTAAATTTTAATGGTGTTGGAATCACTATAATTGGTGAAAATAAGTTCACATAAAATGTTGTTTTCATTTTCAATGGGTTTAGACATTATCTCTTGAGTGTTTCTTAGCTTAGTGAAAATGTGAATAATGTAAATTTTTAGTGAAATATAAGTTTCATAAGGATAAAAATAATGAAACAATCATTAATAAGGTATAAAAAAGTGATAATTTATTATATATTTTCAATAATTAAAAACACATTTTTCTTGAATATAATTGAATATAGTGAAATTTTTCATACAAGGCTTTGACATTTATTTCAAAAGAACATGGAAAAACATTTTAGGTATAAATGTATTGAAAATATAAATATGCTGGATCATGAAATACACATTTCTTATTTTATGTGTTAGAATGTGAAAATGGTGAATGTATGTCAGAATAATGTGGAGATCAAATTAAATAAGAAACATGAATTGGTACTATCAAATGTGTGTATTCTAATGTACTATAAATTTACCAATGAAGATAATTACATTATTATTATTTTTCATGATTATACCTTCATGACTTATTAATAATTTAAACCAAGTTAATAAAAAACACATGACATGTTTATGAAATTTTAGATACATACTATAAATCATGTTGAGTGTGTTATAACAATATTATGGTTTAATAACAAATCTATGTATAATATTGAATACTTTTAGGAATATCTTGGAAATTATGGGATAATTCATGAATATGGTACTCCAAACAATCCTTAAAAACTGGATTGTTGGATATAAAGAACTAGAGGTGGGTGGACATGGGGAGAACTGTGTTTTTAGAGAATTCAAAATCAAAATAAATTAAAATAGAAGTCACTATGACGTTTTTTTATATTCTTAATAAGTTATTACTCATCCCAAATTCTTTGAGCACACCATTTGAGATTTTTTTTGGATTTAATCCCATCTTGAAGGGGTTGATGGTATTTTGTAGTCCTTATTTCACCAATATTAAATGATCATATTAGGTAAAATTTGATGGGAAATATAATGAGAGGATATTTATTAGATATACAACCGATGGAAGGATTTTATGATGTTAAAATAAGAATATAAATAAAAATGTTCAAAAATTAATTTAAATTAAAGGAGGATCATGTTAAATAAATAATAGCAATGTTTTTTGATGATGACATTAAACATTATTGAGGTAATTGTGATGAAAACTAGGGTAAAATCATTTGGCATTATAGGTTATCAAAATAAAAAAAGATGATTATGATGTTTCTATTGAAGATGAAGTTTCAGGTCATGGAGAAACAAAGTTCACATGGCTAATAAAATATATGAATTATATAAACATCCTTATATACAATATTAAAGGTCAAAAAACATGGAAACGTTTGATAAATTTCAATCATACCAGCATTCTATTCCAATTAATATTGTAGGGTGTTGATGAAGCATTGCCACATGGAGATTTGATCATATCAAATTAGAAAGAGTTAAATTATATTTTTAATATTGATACATGGTAGTTAATAACTCTCTCAAAATATAAGAATAAGATTGGGACTATATGGTTTTCTTGATTAAGAATAATAAATGACATAAGTAATAAAGAATAAATTAAAAAGATTGAAATAAATTAAAGTTTTATATAATGTGTTCTAAAAGGAATTAAAAAGTGTTTCAAATGGATTTAGATTCATCATTAATGAATATTGAAATTGGGGAAGAAGTTTAAATTGAATAATAGGAAGGTTTTATCCTTGATGGTAATGATTCTTGAGTTTTCACACTAAATAATTCATTATGTGAGATTAAACAAGCACCATGATAATGGTGTTACAAATTATCCAACATCCTTAAGAGTATGGATTTTATGAAATAACTGTTTCATTTCAAGTAATATGAAACAAACCCACCCATTTTGGTTGTGTATGTTGATAAAATTAATTTTTTAGAAATGATATAAATGATTTTATGGAAATTTCAACCCAAATAAAAATATATTTTTGAGATTTCAATTATCAGTAATTTGAAATTATTTTTGGGTTTTTAAGTCATGATTATATAAGGTTATATCTTTCTCTTACAAGGAAATTATACTAGGGAGTCACTGAAGAGGATTTGAATAAAAACAATTAGAGAATTATTAACTCTTATATCACTTGGGAAAAAAATTTCCTTGGATAAAGAATGTTGGATTATGGATCAAATGGTATTTTGAATGATTATCAAGGCTATAGTCTACTTGAGAATGTCAATACATAACATCTTATTGGTCATTACTATTTTTGTATGGTTGAAAATTACTAATAAGGGATACATTATATTGATGAAAAATAACTTTTATGATACATCTAAGGGGATCTAAATTTTAGAATAAGATATGATAAGGAGAAATCTTTATTGATTTATATATTTTTAGATTCTGATTGGGGAACTGACATTAGAGATTTTAATTCAAATTCAAGATATTCATTTTTTATCAAAATAATGTGTGCGACTTTGAACTACTGGAAGAAAATCTTAGCCTCATTAAAAAAAATAGAGTATGTTCATAAATTTCAAGCAATAACACAAATGATTTGGATAAATTACAAAATTAAATATATGAGATTAGAATTATCATACCCATTGATTATTGGGTGGGAAATTAAAAGTTTGATAAATTTGTTAAAAATCATGTTTGACATTTTTGGTCAATGTCTATTTATATCAAGTAACATTTCATTATTGAGAAGGTAGAACATAGAAATATTAACATCAAATATGTTTAAAATAAGAAGAAAGTGGTGAATAACTTAATTAATTTCTAAATGAAGAATGGATTTAACAAATCAAGAGTTTTTTCAGTATTTTACTATCTCACAAAATCTTTGTGAGTTTATTGGCACAAAAAAACGTGTGATATGTGATTTTTCATGGTATCCATGCACTTTTTTCATTGTAGGGGAAAAGGGGGATTGAAACATAAAACCCCATTTTTAGGGTATTTTGGGAACATTATAACCTCAAAAAAAACCTTTTATTGTGGAATACTATAGTTAAGGGAATATTTAATTTTCCATTCCTTCATTTGACTAGCCATAGAGTCCAAACATACTTATAGATCAAAATTTATGGTCAATTAATGTTATAATTTTTAATGAAAACTAAAAATTACATTTCTAGAGAAAATTCATGAAGCCCACACAACTCATGGTTGTATGAGCTTATTCCAAAGGCACCACATGACTCCATTTTTCATACATGTGACAAAGTTTTGTGGAATGAAGTATGAATTTTGAGAAACTCGGACTTCCACAAGTGCTTCAATCTTACATGAAAATTATCCACTGATGATATGGAGGAATATAAATCTCCCCTTAGTTCCCTATTTAAGAGATTCATCCTTCAAACTCATAGGCATAAGAATTTATTTTTTGAAACGTGTACTTTTACAAACTCATGTAACTAAATATGTATATGGATTTCTATTGGTTCGAATCTTGTATGAATTGCCTCACATGAGTTTTTTAAATTATTTTTTTTAGATAAATTTCACATAACTCCAATACATGAAGAATATTTTTCATCCTAGAGGCACATGATTCCCACAACTCTAATTTTCACATAACTCTCTAATTTCATGAAACCCATGCCATATAAATATAAGAGGAATGCTTATGATAGAAACCCATGCCCCATGACAAATTTCGTTTCACACGACTCCCATGTTACAATAACCTCTTGTTAAGTGACTCCATTTGATGCCTCCATTCAGAAAATATAGTTTTGTGAAGGTTGAGTGCTCATGGTATTCATGTCCACTCAAATGGTATTCCTCGTGAAAAATCTATACGCATGACCAGTATCATGGACATTCATGCCCAAGCCTTTTACATTAGACATGGGTTGGGAAATATCCTTTCCAATTTATCCTCAGTATTGGATGGTTAGTGTTTGTGACCAATAATCTTAAGGAAGCACACACGTAATATCGACTCATTCTCTCTTAGAACCCAAGAAGAATTTAGGGCCTCTTATTAGGTGTAATCCTCAGTCATAGAATCAAGATTAGAAAAAATGTATGTCCACCTAATGAATCATTTTATCCATGGGTTTCTTAATGTGTAAGCCCCACTCTACTATTCAATGTTTAATCATTTGTAACATCAACATCCTCAATGAAAGGCATTAAACTATAGCTTACCCAATATGATGAACATAAGATGATCTATGTTATGGTATTAGGATGAATTATATGTTGGGAATGATATGACTCAGGTGATGAGAATTAGATGACCCCCATCTACCAGGAAGCTCAAACCATTATCCCCACCCCATCCATTTGGTCTTCCCTTTCATGACACAAGTACCATTAAAAAATTATGTTAATATTCATGGCATGAACATATCATAGAAAGTGGAATTTTACACCTAAAACTATTTGGTTTTGATCCTAATCATTTTATATAGTTTTAAAGATTAATCTTTGAGGTTAAATCCTAAAATCATCATCACTCCATATCCCTTCCATGTGGTGATATCACTAAGCCTGGACATCTTCCTTGAGCATAACAAACCTCTCACCAAACAATCCATAAGTATGGGAAGGACTCAAAATCTTATGGTGTCCCCCACCATATGTAAAACATCTGTCTTCCTATACATCCAGCAGTCCATTGTTTATTTTATTGAAAAAGTAACTTTAGGGTAATTTGGGACCTACATAAAATCCACAAAAAATATTACAGAATTCAAAATTAAAATATTAAACGAAACCGTCAACAAAACACCAGGAACCTTCAAAGCACACCCTATTTCCGAATTCAAATGGTTCAACTGAAATCCATCAACACCACCTCAATATACACACCATGACACATCACATATTTCATATTTCAAAAGGTTCCATCATTACACCTATGCCTACCACCACTCGATGCGTAACCTAACATAAAATTTCCCTCATCCATCGTTAGAAACTAGCATGCTAGAAACTATCATCGTCACCATCAACACGCACCATGCCATCACATACCACCCTAATAGAAAAAACTTGCCATAGACTACCAAAATTTGATGTCGTCACATGGACCAAACCCCTTCGATGCTGAAACAGGCTGTCATCATCATCATCACCAAATCATGAGCATCACCATTTTGGAGTCAAAAAATCATCATCTGCTAAACCATTGAACACCACCAACAGAGGCCACAATTTCACAACCTCACCTAAATCATCCAGTAATAGAAAAGAGACCATCAATGAAAGTAAACCCAAACTAATAAATAAGACCCAAAAATAGAACACAAAACTGGGGAAACCCCTAAAGAGGGATGGGAATCAGACTATAAAGAATACCGAGTATGAAACCCTAAAATAAATCTTGAAGACCGCAAACCAAATGTCCCAAAACCTTATATACCCATCGCTCCAACTCCGGCCTAGAGAGTAGCATTGGAAACCTAGGTTAGAGAACATTTGGGCATCTGAGGATGATAGATCGACTCTAGTAGTGGCTGGAAACCCAACATCCACCAAATAAAAAATCCCAAAATCTCTTAGTTAACTCAATTCCATCCCCGACCTGGAGAGGCATGAAGTATCATGATACCAGAGCAGTTCGGGGTGATGTATGGCATCCAAATCTCCAAACATCGCCGGAAGAACTAGAGAACCGCGAAGAAGAAATGATAAGAAATAGAGTAGAGGAATCCCTAGGGGAAAGGATCTCATCACAGTAGAGCTGTCGAGTGGATCTGAAGAGCGGATCCGAGAGTTAATGGGAGAGGCTGGACCCTGAAACCCTACAGGAACAGACAAGAAAGCGCAGAGAGCCCTCTCCAAAGATATTTCCCCCCAATGTTTCTTCCTATACATGATGTGGGTATGGTAATTATTTAACTCTTTACATTAACATAAGATTGACCCATCTATGATTAGAATATGTGAAGGAATCGTTACTAGTCATAAAACCATGATATTATCTTATGTGACAAGATCAAGAGGTCATATGTGATGGTCCTAGGAAAACCCCCACCTAATGAATTATAAACCCATATCTAGGTGTTGATCTTGGGGTTACTTATGTTACAAGAATAATAATAATAACATTCAAGAATGGTATCTCTCCTTTATTTCCTTAGCTGATGAGCCAATGTTCATTACCCAGTGTAACAAGAACCAGATTCCTCATGTGTTGATCATGAGATTCATTATATGAAAATTATAAGAATCCCATGTCAGGAATATGGGATCTCTCATCCCCCATTAGATGATGATCCTAAGATTATTCCCTTAATAATGTGATGATCATTGGATGAATTATGTGATGAGTATAATATTCCATTTATGATGATGGATTATTTATGTTATGAGCATAAGTTTACTTTTTTATGGGAATAGGATGTTTTATGTGATTAGAATGAGTATCTTCAAGTTATGATTTGGGGTTTTCCAAGAAAATAAGAATAGAATACCATATGTGAGTAGAATAAGTTTCCTTGTGTGATAGTCATAGGATACCATAGGTCATGAATCATATATTACCATTTTCACAAACATTGGATTCCATTAGGGAATTCCTAATGGAATATTATTATAGATACCAAAAATCCCAAAAAAAAATCTGGAAGGGGTGTGGAGATTCTTACTCTCCAATATAAGGTGGTTACCCTATTATGGTAACCAGCGATATAATTGGTCAGTGTAAAATATAATTTGGAAATGGGAATGGGATTCATGAGTATGTATTAAATATATGGGGGAGAAATGGACTAGGAATATAAATACACAAAGGAATCCATGGATTTATGGATTGATTTTCCACCATCCTATTCTGATCAAGGAGCTAATACCATCATCCTAGGTCGTGATAGGATTCTTGAATTTGGAATTTTGGATTGTTGGTTTGGAGGATTAGGTCTATCCAAGATGAAAACAGTGGATGTCCTAGTGGAAAACATCATTAAAAAATTATTTTCTTATTTTTTCACTTTTATTCCACTGAACGGTTTTATATAGGTGGAGAATAGTTTGGGAACTATTCTAGAATAGGGTATAAATCCTTATTGTTGTGGGTGATGGAAAAAATGAGATAATACTTTTTTTTTGAGGGAGAATTTAGGTATTGGTAGTAGAAATGAAATCAATTATTTTACCATATTGAAAATAAATACAAAGGGGTAGATTAAATAACCCATATTAATTGAATAGATAAAGGGGAAGTTATTAAGTATTTATTTGAGGATGGGTCAATATAGTATTAATCCTTGCGAAAAAATATTAGATAACCCATGAAAACATCATTTTGTCCCATAGTGAAGTGTTTACATAACTATCATATTGGTATATATTAATGAACTATTTTTAAAAAATATCATTCATTTATTATTTGTTTATTTACATGTAGTATTTAGAGAAACTATTATCATGAATTGATAAAATAATTTTTAGAGAACAATCCTAGTAAAAAGTAATGACGTTTTTATGAGGATACATAACCCATTTTAGGGTTCTCACCATAACATATCTTGTTTAGTTTATGAAAAATTCTAATGAAGGGTAGGATGAAAAACAACTTCGGGAGTGCTCATAGTTTCCCAGTGATTTGGAAAATGGACTATAAAAATTTAAACTACAAAATTATTTTCTACACCACATTATAGTTGTTAATGAAAGCACCCATGGTTGAGATGATCATGGATATATAGATTTTAAATTTCGATCTACACCACCATGATGAGTTTTACAATGTTTGTGGTTTTTCTACTAGGAAATAGTTGAATAAAAACAAGAATAGTGGATATGATGATCTAATGAGAAATACATGTATACCGTAATTAAATGTAAACTGCTCATATTTCACTTTATAATTATTAGATAATTGAGAACTATGTATCGGTTTCATGGATTTCATCATGGTTGGAGATAGATATGTGTTAAAGGGGGAAATGGATACTAATATTGAAAAGTTTCAAATATTTCTAATCATGGTTTTTGGATATGGTCATGACCAGACAAACTATATGATAGTTATCTCAAAAACGTCCTGGAAATTTCATTCTTATTTAAATGGTTTGTTATTCTTATCAAAGTGTGACAAAAACTTGAGATAGATATCCATATATTTTAAATATAATACTAGAGTGACTTAGGGAAGTTTTGAGGATAATAGTGAATGTTCACACTTGATCAAACAATAGAGGAACTTGATCAGGATTGTAGAACATTTATCGATATGTAGAACTATAAATTAATATTTATTATAATTGGACTTCTAGGATGTGTTCTTTATCTTTTTTACTTTAATTTCTTATTTATAATATGATAATGTTGTGATAAATAAGATCATAATCTTCGTAAACCATGAATAAGACACTCAATATAAATAATGTACTATCCTTGTAAAAATATCATGTGTCATGGGTGTCATTTCTAACTCTCGATCACTCACCTTTCACTTAGTCCTATAAAATATTTATAGATTGATCAATAATATATTATTAAATAATTTTTTCATTCCCAATGATTATCTATTGATGAATATCAACAATGTTTTTAGAAAAACAATAGGAACATGACCATTTCCCAATCATTCCAGGATAAAAACATTCACCTTCAAAATGTTTTGATATCTTTAGATGAAGTTTTTCACAACTTGATATCTTTTGGTGATATTGTTTAATTTTTTTCATTTGACATATTGTTATGACAAGTAATTGAGGATTTGATAATATAATAATATATGTTATTTTATATTGTATTTTTTTGATCTATTATTATTCACTTTGATGGTGTCACTTAGTTAATTTATATCTATAAGTATTTTGACATCCAAAATTAATTATAGATAATTATTTCTAAGTATGTCAAGAGCTTAAAACCCAAAATTGTCAATATTTGACATATAAATTAAAAAATCTTGATACAAACATCTAAAAATGAATATATTATTTGATTTTTAAGGATTAAATAATACTTACTCAAGTAGTGAAAGTATTAATGAAACCATTAAATCAAGATATCTACACAATGGAACCAAAACCATGTATAAATAAAATTAATAAGATATGGGTTTTCCTTACACAAGAGTTGTTCAATTCTATTGTATTGAACCAACTTTTTAATTAATATCCCTATGAAAAAAACAATGTATCCCTTTATCTGTGGTGTATCCATAGTCTAACATGAATCAAACAGTATTTGGGTGTGCTTATCCTTCACATAATGAGATGCTAGTATCTCATGGGTAAAAGAATAATTAAAGAGTTCATTATCATGGGATAATACATTGGAAAATTGGATTACATTTTTATGGACTTTAACCTCTTTATATAGGATAATAGGAGACTCATGATATTTTCATGAATTTACTCAAATTTTATAAAAACTTTATTTCAATTCATTTGATTATAACATTTTGTAACCTTCAACTGATGTATACATTTATCAGGTAAATTAATTTGATTCATTTATCTACTATGTTTCATCATATAAAATGTTAGCAATCCATGATTTACATTATGTGGAATAGATATTAATGTTATCTATTAATGGTTGACTACCTTTGTAAATGATATAATATGATAAACAAATTCCACAAAATATGTGATATATATATATATCATAAAATATTATATGATTTCATATAGTGATGTGATATCTTCATATCTATCCTTATGATATTCTCTACCAAATAATATTAGATTCTTTAGATTTTTACTTTTCATACCATAAAAAACAAAAAATGTACACTATGATATAATCTTAAATACATCTCAACTATATAAGCCTTTAATTAATATCTCTATTAATCTCCCACATTCAGTAAAGCCTTATGTAATGTGTTCAAATTCACCTATTATTATCTAAATTAAAATAATTAAAATAACATGTTGAAAAATCCTTTTTTATATCTTCCAAAAAACTTTTAGAAAACTATCCTTCACTTCATTATGCATCACAAAATTTGCAACACCTTGGTAATTTCCATCCAAAAAAAATTTGGAATAAACTCTAAAACACTTTTAGATTAGGTTAATCAATTTCATAAAACTAAATCCAAATTTAATCAACAATAAATTGTGTCCCCATGAACAATTATAGCTTATAAAACAAATATAAATTCTTAAATTTATAAATGTTATTAGAGAGTGGTCTCAAGTGTTCCCAAATAAACAAAGGAATCTATCATGACGTCCATTAAACATATATATCATGATATGTATTTCCACCTACTATATCACATACAATAATGAATTTTTATATCAACCATTTATATAAAACATCAAGTAACTATATGACACTGTGTATGTCTATCTCATATAGTCAATAATATGTTCTTATTTCTTTGAGTACCAACATGATGGATGAACATGTTGTAATGACCCATAGTTTAATCAATGGAATTACCTTCTTATAATTATGCCTTATAGTATAATAAAACTAGGTAACACCTTGATATATCATGATTCTAAATACTATGTGACCATTAAACAAAATTTTGTCACTTTTTTGTCTTGAATTTTTAATATCTGACATAAATGCTTGCGTTGAGTGTGATTTTTGGGTTGTAATGGAACAAATATATTTTTTGGTGAATAGTAACCTACCTTATGAATATTAAACTACCTTTATAAATTGTAATATGACCCTTATGAATAGTAAATCATCCAAAATAATAGTAATATCACCCTTGAATGTATAAATAAAATTTCGGCATCTTATAAGTGACAATATGATCATAGTAAAAGTATTGGTATTTTTTTAAGTCATAAATAATTAATTATAATTTATTTAGTGATTTAAAAGAAAATTTAATTTTTTAAAAGTTCCTCAAAAATTAATATTTTAATTTCTTATGGTTTTAAGATAATTTTATAAGAACTTATGCAATTTTTGAAAGTATTATAAAATCAGTTATAGTTTTAAAAACTAATTTTTTCAAATAAATTATGATTCTAATTAAAAATTAAATTTATAATATGTGGAAATTTAAATTGAAAAATGGATTTCATTTTTTGATTCTAATCACTGAAAAAAATTTAGAGTGATTTTTTTTGAAGTTCGTGAATTTTTTATGAAGAGTGGAGTACGATAATTTAAAAAATATGCTAAAAACATTAATTATTCCATCATAGGTGATGTTATACTAATATAATCACCATTGGTTCAAAATCACTTGCACACATTGCTATTTTTCATCATGAATTCATAACTGTTACTTGTATTATAGAAAAATATTAAACTAATGATTTAAATATCAAGAAAACCATCCTCCCCTCCACTATAAAAACCACCCACTCTCCCATGTTCTCTTTACTCATATCAATACATGTTCCTTCCCTAAAGATTGATAAAATCTCTCCCCAATATCCTCTCCCACTTCCAATATCCCTTTTTATCTTAAAAATATCAAATCATCGCCCCTTAATAGAATCTTAGGGAATATAAAATCAAGAGGTAAATTCCTTTTTTTCAATTCATTTACATTCCTTTCCAGTTCCTTTGTATTATTTTCTATACTTACTTATTCCAAAAAAATGTTATGAAAACAATATTACCTTATATGTACTATAAATTTGGTTTTATAATGGAATAATTTATTATCATCTCCCCTTTACCCTTGTTTTATTCTAGTGGTTAAATCACTCTTTGAGATTTGTTAATTTACCCCATTCAAGGGTGATGGGTTATCAATTTCTATTACCATCTTCAATTATGGTCATGAAACCATTATTATGGTTGAAACATACTATAATATATTTATTATGTATCATATATGGTTCTGTAATCTTTTTTTACACCTGATTTTGATTTATAAAACAAAATGTGTTTGTTGTGATAAAAAACTCCCAATTAACCCAAAAGGTTATCAGTACAGTTTAATATAATGAAACATCTGCTCTCTATGTTAACAAATAAAATTTAAAACCTTGTAAACATATGTATATTCAATAATATAACTCCAATTATTGAAAAAAATCTTCATTTTTCATGACTATCCCTTCATGTATATAAGTAAACCGATAATGAAACAAATGGACCCGAACAATGGAATTGAACCTCATAACCAATCAAAAATGTTATGAATGAACCCAAAATTATTAAAATAAATAAAATATATGTAAAATATTTTCTTTATATTTTAATTAATGAACCTAATTTTATTATTCAGGTCATTAATATAAAGTGTATAACACCATCAGACGTAAGGTAAGGGATTTTACTCGAACATCCATTATTCTTTCGGATTGTTCTAACCCTCTTTTTACCCAAATGAAATAATATATTCTATTTATATACATCTTATCATTGTTTTAATATGTAAAAACTCATATATCAATATCCATTACTCATTTTTTGGGGATATACAACCTTTTATGTGATTCCCTCCTCAATACTTCCCGATAAGCACACCCGTTTTGAGGGAACTTCCTGAATATTTACCCAATTTCAAGAGCACTATACAATATGTTTGAATCAACCATTGTTTTTTATAAAATTATTATTTATATTATGAAATTAATCATGTTTCACTTCTGGCTTTATATAAAAGATTTTTCCCTTTCCTATTTTACATGATCTTAATATTTTCTTTAAAACTGCACGAAAATGTTTTAATGGTAGAATTTCTTAAATACTCTTATTACATGTTGTCACTTATGTTTGACATAAAATAGCTTTATATATGAACATTTTACCTTATTAATTTCCATATATGTTTCAATCCCATTCTTTCATGTACACTTGTATGATATTCTTATTTATTATACTTTATGACAAGATTATTATACCCACTTTTTTCCATGGATAACCTTATATTTATGTATGATATATTATGTAAGATTAATTATATAGAAAGCATATTCATGAAAATGCTATAATGTCTGACTGTATAGTGCTCTAATGCATTGGGTAATGTTGAGTCTCATGAGAATCTATGGGAAATGGTTTTGGTAGTTAGCCTTGACTTGTGCTACTATATGCAATTGTCCTGGAGGTTAGCCTTGACTTGTGATACCATGTGCAACGGTCTTGGTGGTTAACCTTCAATTGTGCTCCTATAAGTGAAATGAGACTTGAATCATTCTAAATTCACGTTTTATGTTTCTTCCACATTACTATGATTCCATGTTTATGTGATCCCAAGGTGTACTTGTTATGGTTCCATATGTTCAATTACGTTTTGTGCCTTTTTATGTCATTATGTCATGCTTCCTAACCAAAGTGCTAAATCCTTATTCTTATGATAATTCCCTTATTGGGATTTTCAGATCACCCATTTTTTCATGTTATCCCCAGGTTATCCTATCCTAATACATGAGCATAACAGATTTTAGGATCTCAATATGAAGATTAAATAAAGAAATGTTTTATATTTTTAGTTTTATGTACCTAGTTTTAAAGCACAATAGACTTTAAAAACCTTTGCTTGTATTATGATGTACAATTACGAATAAAATCATGTAATGTTATGTGGAAAAGTCTAGGGTCATTATAATTGGTATCAGAGTATGGTCTAGTTATTTTTTTAGATTTGGAATAGATAACGTTAATAGGAGCCTTAAGTATGAGACTGTGTAAAAGAAAACATCCCTATATTTTGGTAAGTATGGAGTAAGTGGTTTTTCAGGAAAATACATCCCCATCTAGATAAAAATTGGTAGAGGATTACCTGGAATAGATGTATCTTGGGGTAAAACCCAAAACAACACTTTGAGCTAGACTCGAACAGGAACCGGTGCATGAAAATGAGCCTTGCTTCACTCTTGGTTTGACACTCCCAGGGGATATACATTGGTAAATTCATGAGCTTAGTATGAACCATTTTTTAGGGAATAAAAAATCACATAAGAATATATGTTAGGAAATAGATCATGGGTAACCTAGATTGAATCCTAGGGATGAAAAAGTTAGGATATACTTTTTTTATGATTTTATCCTTTTTTGTTTAATGTTTTATTTTTAATCTTATTAGATAATTATTAAATCCCTTTAATTGTATATTCATTTTCATAGTTAATGGAAGGAAATATAATAACACGTGGAAATAATCAATGTGATAGGGAATGTGAATATTTCTCTAATGATATTCCAAATATGATTGGAATGGGTGCTTGAAACATCATTATAGTACTTGCTCACCTGGATCAAGTTTTGAATAATAACATGAATCATTTTGAATTCCATCCTTCTCTAAGAAAATATCATGTTTCCATTGAATAATTTAGGAGGAAATTACCTCCCATGTTTAGTGGATCTTCTGATCCCCTCCTTACATAATAGTGGATTAACTCCATTGAAAAGATATTCTCCATCCTCTAGTGCTCAGAAGAAGATAAATTTGTACTGTCGGTCTATCATTTTCATGGGAAAGATGATCATTTGTGGACACTATTAAATAATATGAAGTTCTAAGAATAAATTTAATCCTTTTATTGAGAGGTTTTCTATAAAAAAAATTCATTAAATATTTTCCCTGAAACCACCATCTCATGGTGGAAATGGAGTTCCTCAAACTTAAGAAGAATGAATTTGATTCTAGCGGGGTGTATGAATAACACTTTACAAGGATTCAAGGTACGCCTCCAGATTTTTCGTGAACACAGAACAGAAGATGGATCAATTATTTAGCAGACTAAATTTGAGTCTATGAAAAGCATTGGTGATTCAAGACTTTGATATTTATGATGAGATTGTATATTGTGCCATCAAGGTTGAAATGGATATCGGAGAATCGCATTGGTGTCATGGACCATGAGCTAAGAAGTAGAAAATGGAGTCTAATATGGGTGGTTTGGAAAATAAATCCCATTATATAAAGAATATCAAACATCCCATGTGTCCAACTTGTGGGAAAAAGAATCCTTGGAACTATCTAAAGGGAACCCCTAATTTCTTCAAATGAGGAAGAATTAGAAATCTGGATTTAAATGGACAAATAGATATGAAGAATACTACTAATGAGGAATAAAAAAGGAAGGTTCAGATAACTACTCAGTTAGTGGAGAAATGTTACAACTACAAGGAACATGGAAATTATGAGAACAATTTCCTTAAGCCAATGGTTGTCTAAGTAAATCAACAAGAGTCTCCATGGAAACAAGGAAGGGATTATGCTATCACTACTGCTGAGGTGGGGTTGGAAAATGATGTGGTGATGGATTCACTTGTTATTCATTCAATAATAGTTAACATACAATTTTACTTGATTTCTATGCATTCTTTCATATCTTGAAAATTTATTTTAACTATTCAAACACCACCTCAAAATTTAGAGGATAATTTATTTATGAGAATAGCGAATGGGATGATTATTTTTTCCAATGTTTATAACTCCTCCCTAGTAAACGTATGTGGACTGAGCCTCCCAGAAAATATTTTTATACTTCCTTTAGTGAATTCCGATGTATTCTAGACCATTGATTGGCTATCTTTATACCAAGCCAACATCAAGTGTCAAGAAAGGGAGATCACTCTTCACATCCTAAAGTATCCTCCTATTTTATAAATGTGTATGGAAAAAGATGAATCTACTTTATAATTATTGTATCAACTGTGTATATTACTACCTTATGAGCAAGCATGTCTGGCTTAAATTATTGAGGTGAAGGTGATGACACTTCTCGAAGATATTCCCATCGTGAGGGATTACACTGATTTATTAACTGAAATTTTTTTCTTCTTCTTCCTTATTGAGTGGTTGAGTTCTCAATTGAAATTATTCTTGTATCTCTACCTATATCAAAGCCACCTTATAGAATGGCCACCATAGTGGTGGAAGAGCTAAAGAATCAGTTATAGGATAATCTACACAAGTTTTTTATATGCCCGACTGCCTTACCATGGGGTGTTCTAGTCCACTTCTTCAAGAAGAAGGATGGATCAATGAACCTCATCATTAACTATTGTTATTTCCATAAAATCATGATAATGAACAAGTATCCCCTATCATGGATATATGACTTGTTTGTTTACCTTTTTGGGGCTAGTTATTTCTCTAAGGTGGACCTTCGGTCAGTATATCACCAATTAAAGGTGGGAAAAGAAGATATTCCCAAGAGTACCTTTTGAATGTGGTATGGACACTATGAATTCATAGCGATCCCATTTGGACTCACTAATGATCCAGAAATTTTCATGAATTTAATTAAAAGAGTCTTTAGATATTACCTTGAAAAAAATTTGGTAGTCATTATCGATGATATTCTGATATACTCCAATAGTAAGGAGGAACATGAGGAGTATTTGAACACTATGAAAAATACATTGTGAAGGGGGAATTTTTATGCAAAGTATATTAAATGTGATTTTTGGGTGAATAAAGTTTCATTCTTGGGTAATGTTATCACCAGAAAAGGGATATCTATAGATCCTTATAAGACAAAAGAAATTATAGTGTGGATTAGTCCAACATACTTAATGGAGATCTATGGATACCTTGTTTTAGCTAGGTATTACTGATGATTTGTGGAGAACTTTTCATGATTTTCAAACCTAATGAAAAATCTCACATATAAGGGGATGAAATCGATGAGCATAAGCTGCTAGTACCAGAGATAGTTGAAAAAAATGGTAAAGAAGGTGAAAAACATTCAATAGCACCTCAAGGTAGCCCGAATTCAACAAAAGATTTATGCAGACAATCATAAATGAGACCTTGAGTTCAACTTTAGTGCCATCGTATTTATTTTCATATCTCCATGGAAGAAGGCTATGAGGTTTGGGAAGAAAGAAAAACAAATTCCCAAGAATATCATCCCCTTTGAGATCATTAATCATGTTAGAGTTGTGGACAATTGAATAGTAATTACAAGTACCATCTCTAAAGTGCATGATTTATTCCATGTATCCCTCTTAATAAAGTACATAATAGATCCTTCACATGTACTGTACTCAGTGATGGTATAGCTGGAGGATGATCTTTTTTATGAGGAGCATCCAGTGAATATCTTGGATCATAGATATAAAATTCTACATAACAAGGCTACTCACCTGGTCAAAGTTCTATAGTGGAACCATATGTATGAAGAGGCAACATTGGATCTGGAGGAGGCAATGAAGGAAAATTACCCTCACCTATTTTCATCAAAGAACGGAAAACAAAATTTCCACATATGTGTCTTGAATTTCAAAAATCTGACATGCACGGTTGTGTTTCGGGTGATTTTTGGGGTTTAATGGAACAAACTATATTTTTAATGAATTGTAAGCTACCATTATTAACAGTAACATACCCTTATAAATATTAATATGACCCCTATGAATAGTAAACAATCCAATAGAATAGTAACCTCACCCTTGAAACTATAAATATAATTTAGCCATCTTATAAGTGATAATATGGTAGTACTAAAGGTTTTGGTATTTTTGTAAGTCATAAATAATTAATTACAATAAATTAATTAATTTAAAAAACTATACATTCTTAAAAAGGGTTAATTAATTAAAAAATTTATTTCATCAGGTTATAAGATAATTTTATAAGACCTTATGTAATTTTTAAAAGCATTATAAAATAAGTTATAGTTTTAAAATCTGTATTTTTCAAGTAAATTATGATTTCAATTAAGAATTAAATTAATTATATTTAAAAAATATATTTTATAAAAATTTATTTCATGTGTGGATTCTATACATCAAATAATGGGTAGGGTAAATTTTTTTTATTTTTTTGAAATACTTGAATTTTTTATGATTAATGAAATATGATAATTTACAGAATAAGCTAAATACATAAATATTGAGTCATGGGTGATGTTCTTCGGATATAAGAACCATTGGTTATAAATCATATACACATATTACTATATTTTCCCATGGACTCGTTATTATTTCTTGACTTCTAAAAAATAATAAACAAATGATTTAAATATTAAGAAAACTATCCTCCCTTCCACAATAAAAACCACCAACACTCCCAACTTCTATTTACTTCACTCAAGCCTTGTACCTTTCCTAAATTCTTCTCAAATTTATCCCCAATCTCCACCCCCACGTCCATTAGCCCCTGGTCTCCACAAATGACAAAATCCTCTCCCCTTAATAGGCTGTCATGGAAGATTATTTCAAGAGGTAAATTCCTTTTTTTCAATTATTTTACTTTACATTCAAGTTACTTTGTTTTCTTCTCTATCCATACCCCTCCAAAAAAATTGTTATGAAAAGTAAAGTACCTTATATGTACTGTAATATTTTTATGATAATGTAATAAATTATTATCATCTCTCATTTACCATTATTTTATACTAGTAGTAAAACCACCATCTTAGATGTGTTAATTTACCACTTTCAAGGGTGATGGTTTTTAAATTTGCATTGCTATATTAAAATATGTTCTTGAAATGATTCTTATAGATACACCATACTATAATATATTTATTATTTATCATCTATTTTTCTGTATTCTTTTTTTACCCATGGTTTAGATTTATAAAATAAAATGTGTTCCTTGTGATCAAAAACAGACAATTTACCCAAAAGGTTTTCACTAAAGTTTTATATAATGAATCATCTTCACTCCAAGTAACTAAATAAAACATAAAAACATGTAAACTTATATATGTTCAATATTATAACACCAATTATTGAAAACCATCTTCATTTTACATGATTATCCATTCATTTATATATGTAAACGGATCAAGAATCAAACAGACTCGAACAATGAAATTGAACCTCATAACCAATCAAAAAGGTTATCAATAAACACATAAGGATTATAAAAAATAAATTACATGTAAACTTGGTTCTATAATTATTAATTAATAAACATAATTGGATTAATTAGTTCATTTATATCAAGTGGAAAACACCATCATACTTAAGGTAAGGGATTCTACCCGAACATCCATTATTCCTTCGGGTTGTTCATACTCTCTTTTTTACCAAATTAAATCCTATATTATATTTATATACATATTATAATTAATTTTTATATTAATCATTATCTTTCATGTATATATATTATTTTAAGTTATTCCTTCCTCAATACTTCATGAAAAGAAAACCGGTTTTGAGGAAACTTCCCGAATTTTTACCCAATTTCAAGTGCACTCTACCATATATTTTAAACCACCATTGTTTTTTATAAAATAATTATTCATAATATTAAAACCTTATCGTTTATCTTCTGTTTTTATATAAAATATTATTCCCTTTTGTATGTTAAATTCTCTTTTTTATTTTCCATAAAACTGCTCTAAAATGTTTATATGCTAAAATTTCTTAAATAGTCTTCATATATGTCATCACTTCTGTTTGACGTCACATACCATGATATATGCCTATTTTTCCTTATTAATGTCTATATATTTTTTAATTTCATTATTTAATGGGAACTTTCATGATACACCCATTTATTATTCCTTATGACACGATTATGATACCCACTTCTTTACATGGGTCCCCTTATTTTTATGTACCATATATTATGCATGATTCATTATGTGGAAAGAATATTCATAAACATGTTATAATGGGTGTGACTTGATATAACTCCAATTAATTGGGTATATTTTAGTCTCATGAGATGTTATGTGCAATAGACTTGGCGGTTAGCCTTGACTTGTGCTACAATGTGCGACAATCTTGGCAGTTAGGCTTGACTTGTGCTACCATGCCCAACGCCCTTTGTGGTTAACCTTGACTTGTGATATTCTAAGGGAAATGATCCTTGAATCATGATAAATTCATTTTTTATGTTTCTTCCACATTACTATGATTCCATGTTTATAAGATCTCATGTTATACATGTTATGGTTCCAAATTTGCAATTACATTTTGTGCATTTTTATATCATTATGTCATGTTTCCTAACCAATATGCTAAATATTTATGTTTATGTGTATTCCATTAAGATTACTTTTAGTTCACCCCTTTTGTCATGTTATCCCCTAGTTATAATAAGCCTATGTATGATCACAATGTAAGTTAGGAGCTCAATTTTATGATTAAACAAAGAAATGTTTTATGTTTTCAGTTCTATGTACCTACTCTTCAAAGACACCAGACAACATGATCATTGGCTGGCATTCCGATGTATAATTATGCATAAAATCAAGTAATGTTTTGTGAAAAATTATATTGTTTATATACATGTCCCAAATCAACCACCTTGATAAAGGATCACATCATATCATTTTTATCTAAGTTATAATCACATTACACATCACTTATCTTGATATGGTCATACACCCATTCAGTTTATCTTAATCGAGGGCCTGAATGTTATATGTTTTGACATTAATACCTATATGGAACCTTAATAACACCAATAAAATACCATAGGGGAACCTCCCAATCATTATAATTTTGGGTAATCATGATCCTCTATTGTTTGGAAAGTGTTCCTAAGGTATTTGGAAGACATGGATTTGTTTCTATATGAATGTTTAGATCATAGATATTGAAAAATATCACTAAAGAACATGTAAAGGGAACTATGGTATCATAATTGAGAGTATTTATAAGATAAGACTATAGGGACTCAATAGGTTGTCTATAAATATGTCTAGACATTATAATTATGGTCAAATCAGGATTTTCCATGGGTAATACTATAACCTTTTCTTATTTCATAATTAATTTAGTTTTAAATCGTTGATTCCTATGTATCATACAAGGAATTAGTAGTTTGGTAGATATATGACATGTTGGAATGTCATGTGTTTGCCTATGTTTGTTATATTATTGTCGGAACCATTTGGTGGTTCATATTAATTTAAAAATTAATAGTTAATAAATTGTGTTTTTGTATATATTTATTAGTAATTAATAATTTAATATGATTCATTAATTGGTATACTTATTTAAAAACTCATCTTCTATTATTGATATTCTACCTCTATTATATTAAAATTAAATAAGGCTTAATAGCTTCTCTTATATTATGGTTTTATAATGCAATAATTATTTAGTAAATGGTTTTCAAAGTACATTACACTAAAAAAGAGTTGTGATAATTATGATAAAGAGATAGTGGAATGGGTTTTGATGTAAGATTATAAATAAAATCATTAAAATATGGGTTTTTCAAATTTATAAAGTACAATAAAATATTTATCCAATTTATTGTATAGGATACCACCCTGACAACCACCTCTTACCAAGAAAGATGAGGCAGGTAAGCATCCACCACCTAAAAGACATTCAGTTGATCCTTAGGTCATTGAGAGACTTGTGATATGTCTCTAATATATGGGACAATGAGTACCATGAAGGGATACTAATACCTCTATGATCATGAGTAATTTCCAATTCTACTATCCTCAAATTTTTTAAGGTGGTTTATCTCCTCAGGATGTTAAATAATAGATCAACTGACATCTCCTAATCTTTTAAAATCAATGAAACACCAAAGTAACACCATGTCTAGTTGGTTAACTTCATGCTTAATGGGAATTCGACCTATGGTGGGAAGCTATGTTGTAAGCTAAGAAAGACTTAGACCTTAATTTGAAGTGAAGGATATAATCCCAATAATCACACACACATATATATATATATGATTCATTATGTGTATATCATAGGATATAATATGAAAATTAATATTGCTTCAAATGAGATTTCATATAATTGATTTATACATATCATATTATAGGATTAGAGGTTATCAAATTGTCTAGTTTTAGAAACCCTAATATTTTGATAAATAAAACATGTTGTTATAAGTTATGACTGGGAAATTTTGAAGCACTTAATAAATTCTTCATAACATTTGATCCAATATAATTATAGCTTATAATTGGGTGACTTGTAAGAATTATTTAATGTGATTGCATGTCACTGCATATCCATGAATAGTATACTACAATTCATATATATAGCCTATGATATTTGGTTGGCATCCAAATGTCAATAGTTAATATTCACACTGATCATCCACGATTAAATCCAAAAAGAACCATTACATGGGATGAAACGTGAGGGTACTTGTTTTATTTATACATTGGATTCATAAATTTGGTAAGGAAATAACTCATGAATTATAATTCATGATTCAACACATTAATCAACTAGTTAGTTTCCTTAGTGGTATTTTTAAACCTTAATACCATATGATGGTAGTGGCATGGATGTTAGCTCAATGTCGGGCTGAGACTCCCTATCACAAGAGTCTCTTCTTATCCAACCTACTATATACCATGAAATAATAGCACATCATAGGGGATATAGTATCCCATAGGTATGACCTCTAATCCATATACGCCAGGGATACCTCAAAATGTATATGTCATTTTTATTACCATTATTTTTAAATTCTTCAAACTCGTTGGAAGAAAATTTACATTTTTGTGGCTGCATCAGTGTAAGGTACTTAAGAGTTTTATAGTTCTCCATTTCCAATATAAGTGTGTTTTCCTTATTATAAGCATAGATATCTTAGGATTTTTGTTCTGATCACTTTTGTTGCATCTAATAAGTGTTACTATATCATTAAGAATCTCAACAATTATATAAGATAATCCCATGTATTTATATTTATGAAATCATAGCCGAAATGAAGAATATTCATATCATATTGAAAATTTTAAAATATGACCGAAAAATTGTTCTCTATATTTTTTACCATGAAACTATGATATAGAAAATTTTAATCATTGATACTAGTTGAATCATAGGATTTTCTCTATTTGTGCCATATAATTAAGAGATCCTATAAGTTACTACTGCATATGCCATGTGTCCAAAAAGAGAGTATCATATCATCAATATGTTATCTATGTATATTGTAAAATATGATATGAGAAGTCAAACAGGATGATATATCTATTGGTTGAAAATTATAACTCATATAATATATATTCTTATGATATTAGTCATAGCCTACGATTATCTCAAAAACATAGAATGCTATTTCATGAGAAATTTTTTATTTTTCGTAATATTATTTTACGAATTGAATTTATAATTTATAAAATGATTATAAATAATGATATAAGTTATTTTGTGGATGTTTATTAACTTATAAAGAGTTTTTAAATTAACTAACTATAATAATTTTTTAATTAATTAAAAGATGGTTCTAAAAAATCTATTAATAAATGTTCAAAAATATTAAGTGTTAATATTTAATTATATTTTCTAAAATTATATGGTATGCTATAGGAATATGAGATAATGTTTTTTTGAAATAATAATGGGTGGTGTTTAATTAGTTTACTAATATCAGTAATATGGAAAAATATAAGGTGTTTAAAATCATTCATAATTAATTAATTTCAATTGTTCAAATTAAATCCGTATTTTACCAAATTATTTTAACCTCATAAAAATATTTTTTAGGATTTATTTGATCAAGGTGTAAGTAATATTTAACTATATTATATTTATATTGTGTAAATAGTTTACATAATAGTGATTGGATTATAAAATGGTTTTAATTTATAAAAATATCTCATATTTAAAGTAAAAAATGACATATAATGAATAATATGAAATATTCATATTGTGAGAAGAATATAAAGTGTTTACATTCAAAATTATAGAAATTATATAATTAATAATTTAAAATTATAATGTTTTTTATAATTATCTATTTTATGAATTTTTCATAAATGATAATCACATGTTTAAATTTAAGAAGTGTTCATTTGTTTAAAAGGTGTCCTATTTTTTAATACTTAGTTATAAATTATTTATATATTTTAAATAAGTGTATGCTTTAGTTTATGTTGTTAAAATTATTCCTACAAGCTTTTAATCCTGGAATTATATGCCAGGTATGATTTCATAAGATTTAGTTTTCAATTACCTTGACCTTAGTTTGTAATTAAAATTATTTTCCTAAATCATATTGTTAAATATAGTTTATATGTATTAGGTGATATAATTTTAATGAATAGGATTCACTATTAATTAAATTCTCCTTAGGGATAAGAACTTCGTTTTATAAATCCCAAGGTATTATAGGATACACATTTCTCTATAAAGGTGGGGGTTTAATATTTTTTGCTCGGATCTTACTCATATATAGATTTACAATCCCATATAATTCTAATCCTTTACCTGAATATTTCATGTACCTTATACATATGATAAATTTATATATATGTGAATATATTAGGCTTCAATTTTTGGGTGAGTAACACAACCATATGGGTCATGTATAGAGTTACAAATAAATATGTTTTGAACATATTAATTTTGTGGATGGAATAAGATTCAAAAACTAAATCATTAGAAGAATGAATACATGAAGGAAATAAAATTAGATAAGAGAGTGAGGTTGAAACCCCTTTAAAATATTATTTGTTAGAATCATTCTAATGAAGGACTCATTTATACCTTGACCATTCAATATGGTTGACCCTAATTTCAAGGTTCATCTAGACTATCATCTATTAGTAAGGAATGTAATGAGGCAACCCTAACTCTTAGGTTACTTATTCTTCCATTTGATTTTGGAAACTCATTGTAATGAATAGATAACAACTAGGATTCTTAAGTAATGGAGTTGAGTTTATTTCTAAATAATTGATTTGTATAAAGTGTTATCCACTCATCTTTCCAAGATTCATATATAATATAATTGAAAATAGTTGTCTACAAGAAATAATCATTTATTATTTACATGATACCCTATGTAATCCATGATAAAATATGGATCTCTTCCCACTAATGGAAATGATGAGTTTAAAATGGGACATCATTTTTGTTGGATCTAATTTAATAGAAATCATTATTTAATGGTAGTTAAACATGATGCTCACCTGATAAAATACTTTATTATAGATAATATTATCATCATCATTCAATGTAACATTGAGCTATATCATATAAGTAGTTGAGGCAGAGTGTAATAAACAGTAATGATTATTAGCTTAAGAAGAGTTCAAATGTAATGGAAATTTATATTTATTTGAAAAACTTCTCCTTGAATGGCCATGTTTTGAAGCTATTTAATAGGTGAAACTAAATTCTTATAAACCACTGAAAGATTAACTTGGGGATTAAAATTAAATAAATATAAAATAAACTAGGTAATTTAAAGTCTCATATACTCAACATGAGTGAGTATGTCAATGATAATCAGTATTATGGAGTATACCAATGAATTGTTAATACTCTTAATTTCCTTGAATTTTATTTTGGTTAAGGAATTTAATCTATTTCCAAAAATGTAAATTCCTTAAGAATACGATTGAATTCAGAAAAGGTTTAAATTATATTCTTAATTATTTAGAGAAGATAAATAAAGAATTTAATTTATAGGTTATTATGTTTTATAAATAGTACTAGTAATTATAAGATTAACTGGAAGAAATAATGTTTATTGGAGAGCCCAACAAATTTTCTTCAAGTATCTAGTGAAGGTCATTGAAACCTAATGGTAAAATAAATAAGTAGTAATGTTTCAATAGGAAGTTATATTTTGTGATACATTATAGGGTTTTAAAAACTCCATGTAATTTCCATGTCAGTTTTTATTATTTTATAATAGTATGCTTTTGTTTTGAAGGTTATGTGCTTTCGACATTATATTTTACCATTGTTTAAAATATATTGTTGTTCAACATCAAGGAAAGAATTGGTGGATCTTGTTGTATGCATTCAATTGATGAAGAAAATATTTTATGTATCAAATATGTTAATGTAAAATAATTATAAATCTTTTATGGTTCTAATAAAATGATGTGTACTTTTATTTCATTTCACTTACATGATAAGATAAGATATTCATTAAAAAATTATTATGTATAAAATTAAATGATAATTTATTCATCATATTCTATAAATTTTTTGGAAAATGTTAAAAGGTAAAAAAAATATCTAGGATAATTTTTTCTCAATATATTTTTTAAATACGTGTCAAGATATTCTCACCACCCATCTGTGGGATATTATAATGAATGAATCCTTATTTTAAAAAAATGATCCAAAAATGTACAATTTATTATATGATATAGAAATAATAGTTTCTTTGGTATATATTATTAATGACATGGAAGTAAGTTTTATTTCTTAAAACAAAGGGGTTTGTTTGTCTAAGAGGCTAGTGGGAGAATGTTTGAGCTTAATGATGTTAAAAGCTAAAAAAAATATTATAGCAGTATTGAGTTACACTGATATCTATTCTATATCCTAAAGAGTTTAATATATTTTATGGTAAAAAAATATCGAGGCTAAATATGATTAACATGAGAAATTAAATATATTAATTTCCTAAAATAATATATTTATTAAAATACGAAGTCATTTTTTAAGTAATATTCAATAAGATTTTTAGGGAAAGCAGATAAATAAAAATATTAATTGTTACAATTAGTTTCCTCAAAAAATTAAACAATACTTTATCCTAAACGAGATTAAGATGTGTTGGTAAGTAATAATGTAAATAGTTATATTCTTTAGAAAAATATTTGAAGAAATTTGTTTAACGCAAATGGTTCCAATGATGATGATGTTAAACACATAAAGAGTTATAAGTATATAATGTAAGTTAATATCATAACATCTAATGTCATGGATTTAAGAAGTTTAAATATGTTCAAGGATTTGATCAATGGTAATATAATTCCCATCTATTTCCATTATTCAAACATTCATTCAATATAAAAAATACTCACAAATGGTTTTTTGGGAGGGTATTCATTGGTGGTCATATAAAGATATGGTAGGAACTACATATAGATATAATGAGTTAATAAAACCCTATATAATTTAAAAAACATAAGGTTGATTTGATAGTATAATACATATAATATGTTTAGTTGGTTCTTATTTAGGGTTTTCTTCAGTGTTAAAAAATATTTTTAAGAATGTAAAAGGTTTCATATGATAGGCAGTTTCTACATTATCATTCATTGACATTGAATTCATATATGTATATATTAATATACATTTTATGATGTGTATTGATGATTTAACTCTCAACGTGAAACTCTGAGTAATCCCTAATGTAACGCCCCGACCCCAGCTACCCAGAGCCGGTGCATTACTTCGTAACATTGGCATGATCACAAAAGATCAAGTCTCGAAAGACCGATTAGTTTAGTAGCCTTGGAAACACTAGATACATTCGTAAACGTTACATTACATCATAAAGTGAAAAACTACAATAACAAAGTCTCCATAGTCCACACTCATATCTCCTTCTGACAATCCCTGCAGGTCATTCATAAAATACTTCTTCACATCCTGGAAAATATTAAAACATTGAAAGGGGTGAGCTCAGATGCTCAGTAAGGATAACAATGATGCGGAAGCTTTCATAAATAAACATAAACATTTAAGGCAATGTATAACTAAAACAAAAGCCTTTTAAACTTGAACATCAACATAATATGGCAAAAGTAGAATGAGATAATGCCATATACTTCTTCACATGGATATTCTACTGGTCGAATAATCACATGCAATATCAATAACCACTTTCATAATGATGGAATGCATAATGCCAGACTATCTTAACCACGTAGTCAAGGCCTCGTGCCAAGACCACAAATAAGATTTTGTCAAGGCCTTGTGCCAAGACACTAGTTTGTCTCATGAGACCTGCCGATGCATCGAGGAGCTATAGCGGGCTCCACCCGTCACTTATTAAGTCCAATGCATTCCTCATATGAATAGGTTTAAACATATCATAAACCATAACATAATCGTATCACATAAAACATGCATAAAGGAAACATAACATTTCCATATTTCAATCACAAGATATCAATACAACACATTGATATAATAAAAATTCTTTCAAAACCATTTTCAATACCAAAATAAAAGAATGTTAAAACATTGTATTTATTTTTCTTTTTTAAAAAAGGTATGGCTTGTAAAGGAAGCCGAAACTCAAATAATGTTCACGGCGGCGGAGAAGTCGTTGTCGCCGCATAAGTACGGAAAGAAAAACATTCCCTTTTTGTCGTTTAGTAAAATGCTTCGTATAAAAAGATTCCTTTTGAATAAACTTAAAAGTCAAAGGGGTTTATACACCGTATAAAAGAAAGTTGTGTATAAAACCAAATATGCCTCAATGAAAGGAGATTGAGACGAAGTCCTTAAAAAGATCATTTTTAAAATAAAATAGATATATTATGTGTATTCACTATAGGTACACATAAAGAAAGTAAAAATACAAAATAAGACATAATAATATCATGACATAATTTGAAAGTAGGAGATTAACCCAAAGAATGGAAGTTGGGTTAAGAAGTTCCCTTACCTTGTGTCCGACTTGACTCAACCGTTCTTTAACCTCCTGAATAATAAACTAGAGTTAATATATACCTTATTAAGAACCATTCTCAATTTCATTATCCTTATTATATCACTTATTACAATGATATGATCATTATGTAATTATTTAAGTTAATAACGGTCGTTTTGTCGGTATTTGGTTCTTAAGTCAAAAATAGGCTTCTTACACTTACATGTTGTTAATTTGGTCAAAGGTTCATTATATCCAGAATGGTATTCATGATTTAGATATCATATATGTCATATATATCCAGTACATACATTCATTTATAATATTACATCACATTTAGAGGTAAGAAATGAAATGCACCGTTCATGGAGACGGTAAGCCGTACGTACGCATGAACGCTACTTCCATTTCTATTTCATATTTTCTGGAATGGAATCATAATGATATAAGAGTATATTATAATTCCAGTATAATAACATATATAATATCATTAACTTTATCCTTCACACATCCCACATATGGTATTAACGAATCAAATCACTTTCAGGGGGCGGTAGTCCGCGCTTCCTAAAATGAAGATATCGTGTTTTACCCATAATGGAAACCATAAAGGTATGCCCAAAATGAAAAAACAGAAGCTTAAGGAAAACATAAACATATTATATATCATATATAAAAATAGTGACATCATAATGGCCACCTTTGAAGGTGTTAAATGAGTGTTGAACAATCATCGTTTCGGGAGGCAGAATTTCGCCATCCACGGAAACCCTATGTTCTTTAACCATTTGATGTAGTTGTGTGGAAGTGTAGCTCAAATAAATCTTATAACAACATCCTAGTATATTTAAGATACTGGTGTTGTTACAAAAGAAGTAAATAAAAAGAGTTTAGGGGGTTGGAGAAGCAAAATAAAACAAAAGAACATGAGAGAATGAATTACCTTAAAAAGTGTAACTCCTTTTGAGTTGAGCCTAAAGGCTTCCTTTGAAAGGATTCTGCCCAAAGGGAATCCTCTAGGATGAGGAGAGGGATGTGGAGAGAGCAAATGGGCAGGGGTTGGCCGAGCCAATGGCTTGAAGAGTGTGTGAAATGAGGTAGAGGTGGGGGCCTTTTATAAGAGGAGAGGAGGGGCACTTTTGGAAAGTAAAGGAACATTACATTATTTGAAAATGTGTTTCGGTTTTAAAAGGTCCCACATTGATAGAATTCGTGGATAAGGTGATAAGGCATCGAAATCCACTCATCCAATAGGTTTTGGCCATGTGTAGTTCATAGATTTTATATTAACTTTCCATTTTATTTAAATCGTCAAATAATGATGTCATCGCTGCATCATTATTATGTCATAAATAATTAAATTCATTTAATGTCTAAAAATTATAAAACAAATACTATGATATAGTAAATCTTTTTATCTTTCCAATGACTATTTATAATCAAAATTTGGACTTGTGTAACCCTACTTAAAAATTGTTTTAGTAAAACAATTTATGTTAGTGTCATTTTCACTTTAACATTAAATAAAAAGTAATTTATGTTATTTCCCTACAAAAGTGGATCCATGGGGTCCCCAAGTTAGGCCATGGCTTGTCTTGGTCGGCCATGACACAACCAATGAGGTTGGGACATGTGTCTAGGTCATTTAATATTATTAAAGTATTATTTATACCTTAAACTACCCTAATTACCACTAATCGCGATTAAGAACTTAATAAGTTACTATTCACCAAAAAATTATTTTTATCCCATTGAACCACATTTTACTTCTTAATGACAACCATGTAAGTCGGATTTTTGAAAATCAAATCACAGAAGTGGTAATATTTCATTTAAACGAAAAATCAGTTATTTAACAACCACTTAGTGGTTTCACTATTCATCAAAAATTGAAGTTTTTCAGAATAAGGCCAAAATTTCACCCTAAGCTATAATTGATATTCCGAATTGAAAAATGATGTCTATTTTACAAAATTCCAAACATATTAGTTGCATTAATTAATTTTATAATTAATTCCCGCTGTCACAACAAATAGCGTGTTTTTAAGAAACAATTTATATCAAAAGATTGGCAATTGTTTATGTCCAATTTCAATGTTAAATTAACTTTAATGACCACCATTGGATAAAATGGTAAAAATATATTCTAATTGTACCTTAAAACCACTAAATAGTATAACTTATCACTATAAATTATTTTGATTAAAAATGTTGTTTTAAGTATTTTTCACTATTCATAAAAATTTGGAAGTTCTCGGAAAATTACAAAAAATTCAACATAGGCTAATTTCAATATTGGGAATACAAAAGTGAAGTCCATTTTGAAATATAAAATTTATAAAATTTCAAAAAGTAGGTATTACTATTCACAACGGCTAGTTTAATTAGTTGTGGTGTGTGCTAGAGCTCGAGGTTGCGTACAACACACGCTATTGCATTATTGAATGAGAAGCGTATCGTGGAAGCTCGGGGTGTTACATTCTACCCTCCTTCAATAAATTGCGTCCTCGCAATTTGAAATTTTTCTTTGAAAATAAAAGGTTGAAAAGAGAAAATACCTTTTAGGAAAACCCACATCGGAAATAAGGTTAATAAATATATAACATTAAAAGAAAGCAGGATAAGTACAAAGGTCACCCGATATAGCCCATTCTAGGATTCTATGAAAATATGGATATGGAAGAAAAACAAACCATCAAGGTCTGATGGAGAGTTATAGAAAACAGGATTAGGAGAAAGTTTAACCATAAGAAAATCACAAACTTGTGATTGGTTAAACGGTCATTGAATCCCCAGTTGGAAAAGTTAACCGACAACATTTTTGTTTTAAGTTACCTTTTATAATGTTGAGGAATTTATTTATGAGATTTACTAAGAACGTAAGGGAATATACATACTTGTTATGTATACTTTCATTCGTTAATAAATTTTTACCACAAACCCAACTTTTACTCCAAATGGTAACGGAACTCAAAAATATTCTATTTATCCTAATTGTATAAGGTTCCAAATGTTAACACATACCATTTAGATTAGTAAAACTATTTTGTAATAACCAGGGACTTCCTGTAGGCTAGTGGTAGGAAATAAAGGCTTGTCGCACTTTGATTGTGGGTTCGATTCCTACAGCTTTGTCCGACGCGACGGTTTATGCCCCACCCTGCAGGTTGTCCTTTTTCTAAAAAAAATAGTATTATAGTATTCCAGAAATAATCTTCAGAAAAGTTTTAACCTTAAACAATACTATTCAAAGTTCAACTTAATCCATCCCAACATTTATAGTTATCCAAAATACCTCTGTCCAAACTTTCTCTAAAAGGTCTCTTAATTCCAAAATCAATTGTAACATCAGATTCCCCAAACAAAGAAAAGTTTCTCTTATTGTCACATACTAAAAATATGATTACCTTAATCATATTAAAACCTTACTGAAATCAAAAAGTACTACAGTACAATCCTTATATAGATCACATTATTCTAATAACCAGAATATAATCCATGAGTCCAAAAGCACCAATACATTAGTTATTCTGCTTCAACTGTAGTAATAGCATAAGATTGTCCTTGATCCCTTGGCCTTTTCTGAGGTAAGTTTCCTTGACGCTTAGGACATTCATTTGCATAATGACCCATTTCTCTACAATTGTAGCATTCAACTTTGACAGCCTCTTTCTTTCCCTTGCAATCACGAGCCTGGTGACCCTTTTCTCCACATTTATAACAAACTCCCATTCCTTTTAGGCAAGTACCAGGGTGATTCTTCCCACAATTATCACATAATGGAAAATCCTTCTTTCCCTTTTTCCCTTTATCTGTCTCTTGTTCCACCGTTCTCTTCTTCTCTTGCTTTACTTTGTTGTCATAAGACTTAGAGAATTCCTTTTCTGTCTTGATAGCACATGAGACTATATCTTCGTATGATGAGAAGGATTGTGATACTAAAGCTCGACGGAGAAATGGTTTTAACCCATCAAAGAAACGATCAATCTTACTTCTTGGGTTACGTATGTAATCTGAAGCATACCTTGCTAACCTTGTAAAGTTAGCCTCATACTTTGCGACATTCTCGTCCTCTTTCTGCCTCAGACTCAGAAATTGCCTTTCCATATCTGCTCGATGGTCACGAGGAAAGTATTTTTCTAAGAAAAGCTCTTTGAACTCCCTCCATTCCATATTCGATACTTCATCATCTTCCTTTGTGTTTTGAATCAATGACCACCATTGATCAGCATCTCCAGTGAGGCGGTAAACTGCCATGATAACTTTTTCCCTTTCACTACTCCCCAAAGCCTGAAATATTTTCTCTAGGGAATTTATCCATTGCTCGGCTGCTAAGGGATTTGTAATCCCATTAAATGTTGGTGGTTTTTGCCTCATGAAACGGTCTAGCATTGATCCTCCACGTTGCGGATCAGGGTGCTCCATACGAGTAAGGTTGTTATTCATAACCTGCGTGAGTTGTCCCAGTATGGTAATAAGTTGATCAGCACCAGTTGTATCTCCAGGTCCACAATAATTATCTTGAGCAGGAGGGAAATCCCTACACGGAGTTCGTGCATTGATACAGTTTCCATTCCTTCTACTAGGCGCCATTTCTAAACAATGGCATAAACCAGATTAGTTTATGAATCAAAATACATAATTCCATACTTGTATAATACTTAACATAAATTGAACTATTTATGGATATAATCCATAATCATAAAAAGGTTTTATTTGAGGAAGTATATACTCATAACCGTTCATAGTGGTTTGTAAAGAAAATGAGAATTATCCTAAGCATATCCCCCGGGAGTGTCGTAACCAAGAGTGCAGCAAGGCCCGTTGTCGTGCACCAGTTCCCGTTCGAGTCTAGCTCAAAGCGGTGTTTTCGGGTTTTACCCCTAGGTACATCTGTGCCAGAGCCGCCTCTACCTGCTCGTATCCAGACAGGGATGTATTGCTCGGAAAACTCATAACATCTCTATAATACCAAAATTCTAGGAAGTTCTTCTATACTAATCCTCAAAGTCTATCTTTGGGCTATGTGCTCTAATCAGAGTTTATCTAAATCTAGCTTCCAAGGTTAGTACTAAACTGCCTCTGATACCAACTGTAACGCCCCGACCCCAGCTACCCAGAGCCGGTGCATTACTTCATAACATTGGCATGATCACAAAAGATCAAGTCTCGAAAGACCGATTAGTTTAGTAGCCTTGGAAACACTAGATACATTCGTAAACGTTACATTACATCATAAAGTGAAAAACTACAATAACAAAGTCTCCATAGTCCACACTCATATCTCCTTCTGACAATCCCTGCAGGTCATTCATAAAATACTTCTTCACATCCTGGAAAATATTAAAACATTGAAAGGGGTGAGCTCAGATGCTCAGTAAGGATAACAATGATGCGGAAGCTTTCATAAATAAACATAAACATTTAAGGCAATGTATAACTAAAACAAAAGCCTTTTAAACTTGAACATCAACATAATATGGCAAAAGTAGAATGAGATAATGCCATATACTTCTTCACATGGATATTCTACTGGTCGAATAATCACATGCAATATCAATAACCACTTTCATAATGATGGAATGCATAATGCCAGACTATCTTAACCACGTAGTCAAGGCCTCGTGCCAAGACCACAAATAAGATTTTGTCAAGGCCTTGTGCCAAGACACTAGTTTGTCTCATGAGACCTGCCGATGCATCGAGGAGCTATAGCGGGCTCCACCCGTCACTTATTAAGTCCAATGCATTCCTCATATGAATAGGTTTAAACATATCATAAACCATAACATAATCGTATCACATAAAACATGCATAAAGGAAACATAACATTTCCATATTTCAATCACAAGATATCAATACAACACATTGATATAATAAAAATTCTTTCAAAACCATTTTCAATACCAAAATAAAAGAATGTTAAAACATTGTATTTATTTTTCTTTTTTAAAAAAGGTATGGCTTGTAAAGGAAGCCGAAACTCAAATAATGTTCACGGCGGCGGAGAAGTCGTTGTCGCCGCATAAGTACGGAAAGAAAAACATTCCCTTTTTGTCGTTTAGTAAAATGCTTCGTATAAAAAGATTCCTTTTGAATAAACTTAAAAGTCAAAGGGGTTTATACACCGTATAAAAGAAAGTTGTGTATAAAACCAAATATGCCTCAATGAAAGGAGATTGAGACGAAGTCCTTAAAAAGATCATTTTTAAAATAAAATAGATATATTATGTGTATTCACTATAGGTACACATAAAGAAAGTAAAAATACAAAATAAGACATAATAATATCATGACATAATTTGAAAGTAGGAGATTAACCCAAAGAATGGAAGTTGGGTTAAGAAGTTCCCTTACCTTGTGTCCGACTTGACTCAACCGTTCTTTAACCTCCTGAATAATAAACTAGAGTTAATATATACCTTATTAAGAACCATTCTCAATTTCATTATCCTTATTATATCACTTATTACAATGATATGATCATTATGTAATTATTTAAGTTAATAACGGTCGTTTTGTCGGTATTTGGTTCTTAAGTCAAAAATAGGCTTCTTACACTTACATGTTGTTAATTTGGTCAAAGGTTCATTATATCCAGAATGGTATTCATGATTTAGATATCATATATGTCATATATATCCAGTACATACATTCATTTATAATATTACATCACATTTAGAGGTAAGAAATGAAATGCACCGTTCATGGAGACGGTAAGCCGTACGTACGCATGAACGCTACTTCCATTTCTATTTCATATTTTCTGGAATGGAATCATAATGATATAAGAGTATATTATAATTCCAGTATAATAACATATATAATATCATTAACTTTATCCTTCACACATCCCACATATGGTATTAACGAATCAAATCACTTTCAGGGGGCGGTAGTCCGCGCTTCCTAAAATGAAGATATCGTGTTTTACCCATAATGGAAACCATAAAGGTATGCCCAAAATGAAAAAACAGAAGCTTAAGGAAAACATAAACATATTATATATCATATATAAAAATAGTGACATCATAATGGCCACCTTTGAAGGTGTTAAATGAGTGTTGAACAATCATCGTTTCGGGAGGCAGAATTTCGCCATCCACGGAAACCCTATGTTCTTTAACCATTTGATGTAGTTGTGTGGAAGTGTAGCTCAAATAAATCTTATAACAACATCCTAGTATATTTAAGATACTGGTGTTGTTACAAAAGAAGTAAATAAAAAGAGTTTAGGGGGTTGGAGAAGCAAAATAAAACAAAAGAACATGAGAGAATGAATTACCTTAAAAAGTGTAACTCCTTTTGAGTTGAGCCTAAAGGCTTCCTTTGAAAGGATTCTGCCCAAAGGGAATCCTCTAGGATGAGGAGAGGGATGTGGAGAGAGCAAATGGGCAGGGGTTGGCCGAGCCAATGGCTTGAAGAGTGTGTGAAATGAGGTAGAGGTGGGGGCCTTTTATAAGAGGAGAGGAGGGGCACTTTTGGAAAGTAAAGGAACATTACATTATTTGAAAATGTGTTTCGGTTTTAAAAGGTCCCACATTGATAGAATTCGTGGTTAAGGTGATAAGGCATCGAAATCCACTCATCCAATAGGTTTTGGCCATGTGTAGTTCATAGATTTTATATTAACTTTCCATTTTATTTAAATCGTCAAATAATGATGTCATCGCTGCATCATTATTATGTCATAAATAATTAAATTCATTTAATGTCTAAAAATTATAAAACAAATACTATGATATAGGAAATCTTTTTATCTTTCCAATGACTATTTATAATCAAAATTTGGACTTGTGTAACCCTACTTAAAAATTGTTTTAGTAAAACAATTTATGTTAGTGTCATTTTCACTTTAACATTAAATAAAAAGTAATTTATGTTATTTCCCTACAAAAGTGGATCCATGGGGTCCCCAAGTTAGGCCATGGCTTGTCTTGGTCGGCCATGACACAACCAATGAGGTTGGGACATGTGTCTAGGTCATTTAATATTATTAAAGTATTATTTATACCTTAAACTACCCTAATTACCACTAATCGCGATTAAGAACTTAATAAGTTACTATTCACCAAAAAATTATTTTTATCCCATTGAACCACATTTTACTTCTTAATGACAACCATGTAAGTCGGATTTTTGAAAATCAAATCACAGAAGTGGTAATATTTCATTTAAACGAAAAATCAGTTATTTAACAACCACTTAGTGGTTTCACTATTCATCAAAAATTGAAGTTTTTCAGAATAAGGCCAAAATTTCACCCTAAGCTATAATTGATATTCCGAATTGAAAAATGATGTCTATTTTACAAAATTCCAAACATATTAGTTGCATTAATTAATTTTATAATTAATTCCCGCTGTCACAACAAATAGCGTGTTTTTAAGAAACAATTTATATCAAAAGATTGGCAATTGTTTATGTCCAATTTCAATGTTAAATTAACTTTAATGACCACCATTGGATAAAATGGTAAAAATATATTCTAATTGTACCTTAAAACCACTAAATAGTATAACTTATCACTATAAATTATTTTGATTAAAAAAGTTGTTTTAAGTATTTTTCACTATTCATAAAAATTTGGAAGTTCTCGGAAAATTACAAAAAATTCAACATAGGCTAATTTCAATATTGGGAATACAAAAGTGAAGTCCATTTTGAAATATAAAATTTATAAAATTTCAAAAAGTAGGTATTACTATTCACAACGGCTAGTTTAATTAGTTGTGGTGTGTGCTAGAGCTCGAGGTTGCGTACAACACACGCTATTGCATTATTGAATGAGAAGCGTATCGTGGAAGCTCGGGGTGTTACACCTAAGCGATGTTTGTCATGGGTTGTTAAAGGATATTAAAAAGTGTTAAGGTTAGCCTGATTATAAATATTTTATGTGATATGAAATATGATCATGAGGCATAAAAAACGTTTTTTACATTGGATGACCTAATAACTATACCACATAGAGTTTTCTACCCTATTTATTTAGTATATTTAGGGTTCAGAGAACATATAAGGGTCCCCATTACTTGGGGTTAGTGACATACCTAGAAAATTAACCTTCATAATTTGATACTTTTCTTATGAAAGTAATTGTGATGTCGAAATTTAGTGGATTTTTGTGTGTGTGGTTAATCATGTTGTCTGTTAAATCTCATTTAATATGGAGTTTTACCTCTCATATGGGGAGTGTGAAATTTGGGCCCCAAATTGGAATAGATTAGGGAGTGTCTTTCCACCCCTAAATAGAACATACGATGTGATTATCCATTCATATATGGAGAATCTGAATTTATCATTCCTGAAGATGACTAATGTTTGATGTATTCATCGACTTGGTAATTCAATACTCAAAGATTGGGGAATTTATGACTTGTTTGTATGGGATGGACATGCCCTATATCCCATGGAATCTTGATATCTTAGATAGGTGGAATGAATGATAATTCATGCTATCATGAGATATGGCTTGGGGACATGGGTATAGTGACCTATATGTTTAATGAGGATCATTTCATATCTCTTTGTTTCTTGATTGGCATGGATTATTTACCAAATGATTCTATGTGCTTACATGTATAGATATAGTGATCCATATTTGTTTTCAATGATATAAAAGTGCATTGTTTCACACTTTGGGGTTGAATAAATAGGTATTGATTTTGACTCATAGATCTACTCTAAAAGGGTTTTAGAGATTATCCAATAACATTTTGGTTGGTTATTCACAAGGTATTACATATGATGCGAAACATAGTGAAGTTAATAATAATATTTCAAGTGTTTTCGAAGAAAAAAAATTGGATATTATTCCATAATTTTTAATATATGATATGATACAAGTTATAATAAAACATAAGTCTATGAGGATTTTTATTCAAGGGAGGTATTGTAAGTGATATGCCAAAAAATCCCATATAGATATGTTGTGTTATTGGTATAACATAAGATAGAACAGGGAAAATGTAATTCATGAAATGAGATTTCATGCCTTTGACTTATATGAATCATACTTTGTGAATTATGTCACACTTATGGCCGTATTTTAGGTATTTTCTACATTATTTTATTTTATTTATTTTCATCCTTATTTTCAAGGTTTTCTCTCTAAAAAATTAGGAAATTTAGAAAAACTGTAGTTGTGGGATTGTTGTTCCATGTTTTTGGTAATCCAGGAGGCAATGATATTTCACATATAAAATTATTTGGAGTGGTATTTTTAATATTTGGTGCCAAATTTACCAAACTGAGAAGAAAGATCATTTGAATACCCAGGTGAGGCAGAGGTGATCTGCATAGTTGGATCATAGTTTGCAAAACCCTACAGCCACATTGTACATTCTTCTTAAAAATGAAAAATGATTAAATGAATGCTTTGAACCTTACTAAAAATAAATACCTAGACCTCATATTCACTCCCCACTCAACCTATATCCTCCCTCTCACATGAACCAACCTTATCCCATCCTCTAAACATGAATTAAAGTGATTTTATTCAAGGATGTTTAATGGAAACACACAGACACACACACACATATATATATATATATAAGTATTCATCTTCTCTCATTTGGGTTCTCCCTCCCCTTTCTCAAGATTTTCCTCACACTCTATGGTCATTGAGACATATGGTTCATTATTATCAAATATAATGTCTTTGATTTTTCTTTTTATGGGTTTTTATTTACTCTTTAGTATCCATCTAAAAATTATATGTGGGTTTCTATCATAGATGGGTGGTTTCCACAATATTGGATAGGTTAAATGTAGGTGGTTTCATATTATTTCTTTTTATATCTTGAATTTGGATGATTTCCCCTTTAAAATATTGTTTTTAAAAAGACCATTTCAATATTATATATTGATTTAAAAATGTATTTATAGATCCCTTATGATGGAAGTATCACTTATATACATTATTAATGGAAAAGGTATATTTTAGATGGAAATTGTAATTGTTTGTGAAATTATAGATTCAAAGGAATGTTATAAGACATAAGCGATAATAAATGAACCTCATGGAAAACCTCAGGTACTTGGGTAGGAAATCCAATATTGTATGAGGTTCCCCAACCATTATCCTTATTAGTTACTTAGTTATGTGGTTCCCCCACTTTCCAGTGATGTATTACCTAACCTTTCCTGCTAATTTAAGAAATGAACCTTGTTAGAAACATATAATTTCTAGGTTCCCTATACTTGGAACCCATAGGGTGTAATCCCATGACATTGTGTAAAACAAGACATTTGAAGCATATTCTTTAACTCCTTACTTCTGTTTTATAATTCCTTCTTGTTTCTTATTTTTATTATAAATCATGTGATTATTATCATTTATTAGTTTCAAACTAGATGTTTTATTTTTTCTAATAATGGTTTGATATGGAACATTTGTTGGGGTCCTACTAGGGTTTTTTCTCACACATTGAATACACCCTCAATAGCATGAAGACCTTATTTTATCTGACATAGATAAATCCACATATTGGAGGTGATTGGAACTAATGTTAGGAATATCGTGGTATATAGTGGTCACATGGTAGGGGTGATAACCAATGTGACATGAGGATGGGTTTCGGGTTATCTTTTTTCTTTCTGGCTTGTATTTTAATCTATACATTCCCCCTTGCCTCGCTATGAAATTTTACCATCTCATCACTTTTATTTTTTTTATAATGGTTGTATCAGATTTTTAATTATATTGGAATGTGTTTCTACTTATTTATGGTTTATTTTTTACTTGGGTCTTATTTATTGTTTTATTATTCATTCATTTAGGGATAACTTGCCTTCAAATTGTGAGATCCTGCTAGTTTCTTTTTTTGAACACTATGTGTGATTTATTCCTAGTAAAAATTTCCACTTAAATGAATTAATAAATACCTAGATTCTAGTTTTTAGCCTATGTGGATATAGAATTCTCTTCGGTCCACATCATGGACTGAATCGGGTTCTTGGGATAATGGTATCTTAATATTATTCAAGAGAATATGGTATTAGAGACATAATTTCTAGATCAATGTTATTTCGGATATCCTAGAAGAAAATATATATGTTTTTCAGAACTATGGGGATGTTTGTCATAAATTGGTGGTTGGTCTACACTCTTAGTGCCCCACTTTTCATTTCTAGGGGACATTTGGGATATGATTTTGATTTCAGATTTGATTTAATTTTCATACTATGTGAGATTCAAGGGATACATACCATATTCATAGACCATTCTATAGAAGAGTATGGGTTATTATGTCCCCTAGTTTACACATTACATGGTTTTTTATAAAAGTTTATGGATTTTATTTATGATTTTGTTATATGTTTTTAATATTGTCTATTTATTTGATTTTTTGCAGTATCATTCCTCCAAGGAGGCCCCTAAATAACCTTTATGAGGGGGAAATAGATAAATTTCTATGAGAAAACCCTCCAATTGACTAGAAATTCATATAGTCAACTGTGATAATGTTTTGCTATATGGACCATGGAGTAGGTCCAAGCCCCACTCAAGCTAAAGAATTAAGAACTGGTTTAAATTCGGTTAAATCCCAATACTTCCTTTTGTATAAGTCCCATTTATATTAAGAAAGAGATGAAGCTCATGAAGCTAAGGATTGGTTGTAAAATATTTAATGAATATTAGAGTTACAGGATGGTCAGATACCTATTAAGGTTAATTGAACAAATTTTATACTTTAGGGGTCTAGATAGAGAGGGTGGGATTTGGTTATTTTTTGTAAGAAACATGAAGTATTTAAGTGGAATGATTTAACCATAGTAATTTTAGAAAAAATTAATCTTGAAGTGATGGATTTTGAAAAATACATAGAGTTTGTAATCCTTTGTAGGTAAAACAGATAGTAGTGGACTAGGATAATAACTTTTATGAACTTATCTATTTTTTCTCTTGAGGTAATTTCAAATGATAATCCAAAATATCAATGATACAAAATAGTTTGTCAACCTGGTATTTATTCAATTATATTCACTAAAAACTCAAAACTTTTGTATATATTATAGACTAATCACTCATAGATGAAATTGATCATGTTTGAATGGTAGGGATGATATATACTTCTACTTTACAAACTGTGAGTGAAGTTTATTTTTTCTATAAAAAATGAAGCGGGATGATCCAAGAAGGGGTAATAACATGGGTATTTGGTCTACATATTAGTTAGCCACTTCTATTCTCATTGAGAGAATGGAAACCATTTATCTTCATTATTTCTATGAATTCCATATTAAACCTTAATATTTAGATAATATGAAGGTTATTCATTAATGTGATAAAGTAGTTAATCTCTTTTGTTTTTTTAGAACAAGTCTATTGGGAATGAAGAATGAAGAGTCCCAAGCATCCATAAGATAATAGACATATTATAAAACACTAATTGAGGCTATATAATTCTATCAGGTCCATTGAGGTTGGGTTGTATTATATCTTTCCTAGAGACAATTGAGAGTGGAACCTCAACCTAATAGATTAACTCAGACTCTGGAAGAGAATAGAAAAGTCCATATAATGGATCAGTCCCTTATAGAATCTAAGTTGAGGTATGATACAATGGATAGTACAGTTCATACAGTATAATTGAAAGAATTTCATTTATTCAATACTTTTTCCTCTTATTCGTTTATCTCTACCTGAACTATTGATCTGTTAAACCTTCCTTTATAATAAATAAACTACACTAGAAATTTCAACTCCTCTATGTAATAACAGGGAGTGTAGATTCTAGTTCTCTTGTTATGTCATCTTGAAATATAAAGTTTAAGTTTCCTAGGATTTCCTTATTTTTGATGTTAATATCTTTGACATAATCATTAGGATTGAATGGATGGTAAATTTTAAGGTACATATAAAATTTTTATCATATGAGATTGTTCGTCAGTTCCCCAAATGGGTATGTTTATGTCTTACAAGGATAATAGGATATCAGATCCATCTGAGTGGGACCTAAACTATTTAAGGTGGGTAAAATCCAATACCATGTATCTTCCTCATTATGTTAATCCAACAAGGTGAATCTTTGGATTGTGTTACCTCCCATGGTAAGGTATATTCTCGAGGTATTCCTAGAATATTTTGTAGGTTTTCCTCCAAAGGTAGAGATAAATCTCTCCATAAACATAGTTATAGGGATGTAACTTATGTCCTTTAAATTATACCATATAGATATAACTGAAATAATTGAGTTACAAATATAGTTAGATGACTTAGAGTCCAAGGTATGTAATCACCTGACTGTGTCCTCATGGGAGGCCTTGGTGTATTCAGCTAAGAATGAATATGGTTCCCTCATACTATTTATATAATAATGTAAGATGAAACAAGTCATGATCAAGAATAAATATCATATTACCCATATTATTCTCTAGTTATATCAATTTAATAGGTAACAACGGTTTTCTAAGATCAACCTTTGTTAGGGTATCAATAGATTAATTTGACATAGGATTACATCCCTAAGATGGGCTTCCAAAGTAGGTATGAACACCATGAGTACCTTATCATGTTGTTCAGTTTTTCCAATGAATTAGTAGTCTTTATGGATCTTATGAATCATGTTTTTATCGGTATATTTATCTTTTTATAATATTGTTTTTGGATTGTATCATGTTCTATTCAAATATTGAATAGGATCAGGGGTTGGACTTGGTGATAGTTTTGGGGATTCTTCAAAACTGTTGGCTCTACGTAAAACTATCTAAGTGTAAATTATAAATATAATAAGTGAAATTATTATGGAATTTGATATTCAAAGATGATGTTTTTAACAATCCTATATACGTGAAGGAAATTATGTCTTTGAATGTTCCTAAAAATGTATTTGAAAAATGAATCTTCATGGGATTAGTAGCTTATTACTGGTGATTCATATGGAATTTCTCCAAGATTTCATCTACCTTAATAGCACCCACTTGAGAAGGAGTGGAATTTAAATTTACTCTAAGGATAAAATCCTCATTTAATGATATTAAAGAGGTATTGGACACATCCCCTATATTAGTCATTCCTTATGATATTTCGAGCTATATAGTTTATTGTTATTCATCTAGTGTGGTTTTGGAATATCTTATCATGCAAGGTGGTGACATGGTGGATAATTTATATTATAGACTATATAAACACAAGATATACTCTCTTACCCATGATGTAAAGCTAGATTTAATTATGAATGTACTCAAATTCCAGAGGCATTTCCAATTTGGTTAGAAGTTAATAGTGTTCACTGATCATAAAAGTCTAAGTAATATTCTCTCTTAGATGGACCAAACCCTCAGGCATACAAAATGGGTATAATATCCTTAAACATTCAAATATTAACTTAACAATACACTAGGTAAATATAAAATATTTACTGATTATTTGAGCGAATATTTGACATCTCAAACTATGAGGGAGTCCAGAATGCAGTAGAATCACATGAGCCTCATAGATCGATTGAACCTAGTAGTGAAAGAAGAGAAGGATATTATATTTATTTGTAGTATCCAATATACACCTTTACTCTTTGATATTATATCCCAATATAGGGTAGGGTATTGTGAGTGATAACACCTTATGGTAGATTTTATGGTGGGGAAACCACCCGTGAGTGGTCTTTTTCTCCCGAAGGTTCCCTTTGTTTCAAAGGTAGGATTTTTGTCACTTATTTAATGAGGAAGGAGGTTATAGAGAATTTCCATCTATCATAATATTATATCCATCCTAGTAAACAGAAGATTTATAATGATATTAATTAGTAGTATTGCAGGATGGGTATAATGAGATATATTTTAGAATTGGTGTCATAGTTTCACACTTATTAGAAAATAAAGGTTTAACACCAAAAACCTTCTAACTTGCTCCAACCATTACCTATTCCAACCAGGATATGGGATGAGGATTCCATGAAGTTCATTATTAGAAAACCTCAAACCCCTTGGGGATAGAATAATATTTATCTCAAGGTAAATTGGTTACTAAATCCACCAACTACATTTTGATCAGTGAAATGAAGAAGATGGAGGACATTTGAAAGTGGTATGTGTAGTAGGTTATGAGACTACATGAAGTAACTTCATCCATCATATATGAAAATGTCTCCATTTTTCATATTGGATTTAGAGGTGCCTCCAAGAGGTGATGGGAAACAAGGTGAAGCTCATTATGTATTAACACCTCCAAAATAGGAATGCAAATGTAGAGGGAAATCTAGATTCTTATAACAACATTTAACAGTAACAAGTCTTTATCCTATATGTTTAAAAGTTGTAGGGATATTCCTATTCTAGGAACAAGTATTTTACAGATGAAAGCTAGGAAGATTTAGGTTGTTCAATAATAATTATAAAAATCTTAGAGTCATGATATATCAAATTTATTTCATTTTATTTGTCCCTTATAATTTTTGGTAGCTGCCTAGGTGCTTTTAAGGGTGCTACACTTCATGGGTCATTGAATATTATGTAAGATATGGGAACACACCCAAAGATATGTGTTTCCATTTGTGGTGACTGGGTAGTTTGGGAAGGGTTATTAAATATTGAATTTTACAAGTCAGTTAATAAAAATACATAATGTGTTCTATGTTTTTCATTTGGAGAAGTATCTTCTTGACACATCCCTAGAGATTATTTTAGAGGAATATGAATTGGAATTAGATGTCTCAATTAAAAAGAAATCAATTCAGCTCATTGATTCCTAAGATAAAGTGCTTCGTGGAATATCCATTTGGTTAGTTTAAGCGTTTTGGTAGCATGAGTCATGTTTATTGAAAAGTGGGAGTGAGAAGATCATATGATGGAGAAACAGCCTCATTTTTTAATGGATCGTGTGTTGTGTTGATATTATAGGGGCATAATGTAAGATGGTTGGGAGAATTATGACACACATGAACTCATTTCCGATTACTATATTCTTTATATTGTTGTATTTATTTTTATTATTATTTGTATTGAATATTTACTTAAAATTTGGGAAAGTTTGTACAAACTAGAGTATTCATAAGTCTATGGAAAATTATGTGGAAATCATGAATCACATATTCAATTCTTATTAATGTAATTTCACATGGTTGGCACACATACAAACTACATGGACTATCTATGTGAAATCCCATGTGAGGAAGAGATAACCCACATGGTCAGCGCACTATTTAGAAAAATATGTGTCCAATATATGTGATCTTTCTAGTCATTAAAAATATTGAAACAACCCCTCTTTCCCTACTCAAAAATTAATCCCAAACCCCCCCCCCCCCACTCTACCTTTATCCTCCTTCACAAATGGTCCTCTAACCTATACTTCTATTCAAGTCAATTTCATCAAGGATCAGCAAAGGAAAGACCTATGTAAGTGTTATGTTTCCATAATTTGGGTTTTACCTCCTCTTTTTGAAGGTTTTATTACAACCATATGGTCATAGAAACCTTCAATTTCTTTTAATCCATCATAATAGCTTCAGTTTTGATGTTTAAATTTTTTTATTTCCATCTTATGATTCCTCCTAACAGTCTAAGTGGAATTCCAACATAGGTATGAATTTTCCACTAGTTTTTCTTAGTTTAAGGATTGTGAATTTGTATGATTTCCTTTCTTAGATTTACTGATGATTATTTCACATTTCTAAATTGGTTTATAAAATTTTATATCATTATTATATATTTATTTTCAAATGAATTTATAGATTCCTTATGATGGAAGTGTATCTTTAATGGTTTTTTAATAAAAAATGATTTGTTATAGATGTAATGTGGAATTGTTTTTGAAATTGTTGGTGAAAATGGAAATTTTATGAATTAATTGGTATTAAATTATCCTAATGGGAAACCTTGGGTACTTTTTTTGGACAACCAGGATGGCATGGGGTTCCCCCACCACTATCAATGTTATTAACATAGTTATGTGGCCCCACCATAGGCCAATTATGTAGTATTAAACCTATCCTACTAATTAATGGAATGAACCTAGATATTTTTGTTGTATTTATAAGTTATCTAGTCATGGTATCCATATGGTGTAGTCATGTGACATTTCATAGAACTCAACATTTAAAGCTTCTTATTTTTTTCCATACTCTATTAGTAGAATTACTTCTTCTTTATTATTATTATTATAAATAACAGTATTATTTTAATTTATTATGTTTTAAATAGAATGAATAGTTTTTATAAAAAAAGGTTTGTATCACACCCATATTTTCAATTCCATTCATTGATTCAAATCATCTTTTGGTTCATAGCTTTCTCTAGGTTTCTGGGTGTTTCGGTGTGACATTTTGGTGTCTCGTGTCTTCTTGATCTATGACCTTAATATTGGTGGTTCTTATGTGGTAATTGGAATTTTATTTGGTCAAAGGGATTATATGAGGTTGTGGTGTTTTGGAGTTGGATTATTGAAACTCCCAGTGGCACCACTTTTGGGGTAAGATATTGGGGTGCTTTGTACCCTTGGGTTAGATGAGTTTTGGTGTGAAAAGGATGGTTGCTTTTTGAGAATGTTCTCCCCTATACATGGTTTATATTTTCCCCATGGTTTTCCCCTTGTACCCCCCTAAAATTGGAGGATAATGGATGGTTTTTGGGTCCCCAGAATAGGCCACACAATTTACTAAACCATGCATCCAAACCATGCAAGGGTGTCCAAGTCATTAAAACTCTTTTGTAATTATTGTTTTTCTATTTTATAATAAACCCAAATCCTCACGTTTATTCCTAATTTCGTGCCCTACCTCCATTTTCAAACTCCAAGGTATCTTTACCTCCCTTAGAACACTATATTGAGTGGATATTTGATGGGGGGACATCAAAACCATGCAAGTAAGTAATTCTCTCTTTGATTTTTTCACGTTCATTAGGGTTTCATTCACAATTTTTTGGGTTCTAAATTATCCAAAAACAAGGTTTCTTACATAGAGTTTAACTTCTTGTTTTTGGTTGAAATCTTGAGGTTTTAGGTTCATTTTATCTTCCATGGGGTGTGGCGGTGGTGTGGTTGATGTTTTGCAACATGATTAGAGAGTTTTAGAACAAAAGTTATGTGATTCCATGTGTAAAAATTTCATGATGAGTTGTAATTATTGATTTAATTATTTTCAGTGTTCCTAATATGTTGTGCATTATGAAAACCCCATTTTTATGGAGTTTGTTAAGCAGTTAATTTTATAGTTGCATTTTTTGATTTAAATTGGGTGTTTTCCATGTGTAAATCTGGTGGTAATGTTTCGTTTTGTTTTATAACATTTGAAAGTGATTTATTAAATGTTTATTGGGCTTAAAATTCTTCTTAGGTAGGTTTTGGGTGTGTCATTCGGTTTAAAATAGGGTTTTGAATGAGTTTTATGAGTAAAACCTTGTTATACATCTTGAAGGTGTTTTATAGGAATGTGTTTTTTCATGTGTATATTTTGTGGAGTTATTCAAGGTAATTTTATAACACTTAATAGTTATTTAATAAACGTTTATAGGTCTTCAAATTTGATTTTTGATTGTTATTTTTGTGGTTTTGGCCAAGAAAGAGGGTTTTGAAATGGGTTTTGTGTGCAAAACATAGTTATTCCCCTTGGGATTGTTTAATGAAAATTGAAAATGTTTTATTTGGATAGATAATGTGGGAAAAGGGTGTATATATACTGTTTGGGTGACTTTGATCACATAATATGGGTTTGTGAAAGGTAATGTGGTGATTTAAGAAGTCAAACATTTTCCTAATGTTTTAAAAATTGCTGAAATGTTTTATCAATTGGAAAGAGAGGTTTGAAACACATTTGTGGGATATTTTGTGTGAGTGTGATGTCAAAAATGATTTTTTTGATGAAAAAGTTTTATTTGATATGTTTTTGGGTTGTTATTTATGTTGGACTATCATGTAAAGGTTTTGTAAAAAAATTAAAGGATTTCTGGAAGGGTTAAAGAAATGTGAAAAGTTTTGTGGGCTATTTTGGTGTGAGTATGATTTCAAAATGCATTTGAATGAAAAAGTGGATTATGTGACTTATGTGATATACATGGGGGCTATTTGGTTAATGTTTCATGTTTAATTTGTATTTTCATGTCAAAATTATATTTCATGTCTTGTTGAACTTGTTTGAACACAAGAGGGAAACCCATGTATCTAGGTGGGTGGACGTGTACTATTATGCTAGTGATCTCGTGGTGTTTTTCCAAAGTTTCTCGTAGCATGATTAACGATGACCACACTATCTAAAATATAATGATTATGATTATAATGATTATGGGGTACCACTAGGTTATGGTTATGATCCCTACTAGTGGATCATGTACACAAGAATAGATATTGTGATTGTTACTTTCACTGAGATACGAGGTACCTGGGACCCAAACGAGCTAGTTCCTAGGGGTTATTTCTCGTTGCTTGTGCCCATTGGATGATTTATGATTACCTTTATAATATGGTATGATTGGATGGAAAAATTTAGTATCTTGGGTATTTTATTTAAGAGTTTGGATTCTTTAAAATAACCCACTTGAAACTATTTTATTTAAAGCTGCATCTTTTTAGAAAATTGTTTGCTAGATTTCCATGTTATGAAAACATGCATGATTTTAGTATTTGAATGTTTATCACCTGGAATATCTTAGTGGTGGTATCCAACTATTATTTGGATCACACTTTACTAACAGCTTTGGGAGTAAGTATACTTGGTTATTTTTGTCTCAGGTTTGGGTACAGCTTTTGTGCCAATTGTTTTAGGTTTTTAGCGGTCATCCTTGATGCGTTGTGTAACACACCAACATTTTATGAAAAATATTCTTTTAATTTCATTAATTTCTTGTTTTTTATTCTAAACCAAGATTACCTTGCGCTATACGCAACACCGTATTAGCTTGCAGTATACGCAACACTATTCTTGGATCGTGTTACACACGATTTTGATAATAGTTATTCTACACAACATTGAGTATATATATATATATATTCAATGTATAAATAAAATATGGTTGGATTCTATTATACGCAACAACAAAGGAGTCGTTCACTACATGAAACCCTGACTTGGCTTGCATTACACGCAATCGCGACCTTCCTCGATAGTGTGTGTTGTATGTAATACCGGGATTTACTAAACAACGATATATTATTATAATATTGTTATTAACTAGCCGTTATGAATAGTTTTAACTAAATTTTGAATTTTATAACATTATTATTCATCTTACACATTTTCTAGAACATGGTATAAGAACAAAATAATTTTTTCAGGTAAAATAAGTATTTTTCAAAAAATGTAGTTTTGCCGCCTTTTGATGGCGCACCCACTTTAAATCTAGTTTTTAACATGTTTATAAGTTCAATTTGACAAAATAAAATTCTTCTTTTGAATGAGGATATAAAAATTTACATTACATAAAGTTTTGATATTTTTCTGATAACTTTCATATTTTAATGAATAGTAAAAACACGCTATATTTTAATTAAAAACAACTTTTTTCATCGTAATATCTTATGTGGTTAAATTATAATATTGAATGGTTTTAAAATATAAATATAATATATTTTTACCATTTAATATAATGTATGACATTAGCATTGATTTTACCTTGAATTTGTAGGTTAAATCAATTCAATCTTTTGCAATGTTTTAAAGAAAACCCGTTTTCTTTCGACAACGAGATTAATTTTAATTTAATTTCTGCAACTTTTGTGTATTTAATTTGGAAAAATGGATTCCATATTTGTAATCAGTGGATCCAAATTATGTTAATAAGCTAACTTTTATTTTTGGGAATTATGAATATTAAATACTGTAAATTTTATTTACCATGGTTAAAGGTAAATCGGGTAATTAAGGGTAAATATAATATTTTAAAATTACCCTAACAAATGTAAAAATCCTATTGGATGACTAGAAGTCGACCCATATCACCTAAGGGTCATATTATATTCATTTAATTAAATTTTTTCAATGAAAATAATTTAATTATTATTAAAAGCAAAGAATGTGACAACATGTCACTTTCTTAAATCTTATTAGTATAATAATTTTAATCTAGTGATAAACATCATGAAACACAGAACCTGAATAGTCTCCAGAAATCTAATACAATTATCTACATCATAGGAATTTATTTTGAATTTTTAGGGATTAAATAATTATCATTTATTATGACACAAAGATGATGCAGTAATTGTCTTATTAATGAAATATTGACATAATTGATGTTATAAATGACCAAATAAATGTAATTTGAGACTTTTTATGACTTAAACTACTTTTCTAGGTTAATATGACATATTATTGGTGATTTAATTAACTTGGTTCGAACTTATCATTCTGTTATGATTTTCACAAAAATCAATTACTAAATAGTGTCAAAATTGACATAAAATAGTTTTTAAAACAAATATTATATTATTAAGTGTTATTTTATTCCTAAAAATCTAGGGTTCTGCCAAATAACGTAGATAAGGTTATATATGTTAATAATAAACAACTTGGGGTTCGTTTGGCTTGATATAGTAAGTTTATTAACCTTATAGTATAAGAACACAAGAAGACACGGTAAAAGTAAAATTATTTAACTTAATGTTAAATCTACATGATAAGGTTAAAATAGGAACCTAAACTTGTCTAAATTATATTGGATGAGAGTATTTCGACCCATACCCACCTTAGCCTCGAAATAAATCAATTTTGAGCTATTTAAAACCGAACTTGACTTTATAATAAAATAATATTTTTAGTTATTCCAAAGGTGCCCCTCTCCTCCCTTATAAAAGGGCACCTCCTCCCTCTCTTCGTAACACAACATTGAGCCTTCAAGCTCGGCCAAACCCTACCAAATTCTCTTATCCACTTCCCTAGAAACATCCTAGAGGTTCTGGTATTCCTCAAAGACCAATTTTAGTGCCCTAAGAGGAGGTCTCAAAGAGGCACTTCAAAGAAGAGGTAATTTCTGTTACCGATTCTTTCACCTTTATTTTTTCTTCCAATTCTTCTTCTTAGGTTGTTTCATTATGAAGTAATAACATCAGTATCACTCATATACTGATATGTTATTATAATTATGAAATAATCCGATTTCACCTTCTATCCATCCTATGGAAAATGAAATCACCGCGCGTGCGTACGTATGGAATACCGTCTCCACGCCGTGGTGAAATCTATTTTCCACCACCACCTTACTTGGATGGGTATAATGGTGTAAATAATAACTATATATTATTATTTTAAAGTGATATTTATTCTGAAATATTATACATACACTCCAATACAGTCCCACAATCATGAGAACGATATCATCGCTCGTGCCTACGTACGGACTACCGTCTCCACGACTCGATGAGATTCATTCTCCACTTTAACCATTCATGAATGAATATAAAGTATATATAATAAGTAATAATGAAATATATGACATAATAATGATACTGTATTTATGTGTATATATATGTATGTCATCTACTTAATTCCGTTCAACTCAATAAGGAAACGAAAACAGCGTTCATGCGTACGTACGGCCTACCGTCTCCATGAACGGTGTATTTCATTCCATTTACTGATTTATTATATATATGTATATTCTGAATATATATATATATATATATATATATCATGTTTTGTATTCTGGAATTAAGTAATCATGATCTAAGTAATCATATGAATAATTACAAGTCAAAACATGGACGACAAATGAAACAATTTTACCCAAAACGCTCTTTAACATGGAATTTACAAAAGAACAGGTAATATAAAGTCATAAGTGAACCATATATGATATCATAACAATGAATATGATTCTGTAATAAGTCAATGACATTATTTAAATCATTATACAGGAGGTTCAGATACTTACGAAGCAAATCGGACCTAAGGTAAGATAAATATCACAATCTCATTTTTATCCGAGATTGTTTATTCATAAGTATTTACTGGGGTGTATTTTATCATCCACATACATGTTTCATCAATATGTAATATTATTTCCATCCACCTACAATTTTTTAAATCCATTTTTACCCTTCTGTGAGTTTTTAGTAAAAGAAATGAAAGGAATCTTTTGTCGTTTTTCATACGAGGTACTTTTTGACTTTCCGACAAAAGTACGAGAAGAATGTTTTTTTAACTTATACAACATGAATGGATTTTTAAAACATTATTTCCAAGAAGAATCCTTTACAAGTTTTAAAGTTTATTTTTAATCAACTTCTTTTAGTTTAAATTTGTATGACATTTTAAGAAAGGAAAAATGTTTTTGAAGAAGAAAGGATATTTTCCTCAAGAATGGAGTTCAAGTGTTTTATCAAAATTATTTTCCATCTAAGATAACAAAGGGTTCTGTTTTTATCCCTATTGTTACATTGATTTGATTATGTTGTGATGGAATTATTTTTATGAATTCCTTTATCTTATATGAATTTTTTTATGATGTCATGATGTTTAAGATTCCCATTTGTATTACATGGGTTATGCAATGATGTATGATTTATGATTTTGTGGAACACATAAGAATGGTATCATTATGAGATGGGTGGTACCTATATCTCTATCCAATGCATTGGGTAAGGATTTTATATCTCATGAGATAGACATGGCTGGAAAGGTAGGTTATACCGGTTTAGTGAAACAGGACTGAAACGAGGGTGACTCGGTTCAGAAAGGGACTTTGTCCACTAAGGTAGTCTTGGCAATGAGTCTTGACTAACAAGAAATGATTCTCTATGATTATGTGTGTATGCCACAAAGTTTCATGTTTTATGTTATGATTATTGGGATTTCATTTCACTACTATGATTTATCCCATGTTATGAAATTATGTTCCCTTTTGCAGGTTATGATTTCCAAAATGTTATGTTCTTATGAATATGATGTGATTGCTATTTCTTTTGTTTGCCCTTACTGAGCATTTGAGCTCACCCTTTTATGTTTTCTTTTCCCCAGGATATAAAGAAAGGATTTAGGTATAAAAAAAGGAAGATCTTTATGGGATATGTTGAAGATCTTTCACCATGATTAGAAGAATATATTCCGAGTTTCCAAAGACACTAAACTATTACGATCCTTGTGTGTGTGTTTTTGTTATGTACTAAGTATTCCGCAAAAGTAATTTAATGTCCATGTATGTCAAGCTTCGGGTCCCTAGAGTTGGTATTAGGGGAAAGGTTTAGTCAACCATTGGAAACTAGGATGCGAAAACGTTAGTGAGATCCCTATATATATTTCTAAGGTATGTCTAGGGATGTCCCTAAGGTTAAGTATACGTATAGGTTATAGTACTAGAATTACGCTAAAGATCATAGAATTAAACCTAAGAGTTTAGATATTGAAGTTACTCCCCCTTTATTATGTTGTTTTCCCTAGCATGATTTTTTCCTCTCACACTATTCTTTTTGGGTTTTAGACGATGGCTGGAACTCGAAGGAACCGTGTTGATCAATGGAATGGACAATGCAATGATTGCCCTCCTGAACAAACAAATGTTACGGGAGATGGAGTGAAAAATCATACTGCTATACTTACACAAGCTATGAATCATTCTGGACTTCCAAATGAGCAGAGAATGGAACAATATTCTATTGATTCCTTCATGAGGCAACATCCACCTTCTTTCAGTGGGTCTTCCGATTCACTTGTTGCTGAACAATGGATCAGTACCACTGAAAAGATATTTTCAATTCTTCAATGTTCTGAGCATGATAATGTCCTCTTAGCAGTATATCGTTTGGAAGGTGAAGCTGATCAATGGTGGAATCTTATCAAGAATATGAGGCCAAGAGATGAAATTGAGTCCATGGAATGGGACGAGTTCAAGAACTTGTTTTTCAGTAAGTACTTCCCTCGTATTCTTCAAACAAATATGGAAAAGGAGTTTCTTGAGCTGAAGCAGAAGGATGATGAATCTGTTGGTATATACGAAGCGAATTTTACAAGACTTGCAAGGTATGCATCTGGCATTATCATCCAACCTGAAAGTAAAGTTGATCGATTTTTCAATGGCTTAAAACCAATTCTTCGAAGGGAATTAGCTATAAGAGACTTCAGTAGCTATGAAGAAATTGTGCATTGTGCTATGAAGGTAGAAATGGAAGTTGGTGTTACATATCCATCTCATGGTTTTGAAAAGAAACGAAAGATGGAGTTCAAGGAGAAATCTCAAAATAATGGTGAAAAGAAGATGAATGTTTCCTTATGCACAAAGTGTGGAAAGAAGCATGGTGGAGATTGACTTAAAGGGACTAGAAAATGTTTTAAGTGTGGAAAAGAAGGTCATCGAGCAGCTGAGTGTCAAAGTAATGGAAAAAGGGTTTCTAATGATGTGAATAAAGAAAAGACTGCAGAGAACGTGCCAACAACACTTCAATGCTTCAAGTGCAAGGAAATGGGGCATTATGCTAATAAATGCCCTAATCCAAGGGTTAGTGATGATCGACATGAGCAACCACTTAAGGCAAAGGACAAAGGGAAGTCACATGCGATCACTATTGGCGATGTTGAATATGACAACGATGTGGTGGAATGATTAGGTGTTTATGTAATGGGATTCCCGAATAATGTTGTATATAGTATCGTGGAATATTGGAAGATTTATGTTTTGGTCTATTATGGTTTTCAATAATTTTATGGCATCGATAACCTTGAAAAGTGATTGAAATATTTTTGGAAAGTAGATGATATGCACATAATGAAGGGATAAAGAGAATCTAATATGTTTGATAGTATTCATGAGCTCATGATTGATATAAGGACTAAGTGATATCATGGTTTGAGTATATAGAATTTTGAGGATTTTGGTATGTGGAAAGTGTTAACTTTTAACTGCATTCATGTTTTCACTAAGGTTCAATGGGTATTCAAGAGAGTACATGATTAAGGCCTTTGAATGTTTGGAATGTGACCAGCAAGACATATTTTATGATATATGGGGATCAAGGATGGTATTAAATCTCTGGTAATCGTTTTCACTATATTATGAGAGTGGACTGAAGTATTATGGATAAGCCTAAAGATTGGAATGGATTAGGTTGGACATAAGTTAGTATTGTTTAAGGATAGAAGTTTTTTGATATTATTGATGGGATGTTATAGTAATATTGTTTTAGAAAAAGGACAACCTGCAGGACGGGCGACAGCCCATCGCGTCGGACAAGGCTGCGGGAATCGAACCCACAACCGAAGAGTGACTGGCCTTTATCGCCTACCACTGACCTACAGGAAGTCCATGTTTATTAGAAACTAGTTTTATTATATTAAGCAGTATGATATATGAAGTATAAGTCCATTTTAGGAACCCTATATGATGAATCTCACTATATATGGACTTATGTATTTTTTGATAACATTTCTAACCTTTTGATTGAGATAGATGGAATGACCCATCATTCTATCACATGATCTGTTAACACGTCACGAATGACAAATTCAACTTCATTTCTTTAAGAGATGAAGTGGAAATTGTCCAAAGAAAGACAAACGGTGAGACTATACCAAAATCACAAAAGTATTTATTCTAATTCCAATTTCATCAACTTTAGGGAAATGATCTTGAAAACCAAAAATGTTGTCCTAGTGCTCTTATATCTGATGAGTCAGATGGTACCTTAGATCATCACAAATTTATGGCTTTGTGATTGCTGGCTTTTCCAAAGCCATGTTCTCTACCACTCTCCATCAGAACATGATGGTTAGATTTCTCTTCCATATCCATATTTTAACCTATGTGGAAACCCAGTGATTAGATTATTTGGGTAACCGTTATGTTTCATACTTTTGTTTTTAAATATTGGTTTCGGTATTCCTTTTTATGATGTGGGTTTCTGTTAAAGAAACTTCCGAATAGTAAACCATTTATAACCCAACGAATTTCGAGGGCGAAATTCCTTTTAAGGGGGGTAGAATGTAACACCCCGAGATTTTATGAAAAATATTCTTTTAATTTCATTAATGTCTTGTGTTTTATTCTACACCAAGATTACCTTGCGCTATACGCAACACCGTATTATCTTGCAGTATACGCAACACTATTCTTGGATCGTGTTACACACAATTTTGATAATAGTTATTCTACGCAACATTGAGTATATATATATATATATATATATTCAATGTATAAATAAAATATGGTTTGATTCTATTAGACGCAACAACAAAGGATTCATGCACTACACGCAACCCTGACTTGGCTTGCATTACACGCAATCGCGACCTTCCTCGATAGCGTGTGTTGTACGCAATACCGGGATTTACTAAACAATGATATATTATTATAATATTGTTATGAACTGGCAGTTATGAATAGTGTTAACTAAATTTTGAATTTTATAACATTATTATTCATCTTACACATTTTCTAGAACATGGTATAAGAACAAAATAAATTTTTCGGGTAAAATAAGTATTTTTCAAAAAATGCTGTTTTGCCGCCTTTTGATGGCGCACCCACTTTAAATATAGTTTTTGACATGTTTATAAGTTCAATTTGACAAAATAAAATTCTTCTTTTGAATGATGATATAAAAATTTACATTAGATAAAGTTTTGATATTTTTCTGATAACTTTCATATTTTAGTGAATAGTAAAAACACGCTATATTTTAATTAAAAACAACTTTTTTCATCGTAATATCTTATGTGGATAAATTATAATATTGAATGGTTTTAAAGTATAAATAGAATATATTTTTACCATTTAATATAATGTATGACATTATCATTGATTTTACCTTGAATTCGTAGGTTAAATCAATTCAATCTTTTGCAATGTTTTAAAGAAAACCCATTTTATTTCGACAACGGGATTAATTTTAATTTAATTTTTGCAACATTTGTGTATTGAATTTGGAAAAATGGATTCCATATTTGGAATCAGTGGATCCAAATTATTTTAATAAGGTACTTTTTATTTTTGGGAATTATGAATAGTAACTACGGTAAATTTTATTTACCATAGTTAAAGGTAAATCGGGTAATTAAGGGTAAATATAATATTTTAAAATTACCCTAAAAAATTTCAAAATCCTATTGGATGACTAAAAGTAGACCCATATCACCTAAGGGTCGGATTATATTCATTTAATTAAATTTTTTCAATGAATATAATTTAATTATTATTAAAACCAAAGAATGTGACAACATGTCACTTTCTTAAATCTTATAAGTATAATAATTTTAATCTAGTGATAAACTTCATGAAACTTAGAACATGAATAGTCTCCAGAAATCTAATACAATTATACACATCATAGGAATTTATTTAGAATTTTTAGGGATTAAATATTTATCATTTATTATGACACAAAGATGATGCATTAACTGTCTTATTAATGAAATATTGACATAATTGATCTTATAAATGCCCAAATAAATGTAATTTGAGACTTTTTATGACTTAAACTAATTTTCTAGGTTAATATGACATGTTATTGTTTATTTAATTAACTTGGTTTGAACTTATCATTCTGTTATGATTTTCACAAAAATCAATTACTAAATAGTGTCAAAATTGACATAAAATAGTTTTTAAAACAAATATTATATTATTAATTGTTATTTTATTCCTAAAAATCTAAGGTTCGGCCAAATAACATAGATAAGGTTATATATATTAATAATAAACAACCTGGGGTTCGTTTGGCTTGATATAGTAAGTTTATTAACCTTATAGTATAAGAACACAAGAAGACACAGTAAAAGTAAAATTATTTAACTTAATGTTAAATCTACATGATAAGGTTAAAATAGGAACCTAAACTTCTCTAAATTATATTGGATGAGTTAATTTCGACCCATAACCACCTTATCCTCGAAATAAATCAATTTGGAGCTATTTAAAACCGAACTTGACTTGATAATAAAATAATATTTTTAGTTATTCCAAAGGTGCCCCTCTCCTCCCTTATAAAAGGGCACCTCCTCCTTCTCTTCCTCACACAACTTTGAGCCTTCAAGATCATCCAAACCCTACCAAATTCTCTTCTCCACTTCCCTAGAAACATCCTAGAGGTTTTGGTATTCCTCAAAGACCAATTTTAGTGCCCTAAGAGGAGGTCTCAAAGAGGCGCTTTAAAGAAGAGGTAATTTCCGTTAACGATTCTTTCACCTTTATTTCTTCTTCCACTTCTTCTTCTTAGGTTGTTTCATTATGAAGTAATAACATCAGTATCACTCGATAGCGTGTGTTATACACAATACTGGGTTTTAATAAACAACGATATATTATTATAATATTGTCATGAACTAGCTGTTATGAATAGTGTTAACTAAATTTTGAATTTTATAACATTCTTATTTATCTTACACATTTCTAGAACATGGTATAAGAACAAAATAAATTTTTCAGGTAAAATAAGTATTTTTCAAAAAAATGCAGTTTTGCCGCCTTTTGATGGCACAACCACTTTAAATCTATTTTTTGACATGTTTATAAGTTCAATTTGACAAAATAAAATTATTCTTTTGAATCAGGATATAAAAATTTACATTAGATAAATTTTTGATATTTTTCTGATAACTTTCATATTTTAATGAATAGTAAAAACACGTTATATTTTAATTAAAAACAACTTTTTTCATCGTAATATCTTATGTGGTTAAATTATAATATTGAATGGTTTTAAAGTATAAATAGAATATATTTTTACCATTTAATATAATGTATGTCATTAGCATTGATTTTACATTGAATTCGTAGGTTAAATCAATTCAATCTTTTGCAATGTTTTAAAGAAAACCCGTTTTCTTTCGACAATGGGATTAATTTTAATTTAATTTCTGCAGATTTTGTGTATTGAATTTGGAAAAATAAATTCCATATTTGGAATCAGTGGATCCAAATTATGTTAATAAGCTAATTTTTATTTTTGGGGATTATGAATAGTAACTACTGTAAATTTTATTTACCATAGTTAAAGGTAAATCGGGTAATTAAGGGTAAATATAATATTTTAAAATTACCCTAAAAAATGTAAAAATCTTATTGGATGACTAAAAGTCGACCCATATCACCTAAGGGTCGTATTGGATTCATTTAATTTAATTTTTTCAATGAAAATAATTTAATTATTATTAAAACCAAAGAATGTGACAACATGTCACTTTCTTAAATCTTATAAGTATAATAATTTTAATATAGTGATAACCTTCATGAAACTTCAAACATGAATAGTATCCAGAAATATAATACAATTATCTACATCATAGGAATTTATTTATAATTTTTAGGGATTAAATAATTATCATTTATTATGACACAAAGATGATGTAGTAATTGTCTTATTAATGAAATATTGACACAATTGATGTTATAAATGCCCAAATAAATGTAATTTGAGACTTTTTATGACTTACACTACTTTTCTAGGTTAATATGACATGTTATTGTTGATTTAAGTAACTTTTTTCGAACTTATCATTCTGTTATGAATTTCATAAAAATCATGTACCAAATAGTGTCAAATTTGACATAAAATAGTTTTTAAAACAAATATTATATTATTAATTGTTATTTTATTCCTAAAAATCTAAGGTTCGGCCAAATGACTTATATAAGATTATATATATTAATAATAAACAACTTGGGGTTCTTTTATCTTTATATAGTAAGTTTATTAACCATATAGTGTAAGAAAACAAAAAGACACGATAAAAGTTAAATTATTTAACTTAGAGTTAAATCTAATTGATAAGTTTAAAATAATAACCTAAACTTGTCTAAATCCTATTGGATGAGAGGATTTCGACCCATCCCCGCCTTAGCGTCTAAAAAAATCAATTTTGAGATATTTAAAACCGAACTTTACTTTATAATAAAATGATATTTTTAGTTATTCCAAAGGTGCCCCTCTCCTCCCTTATAAAAGGGCACCTCCTCCCTCTCTTCCTCACACAACTTTGAGCCTTCAAGCTCGGCAAACCCCTACCAAATTCTCTTATCCACTTCCCTAGAAACATTATAGAGGTTATGGTATTCCTCAAAGACCAATTTTAATTCCCTAAGTGGAGGTCTCAAAGAGGCGCTTCAAAGAAGAGGTAATTTCCGTTACCGATTCTTTCACCTTTATTTCTTCTTCCACTTCTTCTTCTTAGGTTGTTTCATTATTAAGTAATAAAATCAGTATCACTCATATACTGATATGTTATTATAAGTATGAAACAATCATATTTCACCATCTATCCGTCCTACGGAAAACGAAATCACCACGCGTGCGTACGTACGGAAAACCGTCTCCACGCCGTGGTGAAATCTATTTTCCACCACCACCTTACTTGGATGGGTATAATGGTGTAAATAATAACTATATATTATTATTTTAAAGTGATATTGATTCTGAAATAGTATACATGCACTCCAATACAGTCCCACGATCATGAGAACGATATCATCGCTCGTGCGTACGTACGGACTACTGTCTCCACAACGCGATGAGATTCATTCACCACTTTAACCATTCATGAATGATTATAAAGTATATATAATAAGTAATAATTAAATATATGACATAATAATGATACTGGATTTATGTGTATATATATGTATGTCATCTACTTAATTCCGTTCAACTCAATAAGGAAACGAAAACAGCGTTCATGCGTACGTACGACCTACCGTCTCCATGAATGGTGTATTTCTTTCCATTTACTGATTTATTATATATATGTATATTCTGAATATATATATGTAAATCATGTTTTATGTTCTTGAATTAAGTAATCATGATCTAAGTAATCATATGAATAATTACAAGTCAAAACACGAACGACAAATGAAACAATTTTACCCAAAACGCTCTTTAACATGGAATTTACAAAAGAACGGGTAATATAAAGTCATAAGTGAACCATATATGATATCATAACAATGAATATGATTCTGTAATAAGTCAATGACATTATTTAAATCATTATACAGGAGGTTCGGACACTTACAAAGCAAATCAGACCTAAGGTAAGGGAAATATCACAATCTCATTTTTATCCGAGATTGTTTATTCGTAAGTATTTACTAGGGTGTATTTTATCATCCACATCCATGTTTCATCAATATGTAATATTATTTCCATCCACCTACAATTGTTTAAATCCATTTTTACCCTTCGGTGAGTTTTTAGTAAAAGAAATGAAAGGAATCTTTTGTCGTTTTTCGTACGAGGTACTTTTTGACTTTCCGACAAAAGTACGAGAAGAATGTTTTTTTAACTTATACGAAATGAATGGATTTTTTAAGACATTATTTCCAAGAATAATCCTTTACAAGTTTTAAAGTTTATTTTTAATCAACTTCTTTTAGTTTAAAGTTGTATGACATTTTAAGAAAGGAAAAATGTTTTTGAAGAAGAAAGTATATTTTCCTCAAGAATTGAGTTCAAGCGTTTTATAAAAATTATTTTCCATCTAAGATAATAAAGGGTTCTGTTTTTATCCCAATTATTACATTGATTTGATTATATTGTGATGGAATTATTTTTATGAATTCCTTTATCTTATATGAATTGTTTTATGATGTCATGATGTTTAAGATTCCCATTTGTATTACATGGGTTATGCAATGATGTATGATTTATGATTTTGTGGCACACATAAGAATGGTATCATTATGAGATGGGTGGGACCTATATATCCCTCCAATGCATTGGGTAAAGATTTTATATCTCATGAGATAGACATGGCTGGAACGGTAGGTTATAACGATTCAGTGAAACAGGACTGAAACGAGGGTGACTCGGTTCAGAAAGAGACTTTGTCCACTAAGATAGTCTTGGAAATGAGTCTTGACTAACAAGAAATGATTCTCTATGATTATGTGTGTATGCCACAAAGTTTCATGTTTTATGTTATGATTATTGGGATTTCATTTCACTACTATGATTTATCCCATGTTATGAAATTATGCTCCCTTTTGCAGGTTAAGATTTCCAAAATGTTATGTTCTTATGAATATGATGTGATTGATATTTCCTTTGTTTACCCTTACTGAGAATTTGAGCTCACCCTTTTATGTTTTCTTTTCCCCAGGATATAAACAAAGGATTTAGGTAAAAAAAAGGAAGATCTTTATGGGAGATGTTGAATATATTTCACCATGATTAGAAGATTATATTCTTATTTTCCAAAGACAATAAACTATTACGATCCTTGTGTGTGTGTTTTTGTTATGTACTAAGTATTCCGCAAAAGTAATGTTATGTCCATGTACGTCAAGCTTTGGGTCTCTACACGTTGTTGTGGAGATGGCTTAAGTGTGGTGCCTATTTCCATGTGTAGGTTCTTGGGTGGTCTTTATATGGTTTTGTACCATTGTAATGGTCTTTAAAAATTGTTTTAAATTGGGTAATTTTGTTCTGAATTTTAGTAAAACAAGTCTTGGTTTGAAAAATCCAGATTTGGTTTCTTGGTTTCGTCTGTGGTTTTATCTTTATAAACTATGGAAAATCATTCACAAGTAATATTTTAGGATACTTGGGAACTTGTTATATCCAATTTTGATTAGGAAAGCTCTTAGTTTCTTTCCATAAGCCGAGTATGGTGCTAGTTTTGATGGAAACAAGATTCAGTTCATGAAAACATGGTATCAAATGAGGTTCAGGTTAACTCCTTGGTTCAAGTTATTAGGTGAACAATCGGGATAGACTGGATATCGGATTTTCGGGACATGGTATTCTGGTAATGGGTAGTGTTCCGGGCTAGTACACCTCATGATTGAATTTGAGTCACCAGGTGAAGTTAAAATTTATTTGAGTCATTTGGTTTTATTGGTCTGATGATGGTTAGTTGAAATGAAAATAGAGTTGGGTTAATGGTCTCGGTGATCTCGCAAGGCCTGAAAATCCATGTGGAGCTGGGGATATTTCCCTATAACACTATTTGTGATGGTGAAGTGATTGAAATATGGCTTCCAACCAAATTTCCAAGTCACCCATCGAAAATAGTTTCCTCTCACATTGTATTGTGTCCTTCAATTTTGAAATCAGGGATGTTCAGTTTTATGGAAAAATTGACACAGTTTTAAGAAGCATAAATTCCATGTGAAATCGTGGAACTAAATTTTTAGAATTTTTTTCAAGGGAAAATGGTGTGATTAAACCTTTTTTGAAAGATGAAAATTATGTTAAATATGGTTTTGAAAAAGTGTTTCCTATAAAGTTTTCTAAACTATTGAAGGGGGTTTTAATGGGATGAGATGTTTTGGAATTGATTTTAATGACATTAAAGTGAGTTCTTATCTAAATGTTTGTGCCTTTATGAAATTTTTTGTATGCTTTGAATTGGGATTTGGATTTCGTGGTTAGAGGTCTTGATAAAAAGGAAGTATTGGTTGACTGTTTTGGTATTGAAATGTGGAAAGAATTTTTGTTTTAACCTTTAGAATTTCCATGTGCGACAACATGCATGGGGTTATTTGGTATGATGGATGGTTTATGTAATGGTTGGATGAGTTTCCGAAGGGATATGAGTAGGGTGCTTGGTGTGGCATGGAAAACATGCATGTGTGAGGCCTATGGGGTAAAATTGGTGGATACGCAAATCGCAGAACTATTAGTTTTCAAAGAAATGTTTTTAAAGGAAAACATGATGACTTGATTATTTTTTCTAGGATGGTGTGTCTTATGTGTTTGTTAAAATGTTGATGTTGTGGGATTTTTTGAGTCCAAGAGCCCCTCTTATTGAATGATGTTTTGGGTTTGTGTTTGGTCGGTAAGCTGGGTTGAAGGGATGGTTAGTGGTCTCTTATAATAAATGTTTTAGGATGCCTTTATGGTGGTTCCATTTGTGTTTTTGGATCTTGTTTGTGGTATATCTTGACCAATGTATTATCTTGGTTGGGTCCTTGGGTTCTCTCCTTGGATAAGGTACCCCCCATTATGTGTTAATGCACAACTGAAGTGCAACCCAGATTGATTTTCCATTTGAAAATCTTCTAGTTGATCAATATAAGGAATCCATTTCACTATCTTTGTAGATTGAGATTACACCATTTCTTTTCTTTGTTTTCGGACCCTCTTGCAGTAGGAAGTTTTTCATGGAAGGTGGAAAGATACCTCGGTTTCTTAAGTTACCTGATTCATCGAAGGTGGAAGTGGTTTGGGGCTGTTATTATGGATGAGTGTCTAGATGGTGTCAAAGAGGGCCACTAGGTCCTTCCTAGTCTCTTCGAAGTACGAGTTCTTGTTAAACAATCAGAATAAGAAATATGGGCTAGAGTAGATATTACGACCACTTTCTGGAATCATCTGATATTTGGGAATTTGCCTAAGATCCCTTAACTTATGTTGTTTCTATTATATGCATTGGTCAAGTACTGTGATGCCTTTTAATTTCATGTGCTCGTTTTACTGTAAAGGTGATGGTCATAAAATCCTCTGAGAGTATTTGTTATGTTGGGAGTATTTCTCCCTTGGAAAAACATAAAAATCCGTTGATTCAGATAATGTTGTTTATATGTGTCCTTTCCTTTTGTTGTGTCTCACCTGAACAAACAAGGTGTGATGTGTGTACATATTCTATCCCTGTGTTTCAATGATATTTAAGATTAAGGAATGATTTGTTTGGAATGTTTTGTCTCTTGATAAACTTATTAGAGATTGTGATGTATTTGTTTGTAGCACCGGAAGAAGAAGTTTTGTTCAGGGGGTTTCCAAAGCCTAGCTACGAGGCCAAAGATGATTCAATCATTTGAGCTCTAGCCATAGGTTTAGGAGTGAAGTTGGTTCACAGTAAGGGGAAATCCTATGGCCATTAAAACTCTTGTACAAAGTACTATCCTCATTATGAAAGTATGATGATTTTAAACCTCGGGTGTCATCATCATGCTTATATTGATCATGTTCAGTGGAAAGCGGTGGGAGGACCTTATGTCCATGTAATCGACCAATGTCATTCCTTACCCCTTTAGTTTCCATTGATATTTTGGGAAGGGTTTCAAATTTGGATAGACAGGTTGATCACACAGTTTGTGCACAATTAGTAGTAACTGTTTTCTAGGAAGCCATACACACAAAATGATCCCCATAGTTAGCACACGATTTTCCAAACTGTGCGGACTAACTGTATATCCCTCCCAAATTTTTAAATTTTGGGGTGTTTTTTGTAGGCCCATGCTACTCTGTTATGGTGGATGGTTCTTATTTTAGGGAGATTCGCTATGATTCTCGTGTGAGTTCTTTTGGAAAAGTCGAATGGAAGTACGCCCGTTGTACCGGGGAGTCCGTTTGGGCCTCCCCCTATTATTTTCCTGATTCTGTCTCAAGAAACATTTAGGTTGTATATTATGGTGGGGAGCCTATTTATGTCCTCTCATACTAGTAAATCTTATTTTTCCTTAGTCCAATTTTTGTGGTAGGTAGTCTCGTTTTTAGTTATCTA